>OX438847.1:7200000-8552220 GCA_949315975.1 Eudonia truncicolella | reverse complement strand
AAGTGCTGACGTCAAAAATACTCTGAAATGACCTCCGTCAATTCCTAGAACCATTTACGGACTTAGTGGCTGTGACTGATCATAATGTTAACGCTTTTTAGTATGATTTAACTATCATAACTACACTATATAGTGATGACGACATCAATAGATAAATCCAATGATATTATAAACTATAGATATGTTACGTTCATAGTAATTTTCATTTTAAATCTGTTCCGAGCAATACAAAACTGCACATATTGACAAGTTTCACTGATAAGTAAAACAAAAGATACGAAAAAGCACGGAAATGAAAGAGATAGCTATAATTTTAATGATTGTACTTCAAATGTTTCTTGTGCATAGAGTAACATTATAGTTGTAGAGTGGACCCTTGATTGAAAAGTAATTAGGTACATAGGGAAGAAATAAAACATCTTATAAATATTGAAAATTTTATCAATTAAATTATTAATATTAATAAATATTAATTTTATATATATTTATATATTTTTTTTAATGTTGTGTTTTTTATGATTTAATTTTTATGATTTTATTTTATTTTAATTGGTATATGATTTTAATTATTAATTAATTTTTAGTTTATTTTTTTGTAATTAACTACCTACTTATATGACACTGTCTGAAATAAAAGTATTTTATTTTATGTTATTTTTTTTTTTATAAATATTTAAATTATTAATAATAAAAGAAACGAAATAAAATACATATTTTAAATTGTAACTTGTAATAGTAAGCTTAAATCACGCAAACGTTTTTCTTAGCACTGACTTTCTTGGTGTTTCTAGAATTTCTTCCAACTCCGGCAAACTGACATTGTCTAGACTCGACGGAGAGTTCTGGACGTAATATTTTTTTTGTTCCTGAAAAAGCAAATATTATTAGGTATGGTATGGTCAATCACGGATTAAGTATTGCCACTTTATTGAACTCGACTATACATATGCTGACCAAACAAATTAAACGTGAATAAATGCAGGCAACAGCAGCTATATAAAAACGAAGTAAAAAAAAAAAACTTGTAATAAAGAGCAACTGATCTTTATTGTAGGCATTTAGGTCATCCATCATCAATATTCGATTCTGCACGACCTAATCTATGTCCGCAGCGCACGCATCCTCATCGCTCTAGCGTCAAAACTAGATCGCTCTCTCTTTCTTCACCTGAACATGGCGTCTTTGCGTCATTTATTAAATTGTTTGGAAAAATAATTGAAATATACTAAATAATCTAAGTATATACTCACATGTGTAAGAGATCCCTTGTATTTTGTTTACTTTAGAGTCATAATTTGTGCACTTTCGAAACACACACGACACACGAGCGTATTTTATTTATTTTGTTCTACTGTCACGGACATTGCGACATGATACAATTTGGCTATAAATGAGTTTTCAACTCAAGCCGCGTTAGTAACATATCTACTTCCTTTTAATGTAATATCATTGGATAAATTGTTTTGTAATTTGTATTCGCTGTATTCCTGGGGACGCGAATAAATCTTTAATGGACAAGGCAATAGTCTTACAATGAACCAACAACATATTGTATCTCAAATTGTGGTGTGTGCGAATAATCATTTTTTTCGTTAATTCATTAATTTGTTTATTCGTTCATTCATTCATTTTGAAAGCAACTTGCACCAGCAGCAAGCTTACTGACTGACTGGGCTTATGCCAGCTTAGGCTAAGATATTGGCAACGCAGTTTTGTTTCACCATTTCACTGGTTCAGACTAAAGCTGAAGCTACAGCCCCTACCATTGCAGCAACCGTTCTCTTGCAGGTACTACCTGTCCACGTTCAAAGACGCCCTTCGCCAAGTAGCGATCGACGTGATGACTGGCGAGTCCCGCACTATACCGGAGCAGCTGATCGTTCCCGACTGCACCAGATGCACCGCTGTCAAGGTTCTCATGTTCAACGTGCGTGCTTGTGGCTTGCTTCCTATTATTTTCCTTTTTTTTAATGAGTAGCCATGCCCTTTATTTTTGTGTTAAGGATGTTTTTTTTGTTTGAGAGCTTGTTTGCTCATTGCCTCAGGTGGCATTTTCCGGACACCGGACTTTTTTGGTGGCTGTAGAGGTGGCGAAAAACTTAGGTTGACCGCCGCCGGGTCCAGACAATAGAAATTAAATTTTTTGTCGGTCAAATGGCGTTCAAGGTGTTAAAGGGTTCATCAATCCGTGTGAAACAGCATCAGAGGTTTTCTAGAGGGAATGGCGTCACGCACTGGAGCGTGTCCCCGTTTCCTTCTAGATTCTCTGAGGGTTTTGGATCAGATCGGAAGGAAGATGTGGTATGCGTGAACCGGGTTTCAATGCGACACCGGGTTAGGCTCACCTAAGGGGAGAGTCTCAACTCTCCCCTCCATTTGTTTAGCTTTGAAATGTTTGAAGTGGGGAAACGAGGTAGAAGAGACGTACGCCATGGAATCCCTGTCACTGCGATGGCTTGGACCAATGCCATTTGCAATTTTGTTTCTGTTATATTTTTTAGTAACGTATACAAGTGATTAAAGACAATTAACGAGCGGGATTCTAAACAGCACTATTATGGTACAGTACCAACCGCAACAGCAGCCTAGCCCGGAACGTTTAGAATCCCATTGGTACCACCATTAGGCTATAGTGGTGGCTTCCGACAAAATATGTTTATTAAATTAAAACCGCCTTTAATTTGTTATGCACTGATATTACTGTCTGAAGTGTTTGGTTGCATGATACAAGTGGTAAGTTGTTAACATTTGCGTGTTTTATGTTTTTAAAGCATGCTTCCCATTCCTTATCCTTGGCTTCGCTGCTTTGCTACCATTTTATGACACTAGTACAGTCGGCGTTATATGCAATGTATTGGAAAAAAGTTTTAACAAAAACATTTGTATACATTGTTTAATGAAATGTTTTTGTTTTGTTTATATAATTTTAAAGCAAATTATGTTGCGAAACAAATTACAAAAACACAAATGTTGAAAAAAATTCCACGAGCGGGTTTGAACCTGCACCCTTCTAACATACCGGGTCAGGTGCTCTCCCAATGGAGCTATCGTGGTTCTAACCAGCCCGCGTTTACTTTGCAAGCCCAAGGCGCCCATTCAATGTCAACAACTACCGTCATTAACGTCATAAACAAAACAAAATCATTTTGTAAATAGCTTGCTTACTTCTTAACTGATCTTTAGTATTTGTAAAAATATTATGATCAGATGTTAATGACGGTAGTTGTTGTCATTGAATGCCTTTCGCTTTCAAAGTAAAAAGTAAATAGTATTGAATACATTGTTTTAACTATTAGGATTGGTACAATTAGTAATATGTTTTTACCTAAAACTAACATTTTTCAATGTTCCTAAAGCCTGTATGTATCTGTATAAAGATTTTTTTCCAAGACTTAATCAAGTTGGTGATTTCTACTAGTATAGACGCCGACTGTACGGTCAGCAACGAAAGCGGCTAATCACCAGTACCGTGTCATAATAACATCATTAGAGGTTGACAAGCGCCTGTTCGATTTATTACTTGCTTTGACAAAGTACTAAAGTGTTCAGCTACTTTTGTTGGTGACTGTATCTATAGCAAACGATAAATATAACTCTATATTTAATTCAATGGCAGGATCAGACCGGCCCCGACACGGCGGCTATGGCGCAACACGTGAAATCCCTGATCGACGATTGCAAGAAGCTGTTGGTTGATACGGAACCCGTGTTAGGCTCTTGGGGACTCATCGACGCTGATCCGAGGTGAGTGCTGAAACATTAAATAAGATAAGATAATAAATTTATTTGCCACTGGAACACAGTAAATTGAGATGATACATTTTTTAAATTTAGTACTTACAATTGTATTCAACCTGCTAGCAGTCGTGCAAAAATATTAATTATTGTGACAAAATTAATACATTTTGTTGTTTAAGAAATGGCTAGGTTGAATTAGAATTAACTAGGTTTAAGAATTTATAAATTTTCATTTCTGGAACTCTGTTTTGATGGATCCAAGTAAGAGCCACTCCAAGCATAGTTTAACGTCCCTTTGCAAAGCTTTGAAAGAGATCCGAAGGATCCAAAAGAGATCCCTGAGGGATTCCTGAAAGCATCAATTTAACGTCTTCTGCAAAGCTTTTAAATGAAAGTACGATATACGATAATTTTTTTATCCACTGATTTTTTTATCCATGATTTGGCAATCATGCATTCGTCCCGCCTATGGTTAGCGGTTGACGTAGCATTTAGACTTTACGTTAACCATCAGGTGTTTTGTAAACGTTGAATAGATGTAAGATTTATTTGTAGTTCCGGAATCTAGAAAGTTGGTTTTGTTGTAATTGTTCGAACAAAAAAAAATTTACTATGACTTTGGCTTATGTGCATAATTTATCGCTAGAAGCTTAGCCCTCCTTCTGAGACCGACGATTTTAACACTAGACCAGCGATTCCTAAACTGGGTTCCGGTTGGAAGTACAAAAGGTTCTGCGAATCAGTTATTTCTTATAATGTTTCGAAACCTAAACTGCTTTACCACAAAACGATGGCTAAAGTTAGACAATGCTTAAAACGGATGCTGTCACGACAGACACACTGTTTTGTAGTACAAAGGTATAAGTTTGGGAAACGCTGCACTAGACTAGTACCTTTGACAAAAAATAAATTCACCTCGTTTCCATAGCACCGGCGACCCTCAAGAGACAGAGATGGACAGCGTGCTCCTTCTAACGCACGACGCGTACTACGTGGCAGACTATGACGAGACTTCCGACCGCGTGCTCGGCGTGCAGCGCGTGCCGCTGCGTGACGTCACCGCCGTGGAGCGCGGCGCCGTCGATACCAGCTCCTCCTCGGTACGTGCGCGTGACGTCACTGTCAACTCGGTTATGTAAAAAACAGCACGCGCTCGCACGGACTGCTGCTGACAACACCCACCGCCGCTGCGTGACGTCACCGCCGTGGAGCGCGGCGCCGTCGACACCAGCTCCTCCTCGGTACGTACGCGTGACGTCACTGTCAACTTGGTTACTACTTACACAGCACGCGCTAGCACGGGCTCCTGCTGACGTCACCGCCGCTGCGTGACGTGCCGCAATAGACAGTGGACGGTGTACTGCTGCTGGCGTCACTGCCGCCTCGGTGCCTCGGTACGTGTGTGTACAGCGCGCGCCCGCACGAGACGTGACGTCACTGCCGCTGCGTGACGTACACGCTCTTACACAGGACGCGCCCGCAAGAGACAATAGAGTTGACATACTGATACACAGAGACTATACGCTTTCTCTACACAGTTTATGGCGTATATGTCAATAATTATAAAATAAATATTTGTTTTATAATCAAATAATGATATAATGCGTTTGTTGGTGCAATGTTAACACACCTTATTGTACCTAAATTTAACAACAATCGTAAATCTGTTTTTAATGTTTTACATAATGATGAATAGTTTTTTTCCTTCTTGGAATTCTCTGTTATTAAACTTAATGTTTGAAAATATTCTGAATCTTAAAAATTATTTTATTAAATATTTAAAAGGAAAACAAGAGCAAAGTGAAGGGAAATCAATCAGTTTTAACATTTCGTAAATTGTACTTCCCTATTAGTACTTTTCTATTTAGAAAAATTATAGAATCGAATAGAATAGAAATATAGAAAAAAATAGCATCGTTTAAAAACAGATTCTTATAAATCATTAAAAGAAATTATGATTCTTATCAAAGCCAAGATAATACTTATTGACTATTTATTCATTAAACAGTAAAACTAAATTGTTGGGATATATATAAACCTACCAGCTTAGCACCTTTGTTGTTTTCTCAGTCTCATTTTACAGAATGTATGGTCTTCGCGCTGCAGGCTGTATAGGGTAAGGTAATACATAGTTATGCTGCTGACTTCCTAGAAAAAAAGAAATTACAAGTCTGATTTTGATACATTTATATGTGAAAGTATATATACAATAAATATTATAGAAATATTGACAAACGAGAACTGCTCTTCTTAATACCATTTTGCATAGGAACTGTATTATGTATTTTGTACTGTGAATACTAGTATTAGGTAGTACTGTGGTAGTACTATGTATTTACATAAGTACCTAATGATTAATATAATAGTCGTCATCAGCCTTTCTGGACCCGTTGCTCTACATAGACCTCATTTATTTATTCAATTATTCTAGTGTATGCTATAATATTTTATGCATTAAATGAATAATAGTTTAAGCAAATATAAATTACTAACTAAGAAGAAGTTTAAAATACCATTTAAGAACTTACCATTTAGGAAATATGTGGAATCAAAACTTATTTTCCGTAGGTTGGTTTAAACAGTTGTTGCACTTCAACTACTTTTCGAAATATTTTCACTGTTAGGAAATAAACCTACACAAGTTGAAATCCTTTCGCCTACTAGCACAACTTATAATAATGCAGTTGCTGTACATTTAGCTTTAAAAAATTGAGAGGATAAGTTACGAAAATTAATCAACAATAAAAATCACTTATAATATTTGAATTCGAATTTATAGATATAATAATATATGACAGTTAGGCGTTGCTAAGCAACAAAAGTTGTAGTAAGAAGGGTGCGGGGGGGCGAGAAAATTGTCACATCGCATATGGGAACCATATACACTCTGTTGAAATATTTTATTCGTAGACTACCGGCCGTGCTCTAATACTTGCAGGTTAGAACGTGCGCTAGCCGGCGCGGCAGATAAAACGCGCGGCTCGAGCGAGTGACGGATGCCTGATTTTGTGTCATCCAGAAAGCGACTAATAAAAACACTAACGCCTTAGTTATACAGTCTATTTTCGCGCAGCTGTTCGGCGTCTTTTTTATATAATATCTGCTTCCACTACTTGCTACATGTTATATTGTAGCTTTTGTTTTACCAACAATAGCCCTTATTCATTAGCTATAAAGTCGATTTTCGCGCAGCTGTTCAACGTCGGGCGCAAGTCGTCGAGCGAGCCGATCCACTGCATCCGCTTCCACTACACGGTGAACGGCGAGCCGGGCTACTTCCACATGTTCAGGTCCACCACGCTGCGGTTCTTCAACAACATGGCGGTCGTCATAAATACGAAGGATGAGATGATTGGTGAGTGGAATAAATTGATTGGTTGATGTTGAATTTGAGGTTCTTAGGGTGATTTGCTACCAATATATTGTCTTATCTTGTAGCGTCACCGATACAAAATAAAACGGTCATATTTTAAGCTTTGTGTATAACTACAAAATATGTAAGATATTATATAATAATATCTAAAACTCTAAGGTATTTGTACATGGACCAACGTAGCCTGAAGAATTTTTTTTTTGATATGAGGTTCTTCTCAGTATCGAGCTCGCCCTGTGTAGACTTATCCACCGATGGCATAGTTACATTCATAAGAACTAACTATTGTAGCCTAAATTGAATAAAACATTTAGGAATTAAATTTGTTTTCTCGTCAAACCCATGTACAATTCGGTACAAATTACCTTAAACCAGGAGTATAATGTTAATGAAACAAATATTTGACTCCAGAACGAAGATATTATTCAATGCTTGCTTAGCCTATGTGTAATTCGGCGAACGAAACCATAGCGCGATTCAACATTCAATTCAATCATTTATTGCTCTCCATAAGTATACATGAGTTATTAAAATATTGGTTAGATAGAACGTTATGGGCCGATTGGGCACGACAATGTTTTGAGAGGAAAATAATATCTAATCTTATTTTACTGCTTATATAATTCAAAATATGTAGGTATTTATTTTTATACAATAATTATACTGTTAATTAATTACATTACTTATTTATAAATATATATATTCAAATCATAGTTATTTTATTATTATAGTAACAATAATAATAAAAAGAGTAGATGATGTATTTGAATATGTTTTTCTAAAATTTATCACTTAAATAAACCGTAACTGTATAATGTGCTTTTCTAATTAGTAATTGTTTAACGCCCGATTTCAATAACCTATTAGGCGTATTTTAGTTTAGTTACCAAGCAACCGCTGTTATTTTCCAATAATTAACAGAAATAACTAAGCAACAAAGCTCTAGTAGGCTTATCTCTTGCTGAGGATAGGTTACTGAAACTGGCCGTAAGTTTGTTATTGAATTCTATCTCCCCGTCTATTTATTTTATATGTTCTGATAGTTTGTTGTATGTCTTTACAGCTATGGCTTGTGTTTTTTTTTGGAGAGTGATTGCTGATTGCCTCCGAATGCATTTTCAGCTTCACCGGGCTTGTTTGGGGGCGGCGAGGAACGTAAAGGGTCCCTCAAGCCGTGTGAAACGAATCACCTTCGTAGGTTTTCTAGAGGAAACGGCATCGCGCACTAGTGCGCGTCCCCGTGCCCTACAGATTCTCCGAAGGGTTCGGATCGGATCGGAGGCATGGCTTGTGTGCTTAATGAATGTAGTTTAAGTCGAAAGGTAACATTACATAGTAGTATAACGCCATCTATCGGTGGCGACACAAACTAAACCAACATTGTCAACTGATTAGACAATCCATATTAATGAAAATGTTTCTATTTAGAATCACTACATTCCATATGCGAGTCCATATTGGTGGCGCGCGACGTCGCTAATCTGCCTCCTATACCATTCCACGACGGTATCAGACTCGAGAGGAGAAAGTCTAAGGTAAGCTAAAGTGTTTAATGCCTATAACATTTTATCAGAACCACGAGAGCAGGGCCAGAGAGGTCACTCCGCAAAAGCATTTAACTAAATAGAGATTCTAGCTGCGACAAAATAATGTCCAAAACAAAGCACATGGCGCAGGCGCAGCTAAGAGACGGTTGCTACAGCGACGAACAGTCTCTATCGTGTAGCTCTTATCTCCCGTCAACCTGTTCAAGCAGGCCAGCCGGTGTTACTATAGCGTTATACCCAAAGTGCGGAGTGCGAATAAATGACTTAAAACATAAGTTTAAGTAAGTGTGATATGATCGACAATAAACACACGTCTTTAATGAAATGAAAAACAATATAATAAGAGTACACTCTGTTATTGTTATTATTAATACAAATCGCAATCAATGCAATGCATTCAATAAAATCAATCATTACACGCATGTGATTAGATTATGTTTTTAACTAACACTACAGTTTTTGTTCAAGCCAAAAAATACTTTAATCTTGTTCATTCAAACTTATTTGACTTAAATGTACACACGCCTGCACATCAACATACCACAAACTGTCAAATTTCCTCAATAGACTTTGAACTTTATTCCTAAGTTATATGGTAGAAAATGTATTGAAGAAATGTGACAGTTTTGGATAGGTTGACGTGCAGGCGTCTGTACTTATCTTTTAACAATTTCGTAATATTTTCTTAATTTTAAACTCTAAATACGGTATGTAGCCTTTAAAATTGTATATTTCTCCCCTAAGGTACATTCAACGCAAAGCCAATCCGGCAGCATGCGATCGTCGCTGTACCTCGACCTATCGCGGTTGCCGACACTCACTAGGAATGTGAGCGAGACGCAACTAGTGGCCGACATACGCAGCGTCGGTGAGTTTTTTTTTCTTATTTAGATATGATATGGCTTCGTGCGGTTAGCACATTTAGCCAGTGTCAAATTTTATACAAGTGATGAATTATAAATTATATTTCCGTCAACCCCTTGAGTATTAGTAAAGATGTGGGGCATTACTGAGACCTAACGCGGACTTCTTGAGGAAATTTGAAAAGTGTTTTTCATTTTCCGACACTCATGCACGTACACGAACACTTGACGGTTAATAATCAACAATTATTGTACATTAATATTCGACATTACACAAGTTTAAAAAAAATAACAATACCGCAGATATGACTCTTTACTTTCCCGCCAAGAAATCCCGTCACGGCGAATTATCTAAGATCGGATATATCTGGATATGTGTGGGATTTATCAGTTCGTATTGTATGGAAACAGTAGGCGGTAAAAGGTGTGTCCTTTTCAGCGTTCTACTAATAAAATAAAATTATATTGATATCCTCACAACGTTTTTTTAGCGCAGCACAGCTTTTATAAGAAAAAAGGAAAAACTATTTCCCTGATTGCAAAAGGTTGTTGGTTCGTGTTCCGCATTATAATGAATTCCAAAACTTATAGTTAATTTTATTAATAAGTTAGTTCGCAAAGCATCCAAACTACCCTTGTTTTCCTAAATATCCCGGTACTTGTCACCTCTGTTTTTTCTCTACCCCCCTTTTTCCCATCCCCTCCCAGATCGCTCGGTCCTCGGGCCGACGGTCGCCGTGATCGGCCAGTTCATGCGCATGAGCCCGCGCGCCCACACCGAGTTCCGCCACATCACCAGCTATTGCCGCGATAGCCCTACTGTTAGTCTGTGCTTACATCTTTATTTTTACACACATGTTTTACACGTACAGACGCCTGCTCATCAACTTATCCAAAACTGACAAATTTCTTCAGCGAATGTTCTACCATATTACCGTAAACTTCAAAGTCTATTGAGGAAATTTGTCTGATGTACAGGCGTGTGTACCTAGTGTCTACTGCCAGCTCTTATATCCACCGAACAGGGTGCCTAGATAGATAGTGGCGCCTACACTAAGTGCTGCCTGTCGCCGTACATCTGTTAGTTAATGTTAACATCTCATTGCACGTACCTAGCACAAAATAAAGAGGAGAAAAACTCGGAAGAAGCTGTCCTGTCTCACAACCTTGTCACGGACGCTAAGCTCAGAACAGTCCGAGCACAGCTGTTGTGAGATTCCCTGTCCGTAAGAGGTTGTATATGTGTGCGTTGCTCGTGCGTGTTTGTATGAAGCTTACTGTCTGTCTTACTCCTTACTTTGTGTACCTAGCGTCTACTGCGAGGTCTATCCACTAATCAGGGTACCTAGATAGATAGCGGCCCGCTCCGCTTCCGCTTATGTTTTATATCTTGACTACCCCGAATTATATAATAGTGTTTAACTATAATTCAGTTGTTAATCATTATGTCTTGGTTAGTTGTTTATAAGATGTAAAACCCTAAAATTCAATGACCAACCGTTCGCAGGATCCAAAGCCCTCAACAACATGACCGTACAGTTCAGCAAGCTCAACAAGCTGAGCCATTCGCTAAACGCGCGCGCTCGCCCCACCCTTCAGCTCAAGTTTGGTCAAGGCACCGCGCGCACCAAGCAGATCTTCACCCTGGGCCAGAACCGCGCTGATAGGAAGAAGGGCAGCCTCTCAGACGGCATGAGCTCGGACTGTTCCTCCGACGATGAGAATAGAACGAACATATTTGAGCCCACCCTGGACAACTTCGAAAACAGTCAACATTATTTAGGTGAGTATTTTGTTTATTTACCCTCCTGACCCTTCAAATGCCACAACTCATTCGGATACACTAAATAGACTGAAGATACGGTCTCGTAGAACAAGATAATAAATATCCGGCTCACACGCGCTATATTCCAGGTGCTGCGTACCTGGGCGCTTTCCCTTACCCCTACGACCCGGTCAACTCGAGGTCCTAACGTTTAGAAGCGCCCTCGGGTTGTTACGCTCTCGATCTGAATGCCTCGGAAAAAACTAGTAAGGGACGGGGACCCGCTTAATGCCGTCCCCTCTAGGAACTCGATCACACGGCGCCGGCGTGAAAAACTCTTTAAGTTAAGACATCCAACAAAGCATACACATATTGACCCACTTTTGGACACATTCCGCCATCTTCGATTTTTCTATACACTTATTTAGTTACGTTCTTCTTTGTACTTGTGATTGTGTCTACCGGGTTGGGTAACCGTAAAAGAATGGTAAAACTTACCCTTGTACTACAAAATAGTATTTAAAGTTAAGCAATGGCTAAATACGTGTTTAAAATGTTGTGTCTCTGTCTAAAAATATTAGCTAAAAAGTGACAGCATCCGTTTTAAGCAGTGCCTAACTTTAGCCATCGTTTTGTGGTAAAGCAGTTAGTGTTGTTTTTTTTTTAAATGGTATATTTTCCTCACTCCAGGCAAACCGGGTACCCTACAAAAGGTCGAGATTGACAACGACTGCGAACTAATACAGAACCCTTTATACTCCTCCAAAATCGAGCCGCAGGAGAAGACCGAGTTCGATCCCACCACCCTTATCTGCGGGCCGGCCAAACAGCCCGCCAAAACGCCAGTACACCACAACAAGTTCAACCCGTTCGACTCGGACATGGCCAAAGCACCACAGATAACAGTCGACTCGGATGGCGGGTGCAAACCTCCCAACAGCCTCTTGCTATCACAGAAGCTTTCACACAGCTCCAGTGATATAAACTACGACGATTCCCAACAGGACGGTGTCAATTTCCACGTGCGATCCAATTCGCAGCATGAGATCACGCTTAACATAGCCCAGTCTCATAGTGAGTCGGCCATCAAACAGTTGAGAAATTTAGCGAGTCCTGTATCGAGCAGTAGTACTAGGGAAATGGTGTTGTCACCCCTATCGAAATTGGCGAAGGGTGTACAGACTTTAGGCGCCAATTTGGATCCGAGGAAGATAAAAGTGAGTACCTTAAGAGTCATTTCGGTATCCCATACATACTTCAAAGATGTTATTCTTTTTAACAGACTTCAAAAAAAAGGAGGAGGCTCTCAATTCGACTGTATTTTATTTTTGTTTATTACCTCAGAACTTTCGACGGGGTGAACCGATTTTAATTAAACCATTATGCTGCTGTAACACCAGAGATCTTGACAGTTAATAAAAATCATCTAAAAAGCTTACCACCAGGAGTCTCGGATTTTTTACTCAGTTTGGTTTTTGGTGCTTTCTAACTGCCATTTTTTTTTTATTTACGTGTAAGACCAGTGCCTTGATCTCACCTGATGTTAAGTGATGATAAGGCCAATGATGGAAGCGCACTTCACCCGGGATCCTCAACTAGTGAGGTACTGGCTATCTTATCTCTAGCTGCCGGAACACAACAATGCTACAAACATTGATGTTATGGCGACATATTTAGATAAAATGGTGGTAGCTAGCCAGGCGGACAAACAAGCCCTACCACCAACCAAACCGAGTTCACAAACATGTACCCCCCGCTGGGAATCGGACCCGGGACCTCTGGATCTAAACCGATGGCCTTAGCCACTAGACCACAGAGGCTAAGACACTAAGGCGCTAGACCACTAAACCATTTACGCATTACTGTTATGACAGTAAAGATAACCAGTTTTTCAGCAGTTCACAATTCTGGGTGAAATGCGCCACCATCATTGACCTTGTTGTCACTTGCGTTGAATGTAGTAAAGAGCTTTTGTATGATAATTCAAAGAGATTTCATTTAAAAGATTTACAAATTCACTTTAATAAAACAAAATGTAATAATAAAAATATAAATTATATAATTTGAATAACAGTAAAAATCGGTTGCAACAACATTATTGCATTAGAGTAATTATTAACGGGATTCTTACCATGTTTATTATTTGTGAGTACCCGATATGTCGGCACAGTTGCATGCGCCATGATCACGGAATTACTGAAGTAAATGCGGGTGGGTTTTATGAGCAGACAAAGCGATCTACCCTCTTCCGTAATAATTACTCTAATGTAAGTGACTATGATAGTTTACAGTAGTATTGCATTGCTTTTTCTATTTTTCTTTATCAACGTCCCTATTAATTAGTTAATGTGATATTTATTCACATTCATTGTTCCAGGGGCAGAGTACCCCAGTAGTGAAGCATGTGACGGAGCAACAATACGAAGAGCACAAGAAACTGCAGGAGAAATGGCTCGGCTGCAACACCCGCCTCGTCGCACTGTAACGCCCAGTGTTGCCTGTTTATAGGAAACATGTTGCCAGGTGAAAAATATGTTTAGCTTCTTTTTCAGTACCCTATGGTATTATTTGCCTCTCTCTTAGACAATTTATTTGATAGCTTTTATTTTTATATGTTTTCATAGTTTTCTCAAACGTTTGGACTGTATATTCTTCATGTGTAAAATAAAGTAAATAATCGAAAAGCTTCCAAATACTAAGGCTTTTTAGGAGCACTTAAAAATGGCCAGTTCTACGTCAATTAGCTATTATTTTGTATTATTGTTATAATTGTTGACTAAATAAATTAGGTTTTTCTAATAGCAATGGTGTAATGATACGTGTATATTCGGTATTGCGAAGAATTGTTGTTTTAATAATTCTTTATTCATTTGACTTAGACAATTGGGAGTGTCGCGCAATGTTTTATTGTAAATAGCCATTTAGGCAAAGTTTTATTGTTTTAAAAAAAAAAATTTTTTTGTCTTAGTTTTGTGTCTAATGCCAAACACAACTCTGCTTATATCATGTAAGTAGCTTAAAAAGTATTAATACAGAGGGAAGTGACCCTTATTAGTTTAGTCCTTTATTAGGAAGAGTCCTTTATTATTGTTTATATATAATTATTTTTCTATGATATACAAGCAACATAAAATATACATCGTATGTTGTTAAGAAATATAAAATCTACAACAAAAGAGATCCGTTAAAATGAAATCCATTTAAGTTCTATGCAATATACAGTTTTGCATTTCTTCATCATGATCATCATAATCAGTCCACTACTAGACACAGGCTTCTCCTAATTTAGCTACCGACCTTTGGTTCTCCTCAACCAACAGCTGCCCCACCCCCACGACCCCGTTAACCCGAGCCGAGGTCATGTCCTTTAAAAGCGCCCTCGGGTTGTTCCGCTCCCGATCCGATCTGAACCTTTCGGAGAATCTAGTAGAGAACGGGGACAAACGGCTTTCGTGAAGCCATTTCCTCTAGAAACCTGCCGGTGTGACGAGAAACTTGAAGTTTCTCGTTGCCCTCAAAATGTCCGGTGACGCTGTGAAGGCCGTTAGAAGCTAAATTAAAATGAAAATACACCATACAAAAGACATAAAGAGGACAAACTCTCTCCAAAAACTTCTACTTGCTAAACCAACATCAAATTCTCTCCAAAAACTTATACTTGTTAAACCAACATCAAACTGTCTCCAAAAACTTATACTTGTTAAACCAACATCAAATTCTCTCCAAAAACTTATACTTGTTAAACCAACATCAAACTCTCTCCAAAAACTTCTACTTGCTAAACCAACATCAAACTCTCTCCAAAAAACTCCTACTTGTTAAACCAACATCAAACTCTCTCCAAAAACTTCTATTTGCTAAACCAACATCAAACTCTCTCCAAAAACTTCTATTTGCTAAACCAACATCAAACTCTCTCCAAAAACTTCTACTTGCAAAACCAACATCAAACTCTCTCCAAAAACTTCTATTTGCTAAACCAACATCAAACTCTCTCCAAAAACTTCTACTTGTTAAACCAACATCAAACTCTCTCCAAAAACTTCTATTTGCTAAACCAACATCAAACTCTCCAAAAACTTCTACTTGCAAAACCAACATCAAACTCTCTCCAAAAACTTCTATTTGCTAAACCAACATCAAACTCTCTCCAAAAACTTCTACTTGTTAAACCAACATCAAACTCTCTCCAAAAACTTCTATTTGCTAAACCAACATCAAACTCTCTCCAAAAACTTCTATTTGCTAAACCAACATCAAACTCTCTCCAAATACTTCTACTTGTTAAACCAACATCAAACTCTCTCCAAATACTTCTATTTGCTAAACCAACATCAAACTCTCTCCAAAAACTTCTACTTGTTAATCCTCGAGTATGTGAGTTTTGTTAATAAAGCAGTCATTATTTTACTAAGGCTAAGACAGTTCGCCTAGGTACCATTCCTTTACGCTAGTGCTAGAAAAAGCTAGTGACACTCCCTGTTTAGTATTATATTATAACTAAAGTGTTCTAGGATAATTCTCCCTTGAATAAGCTACAATTAATACGGTTCATCGGTACATAATAAAATGTAAAACTGTATATGCCTTACAAATAAACAGACAATAAGCTTCGAATAGTTATTCTGTGTTTTGTCTATTTTACTCTAATTTGAAATAAAGTTTTCATGACGGCAACAAAACACGGAATAACTATTCGAAGCTTATTCTTTGTTTATTTGTAAGACCTTATTGAGTGTTGTGCATTCACGTGTTGGATATCAATATATACGTAATTAGATTATTATGTATCCAATTACGTATAACGTATTACGTTTCTTCGATGTGTGTAGAATAATTGTAGTTTGTGTTTTAGAACCTATGTCCGTTTAAAAAGTTTCAACGGGTTTCAAACTGCTTAGGTATTCTAGGCATTTTTATACCCGACGTTTTGACCGTGTTGCAGCGGCTGTGGTCACGGACTGAGTGAAAGCCCGTTGAAAACTTTGTTTAAAATGGAACGCGAAAGTTTTTAAGTGTATGAACCATACAAATAAACAAAAAATAAGCTTTAAATAGTTCCGTGTTTTGTCTCTTTTACTCTAATTTGAAATGATGTTTACATGACAAGAACAAAACACTGAATTAGAAACTATTCGAAGCTTATTCCTTGTTTATTTCTAAGGCACTATATGTCTATAATTAAACTATGGCTACATTATGTAATACAAAACATTCCTATTTAAGATACTCAACGTCTAAAGTTAGTAACACTTTATTTGAAATTTAACTTTAAAGAACAAACATTTAATTTTAAAGTCGGCACGACCGACTTTTTGTAGGTCCGACAATCGGGCCGATTTTTTTCCGCCGAGTTTTATCATTTTTTTTGTGACCTACTTATTGTAGACCACGCGTTGCAACATAGAACTCCATACGATTAATTTTCAGCGATCAAAAAATCGGTCTCCAATTATCGGACGTGGGCGAGAGCTCGTTCTTTGCGTACATAGTAAATCTAAATTCTTGTCTACACGGCTGTACTTTGTATAGTACTTGCGTTTACAATGATGTTTCATTATAATCATCAGCTCATTTTATGTCCCCACTGCTGGGGTACGAGCCTTCCCTATGGATGGATAGGGAGTGTAGATCGCGGAAGGTCCTAGTGAAATACGAATGTATTTCTGTTCCCAAGGAACTGCAATTTAAAACGTTAGATAGCATGATTTTTAAGACGTTGATCTGATTTAACTGGAACTGGTTGGGCGGATTAATCAAAGCCGCCGCTTCAATCCCAATCAGCCATTCTTGTGGGATGTGCCACACGGCATTGATAGTTTTTTCTAGTCCGGTCCTGGCCGACCCAGAATGCGAGCATAGATCGCGGAATCATGACACTGAAGTTTTGACTTGATATTTTCCGAAAGATGATCGGACGTAACTCGTTTTCGTTGAACGGTAATTCGATATTATTTTTTGTATGAACATAGCTAACGAAGCGTAGCCCAACGTATATTCTTGTGTCATTCTCAGAGAATGTCCCGAGGGCGAAATCAAGTTTTCACTTAAACTAAAGTAATTCATTGAGTTACAAGCAGTGTATCTCGCGAAATCATATGATGGGATTCTGGATCTAGAATTCACGGAATACTCACGAACGCCTCGGAGAATCTAGGATGGGACGGGGGTACGATGGTGTGATGCCATCCCCTCTAGAAATCCTCTGGGAATGTTCAATCACTACGGCTTGAGAGACCTTAAGTTTCTCGCCGCCTATAAAGGTCCGGTTACGCTGTAAACGACTGCTAATGCAGCCGGGACCAACGGCTTTACGTGCCTTTCGAAGCACGGAGAACCTCGAGATGATACATTTTCGGTTACCTATCCGACGACCGGCCTTTGCGAATGTTGCTTAACCTCAGCAGCTTAACTCGCAGACCGAGTGCCACTGCGCCATCGAGCTCCTGTTCCAGTGATGTTTACAATGATACTTTTATTGCAAGCTTTAGAGGCGTTCAGGTTGTTCCGCACTCGATTCCGATCCGAACGCCTCGGAGAATCTAGGATGGGACGGGGGTACGATGGTGTGATGCCATCCCCTCTAGAAATCCTCTGAGAATGTTCAATCACTACGGCTTGAGAGACCTTAAGTTTCTCGCCGCCTATAAAGGTCCGGTTACGCTGTAAAGGCCATCGTCGAAAAAACCTTTGAGCATGAGTTGCATGCAACCCACCAACTGGGTAATGGTCCTATCTTTCCTAATGCCTAATGTTAAAAATAATAATTAAACAAAATTTTGAATTTCTATTCACAAACAATAATTGTGATGAATATTGCTTATAATAATATTAACATGAACAGTATTATAATAATATAGTAATAAATTGCCTGTGTTATTAGAAATATTATGTAAGTATAGCAAAATTGCTAAATTTATTGCTAGCTAGACCGCGAATATTGTGTTAAAAATCAATGTAGATAAACCAAAAGTCGTTAATATAACATAAGACGCTGCCCGGAGCGAACATCGTAATGTAACCGTTACGTACGCACGCCTGCACATCAACCTGTCTAAACCTGTCAAATTTCAAAAACACAATGTTGAAAAAATTTCCACGAGCAGGATTTGAACCTGCACCCTTCTGACATACCGGGTCAGGTGCTCTTCCAATTGAGCTATCGTGGTTCTAACCAGCCCGCCGTAATTATTCAACACTATTTACTTTTTTACTTTGAAAGCCAAAGGCGCCAATTCAATGTCAACAACTACAGTCATTAACATCTGATCATAATATTTTTACAAATACTAAAGATCAGTCAAGAAGCAGGCTAGCTATTTATAAAATGTTTTTAATTTGTTTATATAATTTTAACTCAAATTTTGTTGCGAAACAAATTACAAAAACACAATGTTGAAAAAATGTCAAATTTCTTCAATAATTGTTCAACCATATGCCATAAGCATAAGGTTTAAAGTATATTGAGGAAGTTTCACAGTTTGTGATAGTCTGATGTAACAGGCATGTGTACCATTCGCGACGAGCTCGATAAGACATTGCTGAATGACCGACAACAGGGCGGAGCGAGCGGCTCGACTCACTGTACTGACGATGGGAATGCTCGCATCAAACCAGGGTTTTCAATACCGTTTAAAATTTGGTAACGATACTTCTTTACCGGCGTACTTTAACGTCGGAGGCTAAGCATTACGGGTCGCTGAGCCTGCGAAGTGAGTAAGTATACTTCTGTCAAAAGAAGATACCGAAGATACAGATTTAACCGCCTCTGTGGTCTATTGGCTAAGACCACCGGCTTAGACCCAGAGGTCTCGGGTTCGATTCCCAGCGGGGGGTACATGTTTGTGTACTTGGTTTGGTTGGTGGTAGGGCTTGTTTGTCCGCCTGGCTAGCTACCACCAACTTATCTAAATATGTCGCCATAACATTAATGTTTGTAGCATTGTTGCGTTCCGGCAGCTAGAGATAAGATAGCCAGTACCTCACTACTTGATCTCGGGTGAAGTGCGCTTCCATCCATCATTGGCCTTATCATCACTTAACATCAGGTGAGATCAAGGCACTGTGTTTACCCGAAAAATATATAATAACAAAAGTAAGGTTATGCTTGGTATCGTTACCCGGGTAGCATTTTTACTAACTAATTTTAGCTAATTTAGCTAACAAATCAATGTTAAATAAAATCATGAAAAGTACAATTAAATTGTCATTAAATAGATACGGTAAAGTAATGAAATATAAACGTTATTAAAATACATAAAAAGTAATAAATCTATACTATAATATATATATATATATTAGTATTATAAAGCTGAAGATTTTGTTTGTTTGTTTGGTTGAACGTGCTAATCTCAGGAACTACTAGTTCGAATTAAAAAAATATTGTTGTGTTGAATAGTCCATTTATTAAGGTAGGCTATAGGCCTTATTTCATCACGCTATGACTAATAGGAGTGGAGCAGCAATGAAAAATGTGGCAAAAACGGGAAAATATTTATATTTTGAGAGCTTTCCTTGCGTGCGCTGCGTAAACGGTGAAAGTTACGCAAAAATCATGTATTACGAAATTTTTCCCCTTTAAAAGTTCTAAAAAAAGTCTAGTCTAGTCTAGCTTTTAAGGTTGACTCACTATAACCTATCTTACGGTAAACAAATTAGTTCTAAAATAAAACATTATTTGCGAAGGTGTCTTAATATACATGATATTAATCCTTATTCAAATAAATAAGTCATTTATCACAGGCAATTAATTTTGAACAAAATTGCCCTTGACAGCATTTGATTTCAACGAATATGTAAGGAGTTATCAATAACTATGCAACCATTTATGTGGGCGGGAGCGGTGAGCGCTGGCTGACTGTGTCGATAGCTGCGAGGTACAGACGGCAGCATATCAACCTACCACAAAATATCAAATTTCTTTAATAAATTTTGAACCTTAGTGTTAGGGTATAAAGATCAATATCGATTAAAAGAAATTTGACAGTTTTAGATAAGTTGATGTGCAGGCGTGTGTACCATGCCGCGCGGCTCAGACGCGTGGTCGGCTACGGAAAGGTTGTGGTCGACAAACGGTTTTTTGAATGCGTTTTTCGATATTTCATCTCTTAGTGATCATAGCGTGATGTTCTTAAAATATTTTTTTAATAGATTGTTCGCTAATTAACGCGGTTGAAACCGAGGGGCACAGCTAGTGCACTATAATGATAAACTACGAGTGCAGTCACGAAAATTAACATGTACACACTTTTGACTAGCTATGATTCTTATTCCATTGTATTAAGATATACATTGTTTACATGTTAATGCTCGTGACTGTACTACAGTTTGTAGAATAGAAATCCCTTAGTTGTACATTTTCATGTACAGCGTTTATTCACAGAGTTAATCTTAAATCGGAAATACTCATAGAAAAATATTATTTTATTTTCTCATTGTCCTATAAATACCAGTGAAAATGCCTAAGCCTACTTATAGAATGCCAATATGCTGGATAGTGTAACAGAATGCCTGCAAGAAGTTAGCTATCAGAGAATAATGTTAATCTACAACTAAGTATTAACATAGGTTTTCAAATGAAATTTTTAATATTAAAAGAGGCATTTTTTACACTTTGATATCCCATTCAAACTTCAAAGCTAGATCTTTTAATCCAATAATCTGATTTTGATGAAACTTTTTATGCTTAAGGGAATAACAGAGATGTTGACATTCAATAGAATACTTTTTTTATGCATAACGTTATTTTTGTGATTTAAAGTCTACTGTGACTTTGACCACCACTTCAAAAGTAAAATGACTTTTAAGATACATTTGAGTCCTTATCCCTTTTCTCCATTTGTTGATATTATACTGTTAAATGTAATTTGTTCTTAATAAAATTATGTATAACCGTAATCATTATTTATTTTATTTAACAATAATGATAATAATAAAATCTTTATTTTTCTCTCCAATTGTTATTTATATATAAGGCACAATAACAAACATCAAACAGAAAACTTACAATAATAACATTAAAAAAACTAAATTTTGTGCATGCCTGTGCCCAATTAGAATTGTGCGCAACATAGTATATAGTGACATATATTCGTATTATATATTAAATATGTTAGTTCAAACACTTGCTACGCCCTCAAGGTTATAAAGGCAACGTCAAGTGCTAGTTATTTATGAAATTATTAATACAAATTAGATCAATAGACGTCTAAGGAGGCTTGCCATGCCTATATGCTACAATTACCCATGACATAGGTTTTAAACGTGGAATTTCGGTAAATGTTTTGTGATAGAGTACTTAAATGTAAAGTTACTGTTACTTGAAATTGACTTGAAGGTTTCCAGCTTGTAATATACAGTATAGTGCAACTTGTACTACCAGTAGTACAAAATATATATTTTTGTCATTAGCTATATTTGTAACCGAACACTTAGAAAGATATAGAGAAATGTATGTTATATATTACTATGAAATATTGAGAAGTTGCTTATAACTAAGTAATGCTGGATATATCCTATAAGTAGGTCTCAACGTTAAAAATAAAAAAATATAGCATATAGCCAATTGTATTCATTAGCAAATTACGAGATTATTTTAGATGCACCAATTTATTAGTGATTTTGATATTAACAGTGTTTATTTGGAGATTATTGTTGTCAAGTTGTCAACTATAATATATATGTATAGGTTTGTATAAACAAAAACTATACTATAATAATATGTATGCTGCCACACAATGAACTAAAATTGTAACTTTCAATATCGAAATATTTAACGTATTATAATAAAATAATCATGATCAATATTTTAATATCGAAGCTATACTTCTTGTATTTACATATTTTTAAAAGTAATATTAGTAATAACAGTAGAGCTTCTACAAGCAACAGCAAACTAGGATGAGTGTTTAAAATGTTTAAAAGTCTTAAGAATATGAAAATGATTATAACCTTATTTTCTGGCAAAAATTCATAAGTAAGTAAGTTTATATTAGAGATTTAAATTATTTGATACTTTACCTTATTGACAGACAACCTGTACTTTATCTGTATTTTGTCTAGCACTTTGCATCTTAAAATACTTACGCTTAATACAAAAAAAACTCTTTTCTAACCTTTTTAAAATTTCTACTTTTTCTAAATACAGTGTACCTACATTGACACAGTATCATTAATAACCGTTTAATATTGTATGTTATTGAGGCAGATCATGATTGTTGCGTAAGACCGCATATCATACCTGTGTTTCACAAATTGAATAAGTTTGAAATTGATGTTACAAAGCTTATTTTAATTAACGAAGAAATAATACAAAAAATTTAAAAAAATCGGATACACAATAGTTTTTGCCATTCGAAGTGTATTTTTTTGTTGTTTCTATGGTCACTGAAAACTCATATAAAACAGCTTAAGTATAAAGAAAATAAACATATTTTTAAAAGGCTTGCAAAATCATTAAAATAGAATAATATTACTACTTAAAAAAGAACGATATGCTATTTAAATTGTGTATTTTCGAAATATTGCTGAATGTATCTATTTACTTTAAAAAATTGAAGCCGTTTGTTCGATAGATGCAGTCAACATCGACGTCATCTTAAGACTATTTAGCAATATACTAATTAGAAGAATGTAACATGTTATAAATTTGTATAGTGTAGAATTGTGCATTGTCACAAAAAAACTAGTTAAACCTTGATGTATGTAAACAATGTTTGTGAGTAAAAAAAACAGTGATAGTGTTAATAGTTTTTATTACTTTTGAGTAGCGGTTCCAAAACTACACTAAAATACATTAACGGGCACAACACAACATGATAAACTTTTTTTAATTTATTTTCGCTTTTATGTCAAGTGTATAAAGTTAAAAACATATTGCCAGATATTAAATTAAAATTGAATAATAGATCTTTGTCCATTTGACGTATTTGAGATAAACTTGGTGTTTTTGTGTAAAAACAGTAATAAAACCTAGTTTTAATTACTCAGCCCCTTATTAGGTGATAAACATTAGATAGGTATATATATAATGCCCGGACAATTTGATTACTTATTTTAATAGTTGCAATCACAATGGTCTCTCATATTGCGCGGGCATTTTTATAATGCCCTATTAATCACTTGGTCCATAACACCTTTAAGATACAACACTAAAGACATTTACCAAATGGTGTTAAAATGTAAGCCATGCCAACTACATTTTATAGAATCTAGCTCAAGCTTACTGTTCATTGTAATCGACGTGCAGGAATTAATCATAGATAATATAAAGTATAGTCTTAATATTTAACCCCGTATTTATAAACAGAGCTTCGAATATTTATTCCGTGTTTTGTCTCTTTTACTCTAATTTTAAATGAAGTTCACATGACAGGAACAAAATATGGAATATCCATTCCAAGTTTCTAAGTAGGTACTCTGTTTATTAGGCCCTTGTTTTTTCATATAGACAATTTTGTCAATACACGTATGTAACTATTAGTTTAGTGTACCTACAATTGATATTTTACTATATCCAAGCTTGACATTACATTCGGGTTAACAGACAATCATTTAACCGATGTCACCCGATGCTTTATTATGAAACACCATGACGAAATTAAAATTTTGTTTAGTATAAGTATTTTAAATTATTTGCAAAATGAATTGAAGTGTGAAACTGTATCTTCCATGAAATATTCAATTTTGTATTTGAGCTTAATATTGATTTAGACAATTGTATGAGAATTATAAAAGATATGTTGTTATGATTAATATAATTTCTTAGCTTTGTATTAGGCGTTATTTAATGGAAACCAAGTAAATGTTATAATTAGAAAAATGGAGTTTTGTCTGTGATTATTATTTATTGTATTGTTTTATTTTATTTAATAATTAATTAAATAGCTTTGGACACTGTAACGTTTTCTTTTAATCTGTTTTATTCATTTTCAGTCATCCTTACTAATATTTTATAATATGCTCATGTTCGTGGTTCTATTTTTTAGTTTACATTATTGCGCAGTTTTAAATGAGTTTCATTATTAATCTTGTTTAATTTTTTTTATTTACAACAGGTAACCAGATAAGGCAGTAGATTAAAGCACTTTCCTCCCGGAAACCTTTACCATTGACGAACTGGCTATTTTACAGATACAGGTTGTAACTGACTGAAAATGCTTTTGCCAGTCATGAAAGAAGCTCACAAACCAGACCAACTTCTGCAGCACCTGTCCTGGATCCTTGATCAGCAGGGTAGAGCGAGAATTAAAATAAAACACGATACCAGTCATTAATCTCAAATGGAGCCAATATTTTATTCACTATTGGCACTCCTAGCCATTGGATACCTAGACAAGAGTGACCGCTCCACTTAAAAGCACCCTAAGGTCGGCGCTGTCTGCGAGTGGCGACAGCCGACAAATGAATAGGCCTATTTCATGGAATTGTTACTTTTTTATGTTATTTCTCACTTACGAAATAATATTATCATCGTTTAGGCTGTATGGGCTAGATCCCTTTGAATTCTTTTTATGTGTTAAAACAGCAAAATTTAACTGACTGACATAAACTGACATTGACAGTTGATTGATTGATTGTTGAGTATGCGGACTTCTTGGCGGGAAAGTGAAAAGTCATGTCTGCGGTTTTGTTTTATTTTCAAAAATTTGTGTTATGTCGAATATTAATGTGAAATAATGGTGGATTATTAACCGTTAAGTGTTTGTGAGTGTGCATGAGTGTTGGCAAATGAAACAAAACAGTGCAATGTTACTTTTCAAATTCTCACAAGAAGTCTGCGTGAGGACTTAGTAAAGCCCCACATCTTTACTGAGATACTCGAGGGGTTGCGGGGTAATATCATTTCTCACTTCCCATTTCTATTATCATTCATCATCATCAATATTGTTTATTTATGTATTACAATGAAATTAAGAAACTAATGACATGGCAGCATGGTCTATGACCTTAGCCGGTTCCTTAAGGAACACACTAAACTTACAAAAAAAAATTTTAAGTATGCTGAGCTGGATGAAATTAAGGACTAATGACATGGCAGCATGGTCTATGACCTTAGCTGGTTCCTCAAGGAACGAACTACACTTAAAAAAAAACATTGTTAAGTTTGCTGAGCTGGACTTCTTGGCGGGAAAGAGAAGAGTCATGTCTGCGGATTTTCTAAAATTTTTGTTATGTCGAATATTAATGTGAAATAATGGTGGATTATTAACCGTTAAGTGTTTGTGAGTGTGCATGAGTGTTGGCAAATTAAACAAAACAGTGCAACGTTACTTTTCAAATTCTCTCAAGAAGTCTGCGTGAGAACTTAGTAAAGCCCCACATCTTTACTGAGATACTCGAGGGGTTGGGGTTGGGTGGTCTAAATATCTCACTTCTCATTTCGATTATCATTCATCATCATCATCATCATGGAAACAATACAGGAGAAGTAACAAAGAAGTAACTAATGAAATTAAGAAACTAATGACATGGCAGCATGGTTTATGACCTTAGCCGGTTCCTCAGGGAACGAATTACCTTTAGAAAAAAAAGTATGCTGAGCTGAAATTGGTTATAATAAATAATAGAAGTTTTGTAATTCATAATTCATAGAGAGTTTTAACTTGAATTATATCACATTTCATGTACAAGTCAATTTAATACATGTTTTTAACAATTGGGTTACCACAGAAAATATAATCTTAGCAGTATGCAATAAAAAATCTATGTTTAGAAACTTCTATGAGCCTGTCTAAAACACAAATTATTGAAACAAATAATAGAATTGGTTTTGAGGTCATCTATTAGATCCACAATGAATATCAAAGATGTAAGCTCCAATATCAAAGAAGAGCGGGAAAGTTTTAGTTCTTTTGAGCCTCGCGACATACCAGGACTGTGCAGAGTGTGTTTAAAAGAAGGTTCATTACCAATTTATGGTGACAACGACTTGTCGCATGAGATCCAGGTATTTGCTGATATTGAGCTAAGCGAAGACGATGAGTACCCAAAATATTTGTGCAACTCTTGTTGGAGCATTTTGAACACGGTAATTCAATTCAGAGACACCGCAAAAAAATCGGAACTTATTCTTAGGAACCATTTATATGAATCAACAGAAAGTTTTTGTGTTGTAGAAGTAGAAAGTTCCTATGAAACTGATAACAAGAGAGAAGAAAGGCCGATTAAGGTGTTACCGAAACTTGTAAAATGCTTCACTGAAGTTACAAATGGTAAAAATGATAGTACAAAGAAAATATCAATTAAAGCAAAAGTACAATGCAGGGTGTGCTTAAAAATTGTTACCCGTGGTGCCTTTCGACAACATTTCTTATTACATGACCAACTATCCAAATATATTTGTGAAAATTGTGGCCTAACTTTCAAACAGCAAAGTGCTTACAGAAACCATTGCCAGACTCATTTAACTGAGTTCCCTTTTAAATGTGATCAATGCCCATACAAAGGAAAGCATGCTGGTTTGCTTAAAACCCATATGTTAATACACACGGGTAATTACAAATTTGAGTGTTTGCAATGTCCTGCAAAATTTCTTACAAAAAGCAATTTTAATAGGCATTGTCTGAAACATAAAGAGCGTGCATTTAAATGTGAAGGATGTCATAGAGGGTTCCACACACAAAATGAATTAGAACTTCACATAAAAGCTGATCATATGGGTATTAAAAATCACATCTGTGACATGTGTGGCAAAGCCTTTGGCTACAGAAAAGCGATGATGAGACACCAGATTGATGTACACAAGAGACAAAAGAAAATGAGTGGCAGAACACCGTCTTACATAGAGGCTGAGAAAAATGCACTAGAAAGCATGGAGCCATACCGAATACAAACGTGAAGATGTTTGATAATGTGTTTGTTTATAACCAAATAACATTTAAGGAAGGAAGGAAGAACAGTTCTCAAGTGGCGACTGTGTACCAGAAATCGTAGTTTGGGCAGGCCTTCAATAAGGACTGATGAACTGGTGAAGGTCCCGCGAAGCCGCTGGATACGAGCAACACAAAACCGGTTGTTATAAGAGATCCTTGGGGGAGGCCTTTGTCCAGATGTGGACGTCTTTTGGCTGTGTTGATGATCTATGCATCCATAAAATTTTTGAAATACATATATTTATTTTAGTTTTATTACAACATCATTGTAGTCATGAAAAGCTTTGATCAATAATTATGTACTAGCTATAGGATCCGGAATAAAAATGCATCTCAAAGTGGTCCTGTTTGCTCATACTTAAACATTTAAATATCAAATAACAAAATCTGAAAAAAAACATATCATCATCATCAACAACTTGCTACTTAGTATATTATGAACCTAAAATCTTAAAAATAAAGATTAAATTTAGGTTGCAAAATATTTCTACATGATCAAAGATTAATTTTTGTTTTAATAAAAGATATACCCAGTTAAAATTTATCATGCATGCTTGTTTGCTTATTGGCAAGCAGGTTAAAGACTCTTTATTGCAAAGCAAAGTTAAGAACAAAACAATTGTTATTTGAAGTTAGTTTTCTTTGTATTACAATACAAAACTATTTAAGTTTCACAGGTATTATTCGTAATAAAAAACTTATTTAATACAATATTTATTTTTATTTAATTAAAATTATTAAACTATACTATAGGTACAATTATTTGGTCTGGGGTGCACGCTTATACATCTTTTTCTGTGAAATGTATATCAGAGAACGGATAAAATCTCCTGGTATTTTTTTTTGCGCCGGGCTAATAAAGTAGCTTTCCGGACACCCGGGGAGGAAGGAATTGAATACCACATACCACATGTATAGATCACTCAGGCGGCTGCTGACAGAAATTATGTCAGACTCCTACACCGACTAAACACCCTCTGGAGATGCCTGCTCCCCCGATTCTCATAACGAAAACACAACGATATCGTAGACTTTGTCACCATTCATAAGTGTTCACAATTGCGTTTACTTTTTAAAATAAAAATTTGTTGCAATAATGCTTAATAATCGCATGTTTGTTCGTACGCTGTAGGTACAGACGCCTGCACATCAACCTACCCAAAACTGTCAAATTTCTTCAATATATTCTCAACCATACAGCTTAGTGTTAAAGTTCAAAGTCTATTGAGGAAATTTGACAGTTTGTGGTAGGTTAATGTGCAGGCGTGTGTACCTACAACAACTACCTAAAACAGTCTGTTAATGCCGCAAGGTAAGATATTATCATGTAGTTAGTATGTAAAATCTGAAAATAGTTTATTCAGATAATAATACGAGAAGCGTAAATTTCGTTACTTTTTGTGTGATATTTTTGAATGATTTGATTTTAAATATATTTGGGCGATGTAGGTACTGATGTTGACTTGTTGTTTTGTTTATTTGTTACAGCAAATGACGACCAAAAAACGCAAAGTCGATTCTGAGTGTCGAGTTTTAAAGGAAGAATGGTCATGGAAATATTGTTTCACAGAATTTAAAGACAAACCAGTTTGCCTCATCTGTAATGAAACAGTTGCAGTCTTTAAAGTTTTAATATGTACCGACACTTCTCAAAAAAAAAACTTGCAAATGTGAAATATTTATCTATGACAGGCAGAGAGAAAGTCTTGTTGAAAGGCAAAAAGAGAAGTTACGTGGACAGCAGATGAGCAGAACATGTTCACAAAAAGCAATCTGATAAGGCTGCAACACTGGCAAGTTATGTTATAGTTTACAAAATTGCTAAAAGTAACAAAACATTATCGGATGGTGAATTTGTAAAAGATTGTATGATGGCTGTAAGCAACTTTATTAGTCTAGATAAAAGTAAAGAATTTCAATCTTTAGCTTTATCACGGAGAACGACAACTCGAATTGACGCCATTTGCTGAACAATTACGTCACAGCTGGAAAAGAATTGTAACGAATTTGAATAATTTTCTCTAACCATAGACAAGAGCACAGACGTGAGCGATACTGCCCAATTGCTGATTTTTATTAGAGGAATCGATTCAGAGTTCAACATAACCAAAGAATTAACATTTTTACAATCCTTAAAGGGAAAATCCACTAGAAAAATTATTTACGATTCTTGTTTTGAGGGTATTTCAAAATTTCACTTACCTATGTATGTACAAATTATGTAGCATAACTACGGATGGCGCACTCAATATGGTGGGCAGCAATTTGGGGTTTATGGATAAGATGGGATAAGGTCAAAGAGTTCTTCAGAGCACTCACCGTGGTATAAGCGATAGAATCACCAATACGCACTGGGCCCGCGTGGTGGTTTACGGCCCGTTCTCCCTGTGGTGTTTCTATCCATAGGGAAGGCTCGTGCCCGAGCAGTGGGACAATAATAAAATAACCTGATGAAGCGAAGAAGACGCTGTGTAACGCTATATCTCTACGCAATTGCAGGAGTTCAAGAGTATTAATGACCTACTCCGCATTGCCGATAATGCGTACAGCGCGACGCTGCAATCTGTCTAAGGCATCGAGAAGGTATTTTGAGGAAACATCCCGATGTGCGAGCAATACTCCACGCAAGACCGTACCTGCGTCTTGTACAAAAGACACAACTGGTCAGGTGTAAAGAATCGCCGCACTCTGTAAAGGACACCGAGTTTTGATCATGGCTTCGATGTTGTCCTTTTGATTCAGCTCGCAGCGAATCGTCATATCGAGCATTTTAATATTGCTCTGCAGGCTTAGAGATGTGCCCTGAAGAGTTGGAAGGGGAAGGAATGGTGACTTTTGGCCGTATACGCACATACCTATGTTTTCTTGGCATTGAACTCAACAAGATTATTGGAGCCTCAATTAGGTATGAGGTCAACAGCGTTGGCACACTCGCGGTTGAACCATCGGTTGCGCCTGCCTTTGCTGATAAGATATGTATTCCCTAAAATTATCTCATCAGCAACTGCAGTCGCACTAGCTGTTGGGTCCTTCCCTCTGAAGCAGCGCTTCCTCCAAGGGACGGATGCTATATAGTCCCGCATACCATCCCAATCTGCTAACGATTAGTGCCAAATCTGGCGTTTCGATACCGCTGTAGGCGGCAACGGAGCCAGAGGCACTTTGCTGGATACTGGAGCTTTGGGACATTTAAAAGCCTTCAAATTGCAGCTGCATTGTTTTACAGCTGTGTAGAGAAAAATTAACTCACTCATTTTCCCAAATAGAGCATTATATCACCTGTCTCAAACGACAACTTAAATAGGTTCGCTCAGCAACTGAAGTAACTGCACGAGGAATTTGAGAAGAGACTTAAAGGGAATTGAGCCGTCTCTAAATATTTTTCGATGCCTTTTAATGTCAACGTTGATGAAACACCCGCTAACCTCCCTGGAAGGAAATATTGTTTATTTATGTTCTACCTGTAAGAAAAATTATTTTGACACTGGCTAAATATACTAATCGCATAAAGCCATGAACACAAAGGAGAAAAAAACTTTTAAAAAAGTTAGTTGTTGAGCGAGCATCACGGCCGGTAGTCTACGAATAAAATATTTCTACCGAGTGTCTATGGTCCCATATGCGATGTGACAATTTCTCTCCCCGCACCCTTCTTACTACAACTTTTGTTGCTTAACAACGCCTAACTGTCATATATTATTATATCAATAAATTCGAATTCAAATATTATAAGTGATTTTTATTGTTGATTAATTTTCGTAACCTATCCTCTCAATTTTTTTAAAGCTAAATCTACAGCAACTGCATTATTATAAGTTGTGTTAGTAGGCGAAAGGATTTCAACTTATGTAAGTAGGTTTATTTCCTAAAAGTGAAAATATTTCGAAAAGTAGTTGAAGTGCAATGAAGTGCAACAACTGTTTAACCAACCTAAGGAAAATAAGTTTTGATTCCACATATTTCCTAAATGTTAAAACATTAATTAAAACTAATGTGTAAAATAAACGCGAGTAGATCCGTAAAAGTTGTTTCATTTCAATGTGTAGTGTTCGCGTAAACTTTAGAAAACAATATCTTAAATGGTATTTTAAACTCCTTCTTAGTTAGTAATTTATATTTGCTTAAACTATTATTCATTTAATGCATAAAATATTATAGCATACACTAGAATAATTGAATAAATAAATGAGGTCTATGTAGAGCAACGGGTCCAGAAAAGCTGATGACGACTATTATTTTAATCATTAGGTAGTTATGTAAAATACATAGTACTACGACAGTAATACCTACTACTAGTATTCACAGTACAAAATACATAATACAGTTCCTATGCAAAATGGTATTAAGAAGAACAGTTCTCGTTTGTCAATATTTCTATAATATTTATTGTATATATACTTTCACATATAAATGTATCAAAATTAGACTTGTAATTTCTTTTTTTCTAGGAAGTCAGCAGCATAGCTATGTATACCTACCTTACCCTATACAACAGCGCGAAGACCATACATTCTGTAAAATGAGATTGAGAAAACAACAAAGGTGCTGAGCTGGTAGGTTTATATATATCCCAACAATTTACTTTTACTGTTTAATGAATTATTTCGAAATTATGATTCTTATAAGAATCATAATTTCTTTTAATGATTTATGAGAATCTGTTTTTAAATGATGCTATTTTTAATTCAAGTCCTACATTGCCAGACATTTTATTTGTTAGAACCTTCCGTGATTGCTCACGGACTGCCTTTACAATTTGATAAATTAGTATATAAAGGCGCCATGAATTATAAGAAAACTATAAATGAAGCTGCTTAAAATTTTATTAATGTTGTTTTTATTTCAGGTTCGAAAATTATTTCATCTGCATCTATAGTGAAGCAGCCTAAAATTGTCGTAAGATCTGCATAAAATACGGATGTTGTAGACTTGTAGCGACTTCCTTTTGTACAATTTTTAGAGTCCAATGTTTTCGATTTTTTAATTAAAGCACAAATTATAAATACCTATCAGGCAAACAAGAAATAAAAAGAATCTTGATTATCTGTGTTTCATTTATCATTAATCCTAAATTGATTTTAAATTTAAATTAGAATAAGGGGCAAAGCTTTTTTATATTATTTAAAATGCTGTGGTCCAAGGGCATAAAGTTTTATTCCTCTTTCATTTAAAAACAATCTTCTATCATATGCGGACTTCTATACGGCAGGTTTTGGTTTATGGAAGTTACCCGTCTGATGTAATCTCTATTAAGTCTGTGGCGAGCATTGAGCATGTAAAGGTGTTGATCAGTGTGTAAACGGAAAAATCATGAAGAATCTTCAAAAACTGAAGAAATATTTTTAAAGTTTAGATGCTTTGTACTTAAGGCATTTGTTATAAAGTTTAATTCCACTTTAAGTTACCTTACAGTTCGATTAGCTATCTTAAACTTAGCATTGATTTAATTAAAACCATCATGGCAGCTTGGTATTATTTATTTAAATCATTGAAAACCAAAACAACCTATGGACACGACTTCAACATTGTCGATCTTGATAAAAATTACGCTTTATCTAATAACGATTTAAGTTCAAAATGCAGAGTTTGCTTGCAAAGTGGCACTGTAAAAATATATAGCAAGGAAAATGTGAATACCATTATTGAAACATTGCAAACAATTACCGAGATTAAACTAAGTAAACACGATGACGGCCCAAAGGCACTGTGCGACGTTTGTTACAGATTTATCAAAACCGCTATAGCATTTAAGAAAACTGCAAAAAAATCTGATTGGATTTTGAAAGAAAGAAAGAGAAAAGAAAGTAAATTTAGTTTAAGACAACCTTTAAAAGAAGAAACTTTCATAGATCATTCAGAAGAAAACACAAGCTATATTGATGACCATGATTTTGGTGTTGAGGATAATTCCCACAGCAAGCCATGTGATGACAAGTGGCTCACTTCTGACGAGAATGCCAGCAAGATAAAGACCGAGGACAAAGAAAGAGCTAAGCAGTCATCAAAGGTGCCATGTCCTATATGCAATAAACTAATCAGCCAGTCTTATTACAAGACCCATATGACGATGCATGACCCAGATCATAAGAAATATGTGTGTGATGTTTGTGGCAAGTCTTTCAGATTACAATGCGCATATTACAATCACAGTAGGAGACACAGGAATGACTTCCCATTCAAATGCACACTATGTCCGTACAAAGGGCGCTATATGGAATTGTTAAAAAATCATATGCGCACACATACCAGCGATTATAGATACATGTGTATAGAATGTCCAGCACGATTTCACCTTAAAAGCAATTTGAATCGCCACATGTTTAAACATAAAGAACCTCAGTATAAATGTGACACATGTAATAGGGCATTCCATAAAACGCTTATGTTGCAGAGACATTATGAAGCAGACCATTTGGGCATAAAAAATCATGTATGCAATTTGTGCGGAGAGGCGTTTGGTTACAGAAATGCTATGATGAAACATCAACGGCATATTCATAAGAGAGAGAAGTCCCTTTACAAAAGAATGCCATCCTATGTAGAAGCAGAAATTAAAAAACAAAGTGAAGATATGCAGCAATATACCTAATGTTTAAAAAGTCTTTGTGTCTTTCTTTTGTTTTTTTTCCCATGTACAGTTGTCTGTACTGTACTATATAGTTTCATATTGATGAACCCCAAAAAAACTGATTTTATTGAGCATTTCAATATTGATGACAATAAGCAAGCAGTGAGACAATAGTAAAAAATGTAATAATTCCTAATAGCTATTCCTTGAAGCCCAGAGATAAATATATTTTTTAATTTTGTTTTAAGTTTGCGCCTCTACTGAAGGATGAATGAATATTATCTAACTAAATAGATAGATAGGTATTGTACTTAGCGATGGGCGTTATATAACATAGATAGGGTAAAGTGACCTAATTTTGGCACCCCACTAATTATTGGCACTTTGTGATTTAATCTCTTTATTAAGAAAACACCTAATCTCACGGTGTTGCAACTTATTCAAATTGAGTAGTACAATCCTGAGCTGTTATACGGGCAACACATTAAAAAAAAGAAAATAAATGGTATTAGGCCTATGCTGGTAATTAGCCAAAGTGTGCCAATAATTGGAAAAATCGTGTTATTTAGAAAAAATATTAAAAAAAACATACAGATGTTGAAATGTCATGTCATGTCATGTAATAAAACGTTAATATAACCATCATTCTGTCGTCTTGATATTTTCTTTATTCTGGCAACACTATAAGTACAGTTTTCACGTTCTAAGTGGATAGTGATACTTAAAGTGCCAATTATTGGGTACCTTACCCTAGTTATACAACTATCTACTTATCTGAATAACGATCACTCGTTGTCAAACGTAAAAAAACTATCTATTTTCCACAACGCTCTAAATTCACTCATATAAGCCAACGTCACAAAACATTGCTTAGTGTGTTGGCTATGGTCTATTCGTTGCGATACGTTGCCGACTTTTAGCAAGAACGCCTGAAGTTGTGGTAGGTTAAGCATATTTGATTGAATGGCTAATGTAAAGCGTTTTAGTTAGTTTAAGTAACGGGAACGCGAGAACCTACTTCGTGCGACTGAAGAATACTATCTATAAGACGTTCGAACGACGAAATTAAATCCACCACCTATCACATTAATACAGTTTAAAATCGTCTGGAAGGGCCGGCCCAACGGGGCGGCGCGCGGCGGGCTCGGGCCGATTGACAAGTTTTCAGTGAATTTTGCGACTTTTGTGAAGGGCCGAAAGTTCAATAGAGATGTTTTTTTATTTTGTTTTGAACATTGACCTTGACACTTAAATAAGTATTAAGTATTTAAATTTCACTGATACGGCAATACAGACAGTCCTAAGCCTGGTAAAGTACGAAGGGAAGTTCATATCAACATACTATTGTCATTAAGTTAGATAATTCAGTGAATTATTGATACAGTTTAACGACGACGTTGTGAAAATAGATAGTTGTCAAAAATAGATAGTTATTACAGCGTTACTCACAAACAAATAACGTTTTCGTTTCGTGATTTCAAATAACGATAACGACACATAGCTAATTGTGCTGGTTGCCTAGTACCTATAGTATAATAATATACTTAGTAAGAGTTTCATTCACCATTCGTTCACGTTATCGAAAACGATAATTTGTTGTTGGCAAAATTTGGCCCAAACTTGCCCTTTTCTTGCAGTTTTCCTCCAGGAGGCGCTGCTTGAATGCCATCCATACTTCTCCAGACTACATAAAGCTGTCAAATGTCTTCAATATATGTACTAGGGGTTATATTTACTCTGTGCTAGTACAATCGCGAATAAAATCAATCAACATCCTTGCAAACAGACAGAGGTTACCCACATTTTCGGGGAGGGCGCGTCTTTAGTTAGACTGAAAACTGCGACGCATCTCGCGCTAACTTCGCAGTCGCAAATATACGTAGCGTGGTGGTATGGTGTTACTGTCTTGTTGACGGTCCCCCGCAGTACTGCACAGATTTATTATTGTAAGGAAGGATATTCATTTGTCTGCTGGCTAGTTGACGATAGGTAAACCATGGCTACTTCTTACTTTTTTCTCAAAGCTATCAAACGAAAGAGAAATAAAATTTCTAATAAGAACCGAATAAGAATTATTGTAAAAGATAACTTTCAAACTAATAGTGCTTACGTCTTAAATATGTGTAGAATATGTTTAAAAGAAGGTTCTGTGCCTATGTTTGTTACCGACGAATCTTCAGAATTAGACATCTCAGAAGCTGTTAAAACTTTCGGAGACATAGAAATAAGCGAAGATGATGGTTTCCCGAAATTTATATGTGATTCCTGTTATTCACTCTTACAAGGCGCTATTTTATTTAGAAAATCAGCAAAATATTCAGACTTAGCACTGCATCGAAGCTTACCTATGCCTCCTACCAATATACCAAGTGAAGTTGTTCCAAAAGAATCTTCAAGTGATGATTTTGAAAATACTAAGGAAATGAACACCACTTTTAATAATTCGTCTAAATGCAAACTATGCAATTTAGACTTTTCAACATTTGACGAATATGTAGCACACAATAATTCGAAACGTCATAAGAATATTCGTGTTCAATGTTCTATTTGTTATGGTTTGTTGACAGCACAACTGTACAAAAAGCATTTAGCGAGGCACAAGTCAGTGTCTCATTTGGTCTGCGATGTATGTGGAAAATTGTATCGTAAGGACAATTTGGTAAGACATTTACAACTGCATAGTTTTGATTTACCATACCAGTGCCAAGTATGCCCATACAGGGGCAGGTTTATGGAATCTCTAAAAATCCACATGCGGACTCACAGTGGTGAAAAACCTTTTTCCTGTGACAAATGTGAGTTAAAGTTTTTGACACGAAGTAACCTAAATAGGCATATGCTTACCCATAACAAAGAAAAACCGTTCAAATGTATTGAATGTGTAAGAGGGTTTTACACCCAAAGGGATGTTGATATTCATTTCAAATCCGACCATGCTGGTATCAAAGATTTTAGCTGTTGTATGTGTGGGAATAAATATGGCACAAGAAAAGCACTCATGAGGCATGAATTAAGAGTGCATAAGAGAGACAAAATGGCGAAAGGACGTATGCCTCTTTATTTACAAGTGGAATTTAGAAAATGATTACAATAAAAAAGCAATATCAACAATAATTGAATTTATTTTTTATTCACAGCAAACATTTTATGTAAATTAGGTGTACAAGAAAATTGTTGCTTGGCTCACAAAAAATATAACATTTTATGTAGGTTTATACTTAAAAATATGTTTTTAATCCAAAGTTAAAAATAAAAATGTACAATAAGTAATTCAATTAAAAATTTCCTCTAGGCCAATTAGTTAATTTCCTGTAAAAAGCTAAAAAAAAAAGTTCTAATGCTAGAAACTTTGGCTAGATCATCTGATTAAAAGGCTAAGTACAGTCAGTAGGGAAGTTGTTTACAACTTTAGTACCATGTTATAATTATCATAATAGCTTTACTAGAAGTTGACATGCATCTGTTACATTATTTAGTTAGTTTGACAAAGTACTTAAGTGTTCAGCAACTTTTGGGTAATTCTATGGTAACTTATGTTACATTTTTTTACTTCCCAATTAAAACTAACAAAGCTAGCATACCATATTTATAATTATATCAACTACTCTCTTAATGAAAATTTCGTTAAATATTCATTAAATTTTATAAAATACAGTGAAAAATTTCGTTGTTTTAACTATAAAGCATAAAATGTGGGTCTTGTTTTATTTTGAATTTTCTATGTTTAGTTTTTTTTAGTTTCAATAAAAATTGGCGACATTAGCTTTTAAGTTAGTATCCTATGAAAATTCTGTTCCCTTTAAATAAAATAAAAATATTGAAAATCAAATAGTTTTTATTAAATGTCTTAATATGAGATTATTAGCAACATTCATAATTTTAGAAACAAACATTTTTTTAGAGTATTAAATAATGGTCACTCATGTTACACAGATTTTGGTAACTCATGTTACAAACATGTTCTATGTTTTATTCTAGTAGATATTTTGTGGACTAAAAATTTATATATATAATTTTTCAAAATAAAGTCAAATTCATCCGATACAAGTTGTAATGGATTCAGTTTTCACCACACTATGACTTGTGTAAATATTGTGAATCTTCGCAATACCCTCGATGTGTAAAGCTTTGTCAAATAATTCCTTCAATTTCAACTTAGCAAACTTACTTTCAATTTCATCTTTTCCATATTTATCACTTAAACTTTTCTTTCTTCTATGTTTATGTTTTTGTACTCTTTCTCTGGTTTGTCTTCTTATTTCCTCTAGTTTTTTGTTAAATTTGGTTTAGCATTAATTTTGCCTGTCTCTACTTTTTTGTGCTTGTTGCCTATGTTTGGCCTTCAATTTCTCGTATTGGTTTTTTTTCAGTTTTTCCCTTCGACACCTCATCAGCCCCTTCAAAACCATTACCTCTAAAACAATACAAGAAATTCGTCACATAGTACAATATTACACATTCACATTCGTTCATGTAACGTGAGTTTAACTCTTGTTAATATATTAATGACATCTATTTAATAAATCCATAACAATTGTATAAAAATAATTGCATGTTTCTATTTATCTTAAACAGAAACTAAATAAAAAATGGAAGTAAAAAATATGCCTTTTGGTCACTCATGTTACATATGTTAGGAGTGTTATGTACCTAATTTTCAAATAAAATTCAGCAATTTCATTTTAATATTTACCAATTATTTGTCGTCCAATATAAAATTGATTATCACGCAACACCAACACTGTTATTTGTACAAAACTAGGTACAAATCCATTAGTTATGAACAATATTCTTTAAATACAAAAGTTTTACGTGTTTTGTAACCGATAACGACAACGTTGCCAATCAAACTGTCATAAAAAAAGGTCTCTTGTTTCAAAATTTAGTGCTGCCAGTAAATATATTTAACAAGCTACCATTTTGCTTATAAGTTGTAACGATTGCGTAAATTTTATTTTGAGCCTACCATGTCGCATTTCAGTGGAAGCACCCTTTTGCTGCTAACTGTACAACAGTAATAAATTACTATAGAGAAATAACTGAACTTGTTAGTTTTATTAATTAATAGTTATACATTTTATTATACATATTTCAATAAAGTACTGGAATAATAAAATAAATAAGATTATAATTGTATATAGCGAGTTTTATTAGTAATAGGAGTTACATAATAAATATATGAGAATCAATACATGTTTATGACTAGACTTATCTTTGGTTTAGTTATTTAACATCAACATACATTATTAACAAAAGTTTTACTCCATCTTTTTAACCATAAAGTTTATATATTAAGTAGGTACATAATAATATATATCTTTAGGTGCCAAGTACATCTTCTACAATACAATGGAAGATTTAAGATTGATATAATATAATATATCTTAATAAAGGCCACTCTATCACTTGGTTACAAAAGGGCTTCATATAAATAATATAAATATTAAGTACATACTATGCTAATGACAAGGCAGACATTTCTTAAAAAACTTTGGTGTAAAAGTACATTATAAATATTTTAATAGTAAATATTTCGCCACTTACTTTCTATAGGAGGCTAAACTGTTTTGTGTAAATAGGACTCTTTTTTTCTTTATAAAACAATTGCAGAAAAACTGCCATTTAAAACAATAAAATGCAACAACTTCTCAAAATAACTATGTGGTAAAAAAAACACACACACACACACACATTTCATGTGGTAATATATAAATAATGGGTGTTTCATGTTGCCAAACAATCCTAAAAATAGCACACACATTTTAAACAATGATAAACCAGAGGGGTACGATTTTTGAACTAGTGACTAATTCTCATGCTATGATATCAATTATGATCGCTTCTTCTCAGTCTTATTCAAAGTCACTGTTAAGTAATTACTGATGATGCGAACATCCTCAATTGCTATGTATCTCAATAATCAATTGGTAAATAAGGCAATAATTATAATATTTCATGTCACTTTAAATTTCATAATAACCGGTGAGTTTCAAAAATCGCCCACTGAGAATAACATTAGATTACAAATATAAAAAGTTGAATGAATAGTCACATGAGGTGGCAATATTAAAAGGTGTATAAAACACACACAAGTGTATACAAATTCAATAATCATTTAAAAATATAATTTTATGTCGGTTAGGTATATCTGGAGCTAAGGCATCTCAATTTATTGGTTACAAATAACATTTCAAAGCGTACTAGTCGTACGATGGCTCCTTACACATAGTCGCAATAAACATAATCGCGAACATGAACTCTAGCATTTGCAGTGACACCATTAGAGTACACCAGATGTACTCAATACGGAGCACCACTACTTGCCAAATGAGGAGATACAGGACACCTACGATTGATGGAACAGTTAACAGCACAGAGAACATCACCGGTACATCTGGATAAAGAAATTAATACGTTTAACTATAGAATTAGAAATATTAAATCTATATAATGATGAGAATATAGGTATATAACAATAGCCCAGTTTCGAGAACGAAAATAAAATCAAGGGACTGCCGATTTTTACCTCTTTCGCTGAGACTGCCCTTTCTGCCTAATATTAATCTGGCTGTCTCAATGATAAATAGTCCCACCAGCACACCGTAATCTTGGCCTAACTTGGTGGGGTCCTTTTCAACTTCATATTTTTTAATCAGTATGGATTTCAAAATTAGCGTTCCCAATTCACACGTCGCAAACAAACCGAAATAAAATGAATTTATGTATAAAAGGATTTCATAAGCTAAACTTGCGTTAACCATTTTCCGCAATTAATTAATCTGAAATGGAAACAAATGAATTGGAAAATATAAAAATAAACGAATAATGGAATGACTGAAATAGAATTTAGAATAATATTATTTATTGGTTCTTTGGGAAAGAGGCGAAGGTGTACGATCCATACTGCCAAATCTTAAATAAAGAAAGACCTAACAGTTTCTCCTTGTGTTATCATTTTATATTTCAGAGTAAGTGAAGTAAAAAGGAGATAGAATCATACTCATCATCACCACGCCACGCCACGGGAAATATTTTCACTATTTTTCACATTATATCATATCCTCCAATTCCAAAAAAATACCAAATACCTTTCTTTTTTTTTTTATTTGAAGTTGTACATGGCAGGGATTCGTGTCCATATGCCGAAATCTTACATAGTTTCTTAATTTCATTGTAATACATAAATAAACAATATTGATGATGATGAATGATAATAGAAATGAGAAATGATATTACCCCCCCAACCCCTCGAGTATCTCAGTAAAGATGTGGGGCTTTACTAAGTCCTCACGCAGACTTCTTGTGAGAATTTGAAAAGTAACATTGCACTGTTTTGTTTCATTTGCCAACACTCATGCACACTCACGAACACTTAACGGTTAATAATCCACCATTATTTCACATTAATATTTGACATAACACAATTTTAGAAAATAAAACAAAACCGCAGACATGACTCTTCACTTTCCCGCCAAGAAGTCCCGCAAGCTAATGGAACGAACCAGGGTTGCCAACTGTACGAGGTTCCTCGTACAAATACGAGATTTGTGGTTTTCCGTACGAGGTACGAGGACACTATCAACTTCGTACAATTATGTGCGAGATTTTGATTATATGGCTATACGAATTTTTTTTGAGAGAGATTGCTGATTGCCTCAGACGGCATTTTCAGGGCGGCGAAGAACGTAAAGGGTCCCTCAAGCCGTGTGAAACGAATCACCTTCGGAGGTTTCTAGAGGGAACGGCATCGCGCACTAGTGCGCGTCCTCGTGCCCTACTAGATTCTCCGAAGGGTTCGGATCGGATAATTTTTTTTTTTAGAGAGTGATTGCTGATTGCCTCAGACGGTATTTTCAGCTTCACCGGGCTTGTTTGGGGGCGGCGAGGAACGTTAAGGGTCCCTCAAGCCGTGTGAAACGAATCACCTTCGGAGGTTTTCTAGAGGGAACGGCATCGCGCCCTAGTACGCGTCCCCGTGCCCTACTAGATTCTCCGAAGGGTCGGACCGGATTGGGGAGCGGAACAACCCGAAGGCGCCTCTAAAGGCTCGGACCTCGGCTCGGGTTGATCGGGGCGCCCGGCCGTGGTGGAGGAGAGAAGCGCCCAGGTACATGTCTGTACCTGGTGTAGAGCGCAAGTGAACCGGTTCTTCGTACCCTTGTCCTACGAGTACGGTGTCTTGGGCCTAAACTAGTGTGTTTAGTGTATTCTGTAAATGTGTAGTGGCATTTACAGGATCGGGCGGGAGGGGGATCGGATCACATTTTGCATCACCATTATATAAGTAAAAACTAGTGCCATCTATCAGAACTTGTAGGAACTACTTACACCAAAAATGTCATTGTCGTAGCCGCATAAATTTACGCGATGATTGTCTATGGTAGCTATCTTGTGAGTTTAGTTAGTATTCTGAGATTCCAAGATCCAAACCCATCTCTGTCACACATAGTGCAAATTGCTTCTTTCTCTGTTCCTTACGTGTTCCATTCGTTGCATGCCGGCATGTTTAGTTGTACTTCGTTAGTAGGTACGTGTTTTTGTAAGAAGATTTTTATTATTATATACCTAGTATTTTCGTTGTTTTTCGTCCATTGTTTAGTGGTGTAATAGAAGTATCGTTATGGTTATAATTTTAGTTTTAGCACGTTTTCGATGCATAATAAATGTACGAGGTTTGAAAGTCAAAATACGAGATTTTTAGCTGCTAAGTACGAGGGATCTTTTTTTACGGTTGGCAATCCTGGAACGAACGGGCGAGGCGGGCGACGCGGAAAGGAAACGGACGGACGGCGGTGGCGGAAAGGAAGGTGGTGCGCGGTCGTGTTGCACGTGCTTTTAATTTTTTTTGTAATGCAGTTATTGAAACATAAACCAAATTTTCTCCTGTTAAGAAATTGTTATGAGTTCTAAGATCCAGATATATCCACGGACTATGTTATGGTGAGTAAGTCATTAACAGTTATGATTAGGCCTCGAAAGACCACGCGTTCGCTGGCTCTAGCACGTTTACACGAAGCGCTTATGTACAATTTTTAACCTTATATAAAGAATAATGCACATAATAATTAAAGTTTTATAAATATAATGTACAGTTGATTTCGGTAGCTTTTTACTCGGTATTGGTATATTACTTAAATTATTCGTAGCATAATATTACTACTCGCACTTGTATCTCAACAGTACTAGTTACTTGGTTATAGCACGCAGGAATGTGGTTCTTGCGACTGGTTTATCATATCTCGCTTACACCTAAGTACATTGTTTTCATGTTGTAGGTGATAGTTGCATTATTTAAATTTTTTGGGTTTAAACCAAATGGGTACATAGGTAGGAATCTACCATGAGATTTCAGTCAGTGGGTATAGTAACTTAGTTATTATTCTGTGGGTATATAGTAGTTTTAGAGACCTTTTTACATTTGGTTAGATTAAAGAAATATGTTCTCAAAATGACTGCCACTATAGAAACAATTCAATTGTTTTATTTTAAAAATAGATCTCAGCCTGAGGTCTCAACATGAAGTTAATTAAGTCAGAAGGAATCTCTACTAAAGTTTAGAGTTACCACTTAACATTTAAAAGTAAAGAAAATTGATTTTAAAGCACAACTTCACAATGTACATTATAAAATGGTTGGTCTAATCATTTGGTGAAAAGTATTGAAAATAGTTTTTATTGCTTCTTATGCCAATGGTATTTGGTACTAGTGGTATCAATTATTTTGTATTGGAAGGGTCCTGAGACATCCTAGTCCTGTATCTTGATTATTGTTTCTGTGTATAAATTATTATCTTCAATTAAGATTTGTTCATACAGTTTCTCTCCTAATTCATACAGCTGATAAAGAATAAGAAGTAAATTTTCATAAATTAAGCTTCTATCTATATTTGTAAAAAAAACGTACTATGTCAACTGAGATACGAGGAAGAAGTGATATTAATTAATCACATTCATAATCTCTCAAAACCATACATAAACTTTTGTTTTTCTCGGTGTTCTCAAGATCCACGTGTAGCCACTTTCAATCGAGCAGGCCATTTAATTTTATTCTGGCTAAGTTACAATAAAAAAGTATATAAATTTAAATGGATAAGTGATGGCACTTTAGAAAATACAACTTGCCTTAGAAATGTACTTCTTAAGCAGTGTCACGGTCAGAATCTACATCCTGCTTATTATGTTGAGTTCAGAAAGAGTATTGTGAGTCATGTTCGGTGTTATTAATGCTTTACTTATCATTTGTTTTGACACCACTATGAATTCAATTGGTGATGTTAAATCTAAAAAGGTCAACGCACTTTCATTTGTTTCGTGTTACACAAGGATGTTGGACTTGGACTTTGGTAGCGGTAAGAACTGATGTTACAGAAGAAATAATAGGTACGTCTGATGTTAGAACTAAATTTTCCAATAGCTGCAGTTTTTTTTATTTAAGTAAGTACACACACCTGCACATCAACCTACCACAAACTGTCAAATTTCTTCAATAGACTTTGAACTTTATACCCTATTAATATGGTTGAAAATGCATTGAAGACATTTGACAGTTTTGGATAGGTTGATGTGCAGGCGTCTGTACATTATTATTGTAGATATGCTTCAGAAATATTTTCAATAGGTCTTTGACCTAATTCCTCTTTTCCAGTCATGGCTGTAGATTAGTTATATTTCCACCATCATACTCAAATTTCAGAACTTAAAACATCTGTCTTACCTATAAACCAAATCCAAACTGTTGACATGTGTTAGGTAGCATTCATAATACATCTGTGCTTTTGAGATATAAAAGCTTGTGAATAATAACAAATAAGTTTGCAATCATTAACAAATAAATTAAGTTTTAATATTAATTCTTATTTATGTATTTTCTTAATCTTAATTTATTAAGATTTATATTGTCACTAGTTGTTGCCCGCGACTTTGTTCGCGAAGACTAAATTAAAAAATATAAAAAAATAAAGTATCCTATATGCTGGTATGGGTCATGGTCTGTATATGAGGAAAGTTTCATTAAAATCAATTCAGTAGTTTTTACGTGAAAGAGGTAACCAACATCCATCCATACTTACAAACTTTCGCGTTTATAATATTAGTAGGATTTTTCCTGGTTGGTCATTTGTTTCTTTTCCTCAATAAAAATGTTATTATAACAAAGCTGAACATTATAAGCACTATAAGCCGGTATGTCAGAAGGGTGCAGTTTCAAATCCTGCTTGTGGAAATTATTTCAACATTGTGTTTTTGTAATTTGTTTCGCAACAAAATTTGCGTTAAAATTATATAAACAAAATAAAAACATTTTATAAATAGCTTGGCTACTTCTTAACTGATATTTAGTATTTGTAAAAATATTATGATCGGGTGTTAATGACGGTAGTTGTTGACATTGAATGGGTGCCTTTGGCTTTCAAAGTAAAAAGTAAATAGTGTTGAATAATTTCGGCGGGCTGGTTAGAACCACGATAGCTCAATTGGAAGAGCACCTGACCCGGTATGTCAGAAGGGTGCAGGTTCAAATCCTGCTTGTGGAAATTTTTTCAACATTGTGTTTTTGTAATTATAAGCAAATTAAAATATATAATTTAATAACAGTCACCAACCATCGTTGATACAAAAGATAAAAGATATTATTGTTTGCATATTCTACCAATACAATTTTCTTAATTTACAAATTATATTAGTGTTTATGATTATTTACATATATTTTGCGTAGTGGTTGCGGGTTCGTATCCCGCTTGTGGAATTTTTTCAACACTTAATCTTTTTCAAATTGTGTTAGTAATAATTTATTTACAGTTGTTAATATGATTAGTATTTATGACGACCTCTGAAGCCGAGTGGCTTGCACGCCGGACTTTGGGCGGCGCTAACTCTGAGGTCCCGGGTTCGATTAACGGTCGGGTCAATGTCGAAAACGAACTTTTCGATATTGTGTCGGGTTTGGGTGGTTGTGGTACCGTCGTTGTTTCTGATTTCGATGAAACGAGTGCTTTAGCTACTTACCTTGGTATCAGAACAATATAATTATGTGATGTTATCTAAATATATTTAATAAACTTAGATATGGATCCCTTCTTGGGTGACGGCCTCCTCCAGCATTTTCCATTTCTTCCGATCTTTCCCGACTTCCATCCATTCCCTGCGTGGGTCTATACTAATAAAATAAAATCTAAGCTATTAGATTTGTCAGAGAGGAATGGAAAGAAGTATTTTGAAAATAAGAAAAATTAACAAAGTTAGAAGTGAATTGATTAGAAGTAAGACGATGGTAACTGATGCATTAAAATATGCGCTAAAAATAAAATGGCAACGGGCTGGTCATGTTTCTCGTCTCACTGATAATAGATGGACCATTAATGTTACAAAGTGGCACCATCATTGATATAATTGCATACTAGGTATGTGGTCTTGCAATCTGCCACGCTTATAACTGTCAGGTCATCAGCCAATTGGTATAATTCACATGTAATTCAATCAGCAAACATGCACTGTTAACCTAATTTAATTCTGCTGATAGCCACATTTCACCATCAATATGGTTAGATTCTTTAATTCGATATTACAACAAAAACAACAAAAATGTATCAGAGCTCTATGCAATTTTAACCTTTGTTAACACCGCTCTAAATATGCTTTTGATAAAGCTTAATTTGAATTCCTAATAAGATGTCATTCATGATCCAACCTCTTTTCACTACGGAGAAAAGGTATTATAATTTTAAAAATAAAGTGACGTGTCAGATGACAAGTTGTAGTCAGTCTGAAAAATTAAAACAAAAATTTAATTGAATTGAAACAAATCGTATAATGGCCAATTTGGCAGAACAAAGAGCTCGGAGTGTAGTCAGTGAACAAAGCTCTAGCATTAGGGAAATATCACGAGAGTTAAATTTAAGTCTGAACACAGTCAGAACCTGGATCAGAAAGCACACTGAGAGGGTACCCTTGAAGACAGACGACGATATAATCATGGCGTTCGGCGGATCACGACTCAAAAGAGAACTGAAATGCAACATCATTACGAAGAACATCCTTTTACTCGTACCCGGTATTTTGCGGCACGTTACGAGGTATGTCTACAAACAATAAGAAATAATTTGCACCGAATTACAAACATTATGCTAAGAAAGCTCACTAACGGATGCACACAAAACAAATTTACACGTAATTACGTGCAAAATTTAATCTCGCAGTTTAACGAAGTAATTACTTAGTCTTCGACTGGACAAACACCATCTTTACAGACGAAAAACCGTTTTGCTCTTCTCAACATGGTCGCTTAACTTTTTGGCGTTACGATAACACGCGATACACAGAGGATCACGTAGTGCCCAACCAATTATCTGACCGAATTTCAGCTATCATATAGGTCTGGATGGATGCTGGAAGTGTAGGCGAACTTGTCCAAATTTAAAATGCTATGTCAAAATGCTATGAACTATGTCAATTTATTGGAAGAATCAATGTTACCGACTTAGCGAACAGTTTACCCGCGTGAAGAAGTGCCAGTATTCTTATACGTTCATGATAGATAACTGTCGAGTGCATACTGCCAGAATTGTCTCCAATTGGTTTACCCAGCATGAAGATGAATTTACTCTCATTCCATGGCCGTCTAGGTCCTCAGATCTTAACCCAATAGAAAATATTTGGGGTTTGATGGTTCAAATGTGAGATAACAGGAACGAGAGGACTAAAGAAGCAATTGAGCTGATTAACGAAAGGAGAAGATTTTTTTACTATGGGAGCTGGGCTTAAAATAAAAACTCAATTAACATAAGCAAATGATACATCAAATTAAAGAAAAAATTATTAGGATTACGATCAAAGTATTTATATTAATAAATAGACGCGCATTTTAATTTAATTCATATACAAAAATACATTTTCCTAGCAACAATAGAAGTAATGTTGCAATAATAAAAAAAATATTATTGACATAGACGTGACAGCGGTCAGTGCGTTTTTCATTAAATTTAAAAAATACAAGTCTACATATCTACATCTCATGTTTACAATCATCATACTTATACTATACTTTTCCTACCATATAAATAAAGTAAAACTACATGTAAGATGTTTATATCTGTTGTGCAAATGCGCAAGATTGATCGCTTATGGAGTAAGCAAGCACTTTTAAGGCACTTAAAGCTCAGAATTCCAACCAACATTCACATATTTTAGAAAACTGCCCCTATCATCGTATCATAGAGTTGCTGATTGTTAATGTAGATACCATAATATGCACGTCAGTGAAGCGATGAAATCAAAATAGAATTACTGAATTGGAAAACAACAAAAATAAACAATAAAAATTCCAAAATGCTCCAATAGTCTCGTCATGACATAAGCAGCTGGCTCAGCTGTCAGTTTATGTCAATCAACTGTCATAAAAGAACTCGGACATAGTTCCTTTCGACGCATTTTTTTAAAATAATACATTTTTTTACAAAATAAAATGGGCATCTTTTAAAATCTGCAAATAGTGTAGAATGAAAGTATTAAATGTTTATAGTATTAATCAACAGAAATGATCTCTGTTAATTTTCATTTATTTTAAGCCCAAAAAAAATGTTGTCCTTTGGGGTTACATGAGAGGGATTATTAACATTTGTAGTCGTCTCGTCGGGTCTATGCGTAACCGACTATTAGACGTTATTGAAAGCCATGGTGCTGACACGTCTTGATTTTAAGTTTAAGTAGTAATCCCACAATTTTTTTATAAAGTTATTTTCAATTTTTTCAGTTTACCAAGTTACCAATGCTATTTTTTCAAACTTAATAAAACCCATTGATTATATTAACATTTATCAATTCTTCAACTTTACTATTTTATTTTATAGTGACCACCATATGTTCCAAAAGTGATTTTATAAAGAAACTGGGCCCGTTACAGACTATAGCCGCCGCCCGGCTGAGCCGAATCCCGGATATGTGTGTTGCAACCCTTACTTGAAGGTCTTCATACAAATTTTTTCGTGCAATACTCAAATACCTATTCCGATCTATTTATAATAGCAATTATAGCCTTGTCAGCTGTCAGTGTCTAATAAAATGATAAAATCTAGCAAGCTAATTTCAACCTACTTGTATAGAATGACTGTAGGACAATGACCTTAAGGTCATGATTCAATTTGGTCGACTGTACATAAAATCGAATGTATGGTATTTTTTTTATATTAAAAGGAGGCAAACGAGCAGGCGCGTACCTGATGGAAAGTAATCACCTGGTAGAAGTTTACATAAGATTTTTGGAAAATAGCAAAGAAGAATTTTATTTATATCAAAAGATTCACAATTTCACGCACTTTTTTTCATGTATTTATTTGTTTAAAACTTGTACCCGTTTCTCTGGAATCGCCATCGCAAAAAACGTCAAGTTAGCAGCCCACTTAAAGACCGTAATATCTCGGCTTGTATTGAAGTACTATTATTAAAATTTTGCGTATGCGAGTCACTATTTATGCACAGTTTTTTGACATATAATTCACATTGATACGAACTGTATTGCTTAGGGTGCCTGTGCTAGCTTGACGTCAAGTTAGCAGCCTCACCAAGATACTCAAATATCTTTTGAACCATAGTATCATTATTTATGTGTGTATTTTTTGACGTAGTCATAACCATCTAATTCCATGATGAAGCTGCTAACTTGACGCTCACGATGATAAGTATAATGTATGTATGTATGTATATAACTCAAGAACGGTATTGTATGTAGTAAGAACATGTGATTGTCCAAATGATAAAACTATAAAAAAAAATCACAAATTTTCGCACAGCGAAGAGGTCGGGTGACGGCTAGTATTTTTTTTAATATTAGAAGGAGGTAAATGAGCAAGCTACTAATTAATAAATTCAAAAAGATGTGTAGAATGATAGTAGGCCCTAACGGCTTCTTGTTTGGTTTTTATGAATAATTGCAGTGGCATACAAGTAGAGATAGCATTGGTAACTAACTATATATTGTAATAGCGATAAAATATCCTACTAAATTATACAGATAAGATAACGTTAATGCTTTTTATAGAACTTTCGGTAACCCAGTAAAATTTTATCTGTCCTTTCAAAAACATTTACATAATACTATTTGTATGTTGTACAGAGCGTTAGTAAAAGTAATCTAGGTATTACGTGTTACGTTAAGTGTCACGTGTATTGTTATTTTTTTTCGGTCGTCATGATTTATACAGCGATAGGTACATAGACAATTTCATTTGAGTGTCCCAAGATAGATATTAATTTAACAACGATGATATCCAGGATTTATTAAAATTCTAAATGTTTTGTTCCGTTTAGGCTACAGGATAATTGAGATTTGAATGTCACCGGCAAGAAAGTTAGCAAAGGCAAGAGCATTTCTTCTCTCCCTTTATTTACGGTGCCAAATATTGGAAAATCCCTTCTTATCTTCGAAGTATACTTTCCGTTACATTAGAAAGCTTAGGAGCTTACATTTTGTCAATCTAGTTTATTCATATTTGTATTTAAAATAATATTTAACAGAACAATACATACACAGTGAATGTCGTGTTTTTACACCCTAGCGTACACGGACACGGGTGCGTAGCGTGTTTATTATTGCGCATCAGTATTTCCGTTCAAAGGCATCTGCGATGAATGATCCGGACGCTTTTATAATCGCATCGGTCATATTCTACTTGTAGTCGCATAATAACATGTGAAGTTATGTACACACTTCTGACACTATGTGCTGTCTTATGACCTTCGTAATAAAGGTGTCTTGACCGGCATCTGCGACAATCCGTTCAGAAGTACTCGGCCTGAGCTCTGCTGCTCGGCTACCGTAGTCTCACAATGAGGGAACATGTACTTATGATGTCTGTTCATTTTGTTGTCGTTCGTTAGCAAACATTTTTTTTATTTTGGAGAGAGATTGCTTTTTTCTTCAGGCGGCATTTTCAGCTTCACCGGGCTTGTTTGGGGGCGGCGAGGAACGTAAAGGGTGTGAAACGAATCACCTTCGGGAGGTTTTCTAGAGGGAACGGCATCGCGTCATAGATGCCTTTAAATTGCATTACACTGCACTGCTGCATTGACATTTGTCATAGTGTGTGAATCGCCTTAATTTTATCTGGACGACAACAAAATTAATAGGGTGCCTAGTGCGAGTTTCATTCGCCAATCGATCACGTTAACGAAAACGAGAATTTGTATGGCAAGATATTAGCTCATCTCGTACGTCGTCGCCAGGAGGCGCTGCTTCAATGCCATACTAATTTTCGAATAATTTGCCATACACTCGAAATTAGCATTCTGATCCACAAGAGTTCCGTTTTATTTTAATTTAATTTTTATTCATATCCGATCCACTGTTGTAGATATCACAAGGGATCAGAAAAATAAATTTAAAATGTTATTACAATTCGATCCATTGCTTACCTTTGCATGTTTTTGTACGATCAGCAACAAAATTTTTTTGTTTTTATTTAACCTACATGAAAAATGGAGTAGGATATCTTTTCGAAGTGTTAGATACTAAAAGAAGTACCAGTTATTTTAAAAATGTGTTGAGTGGAATGAGTTTGAGTTAAATGTACTGAGCATTGGCCTAGCATTACTGTCATAGTTAGAATTCTTTGTATTTTTTTACCTGCAAAGGCGGGCCATTGTTCCCTAATCCCATAAGCAACCAAACAGCGGTAGTTACTCTTAAGACCTTTAATACTTTGTTCTATTTTATATCTGCGATAACATTATATACCCAATCAGCGTCAAACGTTTCGTCTCGTAATTTTTTGTTTTGACATGTTGACTGCCGGAAATATGTCAATGTCAATCATTATCTTACTTTTGAGACGAAGTGATGTACGTGAAGTGAAAGTTTTAACAAAAAAGTGAGTGTTAAATGTTTCTTATTAGGATATTAAGTATAATAACCTGATAAAAATATTTTTACATTAATCTAGTTAAAAAAACTATAGTTTTAAATGTGACGTTTTATGCAGCATGTGATTTTTTAATGTTTATTGTTTTTTTATTACTGTGATAATTTAATAAACATATTAAAATATGTCTATTGTAATAAGTCTTTTTCTGTTGACTGTACTTACCTACCATGCATGGAATGCTAAGCGATCGGATTGGACAAGCGAAATGTTCAATGGATCCGATCGGATTTTATTAATAATAATTGGTGCAAATTAATCCGTTTAAAAGGATCAGATTGGAATAACTCTAATTTTCGTTTTTGTAAACGTAGGTAATCAAATGAGTACGGGTAGTAAACAAAACACGCATTAGGCATTCAGACTCATACTTATTGTTCGTTCACTGTGACTGAGGCTACGGAAGCGGAGCTCAGACCGTGCACTTATGATGACAGTTTGTCGTAGAGGCCGGTTAACCTTTATTACGAAGGATATAAGGCATATAGGCATTCTCATTATACCTTTGCACTGTCGATCGGTGTTCGTGCCTATGTGCGAAACACCTTTGCAGCGGTGCTAGATGAGTTCGTGGTACCAGCTAGTCTGGAGCTTGGTGCTCCTGGCTTTCCTAGAAACCGTGATACATTTTAATTTAAAAAATAATAGCTATTAGCCTAATTGACAGTTAACTTTTGAGACAAGAAAAGTACTGCCATCTTTTTTGCAAGAACGGGGTACATACCCGCACCTTTTCGCACTCCAGACTAGGTGCACAGGTTAAATATCCTAGTAATAATAGTATGGTAGCCAATTTGCTCAAATTCTACCCAGTATAGGTAGATTTAACATAATTCAAAAAATTCAAAATTCAAAATCATTTATTCAGTTTAGGCTACAAGTCACTATGTCATCGGTTCGTAAGTCTACTCTGGGCGGGGGATCTTGTACTGAGAAGAACCGGCAAGAAACTCTGCTGAGTTTCTTGCCGGTTCTTCTCAGTCCAAGCAAGTGTCCAGCTCTTTTCTCCCTTACAGCGTCAAAAATATTGGAAAATGCCCTATCATAGCAGGACACTTTCCATTACAAATAAACACAAAATTATAGAAGACAACCACAACATGTAAATAAAAAAAAATATCACAAAATAAAAAAAAAACTAAGTTAACAAATTTACATCAGGTAAAAGTTTCAATTTCCACAATGTCATACAGTACCACTACAGTACTCTAAAAAAAAAAAAAATTGGTTAAGAAAAACCAAGTCAAACTACAGTAAATAATATTAAAAATAAGATAAGTATGCAAGAGCAGACCAGCCTCCACAGGCAGCACCCGTTCACGAGTATGACATATGAATCAGCCATCGCTTCGCTCAACCATATTTTAGGGAACGTAACGACCCGACGCACACGCCACCACCGCAGAGACAAATAAAGAGAGCATGACATGACATGACAATATTTGTTAGTACATTACCCTGTCATACATAACAAAATAGAGAGGAATCCGATTTTCATAGTGCTAAGGTACCTATTAAAGTTTTAATTTTTAGCATGTTTACGCTTCACACGAATCACATCAAATAGGTATATAGCTACTTGAGATAGAAACGGTCGTCGCCAAGCGAGATACGAACGACGAACGCACAAAATGTTGTGTAACGCCTTGAACTTAGCAAGTCATTATCATGGCATTGGCTTTCGGCTGCAACCGACTGAATGCCCGCATATCGTCATTCACTCGAAATCATTCGAATCAGGTAGCGACTTTTGTATTTCGAACAGAGTTACTGAAGTTGGCCACTAGAATAGTGATAGTTTTTTGTTTTTATTACAAATGGCGGTATTTTTTACATAAAAAGTTAGGACTGTTTATTTTTTGTCAATTTGTCTTTATTTTTCACGGGAAGAAAATGAACGATCTGCCATTGTTAAGATAAATTGAATAGAAAGTGATCGATACAAAAAGTGTAGTCAAGTGCGTTGACGAAATCACTATTTAAATTCTAAATTAGTGTTTTAGTGACTTGTTCCAATAAATATATTCAGCGTAAGAAACACGTATTAAAATAGGTAAGTACCTATTAGTTATTTTAATATTATTTAACTTACTTGTGTGACCAATACATTATTAATTTATTGTTATAATTTAAAATTACTACTGAGCGCTTAGAAATATAGGTAGGTTGGTATTAATGAACCTTTATCATAACGTGTAGATTCCTGGCATTCCTGTAACCTGGCATATTATTTTAAACGTTCATTGTGTCTTGCCTCTGATGAATCATTCGTGACGGGTAATGTGTCTGTTTGGACACAAAGAGGCACATGAAAGGGAACGTAATATTACGTCCCATTCACCGTATCATATCATTGTTTTAATAACCCTATCTTAACCATAATCTGGTACCTACATTCCACAGCTGTCAACGTGGGGTTATATATGGTTACTTTGAAAATGCTGCTTAACATCTAAACCATATAGACAAATGTTAGACAATTATTTCTTAAATATACACACAAATACATATAAACTATATGTATAACTATACTATGTTATATAGTTATACATATAAACTATATGTATAACTATACTATGTTATATAGTTCTGTCGAAATATTGGACACCACCTTTTTTAAAATTAATTTCCTTAAAATAAGTTCGAAATTACGCCCGTTCTATTGTAAGCGTAAAAATGACCTTGTAAGCACCAAATAATAGTATTTAAGAGGACGCATTGGAAATTTTGGCGTCAATAATCTCAATTTTTGTCAGTAATTATTACAAAACGAATGAACATAGAAATTGGTGACATGATAGTTCATGATAAAAACCGTATTTTGTTAGTTTTCAATACATGATTAAGTAACTTTTGTAACAGAGAAAAAAATATCAAACATACCTCTTTTTAAAGAGAGATTCACATGTTATGGGCAAACTGGACGGATTTAAGCCTCAAGAAAAGTAGCAGTCTTGAGAAACCCTCCCAGTAACCAGTACCAGTCTTGACGAGACGTTTCTAGGGTCATCATTATCAGGCGAAAAAACTTCATTTTTAATCTGGTTGGAGCCATTAAATGGGTTTTGTTTAGCAATACGAACGATTAGCATATCTTCTCTGGTCGAAGTTTACCTCGGTCGAAGTAGACATTATCAGTAACTCCTTCACTAAATTTAAACGCTTAACTTACGAAACCCTTAACAGGCAATGAAATTGACGTGTATAAAATGTAAAAGTTTTTTTTACATTTTATACACGTTTTTTTTGCTGTTTACGAGTTACTTATTTAGTACGTACGATATAATTCCGCGTCGTCGTTTTTTACTTCATATCGGCACTATAGGTCTATAACATGAGTAAAATAGTTATAAGCACTGCATCATGTAATTGACTGTTTGTTGCCAAAATAATAAATAAATAAATAAAATAAAAATATAATTGACTCTAATTTATTTATTAAAATCATAATATTTGAATTTATTTATACTATATAAAATTATGATTCCTTACCTAACTGGTAAACAGAAGATAAAAAACAAGGCTGAATTAGGCTGTTGGTAACTATTATTTAAAAAATCTTTTCTTAGTCTAAATTATATTAATTGAGATCACTCTGTTTTGAATTGGTTGGTTCTCCTTTTGTAGTATATAAATACAGTTCTTAGACAGTTGTTTTATTTAATACTATCCTCTAGTAAGTTATCTAAACTCCAAGGGGCAAATAAACAAAGAATAAGGTTCGAATAGTTATTCCGTGTTTTGTAAACGTCCGTAAACGTCATTTCAAAGTAGAGTAAAAGAGACAAAACACGGAATAACTATTCGGACCTTATTCTTTGTTTATTTGTAAGGCACTTAATCCATACCTAACTAGTAAGATAACAGGGACAGTATAAATTTAAAATCAATAATTAACTTCCTCAATTTTCTGAGCGATATCCTGAGGTTTAAGGCAAAGGAATCTAGCCCATTCAGCCTTTGTCTTAAGAAAATAGTATAATTTTCTGAAGCTTAAAAAAATATATCAATGATTTTTATCAAAAAATCAATTTATATATTATGATATAATAATATATCCTTGCACCCTGAGCTCTACTATAGCATATTGCTGATTATTTTGTTTTTTATTAAATAGTTTGGTACGGTTTGTAAATTAGCCTATAGCGAAGTTATGAAAAGATTTCAAAAATAAAATAAATCGATGATAGTGATTGATCAATGATAGATCTATTTTGTACAGTAAATAACATTTTTCCGCTTGAGTTTCAGTAAAGATGTGGAACTTTACTTTGACCTCGGTACTTAAGACCTCACGCAGACTTCTTTTGAAATTTAAAAACTTACGTTGCACTGTTTTGTTACAGTTGCCAATAACGAACACTCCACCATTATTTTACAAATAAAACTATAAACAAAACTTTCCTAAAAATGTCATAATACCATCCAAAAATCAATTGTCTCATAATATGAAACCTCTTTCACAGATTTGAACCGCGCCTCGCAGCAGCACACAGATGACCGCGTCGAGGTTATGATATCGGAGGAGTGCTAGCCATGGAGATGTCGCACCAGGGAGGGGCGGAGGCCGAGAGCCTGCTGCGGCCGGACCAGAGGGGCGCCGTCGTCATGTCGCAAGGCAACCGGGCAGTCGGTGAGTTTATTTACCTTTTTGTTAAACAACATCAACACCATCAATATCATTATCTCAGCCAAAAGACGTCCACTGCTGGACAAAGGCCTCTCTCTCTCTAGAATTTTCACATCGACCGGTTTTGTGCTGCTCGCATCCCGCGCGGCCACCCGCGATGTGACCTTTACCAGATCGTCGATCCACCTTGTTGGAGGCCTGCCTACACTTCGTCTTACGGTACGCAATCGCCCATTGAGAACTGTTCCGTCCCAGCGGTCATCAGTTCTACGAATGATGCCCTACCCACTGCCACGTTAGCTTACCAACTCTTCGGGCTATGTTGGTAACTAAACTGCGTAAAGGCATTGTATTCTGGGGCAACCCTCGAGCTATGTGGGGCTCTCCATCTCGTACCCTGTCCAACTCCGAAGAGTTTGAAGGATCGCAGCGGCATGCATACCCACTAAAAACCCAGTTCCTACCATACGAAGCAGGCACCAAGTACCAACCCGCGGGTAGTTAATTATACTAGCTTTTACAGGTGTCATGTGTCAAGAGCTATGAAGATAATAACTTCTTGGCATTTCTCTCGCCTGATGATGAGTGGCTGTTCACTCGAAACATTTAATTTCTACTGTACTTTCTACAACGACAAATGATGGTTTAAAATTTGTCCCACATTAATATGCGAAGATCGTGGTCATCATCATCGTCTTAGCTTTAAAGTTATTTTATAATTATTGATTAGTTAAAATTATTAAGACTTATAGTAGAAATAGCAACAATAGCCACAAAAAATAGTATAAGTTATACCAGAAATAATAATTGGTATAACATTTTCGACGATGTCGAAAATAAAGAATACCTATGAAAATAAGCTTCGAATAGTTATTCCGTGTTTTGTTTCTTAAATTTGAAATGACGTTTACATGTTAGGAACAAAACACGATATAACTATTCGGACCTTATTCTTAGTTTATTTGAAAGGCACTTAAATTTGCAATCACCGTGGAATCCTTGAAAATTTTCTTATTCGTATTGTACTGAGATTTTAATACACTGCACTGGTTTAACTCCCTTACTTTATGAACAGGGGTCAATAACTTCTGTGAACTGATGCGGTCTGCTGAATGATTCAGCAAATGAATTGATGACAATGATTTTTAATTCACCTTGAGAGATAGGTTGGCAATATAAATTTAATATTTACCGATTTCCTAATCTCTGTCAGTTATATTGGTTAGGATAGCAAGAAGCGCATACGTTAAAGTTTTTAGCATCTATTTATCGTTTTTGTTATGGCAGATTTAAGAATCTAATAGAAGAAGTCAATATGCGTAACATCAGATTTATAACGCTAAGCAAACGATAATGTTAACCTTCACAGGTATTCCGAAACTAACAGAAAGTTCGAAACACTTTGTCAGCAGCGAATTGATCGAAACTCCATCGTCGTGGTTCCTGTAACTTCGATTAGGTTAAAATTATACACCTATTACCAAACATTCTGTATACTATATTTTTTACGCAAAACGACCAAGAACAACGTATCAGCTGGGTTTGTGCTTGTCACTAAAATTTTACTGAGTAACAAAAAACCTCAATGTAGCCGTCAAATAGTGCTTTTCAGGCATGTTTTTTATTTTCTGGGGTACTATGTTCTGCACTCTATCTGACATATTCGGGATTATACAGACAGGTTACCAAACCATAATAAATATCCATTATTAGATATATTTAAAAAATCATATAGGTACTTTTAGTTTTGATGCTGTTTGTCCACAACAAAGTTGCAAAGTAACTTAAGAAGACTTGTTTAAAATGATGTCATGTCTGATTATGCCGGCTATCTGATCGATCTCACTGTGCAACAAGGATTTCGAGAGAAAATCTAGATGTAAAAGCATACAATGAGCGTTGATGTGTAGTGTACTGTGATCTCGTCCTGTCTCGCCTGACAGTTTACCGGCATCTGCATTGGGGTCCGTCAGCAGGTTTGCAGTATCCAAATTTCCCGCCGTCAATTTCGGTCATACTTCAGACTTGAGGGTGCCTAGCACGAGTTTTAGGTTTTAGCCATTCGATCACACGATAACGAGAATTTGTATGATTTGATTTGACTTAAAATTCCTAAAAATCCTACTATGGCACCTAGAAGGCACGTCGAGCCTATCAGATCATCGCAGTGGTGCCTTAAACTTGCCTTGTCAGAGAGGCGTTTCAAAAACTAATACTCTATAAAAATTGTGCAATTAGCTATATACTGAAGATTGATGGGCTTAATCACCACCAATCACCACCCTTGACAAATGCGAGTTGATGATCACCTCCGAACACTAGCTTTTTTTTATTATTCTGAGATGATCACAAACACTAAAAAAAGTTAAGAACATAAATAAAATTATGAGACGACCAACACCTCAGTCTCCCTGTGACCACGGACCCTGCAAAGGGTTCGAAACGTCAGGATAAACATTAATTAAAACTAATGTGTAAAATAAACGCGAGTAGATCCGTAAAAGTTGTTTCATTTCAGTTATAAACAGGTTGTTCTCTATAACGTTATCTAGTCTATGGTTTCTGTCAGTCTGTCAAACTTGCGTAGCTTTCACCAATCACGCTACTGTGAGGTATGTTTACCTACCCAATGATTTGGTTATTTATTAATAATCGAAGACTCGAAGGATATTTATGTTACTCTAAAGAAAAAACAAGATTTTATTACTTGTTAATAAAAGAAGTAAAAGGTTAAAAATAATTTAAACCTGATAAGATTTTTTTTTAATAAATAAAAGCGTGTTACATTGTGATTGTAAAAGAAAAATAATGAAGATGTAATATGCTAAATGTTCTTTAATGTTCCATCAAAATGTAACACGCTTTTATTTATTAAAAAAAAATCTTATTATCAGGTTTAAAATATTTTAAACTTTTTAGTTCTTTATTTAACAAGTAATAAAATCTTGTTTTTAAAAATTTTACTTTTTTATTTTTTAAGTGCTAATTGCTGCACTGAAGCTAAATTAAATATTCATAAAATTTTATAAAATACAGTGAAAAAATTAAACGCCCACCCGACCCAGCCAGGAATCGAACCTGGGTCTTCCGCAATCCGGGCGGCTGCACTGACCGCTATGCTACCGGGAAGGCTGACGTAAGCGCTAAATTTTGTCACTGCTATTTTAATGTTTTTGAGTGCTTTTAAGCAGGCACTAGCGCCATCTATCCAAACGGTTGTTGCAACCGATGGCCATGCAGATTCATCTTTGCAGATGAAATACCACAAATTTGATAACACAACGCTACAGTAAATTTTACTTTTTTATTTTTTTAAGTTTTTCGTTTAATTTTTTCACTGTATTTTATAAAATTTTATGAATATTTGTTTTTAAAAAGTTTTTTATTTTAATTTTATTTTTAACTTTTAAGTATTTTTGTAGAGGGATAAGGGGTTCAGTACAACATAGTTCGCCCTGGTACCCTGAGGCGCAACGTTAATGATATGACATATCTAGCAACAACTTTGTTGCTTTGTCTTGACGAGTACTTACTCCTCAAGACGAATCATACGAGCCCAAACTCGATGGGGTTGTGTCTTTTAATTACCGTGTTCCTAGAGCCATCTTCCAGCTCCATCATCAGACCCTGGTTACCATCTAGCACTAAAGTACTCGTCAAGACACCACCTCACCACCTTCCGGTTCCATCATCAGATTAACTCCATGTCATAATAATTTTGCATTGTCATCCGATTTACACATGCATGCAAAATTTCTACTCAATCGGTAACCGGGAAGTGGATCTAATTTAACTTGCAAGATTTAATTAAGCACAAACAAACATCGGGACAGGTGAAACTAAATAAAAGCTTGTAAAAAGATGAAGAATGTTGCAAAATAATTCAATATAATTGCATTGCATTAGTGTGAAGCATACGAAAGACATAAAAAAACATCATCCCAAGGTCAGCCTCTTGTGTCTTATTAAGTTTTTAAGTAAAGTAGTTAAAAAATAATATAATGTCCCACTGTTGGTCATAATTGAAATCAAGTCATCTCTACAAATGGGTATTGGCTTAAACACCTGGCTTGCCTAATGTCCCGATCCGATCCGAACGCCTCGGATAATCTAGTAGGAAAAGGGAAACGCTTTTCCCTCTAGAAAGTATCTGACGGTGTTTGAACCCTTTAAGTTTCTCGCGCGTTCCCAAAAAAGTCCGGTAATGCTGAAACGACAGCTTGAGGCATCAGTAAACTCAAAAAAACTTGAGGGTTGATGACCACAAAGGAGCGCTTTGCTACTTGGTCACCGAGGGGTAATTTATAAAAAGGGCTTTAAATAATACGATCCACTAGCTTAGTTAGAACATCCTTGTTTACAGTCGATCTAGGTAAATAGGCCGCTTTTCATAAACTATTTACCTATACCTAGTAGTAGGTTTTATCGCTCACTATTACTTCGAGTAAGACTTTATTACTTCAAGTACTGTCGCGTGCGACACTAACTAATCACGCGCCTGTTATTTACTGTAATAAACATAACAAGATCGTGCCTGTTAAATAAATATTATTTATAAGTATATATATATTTTTATTTGTCGTTTTAGGGTTACCCAAAGGGTAAAACGGGAACCCTATTGGTTCTCCGACTAAAGACTCCGCTGTCCGTCCGTTCGTCTGTCCGTTTGTCCGTCTGTCACCAGGCTGTATCTCCTCATGAACCGCGTTAGTTAGAAAGTTGATATTTTCACAGATGCTGTATTTCTGTTGCTGCTATAACAACAAATACAAAACAGAACAAACTAAAATATATTTAAGGGGGCTCCCATACAACGGACATGTTTTTTTTTGCCGCTTACGATAATGGTACGGACCCCTTCGTGTGCGAGTCCGACTCGCACTTGGCCGGTTTTTTCTTTTCGCCTATGACTTGAGAAACCGTAATTTTCTCGTGCTGTCCAATACGTATAAACTAGAATAGTATAGTATATACGCATTGGACAGCACATCTAAGCAGCACCATCCTAATGCTAAAGCAAAGGTACCAGTCTATGGCACACTTTCGAAGCAACTTCAGTGACACCAATAGCAACACCCACACGTTGCGTTGTAAAATGGAGTTGACAGACTTCTTGATATCCCGGTTTGGCTTTTCCGAGACTCTGTTAACCCAGATAATAATATGGACTATAATACTACAAAGAATCTTTCAATAGATTCACCAAAATTTAAAAATAAAATAACTTTATTTAAATTTACGTACGGGTTTATAAATGACTAGCTCACCCCGCAAACGTTGTTCTGCCATATAACATACCATTCGTGGGGTTAGGAGGGTGAAAATCAGGTAAATCAAAAATGTCAAACAAAAATGGACCATCAAAACTTTGTAATTTTTTTCACTCCCTATAGAGGCAAAATTTTCAAAAATCCTGAAGTACTTAATTTCTAACCAAATAGATAAATACCAATTTTTTATATTGATTTAGCTTCAAAACTGAGGGAGTTTCATACATACTTACCCCCCTTTTTTACCCCCTTGTGAATTTCCAAAAATCCTTTCTTAGTGCTTGCCCACAATATAAAAGGAAGCATATTGCAAAACTTCAAGTTTCTAATCCCAGTAGTTTGGGCTGCAAGTTTTTAATTCAATATCAAACATAATTCGATCTCTTCAGTGACCGAAAGGGTCCGTATCGTACATTTTTGTGGAGCTCTGTGGAGTTTTTTCTGATACAGACTGTTTATTAACCAGTAGTAACTATTCATCATCCATTAGATAAATACAATTTATTCAACAGAAATAGAGAAAAACGCGAGTATTAATTAGCAAATTAATCAAATTGAAATGCAGAGAGCAAAGTTGCTAAACAGCTCTCTTTTAATTTGTTACCCGTCCCAATAAGTTGTTGAAAAGTATTCCAAGAATGACATACAAAGCTAATGTAATTTGATTTGTTTGCTGAACTGTCTTGTATCTGATTTGTCTTACATGCCATATTATGTATTGTGAAACCCGCTACCTCCTTCACACAATAGAATAAATATCTATTCATTGTGATGACACCTACGCGTACGATGCCATGTTCAAGTTACACATACACCTTTTGGCTGTTGATTTAAAAGCTGGTTTTGAATGGACACTAGTGTATGCCTAGTATGGCGTCATTGTATACTTGTAATGTTTTTATTACGCTTGCCGCATGTTTTATTTAAGTTTTTCTTATATGGTACATAATGACCAATGACGTGCTGTTTGCTTTATGATAGTTATGTTTTTCTTTCATTTTACCTGAACGCTATACAATGAAATGAAAGATTTTATATCCCTATTTTCCTAATAAGCTCGCATTTGTTGTAATTTTCGCGTTTAGTACCGTTGCAAAATCTATGGTCACATGGAGACTGAACTGTTGTTCGAGTGGAAGAGTTTGAAGTGTCAGGACCCTTTACCACAGCCTTTTACATGATGTATGCTATAAAATTACGATAACTAAGATACTATAACGATACGCTAAGGTAAATAATAATATATTCCTCAATTTATATTTTGCATTTATACTCTTAGAAGAGCCAAACTTCTTTTTAGAAACAAAACACTTATAAATATATTAGCAAACGAATTGATTAAGACCGAACTGTTGTAATTCTAATTATATTCTCAACGAAGAGTGGAGTTTATGATAAACTTGATATATTATGTTCAACTAGTTCACTACATACGACGATGTTACTCATATAATGACAATAGCTCCTTGACTCGTGGACGTGGCCATTATGCTACAGATAACATTTTTAAAAGCAAGTGAGGCAACCGCTCTGTCCCTTTCGTACAAGCGATTGATAATAGACAACAAAAGCTGGATAGACTTACACTTATCAGGAAGAAGGAAATCGGAATTCTTTAAATTTATGACCCCTTATTTTCGTTAAGTTTTAGAAATGTATAAAGACAGAAGGTAATACAACTATTACTTCAACATCACCATCATCAGCCTATATACGTCCACTGCTGGACATAGGCCTCTACAAGTGCACGCCACTGAGCACTATTAATATTAACTATTACTTAATCTGTGGTAACACTTTCGATAGGTGTGGGGTGGGGTCTGCCGACACCTCGGCCAGTTTAATCAATAGTCGATGAATTTTATTTGCTAATGTGCACATCAACTTTAAGGTGAGTATAGACTAGACGAGCATTTACTTGTAACATAACAACGAGCTCTATGATATGTTCTAGCTAGTGTATCACCCTCACGAACCAGACGTCAAGCACGCTCGTCGTTTTGATACAACCTAATTGTACAAACCAACGAGCGTATTGGTGTAACATTCCGTCGAGCCCACAGAACACAAGAAAGAGGTTAGAAATCGTAAGTGGGCGGAACCCGCGCGCCACTCGTATGAGTGAACACTCATATCCAGTCCGTTTCACGATTTGACACGATTTTTATTTTTTGAGAGAGATTGCTGATTGCCTCAGACGGCATTTTCAGCTTCACCGGGCTTGTTTGGGGGCGGCGAGGAACGTACAGGGTCCCTCAAGCTGTGTGAAACGAATCGCCTTCGGAGGTTTTCTAGAGGGAACGGCATCGCGCACTAGTGCGCGTCCCCGTGCCCTACTAGATTCTCCGCAGGGTTCGTATCGGATCGGGAAGCGGAGCAACCCGAGAGCGCCTCTAAAGGCTCGGACCTCAGCTCTGGTTGACCGAGCCGTGGAGGAGGAGCCGGGCACGAGCGCAGGCGATGTGTATTGTAAATGTGCATTTGCCACCATCTTCTATTTCTATTTTTCTTTTTCTTTTAATATACTACTTTAATGTACAGTAAACAGCACATCAGACTATATTTTTTATGCCAAAATCTCACCTAAATAAGTTGCCGCGGTGTTTAGCTTGACATGCTGTCGTCTGTAAAAAAAAAGAAAAAATTGTGAATGACATTCTGCGAAAGTGACGTTTTGCGAAAGTGACCAGTAGCGAAAATGACATTCTGCGAACGTGACCAAATTTTTCGCGATGACCATTTGCGAAAATTACTATCTGCGTCAAAACCTATATAATTCATCAAGATAAACGTAGCACACGCAACTTTTAGGAACGAGCATTCGCAGGAACGAAACATTACATGGAAATGCTTTGGAAACTGAGCTTCACCTGTATTGTACCATTCGTAAGAACAGAAATGCTCGAGAAAATGCTCTAGCTAGTGTATCCACCTTTACAACAAACTGTCAAATTTCCTCAATAGACTCTGAACTTTATGTTTAAGGGTTATGGTAGACAATGTATTGAAGAAATTTGACAGTTTAGGATAGGTTGATGTGCAGGCGTTGTAGCGTGTGTGCGTGTGTACTTCGAGTATTTCTTGATCATCATGATGCTTGCGCTCCGTCTGCCTAGTTCAAATATTATTACTATACGATCGAGCTGAGGTTTACTACAATTTGTATGGGATCAAAGCAGCGCCACCTAGTGACAGTGGGTTTTTCAGATAAAGTTTACTTTTACTGGAGCGAATACTGAAAAACTCGCACTAGGTACCCGAAAGCCATTACAAATTGGCAGCAATGAGTAGGGTCTTCAGATTTTACAGATAATATGGGGTGGCTTCACCCCAGTTATTGTTTCCGCAGGATTTTAATTTGCCTGTTATAATAATGGCCGTCGAATCATTTGCATTGAATCGAGCTACATAAAACTTTGACTCTGCTTAGGTATTATTAAATTATTTACATAATACGAGTGGTCCTACCTAAAATACCAGCCAGCATCATCGTGCAAACAACGGAATCCGCTCTACATTTACGGGAGTAGCACGACATTCCTGCTTTGGCACACTATCAAATTCCTAAAGGATTAACCATAGAGTTCCTAATTATGTTAAACGTAGCTTTAGTAATATTTCTCGAGCGACTTTTGTTTTCAACATCGTTTGGCTAGATTTTTAAAAGGTGGAGGGGGCCTCGTTTGGACACGCTTTCTTTGCAGCGATCGCAAAAGTTGAGCTACCTTTTACGCGTTCAGTACTCGGATAGGTGATCAAAATTTTGGTTTTCGACACGCGCCGCGCCGTTGTCTGTCATCGACTATTAGCAAAATTGCCATTTTAGGACCTGATTGGGCGACTTGTAGATTTTACTTCCGGATGACCTTGCATCGGTTTACTCGTCAAGAACCAGACCTATTAAGTACCTGCTACAATTCGCTAATAAGATTAACTCGTGCACAACATAGTCTCATTCATAGTCAGTCGCGGGCTTCTTACAAAACGGCGTTGTCTACACCGATCGTTGGAACTATATCGTTAACACAAATTATGTGTAAACAAATAGCTGTGATAAATAAATTACTAACTATTTGGTGGCTAGAAACTGGTATAGATAACCCCCAGTTGTCTCGTGATCGCGATCTATGGACCGTAACGTTATGTAGTGTGTTATTATGATTACAATATTTACAATAATTATTATGGATACGAATCACTATGGGACTTTTAAGCTACGTAAGTCGTGCAAATATGGTGAGTTACAACAAGTCATAACTTTGAATAGATAATGGTAATAATTGTTCTCATGTATTGCGTAAACAAAATAATATCAGTGATAAAAGTGTTGTGTTCGACCTTTTTATTGTTTGCTTATGATAATGATTATGATATTAACAGTTCACAACAACATAACTACACACTTACTGCCGTACTCAGAGACGTCAAATTTTTTTTTTGAGAGAGATTGCTGATTGCCTCTGCGGCATTTTCAGCTTCACCGGGCTTTTTTGGGGGCGGCGAGGAACGTAAAGGGTCCCTCAAGCCGTGTGAAACGAATCACCTTCAGAGGTTATCTAGAGGGAACGGCATCGCGCACAAGTGCGCGTCCCCGTGCCCTACTAGATTCTCCGAAGGGTTCGGATCGGATCGGGTGACGTCAATTAAGTTTAATGACAATTAAATGTCTTTCCTTCTCTATTCTAGCACTATATATAAGAAAGTGACAGCAAGAGACTTAATTGTCATTAAAACTTAATTGACGTCTCTGAGTATGGCAGTAAGTGTCTTCTTGAACTCATTCTTAGATTTGATATGTTAAGTGTTTACGAACTTCTATGTAGGAAGGTATATCTTATCTTACTTACACATAATAGAAATGAATTTCTTGTTCTAACGATGCATCACTTGGCTTCATATAAATTAGAGGGTAGTAATAAAGATAGAAAGGTTTCTTTTGATGAAACGTATACACACACGCCTGCACATCCTACCACAAACTGTCGAATTTCCTCAATAGACTTTGAACTTTATGTCTATGGCATATGGTTGAACATTGATTTAATAAATTACACAATATTGGGTGGGTTGTGATGTGCAGGCATCTTTACATAGCTGGCCTTCTCTCCCCATGACACGGTTAACCCAAGCCGAGATCCTAGCTTGAAGGCGTTCACGGGTTCTCAGAGTAAGTGAGTGAAGAATTTGTATGGCAAAATTTCACTCCTCTGTCACCAGGAGGCACTGCTTTAATGCATTAATGATCAGAAAATTATTTTAATTTTATGAAACATGATGAAATTACATATTTACGCAAATAACATCTAAAGCGCGAGAAAAGAGAGGATCTTGTACGCATCAAGCCACGAGCGAGCAGTTCGTCGCACTACACGGTGAGAATCGCACAAGGACCCTTTTAAATTCGTTTTTCGAATCATGGGTATTAATTGATAAATGAGAGGCCTCACTGGCCTTACCCACTAATGGACTGATGGAATGATGATGAAAATGAAACCTAAGGTAATAATAATTGTAGGTTCAATGTTTTTGACGCTCATAAAACCTTAGCTAGACAGTTTATTTTATCACACGCCGCCGCCGTAGTAAGAATTGGTTTTATAGCCTTCTATATTTTCCTTCCAACTGTACCAATTTGTAATGCAATAAAAATACAGTTTATGGCATATGTACTTGATAATGGGCTATTATTAGTAACCAATGGATTTACGCTGTTGTACCGTGCCTATATCCACCCACAGGTGGAGTAATAGTGATTTGTGTTGAGATTTCATAAAATTGAGAAGTTAAGTTACGAAGTAGATTAATCCGTCGTCTGCCGTGAATACAGACACAATAGAATTTTAATTGTTTGGCGGCGCCGATTAGTGCTCGCGCACAACAAAGGTTAAGGCAGAAAACTGTAAGTGATACCATGTTTTTTTGGCAATACATATTAGGATAGGTAACAGCTTAAATTTGTGGTCTAATGAAATAGTTACTGCTAATATAAACCTAAAAATTAAGTAACTTAAGGGTAAGCCAAAATAAATGACTGTGTTTCTGAGGGCTTTAAAAATATTTTTATTGGTAGACCCAGACTTTAGGCTAACCAATGATAGATTTTCCTAATGTTAGGACAATAATAAATAAAACTTGTGAAAAAACACGTATTTTATTCTAGACAATCAAGTTTGAAGTAAACAATATAACAAGAGAATACAAGACTGTCAAATATTACAAAATTCAAATATAAAAGTCAAAATTGTGCAAAAAGTTCTTTTACATCTTAATGAAAAACTTCTTGCTTCAACAATTTTGCCAAATGTTATATAGGTACTATACAACATTTAAGAATCGTTTATTATATTGAACGAATGTCTATCTGTGTGTTAGTCCGTCGTCGGTTTGATACCAAAACGGTGTTTCAAAGTTGGGATACTTTTTGAACTCTGTTTAATTGGTTTATTTTAAGTCTACCTAGCTAGTGCCTTGGTTGAGTGCAGGGCTCGGAAACCGGGAGGATGCCAATATCCCGTACCATGTTGCGTCACTAGTAAATTATTACTGAAAAACATAATTTTAATTTATAAGATGAATACTCATTTTTTTTTAAACATAATTTTTGACCACATTTTAAACTTATAAATAAATAGTAACGAAACGAGTGAGTCATTCCCGCATTTACATCCATGCATTCCCCTATGACTCTTTTTAACGTTCCGAATCACTCTTAATTTTTCACACGCAATACAAAAGAGTGATACCTACATTGACAATATACCTACGCAATAAACACCATAATTATTTTTAAGAACTATTTAATTAATAAATTATCTACTTATACTATTTTGGTGTAGAATACGGTGTGGATATATTTTTATAAGCCAATAAAATCTTAAAACCTTGTACTAATATTCCATTTCGGAACGCTGAAAAATAAATCTGTCAGTCAGCGGGACAAAAATAAGTTTTTCTTGGATTGGAAAACGTATAGTGATATTAATAACTCTGAAATGCGGTTAAAAAAAAAGCTAAATGGTACTGAAAAGAGAATAATATTTACTAGCTCTGAAGAGTGAAATCGGATTGACGCAAGATGGTACGGATTTCCATACTAAAATGGGCATTCTCCAAAAATCGGTTTGGGTCGTTGACCCCATATCGGTATGGTATAAGGTTAAGGTTTCGGTTACCAGTAATTAACCGGTTAAATAAAAAAAAAAGTTTTTTTTTATTAATTTCGATTCCGTTAACCGAAATTAACCGGTTCATTTGAATTTCAAACAATTTGTGAGCAACGCCATCTGTTGTGTTTTGTGTAAACAAATTGAAACTAATGAGGATGATGCAAGCATCATCTCGCGGCGAGCGGGGCAGCTGCGCCTGGCTTAGTTGAGGAGTGCATATGCGATTAACCGGTTAAATTAGTGACAAGTATCGGTTTAGCCGAGCTTTAAAATTCCGTTCTCTGCAGGGCTTGGAAACCGGTTAATTTTTTAAACCGGTTTGACTAAATTATTCATGGAACATTATTATAAAGGTTACGTTCCAATGAACCGGTTTTTGAACCCGTTTAAAAAATGTGTTTTTTTATTAACCGGTTAAAATTATGTTCAAAGTAATGATAAATAATTGATTTACGTTTTCGACACATGTTGATAGGATCCGCGCAACTATCATAATGAGACAAGTTACAACAAGTCGCAGCGTGTCAAAGCATCCCAGCGATCGCTAGTAATCAACCGGTTTATATAGGTTCGAAATATCGCTCCTATTTGGTTCCGCACCGGAACGGTACCTTACGATAGTACAGGTTTTACCCTAATGAAACCGGTTAATTTTGAACCAGTTTCAAGCCCTGGTTCTCTGTATTAACCGATAACCAATTTTTTTTGGTTTGGTTGGAACAGTTTATTTATTTAACCGGTTAATCAATGAACCGAATCATACCGGTTTAAAGAACTATATTAACAGCTATTTGTTAACTGGTTGGGAGTGCACGGCCCGATATCCGAAAGTCCTCGGCGAAGTGAGTTTCGAACTTTCGATGCATAGCCCGCGTTTATGATTCCCAACCCGCATTTTGCAATCGTGGTGATAAGCTAATGACCATCAATTGTAGCGACGACTTCATTTTAATGATGAGGCATTTGTCCAGCAGTATACCTATTTACTTACTACTTGTTGTTCACTACTTGCCCTGCACCAGTATATGGGTTATTTATTTACTTACTAGCTAGTTAGTTAACTTCTTATCTAAGTCTGTCATATTAATAATATTTTTAGTAGAATCGTTGTTTAACCTTTTGAGCGCCACGTCTTTACTAGAAGACAAAACTTATCTTGACGTTTAATAATAAAAATACGTAAGCAAATGCTTTGTTTTATTTTATGCGTACTTTTACTATTGCCTAAAACCATAAAATTACATTTTTATGTTAAAAGGGCCTTTGTTTATTTTAAAAACAGCAAAATAATACTAGCCAAAAAAATTGTAGTGCCCCAGGCGCCATAGTCTTTATAGGAAGACTCCTAGTGATGTGGTTACATAATAAGTTTCTAAGGCTTCCATCGACACTATTAATGTTTAAATAAAACACTTTTACTTTAAACCGCAATTATTAATTATGAAAAAAATACGGTTCATGATGATTATATACTAATGAATTTACACGAATCTTTAAATACACACAAGGTACTGTACTTTGGTAAGTACGGATATCAATATTGAATGATTCCGTCCCGCGCTTCGTGCTTCATAGATAATTAATAGAAGATACCCTTTGACGTCATAGACGTAAGCGCATTAAGGTCAGTGCGAGATAGTGCAGCTCCGAGTATGGATGGTGTTCGTTGTTGTTTCCTCATTTGTAATAGTGTAAATAAGAAATTAGTGTAGATAACGAATTAAGCTCCGACGAATTAATACGAATACGGATGAATTCTCAAACACTGAGCGACCCACTGTGAGTCGCTCAGTGTTTGAGAATTCCGGGTGAAGTTCTATTCTCACTTCTATTGACATTATTGTCACTTACGATCAGTTGAGATAAACGCCAAGCGATTCCTCGTAGTGAAATATAATACTAGCAATAATCATCTTATATAAAACATCAAATCATCATACATTGACATATTTGTATAACAATTCATTTTATTTTATTTAAATTACTAGCTGACCCAGCGGACTTTGTACCGCTTTGACAGTTTCCATAACAACAAAACAAATAATACGTTGACAGTTTCCATGACAACAAAACAAACAAATCACGCCCGTATCCCATGATGGAGCCCTATAGCAGCGCCACCTACCGGGTCCAATTGTAAATCTGAACCATTTTCGAATCCACTTGAACACACACAAAAAGTTTCATCGAAATCGGTCCAGCCGTTTAGAAGGAGTTCAGTGTTCATACACACGCACAGAAGATTTATATATATAAAGATTTGAACAAAATATTATTATTATATGATTTAAACATAAGTTTAATTTACTTATTAATTGTTGTATAAACTTTGCTATTGCAATAACATCTATAAAACACTGTTCTACTCGTACCTCTACAGACTTACAGTAACATTTCCAGGGACACTGTATGTAGTAAATATAACATCAAAGGATTAAATTATTCCACGTTCTAGTATGTTATATGAATTTGCGGGGGCATACGATCGAGTTATGCAATCTGTACAGTTCAACCGCAAAGGAGGCTGGAAGTATGTGGAACTTAACCCATCGGGACATTGTTTTGGGACCGAGAGGGTTTCTATTGCGGCGGCCTATTTCCGGCGCCACAGTATTTGATGTTGAAGCAATAGTTAATAAGTTTATTTATTGTCACGCTGCTTGGGCGCGTGACTGCGTTTGCGTAAATTTTTGATTATTATTTTTAAAATTCTATCGAGTAACGTAATGGAAAGCGTCCAGCGCGCTCCATATGTTTGCTGCTAGGCGGCAGAAATAGGTGATCCATTCAGTCGGAATCTGAACATACCATACCCATTACACGGGATCATGATGACGACGATGATTGACCTTCTTTTAAGTAAAAATCACCCGTGGCAGAAGGTTACGGTTTAACATATACATTTTTTTAGCATTATGTTGTTTCATTAGAATATTTATATATTTTATTTAATGTACTGTCTGACACTGAATAAATAATTTTACATTTTTCATTTTAAATACCATTCACTTCCTGACTGACTGTTTTGGAAATATTGACGACCAATATTTACATCGTTCTAACATTTATTTATAATTATAATATGACACATGTTATTGTCCATCCAGGGTGGGGTGAGCCGGAGGGGGAGAAGGCCCCGTTCCTCCGCAATGAGCCGGTGAAGCTGACGCCCGCGTGGGAGGGCACCAACCTGCCCAATGACACGCTCAACTTGAAAGGTAATTGGTCACGTTATCCGGACACGCTTGGTGGCAACTAGTGATGTGCGGAGTACTACTTTTTGCCGAATACTATCCAGTGTACACACGCCAGCACATCAGACTACCTAACTGTCAAATTTCCTCAATAGACTTTGAACTTTATGTCCATGGCATACCGTTGAACATTTATTGAAGACGTCTGTACCTAACCGTAAATTTATTATGGCTGAATTATTAGGTTCCGCGATCTGATAACGAAAACGAAATATGTATGGCATTGCTGGGTGGTACATAATTTGCCGAATATGTCGAAACCGAATAATAAACGAATATTCCGCGCATCTCTAGTGGAAACATCCTTTCATCAGTGGTTTAGTTGAGTGTACAATGAGTTTGGAGCTTTTGATTAGTGATGAGCTTTTGATACGAATACTGGATACTGGATGCCTAATTTTATATGCCTCTCGATCACCGTAACAAAACGCATTATCCGGCAACGCATCTGCGATTCCTCTGGTTTTGCGGGTGGGTGTCCATGGGCGGTGGTGATTGCTTCCCATCAGGTGATCCGCCTGCTCGTTTGCTTCATAATATTAAAAAAAAACGTGAATTTGTATGGCATTGAAGCAGCGCCTCCTGTTGACCAACAAAGAGACTTAAAACTCTCTAAAAATTATCTTCTTTCAAAAAGTTTTTGTAAACATTATCAATTGGCGAATAAAACTAGCACCCGGCACCTTTATACACAGAATTAGGCCAAATTTCTAATACGCTCGAAACATGCAAGTCATAATTATATATAAGTGCTTAATGTTCGTTTTAAAGCATGATTTCCCGTGACACTAGCAGCATTGTCACGGGAAAGCATGCTTTGCTAAAGAACTTCAAAATGTATAATGGTAGAGACTAACCGGAACGCACATCGTAAGCGTAAAGTACCATTCGCAGCGAGCTTGATACGTCATTGGTGATGCAGACTGACCGATAACAGAGCGGAGCGAGCGGGCAGCGGCTCGGCTCACTATACCGACGACCATGCAAAGCTCGCATCGAACATGTTACGTTACAATGATACGCTTCGGTCAGTCTCCACCATTAGGTTTACCTTGTTCTGTGCTATTGCAGTGAAGTACCTACTTTTTCTCCACAACAGTAAGCGCACTTCATCCGGAATCCTCAACTACTGAGGAACTGGCTCCCTTATCTCTTACTGACGGAACACTACAATGCTATACAAACATTGTTGTTATGGTGACAGACTTAGCTAAAAAGGTGGTAGCTAGCCAGCTGCGAATCTGAATGCAAACAGGCTCTACTATCTACCGAGTACCTACACTTGTACTTGTAGTATTTTTTCTCCACCAAACAAAAGCTTTTGCTAATTGATAGCTAGTCAGGCTGAATTCATACAAGTACCTACTACTACCAACCAAACCGAGCACACTAGTAGTGCCTTAGCAATATTTTTTCCGCAACAGAAATGCGCTTTTGATGTCATGGTGACAGAGTAAGATAGCCAGGCTGACTTCAAACAAGCTCTAGCACCAACCAAAGTACTCTAATATGTGGTTATATTGTCAGACAAAATGAAAGAATATCATGTACTGACAAGGTTGTAAAGGGTTGAGCCATATTTTTTAACTTGTCTATAGTATATAAGCCTCTTAAGGGATAAGTAACGTCGTCTTATCGAGGGTCGCACGCTTTCTGCAGAACATCCTTACGAAGAAATGTTTGTAAAATACATAAGCTGATACACGTGCCACATTTTAGATTGTAGGTAACAATCGATTTATTTTTATTAAGAAAGTTTTTGTAAGAAAAAGGAAAGCTGCAATATTATGTCAGACTTTTGTACAATCCCATTTGTTAACGGTAACTAGAAGAGAGATAATACTATATTAGATCAAGTAACATAACTTTGCCGTTGCCGCAGATAATGGGATTCCTTGTTCGCAGTAAGACGTTCAGAGAAAATATATATACCTAATACGTCATCATCAGCTTGGAAATGGTCCGCTGCAGTCCTTTTTATATAAACAATAATAGCATGTTGGGAGTACCCTCCCACCACGATATCCCAAGGCGGGTTGGAGGGTTTTAACGACTGCCATCTTAAACCGGAACCAACGGCTTGACGTGAGTACGAATGTGGTCACTCAAACTTCAGATTCAAAGTCGTTTAACTTGATGAATTGCAACCCAAATTCGAGTGATCACAAATCCGGGGTATGCATCGAAAAATCCGGAACACACTTTGCTCAATCTGAGAATTTAGCCAAGACCCAAGGTTAATGGCGCTTTGCCACTGGACCAACGAGGCGTTATAACATTATTAATCAATATGATTGCATGTCTCAAAACATTTTCTCATGCATTGTTGTCTTCCGAAACAATACAAGAGTTCTCGACTTAAAAAAAAATATTTTATCTCTTAGAGTTTATTAGTACATTCTATATTTTTTTATTCTAAATTTGAAATTTTTTGCCCACTACTCAACGCAGTGATTCCAGTTTTTTCCATAGCTGTTGTCACTTATATACAGTGGGCATAGCATAGCTCTGCTAAAACACATGCAGGTTTTTATCAATAAATCTGTGTGCACCTAAGAATTGCTACAAAGTTATTTGAAAAGGAATAAAACCTTTTTGAAAAAATATTTTGAAAAACACTTTAATGCGAAGTATGTAAGTGTTTATGGACGGACGATGTAGTAGATAAGATAGTGCTAGCTAGACAGGCAAATTTAAAACAAGCTTTACCCCCAACCGCGCTTTTTGTACCTATTTAAATATTACGAACCTGATACGGCAATAGGGATGTAGACAACGACATCAAATTCTATTTCATTATTTAATTTACCATGTCTTGTTTTGACCTAAACACGACTTCCTGTAAACCTTTAGTGCCGTCATTGTTTGACCCCAGAGGTCTTGATTCTATTTCGATTGGGATGGTGCATTTACTATGTTTAGTTGAAGTCAAGTCCCAAAAAAAAACAACTCCTTTTTTCTACCAGACTCTGAAGTCACCGCAAAAGGCTGAAGCGTAAATTACCCTTCATATTACTAATGGTGTTAAGTAGACCGTTCCTTTAAAGGAATTTCAGTCCTCGCTAAATGGAGTTAAATTGCTTTTTAAATCAACATTTACGATAATGTTTCTTCCGATTTGAACCCTTTTGCCATTATGAAACAGTGTTTTGAGTTGTACTTGTATTTGGCTGTGATTCTACCAAAAAGGTCGTTGTTGCTTATTTTCTTCAATATAATGATTAGTATTTACTACAAAGCAGTATAAAAAGTTAAACAAGATGACTCTTACGCGGGTACATACGTGTATAACATGTGTCTAAAACATTGTCTCTGTCTAAAAATATTGATAGCAGCATCTGTTTTAGACATTTTCTTACTTTAAATTGTTTTGTGGTGAGGCAGGGGAGAGTCCAATGTTTGTGATGTTGTTGTGTTCTGACAGTTATGATTATGAGTTAAGAAAGCCAGTTCCTCAGTGGCAGAAAAAGGTAAAGTGCGGTTATAACCTAGGTCTTTTAGGCACTTACCATCAAGTAAGATGAAGGAAGGGAAATGCCTGTAACCTTTACCCCCATACTATTATTAGTGCTGGGAAATGGTTAAATCTAAACAGTGCCTTACAAATAAACAAAGAATAAGCTCCGAATAGTTTGGTCCGAAGTGTTTGGTTTTTTAGTATAGTTATTTCCGAATAGTTATTTCAAATTAGAGTAAAAGAGGCAATACACGGAATAACTATTCGGACCTTATTCTTTGTTTATTTGTAAGGCACACAGAGTATAAGCTTCAAATAGTTATGCCGTGTTTGACGGGAATAAAATATGGAATATCTATTTCTAGCTTATATTCTGTTTATTAGTAAGGCCCTTTTAGTACTAATAGGCCCACTGAAGAACAGCATCGGGTGCCTCTGATTACTGGTACTAGTTCGATGCCACAATATTGTTTTTTAGACCAGTGTTATTTTTTGATTCTAAAGTGTTGTTTTGTATTGTGTGCCGAATAAATGATTGTTCTATATAAAACCTTCATCTTCCTATCCAGGTATTGCAATGGATCTAGCACCGCCCAAAGACAAATGGAACTTAATATACATCATCCTAGTGATCCACGGTCTGGGCACACTGACAGCGTGGAACATGTTCATCACCGCGAAGGAATACTTCGTGGAGTACAAGCTTGCCGGCGCCAAGGAGTACTCGGAGAATTACCTGTCGTACGTGGGGTGGGCGGCGCAGGTGCCCAACTGTGTGTTCAACTGGCTTAACATCTTCGTGCCTATCAGGTGACTTGGAATATCTGTGGTGCCTTAAACACTTTTTTATTCTTTTTAATTTCATAGAGTTTCGCGTTTGTGCCTGCCAGTATTCTGACGTACCTACAATCAAATTAATATTTATGGTGAATAAATACTTTACGTTTCCTAGGTAAATATTTTTCTTTCTTATGATTTAGACTGACCGAAACATTTTGCCTTAACGTAACTCGCTCGCCGCAAATAGTACGTTACAGTTACGTTACGATGCCGATGATCGCTCCCTGGTCAATCTCCAGTCGTTACAGTTAGACTTGACAATATTACTGAATGGTTATTGCAGGCGAAAGTCTTGATAGTTCTTGAACACTGAGTAGCAATTACCTTTTGATTTTTGGTTTTCTGGAGATACCTTAACGCTAAAAAGGAGCTTGCAACCTTATTACTTATTAGAGGCGTCCGATGTTTCTTAATTAGGATGTTTTGAACTTGTTAAGTAGCGTAGTAACAGTGTTTCCTTATCCCGCTTTGCAACACAGCAATATACCGTATAATTTATTGGTTTTGTTGTTTTTAAAAGTGGGTACATTAAAGCTTGCTAAAACACACGCACACTCCTATGAGTTTGTGTGCACCTAAGTTTTGCAACATTTTTATTTTAACCATAACTTATTTTTGTCTTTTTTGGGATGTATGAATGCAATTTTTATTTGATGTAGTTATTTCGGTTAAGTGTAAATTCTTTAGTGTGGTTACTAGAATTTTTTTGCTGCCATTTTATGTATTAACTCGACAAAACTTAAATGTTGCTCATTTGGACATCTTTTATTAAAATTTAAATTCATTAAAATCAGGTTTAAATTAATTTAAGCTTTGTTATCATCACTTGCCATCGGTTGAGTTGAAGGTCATGTACTTACCAGATATGTGTCCTGCCCCAGGGGTAGCCTGACGACGCGCATAGTGTGGTCGCTGATGTTCGAGGTGGCGATCTTCGTGCTGACGGTGGGGCTGGCCATGGTGGACAGCTCCGCCTGGCCCGGCGTCTTCTTCTGGATCACCATGATATCAGTGCTGTTGATGAACTGTAAGTCCCACATGCAGTATTTATTTATCCTCTAATATACATGATAATTTTTTTCCTATACATTTAATTGTCATTGTTTATCCTTATAAAAATATTCACTAAGAAAATTTTACAGGAGAAAGTTTTTTTATGAATACTTTTATAACATGAGATATTAAATTTGCAACAACGATATTATGGATTTGTAAAAACCGAGCTACGGTAAACCTAAGCTAAGGTATTCGTCATTATTGGTACCATACCATAGAGTTTTTAGTCAGTTTGCACAGGTAGATAGATAACACTAATATGTGTGTATATTTGTTGCTTCTTCACGCTGTAACGGATGGATGGATTTAGATGAAATTCGGCATACAAATAGTTTATAACCTGGATTGACACATGAAATAGTTTTTATCCCGGTAACAGGTTCCTGTGGGATATTGTAGTTATCGCAAACGAAGTCGTGGGCGACAACTAGTAGTTAATAAATACTTTTATTGCAATACCATAAAATGTTAATGTTTAACGATTATGATATATTATTATTTATTACTGAGCTGGCGTCATTCAGTTACCTACATTACATTTGATATATTTAATAATTCAAGTCTTCAAGGAGGTCAAATAACCATAAAGCTGCTGTAAACTTTGATGATTCCCATAAAGTGCATTTCATGGTGCACAAAATAGATGCAATCGAATATATTTGTTGCGTACAACATATTGCACTTCCGTATTACTGGTAGGATAATAAAAGCTGCTGGATAAATTAATAAAATAGCATGTGGTGTAACTCGTGTTTCCTCGTTTAGAGTTTAATATTTGTGTATATTGCAGACTAACGGTTGATATTTAATCCTAAAACTTGACCTTTTGATACGTAAAGTATTGACCAATCAAAAGAAAACCTGCAACACAAGGCTCTATAGGCTCGACTTCCAGACTTAAGCACTTCTTTTTTAAATATTGTTTTCTAAAGTTTACGCGAACACTACACATTGAAATGAAACAACTTTTACGGATTTACTCGCGTTTATTTTACACATTAGTTTTAATTAATGTTTATAAAAATTAAATATAATGATTGTAAAAGTTGTTTCATTTCTTTTTTAAAGTTTACGTACACACGGCGGTTTTTTTATTTATTCAAAAATCTTTACTTATTGAATTTTATAAATAAACTAATACATATTTAGTTTACTTTAATTATTTTATTTATTTATTCCCACTTCCCAACGCAGTGGCTAACTGCCAAATGGTATAGCCATATTTTAAACAGTGGGTACATTAACGCTTGCTAAAACACACGCATTGTTTTTTATAAGCATGTGTGCACCTAAGTTCTGCTACACATCCTTCAATGTAAATCAATTCTTCACATTGATAAAATGGTACACAATACACAATTGTTAAACGTACAGTTAGCAGCAAAAGACTACTTGATAATCAAGAAGACGGGCGCTAGTCTACTTTATGTAAAGCTAATGTCTTTATTTTATTTTACGCCTCGGGAAAGCGCGCGGCTAAATATGCGGAGGTCCGTGGCACAATTTCCAGTTCAAGCAAAGTGTGTTACGGACTTTTTGATGCATTACGGTTGACTATACCCGCACCGAATAGTTACCCGTGTTTTGTTTCTTTTACTCTAATTTGACATGACGATAACATGACAGAAACAAAACACGGAATAACTTTTCGGACCTTATTCTTTGTTTGTTTGTAAGGCACTTAGTGATTTAGCCAATTCACATAATTTTTTTTAATATCTCACGACTAAGCACTTGTCTTTCATCTCACCTAGTGTTAAGTGAAGATATGGTCGACACAATTGAAGTTAAATGTTGATTTCTATAATGGAAGCCTTAGGCCCAGCTGTGGAATAGTGATTACTATATAAATACTATATAATATAAGATGTATCAATTTGGTACAATTCTTTCTTTTTAACAGTAATAAATAATTGATCACAAACCGTATTTCACAATAGAGATCCATATTGATGTCTTAGTTACTAAGTAATCTTATTCTATCAAAGACAATGCAGTTATTAATTTATAATTTCTCATAATTGCAGCATTCAACGCGATTTTCCAAAACTCCGTGTATGGTGTGGCAGCCCGCTTACCCCCCAAATACACGGGGGCGGTGGTCCTCGGCTCTAATGTCTGCGGCACCATAGTGGTGTTCATGTCCTTGACGTCAGAGCTCTTTGACAGTAGACGGACTTCCGCCATATACTACTTCATCACCGGCATCTTTGTACTGCTGATATGCTTCGACACGTACTTCGCGTTGCCGCTTAATGTAAGTGTTTTAATAGTTTTGTTTTTGTAGTCTGTATATTTGTATCAATGTGTCCAATGAGATCTAATATTTATTCAGTTTTGCATAGTCAAATTTAAGATAAGACGACCTCCGTAGCCGAGTGGCTTGCACGCCGGACTTTGGGCGGCGGTAACTCTTGAGGTCCCGGGTTCGATTCCCGGTCGGTTACAGAAATTCATGCTTAGATCAAATAAAAAAATTGGTTAATGTTATAAAGAACTGTTACGTGATTTCATTTATACGTTTATTGTCCTGGAATTAATTGTTGTTGTTGTCAACTACACAATTCTCCCAAATCTATATTCCAACACTCTTAGGAATATAGATTTGGGATCAAATCATAATATCTGTTAAATTACGTCTTCCAAAACGATAACAAATTGGTCAGATATACAAAAGAGATTAGTGATTCAGTAACATAGAAGTATAAAAAAGCCTTTTAGGAAACTAGTTTCCAAACTTCGGTTTCCTTAATGGCCGAAGGGAGTGAAATACCTTATTAATAGTCCTCAATTTTCCCACTTGCAGAGATTCTACCGCTACCACGAGACGCTTCAACAGCGTACGCTACGCGTGAACCCCGCGCTGGCTGCAACGAACCAGACCGCCAGCCCGGCAACGACCAAAATCCCCTACGGCACCATCTTCAGGCAAGCGTGGGTGCAGCTCTACAACATATTCATGGTGTTCTTCGTGTCGCTGGCGATATTCCCCTCGGTGCATTCAGGTAGTTTACAAATGAAACAGCTTATTTTCTTATTTACGTGAGACCAAAGAGTAAAAGGATGGGGTTGCACAAAAGATCCCGATGGGTCGAAGTGTTACTGGGAGAGGGAAACCTCAGCAGGCTCCACTGAGATAAGAATATTTACGTAAGACTGCTAGCCCAACCAAGACCAGGATCTCTTACGACACCGTTTTCAGGCAAGAGTGGGTCTAAAACATATTCATAGTTTTCTTTGTGTCGCGTTGACAATATTTCCCTTGGTGCATTCAGGTAATTTACAAAGGAAGCTTGTGAAATCATGTCTATCGTAAATTCACGGATCAAGAATGAGTTTATGAAAAAATTTGTGCACCAAATGAGTTAAGTAGATGTTATTCCAAGATAAAACACATGGTAGTGCACCTGACCTGGCATGTCATGGGTTCGAATCCCGCTCGTGGAATTTTTTCAACACTGTCTTTTTTAATTTGTAATTTGTTCGCAACAAAATTTGCGTAAAATTATATATAAATAATCATAAATAAAGCTTGCATATTTCTTAACTGATCTTTCAATATTTGTAAAAATATTAAGATCGGATGTTGATGACGTAGTTGTCGACATTGAATAGCTCACAGATTTAGCTTATTGAATGGCTTACAGAGTAAGAGTAGATAGTGTTGATTAATTTCGGCGTGTTGAATTGAGCCACGCTAGCATAGTTGGTAGTGCACCTGACCCGGCATATCATGGGGTGCTGGTTCGAATCCCGCTCGTGGATTTTTTTCAACACTGTCTTTTTAAAAAAACTATATATTATTATAACGATAACCATAATATAGTATAGTAATGTATGTATAATGTATGTTTATGTAGTAGTAGTAATGTAGTATATAGTATAGTAAACGTACATAAAAGAGCATGAAAAGGCTACCACATCGGTGCAGTGTTTTAGAATTACCGCCCTGCATGTAAACAATCAATTTTACCATTTTATAATAGTAAAGTAGTAAATAGCCTATATATACTGTCCCACTGCTGGGCATAGGCAGACTTCCTTCATTGAAATTTAGTCAGAGAAATGTGTTAAAACGCGGCGTTCGAGCTACGCACAAAGGATTTTCGACTATGATTTTAGGTACTTTTATGCCTTATCCCACTTCCCAACGCAGTGGCAAGCCTAGACATTTCGGTGTCGCCACTTTATCTGTAACAGTGGGTACATTATTGCTTACTAAAACACACGCAAGTTCTCCATGGATTTGTGTGCACCTAAGATTTGCTACACTTTAGCAGTATTATTCATAAAGTCGTCGATCGACGAATACAAAGTAATTAAATGTGTTTCTGTGGTTTATCGTACCTCGAAGTAAAAATCACTTCTTGGCAGTTATCTATTCTATACTAGCCAAACTTTTGTTTAATTGGTCTTAATAGTTCTGTAATTTCGTCATTAGTATTTTATTAACTTTATTATTAAAATTTAGAAATACTATAAATACTTAGTTGAAGTTTTTCTCAATATAACTACTTGTTTTGTTACTCTAGAATTGGTCAGCACTAGGGGATCCAATCCCGCAAATGCCATTTATTTTGTGGAAACGGTTATGCGGGATTATACATGCGGGACCAGCGGGAGTTTCGGGACCGAAAATAAAATGTAATTCGAAGAAAAATTGGTACTGACGTCGTTCTAATTATGTATTCCTCTCCGTCCTGGTCTAATTAGTTGGTTACTTAAACACTTTATTCCATGAAACTCATGATATTATTATTATACCCTTTATTTATTTTCTTTCTTAAAACTAGATTTTTACAATATTTGAATGTAAAAACAATAAAACATTATAAAAACCTAATTCTAGAGTACCGCCAGCAGCGGGGCAGGGCCCAAGCCACCGGTGGTCAGGGCTGCAGAGTGAATGTTAAGAAATATTAAAGATTTAGAAGTTGGCAGATATTATATTCACAATCACATTTTATTAATTTGAAGTACAAGTTTTTCGCGTTGTTATGGCGATGAGTATTTTGACATTTCTCAACACTCCAAAACAAGGAAAAACAAAGTATTTTATTAAATTTGTTGTTAACTAAATACTCAACGCAATATTAACAAACTTTACGTTAATTATAAAAATTAAATTAACTACAAGTAGTAGGTACCTAACTCATTAGAAGGTAAAACTAAAAAATATTAAACAAAGTAATGAAAAGGTACTTAATAAAAACAAAACAATATTTCTTCATTTATTATAACTGACAGCCCTAGGTCACAACAACACAATAACTTTGTTACAGTATTGACTAGTTCTTATTAGGCGTTCGGACTATTCGTCCCGACCGAGTAGTTTTCAAAGGAGCAATCACCGAACACGGTTTTTTCATTTTCACATTACTAAAAACTTTAACAGTAATACTTTTTAAAAAAAAAATTTAAAATTTTACTTAAGTAATACTTTCTTTATCTGTGGCTGTAACTTCTAACGAATATAACCTCTGAACAGGGCGTATGTACATACCGGTGGAAGTTTTAAGCTCAACTGTTCTGAATACTCCATCCTTCCCTTCAAACATTTTTATGATTACACCCAGAGGCCACTTAATTCTCTTTTTTTTTTCTTTAAACGTCTCCTTTTCGTAATTTACAGTTCTTATCTTTCCTATTCCGAATGAGATTGGTTATATACTCTTGACTTAAAGCGTTTCCTAAAATCGTCTCGCAATTTCTGTAAATATTTGAAACCTGATCAAAATTTGCAACATTTGAATTAGGCAACGGATGCAGAAAACAAGACGGTGATAATGGGGAAAGAGATGACTGATCGTCTTATTATTATTATTGGATTCCCTAGTCAGTACATTTACATTTATACGCCATTTGACCGACAAACAATTGAATTTCTATTGTATCTGGGCCCGGCGGCGGTCAAACGGTCAAGTTTTTTTTATTGTAACGTGGTCAACTTTTTTATATAAATAAATAAATAAAACTAACACCGTATCGGCTTATATCGGCATAATGAATTAATATAAGACGAATGCTAAGGGACTAACAATACAAATATTATTTTTATATTATGATTTATAAATATATATATATACATATATATAGATTTTAATTTATTATTACTAAAATAAAACATGCAGAATAACAATGATGTTTATAATAAGATATTTTATTGATTGATTGATTTATTTTTAAATTATTTCAGACATCGAGCCAATTGAAGAGGGCTTCCTGGGCTCCAAATTCGTACTCATCTCGTGCTTCCTCACCTTCAACTTGACCGCCATGATCGGGAACATAACAGCCAACATTTGGCAGTTCGTAAGTATCTTAGTAGAGAAATTTATTTATTACAAATAAAGAGGTTAAAATCAAAAAGTAGATAGATAGATAAATTCTTTATTGCTCTCACACAAATGGAAACAAAAGGAAAACGACAGTTAAAAGTAATATTTAGACTGTCTTTTTTTCTTGAAGTAAACTTTGTACAAGAGAATGATTTTTAAATGTCTTTTAGTACACTAGTACTAGTACAGATTACGAGTATAACTGTTAAGCCATGTAAATGCCACCACATTTTGATTTTATCTCCTCAAATATAAATATTGTAAAAATATTTGGATACACTACTTTCCATCAAAACTTACAAGATGTTATTGCCTGATCCCACTTCCCAACGCAGTGGTAACATTCGATATTGATTCAATGTTGCCACATTATAAAATGTGGGTATATTGAAGCTTACTAAAACACACGCATGCTTATCAATAAGTCTGTGTGCACCTAAGATTTGCAACAATTATAATCGCAAAAATTCGCAGCAAGCAGCACCAGTAGCAGCGCTAAGCAATACGATATCGTTTATTTAAAATGTATTTACTTCGTCAAGTTTGTTTCAAATACTTACCTCAAAAATCATAAAAGGAAAATATGATGATTATTTTGGTATTTGCAAAATTATGTTGCTGTTAATGTCTTGATCAATAATCAAATCATAATCAAAATATTATTATTATTAATAATAATGATATTTTTGAGTTTTACTATGTAATATCTTCTTTTGTGTTTGAAAGAACCTGTTATGGAAAATACCTCTCTGCAGGGTCTTTTGTGTGAACATACGTTTAGTTTTAAGATTTATTGTACCTACAACGAAAATAACAAATGAAAATTTTAATAATATTTTTGTAGTTACATAGGTAGAGATTGATAACACCTAGAGATGGAGTTATAAAATATATCATTATTTAAATAGCTTACCAACTGTGCTTAGGGCTCTGTCTACTGTTAGATTTATTTTGTTATTAAAAGCATGAATAATGGTGACATTTTCTTAATTTTTTAAAATATTTAGTGATTTAAAACATTAAAATTAAAAGTGTAAATAATAGTGACTTTGTTTAAAAAAAAAAAATTAAAAATCTGATTTAAAGATAATTGTGAAGATTTGTTTACAAATATTCCGTATCGGATTTTATTTCATTTATTTTATTTCACTTTCTATTTATAACTAAAAAAAAATGCTGGCAAGAGATTATGACAGCTCCGTAAAAAAATAATATAATGACGCTGAAAATACCTAGTAGCAATCAGCAAAAGTAAAAGAAAAACCTAAGATTGAGTATGCCTTTTAAACTAAATTGGTATATTCCAGCCGTCCCGCAAGTACTTGTGGATTATGACGACCCTACGCATCGTGCTCATCCCGTTCTTCCTCATGTGCAATTACAAGCCCGCGCGCCGCACGCTGCCCGTGCTCATACGCAGCGACATTCTGTACTGGGCCGTCGCCGCTTTGCTGGGGTGGAGCAGTGGTCACGCCAGCTCGCTCGGCATGATGTACGTCGGAGGGTGAGTAATATAAACTTTTTTCTTCTTTGTCGATACCGATGCCGATACCGATAATCGTAAACCGCAGGTTATCGTAATATTTGACCATCATTCGTATCGTAAAAAGTATAACGATTTATAACGATTCTTAAAACTAGTTTGATGTATGTTTTTTTTCGTGAAAAGGCATGCAAGACAGCATTGATGTTTGTGCTGGCAACAATTTCATATTTTTGACGTTTGCCTAAACATAAATAAAATAATAAAGGGAAGTAGTTTATTTGTATTACAAAATAAATATTTGGTCTGCAAAATAATGATTTGGTCAGCAGCAATTATCATTATACAATCGTTCAGCATAAGAAATCCTTACTGTTGGTTAGGTTAAGTTAATTTTTTTTCCCGAGCGAAGCGCAGCGTAGCGAGCGCCATTCACGGAAGGGGGGGAGCGGCATAAGACTGCTGTTCAGAATGATATAAGTTGCAGACTGATTAAGAAATATTTACTGACCATAAGTTGCTGCCTAACTAGCAATTTTTTGCTAATAAAAATACGAATACTTTGGCAACCGTTAAAATAACACCCAATAATATATAGGTACAGACGCCTCCACATCAACCTATCCAAAACTGTCAAATTTCTTCAGTACATTTTCAACCATGTACCTTAGTCTTAAAGTTGTAAGTATATTAAGGAAATTTGACAGTTTGTGGTAGGTTGACGTGCAGGCGTGTGTACCTCTATAAGCCTTTAATACTGTATTTCCTAACTTGAAAAAATTGGCCCATAAGTATTTGTCCATCAAACCAGCTACCGTAGATTCGGAAAGATTGTTCTCCACAGCTGGTTTAATCCATGCAGATATAAGAAATAGACTGAAACAAGATAATTTAACAATGTTATGTTTTCTTTATAAGAATTTAAAAGAAATTGATTTTAATTATAACATTTAAGTAAATTGTCATTAAAATTTAAATAAATGTTGATTTTACTAAATTGTCTTGTCTTATTAAATGTAAATAAAATAATCGTAATGCATTCGTTATCGTATTTGCTATTACGATGCATTCGTCATTCGTATCGGTATCGTAATAGACATATTGTTGCATCCCTAAGAAATTATTATCTACAGACCCATTTGGACTTTAACTTACAGATACAAAATTAACTTACAATCTTTTCTAAATACATAATTTTGTCGTCAGCACCGTAGCCCCTGAGCACGCGTCCACGGCCGGCATGCTGGGTGCCGCCATGCTGGTGACGGGCATCATGTGCGGGCTGCTGTTCACGCGGCTGTGCCCCGCCATCGTCACCTACCACTACGGGCCCATCTAGCAAGCGGCCCGGCTGGCGAAGGCCCTGTGGAACCTGCTCGCCAGGCTCTGACAGTGAACACCAGTGGGACGGAAAACCGACAGTGTACTAGAAGTGAATATCTAGAAGAACCGCGCACACGTTATTGCAGCTCGTTAAGAATGTGACAGTGAAATTAATAGTAAATTATAAGTGCTCACCGGACTCTACAGTGAATTATCTAGACTCTGACTGTAAACAGCTGATCGGTCAGCTATGTGACAGGTCAATGACTGCATTGCGACTGTGTGAACAGTTGTATGACGGGAGACTGCGGACTGCTGTTCACGCGGCTGTGACCCGCCTGTGGAACCTGTTGAGCAGGCTCTGACAGTGAACAGCTGATCGGTCAGCTGTGTGATGGGTCAATGACAGTGAATTGGGAATGTCTAACGGATTATGCTGCTCGAAACAGACTGTTATTGAAGTGAATAAGCGAGTGCTTACTAGACTTTTACAGTGACAGGTTCTATGGGTGTGTGATGGATTATGCTGCTTGAGATGTTAACACCTTCAACACCATTAATTTGACCGACAAACTATTGAATTTCTATTGTGTCTGGGTCCGGCGGCAGTCAACCTGTTGAGAGAAGTATTTTATATTTAGTAGATTCACTCATTAGAACCAAAATTGGTGGTGTAATAAAAAAGTTTCTTTTATCTATTCGATATTAGAAACAGTGCAGCTTCATTTGTTTGAAAAAGGCAACTGTCATAGCAACTTTTTAGTGAAAAGTCTTTGTTGGAATGTTACCCAACACTAGTAGTGTATAAAGACGATACTAGCTGCGCGCCATACCTACAGCGGCCCTATAGTTATAAGCTTTGGCGCCACATTGTCTGGGAGCTCTCTTTACCGGCATCGCGCACATCCGCAGTCCTATTTTCTCTGTAATATATATATATACTATATATATGATTCTACATGAGGTTTATTTCTTTAAACATAGGTATATGTATGTGCCACATGTTTTTTTTTATTAAAATTCTCATAGGAGACATTAATAAGATATGAATGATAGTGGTATACCCAAATTAACAAAACAACCATATTTAACGCTAATACACAACATACAAGATATATACAAAAGACCCCCCACGCGATTTCCCCATAAAATAATATCTTGTTCCCGATACTACGATGGCACTTTCTGACCCAGCTGTTCCTAACTCCAAATCCGCGATATTTCTTCACGCTGTCGTACCCATATTCAATCGCCCTCTATTTTCATTCAAGCGCTTCTTGAGTTCATCCAAAGTGATTGACAGAGAGGTTGTGATTTGTGGGATGCTTTTCCCTATAGAGCTTGCAACCATCTTTCTTTCAATATGTTCAAAGAAGTCGTCCCCATAGTGCTGGGCTCCGCTGAATGAAGGAATAGAAGATACTTGGTTGTAGACTCCTGACAATAACCCACTCTAATTTGCATATGACATTTTGGAGTAATATCGCATCTCAGGTAACTTCACCCTAACATTAACAGTTTTGTCCTTTGCTTTGATGAAACATTTTCCCATCTCACGCGTGCGCCAATTTGAGACTGGTGTAATCGCAGCGAGTAGTCCCAAATCTTCCTTATAAGTTCCAAATATGGAGTGGAAAACTATCTGGCCAGCAACTAATGTCATGCTGCCAGCCAGGTTCCACTCGTGTTTACAAGCCATTTTGTAAACGTAAGCTCCAGACCCTGTTGTGTTGTAAAATCCCAACACAATATGGTCTTGCTCTGTTTCTTTAGCTGTGTATACTAAATTTGCCAATATTGAGAGCCGGAGGAATACTCTGGTGGCCTGGCGTGACGTAGCAATAAGGAGTATCCCATCTAGAAGACCTACCATAGTTCTATTTTCGGTGACTTTTCTCTGAGTTTTTGTCGCTTCTATAATGTCATCCATTACTGCTATATGGTTAAAAGCCCTCTTTACTGCAGCAGCCCACTTTCCTCTATAGATACCCTCAGATTTGATCATACATAACATAGCCGTCATAGGGCCCATACTCTGTGCCGTGGAGGACCTTCTTTCCGGTGGAAAAGTACATCCTTCCAAGAGCACATGATGAGCCCTATTCAGACCGTATTTCTTTACTTGAACTTCGAGCATCATGTCGTCCCTTTTTGTCACAGGCATTTTATCATGTTCCAACTTTCATTCTCAAACCAAACCCACAGAAGAAATCAATGTAGGGCCCAAATGTCCCATACCAGTTTTCCTCATCATCTAACCTTTTGAAATCTTTGTATTCAAGCCCTACTTTGCCAACTACTTTTTCCCATGTGCTTATCAAACTTGTCCTTGGCAGCAATTAGTCCTTTCCCTTGAAAGAAAGGGTGAAATCAGTAGTTGCCGATTTCCGGATCACGTTGGTGTCTGTCCTCCCAGCTGCAATCTGGCGTTTATATGTATGCAGAGTATAGATAATATTTGTCTCCTGGATACTCACTTGAAGGGTTTTGTTGGCCTCCACAAAGAGAGCATTCACACCCTTTGATGATCCGGCTCGAAGGACCATGTGGCGCGGTAGGTTGCGCTTGGGGTTGTAGTGGCTGTTCCACATTGAACTAAAACTGATTCTAGTACTGAGCAAATGAGGTTTATTTTTTTATACTTAGGTAATATTACAGAGAAAATAGGACCGTCTGTGTTTGCGATACTGGTAAGAGAGCGCCCAGACAATGTGGCGCCAAAGCTTACAACTATAGGGCCGCTGTAGGTATGGCGCGCGGCTAATGTCGTCTTTATACACTACTAGTGTTGGGTAACACTCCAACAGTCTTGAGTTTAGCTTTTTGACAAAATAAATTAATAATTTGTTCAATCATAAACCACACTGTACGCCAGACCTTGTTTTGGACCCATTTTTATAACCGGTCAACCACTTCATACACTGTGCTGTTTTCAGGAGTCATTGGCAGTAATGGTTGCTAACCCAAAAGTGACCCGGGGGCCTACCGCCTAACTCTATTGATATCGCACTCTATAGTTTATGGCGTAATCTTGCCATTTCGAAAGCTATATAAAAGCAATATCGAAAGCTATAGGCTATAGCTTTCGATATTGCTTTCTTAATGCTTTCATATCGCTTTAGAAATTACAAAATGACGCCATAAACTATAGAGCGCGATAGCGAGAGCGATGTCGATAGAGTTAGGCGGTTGGGGGGCTGGTTGCCAAAAACAAAAAGTTGAAGTTGATTCATGTTTTAAAATCAGTATCATGTTTTTTCTTCTCTTTTAAACTTTTTGATACAAATTTAAAATTTACTAGTAAATTTGGCAACTATAAAACCTTTTTTTACTAAAGTGGGGTAATCCAACCCTAAAGACGTCATGGAATGCGAACTGTAGTCAGTGCGTTATATTAGGTGTACAGTGGTGCATAACACTAAATGGTTCTGAATAAAAACTGGTGATTAACTAAATATATGACAGAGAGTTTTATGAGTGATGTAACGTGTAAGTTACATCACTCATTAAACTCCGCTAAGGTTATATATACGATAATAGAAGTATATGGTATGTTGGTCAACAGGATTTGATGTTATAACTATGGCTCCAAATCTTGATCCATATCTACAGACTTACTAAATATTTAAATGTAATCATGAAAGATCTTTAATATAAAATTGATGCAAGGAATAGGAAAATTATCAAAGAATATTAATTAAGCATACATAAGCTTTGTGTAAAAGGTATATTAGTTACAGACGAGTATCTCATACCTCGACTCGAAATGCAATATAATTGTTTTAAAAATGTGACAATTTAAATTTATTATTTTGCTTGTATTGTGTTGCACAACAAGATATAATATATTACTAGTATATCTGCATTTACCTAAATAGTACATAGTTTGTAATCATAATGTATTACTTTGTGTTGTACATTATGTGACAAACCAGTCATAGGTATGTATATAAATGTAAAGTTATACATACTGTTAAAGTTTGTAAGTGTATTATAACATATTTATATATTGGCTAGTACAAAATAGTTGAAATATTTATATACAAGTTCTGTTTGGTAAATACTTCGCAGTCGCATCATATTTTAAGTAATTTTAACTGCATTTTGAATGTTATCAATTTCTTATCATGTTTTGACCAATGACTAATTTGTCATTTGTATTTATGTAATTAGTTTTATGTATTTGTTTTAAGTGGCATAACTGAAAATTAAATAATACTATTATCAAAAGTAGTAGGTATTATTATACCTACTATAAGAAATTTAAACTGCCTGCGTAGTACAGTTCTTTATGAGTGATGTAATCGAACTTATTAAACATGTGTTTAAATAAGCTTGAGACAGCTCTGATTTTTTTGAATCAATAAAAAAAATGTGAAATATATTTTACAGTACAGAGAGTGCTTAAAATAAAAAAGTGGAGGCTAAAACCCTTTTATATTTCTATTGAAGCACTGAAGCCTCTTTGCTTACCTTATGCTAATGTGCTGGCTTCACAACATATTTCTAGAAGCAATCCCTAAAAAGGTTCGTAAAGGAATGGTGCAATTATTATGTAAAATGCCAGCAGCAGACCGAATTACGTCCTAACAAACTAAACATAGGATTGACAGACTGAAAATACTAACTTTGTTTTGTAAGTTTTTGTTTGCAGATATTTTATTTAAGTAATAATTTAGTCTGTATTTATTATTGTCTAGTGTCTTTGTGTTCGTTATAACAAGATGGGTGTTCATTGTGTAAAATTTGAACGTAAAATGTTACTGAAATGTAAAATGTAGTCATATTATTGTATTCCTAAACATGTGTATTCAACATACATTTTGTGTTTAATACTACAGAATTATTTGGTGCGTTTGGAAAATAAAAGCTTGCCATTCGTGCTGTTCATTATATAGTTCCCTTTATGTAAATTAGTTTTAAGAGTTCTTATTTTATTGGATAAAATACTAAGCAATCCGTCCTAATTATTAACAACACTCCACTCAAAATCAGTTTTTAGATCATTATGTGACCATAAACAGAACGTTACTTAATAGGTTCAATTCGAGATTAGTTATATGAAAATAGGAAGCTTTTATTTATTAAACGCACTGTAGGGACTGAAAACTGATTTGTGACTTCACACTGTGTTCATACCCCCAAGCCAAATATTATTACTTTCACAACAGTCCGAACAAAACCAGCATTCTATGTTATTCCTAACAATGTTGTTAGATTATTTATTTGGTAGTAAATTTTTATTTTTAATTTATTTTCTTTTATTTTCTTCTCTATTGGCCTGTTCATACATAGCATGATCGTTAAACGCATTTTATTAATATATAAATATTTTTTTGTGTGTCCTGCTACAGAACATGCAATTGTAGATATTTACCGAATTAATAAGAGTCGTTTCCCTATTGTACTATGCTGACATAATTTTCAGTATACCATATGGCGTCATATCAATTGAAATGATTGATATTATAAATTATCGTTATATTAAAAAGTCCATGTGCCCACACAAAATAATTTGGCAATAATATTTAATAATACCAAAAGCCAGTTTAAAGGATTTACGCCGTTATTTCTTTATAGTTCTTTGTTCAGCCTATAAGCCGGTCGGTAGCTTCCTTGTGAAATATACACCCTGGTGCCTTACCCAACTTCCATTTGTTTACCATTGTAGTTAGGCGAACGATATTATTTGCTTAGCGTGAGTTCATCAATGTTTTTATACATAGCTTTACAAATAGCTGAATATATCATTAGATAAAAGTGAAGTTTGCATGAAGGAATCCATTGAATTAAATGCGTAAAGATATAAGTATAAAACTTATCTCGCATTTTACTGAGAAAGGTCTAGTTAATGTATTGGTATGTTTAGATAAATCCCTAAAGAGGTTTAACATGATAGGTAATGCCGGGATTAGGGAGTGCGCAAACGACGGACTTATGTCCGCTTGCTTTGTTACTTTCGTCCCACGTGTGCGTTATTCGATGGAGTTGTAAGCGATGTCTCCTGCGCAATCCCTTAGGCGTTGAATAAGGAAATGCCAGTTAATTTGTAGATTTATCGTGTGTTGGTGGTAAAATACAGATGAATCGATAATATTATAGGTTGTACGATAAATATATATCGGAGGCAGAGAACGCACCAGAGTAAATCAGCCATTTGATGTAAAAAGTTTATATTTCAACAATAAAAATAATTCCATACGAATATTGCCCTTACTCTATTTTATATAACTATCACAATAATGATAAAATATTATACAAAACATGAGAATTTGAAATTCAATGACAATAATACTTGAAAATATAAATTGCCATACATAATAAAATATCACTACCTACGTAAAGTAAAATATTGAAATGAGTATTTAAGTAAATGGAAACGTCTATTTAAGAATTATAATGAAAAGTAACTTCAGTTTGTTTCATAAGAAGTATACAACATCGGGCCCACATGGTGGCCCACACTATCATAGATCAGGTGATAAGAGTAGTTACTACGTCCACTATTCTTTTATTGCGATTCAAAGTTGGTGATGGAACAGACATCTGCACATCGGACCATCCAAAACGGTCACATTTCTTCAATATATGTTCAACCATATGCCTTAAACATAAAGTTCAAAGTCTATTGACAAACTTTGACAGTTTGTGGAAGTCTGATGTGATTTACTCACACTCAGTCACTCTGATTTTTTGCATTGCATCGTACTGCATGAATTCTTATGAAACAATTTGAGTACCTACTTCGAAATAACTCGTTCTATCTACATTATTATATTGATTAGAAAAATCTGTGGCATTATTCATTAAAAGACTATGTACAGACGGCAGCAGTTCTACCTACCACAAAATGTCAAATTTCTTCAATAAATTTTGAACCTTAATGTTTGGGTATAAAGATCAATATTGATTAGAGAAATTTGACAGTTTTGGATAGGTTGATGTGCAGGCGTGTGTACTATACTTTATGTGACTTTTTTCTAACTGCCAATAAATTTAAATGCTCTTATAAGCACGATTCGATTTAAGTAACTATTTATACATTTACATTTTATAATACATAAATATAAAAATATAATATGTAAAAATATACACGCCCGCACATTAACCTACTACAAACTGTCAAATTTCCTCATTAGACTTTAAACTTTATGACTGAGATACATGGTTGAAAATGTATTGAAGAAATTTGACGGTTTTGGATAGGTCGATGTGCAGGCGTCTGTACCTAAAGGTAACCTATTAAACATTTTGTGTAGTCCGTCAAGCTAATTACGTTTAAAATTTAAGTGGCATCTACTGCTGCAAATGAAAAGAAAATTAAAATTAGTAGGTATAATTTGTAGTAAGACGTGCCTATTGAACATACAAGTAATATGAAGTTGATTTTTCTAGTTCAACATTTCCTTAATAAAATCGTTAACTCCGCCTTTTAAGAATAAAATTAAAAAGAAAGATAAGTTATACTGCTTTACAAAGAAAAAAAGAATAAGGTCCGAATAGTTATTCCGTGTTTTGTCTCTTTTACTATAATTTGAAATGACGTTTATATGACAGGAACAAAACACGGAACAACTATTCGGACCTTATTTGTAAGAGGTTAAAGTTTATAGAGATTGTTTATGAATTGGCATCACATCAGATAATCTTCTGAGGCTCACGGAGTAGGTATGTTGTGGTGATATATTCTGATATTTTTTATTCTCCCAGAAAGTGGGGTACCGTAACTCAATTAGGAGACTATAATTTAAAATTCTTATATCAAAAAATATTATTATTGAAATATAAGTATGTATTTACGTATCTATAGATGAATCGTGCCTATATGCTATAATCTATTAAAAAAAATTCTTCTAACTTCATTATAATCTTCTTTCATAAACATAGGGTGACGTTAAATTAGTGCTTTCTAAGAATAAGTTACTTAGGATTTGAACTTTTTTTTACAAAAATGTGAACTAGTTAGTAACGAGCTTCCTATGTCATACCGTAATAAATGGAGTTGTTACCACCTTAAGAAGTTAAAATTATGGAATGGAATACTAAAAACTAATGCTTATTTGATATTTTTCTAATACCTAACTAAAAACTATTTCATCTACCTCTGCTTGTTTGTTATTTAAAAAAGATTTATTAAACTAATTTAGGGTCACCTAAAAATCTTTCATAATAACTTCATATCTCGCTACATTGATAAGTACCTTAAGAAACGCATTCCTTAGCGAAAGGCTGTGAAATAATAGCTTTAACCTTCCACTGTAGATACCTCACCTTTAAAGCTAACCTCAATTAGTTAAAATCTCAATCTGGGCTCAATTCTGTTATCAGAGCAATCGTGTCGTGTGTGCAAGTGCATTCGTTGGCCTCGGTTTTGATATTTGGATGTAGACTGATAAAGCTACCAAAAGTCTCTGCAACGCGTTTACTGACGTTCCAGATTGCAGAATTGAAGCCCTGAGCTCCATATAATGTGTAGTTACCTAGATCATCCTAATGAGCAATTACACTATTGGTTCAATTGTTTTTCGAATTTTTCACATTAGCCCCATAATTGACATAGCTCATGCTCATGCACGATGGTTACGATGGTTCATCACACCCACATGACGCCTAATAACTTTCTCGATTTTACGGGGCGTTCAAGAGTTCAAACTAGATATCGAAAGCGATGAACCTGAGGGCCAATCTAAAACCTAGCCTTCTAACTAAGCCTGACTGTTAGAGATAAGATAATATTATAGCTAGTCAACAGCCCTGTGGAGGGGCGAAATGAGTGTCGGGTATCGAATGGTGTGCATGTTTTATTATTTTTAGCAAGCATTTGTCAAATTAATCGGACCCTTTCGAAGGCAGCTATGTTGCCACCAAATATTGAACTTTGTGCACTTGGAATTAGATTGAAAACCAATGAAAATCTAAAACTGTATTGCCCGTGAAAGGGTTATCACCATCACCGTAATGTAGTTGACCATGACCATTCACCTTATTCCCCCTTTTATTAAACTTGAGTACAAATTGATGTCCTTTAAACCCAAACTATCTTTCGTGTACCTTTTAAGTGATGTACAGTCCATATAGCCTGCGGTAGACCACTTGGACGGCCATCATTGGTTGTAATTGTTACTGTAGCCAACCGTATCAGCGCGATCTGTGGGCCATGCGTGTGAGTTTAAAAGTATAATTAAGGGATTTTCTATATAGGGATATTCTATATATAATTAAGGGATTTTCTATATAGGGTATAATGGCACCAGTGATCAACACTTAAAGCCCAGTGTTCGACAGAGTTTTCGGTCGCCAAAAAATAACTTAGATTTTCATCTAAATATTACAGGATGACAGCAAAAAAGCACCTGCTTTCTTGCGTCTCTTTACGACTTACGTCTGCATTAAATTGTTGCTAAACACTAAAATCAGTTGCTGACCTCCATTTCTAATGATAAAAGGACAAAAATACGATATATATGTTACTGTCGAACACGGTGCCACGCCACTATCCTAATATTTTTTTAAAACAAATTAAAATCTAAATTTTCGCTGACAAAAATAAGTTATCTTGTAGAGAAAAAAACCAAGCCCAAGACCGGACAAGATGGCGTGCATATGAGGAGGCCTACACTCAGCAGTGGGTGATCATAGGCTGAAGAAGAAGAAAATAAAAAAAACCAATCGTAATTGAGACCATAGCGTGGGTCAAAAATCGCCCCCCAGATAAGAAGCATATTTTGACCTGTGAAGTGATCTACCGCAGTTTGTTGACAAAAATATAATAACAATAAATATATATTTAGTGTATGTAGTGTCCTTGTGAATAAGCATTTATACAGTATTTATTGTTGCACTACTGTGGACGTTTTAAACTTATTGAAAAGTAATTTTAAATAAACATTACAAAAATATAACTAACTTTGAAGAATGTTGTAAAACTCTTTAGCGGAATAGAATTAAACGAATTTATATTATCAATATCATAGACTTTATTATTAATAAGGTACTTACCATATTGTTTTACCACTTTGTAATGTTTTATAAGTTATTTTACACTTTTGACATTTTAAAAGTCTGAGCCGGTTTCTACATTGTACAGTTATCATTTAGAATAGTTAAATGATTTTATTGTTATTAGTAAAAAAAAATTAACTTGAGTTGGCTATTTATTCCTTCAGCGGGGCAATTATTCAATCAATTACATATTTAATGGCTATGGCTCGCGCCTCTTGCTAAAAACTACTAAGTACTAGTACTAAGTAACTACTAACTACTAAGAGACGTCAATTAAGTTTAATGACAATTAAATGTCTTTCCTTCTCTATTTAGCACTATACATAAGAAAGTGACAGCAAGAGACTTAATTGTCATTAAAACTTCTCTGAGTACGGCAGTTAGACAGGTATAATGAGATTTATTTGCTCGTGACTTTTAACCTAAATGCAGAGTCCGAGAATATACTTCGTTTGTCACCAGACGCTACTTCAATGCCATACATATTCCCGTGCTGGTTCGATCGAACATTAACGAAAACGAGAATTTGAAAAGCAAAATTTTAACTTTCCTCGTATTCCACCAAGAATTTCAAAAAACCTGCAATGTCATACAAATTTTGTGATCGAATAGCGATTGAAATTAGCGCAAGACACAATAGGTTCAGGGTGCCTTATGACACTTAATATCTAGGCGCTATTCTATTTTACCCATCTAGAAAGCTAGGATACTCGTGTTAGGATTACGTAAGTAGCGAACGGCCGGCGGTTTGGTGATTAACCCATTTCTTGCATTTAATCTACTATCTATCTACTGATTCGAATCAGCAGTCTTTTTCTCGAATCAGAGAGCCTTCTTTGAACTAAGCCCATGATTATGTAATTGTCCCGCTCGACGTTAAGACTACATAAAAACTAAATACCAGTAATTCAACACTTTAAGCCTAGTGTTTGACAGAGGTTTCGTTGCCAAAAAATAACTTAAATTTCGTTGAAAATATTACGAGTTGACAGTAAGAAAGCAGGAAAGACTAAAATCAATGGCTAACTCTTAGAATAATTACGTATAGAAAGTAAGTCCGCGCGCCTATTTTGAAGCACCTTTTTGGAGCCAGATGTTGTATACTACGGAGTTTCTGTGCGTGCGTATCACCGAGCGCAAGCGGAAGCAAGTAATCGTCACGAAAGTGTGAATCGGTTTAGTGCTTCACTTTTGACAGAGCGCTTGTATGAAGACTATCTTTCTATACGTAATTATTCTAAGGGCTAACCCCTATTTTTGTTGGTTCCTGTCGAACACTGGGGCTACAACCCTAATTTGTTCATTTTCTGTGTACAATTAATTGTTTAATCAAATTCTCTTATTGTGGTACCCAGTGACATCAACCGTTCACTAAAAGTCGAATTTTACTAACGCAAGTCTCATGTATTCGTGACAATAATTAAAAATAATCACATCCTGATACCGTGTATTTTTCCACTTTTCCATATTGTACCCTACCTTTGTAATTCTTCTAAATAAAGCTCCAGATTGTATCACTTTTCAACACTATCTTACTCATCCGATATGTAATCGAGTTATTTCAATAAAATACATTTAAAAATTGCTGCAGTATATTTTATTTTTTGCCTGTCTTGTCTCCTTCTATATCTGAAGTTGGCTATGTCAAAAGAGGGGGCATGAAATAAGAGGAGATCGATGGCGCAGTGGTTAACGCGCCCGGTCTATGAGTGCTGAGGCAACTTTCGCAGAGGCCAGTTATTAGATGGGTGACCAAAAATATATCATTTCTAACTCCTGCGTGCTTCGAAAGTCACGTAAAGCCGTCGGTCCTGGCTGCATAAGCAGTAGTTAACAACCACCAATCCCAACCACTGGACCCGCGTGGTAGTTTATGACCTGTTCTCCCTATCCATCCCTATGGATGGCTTGTGCCCCAGCATAGGGGACATAAAAATGAGCTGACGATGATGATGAAGAAAGTCCTGGCGACCTACAGGCGGGCCCGGCCCCGAAGGATTTACGGCTTCTGAAGTTTGCCAGAACGCAATCTCCCAGGATCAAGCAGCATTCCTTGCCTTCTGCAACAAATGTCTGGAAACGGTATTTACCGAAGCCTTGAAAGGCCGCAATCCTTAGAAAACCGGGAAAGAACGATTAGAGCAAGCTCAAGTTCTATAGACTGATCGGCCTTATGCCGGTTCTGGGCATTAATTAATGGCGAAGCACCAAAGACGATCTCTACAATCTAATGAGTTGCATTATGGAAGGATTGACACCTAAAATTCTCGTGACCCTATCTCGCTAGATATAGATAGCGCCTTCGATAGTGCCTGTTGGCCTGCCATAAATCTAATTACTGAGGAAAGCTGCCCAGTTAGCATTATCACAAAATAAAGAGACCCAAAAGGTACGTTTAATACATACCGCGCTCGAGCTACGCACACAGGCCGGGGCGTCTCGCAACAGCTGCGCTCTGACTGTCCCAAGCTGTTCCGAGATCCGTGTCCGTGAGATGTTGTCTATGCGTGCGTTGCTCAAGCGTGTTTGTATGAGGCTTATGAAATGAAATGAAATGAAATGAAATAATTTAATCACTGAAAATAGAGTAGGTACAAAAGATGGTAATTCATATTAGGGTTCGTCTATTTTGCCAACGCAGGGCATGTGAATAGAGATAATTAAACAAACAAAGAAGAATAAATTAGAGAAATAAAATAATTAATTAAGTACCTATACATTAAGGCGAAATAGCCAATTTACATTATATTGAATAATACGTCACATTATACCAAACAAGATTAAATGATAATAATAATTGAGTACTTATATTGTATTATATTCGTTGTATTAAAATCATTGTATTAAATTACATTATATACTACAATAAGTCAATATTACAATTTAGAAAATCTTTAATAGAGTAGAAACATTAACTTAACTTCTGCAGTCTCCCTTATTTTGTGACATTAACCAGCAGGGTGCCTAGTGCGTAGTGATTACGTTTACGAAAACGAATATTAATATGGCATTGAAGCAGCGCCTCCTAGCGACATACGAGTGGAGTTAAAAACTTGCCATACGAATTCTCGTTTTCGATAACGTGATCGAATAGCGAATGAAACTCGCACTTGGCACCCAGTTCCGGGCCGCAGGTAGCCAAGGTCCCGCAGCGCGTGCGTAAGCGAGAGTAGTGCGTGCGTGCGTGTGTGAATGTGTCCCATGCCCAGAGGCTGCTTGGGAACTGGTTTGACGCAGACCAAAGAGGGAGTGGAGAAGAGATAAACTTGGATATGACGCAAGTTAAAACTATTTTCGCAATACTGGGATGCTGACCAAATCAGGAAACGTCCGTCGGCATATAAATATCTTACGAGTTACCACTTGGCCTTCATCTCACCTGATGTTAGTGATGATACGGCCGAAGGTGGAAGCGCAGTTCACCCGGAATCCTCAACTACTGAGGCACTGGCTATCTTATCTCTAGCTGCCGGAACACAACAATGCTACAAACATTGATGTTATGGTGACATATTTAGATAAGACGGTGGTAGTTAGCCAGTTGGACAAACAAACCATACAACCAACCAAACCGAGTACACACACAGACATGTACCCCCCGCTGGGAATCGATAAAGGTAGGTATAATATAAGCTCCAGTAAACCAGCAATAAGTGTTTCATTAAATTAAGTTGTGATCCTCTAATAAACAATTACACTGGGTAAAAATAAAACGCAACTTTTGTTTGTGTCGAGGTTATGATATCGATATCGAGAGCCTGCTGCGGCCGGACCAGAGGGACGCCGTCGTTATGTCGCAAGGCAACAAGGCAGTCGGTGAGTTTATTGTCCTATTTTATCGTTTGATGATAAATACATCCTCATTATCTCAGCCAAAAGACCACCTAAAGACGTCCACTGCTGGACTAAAGCCTCCCTCTAGAAATTTCACAACGACTGGTCTTGTGCTGTTATCATCCAGCTGCTACCCGCAGCCTTCCCTGGATCGTCGGTTCTCTTTATTGGAAGCCTAAGGCCTGCAAGAAACTCAGTCATTTAAGGCTTTGAAAAAACACACGACTCATTTTTGAAGCCCAAGACTAGTCTTTTAACGCCCAAGTCTTAAAGTCAAAAGACTCAAACTGAGGCTTAAATGAGTCGAAGTCCTTTAAAATACTCCTTTTCGTTTACGTGATCGAATGGCAAGTATACGTCTGTGGTATAACCCTACGCACCCAAAAACATGGCAAAAAATCGAGAGCAAATGTATTTGGTCAAAAATATTTAAGAGTTCGATTAACAAACTCCTTTGTCAGACTAGATAGATATTACAAAAAGAGACGGGTCTCCTTTTTCTAATATCTAGTCTGTGGTCACTGTCAAAGTTTGACCCTGAACTTGCATAGTAGGCATGTTTTTTCTTTACTTTTATTTCGATCACACCCAAATGTGCAGCCACAAAATAACTTGTATGGAACAGCATTCTCTTTGTGGGACAGCTGCTGGAGATACAACACAGTACCTTGTTTCAAAGGAACATTCCACTTCCCTAACAAACTCATCTTATAGCAATTAAATATAGTATTTGAAATCTGAACAATAATGAACAGGTAAATTTTATTATTCATATTTTAATTGAAAGAAATTCACAAATAATAATGATTTATTGCTCTCCCACCTTCTTGCGAGCGCAGCAGACGCCCTAAGGTCTTTTAGGCGGGAATCCGTCACTTTAGCGCAAATCATTACAACGGTTTTTATTTCCCATATCTTATCTTATCTTATCTTAGTGGGGCCTGCCGAGGTTTCCCTTTCGCAGTAACACCTCTACCCATCGGGATCTTTTGTGCAACCCCATCCTTTCACTCTTCCTCCTCTGTAAAGATAGAGGCCATAAGTTTGGCAACGTCTTTAAGAGCGAAGAGCCTGAAGTCCTCCGGTTTCGGATAGGCCGACCCCAGGAGTCCCATTCTTTTCCTAGCCAGAGAGTCGCAGTCACACAGTAGGTGCTGCATCGACTCCGTTTCCTCTCCACACGCCCTACACAAACTATTTGTTGAAAGGTGCATTCTATGAAGCATTTGTTTTGTGGCATAGTGCCCTGTCAAGGCACCGATGGTTAGTCGGGCCTGCCGTCTACCGCCTCCACATATGAACTTACTCCGTCCTAAGGCGTTTTCGCCAAGGAAGGATTTGGAGTGTTTCATACCCGGCTGCTCTTTCCATTCGATGCCGTGCCTGTTTTTGATGTAATCTTTAAAGGCCTTGTTAATGGTACTTGGTGCAAGTGCCACGAACGGCTCAGGACCAATGAGCTGGGTCTCCGAGCCTTCCCTGGCAAGCGCATCCGCCATCTCGTTACCGTGAATTCCCATATGGCCTGGGACCCAGATCAATCGCACCTTGTTATGTCTACCTAGCTTGTTTAGAGCTTTAGTGGTTTCTAGAACAAGGCCAGAATCGATTCTGGGCGATATGAGTGACTTGAGCGCAGCCTGGCTGTCACTCAGGATGAATATATTTCGCTTTTTCATAGCTAACTCTATATTCTGCTTTGCGCATAGGAGAATTGCAAAAGTTTCTGCTTGGTAAACAGTAGCAAATTTTCCCATGCTTTGACTATGCTTGAAGTCATTATTATAGACGCCTGCTCCTGTGCCCGACTTCATTTTTGATCCGTCAGTATACCAGATTAGGCTGTCTTTCTCCGGAGACGATGGCCCTCGTTTCCATTCGTCCCTGGTTGGGACATAAACTTTGAATTTCTTTTCGAACATGAATATGGGGGATATTTTATCGCACCCCATTTCCATGACCCTGTCAGGAATATCACTTGGATCCCATTTTGTGTGTCTGGTCAGAGGTTTAGATGCGTCCCATAGTCCGGCCACCTTTAGTCTATGTAACGCTTTCTTTGCCTCTGTTTCTATCACAATGTGCAGTGGTGAAAGGTCTGTGAGGACTTCCAGCGCTGCCGTTGGAGTGGTTCGAAAGGCACCAGTGATTGCCAGACAAGCTGTTCTCTGAAGTTTGCTAAGAGCATTCTTACAGATCTTCAGCCTGGTTCTGGGCCACCAGACGATGCTGCCATATGTGAGGATCGGTCTCACCATCGTCATGTAGATCCACCTAATGATCCTGGGGTTGAGTCCCCACATCTTGCCATATGTAGACCGACACATGCCAAAGACCCATATATTTATTTCCCATAACACTATTCGTAGATTTTTTTATTCAATTAAGTAACTTTGTTTTCGAATTTAAGTTTACTCGATTTATCAATATAAAAACTAATTTTATCGAATTTTATTTACATATTTCCCTTGTATCATAGAAGTTCGCCCTTGGTTTGATGTTGACTGTGATTGCGCCGAAGCGCGCAGTCAGCTTTCTTAGCCTGGGCTGATACTCGAGCGCGCAAATCTGCGGATACTCAGACCCTGAAGAAACCGTATATCCAGGCCGCCAAGTCCAGTAAAAAAACGTTGCGTAGGGCACGCTTTTACTATATCAGCCGTGTTTGTGCCATCCAACTTGCTCACCCATCCGGGAGCATTTAAATCCCTCGCCAAGGCGGCTGAATCAAACGTCTGTCGCCCTTCTCTACCACCATTGCTGAAACCCGACTGCTCACTTGTCCATACTGCGGCTGAGAGAGCGAGTTTGTTTGCGAAATGGCGAAAGTTCACGTTTCGGTGTCGCTGGCAAAGTTCCATCTAAGATGTCTCACACGTGTTGATTCCTCTATGGGAGACATTGACATCCGAAACAAAGAGATTCTCAAAGCTGTGCGTACTCTAGACGCTATTGGTCCCGATGGAATCCCAGCAATTGTCCTGCATAACTGTGCACCAGAGTGGTCTCCAGTATTAACACGCCTGTACTACACGTGTGTAACTCTCACTAAAGACTGGCATAATTCAATTTCAAATTATAATCTTCATCCTCCTTCCTAGGTATTGCAATGGACGTAGCACCACCCAAAGACAAATGGAATATAATATACATCATCCTCATAATCAACGGTCTGGGCTCACTGACAGCGTGGAACATGTTCATCACCGCGAAGGCTTACTTCGTGGAGTACAAGCTTGCAGGCGCCCAGGAGTACTCGGAGAATTACCTGTCGTACGTGGGGTGGGCGGCGCAGGTGCCCAACTGTGTGTTCAACTGGCTTAACATCTTCGTGCCTATCAGGTGACTTGGAATCTCTGTGGTGCCTTAATATTTTTTGTTCTTTTAAAGAGATTCACGCGTTTGTGCCAATCCGTATTCTGCTGACGTGAAGTTAAAGTATAGGTACACGGTGTCTATAGTCGAATATACACGGAGATCTTCTTCGAAGGACCCGTTCATAACTACAAACAAGATTCAAGCTGTAGTATTGGCTGGTTACATGAAATCCAAGTACCTACTCGTAACAAATTAATTAACTTTTGATTTTCATTTCTTTCCTGACCTAGGGGTAGCCTGACGACGCGCATAGTGTGGTCGCTGATGTTCGAGGTGGCGATCTTCGTGCTGACGGTGGGGCTGGCCATGGTGGACAGCTCCGCCTGGCCCGGCGTCTTCTTCTGGATCACCATGATATCAGTGCTGTTGCTGAACTGTGAGTACTATGCAGTTTTAATATAACTATAAAGAGTTGTAAAAACCGAGATATACGTCTTTCCCCATCATTGGTACCAAAGAGTTTATAGCACTGTTCGAAATTATCAAGAAAATAACACTACTTGTTAATTATTCGATAATTAACCACAATGTTTCCACAATTCACATCAATCCACAATTTAGTCGTATTATTTGTTGTATTATTATGACAAATTAAGACATGCATTATATTTCGGGTTATATTTTGTATTTTATTAGTTTGAACATCGATACAGTAAAAACAGGGATTTCTTATCCTATAGCGAGAAGCGCAGAGACACCCACATGCGTATTACCCCGCCCGATCCTCTAAATGCCCACTACACATTTAAAGAATACAGTAAACATGCACACTAGCTTAGGCCCAAGACACCGTACTCGTAGAACAAGGGTACGACAAGCCGGTTCACACGCGCTCTATACTAAGTACAGACATGTACCTGGACGCTTCTCCACACCCCCACGACCCGGTTAACCCGAGTCGAGGTCCTAGCCTTTAGAGGCACTCTCGGGTTGATGCGCTCCCGACACCTTGGAGAATCTAGTAGGGCACGGGGACACGCATTAGTGCGTGATGCCGTTCCCTCTAGAAAACCTCTGACGGTGCTTCGTTTCACACGGCTTGAGGAACCCTTTAAATGTCTTGCCGCCCCCCAAAAAAAAACCAACTGAAGCTGAAAATGCCGTCTGAGGCAATCAGCAACCTCTCTCTCAAAAATAAAATTCCTATTTTAAGGTTTTACTCTGCATACTTGGCGTAATGGGCACGACGATGCATAATTTGACATTCGATCACGTTAACGAAAACATGAACTTGCATGGCAAAATTAAACTATCCTCGTTTTCCACCAAGAGGTTGCTTATGCTTAAATATGCTTGTGTTTTTGTTAACATGATCGAATGTCAAAAAATAAGGTCGTAAACTTAATCTATCAATTACAATGCAATTGTTGATATACAACTTCTCTTAATTACAGCATTCAACGCGATTTTCCATAACTCCGTGTACGGTGTGGCAGCCCGCTTACCCCCCAAATACACGGGGGCGGTGGTCCTCGGCTCTAATGTCTGCGGCACCATAGTGGTGTTCATGTCGTGGGCTTCGGAGCTGTTTGACAGTAGACGGACTTCCGCCATATACTACTTCATCTTCGGCATCCTTGTGCTGATGGTATGCTTTGACACGTACTTCGCGTTGCCGCTTAATGTGAGTATTTTATTGTAAAAAATATTGTTATTTAAAGTTGTATCATTGTCTTTGTTTTGTGTCTAATGAAATCAAAATATTCATTCTGTTTAGCAGCATGAATTTCTTTTTTAACATTTTGACCCATTTGCAGAAATTCTATCGCTACCATGAGACGCTTCAGCAGGCAGCCACCAACCAGACCACCAGCTCAGACAGGACTAAGATCCCCTATGGCATCATTTTCAGGCAAGCGTCGTTGCAGCTCTACAACATATTCATAGTGTTCTTCGTGTCACTGTCCATATTTCCCGCGGTGCATTCAGGTAATTTGCAAATGAAATAATAAGTATATCTAATTGACGAAGAATGTATGCAACATACGAGTCAGATGTTTTCCCGAGATAAAACCCTGGAAAAATGCTTGAGTCGCGGCTGCTCTGTCATATATTAAATTGGCATATAAATATATTAATCTACTGTGCAGCATGACTTCTTCTCTGGACGCTCACAGTTAAAATCTTACCTTAACGGTCCAATAATATTCTTTTAAGCCGACGAGCTACAAATTATGAGGCCCATTGTTAGTACTAATGACACAGTATTGCTTTAGGATTTAGATAGATTCATAAGAAACCATATGATTTTGAACATCGACAAATGCCGTTACATTAGGAAGATCTCGATGGCGCAGGGGTTACACGCGCGGTCTGCGCAAAGCCGGTCATCGTCGGATGGGTGACCAAAAGTTTATCATCTCGAGCTAATCGGATCTGATGCTTCGGAAGGCACTAAAAGCCGTTGGTCTTGGCTGCATTCGTTAATTACAACTAATCTGCACTAGTCCCGCTTGACGGCTTGTGGCCCGTTCTCCCTATCCATCCAAAGGGAAGGCTCGTGCCCCAGCAGTGAGAAAATGAAATAACTAGAATGTTAAATTGCAACAGCCCTGCAGCAGAACTTTGCGATTCCGGTTTCATATCACGCCTCCATGTGTGAGAAATTTTTCGAAGGCCGTCGTGATCTAATGCTGCAGTCAGGATTGTCTCCCCGCAAGGGAAGTCCTCAATGGTTAACAGCATCGACTTGATATTTTGATTTATCAATCAAAATGTATATACAGGCTAAATATTTTAAACTATACAACTTCAACCATGAACTGATGCTGCAGTCAGAATTGTCTCATCATAAAGAAACTCCTCGACGGTTAATTGATATTTTGAATACAGGTTACATATTTAAAGGGTCTGCCTCAGAAAAAATAAATATTTGTTGGGTCCTTAAATAAGGTTACGATCTAATATTGATGTCGCAAAAGGTTTAGTTAGCTGCGCAATTGGATATATTACTGAAATCATTTGGCCCAGTTCTTTATATTATGAATAAAAATGATTACAGACATCGAGCCAATACAAAAGGGCTTCCTGGGCACTAAGTTCGTGCTCATCTCGTGCTTCCTCACCTTCAACTTGTCGTCCACGATCGGAAACGTCACAGCCAGCTTGAAGCAGTTCGTAAGTATATTGAGTAGTAAATTGATTTATTACAAATGGAGGGGTTGAATAAAATCTAAAATGAAAATGTTCAGGAAATTAAGTACCTAAGCGTTTACAAATAAAATGATTATTACCTTTACCTTATTACCAAACTTGTGATTTTTAAATGTCTCTTAAGTACAGACTAAGACCACAGCGGAAAGACTTACAGTGGGACGTCTTTGAAATCACGGAAAATGCCGCTTTTATTTAGACATTTGTCATTTCCGCAGGGTTGTCATATTTTTAGTCTCTCAGTAATTAATAGTCAATGTGTTTATTATTTATTTTCGTGTATGTCCCCAAGAACATGATTTTAAATGTAAGCACTTTTTAAAAATATTTTTATTGTAAACAGAGACAAATCAAATTTTCCCAATTAAAGAATCCAACATCCCGCATCAAATCGCAATCCCTCAAGCCTGTGGGATCGAAGTTATCAATCCCGCGTATCCGCGGGATTTGCGGTATTGAAAAGAAAGCATCAATTTTGTTTTAAATAGGTTCGTTCATGAATTTGTGAAGTGATATACGATTTTTATCATTCGATTAAACTGAAAGTGCTGTGTTGCATAATAAAGATGTTTTCAATCAACGAATTTAAATAGTATTTTGTAGAGTTCTAAAGAACTCTAAAGACTTAAGTCCTGGTTCTTTTAACAGATGATTCTAGTTCATTCTTCTGCGCAAATAACACTAATTTTCAAAACCATGTTTTCTCATTCATCAGCTCAGTTGCCTGGTTAGATGGGGCCTTATCATGAGTTCCATGGATAAAGTTCAGTTTTTTATTCAGTCCCGCAAATTCTGCGGATCCAGTACGTCACATGTGATCCCGAATAACTGATCCCTATTCTCAATTCGTGCTTCAATCCAAAGCTTGCAAGTAAAATATATTAATACAAATTTTATATTTGTCACCTAGTTTCCTTTTATGGTAGAGTTAAGTCCTGCAAATATATGATTCCACTTTGTAATCAGCGTATCCAGACTCAAATTAGATTCCCATACTGGATCGGCACCCACAGAAACCTTAAAAACGATACCCATATTGACTTTTGAAAACAAACACGTTTGCCATCTTGTATTTCGAAACAGATATCATATTCATAATCGGAACCCATGAAAACCCTAAAAACAATACCAATATTGATTTTATACAAAAAAATTACGTCAGTTTTACGCAATAAAGATTTTCTGATTATGATTCTGATCCTGTTTTTGCCATCTTGGATTTCGAAACAGATGTCATTTTCATAATCGGCACCCACGAAAACCCTAAAACTATACCCGTATCGATTTTATACAAAATCGTGGCCGCCATCTTAGATTTTGAAGTAGATATCATCATAATCAACACACTTAAAAACATTATTAAAAAGTCGCCTCCGCCATGTAAAAGTTGCCATAGTCGTGATCAGCACTCCATAAACCATACCCTTAACTAATTATCTGTGTTGATTTCATTAAAAAAAAAATATTGCTTCATTTAAAAGTTGCGTGCCGCGTCCGACATTTTAAATCTATCTATTTCTACAACCTAATTATTAGATTATAATTAGACTTACCTTTCTTCTGTCTGAGGAAACAACTTCTTAATTATACGAGACGATGACATGCAGTCTCTCACAGCACGATTAAATTTCAATATTCAAACGAAACAATCAAAACTAAAATGAATCAGCCCTAGATTGTGTTTCCCAGCATGGGTGTATGGCATCTTGGGATCGCTACCGCCCTCTCACCCCGAAACCCCCGCACGATTGCTCTGTCTATAAAACGTAACCGTTGGACTAGGAAGAGGTCCGCTCCGATCCGAACCCTTCGGAGTATCTAGTAGGGCACGGGGACGCGGACTAGTGCGCGATGTCGTTCCCTCTAGAAAACCTCCAAAGGTGATTCGTTTCACACGGCTCGAGGGACCCTTTACGTTCCTCGCCGCCCCCAAACAAGCCCGGTGAAGCTGAAAATGCCTCAGAGGCAATCAGCAATTTCTCTCCAAAAAAAAAGAAAAAAAAGGAAGAGGTTAGATAGACTGTGCTACGACGGTCAAGCCTAAAAGTATTCCTCCTCAAATATAAATATTGTAAAAAAACCACGACTAATAAAAAATAATAAACAAATAGAATACATAATTTGATTTGAATTGATTGAATAATATGTAATTGTGTTTTTATTTATTATAATCGCCTTTCCCCTTAATGTAGTAATGGGGACAAATAACTTAATCAGTCTTATTCTTCTTAACTCTATAAAATATCTATAAATATATCATCTCTTTGACAAACCGAAAATTGTTTTTTTATCGATTTACTTCAATGGAATTTTCGTCAAGTTTGTGTCAAATGATTAAAAATTAAAAAGCTTTGGCAAAAAGACGAAATCAATCAAATAATTAATTATGTTTTTAGAACCCAATTTATTTTTCATCTTGCCGACTTACCTTAAAAATTAAATAATTAATTAATTAATTAATTAAACGGCGGAAGCCGAACGGCTAGATGATAGGGTGTAATGCGAAGAGTCGTGGTTTAATCCCCCATAAAAGTAAAAAAATCTAGCTTCCATTTCAAAACGGAGAACCAAACGGAGGAAACGGAGGCGTGTAGTTTATGTGTAATCAGTACCCAAAATAGTGGACCGTTCTGACCCGGGCAACTACAGGTCTGTCTATCATCTCCGTGCTGTGTAAGGTCATGGAGAGGATTTTAATTAACCTAATGATCCAATATCTAGAAGCTAATTCTGTCATTAGCGATCGACAATACGGGTTTAGACCGAAACTATCCACAGGCGATCTTCTAACGTGCGTAACGCATATCTGAGGTGGAGCTGTAATGACAACTGTGGCGAGTCACAGTCAATATCAGCCTTGATATTGCCAAGGCATTTGACAGGGTCTGGAACAAAGGTCTTCTCTCCAAGCCCCGGCGTACGGTCTACCAGTCCAGTTCTGCATCTAGATAGCCGACTTCTTGCTCGAGCCCAAAATCTGTGTCCTTACATATGGATCCACTTCTCAGCTCATGACTGTGAACGCCGGTGTACCTTAGGGCTCCGTTTTATCCCCCACACTGTTTCTTTTGCATATTGATGATATGCTCCAACTTGGGGACATAAATTGTTATGCGCATGATAGCACAGTGCATGCAGGATATTACGGACTTGCAACGGCTGGACTTTCTTTGAAAAAGTAAGTAGGTATTTCATCTCATGAATTTTAAAACGAATTACATTTCCAGCCGTCCCGCAAGTACTTATGGATAATGACGACGCTCCGCATCTTGCTCATCCCGTTCTTCCTCATGTGCAACTACAAGCCCGCGCACCGCACGCTGCCCGTGCTTATACGCAGCGACGTTCTGTACTGGGCCGTTGCCGCCGTTCTAGGGTGGAGCAATGGCCATGCCAGCTCGCTCGGCATGATGTACGTCGGCGGGTGGGTACCAATCATTATAATCATCATTAGATCATCGTCACCTGCTTACTTTCACTGATGCTATCCTGATTGCTGTGCTGATCAGAATAAACAAAATGAATGAACAAGATGAAGTTTAGACCAAAGATTTCCTTGTCTTTTTAATTAATTTCTGTTTTAACCTAAACTCAGTTATTTATATGTTGAGTCAGGATCTTCATGAGTAGTCTCCTTCGTGGCTATTGAAATTGAAACATATTCGATCAGTTTGCCTTCGGACGCTAAACTATAATTTACTGTTTTGTCCTCAGCACCGTAGCCCCTGAGCACGCGTCCACGGCCGGCATGCTGGGTGCCGCCATGTTGGTCACGGGCATCATGTGCGGGCTGCTGTTCACGCGGTTGTGCCCCGCCATCGTCACGTAGCACTACGGACCCATTTAGCAAGCAGCCTGGCTGACAAAGGCCTTGTGGAATCTGCTGACTAGGCTCTGACAGTTAACACCTGGGGTACGGGAGTCTGACAGAGAACTAGGAGTGATATAGAAGAACCACACACACGTTATCCAGACTCTAAGGGTCTACATACACGGGCTGCTTGAGCAGTTAGCCAATGATCAAAGCACATGGACCGCTCGTGTAATCGTAGTGAAGCTGACATTTCACCGAGCTGCTGACCGTTCGGAGCAGTCGCAACTGATTGAGCGCTTCCATGTATGTATTTGTAAATAGAAGATTGTAGTTCACTATGAAGTCGCAGCTTGAAGCAGTCGCATCCTGACTGCTACAAGCTGCCCGTGTAGGCCGGCCTAACACTGACTGGACTTTTTCGTAAACTAGTTGTTTTATTGAATTACAGTTGTTTTATTGTTTTACTTTGCTTTGTAAATGTTTTTTACCATGTTAATATACCTAAGTTTTATAAGCATGATTATTACAAAAGGGCTGTCAAATTTGCCAATGAATAAAATAAAAATTAATAAACTAATAGGAATTTAAGTAGATATTGTAAGTACAAAAGCCAACTGAGGTAGGCTTACACAAAGAACTCATTTTTAAAGTAAATAATTAATTGAGAATATGTGAATAAATGTTTATTTCGAAAATATAAATATATATAAAATTGTATTGGAATAAATTATTTTACTTCTTCTTTCTGTCTCAGTATTTGTGATTATGTGCAGTTTTGAGGTTCATTAGCCTTTATTTAAGATGGTCCAGCCAGACGCAAAAAACCTATAGAAAATATAGAAAAATAAAACGCAACAATTGTAAAACAACAATCATTTATTCCGTTCAATAAATAAAATAAATATCGTCAAATAAATTAATAAAGCTTTAGCCTAGCCGTATCGTTCGTGCTTACTATTTACAGATTGTCAGTGATCATTTCAATAGGTGGGTGATGATGATGATGATGAGGTAGAGATTGATGAGACGCTAGAGTAACTGGGCGACTGGTTGGAAGCTGCTGACGCGTTGGAGTCACCAGGGTAGTATGAGCTGTAAGCCAGTTGGGAGGGATCCCATACTCTTGCGTATGGGCCTGAGCTCGCTGGCTCCCATTGGCCGCTGTAGGTGTCTTGAGGGGCGGCGGGGGTGGAAGGGGGCCCGTACTGGGATGCGGGGGGGCCGTACTGGGGTGCGGGGGGGCCTGGAGCGTCTGTGGGCATCATCATTGGCATACCTAGAAATTTAAAAAAGAAATTTCCATTTAAAATTTTGTTTACATCACAAAACCTATATCTATTTGAATATTCATTTATGACTTTAATTGACTTTCAAGTCTTTTTCATAGGATTTTTTAAATACAAAAGACACGTGATACACAAAAAAAACGCAATGAGCAATTGTGGATGTGCCTTTAGAACGCAAATCGTTTTTGAATGATTTGAATTTTTATTCATCGCTAAAGTAGTGATGTGATTTTGTAGTTTCATGCTTTGTAACTATAAGCTTTTAGGTTTTGTTAATTACTTTCACTTGATAGATGTCTAGTAACAGATTGTCGCCGACGTTACTGTCTGAAAATGAAACATGTGACGGATACATGACGTGTTCTTATGCAATATTAATTATCAGTTGTGGAGATTTAAGGGCACCTATCTACCGTACAAACTAAGCTAACCCTAATGCAATTGATTTGATAAAATACCACCTCCGTTGTTTTTCAGAAACGCTCTTGTATGTCTTTGTTCCTACGCATTGGGCCTATAAAATATAAATACAGAATAGAAACACATAGAAGTTTGAGATGTGGCAGCAAAGTAAGGCACCCGTTAGAGGTAGACACAGAAGAAAGGTCTAAGATTAAAAAAAAAATTTGAAGGTTTACGATTGAAGTTCATATTTAAAAAAAAATAAAAAAAATAATATTAAAAACAAGCTTTTATTTGAATAAAAACGTAACCCAAAAATCACTTAAAAAAATTAAAACATGAAAAAGAAAAAATAACGCGAACTAAAAAGAAAAAAATAGATTTTAGTGAACTTTTTTCATACACAGGGTATAACATTGAACGTTTATATACCTTGGCCCACATTCTCTATACCTACATCATCCTGAACAATGTATGTTGGACGACTTTACCAATATACATACATTTTTATGATAGGTAGATTCTAAGGACGTATATAAATAAATATAGATATTTTCCAAATGTAATCTATATATAAATTTTAAACGCTGGAGGCACTGATATTCTTATGTGAGTGTGTGTAGTGTGAGTGTGTAACGGATAGCGTACATCAGTGCCTCAAGCTTTTAAAATTTATAAAATGTAAAATGTACACTAAAATTTATTTTTTTCTTTTTAGTTCGCGTTATTTTTTCTTTTTCATGTTTAATTTTTATATAATAATTTTTGGGTTACGATTTTATTAAAATAAATGCTTGTTTTTAAAAATCTTTTTTTATTGAAATTTAATTTTTGCTTTTTAGTCTTAAATATTTATTATTAACATCCTAGACTAATATAGACCAGGCCCCTATACAGCAGTTCCTAATGATCTATCATTTGATACCCATAATAAAGGGGTTGAACAGAACAGTGTTTAAAAAAAAAATATCCGCCATCTCGGAGCGGCGGTCATATTGAATTTAGTGGAATATTAAAACTTTATTGTTTTTTACTCTTTAAGCCCTTTCATTTGATATTCATATTGAAGGGATTGAAAAATCTATTTAATCCGTCATCTTGGAGCGGCAGCCATATTGAATTTAGTGTAATGTTACTACCTTTATAGTTTTCTACTCTTCAAGCCCTTTCATTTGATACCCATATTAATGTGGTTGAGAAAAAAATTGCAATCTGCCATCTTGGATCGGCGGCCATATTGAAATTATTACAATACTGAGTATTTCACATTATATTGTCACTAGAACTAAAGGTGTATGCAAAATTTCAGCTTAATCGGATATTAACAAATGGTCAAAAAATAGTTTGCAAATTTTGACGGACAACTTACATACTTACATACGAACAGTGCAAGTTAAATAAAGCTTGTAATAATTGTTACATATTTTTTGTCTAAACTTTAGTAAATGCCATTTTAACTTGTTAATAGTGTTTTAAGACTAAATAAGTGTAATAGAAATATAAATAATAAATAGCAAAAACATTTTGTATGGTACCTATACCAAATTTTCAGTCTTACCTCCTTTCTTCATCAACAAGTTGTAAATGAGAAATCCGAGGACGAGCGTGATGGCCAATTTGCTGAGGATAAGAGCCTTCACAGCTTTGATACCGATGATGGTGACCAGCAGAGGCATGATCGCCTTCATCTTCAGCTTCAGGAGAAGGAGGACCGGCAACAGCAGCTTCTTCTTCAAAATGCCACGAGCTGAAAGAGAACCTCCTTTAGAAGAACTAAGTATGAAATATTTTTTCTTATTTTAGAGGATTCTGCCTCTATGCTTTGGATGGTACGTGAAGCCGTTGGTCTTGGCTGCATTAGCAGTCATAAATTACCACCAATCCCCACTAGGCCCGCGTGGTGGTTTATGGCCTAATTTCCCTGCAGTGTTCCCATCCATAGCGAAGGCTCGTGCCCCCACAGTGGTGATATAAAATGGTGATAATGGTGATGATGAGGATTATACCAGCAAGCAACCTTGCCACCTGGCAGGAAAAGTACGCGTTGGACAAAGGAAGAAATCGTGACTGCGGAACAGCCGGTAGTGCACCGGCATCACCTCTGTCAAACAACTGTTCCATCTCAGTATTGACAAGAGGGAAGCTGACGGCCATCCTTCAAGATTAAAGAGGCAGAAGAAAGAGATAAAAGAATAAAAAGGATTCTTCTCAAAATTAGAATCGATGGCGATCACACTACTCCCTATAATAATTCTCTCTTCAAGCAGAATTTTTCATTGCTGTGTTCCAGTTTGAAGAGAAGTAAGAAGTTACAGGAAGTAAAGGCATAATAACTTAAGCTCCAGATTCAGGAATTCGCCCCTAACAATAATTACCCTTGGTGTTGTAGGTGTCCATAAACTGAAGTTTTCACTTTTCTTGAAGTGGGTAATACGCTCGTTTGAAGGCTAACGTAAAAGGAATTATGGTTACCTTCACCGTTCTCGCTGTCAGTTTCTGGGAAGTCGACGTCGAATCCTCTGTCGGCTCTGTAGGAGACCTCAGCACTCTGGAACAGGAACTCAGGCAGTTGGAACCTGAACTCGTGGCTGTTAATGATCCTGCCGACGCGGTCGAAGATCACTTTGTCGATGTTCTTGTCATCCAGAGCTCTCGCGGACTCTGAAGGGACACCCAGCGTGGTGTCCAGGTACGAGAGAACTTTCACTTTGACGCATGATGTGGTAGAATCGGCTGCGAAACAATCACTGATCACACTGTCCAAAAGATCGTCACTGGTGCTCAAACGAGGCGTTTGAATCTCATTGTCTTTTATGGAGTAACCGTTCGCTAAGGCAACCGAAACCAGGATGATGAACCACTTCATTGTGTCTTTAAAATTTTCACTTTGACATTAGATTATTTATTAATTAGACGTTTCGCCCGACCGGTTAATGGAACGACAATGATTTAATTTTTCAATGGGCTTGGTATTTATAGTTGGTCCTTTGGGCTGCGAGGCACGCGGCTGCTGCGCGTGCGCCGCATAGCAAATGCTTTCATACTTGGCGAAGTATTTATTTTCATTTAAGAAAGTCCTGGCGGTGAGAGTGACGTTCAATTATTCTATGATGTTATGATATTGTTTGTGATATATTAAGTTCATATATTTTTTGAAAAATTAATTAGCTTTTTCATCGTAAATAAGAGAAAAACAACACTGACGTGGCCTTTTGTGACAGGTATTAGTATTGCGATTATATTTTTTTAAAGGTTTTTTTATATGATCAAATACAAACCTCATCAGCAGCTCATTTTATGTCTACTGAAGTACCAGTACGCGGGCCCAGTGCGGATTGGTGGTTGTTAATGACTACTACTACACACTTACACACCTAACACAAATTAAATTTATATATCATTTATTCATAAATCTGTTCCTAGTTACACCAGTTGGCAAGCGCACCTACTTAACTTTTTCTTCTTTATACAAGTGTTTTTGTAAAAAACAATCGACTTCACGAAACTTCGACTTAAAATAGAAGTAGGTAATTGTTTTATTCGATGACATTTCTATCGCTTTACTAAAGGAAGATTGAGTCTTTAATTCATGCTTCATTCGCGGTTCGGCTAGCCTGCGGTTTAAGTGGGCATACTTTGTTCTCTTTTTTCTGAGTAGGTAAGTGTGAGTTTACCCACGAAACCCTTCCGAGACTGTTGGTAGGCCTGGTTTTATTAACTCCTCAGGCCGCGGTAAAGCGTGTTAGTGTGGTAGCAGTGGTGGCTATTGGCATAAAAAAATATATGTGCTGACTGTCTGGAAGGCATTTAGTTAAATGACCGACACAATTTTATTTTTCTTAAACGTAAAACAAATTTAAATTAAGCAAAATAAAACATATAAGTTTTTTTAATTTTCATTTTAGCTTCAAAGAAATAATTTTATTTCAGACTTGATATTAATAAAGCTATGGCTATGTAACAGAGTCCGTAAATATGTATGATGTTGCTGTAACTAATGTTTCAATACTTCTTCCTTTTTTTGACTTTTTTTGCACTTGTAAAATTATAAATTGACGTTTTTGTTATGTTATTAGTGAACTTGTAATTGTATTATTGTTTGTATTTTAATGTTATATTAGTCTACTGGCGTTTTACCTAAGCTGTAAGCCAGCTCCTTTGTTTATAGTAATTTATAAAATAAATGAATAACTGGGGTAATTACTTCACCAATTGACAGATGTTTCTAGCACTTCGCTTCGAGTTCGTGGAACCACCGCGAAATCTATTGGTATTACTCGAATGTTGCTATGTAAATATGTTAAATTACCCAGCGCATGTAACTTTACCCCGCAAATAAATCAAGCAAGGCGCAGTAATGTAAGGTAATGTATGCCCAGCCTACCTCGGATGCTCTCATATGAATTAATTTCGAGCTTTTGTAATAGTTGATAGACATTGTTTTGGTGGTAATTGGGATTCCGGCGGAACTCCATAGAAGTGGTATGAGTTTATTAATAATGACCAACGGTAAGCGACTTTAGTAATGGTCGGTTCTGAGTTCTGGTGGTTAAGCCTATGCGAGTTTTATTAATTATTCGATGACGTTAACGAAAATGAGAATTTTGTTTATTTATGAGAAGTATGCTGATTGCCCTAAATCTATTTAGCAAATAAAAAATAGTTACAACTACGAGTATACCTACCTAATGTGTGATTTTTAAAGTTTACGCGAACACATACACTATGAAATGGACGGATCAACTCGCAGTTAAATTAACTTCGAACGAAGATAGCAACAAACTCTGCGGTTTTAAAAAAAAATCTCAACACCTGTAATCTACAGATGAAAAGCAGTTCTAATATCAATATAAGGAAAATTTAATTTTTGAATTTTGCATGCTCTTTTTCATATAGCAAGAATTAAGCTAGAAACGTGAATCATTTCCATTGTCGAAAATAGTTTTTTTTTTGTTCGTTGATTGCCTCGGACTGCATTTTCAGGGGGTGACGAGAACGAGAAACTTAAAAGGTTCTTCAAGCCGTGTGAAACGAATCACCTTCGGGGGTTTTCTAGAGGGAACGGAATCACGCACTAGTGCGTGTCCTCGTGCTCTACTAGATTCTCCGAGGGGTTCGGATCGGATCGGGGAGCGGAACAACCCGAGGGCGCCTCTAAAGGCTCGGACCTCGGCTCACACCTCGGCTCGGGTTGACCGGGCCGTGGTGGTGGGGAGACGCGCCGAGGTACATGTCTGTACCTGGTATATAGCGCGTGTGAACCGGCTCGTCGTACCCTTGTACGAGTGCGGTGTCTTGGGCCTAAACTAGTGTGTATGTTTAGTGTATTCTGTAAATGTGTAGTGGCATTTAGAGGATCGGGCGGGTCGTTAAAAGTGTATTCAGCTACATTAATACTAGGTAGCATTTGTTTTCAATTACATAATCTTATCACTATTTTGTGTTGGAAAGTGAAATTCAAGCGAATTGTATGTATATGTACAATAAGCTGTCGTTGTCCACCCGACTTCCGTTATGCAATAAGGGTAGCCATTTTGTAGGCAGATCGCGTTGCCATTGCACGCCGCCCGCCGGCCGCCACGTCCGGATTGGGAAATGGCTAATTTACTTCCGTTACAGTATTGAGTGTTCAAATATTGACACTGACTTATTGAAATGAAACACTTTTAACGAATTTATAGCGTTTAATTTAACATATTACCTACTTTTTACTGAAGTTCCGACCTCGTTACGGGTCGGGTTGTTGTTTCTCTGTGTTTGAAACGTCAGAATCAAATAATATAACTACCAACATATACAGTTACAAGCATTTTTAGTATACACTTTTGACTAATTTTGACTCTTATTACATTGTATTAAGATTAGAGTTACATTGTATACATGTTAATGTTCGTGACTGTACCAAATGTAAAATTAAAAAATACTTTTGTAAAAAGACTTTCATCTCAATGTGTAGATAGTATTCGCGAAAACGTTGGAAAACAATAACTTACTGATTTGCTCATTGAATTTACCACATATAGGCACATAGGCCTTACCACATATCAAGCAACATTAGTTCTCGCGATCATTGAAAATACAAAATTGTGTTATATTTATTTTAATGTGTGTAATTTGTATTAAATATCACATCAGGACCCTATTTTTCTAGTTCTGTGATGAACGGGGTGCCAATTTTATTTGATTTAAACTATTCTCTTTTGTCACTAGAATGCGTTGATTCAATGCCATATCTACTAATTCTCTGACAGAATTGCAAATAAAACTTATAGGTACTCAGTAAGCACTCTGTACTACTAATACAGAATTATTGCCTAGATTTTGTCACTTTATGTAATTTGTAGGAGGACACACGTTGTCACACATTTAGAATTCTGCTGCGCTGGTTAGATAACTTATTATTGTACATATACATCAATCTATTTACTTATTCTTCTTCGTGACCGCCATGTTTAAGCAACTACTATCTTGATTTACGTTAGGTAACTACATATATTGTATAGAGGCTTAACAATTTTTCTGTAGTTACAGGGTGAATATGAATTTGCTTTACTAAGCGGACAGCATTCTCACTGATTGTTAGCATTTAGATACATTTAGATATAAGAGGTCCCGAGTTCGATTCCCAGCGGGGTAGTACAGGTTTGTGTACTCTGTTTGGTTGGTGGAAGGACTTGTTTGTCCGCCTTGCTATCTTGGTAGATAACATTATAATATTTAGATAAGACGGTGGTCCGTCTTATCTAAATATATCGCCATAACATCAATGTTTGTAGCATTGTTGTGTTCCGGCAGCTAGAGATAAGATAGCCAGTGCCTCACTAGTTGAGGATTCCGGGTGATGTGGGCTTCCTCCAATTTGGCCTTATCATCACTTACATCAGGTGAGATCAGAGAAGGCACCGTGCTTGAAAATATGAAAAAATAAAAAAATAAATATAAAAAAAAAACAAAATAAAAAAAATATTAAAAAAAAATAAAAAAATAGAAATAAAAATAAAATAAATTTAAAAAATAATACTCATAGATAACTCATACACTACAAGGGACCAGTGATAAAACTTTTTCCTATAATCACTAGAAAAAGGGGTCAGCAATTGATTTGTGACTTTAGCGACAATGTAATGAAGACCACATGCTTCTTTTTTTTAATTTATTTATTGGGGTCAAACAAATGCTTCCTAGCTGACTAGCTGTCATCCCGGAAAATTTCAATTTAATTCTATATTATTTCAGTGCCGAAAGCTGGTGTCCAACACTGGGCTTATAGGGTCGATTACTGGTGCCACAACGGTCATAGATAACTATACCAAACAAAAATAAATCAATCCTATACCCCGGATTGAATCAAGGCGTTCGACCACACAAGGCTAAGTTGTTATCATTAACGTATTTCTATAAGGTTACAACCGCGCTTTCATTCTATTATAAGTGTCATATTGTCGCGGCCACAGGTTCGAATCCGTGCTAATGTGTGTGGCTAGTGGGTCAACGGGTGTAGTATGCATTCCTCGATAGCATCCTGAACGCCCTTGCGGAATTACAATTAGGAGTGCCGCAGGGTTCAACTATAGGGCCTTATTTTTAAATATTATTATTTTACTTGAAAGCAATAAAGTTGGAAATGTTACTTAAATCAAAGAGGGTGTATAAAATAAGTTAATAGCTATTATCCTACTTCCAGGCAAAGGCCTCCATCAATGAAATCGAGTCATCAGTACCTACAATTGATGAAAATTAACTTAATCACCATGCACACTTGCCAAATGGATTAGTAATCACAAACCCGGGAAAAATACGGTGAAACATATTTTTTCTCACTTGGGCCAATTCCCAGCTAGCCAGCCGGCTGGCTAGCTATCATTATCCTGTCTAAGTTTGTCGCCATATCAAAATTTTAGGATCATTCGTGTTCCGACTTTAATACAGCCATTCAGTAGTGAGGGTGTCCGGTGAAGAACGCTTCTCTTTGTCTATATCGCCACTTACAATCTGGTGAGGTATACAATATTTAGATCAAAACTTTATTGCCGTGATATTTAAAAATACCATTAAGTGTGAAGAAATAATATAAGCCGCTTCCCTGCCGTGAAATAAAAAAATGTTCCGAGGATCAAAGTCAATATTAAAATGTTTTATTCATACAAACTTAAGAATTACTGCTTTTGAATCTTCCAACAAATTTTCACCTACTATCCATTCAGGACGTCTATTTTCTTCAGCTGTAGAGAAGAATGGGATTAAGACACTGCACAGCTTTAATTGTAGTAATCATTGGCGTTCCCGTTTTTATGGCGGACGTCCCGGCTCGAATGACCACTTTAAAAACATCAATCTTTATGATGAAAGTAAATAAAACTATATAAACCTCATGTGGTATGTAATTGTAAAGGCAAACATAAAAATGAGAAGAAAACCCTTCGATACAGCGATTATACGTGTCTATCATTATATTATTAACTTTTACGAATTTTTAAAATTAAAATGTACCTTTTCGTACCACTTGCTCAAAAAAGTGACATTCTATGCCACAAAAAGCGAACATAACAATAGTCATTTTTAATCTGTTAAAAACAGGGAAAGAAAATTGTACTGAATTTCATTCATCCTCTGATGTGATTTAAATTTGGAATACTTACCGAAATTTGTACTGAACTACATCTGTGTTTACACCATTGAGTTTGTATATAAATACTCAAATCAACTCATCAACAATAAATGTACCAAACAAAAATGTAACTCTCTCTATCAATAATTGGACCAATGTTTCGAATGTTAACTTTTACTTTTAATTGTCATTATATTTAATAAAGGCTTATCTCATATTATTATTGTATTAATTTTTTCGCAAGTGGTACGAAAAGTAGAGTATTTTCCTCGGTGATAAAGGTGTCTTAGTCTTGGGTGAACTTAAATCCCTCGCTACACTCAGGACTCGTCTTAAATCCCTCGCTTCGCTCGTGATTTAAGTTTTTAACACCCTCGCTACGCTCGGGAGTAAACCTCGAGTCCTTCGTTACGCTCGCGATTTAAATCGTCACCCGCGGCAGAAGACACTGCTTTATCCCCTTGGTTAATAATCTACTAATCCACCATTATTATCACAATCAGCCCGTGTCAGTCCTAGCTTTAGTTATTGTTCTGAGGTCAGTCCACTGCTGGACATAGGCCTATACCCGCAGAAAAAACTGTGCCTCTACCAATGTATGTCGTTGATTCCGATCAGCTCTCCTCATCCAACTACTGCCAGTTTCTTTTTAATATATCGTCGCTTCATCTCGCCGGAAGTCGTGTTACACTTCATCATGTATGTAAAATGTATCATCGACATAGGCACCAGTGTCGACACTTTAGACCTAGCGTTGGACACAATTTTCTTCGCCAATTAAAGGACAAGGATGTCGAAATGTTTTATTTTTTGTTTTGTTTATATAATTTTAACGCAAATTTTGGGGCGCAGAAGGGTGCAGGTTCAAATCTCTCTCTGCTCGTGGAAATTTTTTCAACAATTGTTTTTTTGTAACAAGGGTGTCGATCACTGGTCACTGTCGAACACCAGTTCGACAGTGACCAGAACCAGACGGTAGTGGTCTACCACCGGTGCCACTACCCCCATAACACTATTGATGTCTTATGTGTATACTAGTGGCCCGCTTGCGACTTCGTCAGCTTTTGCTATTGCAGCGCCACCTACCGGGTCCAATTGTAAATGTAAACTATTCTCGAATCCACTTGAACACACACAAAAAATTTCATCCAAATCGGTCCATCCGTTTAGAAGGACTTCAATTACAAACATGCACAGAAGATATACACGTGTAATCGTTAAGTGTGCACAGGCGATTATTCCGAAACTATGAGAGATATCAAAAAACTTAAAACTGATAACGAAAGTACGTTATCTAATGAGTAAAATGGCATCAATAACTTTTAAAAATCAAACGAGAAGTATCCAAAATTTTGACATTAAACACTCCCATACATTTAGTATGAGATTAGTAGAAGGTTTTAGTTTTTTTATTTTAAGTGGTCTAGTACTCATTTTACCCTAATCATATTTTATGATTACGTATGATATGATAATAATTACTCCGCAAATGTTAAGGAAAGTTCATTTAGAAACTGTAATTGAGCTCGTCGTTGTATCGCACAACAAGGACGTCATTTCAAACATCTAATTTGATTAGAAAATTTTGTGCTTTTATACAAAGAAATAAATATTCAATTCAAAGATAATATTATTATTTTTGGTATACATTATTTTGTTATGTCAATAAAGCTAAATTAACCTTTTAAAATAAGGAAACTAAAACCTTTCTACTAATCTCATACTATATGTATGGGAGTGTTTAATGTCAAAATTTTAGATACTTCTTGTTTGATTTTTAAAAAGTTATAGATGCCATTTTACTCATTACATAACGTACTTTCGTTATCAGTTTTAAGTTTTTTGATATCTCTCATAGTTTCGGAATAATCGCCTGTGCACACTTAACGATTACATATGTATATATATATAAAGAAGTGCTACGTATATATTTAATCGCGGAAGCCTCGACAAAGAACTTCATAATTAAAATGCATTTGTTGTTCTAACTAACAAATTGTTTCCTCTAAGGATACAGTAGAAAGCGCCTATTTGCATTAGCGATTCGTTGAACACATCGACACACATTTATCGCACATAGAAAGTCCATTATATCCCTGACCAGGGAACCAATTAGATCCAGTGACACTTGCACCTTGCATTCAGTTACTTACTTACGCTGTCTTCGTTACAGATCAAATTGATATACTTAGTGGAAAGGTGTCAACTTTATACGGTTCGTGAAAGTTAGGTTAATGATGACTGAAATGTTAACATTTATTGCGTCCAATTATGAATTTGACTCCTTCACTTGACTGTTGATGCAGTGTTTGAAATGCATGTGGCACTATGGTCATGATAAAAAGATTTTCATGAATTTTCATCATTTACACAAACAGTTCACCTGTTTGTGTAAATGATATGTAATATATAAAAACGCTAAAAGAGACTATAATTAATGCTACTATTAAATGCAACGAACTAGTTTACGTTTAATGCATATAATAAAAAAACATCTGGAGATTAATTGGAAACTGCAATGTTGGTGTGTATGTTTCCTTGATTTATTATCAACAAGGATGGTTCATATGCAATGTCTGATCGATAGTTATAGTGATCGTATATAGGTCTTAGATAGAACAGAATAAAACAGGAATTTTATAGGCTTATTAGTTTTTATTCTTTTTGTAGTAGTTTCTGAACAGGTAAAATAAATAAAAAAATATTTTTAATTCAATGAGTTTATTGTTTAAAACAAAAATAAATAACATTCATACATCACAGTCACACACTCTCAAGCATAGTTTATTTTAATAAATAATTTGCTATTATTACACATAGTATTTACATTCACAGTTCCCAATGAAACCTTTTCTATTTTTGGTCTGTATCCGATCTATGGTTGCTTATTCAAAAATTTCAAAATTGGAACTCTTTGGAACGGCAGCCTGTAGATCGGTTCGGGTCGTTGATCCGGGTGCGTTCGGGGCTTACAAGTAAGCGTTGTAGGCCATCTCTTGGGCCTGTTCTTGGGGCTCGGCATCTCGTCGGCGGCGGGTGGCGGCGTAGGCCGCGTCCCAAGGCCCATGAGCAGCGATCTGCGGGTGCGAGTTGTCGGCCGCAATCTAGGTAAACTACAACGTTAGGCTCAGGGTAGTGAGGTTGTGAAAAGAGGTTCCCACACAATAAAGTACGAAAATAAGATTAAACGTGCCATGGTATAATTTTCCAAAGTGACAATTGAGAACTCAGAGTGCTTGTGCGGTTCGGATGAGGAATGTGCGCTTTGGTGCAACAAGTTTTTTTCAAACACATAAAAGCAGGTTATTCAACTCACCTTCTTGCAAAGTTGGAAGATGGCCAAAGCCACGGACACAACGAAGGAGAAGAAGGACAGTTGCAGCGCGTTCCAGGCCTTCAGACCGAGGACACCCAGAGCCAGAGGAATGAGGGTCATGGCCTTGAGGAGCACGAACACCAGAATGGGTACGATGATCTTCTTGAGCTTAGACTTGCGGGCCTCGCCGACGGAGCGAGCGCCTTCCTTGTTAAACTTGATGTTTAGGCTGATCTCGTCGTTGTCTAGGTTTCTAGGGCTGACAGTGACTTTGGTGTCGGCGATCGGCATTTGGAAGGTCACGTCGTGGGACTGGATGAAGCCCTCGACATTGTCGAAGAAGTCGCCGGAGGAACGGCCGGTGACGTCATTTGCGGCGTCATTTTTGGTCACTTCGACGGCTTCGGAGATCTGAAAAAGCAAGATCACATTTAAAATTAGAACGTTAACATATTTTGAAATTGGAACGTTTTCTTTCTTTCAGTTTTTGATAAGTTAAAAAAAAAATGGCTTGCCTGGAATGTGTCCTTCTTGAAGATGGTGTCCAATAGAGACATGACCTTGTATTTGATGCAGGCGGTAGGGTCCGATCCTTCAGTGCAGCCAGACCTCATCTCCTCGACCATGCCATCCATTGGCGTGCCCTTCCAGAAGGCATGCTTCGACGGCTGAGCCACCGCGCTCCCGAAAAGGGCAAGGGCCACTAAATACACCACTTTACTGGACACCATTTTGTTTTTCTGCGCTCCTGCTGTTTACTGGACGAAGGCTAGTTAGTTTGTGATAGTTTCGACAAGGAACATACGGTTTTTATACAGCTATTTAAAATTCAGACCGTATGGTGTAGTTCCGGCACACATTGTCTTTCGTTGTACGAATAAGTAGTGTACTTACTACCTTCTGGTACGTGGACGATCAAAGTGTAAGGGAAAGCTATTTGATTCGGATCCTCCTTGGCATTCGAATTGAAGAAAGGCTTATGTTCTAACATTGGCACGTGTTAAGATGGCTTTGTCGTACTGTACTGATATCTGATCGCCTTTTCTGTTGTTTGTGACACCATGCCCTGATTCCAAGGGGCACGATCCAGTTGTTCTGTCCGTTTCTGTTGTGCGACTGTTGGGTGGTGTGTGAAAGGGACGACGCATGCTTGGAGTGACGAGGTGTTTGATATGGCCAAGGGGACGCTGCGCACGCGCATCACGCATACATAATCGCAGTTAAATTGCTATCATTGAACTTGTCACTCCGGAGATAATGTCGCTGATACAAATAGCAACTCTCGAATAAAGAAGTTGATAATTTAAATATTATTTTAATGATTTCAACCAGTCATTACGGTGGTTTTTGGCGTACCTAATTCCTGTTATGTAAATAAAAGAGAATAAATATTGTAAAATTTTGAATCTTTATGTGTGATGTATTGTACGAAATAAAGATTATTTTCTTCTATTCTATTCTAACTATTATATCAAAGGTGACTTTCGATTATCCACCAACCAAGACACTGGGTTTTACGATATCTATTGGAAAGCCTATCACTTAGGTTGCAGAAGCTTATAGGTTCGTTTCTACCTTTTTTTATTGTTTGTGGCGAATGACTCCACTCCACTTGATGTTAAATGGAAATGAGGTCCAGACGCGAAGACAACTGGTGCAGCGCGAAAACAACGTAGCACCAGTCACCCTCACCCTGCTAGCCCACAAGGTGTCGAAGGTGTCGAAGTAAATATTTTTAATAGTAGTGTTGTTTGAAATATAGCAAATTTTGCTACAATTATGTATGACGTGAATCGCAGTGAGATGATGTTTGCATATTCTTAGGTGCATTATCAAGATAAGATGTTGAGGCAATTGTGTAGTCAGGCGAATAGTGATGTGAGTAATAGCTAAATATATAATTCGATGAGAATATTTTTTTTAAATATAAAATTATACAATTCCTGGTGCAATTGCTGTTCCATGTGTAAAAGCGGCAAGCGTGTTGGGCACCTTTGCACCTGGAATGGCGCGGGTTGTTGGTTGACAGTCGAGGGTCTCGACCAGTCAACAGTATTTGAGAATGCCCCGTGAAGGGGCGAAACGCGTGTCGGGTATCGGTGTTGGTGTGCATGTTCGCTTGTATCCATTGATTCTTCTGCATATGCCTATTTTTGCGGGCGGGACAGTGCTTGCGTATTGCATCCAAACTTGATGAACGAGTGATTTAGCGGAATTAACACTAGGTAAAGATTATTTCAATTGCATTTTTGTGGTAATTATTCAACCCTTTGTTTAATGATTTCTACATTCCTCAAATGTGAATGTGAAACAAATATCTAACGGGCGATATCCTATATATTGATCCGGCATACGGCTTCCACCAGAATACTAATGCTGTGACCATTTCTGGTAGGAATAGCTGTGACGGAGAAAGTGATTGCTTTGAAGAAATTTATCATCGATTAATTTATTTCACTTGGCATAATGTATGTATCGTAGATAAGCAATTGAGCTAGAGAAGAAAAGTACGGCTGGTAAAATCTATCTTATTTCCAATTTTAACCACGTCGGTGGCCTAGTGATAAAACTACCGGCGCAGACCCAGAGGCTTCGGGTTCGATTCCCAGTGGAGATACATATTGTGCTCTATATGGTTGATAGTACCTATAGCGCTCATCCTAAGTCCGCTTGCTGTAAACCAACAGGTCTCAAACTAAGAGGTCCCAGGTTGCACTTCTAGATGCTACATATTATCGTGCTCCATTTGGCTGGTGATAGAGTTTGCCCTAAGTCCGCCTGGCTAGCTACTGATTTCCCAATGCCCTTGGTTTGATTCCTAAAGTTTTTGGTTCAGTGCACTTCCTAGGTAAAATAAACACAAAGCGATGCCATTTATAAAATCTGAAGGTGTAATCGATAAATACATATTACTGGATGAAATAAATAACCACCAATTATATTCAGTTAGAAAAAAGTTTTGTTTATAATTATACTAGCTGTCCCGGCGGACTTCGTTCCAAACCAATTCCCAACATCAAATCCAAGACCTAAGTAGTAAATTGTGGAACCTAATATAGAGAAAAGGTATGAGTTTCATTCCCGTTTGAATATCGGGATAAAAACTATCCTATGTGTTAATCCAGGTTATAAACTATCTGTATGCCGAATTTCATCCAAATTCATCCATCCGTTGCAGCGTGAAAAAGCAACAAATATACACACATACACACAAACTTTTGCATTTATAATATTAGTGTGATAATTATTGTCAATAAAAAATAATTATCTACATTTATTTTTCCTTTGTTAGACAACACGGTAAACCAGAGTCATGCCTCGGGCATAAGAGGCGCCTTGGGTTTTCCACTCTCGCCCCCCGACGCGAGCGCCTCGAAGAATCTATTAAGGGACAGGGACACGATTGCGTGACTCCAGTCCTTACAAACCTCAGGAGATTGTTCTGTCACGGCTTAAGGAACCACAAGTCCTTTGCCACCCATACATCTGAAAGGTCGAGGGAGAAGGAAGAGGATCTTTGCTGCATAAGGACAGCCATTAGAAAAATTCTTCTAAAATAAATATTCGAAATATACCGATAATGTCTACAGCAAAAAACGTTACATCATTACGTCACACGTATAACGGCGAATCATTATTGAATCGTCAACTTCAAAAGTCAATGCAAACTGCATGCGCACGCGGCGGGCAGTGTTTCTGCTTAATAAATTCATTGCCACACCTAGGAAGCGACGGCCAACCAAAAGTATGGAGCGAAACCCACACTTGGCAGTGGAGGCCACTGGCTCGCAATATCGATACCATTCAGTCCTGACACCGACGCCGCACTGTTCACTCTGAATCTCCGTAACGTACTAAATCTGTGACCCATTTTGATTTCTATGGCCATATACGTAAAGCCGTAGATAGAAATGTCGCGTCTTAGTGTCACAAACTTTGCTAAGCGAACTGGTAGTCCGTACCAAAGTAAGAGCAAGGAGTCTTCACCGGACAACGCTAGGGTGGTGCACGAAGAAGTCTTGGAGAAGTCACACTACGAGAAGAAGAAAGAAAAGCAAAATGAACTAGTGCAGAGAGTGACCAAGAAAGCAGCTGAGTACCAGTCAAGTAAACCTAGTTCGGGCGTGTTCACCGAAGTGGTTACTCACGGTGCCTTTACTTCAAAGTCTAGCAAAGAGAGAACACCACCAGTAGAGACTGTGAGTCCAACAAAACACACCAAAGCTGTCAACGGTGCAAAGCCACTTCTTGGTTTTCCATCGTCAGCGAACGACTTGGCTCTTGACGCGAAGACCGACTTAGAATCGGACCCTAACATCTCGAAAGAGGTTAAAGATAAAGTGATTGAGAAACTTTTTAAACTAGTCTCTATGGTACAACACACATACGAATCCAAAGTGAGGGTTCTGACGGAATTCGAAAAATTTAAGGACACACACATGAAAGCCGAAGTGAGAAGAGAAAGGGAACATTCCGAACAATTGTACAAGCTCAATATGAATTTTCAGAATGAAGTTGTACAATCTATACAGAGGTTGAAAAGCGAATTGGACATAACGAGAAATGCGTCTGATGATTTAGAACAAAGCAATACTAATGTAAATGAGCCTAAAAATAGTTCCGTTGATTTTAAGACGTGTGACGTGCTAGATTTATCTGACAAGAGTGTAGCTAGCGATGGCGTCAACATCGAAAATAAAAGTGACCAGTTACAAGAGACTACACCGCATGAAGATAACATTGTTAATGAATAATTAATAGTTATAACATAGACTTTTTCAGTGTGTAAATTTGCATTATTAATACAATAAAGTAATTTGTGATTTTCTGTAGTTTGAATTACATGTAATTTATTCTTATCGAATCAAAGCAAGGTTAAGCTGACTTCAGAATTTTTGAATTCGCCCCATTTTCGCCTCTATGGCTTGTGTTACGACTGTAAGTTTCTGATAGAAGCCTCGGCCAAAGTCTTAACGTTTCTTCCGAAGTGCGGTGGAGCTGATATGATTTTTGGTCACCCATCATTTTGCCGACCGTCCCATATATAGCTTAACTTTTACGATTGTTATAAAAACCGTATCTATGATTGCGACGTCACCTACTTACTTGGATGTTAGTTTATATAGCTTTATATGTAATTATGTTTTAATCGACTATTATAAGTAGTTTATTACACATCCTAACTATTTGAAACTGAATAAGTATTTTGATTTGATTTGATTTGAAATATGTTTTTATTGTGATTTGATTTTAAAACATTTGATAATAAATACAAAAAATATAGTTAATTTAAGTTATAGGATTTATTGAACATAAACAAACCATAGATTATCCGGTCAAGGTTGTATATGATGAGAAGTAAACATGCGTAGGAGTGTGTAGGAGGCGGGTAATGTCAGGAATTCCGTTTAGTTTGGTGTATAGTGACAGGTGTATAAATATCAATACGAGAAATAAGTTAGTGATGCAATGAACACAAATAATTATATTAACACCAGATATTTTATTTAGGTTTTTTAGCTATATTTAAATGGCTGAACATCCCGCAGCGTCGTTAGGCCAGAATTCTAACAACTCTATTTTCTATTCTAAATGATTCTAATTCTCCTTCTTACTTAAAATGTAGTTTTAGTTTCCTTAGCTCTACTCATGCCCACCAACTTCGCCCATCAAATAATCACCTTCTCGCCATTCTTTTGCATCATTCAGGACTCGTTGCAAATTTCTTCACGGTATGGCCATTCGATTATGGAACGCTCTCCCCGAAAAAGTCAGACAAGCCCCAAGTAAAATGGTCTTTAAAACAATGGTGTATAAACTGTTTCTACAGGCATCAACACGTAAGAGATTCCCATCATCTTTTCTTCTGTTATGTTTAAGTATGTTCATGTAGTCTATTTCTATTTAAGTTTTTTTTATGGTATATATATTATATTATTATCACTTAATTTAATAAACTTAATATGTATATTTCAGTTCTTATAAATGTATGTAGTATATGTTTCATTTACGTTCTTTGTGGCACCGCTTACCAATTTTTCTGCCTAGCCCTTCGACTGGTAGAGAATGCCATTTGGCAATAATTCCGCCTTTTGTACTTTATGTTATTGTATTGTACAATAAAGATTAAATAAATAAATACATAGCACGAGCCTTCTCTAAGGTTGGAAATTTCAAATGGGAACTACCACCTGGGTTCAGTGCCGTTGTTAGTGCATCCAGGAGTCACGACCAACGGTTTTACGTGCCTTCCGAGGCATAGAGGAGCTAGAGATCTAAAATGTTTGGTCACCCATACAGCCTTTGGGAAAACTCCTTAATTTTGTTGTTGTGTTTTTTTATGATTCTACATCCTTCAATTTCATTGGATCACAATACTTAGTCAATGGCCTCGCCTCTGCGGTCTAGTGGTTATAACATCGGTCTCAGACCCAGAGGCCCTGGGGTCGATTTCGGCGGGGGGTACATGTTTGTGTACTCGGTTTAGTTGGTGGTAGGGCTTGTTTGTCCGCCTGGCTAGCTACCACCACCTTATCTAAAATGGCGTCATAACATCAATGTTTATTTATAGCATTGTTGAGTTCCGGCAGCTAGAGGTAAGGCAGCCAGTGCCTCAGTAGTTGAGGATTCCAGATGAAGTGCGCTTCGACCATCGGTCTTATCATCACTGAACATCAGGTGAGATTAAGGCCAAATTGAGACCGCAAATTAAGTAGAATCTAAAAAAAATATTTAAATTATAAATTACTGGTTTCAGTTAACAAAATATGCAGCAGCTAAATTACGAATATGGATATTGATGATGTTGTTAGTGATTTCAAAACATACAGATTAAGTAATTTCATTGTAATTTTAGCATTAATGATTTTTTAGAGGTGTTTTCGTAAAGAATTATGATCGAGTCAAAATTACACAATCGTGTTTTTGAGTAAAGTTTTTTAAAGGCATGAAGTTATCTATATCAAAATTTCAGATTCGTCGGTCTTATCATACTCCTACAACCTTCGATGAAAGTTGATGTATTTTTTCAAAGTGTCGCGCCTTAAGTAATTAGTTTGCGTTAAACCCCGTTTAAATTATTTGTTAACTATGGAACGCGAAGGTTTAAAATTATACGATCTTCAATTATTTCAACTATTCGTGATAGTGACATTAATGATTCACCTCTGATGAACCCAAACAATATTAGCATTTCAAGTAAGCACTGAACTCCGGTTATTGGACGAGCGAGTGTGTTTTTTTTCATTGTTTGTGTCATTTTATCGCTGAGAACCGACTTGGATAGACGCTGTGTTGCTAAATGCTGTCTGGTGCATAAAACTAATACTCTAGGACTAGTGACGTCGCAATGATATTCTGTCACAAAACAAAAGTTGTGTGAATATTGTTTATGAAAGTATACAAGTGAATAAAAATAGGTATGTAATTCTGGTCATTGAGTGGTAACAGTGATTGTGGTCTGTGTTATTATAAGGTAAACAGTTTGGTATTATTTATAAGAGTTTCACCCGAGTTCTTGCCGTAATAACACGTGTTGTGAGACTCCATTTTAATTTCTATCTACCGTACTCTTACTACTAATAATAATAAAAATACTTGAAATTGGCTAAATGCTAAACGCGAAGCCATTCATTAAGATAATTAATTAATTATTTTATAAATGACATCTGAAACACAGACCTAATTTGGTCTGTGATCTGAAACAAGTGTTAATGAATCGGCAAGTTTTATCTAGAAGAATATGTATTCAAGTAATTAAATTTGTTTGTTTTATGGTCTAAAAGATAATTATTACTTATTAGACTTGTTATCTAATAAATATTACTACTATTGATTAGTCCATTAACGTTAAAATTAACGTAGGTAGCATTTTTAATTTCGCATTGTAAAATGCCTTTAGTAAGTGGTCCTTAAGATTTTTTTTGAATGCAAAATTGTTATATTTTTATTTTTATAAAAAAAAGTTACAATACCAAAACCGCTTTGTCTTTGCTTCACCTTATGGCACTGTGAGGAAGATGGAAGTTAACTCTACACTGAATCCTCAATTACTGAGGGACTGGTTATTATTTCTGTTCTGTCGGTCTGTAAATATTATTGGCATTGTTGTTATGGCGTGACTTAGATAAGATGGCTAGCTAATAGCGTACCTATTCAATATTTCAATAACCTCATTTGAAAAATTCGACATCGAAACCGATGTAATGATCCTAGTGCAGCTATAAAAGCTCGTATTGCGCTAGGTCGTCGGTCAAGTCCTTCTCTTTCTAGAGAAGAAGAAAATGAAGAAGGAATTTATATCTGCTATTTCAATGTGTGTGTAAAAGAATCAAGCCCCATTAAATTTAGGCAATGTCGCGATTGGAATAAGTTTAATTAAAAAAACTAGATTAGTCCAAATTAGTAACCTACATATTTTATTTTTTTCAGGTTTAATGCTTACCTAGAAAATGCTTCGAGCCATAAGTTTGCTGTTGACCAGCATATTGCTGATCGAAGCACGTCCATCTTGTAAGTTCACTGGCAAATCACAAAGGGACATAGTTTGTACAGCCGGCGGCTCCGACTATGTTTTGCGTAAGGGTCTGGTTTCCGACAACAACTTCACTACTGGTATCACACTACGGGCATGTGGGCTTATTGATGTGGACCTTGGAGCATTCGACAATCTACCAGCTTTAGAATACATAGATTTGTCAAGGAATAAGATACGGAGACTAACACTCGGCGTCTTTGACGAAATACGACAGACGAGGGCACTCAATATATCTTATAATGAACTGACTAGCTTCCCACTTGGTATTTTTGATCAGATGCCTAATCTAGAAGTCTTGGACTTGAAAGGGAATAAAATTGTAGAACTAGAACTGGGTGTGTTGGATCCAATGCCGCTACTAAGACATGTGGACATATCCAGTAATGCTCTTGTAGGGAAAAACATGAACCCTTACATATTTGACCAGAGCACACGTATACACTTCATGGATTTCTCCAGGAATGACATGTCCGAATCCAAGGATATACTGTTGGATGCTTTTGAAGAGTTGGATTTCTTAAATCTCGACAGGTGCTCTTTAACGGAAGTGCCTAAATTCTTGACGAAGCCTAACTTGAGTACAATGAAACATTTACTGTTGTCTACAAACAAAATAACAACTATTAATGACGCTACTATTTTTGCTAATTTGGATAACTTAGAAATACTAAACTTAGTTGGCAATGCTATTGACAATATAGCTGACAACGTTTTTACACCACTAAAGAGGCTCAAAATTATCTATCTGTCGAAAAACAAACTGAAACAGATACCAGATACATTGTTTCGCAACTTACCCAAGTTGGGCAATGTTGATTTGTCACATAACCTTATAGAACATGTACCGGTCAACGCTTTTAGAGGCTCGCCTATAAAGAATTTGAATTTGTCTGATAACAGATTCACATTTCTGTCAGACAACTTCTGTTTGGAGCTCAAGAACTCTGGCGGTGGTTTAGTGAAGTTCTATTTCAATCAGAACCCTTGGCAGTGTGCGTGTCTCAGAGACATTCTTCATGAAGTCAAGGAGTTAGACATAACTTATAATATTATGAAATATAATGGTAAAGAACCAGTCTGTGTCACCACTGAAGGGTTTGATTGTAAAAGACAATTGAGCGCAAATAGCGAATACATTCAATTATATTACAATTCCATTGTAAGTAAATAATGTGATAATGTAATATGTTTTTCCCCTATTATGTAACCATCTATGTCGCATATAATACTCTTAATGAAACTAAGCTGATATACCTACCTAACAATAAGTCTATTTTTAGCAATAATAATAAATCTAAGCGTAAATAAATTGTCAGTGCGTTATTTTAAACATATATATAATACTAGCTGTGCCCGCGACTTCGCGTGGAAGAAGTGACTTTCGGCAGCATTTTTAATTTTTTAGGCTAATTATTTTGCAAATAAAACACACAGTCATTACAAAATGTGAAATTTCAGTTTTTAATAATTAAAACCCGTAATTCTCTGTATTTCTTTTATATTTTTATTATCTGGGCCGTAAGCTTTTTTGCCGACGTCATCACACAAAAACTTTCATCCCCTTTTTACCCCCTTTTAGGCCTATCAAAAGCCTATAAAATAAGTTTCAAGCTTCTTGCTTCAAAAATGACGTAATTTCCATACAAACTTTCATCCCCTATTTCAAGCCCATTTTTTCGCATTAAAAAGTAGCCTATGTCCTTTCTCAGGCTCTAGACTATCTTTGTACCAAATTTTATTTAAATCAATTCAGTAGTTTAGGCGTGATTGCGTAACATACAGACAGAGTTACTTTAGCATTTATAATAATTTACATATATTTGATACATACTTAACATATTTTGTCTTATGTACAGTAGTTTGATAGATTTTGAATTATGTTTAAAATTGCATTAATAGTTAACATTAGTTTTTATTTTAGATTCATCATCATCATCATCAGCCTACACTAGTCCACTGCTGGACATAGGCCTCTCCAAGTGCACGCCACCGATCACGACCCGCGGCTACTCTCATCCAGCACTTGCCAGCCACCTTGCATTAAATCATACAATATAATTATTAATTTAGATTAATTATTTTTAGATTAATTAATCTTAATTAAATATTATAATTTAATTAAACTCTAACTTTGTTTATAAGGTTTCTCTTAGTGATATTTACTATCTATCAATCAAGTTCATACGAAAAATTTATAATTTTATGCTACTCCTATAATTTATGACATACCTATAAGTATATTTCATAAAAAAGGTTGATCATCATTCTCAAAATTAAAAATTAATTATAGTAAAACGATTGAGCCTGGCGTCCAAGAGTCATATATATATATTAATAGCTTAAGCAGTTTTTGTCCCAGTGATTATGGGACAGGGAGCTGCACATAAAAATCGGTTATGGTCTCATTTTGAAGAGCTCCAGCCGTATATGTGCAGAAAAATAAAGAAACCTGTCATAGGTTTCGAAATTCCTAAAAAATCAGTTGAATAAACGCGAAGTTTTGCGGGCGACCCACTAATTATTATAAATGTATAAAGTGCAGTTTCTGAGTTACAAACGTTATAGCTGGTTAGATCTTCTAAAAAATACAGGAGTTTAAAGGAACTACCTATACCTACGTTAGTTGAGAAGCACAATGGCGCAGTGGTAAAAGCGTTCGGTTTGCAGTTGCTGAAAAATGGTAACTTTCCTAAAGACTGGTCATCGGATAGGAGACCAAAAAAGTATCATCTCGAGCTCAGTGCTTTGGAAGGCACGTAAAGCCGCGCCGGCGCCGTCCCGGCTGCATTAGCAGTCGTTAACAACCACCGCACCGCACTGGGCCCGCGCGGTCTTTCAAGGCGGTGGTTTATGGTTTATTTACTCTATGTAGTGTCTTTTTCATTATTTATTTGTCTTTTTTCTCATTAATAGAGTAAGGGGACTTTTTAATTCTAAACAGTCTTCTTATTTTAACTTAACCTATGTACACACGCCTGCACGTCAACCTACCCAAAACTGTCAAATTTCTTCGATACATTGTCAATCTTAAGCATAAAGTTCAAAGTCTATTGAGGAAATTTGACAGTTTGTGGTAGGTTGATGTGCAGGCGTGAGTACATTTTATCCTAACTTAATAAACTCATACTATACATCCCTGTGGTGATTCCATCCATTGGAACTAATCGTATCGAGCCCTAGGAGTGGGGCATGAAAGTGTGGAGTGGTGATAATGCGTTAGTGTTTTTTATTTTAAGATTTTTATATGATGGCAATTTATACTGCTACAATTATATTACTACTACTGCTACTATTATGCAGTATTTTACCGGGAGAGGGCGCTCGCAGCGTTGACGTCTGCAGCGCCTCTAGGTGAACCAATAGAGAAGCTATCGCAAGCATTTATTTACAATGAAAGCTTTGATTACGTTTGAAGATTCTCAACCTTTATAATCCAGTATACTTAAATATCAGATTTTTGATTGTTTTTTTTTCAGAGATTAAGTTAGCTGTGACATTTTTATTTTAAAAAGTATACATGATTTATATATTTTTGATTATTTGCCTAAAATATAGCTGTTATTGAGTAGCAGTATTGATTGTGCGTCGCAAAAAAATAATAATTTGTTAGGTCTTGGGCGAGTTTAAAATAAAATAATATTTTATTTATTTATTTATTTCTAAAGGTACACAAACAGATTACAATCAATGCATGAGTACAGTAACATATTTGGTTAATGATATTACTATTAAAAGCGATGATATACCTACGATCGTTTTAAGAATTTATAAAGTAGTAATTTAGCGCCCTCTATGCGCTTAACTTGTCAGATGTTGTAAAGTACAATATGTCTTGTTACACGCTAATGCTGCTGATCGTCGCTAGATGGCGCGGAGTAAGTAAATGTGTACAAAGCTAACTATAGAGTAAAATATTACTAAGAAGTGTGTAAGTTAATCATTTTTGCCGCCGTGTGGGACTTTTCGTAGTTTGACTTTTTGATGACAAGTAGCTTGTTTAATTACCTACCTAAGTATGTACATGTCATCAGACCTTACGTGTGATATTCGTGACGAGTGTACACTTGTACGAGAAATAGGTACGATCATATACCTAGGTAGGAAGGATACATAGGTACCGACCCTTAACAAAATTAAAAGAAGATTCTAGTTAAAAACAATGATTAAGATTAATAAATATTGTTTTTTTTAATATTTATTTAATTAAAATTTTCTTATAACATCGGCTTGGTTTGTACTTTAACTGTGTTATAATTGTTTCTTTATAAATAAATAAACCTACGACGATTTCCGTAGCGCTAACTCTGAGGTCCCGGGTTCGATTCCCGGTCGGGTCAATGTCGAAAACGAACTTTTCGATATTGTGTCGGGTCTGAGTGGTTGTGGTGCCGTCGTTGTTTCCGATTTCCATGAAACGATTGCTTTAGCTACTTACCTTGGGATCAGAACAATGTATGTGATGTTGTATTATTTATATATATATATATATATTATTTTTTAAATAAATAAGAATCTACTCGCGTTCTTTTTTTCATTTGATTTTATCCTGACGTCTTGAACATTTGACTGGGTCTGTCTGTGGTCACAGGGAGACTCACTTCTCTACATATAGAAGGTTGTTTCATTAAAATGTCTATGTGTAGCGTGATGTGGTTCGCGCAAACTTAATAGAAAACAAGTAAACAATGAAGACTTCTCTAATACAAGCATCTTCCAATACAAGATCATCATTAATTTTAAACGGAACGAACTAATTTAGCAATATTTAACAGCTGCAATTTCATACCACAATTTATTACTAATTAGGTGGTTTTTACAATTTCTCGTAACCAATACGCGACCGCATGGAGGTCCAGAAAAAAAAGGGCGTAACCCGTAAAAAATACTAAAACACGTGCAAGAAATTTATAAAACCAACATCTGCAAAATCGGTGGTTTTTTCTACACAAATTTCTTTCCATAGGAATGGCCGGGCTCCGTTTTTTACGGATCACAATATCAGATATTCGGTTCGCGTAAGTGACGTAGGTATAGCGTATCCCTGTATAGTGTGTATATTTTAATGTGTTGAAACTAAGGGCTAAACTTTATAATAAAAAAAATGTAAAACAAAACGGTAATTTATTGACGGACACAGACTCACTTTTAACAACTGTATAATAATAAACAAACTTTTAGTTCAAAAAAGTTTGCACATTCAGTAAATTAAAAAATATTAGAGTCTAAAGAGATGACTGATGCGATGCGATGTATTATACGTGCAACTACAAGCATCACTTACTATAAAAAAGTAACAAAGATAGTTGCCGGTGTAACAATATTGGCAGGACAGTGTTTCGCAGTCACATATGGAACCCAAAGATATACAGTATAATAATGAGTTTAAAACTAAACTTTTTGACAACATTTTTAGTTTACAATCGTCATTTATTTTATTTATGATTAATATAAAGTTAAATATTATTTATTAATATAAAGTTATGTTACAATATTTTATCTATAAGAAGATAGAACGTTACTGCAAATCACAAAGTTTTTTAATTTCGAGTTTTAATTTCGCCTTAAACCTCTTCCAGACAACCAGTAAAAAGTTGTAACTAAAAATGTTGTCTAAAACCATTTTTTGAACAAAACGTAGTGACCGTTTTTGTTTTGGATCTGCCTGTATACACAATAATTTGATAGCTCAGGTAAGGCGAATCTTTTTTTTCACTCCAATGAAATGATTCCTCAAAAGCATTAATTATCCGGCACGAGATCGCATTTTTTTTACCAATTCCGCTCCACAACATTTGGCCAGTTCTGTTTCTACTAAAACGATGCTGGTGTTTATAAAAATTTTGGAATTTTGTAAAAAGGTTACTTATATACCGTTCTGCCTCGAGTGATGTGGCTGTGGAATGCATCTACATATATTAACTGAGGTAGATATTTATAAACTGTAATATTATAAATGTATCGTAATACAAACGTAAAAAAGGAAAATATAAGTAACTAGCGGCCCGTCCCGGCTTCGCACGGGTGGACATTTCTTTTTTATATACATACATACATACATATAATCACGCCTCTTTCCCGTAGGGGTAGGCAGAGACCACTTCTTTCCACTTGCTACGATCCTTACATACTTGTTTCGCTTCGTCCACTTTCATTATGTTACTACTACTTACTTACTTACTTACTTACTACTACCTATGTTACTCAGCGCTAATGTAACATTGTAGTGGTGAAAGAATTTTCTAAATCGGTCCTGTAGTTTTTGAGTTTATTCGTTGCAAACATACAAGAATACAAAGCTTTTCTCTTTATAATATTAGTATAGATATGATTAAATACCAGTATAAATTAACAACAAAAAAAAATGAAGTAAGTGTATCCAAAATTTGTCGATTAATTTTATTTCATAATTTTGTATAAATTCTTACATCGCATTTGTTGTAAAAAGTTAGAATCTACATGAATGTCCCCTAAATATACCCTAATGCTTAGATTTATGACATTTTATTCTAAGTCCTAATGATATTCCATAGCCTATCGCTTCTGTAGCGTGTCGCCAACGTGCGTATGCGCGCGGTGTGAAGAAGCAACTTGCGGGTAGGCAAGGTCCCGCTCCTTTAAATCCCACTACACATTTACAGAATACACTAAACATGCACACTAGTTTAGGCCCAAGACACCATACTCGTAGAACAAGGGTACGACGAACCGGTTCACACGCGCCTTACACCAGGTACACACATGTACCTGGGCGCTTCTCTCCTCCACCACGGCCCGGTCAACCCGAACCGAAGTCCGAGTCTTTAGAGGCGCCCTCGGGTTGTTCCGCTCCCCGATCCGATCCGAACCCTTCGGAGAATCTAGTAGGGCGCGAGGACACGCACTAGTGCGTGATACCGTCCCTTCTAGCTAGAAACCTCTGACGGTGTTTCGTTTCACACGGCTTGAGGAACCCTTTAAGTTTCTCACTGCCCCCAAACAGCCCGGTGAAACTGAACATGCTCAATGGCAATCAGCAAACTCTCACAAAAGTGATTACTTTTACTCGGCCATTTGCAATCGTCACTGATGTGCAGGCGCCGGGTGCGGCATAAAATTAGCAACGCTATTCAGACAAACTCGTAAGACTCGAATACCACGAATATTCGATTTGTAAAAAGGGCAAATAGTGAAATAAAACGAATAATCGAATACTCAAATAAGATGCTAGTATGCAATTAGCAGCCACCTGAAACTTACAGTGGTAAAGGTCAATAAATTTAAGATAAGTTTTCAACGCAAGCTATCGCTAGTTTACAACTTTTATCATCATCATCAGCCTATATTAGTCCACTGCTGGACATAGGCCTCTCCAACTTTATAAATACGTATAATTAGGTGTAATAAACAAATACACGTTTAAATACTTACGTGTAATTTCTTTAACAAGATCAAATGACGCATGAAACCTGCAATCAGCAATCTGGTTTTAAAATTAGATATGAAAAGCCCCGTTTATTAAATAAATAAATAAAATAGAAAGTGATTGCCTCTTTATATGTATCTGTTGGATACTCTTTTCTATAACAATTGATCTATTATATCTGCTAAGTTTGCGGACGGGACAAAGAAACAAAAAAAAAAAAAATTTTTAGTCGGTTTATCATCTGTAAGGGTCAAAAATATTATTATCAGTATATATGTATTTATTTCTAATGAGCTAAGAGGAACCACCATGAGCAAGGGTGTGTCCCCATGATTGTCACTCTTTGCAAAAAGGACCACCAGAGCGGTGATGTGAAGCGATCCGCTTATGTCTTAAGGATGCTGTTGGAATAGTGAGGAGTACCTCACTCTGCTGATCTGGGAGGTAGGTAGTTTTATGCAAATGATGGCTTGAAACCCAAGCATTATTATCTAACACACTATTCCAGTTAGTAAATATTAACGAATCTCTACCATTGTGCCTGAGTGAATTTTAATTACTATTTGAATTCATTCGTTTACGTTAACGAATTGAAGCAGCGCCTCCTGGTGACAAATGTAATGACTTTAAAGTTTGCCATAGAAATTCCCGTTTTCGTTAACGTGACAGTATATTAAATAAAACTTGCACTAGGCACCCATGACCTAGCTGAGAAACTCGAGTACGGCTTAAGTTACGGAAAACAGCCTGGATATTAAAGATCTTAACCCGTTGTGCGCTGTAATTCAGCTACGAGTACGACAGACATAATGCCTATAAAATCCATACAAGCCTAAAAAGCAAATATTATGTTTGTTTATAACCTAATGCTATATTGACCGTAACGGTATTATAGCATTACAAGAAAGAGGAGGATCAGGTGGGTCATGAACCTAGGACCTTTGAACAACGGAAGGTCGTTGGGTCGACACGGAAACCGGAAATGGAAACTAGTGCATCAGTGACTCAAGTGGACGACGACTGTCGCATTGATTGCGAAACGTCATGCGTTCAGCCCCATCTGAGACTGTCGCTTTTATTTTCAACACCTATAGGTACATCAAATATTTAATTAAACTACAGGCCCAATTGTTCACAGCAGGTTTTGTGTTTTACCAAAATATAAGTAATCTTTCCCACTAGAGCGAGACCAATCGTTATCGCAGTGATAAAAAGATCGAAGGCGGAAGCGCACTTCACCCGGAACCCTCAACCACTCAAGAACTGGCTATTCTATCTCTAACTGGCAAGCACAACATTGCCACTAACACTGTTGTTCATATGTAGTTATAACGACAGATTTAAAATCAATTTAAATTAAACAGTTAAAAACAAAACAACTGTGGCTTTTATGGGAACGGTCCCAAAAATGCTAATTACCAGCATTTATGCATTATCATCTTCAGCTCATTTTATGTCCTCGCTGTTGGGGCACGACGAGCCTTCTCTATGGGGGGGGGGGGGGGGGGTAGGGAGAACGGGCCGTAAATAACCACGCGGTCCCAGTGCGGATTGGTGGTTGTTAACGACTGCTAATGCAGACGGGACCAACGGCTTTCCGTGGCTTTACGTGCCTTCCGAAGCACGGAGGAGCTCAAGATGATAAATTTTTGGTCACCCATCCGATGACCGGCCTTTGCGTGAGTTGCTTACACTCAGCACTCGCAGACCGGACGCGTTAACCACTGCGCTATCGAGCTCCTCATATATCTTTGAATAGTCAAGCTAATATGTTGCACTAGTTAGCTGCCAGCCTTCTATTATCAAGAAATAAGTAATTAAAGCCTACATACAGCCCCACAGCTGGGCAAAAGTCTCCATTATTAATATCAAGTCATTGTTAAAAGGTATTGGCCTAATCACCACGCTTGCCAAATGCGGGATGGTGATCGATCACGAGACCTCGCTACGCATTAATATATCGAAACATACTTTGCCCGACCTAGCTATTGAACCCAGAATCTGTTGATCCGTTCGAGCTCTACCACTCGGCCATCGAGGCGTCAATAAATAAACAAATAAGTTAATTAATTTAAATTAATAATTATATTGTATGATTTAATGCAAGGTGGCTGGCAAGTGCTGGATGAGAGTAGCCGCGGGTCGTGCTCGGTGGCGTGCACTTGGAGAGGCCTATGCCCAGCAGTGGACTAGTGTAGGCTGATGATGATGATTTAATATTAAAATTAGGGAAGATTGGCGTGTTGTTGTGACGGGGGCCAAGATCAACTACGGGTCACCGAGCCAGCGGAGTAAGTAAGTATTTAATATTAACAAAATAAAGTTTGATGTTTAATAGTAATAATAATGATATTTATTTTTTTTAAATATGTACGGGTAAGCACAGTGCCTTGATCTCACCTGATGTTAAGTGATGATAAGGCCAATGATGGAAGCGCACTTCACCCGGGATCCTCAAGACATATTTAGATAAGATGGTGGTAGCTACCCAGGCGGACGAACAAGCCCTACCACCAACCAAACCGAGTACACAAACATGTACCCCCCGCTGGGAATCGAACCCGGGACCTGGGGGTCTAAACCGGTGGTCTTAGCCACTAGACCACAGAGGCGGTTAATTAATATCACAAAACAAATAAATAAATATTAAAAAAATATTATTTTATATTCTGATATTCTGTTTCTGTTCCTTTAGATATCACTCGCAGCTGATGTAGCACGAGCCATACGCACCCTACTTAAATGTTGTTACCTTAAAAAACGCTTGAAAGAATCGTCTAAAAAGCACGCAATTTGGCAAGGAAGGCAAAAAGACAGGAAGAGGCATGCTGCGGCCACTTCCGCGGTTTCAAGTGCTACGTTGGATTTGTGTGGATATGTAGATACACTTTTAGTATTTTCGCGTTCTTAAGTTTAATAAATAATAGTTTAATAACTTTTATTTTTTATTTTAAGTGCTTACTGCTGCACTTAAGCTGAATTAAATAATTCTACAATATAGTGAAATAATAGTAGCGTAATAGTAGCATAATTGTCAGTACAGCCCGGATTTTTCCACAAAAATAGCACTGAACTTCGAAGACGAACGACGAAGTTTTGTTAGCCATGACATGAGGGAACTGCTGCAGACGGATCCTTAAGAAATTATCGACAGCAAGGCTACATTTTGTGTGTCCATTAAAGATGTCTTCGATCTTTTTAAGTAACTGGAGTATATGTCTCTTTATCCACATTCAATTATAAATTGTGACAGAATCTGTGGTTTATATAATATGTAAAAAAAACCCCTGTCCGATCGCAAAAGGGTACATAGGTATACAAATAACAATAACAAAAAAAATAAACAAATTCATTCATTCATCATGAAAATAAAAGAGTTATCGCAATTTCAAACGCAAGTTTTTTGTATCGAAATTGCTCAAATACTTAATTTTATAAATATGAAACACTTACCATCAATGGCGGCGACGACAAAGGTTTTACCAACCGAAGTACCGACAAAGGTATTGCCATGTAAGTTTTGTCATTTAACAAAATTATTATCAGAGTAATTTTTTTCCAATTATTTTTTTAAAATGATTACCTAAATACAACTGATTCTCAATATTAATAAACACCTTAACGGATCAGACAGGTTTTCTTTACATATTGTATATTGACAAAAACAGGCTGATGATGACGAAATTAAAAATTTGTAGTTGTTCTTCTGTTCATGTATATATATATTTGGAACTAGGTTAGTGGCACCAGTGTTCGACACTTAAACCTGAGTTCGACTAATACTCGTTTCCAAAAAAAAAAAAAGATTTTCTTTGAAAATTTACGGAATGGCATCTAAGAAACCAATGGTCTTTTAATAAAGAAGATTTTTTTGCTAAAGACTTAAAATCAGTTACTGACCTCGCTTATAATGATGAAAGGAAAAAATGTCGATCACTGGTTCTTGTCGAATACTGGTGCCACTGCCCTTTGTTTTGCACCTCAGTTTTATAATTTTCACAGCTGCCTATCAACAAGGTTCCGCCTCAGAGTCTGCATTTTGTTGTATTTAAGAAATTAACTAAATATACAGTAGTCTTATCCACACAAAACTTACCTGAACGTTTTTTACTATCAAATTATCAACAATTGCTGAGCCTACAATATGTCTTTCTCGAATTGGGATGCGAGAGAAATAGAGAACAACAAAAAACGTAGCGCGTGCGCAGGCGCACACACTCTCGTTTTTTACGGAAACATTCGCCATTTGTTTTGGTGCCTTTATCATCTTTTGTGCGCGGAAGAAATGCAGTGAAATTAATTTCACTCTCCCGTAGCATCTGGCTGATAGAACGAATACAAATTGGTTTGAGAGCATGTGGGTACGACAGACATTAAAATACACTTAAGGTCTTAATGATATGTTTCTAGGATCTGACTTCGAAGGTGTGATTGTCTGTCTGACTTTTGAAGGCAGGGTAATGGCATATATGGTAATATTCGGCGCTAAAAATAACATTTAATTTCATTGAAATGTTACGAGATGACAGCTAGCTCTCGACTGCGATCATAGTGCTTATATCATGTGCTTATATCAAGGGTGTTAGCCAGATCTCATTACTTGGATTTCTTACATCTTTTTTGGCAGTTTATTAGCAGGTGATATTTCTATAGATAAATGTAACCAGTTCGTCAGTATAAATGAGGATTCCAGACGTAATGCGCTTCCACTTTCCTAACCGTTTGAAGACTAGGTGCTTCTGTGTGGTTGTCAATGTGGTCAAAAAAAGTAGTCAAAATAAAAAAAACAAGCAAGCCATACAGTAGTCGCATATGATGTGTAACATTTGGCATCTCACCTTAGTAATAAGCAATTTTAACATTATATTCTGAAAAAAATGGGTCAGGTATTATTTGAAATGATTTTTCATAAGAATAATTATTTTTAATAAAAATTGTACTTTATTTAATTGACACTAATGCAATACCGCGCGCTCATTTGTCAAATCAAATGGCGCGCGCTTGCGCGCTTCCCCGACTTCCTGTTACACACTTCCGTCTCATTTCACGAAATCACTCCCACAAATTGAAAGAAAGCGAGAGGAAAGATGTTACACATCAAAAACTAAGGCTCGGAGTCGGTAGAGCGCGACCTATAACCGTAAATTACTAGAGTCAATATTAAAATTAATGATTTGATAAGATTTCGATGTGAGACTGTTTCAGCAGGTGAAAATCTTACCGCCGACATTAATATCACATTAACGAAAACGAGGTTTTTTTATGGCATTGAAGCAGCGCCTCCTTGTAACAAACGAGGCGCAGTACAGTTTGTCAATCAAGTCTCGTTTTCGTTATCGTGATCGAATATTGCATAAGGTAAGTAAGTATTTATTTTATTTTCTGTGTGTAACTAAGTAGGTACTTAGATAAAGGTATTGATACCTCATTGTTTGCAAAAAAGTAAGCGCTGGCACATTATAAAAAATAAAGATCAATTAAATATGTAAAAAGGTACAAAAGCTGTTTAAATAAAGAGCGCGCGCTTTTTTAACGAGACCGCAAATAGCGGAAGTTTGGCACATGCCGCGATTAAAAAAGCACCTAGAATTGCCAGCTGAAAAAAAAGTTTGTATTTTTATTAGAACCTTTTTGTCCTCGTGCGCTTTTAGCAAGTATTTTTTTATAGGTTACGTGCTCCCAGTGACCAGATGTCGTATGCAGATGACAATTTTTTTACGAAGTGCGATTTTTCTGTTTCTATTTTTTGAGAGCAGATGGTTTGCATACTGATCGCACACTGGCTGCGGAGGCCGAAACACTTTTTTATGCGATAACTTACGATAGTTGTTGCTTAAATAAACTTATTACTTTGTCGATGGTAACACGAAAAAGATAAGGGCTATTATTAATGGGAGGTGTAACTATTTAATGTTGCTGCATATTTAATTTACAGGATGTTATCTATGTATTTATCGGTCGTAGATCGATGGCGCAGCGGTTTGTGCTTCTTGATTTCAAGTTATGTTAACTTTCGCAATGCCGGGTCAACGGATGGGTGGCCAAGTTAAAATATCTGGAGCTCCTCCGTACTTCGAAGGCTGTTGCCCGGCTATTGTGGTAAGGTTATCCCACCGTGCTAGCCCAATGTGTGTTGGTAGATATCACGTTATAAATAAGTTTTTGGATACATTTGATTCGAATAATCAAACGTGCAAATTGTAGAATTTATTTAAAAACCAAAAGAATGATAAAAGGCTACTGGAAAACGTTTGATGATCGCTTTTATTTAAATTATTTAAAAAATGATAAATAGCTAATGAAACGAATTAAAGGAAATTAAGTGTGTAATCGGTCTATAAAGTATACTTAGGCCGAAATTGAGATACCCTTCTGCCTACTCTTTCTGGAAATCGCGTGACGATCGGTATTTGCGTGATGGCAACACTTCGGCCATTTCTATAAGATTTATGTTTATAGTCTGTAACCACGTAATTAGACTAACCTCCATCTCTTTATCGTATTAAGACTTCAGTATGTCTGACGGTATGATTTTTCATATTCACTATTATTCAATTAAAATTATTTCAGATTAATACATATTTAAAGTGATAGTTTATGTTTAAATTGAATTAAGATTATCTATTTTACAAAGTTAATGTGAAAGCTAATCATATTTGGTGTTCAATATCCTAATTATAAGTTTTGATATAAAGGTTAATTATGTTACATGCATACCTACAATAATAATTTAGTATACATATGTGAAAAAGGTGGATACATTTTTGGCGCCCAGAAGACCCTTCGAACAAAAGAAGGCAGCTGTATCCTTTTGGTCGCAGTCATTATCGAAGTAGGAGACAGACTTGTGAGTCAGTTCAAAGTTTCGCAAGCTTATTACCGATCTTGCAGTGACAGTCGCAATCGCTACTTTTACTTTAAGAGCGCCGTCATGCACTTTTAGTTCGTCAATCGCTCGCTCGTGGCGCTATCGCAGCTCTGATTGCCTCAGATGACATTTTCAGCTTCACCGGGCTTGTTTGGGGGCGGCGGAGGTTTTCTAGAGGGAACGGCATCGCGCACTAGTGCGCGTCCCCGTGCCCTACTAGATTCTCCGAAGGGTTTGGATCGGATCGGGCTATCGCAGCGTTCTACGTTCCAAAACACATATTCGTATTACGGAACGTACAACGCTGCGATAGCGCCACAAGCGAGCGATTAACGAACTAAAAGTGCATGACGGCCGGCGCTCTAAAAGCGACTGATGCAGTAGCAAGCAACCACAACTAGTAGCAGTAGCGTTGCCATTGTACAAATAGCAACTGGTTGCTTAATAAGCCTGTCGGTTACAAACTCCCTTAACAAGATTTTGTTTTTGTTGGGAAAATGCCAATTAACATACACTATAATGTCTTGTTCGTTCTTATTGCTTAAATTTGGTAAAAACTGGGACACTAAGCGTTCAAGTTTAGACAAATCTGCGTGGGAAAGCAGGTTCACAACGAAAAATGTCTGATTCGAACACAAACGGGATTCGCGGAAACATTTATGATGCGTCGCGGATCATGCGAGCTGCGTTCAATAAAATAAAATATAATTGCCATACGAAAACAAATAACTGCGCCGCCCGCTAGGGGCACAATCAAAATCATTTTGCTTTGAATAAATCAGTCCTTATAGAAATGCATCCATATACAGGAGATATTTATTTTAGTTATGCTGAGATTTTTTGTTTATATAAATATATTAATGTTCGATGATTTTGCAATTCTATATTTGGTTAGTAAGAAAATTAGATATTTTTTGTCTAATGATAATAAAGTAATTAAAATCTCATGGTCTTTATAATATTTAACTATAATTAATACTTATAACAAAGAAAATATGTTTAAGTATGAATTTGTAACGTGAATGCCTTATTTTTCTTTATCCAAATGCGATGCTATCTTTTTCTCGTAGCAATTATGATATTTAATATACCTAATAGTTTTATATCTGGACTGTACCTATTAGATACTCTCAGCACAACTAATATCATAACTATTTGCCTTAATGGCAGCACACTGGTCGGAATTTGACATTTTGATTATGATAAAACTGTCAAAAATTTTCCACAGATAAATAATGTTGACCATAAACAAACTTAGGTCTTAATAATATTTTAATGAGGATAATTATTGACTAGTATGATTTAGAACATTTAAAGATTCATTGAACTAAATTGCTTAAAGTTTTGCATAATGCACAGACATTTTTCTAATTTTGACCACAACTAAGTAGACAATAGCCGTTAGCATAAGTAATGACATAATCAACGGTACAAAGGTCTTGCGCATTCTAAGTACTTAGTAGGTATACGAGTATAAATATGTGTTGGTGATACCGGCATCGAAACTTGAAACTGAATACTTGATTCCAGAAACAGTTAAGGAATTAGATTCAAATTCGTTATAAAAACAGGATTCTGGGTACATAGTCCGAGTTTAATTCGCCATTCGACCACGTTAACAAAAACGAAAATTTGTATGGCAAGCAGTGCAGCAGCGCCTGCGCTGTTATTATAATTTAGCCATACAAATTTTCGTTAACGTGATCGAACTAATACAACTCGCAATAGGTATCTCTGATCATACTGCATGTAATACTTGAGCGTTGTTATGTAATCAGAAGGGCATTCATGTTAGAAAATGCATTTTTATAGAAAATCAGTTTACGTACACACGCTTGCACACCAGCAGACTACCACAAACTGTCAAACTTTCTCAATAGACTTTGGACTGTATAGCTACGAAGATTTATCGAAGAACTTTGACAGTTTTGAAAAGTTTGATGTGCAGGCGTCTGAACAATTTGATCTAACATAAAACTCCAGAAAGTATCCCAGGCATACTTACCTCTCTCAATAACCGACGTTTCGGCCGAGTTGCCGAGTCATGATAGACGCGAAATTTTAAAAGTGTATTTAATATTGCAAAGTCGGCTATAATATGTATACGTTCGTAGCATTAAATCTTATAGGAAACGGCTTTATCATAGTATCTTCTTCTTCTTCTTCTTTGACTTATGCTCCACGCTCTTGCCGGTGTAGCCTTTTCCACTCATCTCTACTTTTTCACTTCTTTATAACACACGACGTTTGCCTTCTCTTTAATTTGTTAATCATCATCAGCTCATCTTGGTCTCCATAGTGTATAAGTATTATAAATCAACTGTACATGTCATTTATAAGCGCCAAAGATGGCAGCGCGAAACACCCTGTGATGCGCGCGCGCACTTTTTCGCAACATTTAGAGGTCGCGTTTTTGATGTAGTTTTTTCACCGATCGTTGGCTATTATGCACATTTTTGGCGAGCGGCTCTTTGACCAGCCCGTCGTCGCTTCAAACTAAAGCGAAAGGATTCCTTCAAATAAAAATCTGGTGGGGTTTTTGCTCAGCTTTTTGCCGGGATATTGATGAGCCTCTGAAGGGATTCCGAGGTGGACGCAACGGCCCAACCATTGTGTTATCCGCTCCGATATTATATTTTAATTCGTTCAAGTGAAAACGAAAGTCGCGATGCGTCACAAAAAATGCGACATTCCTCATTGTTTTTGAGTTATTTTTTTATAATTGTTAGCGTCCATTCCCGAAGGTTTTCACGGTGAGATCAGAACGTTTTAATGTGTGAGAATGTTTTTGGTACAGATAGTTAGGGAGTTGGTTCAATTTTGTCGTCCTTTTTATAGAAGTTTTTTTATATATAACCTTTTAAGTAATATGAAGAGGACGTTCTCCGATCTAACTCTGATCTATCAAGGCTAACAGCCACCGACTCGCCATGTTTGTCAATAGCCTCACCCAGAGATGTGCAACGTACACTAGAAGATCACCCTCCTACACTCACAGGGCTCTACCTTTTGAACTATAATAGGAAATGGGGTTGTCAGAGAAAGAAATATCGAGACGATAAAGAGAAAGGCTAAAAGCTGATCTAAAAAATTTGCTATTTGCTGAAATTTGCTAAACGTAAGAGAAAGAAAAGAGATAACTATCATAAAAACAAACAGTTAATTTCAAGTATGCAGCCTGAAGATCAAAATAATTGCTGATTAATTTGGAAATTGCGAAAACAGGAGCAGAGAAAAAAGATAAGAGTAGTTTGGGACGTACTTAACAATACGCCTACAAGTTCTCCAAGGTATACTTTGCAAGAAATAAATATACCGCAAGATCAACATGAGCCCATTCCGCCACCTTCACCAGCTGCATCTTTGGAACCGGGATATAAAGAAAGAGAAAAAAAAAGATAGAACAAAACATTTCCTTTGGACAACCGAATATGTCTATTGGACAACTGGGTTGTCCCCAAATCAAGAAACGCTATTCGTTTTATTTTTCCTTTCGAATTATGAAATAGTTTACTTAACTTTAAAGATGAATAGTACAATAAGTAACACAATGGCAATGACACGCGGTACTTTGTTGCATATTATCATAATTTCCTGTTCATAAAGATAAGCTTCATTGCGTGAAAAAGAACCGTTGTCTAGGGGACAATATTAACAGAAATATTTCTGAAATTACGAGTTATTTCATTTATACAAAGAAAAAAAATGAAAGCCTACATTAAACTGCTCTGCTCCTTATAAAATTGTAAAATATAATAAATTATCTATTCATTAAAATAATAAAACATAGAAAATGGAAAAACCAAAGAAAAATCAAAATTTTAAGAATCGCGGAATTTAAAAGTTTATTGAGCCATGTATTGAACTAGCTGCTGAATTAATAACTTATTTTTTTATGTAAGAATGAACACTCTGGCCATCCGCGTATAAGATAATTTGCGTTTCTGGTAATATGCGTCTGAAGTGATGGAAATCAATTTGAAATTCAATCGCATAAACTTATCTAAACATTGTCTTTATTATACTTTTTCTAAATCTGTTTGCTTCAAATAAAACCTACTTTTTTGTATTTAATAGTCTTGACTAAAACCTTTTTATATACAGTAATTGATCGAAATTCATAATTAATAAGTATAGTTACTATGTTCTAATCTTTTTTTTGGGAATAAAATAAGGATAGAGTAGATAGGGCACTGAGCGTGCAAAAATGGAAAGCTATTGTTTAAATATTATATAAGATTAGAATAGAATAAAAGCAGTAGATAGGCCACAATCGTGGCAAGGAAATGGAGGCATAAAGCCACAGTAGAATAGGATGTGCAATATCTCCGACTTGACCCACGTATAAAACGGGGGACAAGTATAAAAAAAATAAAAATATATCTTTTTTTTAATGATAACAAGCGTAAATCCGTTTCCTTGCAAAAGGCATAGATCCAATTTCCTGGGGAAGGAAACAGAAAAACACCTATTTCACACATACATCATTAATCGTAAAATAATAACCCTTTAGCTTAAATAATGGCAAATTTTGACAGTCGACCCATAACGGTCTACGCCATTGTTTACACATGGCCCGCGATTTTTTATTAAAAAAAAAGTTCCATCAAACCCTTTTCTATTTGTGGACATCTGCCGAAATCAATTTTGCATTTTTTCGTAAGAAAAAATGCGGGTGCAAAAAGTACCGACAGTTTTTGCCCGATTGCCAAACGGCAACCCGTTTGATCAAACATCTATGGTCCATAATCAGATTTCGGCATGTGCTATCTTTTTTTTTAGAGTTTTTTTTAAAGAAACTTGATAGTTCTTGAGCATGGAGTGTGCCTCTTTTATGGCAGACAAACTTCCGCGTTTAAAAAAAAATGGCACGCGCCCCTTGAGGCGTTTACAAGAAGAGTGCACGTGATGGATTGCGTTAAAAAAAACCTCTAGAAAAAAACATACACAGCCTTCTCTCTAAAGGGTTTACTTTTGCTGATCGTTTATTGTACCATAGGCGAATGTATTGTTAAACACCTTTCATTGCACCTTTTTATCATTTAGAAAGTTTTTCCATTTACAGATGGTTTTTTTGACAGAAAAAAATGCAAGTTTGTTTAATTATGGCCATTCATCTAAATATAGCCAACAAAAAAAGCCGCTATTTATGATTAACTTATTTTAATTTTAATACTATTTCTAAATTAGTCTCTATTGTGTAAATTTAATTTATTTAATAGGTCAATGGTCTTACAAATAAACAAAGATTAGGATTCGAATAGTTATTCCGTGTTTGGTCTCTTTTACTCTAATTTAAATTGACGTTTAGATGACAGGAACACAACACGAAATAACTATTCGGAGCTTATTCTTTCTTTATTTGAGGCACCAAGTGTATAATGCCCTGCGTCTTTGCAAGGTTTGACTCAACGTTTGACACGCACGGCATGGCGACTAGCGAGCATGAAGCGTTTTTATAATTTTGCAAATTCATTAAACTGACCACAGATAACAAACAAAGCAGTAATCCTCTGACAATGACACCTGTCAAAACAAGACCGGCACAGGTGACGTAGCACCTGACCGATGGCATGGCTGGCCACTCGGACAGGTAACGCGCTGGCCACTTTACATTGTAGAAAAAAAAGAGTTCGTATATTATGTTTGTCGTTTTACTTATGTAGGTACTCCTTCGATTATCAAAGTGTGGTTATGAAAAAAATATGTTTTAACAGCCAGTAGTAGGTAAGTGATGCATTCGTGTTGTTACTCTATGTTACAAACTGTTTTCTTGATTGATTGATTGATTGATTTTCCCGTGCTTTTCCTAATGTATAAGAATCAATATTTTAGTTGCGGAATGGACTTATTTACATTACCGATTGATATCTACATATTAACAGTAGGTACTTAAATCAAAAACTGATAGTTACAACGGTATACCTACGATATAGTGTATTTTTTCGTTACTCTCTTCTGTTTTTGCCCAAAGACTAATTATTTAAACTATTGTGCCCGTTTCTTTTAACCGTGCCGTTTTTCCTAATTTTATCCTTGTCAAATTTAATGTTCCCGGGGGCACGCGATAATGAAGACAGAGTTTTGCTCGGGCGAAGCCGCCGCGCTGATGGAATCAAGTGTATGTTCATTCATCATTAAAATTAACCATAAAAACGAACTTCTTGGTGGGAAAGTGCTTCTGTTTGCAATTATTGTTTTTAATCTACAGTAAGTATCTTCTAATTAATTTAACCATGGCGAAAGTATGAGAATCTGACTGGCAATCTCATATTTGAGCCGTTTGGGGTAGAGACATTAGGTCCATGGGGCCCGGATGCTCACAAACTCTTTAAAGATATTTCTATAAAATGAATAGAAACCACCGGGACCCCACAGCTAGCAGCTACTTGTGCCAGCGTAAGCATTGCTATCCAACGTGGCAAAGCTGCTAGCTTATTGGGCACTCTGCCTGATGGGGATGATTAGGGGCAATTTTTAGGGTTCCGTACCTCAAAAGGAAAAAAACGGAACCCTTATAGGATCACTTTGCTGTCCGTCTGTCTGTCTGTCAAGACCCTTTATCTCGGGAACGCGTAAAGGTATCGAGTTGAAATTAAAACCATATACTCAAGTCTGCGGTCCTTTGAAGCTGTGAAAAAATCATACTTCTAAGTTAACGACAAAAAAAGGTACGGCCGTTTATGTCGCAAAAAACGTATATTTCGACACTCTCAAGGGAATCAAAATTCATAGGGTATTTGCCGTTGACCTAGAACTATGAAGTTTGGCAAGTAATATCGTCTTATACTACAAGTACAGGGAAAAATCTGAAAACTGTAAATATGTAATTAAATCACCAAAAAACAGGGTCTTTATGCAAGGAATGGGGGGTCCAAATTTTGAAGTAAGTTAACTAAGTATGTAAGGCTTCATTTGCATAAGCTTAAACAGATTTTTAATTATTTTTATGATGAAGAATGATAAAAGAAATACAAATTTGTACGGAACCCTCGGTGGGCGAGTCCGACTCGCACTTGTCCGGTTTTAATTTTAAGTAGTTTAATTATTATCTTGTTATTGTCTTTGTTTGTAAATAAATTCGATTACCATAAAAAAATAATTACCACACAATAACTTATTTATACCTACTGATAGCCTATATTTTTGTAAAAAAAACTCAATAACAGGGCAAATTTTTGTAAACGGTTATTAAATATAATTTTAAGAGACTATATTTTTAAATCCAACAAAATCATGCATTGGAAGGTATAAAAAAAGTTATACCCCGAAAATGGTGCAATTTTACAGCAAATATGCTATCACCGATTTTATCGTGAAAATGTGTTTATGTTCTCCGTAGTTGAAATCCATAAAGATATAAAACGGAAAACTATACTTTAAGTAGAAGTCGGTTGTTTCACTAACTGCATAATTCTAAGAAAATAATAATAAGTTGTATATTTTTTTTAGGTTATTTTCTACAACAAATAATATTTTAATAAACTTTTTTTTAAATCTAACATTATTATTATTGTTTTTTTTATTATTATTATTAGGTTTATATATTTAAATTGGATTTAATACATTACGTGTTAATGGAAGCAAATGAAACAAAAGTAATTAAAATCTGATCTAATAGCATTTTTAACATAGGTGTAATGCCACTTTGAGTTTACATAGAGAGTTTTTTAAAAAGTTTATTTGAGGATTATATACTTTTACGAAAGACAATTAATAAAAGTATTGAAATGCAAAGTAAATAATATTTATACCATTTTTGCCCATTTTTCGTAATTTTTTATAGCTTTGTATTTGTTTTTTTTTTTATTTTCGCTGTCACAAATATTGTTGGATTACTAATGAATTATGAAATAAACTAGATAAGCTAACTTTTTATGTTAAGAAATTACTGAAATAGAATTATTGTTGAGTCTCCATATAGCGAATTAGTTTGGTTCTCAGTCTATGAGTAAAGCACATTGGGTAATCGGGTTTACGCGAACACTACAATAATAAGAACTTAAAAATTGTCTTTGACTTTGAAATGAAACAAAATTTCTCGTCTCCGAGTCTCCCTTTGACCACCAACCCTGTAAAGGGTTCAAAAAGTCAAGAAAAATCAAATGTGTCAAAACGGAAGTCGATCCGTAAAAGTTGTTTCAATTAGGCAATGTGAAGTCTGAGTGAAAATAAAACCATTTCATGATATAAAAAAACGAGCGCACTAAACCCAAACAGTTAACTTTGTTTAAATAATGCCACTAATGCGATAACGCTTTAGAGGTCCACTTAATCTGTTTGTGTTGCAACGGTTTAATACACCACCCTTTCGACCCTTGAAATCGAATTAAATACTGTATATATTGAGTTATGCCTTTTTAAAATAGGTACGTAGACTAAGCGGGTCAGCATTCAATTTGCGTAAATAGTTTAAGATACATAAAAGTACAGACTTCTCGCGAGATAAAGCGTTTAAGATTTTATTTGATTAAAATTAAATGGTTTAATAATCGTTATCTTATCTTTTATTTGAATCAAAGCATGACGTATGAATTCGGAAAGACAACCATTATATTTTGAACTCGATTAAGGACTTTCTTTTAATTTACTGCCTTACTGTCGTTAAAGTAAAGCATTGATTTGTTTAGATGCTTAAAATAAAGGCCCAATTATTCTGGTCGTTTCTTACTATGGTATGCAACGTAAATTCTATCTTGACTAGGAGATGAAAGTGAATTTCAAGTTTTGATAATCGGCATTATTTTCAGTTCATATTTAACTTTAAAAATCTTGGTTTTAGTACTTTTAATTTTTAGATATTATACCTAATTATAATAATATCGAAAACTAAATAAAGTTTTCATGCTCGATACCGAATTACATAATTAGAAAAATAATTATATAATTTTCTATTTTAAGGCATAGAGTTTTCAATTGTCTATGGTTATTTTACTAACATACTCTTTTACTCTATGCTTACACAGCACGATCGTGTCGTGAGGATTGTTTTTGATAAACTCTCGATTCCCTGTTGAGGAATTTAAAAAGAGAACGTTTCAGGTTAACTCTCAGTCCTATTGTATTTTAAATCATTATCGACACAGGAAATTTTGGAGTGATCTTGATCGGCAGACCTCGCCAAAAATGTGAGACGGTACAGTCGCTAACAAAACGTTGAAGACATTTATATGATTTTTTTTGTTGGACTATACTTTAATTAAAGTATGATTACTTTAAATTAACATTTATAATACATTTAAAAATCACAATAATGACAAGAGTAGTTTTCAAATGAACAGTGTCTAATAAGAAAACAGACTAATGAAAACAGGGTGATAGCCAATGAAACAGAAAAAACAAAGGGAAGTTCCAGAGGGCGGGGCGGCGGCGGCCGTCTTGGGCTTCGCAAGTACCGCCGATAGAACTTTGTCATCACGAACCTAATGGAGTCTCAGGAAACGTGGCTGGCAAGAGATCGCACAAGACAGAAAGTTGTGACACCATCTTAAAAATCATCAAATGCTAATGCCAAGACTCGTTTCGGGTCGCTGAGCGAGTTACTCTACTTGTATACTCTAATAAGTATGTAATAAGTTTTAAAATAGATTCTTGATATTCTCATATAATTCTGATTAAAGGTCCATTGAAATTACAGGTCAAAGAAGCATAAGAACCAAAAATTCCTTGTTTGCAATATGCGCCGTTCATGGGCTTCTGTGGCCGCTTTCCATCAGGCCGTACGCTCGTTTGCCGGCAACGTATTCAAAAAAGAGTTTAATAAGTTTCGCATGCGATTATACCCGAGACGGAATCCCGGACAACGCCTTATTTAGCGCGTTAGACGTCCACAGGCGGGGCAAAGGAGTCGGCAGGTCGACGGCTCCGCTCCAGTATCCAAGGATCTTGACGATTAGATCATAATCGCAACAATGCGATTGGCTGACGTCACTTGTCTGAAAGTCCTCTTTGATCTGGTATAGTACGTTTGTGGTTTGGAAAGAGCGTATACTCGAATATATATAAGTATATATAAGTAGTTAAAGTCAAAGTCAAAGGTATTTATTGCCAACTGAGTGTACATAGAGGTCTAAGAAGTATTTGGTGCTTATAATTTAGCTACCTTTTACAGGTACTGCAATATTTTCAACAATAATAAGAAGTAATGACGATAAGTACGATAAATAAATATGATTTGATTTGACAACATAAACATAGTTATTTAAACAGAGTAGGTACTCCAAACTAAAGTTCCATTTGAGATTTATCAGCAAATAATTCATTAAGTGTATAATAGCGTTTTAAAATTAAATATTGTTTTAAGTTTTCATTGAAAACAGTAAATGGATTTTATTTTTTTATATTGGACGGTATCTTATTGTATATTTTAATAGCCATATGGCTCTCGTTAAGCATTTTAATTCTGGAAGGGGTAAGAAAAGCCTATCTTTATGACGTGTTTTACCTGTGAGTTTTTTTTTATCTTTAAAAATATTAAACAAAATTTAAATACGAAAATACATATGTCTTGTATATATAATGATATTAATGTTAATAAGTTGTATTTTATTCAATACGGTCTGCAACTTTGTGTATTGTTAATTTGTGCTAGAATTCTTACACATTTCTTTTGTAGTATGAATAATTCGTTTACGTTTACACTATTCCCCCACGAATTATTCCATACCTGAGCCAAGAGTAGGCATATGCATGCATAGTATGCTGAAAGATTCCAGTTTCCATATTTGTACTTAACTTCGAAAAAGGCATATATTAATTTCGTATGTTTAGATTTAATATTTTCGATGTGGGATTTCCAATTTAAATTTGTATCTATGTTAAGTCCATGTAAGTTAAACTTATCCACCGTTTCTATTTGTGTATCCTGGAATTTAATATCAATATCTAAGGGTGGTTACTAAACCACTCTAAATCAACACATTAGTGAAATTTGGGTGACTTTGCTCACAATTCCAAGTTTCCTACTACAAACTTACTTTAATGTGACAAACGTGAAGAATTAAAATTTTGCCATTCTCGTTTTTGTTAACGAAATTGAATAGTGAATGAAACTAGCACTTAGTAGTCAGATCACCCGTCTGCGTTGGCGCATAACGCATACACCCATTATACAGTTCGTTCTCAATTATAATATGCATCCGTCTTATATCTGGTGCGGAGAAACACTGGTCTGTGACCTGATTGCGAACGGCAAAAAGTTTTCATGCTAGAGTAGCTGGTAAGACACCTAAACCATAAATTATAATACCATGTGTCTTGGTACATTGAAATACATGTAATTGATAATAATCATTCTCTAATGAAGTTATTGTGAATGTGAGGTATCATGAAAGTATAATTAAAGTTTTAATAATTTAAAGTCGTACAATCAAATCTATAACCCTATAAACTTTATTAAGAGGAAATACTAAGGTCGACTGAATTGAAAAATATGTATGAAAAGTAGACAATATCAACAGTCCTCTGATTCCTCCTCCAAAACGGGACCGATTTAATAACTTTTTTCATTAAAAATTTAAGAAAGGCTTTCGCTGTGTCCCTATGTTTTGCTTTTTTTATATAATCTCGTCAAATTTCGAAAAAACAAATTTCGAAACGAATTTCGAAATATTGTATATTTATGTATTACTTGTAAGAATAATTACTTTGACACTGGCTAAATGTGCTAATCGCACGAAGCCATCAACTAAAAGAAAGAAAAGATAGGCTGCAAAGGAAATTTAAGAAACATCTAAATTGTAAAAACAATTCGGAAATAGTTGACTCTTGTTATGACTTTTCATTGGCAAATCGGCGAATGGGTTTAATGGAGAAAGACATTATGTTTCTTTACAAATTAATTAACAACATGTTAGACTCGCCCTACCTTTTAAGCTGTATTTAATTCAGGTGCCCTCGGATTTGTTTTGTGTCCCTTTTACCAGAACGAATTATACAAATAATACGTTTTTGTATCGAGCGTGTACAAGTTACAACAAGAAAATGTCACACGTGGAAAAATAAATAAATAAATTAATAAAAGTTCAAATCTTGTGGCAGTCTGATGTGTACATTGAAAAATTAATATGCATACGATTTTAAGTAACAAAATTATGTATATACTATTTATGTTAAACTTATATTTTACAATGTACTTACTTAAAAATATATTTCTCATTGAATATTTTTTAACAACTCTTAATGTAACGATTGTCACCGATTGTACGGGGAAGTTCAAAAGTCGGTTAAGTCAATGTTACACGTTAAAATTGAGATGCAATTGCGAATCTGGTTTATGGTTGTTTTGGTACTGTTATAAAATTAATTATCGTACAAGAGGGTTAATAAGTTTGAGTTTTTCCCTCATTATAGGTGAATTCGCGTATTATTGGTGGATTTAAAAGGTTTTAGTATGAATTTTGTTTTCTTGTATCCATAGGTCCATAAACATAAATAATGTCTATGTAAGTACTGTAACAAGTTGGATAAACAGCCTTTGCATGTTTCTCTAGTGACGTAGTGCCTCCAGTGGTCGACATAGAAACCAGAGACTCGAGAGAAATAAAATAGAATTTCATTGAAATGTTACTAAATGACTGCTAGGCAGGTGGTCTGTATTAAATTGTTGCTAAAGTCAAAAATGAGTTGCTTCCTGATTACCACTGGTGCTATTACACACACTGGTGTTATTACCCTAGTTATATATTCTTTAAACTTATACATACTTCTTACTGAAAAAAAACTCCAGCTACCATAGAGTAATAGAAGCTGCAGTTCCTGATTTCACTGCTACTTAAAAAAATAAATGTATTCGCAATAAACCTACCCCGAAGCGCCATTGTTCAACCTTAATAGATCATCATATGACACAAAACAGAGCATTAATTGGCACAGGTGATATCTTGCAATCATCCCTGTCCAGTATCAAAATAGCAGCATTTTAAGTCTTATTGTGAGCGCCATAAGGTTTCGTCAACTGTACACTTGTCAAGCGAGAATAGTTACAATTTAGAGCTGGCACATGCTGTTGTTACAATTATGGTTCAGCACATGTTGCCCGGCACGTGCTGTACGGAACAGAGGCGGCTGTGGAGTTGCAACAAAAATGTTTGATTATTTTTGATCCATTTTTTTTAAATTGGTTTATAATTAACGGATTTGTTACCATGTTTATGTTACCTTTGACATGATGTGTTGTGTGGCACAGAACACTGATATTGCTATTTTAAAACGTCCGCAATCGTGTCTCAATGGCCCGATTTTGAATTTGGATGATAGGGAGAAATGTTTGGTTTGGCGCATCATGGTGTGACGCCTAACCAGAGAAAACTTGATTGCGCCGTTGATTACCTCTTGAAATAACTCATTGTCGTTAGAATATACGTTATGAATATTTATCGATAACTAGTTAGCATTATATAAAATATTAGTATGTTTGCTTGCACCTTTGTTGCTACCACTTAAAATTAAAGCTCCCATTCCATCTTAGGTTAGCTGGAAGAGATCTCTTTTAGGGACAAGTCCACCTTTGCTCACCATTGTTTGTACATTGTTTTCTGTTTGTGTGTTTTTGTGCAATAAAGAATATACCCTAAATTAAACTTTCAACAATGGGAAAATAAAATAAAAATAGCCATTGCGCTGACAGCTGGTTGCGAACGGCTTGTTCTGGTGAAAAACGAGCAAAGTTTTTAATTTTTGTCATACCAATTATCTTTTTGGTTTATTACGTGATCGAAATAAACTTATACTGACTTCATGTCAGTAAAACTGAACTGCCTAAAGAAAACTTGCACTGACTTCAGCTCCGCTAGCTCCGCTTCGGTTCTTGTAGATATTTAGTATTTACGAATAGTCATAAGCTCAGGAACCAAACTGCGTCAATTTAAAACCTCTAGTCTAGTCTATCTGATGTGGAATGAAATTATAAATACTTTAAAAATGCCTAAATTACAAAGAAAGCTGTCTGGTTGATGGGTAGTGCTTTTAATAGTTAAAATAATATCATGTGTAAACATTGTAAATGTTTTATGTTAACAGTTGAAAGTAGTTGTATAATGTTCGCAGTTATAAGGTAATTATGTATTCTATTCTATTCTAAGGGGTAACAAAACTTTGTAGCCTATAAACGATTCTACAGTTTCCATTGTCCAAGCAGTCACTTGTCTCTTCAAAATCAGTCTATTGCCTGTTGATTTGATACACCTGTAACTAGGACGCCATTTTTTCACAAGCTTGTACGCAGTCGGTAAAGTATTTTGTACATGCATAATCGGGCCTAATCATGTGCTATTAACTATATAATTATTCACATCCTAGTACGATTAGACTGTTTAATTCATTGCCTTCTAATAGGATAGGTTTATTTTACTCTATGTGGATTGTTGAGTTTTTGTGGCAAACCATGCAAAGTGCGTGCAAGAAACCGTCGTTCAATTGTTTGAATATTAATGGCAGAGCGGCGCGATTTTTTAATCTCTCTGGTTTCTAGAAATTAAAAGTAACAAAAATATCTCTATGAAAATTAAACTTTTTTTGCATTATTGATCATTTGTTTAGTATAATTTATTACTTACTAGTTTTACTTGTATATCGAAATTTATTATAGTTGTTAATTTTAGTTTCACTTTCTTCTTTTTCTTCAGCCTGTCGCCACCCAATGCTGAGTGTAGGCCTCTCCCTTTGCACGCCATCTCTCTCTGTTGGTATCCATCCCAAACCAGTTCTTTCCAGCGACTCTATCTATACTACTCAAAACAAAATAAGGGCCACGAGGTATTTTTTCATTTTGGTGTAAATTATTAAACATTTACATATTGAAAGTAGTAAAATATTGAGTATACAAACTCTTTGATACCTAAACTTTTTAATATTGTAGTATTCATCTAATGCTGGCAACAATTTTAAATAAAATTTGATTTAAAATTATTTTTGAAAATTTTGATTCCATTTTCTTTGACGTTTTGCTTTCCTTAGCTTCTTGGTTTATTAGAAATTATCAGAGTTCATTGATATCTCGAGTCAGAAACATCTTTTGCAATATGCCACAAGCACGCAGGCGTCATATGGACTCGCTGACAGCAACCAGAGCCGTTACAATGATTGAAGAAGGTCATTCGCAGCGATCTGTGGGTTTGCAATTGGGATTTTCTCGAAGAGCTATTCAAAATCTATGGAATCGTTTCCAAGAGACCGGCAGTGTTAGAAGAAGACCTGGTTCGGGCAGAGTTCGCATTACAACAGCTCAAGAGGATCGTTACATTCGATTAAGTGCGCGCCGAGATCGCACAACGACGGCCCGCAAGCTGCAAAATCGTTTACGGCTCACAACGGGTACTCGTGTCAGTGACCAAACTATTCGTAATCGATTGCATGAAGACCAGCAGGCATCAAGAAGGCGAGTTGTCCGTATTCCATTAACCAGAAATCATCGTGCAAATCGTTTAAGATTTTCCCGTCAACATTTGGACTGGGACATAAACCAATGGGGCATGGTGCTCTTCACAGACGAATGCAAAGGTAATTTTTTTAACGACGATCGGCGTATTAGAGTATGGAGAAGACGCGGCGAGAGATTTTCAGAAGCCTGCATCCATGAAGTCGATCGTTTTGGTGGTCCAAATGTAATGATTTGGGGCGGGATAAGCTTACACGGCAAAACTGAGCTCGCTATTTTAAATGAGGGTACTGTTACTGCTCAGCGGTATATTGAGGAAGTCGTCAGACCACATGTGATCCCATTTGCCCAGCGAGCGGGTCCTGGATTCATCTTGATGCAAGACAATGCTCGTGCACACACGGCTCAAGCGACTCGGTTTGTACTGGAAGCGTCTCAAATTCAAGTCTTGCCGTGGCCGGCGAACAGTCCGGACTTAAATCCAATAGAGCACATGTGGGATCAGTTGAAACGAAGAGTTAGAGACGGTGATCAGGAAATCCACAACCAACAGCAACTCATCAACGCTGTTAAAAGGGCCTGGGAAGAGATTCCAATGGAAAATGTCAGGCATTTGATTGAGAGCATGCACTCCAGGCTTCAGGAGTGCGTAACGAAACGAGGGGGGCATACCCGTTACTGAAAGATGAGCATGGAGTATTTTCTTTTGTTTTCAGTAACTTTACATTGTTTTTATTTTTAACCTTAAATGTGTTTTTTCTTTCAAAAGCAAATAAACTTTTTAATCATTATTATTGGAATAAATTTATTGGTCTACACGGTAAAAACAACATTAGTTTTCGTTATGGAGACAAAAAAATTAATATTGGTTTTATTACTTTCATGGTACAGACAAAATACCTCGTGGCCCTTATTTTGTTTTGAGTAGTATATATCGTCTCTCCATCGACATCAGTTCCACTTTATTACTAAGGAGGTCATAAACACCTTTAAGTAAATCGATAGTATGCTAAACGGATTTATATATCTATACTAGCTGACCCGGCGGACTTCGTACCACTTTGAACTGTCAAACTGACGATTTATTTGTTTTGTTGACACTGGTCTATGACAACAAAACAAATAAATCGTGGAACATTTTGTATTGGAAAATTAAATTGTAAAAAAAATATGTTTTGGAGTGGACCACCCTTATCACTTAGGGGTATGAAAAATACATTACGACCGATTGTCAGACCTACCGAATAAACCTACATTTATAAAATTTCATAAAAATCGATCGAGCCGTTTCGGAGGAGTATGGGAACTAACATTGTTGTGACACGAGAGTTTTATATATATAATAGAGATATATAAGAAAAAAAAAGATAAATAAAAATGAATGTTGCTAAGTGCAAAACTCGAGAACGGCTGTACGGATTTGGATGAAACTTTGCACATAGACAGACCATGACCCGGTCTAGGACATAAAATACTTTTTATCCCGGTAACAGGTTCCTGTGGGATAGTGTAGTCTTCGCTAACGAAGTCGCGGGCGACATCTAGTTATGTATAAGTATGTTGAAATGTACTTACCTAACATAAAGTAGTATTTAGTGGTGGTACGTTTCCTAATAAATAAATAAATAAATAAATAAGTATAATAACAATAACTTCCCAAAATTATTATTAGGATAATTTTTTTCTATAAACGTTAACAACCTATATTAGCCGTGCACACCATTTTAATTGACTGTACAATACATTTTATAAAAAACTGAAAAATTTTACCATTGTAAAAAGTCGTAGGGTGCTTTATAACTAAATAAAGACTTAACAGTATTTTTTGTGTAGTCGTATTCGAAGGATAGTTTATTAATTAAATAACGAATAAGATGTAACGTACATACTTACATTATTGTGTAATTTTGGTTCACAATGAAAAAAACACGTGATTAAGTCACCTAAAACAAAAGTTTTTTGAAAAAAAAAACTAATAAATTTGACATGACACATTAAAACGTACTCGATTGCAAATGGCGCTTAACGGTGACAGCAAAAAGTCTGGTAGCCCTAATCGTTTGCCACCAAAACGTTATGAGCATCAATTAATGCTTTGAGTCAAAACGATTGTCATGACAGGTTGGTGACTGGTGACTGGTGACATATGCAGTTTGGAACAAAATTAACGCGATGGTTTTCTAAAGTACCAGGCAAACATAAGCAGTGAGGAGCGCCGTCATTTATATCGACACGCGGCCTAAAGTCCCACGGCGTATCAAATAAAGTCGACAATCGCTTGTGTTTAAACTGTTCGAAAGAGTTCACACAGTAAAAGTGTAACTCAAACAATTTTCGTCTCTATCACGGTGTATTAAGGACGGAAATCGATAGTTTTCTAGTGGACAATCAACACCTTGCTTGGTTGCGGTTGGTTGAGTGAGCACCGCTTAAGTGATTAGTAACAAAACTATTTAATAGTTGGCACTGTTCACGGATATTCACTAAAGTCATCACCAGCCTTGCGTGATAGATAGATAATAAACGATGCTGCGGCAGTAAATTAATATTAATCTTTCTCATTGTTTATGCGAACGATACACATTTGATATGAAACACATTTGATTTGACTTTCTACGGTTCCGCCAGCGTATTTAAACCTAGTTTAGGCCTTAAGAACTACTGATCATGATTTTACCTAAACATATCATTTATTAAATGTATATTTAGTACTTATACTACACGTTTAGAACTTGTACACAAGCCTGCACATCAGACTACTACAAACTGTTAAATTTCCTCAATAGACTTTTAACTTTATAACCTTGAATGAGGTTGAAAATTCGACATCGAATGACATCGATAGATAGATGTGCAGGCGTCTGTACATCGCATATACGATCTATGATCATCTATTCTATAGAGTTAATATTTGTACAGGAACAAAGTTACGCCATCTAGTGGGAAATTTGTGAAACCAACTTGTCGCCAAATGGCGTTACTTCTAGCTTTATATAATGTTAAAAATATGATAACGTTACCTCTATCATACGAAATAGCGTTAACAACAAAGGTAACGTTATGCTTGGTATCGTTACCCACCTAGGTGGCATGTCTACTAGTAAATTAACTACACTCTACGCGGATTCGATTTGTTACAGCGCATTAGGTAACAAAAAATAACGATACTTCAATTTAAACAACGCTACTTTACGTTGCATTTAGTGTGAATTTAGTAACGTTATCAAGCCCTGGCTTCGGTATCATATTAGTAGATAGCTTAACTCGATCGTATATTAATTTAAAGCCGCACTGTTCGGTCATGATATGTTTTAGTATAAATGCCTGTTGATCGTCGAAAAAACCATCGATTCCAAGATTTTTGTCATTATTTAGATATATTTGTATCATCGCTTATATCGTCACTTTTCTGACGAAGTATCTAACATTTTGCAAGCTTATTTCGTTTTCGTACTTCACACTTTCGGTGGCGGAACGATCAAAAAAACTTTGTACCCTGCATACTTTATACTAAATGAAATGATGTCCTCCGTGTGTGATTTTGCTGTGGCGGGTCAGTCACCCTGTAAATTTCTATGATCTTTGATTAAAGATCTTTCTAATTATATTAATTACTATGACAGCTCAGTTACGCTAACATAGTCAGTAGCGTCCTTTTGGCAAAAAATCGACGATATGGCGTATTGACTTAAACATATAAGGTAAAAGCGTAAAATATAAATAAATAAAAAAAAATTGGGAAATAATTTATTTGTATTACAAAATTAATATTTGGTCAGCAGAATTATACAATCGGTCAGCATAAGAAATCCTTACTGTTAGGTTAAGTTAATATTTTTTTCCCGAGCGAAGCTCAGCGCAGCGAGGGCCAGTCACGGAAGGGGGAGCGGCATAAGACTGCTGTTCAGAATGATATAAGTTGCAGACTGATTTAGAAATATTTGCTGACCATAAGTTGCTGCCCAACTAGCATTTTTTGCTAACAAAAATACGAATACTTTGCTAACCGTTTAAATAACACCAATAAATAAGTAGGTATGACCTTATATAGAAATGTTAAAGTTACAATTAAAAATATCAAAGAATTTATTTGTAATCATGATTAGAACACCCTGTATAAGGGTCACATATTGTTTCCTAAAGTTTACGCAAACACTACACATTGAAATGAAACAACTTTTACGGATCTACTCGCGTTTCTATACTAATATTATAAAATTATAATATTAGAAAAGTTTTGTATTTTTGTATGTTTGCAACGAATAAACTCGGAAACTACTGGACCGATTTAAAAAAATCTTTCACCATTAAATGCTACATTAGCGCTGAGTAACATAGGCTATATTAAAAAAAAATGTCCACCCGTGCGAAGCCGGGACGGGCCGCTAGTACTTTATACATTAGTTTTAATTATTGTTTATCCTGACGTTTCGAATCCCTTGCAGGGTCCGTGGAACTGAGGTGTCGGTCGTCTCATAATTTGTTAGTAGCTTGTATATCCTCATTTAAATTTGATCAGGTATCTTTTGGTCTGGCAGTATGGTGTTGGGGCTGGGATTTAATATTTTGTAATCCCAGGCTGGCGGTAAATTCCAACCACCTTCTCTATTGAAACTAGGATGTTTTTTAATTTCAATAGTATCATCCTGGGGATGAATCGTTGTTCTCTAGCACAGGTTTATCAAATCACTCAATAAGTCACCCAACACCAGGCTGCTGAGCTTCAGCATATCAAGCACGTACTACAGCGTAAAAGTTTCACCCTGTATAAGTTTGCAGGTCGAATCAATACGATTTCATCGACCTGTATAACGCAGTTTGAAGTTGTGTCCCGCTGACAGCTAATGATCTAGATATCATATAAGTTAATATTGCGATACACCTTGTCGATAAAAAGTTTTCATACGTTGCACGTATGTCGTATACATTTTTTTTTTTATAATTAGTTCGGTAAATGACTCCGCTCCACCTTATGTTAAGTGGAAATGGAGTCCAGACGCGAAGACAACTGGTGCAGTGTGAAAATACCGCAGCATCAGTCACCCTCACCCTGCCGGCCCACAAGGTGCCTATTCACGCTTAGTTTGAAAGACCTCAATGTCATAGGAAGGAGGAAAAACGTGTCATCGTCATCAACATCAGATCATTTTATTTCCCCACGCGAGCCTTCCCTATGGATGGAAAGGGAGACCGGCCTGAAACCATCACGCGGGCCCAGTGCGGATTAGTGGTTATTAACGACTGCTAATGCAGCTGGGACAAACGGCTTTACGTACATTCCGAAGCACGGAGGAGCTCGAGATGATAAATTTTTTGTCACCCATCCGATGACCGGCCCTTGCGAAAGTTGCTTAACCTCAGCACTCGCAGACCGGCCGCGCCATCGAGCTCCTCAAAATTCTCCTCCTCCAAAAAACGCTCCTAAAAACGTGTGCACATTATTCCATCTTTTGGACGTGCGACAAAGAAACGAGTGTGCGCGATGAAAGTTTTGAGACAGTACATCGGTGCCTCCGGAGAACAGTCGCGTCCTATTGAGGAAGGGAGAAGGAGCTCATCCCAGTCAAAGAGTTCGTTGGACATTCAATCAAACCGTGTTTAATCGATATACTTAGTGTTTTATGTGTCGAACATAGTGCCTAGTGTGCCTTTTGTTTAATATCAGTATTAATTGAATTACATTTACGGAAACGAAAACGAAAGTTGTATAGCGAAATTTTTAATCTCCTCGTGGTATACGAGGACAGGACAGGCCAGGACACGCTGCTTCAATGCCATACTAATTCTCGTTTTCGTTATAGTGATCGAATGACAAATAAAACTCACACTAGGTGCTGTTTCGTTTCTCCTATAATTTATCTATAGTTATTAATAAGGCAAACATCCACGCCCCCGACACTCCGCAGCTCTATAAATCACCGGTAGCGTTCGTGCCTTTTGTTAATTTTTAGCGTTAGTTATCCGAAGATGTTTATCAGGCATCCTGCTTATGAGTAATGATTGGGGCAGATGATGTTTCAATAGGAAAAAATAGCTCGGCGCGTGACGTAGGACGATGTATCGTAAAATTGCTATCTTTAATCGGTTTCTTTTGAATTTTTTCACTTTTTTTTTTTTATTTATTTTTATAACATGAATGTTTGTTTAGATTGTTTCTTGGGAGCATGCGATAACTGCTGTTTGGACAGAAATACTGATAAACACGAATGGCTAATTTCCCGTTAGGTACCTAAGTGAAATATTTTTTACTAATATATATTATTAAACCTTATTTTGTTCCGAAATTTATATAACACACAAAAGGCGTCCACCTTTCTTTTTTTATGTTTAAAGCAGGCAAACGAGCAGGCGGGTCACCTGATGGAAAGTAATCAGATGTGTTGCCGGCCTTGAGGAAGGAGTAGGATCTTGAGGAGGGAGTAGGAATTGGGAAGGAGGACCGTTGAGAGATGGGCCTCCGGTACTTTCACTCACCGGACGAAACACAACAGCAACGAGTGCCATTGTTTCACGCCGATATTCTGTTAGAGGGTGGTATTGCGCCGGGCGAGCCGGTCCATTTCGTGCTGCAACAGCGTGGCTTTACCACTCAGACAGTGTCACTCATTTAGCACCACCCAGAGGTCACGTGTAGGGTCTCAAGGGTAAACCTACGGACGCAAGTAACTTTAACCCCCAAACTTATATCTAATTTTAGGTTATAACCCGACACGATGACTAGACTTGAAGAATCACTAAGATTTTTGCTGTCCTTATACACTGAAAGAATATTATTTTTTTATTTTAGTACAAATAATAAAGATTTATCTAAATATACTTACATTAAAAGTATTTTAAACTATTGAAATCATGTAAGTTAAAAGTATACAAACTGATAACGTCCATTTCCGTTGGTGTTTTCTGATTTGTTCATGTCACTACAAATTGTTTCGAAACATAAGTCTGGATACGCTGATAAAGCAAGGAGACCAAAAGCAATTCCTTTAAAAAATATTCTTCGTTAGTTCCTTTCGCTATTTAAACATCGTTATTAACTATATAACTATGGTTTTAAACTATAAAAAAAAAATTGGTTGCCTGTAAAGTCGATATACGGGCGAAAGTTTTACGTGACAACGACTTTGAGTGGTAAAATAATTTTAATGTGAATATTCATTCGTATAGTAGGAAGAAGGATGAAATAATAGTAACAAATTAAAACATTTATTTATACAAAGAATTATATTTAAAACATTAATTTATACAAAGAATCTCGCACTGAATTTCATATTAACAAAATTTTATTTTTACCTTTACACATACATACGTATTTACCTTTCACTTTTTATGTCTGTCTCTCTCGCTCTTAGGCGGGCTAACCATGCCCGAGTGGAAGGGACGCGTGCCTCTCACTCGCGCGGCAGACCGATCATAGTTGAGTGGGAGAGAGACGCAAGGCATTCGGCGGGCCTCTCTCTCGTTCGGTGACTCATCGTTACGTTACCGAGCGTTACACTTTTTCATAAGTGACTCCCAGCCGCAACCTAATTTAAGACGTTGTCACGTCAAAACAATTTTTGTAAAACTTAGTAGGCATAATAAGGTCGCCTGTCTTTTCTTCAAAACGGTCGCTATCCTAAGTAATGCTAATGTATATTTCATAGCACGTATCTTAAATAAATACAACAAGAAAACTACCAATTAATATATTTAACAGGGTCTGTCATAAAATCACGAAATTAAAATATGAAACCCGCGAAGTGTCACAAAAAATGCGTTTGGATGCGTTTCCGGGTGTGAAATGTGGCCGGCCCATTTGGTTTCTGAACGCATTTGGCGGCAAAAAAAGTTTCGTAACTGTCATTAATGTTTCCGCGGTGCGCTAGCGGTATTTTTGGGGTTCTTTGTGGAACATAAAAATGTCAAGACCAATAAATAGGTCGACAAGCTTTGGACCAAATTAAATAACATATATTTTTGTTTAAAGCAAGTTTTAAACTAAAAAATCAGCAGAATTTACAAGATAATACATTATGTAAAATCATCATCAAAAATAATTCTTGTTAAAGTAAATAATGATAACATATGGTGGGTTAGTATTGTAAGCGATGAAAGTGTTCTTTGGATTTGTTGAAAATGTTCCATTACTTGATTTCAGGCAGGACGAATTTCTTTCTTCGCAGATGTTTGTAAGTGTATTTTTATTTTATTTATTTAGGAACATAGAGTCTACAGCACCTTATAAACTAAATTATTACATTGTATACTTAACTTCTGCCAATTACAGATCCCTACTTTGTATTGTTTCAAATATTTCAATTAACGCCTATGTTTGCAGTCTTGCCTAGGTTTTTCTTCGAGACATACAAATGAAAGCGTGCACTTATTTCCATTCGCACGCACGTGGAACCACCGATTCACAAACCACAACTCCAACTTGGCAGCTGTTTTACTTTTTTGCTATTCTCTATCACGTGTGTTTATGGTCTGAATCCGTGAGAATTTGCATTGCATCTTCTATTCTAATAAGCATTTCCCTGTCAAGATGTAAACAATGTATTCTTTGTCGAGACCGTACAATATCATTTGTTTCCAGTGCTTCGGCTGTGAGATAACCTTCACTGAACTTTATAAAAAAGTTTGGTACACTGTCTCAATGGTAAGGTCTTTCGCGCATAAGTCATTGAGTAAGGGTTACGCTTTTGTCTTCATGGGGTTACGTATGGTAAATTTTAAATTAATATTTGATATATTTATAGAAGACCAATATCATTAAAGAGAATTAAGAAGGATGAGGAAGGTTAAAAAGAGCTTTTCTGCCGAACGTCGTGTCTTATTTATATTTATTATAATTAATCTATTAATTAATAATTTAATTCACAAATAGGTAACGTTTGTGTCTATGCTTTATTGTTGGGGCTAATTTCTGGAACTACTAGTACTATTCTAAAATTTCTTTCTGGGAATACCTTGTGGCTATATTTTATTTTGAAAAAACTTTTTTTTTTTATTTGAGAAACAATGTATTGAATTCTGTATGTACTTACAACACCAAATCCACGGGAAAAGTGCTAGTGTCATAAAGAAGTAAAATAAATTAGCTTGGGATAGAGATGAATGGAAAAGCTACACCGACAAGTGCGTGGCTCTTAGGTTACAGTTATAATTTATAACAAAAAAAAATAAACGTTTTGACGAGATATCAAAAACTGTGTCAACGATGCCTTATCTACTGCGATTGTAACAATATCAACAGCGCTGGTATTAGGGAAGGCTCGTGCCCCAGCAGTGGGGACATACAATGAGCGGATGATGGTGATGGTGATGGATAGATCGGGCCATAACTTACCACGCTACTCTGGCGCCATTAACTTGACAAGCTGGTTCAGAAATTTGTCACTAGATGGCGTTGCTTCGATCCCTTACAAATTTTCGTTAATTTAAACTCTATCGAATAGTGACAAAAACTATTTTAGCACTACACACTCTGGGGCTCAAATATCCAATGTTGGATCACAGATTATGGTCTACCAGTATTTTAATACTACTCCATGCCTTGATAGCCGTGTGGCAAAACATTCAGCCTTCTATTTGCAGGTCATGGGTTCTATAATTCTATTCCCAGGTAAGATAAGTCACGGTAAGTGTGTTTCGACCCTGATGTGTCGCAGAAACCCGTAACTCTGTAAGCGTCCTGAATAAGTCAACAAAACCCATCAATTGTATAGATGACTTGATTTCAACGATGGAGCCTTTTGCTAGCAGGGGCACAGTTTGGTTAATAAGTTTACTATTTCAACATACGAACATAACAACAATATACGAACACTAGTTGTTGCCCGAGTCTTCGTTCGCGAAGACTACACCAAAAAAAAAGAAGGAAAAAAAAAGTAAGTATCCTATATGCTGGTCTGGGTCATGGTCTGTATATGAGGAAAGTTTTATTAAAATCCATTCAGTAGTTTTTACGTGAATGAGTAACAAACATCCATCCATCTTAGAAACTTTCGCGTTTATAATATTAGTAGGATGTCACGATTAGTACCTACTTATTTTAATTTATACTTGATTGATTCAAATCACTAAATTGATGAACGCAAAAGTAACAATTTAGTAATACCTATATTGTTATGTCATTAACTCAGTCACAGGGTCACAAGTGATATAACATGTAACAAAATTGAAACCAAAAGTTGTTACCTACGTTGTTGTATCTCGTTACACAAATGAGTTCTAAAACATGATGCCGGTCGCAGGACGGTCATTCGTCCGGCCAGTGCGTACGAGCAGGTCCTGTACCGAGAGTACATACAAGTTGGGCAATTTAAACATGGGAACTGAGTACTTATGAACCGCCCCGACTACTCCGCAGGTTTAGGGGAGCAATGACCTATATCCTAGCCGTTGTTCTCTACTATAAAAACGCAGTAACACCAGTCGACTATACCATGTGTAATAAACTCTATTTTATTAGGCTTTAGAATCGAGTTCCTAACTTAGGATTTTCAATCACGTTTCCGAACGTAAAAAGCTTACGTCACTTTTGGCGGCATTTCCAATATGACTCCTATTGGAATGTCATTCGAGATCGAAATTCAAATTTTAATAAAAACCATTTTATGTTCTATTTGCTCTGTGGCCAGCATGAAGTTTATGTTTTTTAAGAATTGATGGCTGGGCTATTTTTAAGCAACGGTTACGCAATTAATAGGAGTTTTTATTGGCCGCTAAAGGACTAAAAGCGTTCGATTGAACTAGGGATACGAGTTCGAGCGTAGTTGTTATTTGGGAATGTTGGACGTACTGCGTTCCAGTAACAAGTATGTGAGCTTTAAGGACTACCATGGTATGATTAATTTAAATATATAAAGTTGGACTTTTTATGGTCATAGACATGGCTTTTTTATTAGTGTAACGAACGTAAATATACATGTGTACTAGAATAAGGACGCAAAAAGTTTTTGATCGTATAAAAAGTTATCATAATAACAAGTTTGTATTTTTACATAGTTTTAATTTTAATAGCTGTGCAAGTTTTTATTGTTAAAACAAACATTACTCCTTTAAAAGAGAAGTGTACTTTTTTAATTTATTCAACTTATTCGATTTCAGAATGCCGACACCGAATCCTTCATTTCGCCGAGCCGGGCAGATGTTGCCAGTAATTTTGCTATATTTTTAAACTACACAATATGCACAAATAAGGTGTATTATTAAATGCAAATGTGTAATGATCGTGTTTAATGGTCTGGCTGAATAACTAGCGTCCACTGGGCAGACTTGAATAATGGACATATTATGTATTTATTGCGATTTCGAGTTATTATTTAAGTTTAAATACTTACACATTGTATGGAAGACGTTTATTTAACACCGGAAATATTAGTTTGGTGTAAGTTACGAACAAGAAAAGTCGATAGAATCTTTTATATCTACCAGGAAATATACTTTGAATTATTAACTTATTATTTGTGATTGTTTATTAACTAGACTGGTTAGGCGAGTTATGTGTGTGTGTGTGTGTGTGTGTTAAGTGTGTGAGAATTAGAACTTGTATTTAGAGAAAAAAGTTCTTGAAATAGTTTTTTTCAGTGTATTCGCCTAGACCAAAATACGCACAGGTGGAGTAGCAAGAGTCGTTATATAATGTGTTTGTTTAATTTGATTCAGCTTAGTAATAGTGTAAGAGTTCCCTATCATTCTATATTCATCTATTGCAGCGCTACCTACCAGGTCCAGTTGTAAATCTAATCCATTCTCGAATCCACTTGAACATACAAAAAATTTCATCAAAATCGATCCAGCCTTTTAAAAGGAGTTCAATTACAAGCACACGCATAGAAGATTTATATATAAAGACTAGCTGACCGGCGGACTTCGTACCGCTTTGACAGTTTCCATGACAACACTACAAACAAATCATTTTGTATTGGAAAAATTTCAAAAATCTAAAAAAAATTTAGGGGTGGACCACCCTTAACATTAAGGGGGATGAAAAATAGATGTTGTCCGATTCTCCACCCTAGCCGATATGCACGCTAAGATTCACGAAAATCGGTCGAGCCGTTTCAGAGGAGTTCAATAGCACGAGAATTTTATATATTAGAGAAGAAGATAAGAGGTTCCTCCCGATATTTAAGATTTTCTCACTGTAAGAAAGTTGCCTATTCCAATTCTTTAAATCGTTTAAATTCTTTAAATAATTCTTTAATTCTTACATGTGCACTTATCTGCCAAATTCACACGCTTAGTCCCTAACTCCCTAGGGTTAGTTAGACGAAATAGTTCCTATTCCAATGTGATATGTATTACATTAGAAATGTTTAACAGATGTAGACTCCTTAGGGATACCCGCTAATAAGGTGCGTTTCGTTTTACGTAAAATCGGATAACAAATACTGATAGTGTTAGATACTTAAAATCTTTTGTTTTCATAAAAGTATGATTAAAATAAGCTTATTTATAAATTTATGGTTGCTTATTCGTCGACGACTTTGAATCGTAAGCGAGTGTTCGATTCCCAGCGAGGAAGCATTTAAGTACTCGGTTTGATCAGTATGTCTTGTTTTAAATACGCCTAGTTAGCTACCTACCATCTAATTCAAAATTTGTCGTGATAAAAAAATTGTTTATTGTAGCGTTGTTGTGCTTCGACAGTTATAAGACTAATTCAGCTGTTGAGGATTCCTCCTTCATTTTCCTGTTCACTTACCATCAGCTGTCATAATAATCGCTCCAATCGATGTGTATTGACTTCAACCACGATTCCAAAAATCCGGACTCGCAAAATCCAAACGTTGGGCCTGGGAATTGAACCCAGGATCTCCGGATATGAGACCGAGCGCTTGCCTACTCGGTCAGCGATTCATTTTTTTAAATCAATGCATTTAAATAACAAACCACATCAACCATTGCCTCTGAAATCCGGTGACGTCCTTCGGATGTTATTGAATTTTAAATTGATCCTTATGTAAAATGTAACATCATATTAATATGGTCTGTAGGTATCGTATGTATTGTAATATATTATCATATAGTTGGTCGGTCGTCATCAACTTTGGCAAGAGATGTTTTAGTTATTCGCAAATAACTTTTGTATGTTTTATGAAACAGGCACTTCGTAAGACTACGGCAACAGGCATCTCGCAACTAGCTGTTTCCATATAACAGTCGTTATCTAAATATGTCGCCATAACATCAAATTTTGTAGTGTTGTTGTGTTCCGGCAGCTAATAAGATAGCCAGTGCCTCACTAGTCGAGGTTCCTGGGTGAAGTGCGCTTCCATTATTGGGCTTACGTGAAAAAACATAATTTATGCGTTAACTGTCTCCGCCAAGGCCGTACAGGCAAGGAGTGCCGCTTGGGTCCTTGCAGAGAGTGCAAAAAACGCCATAACACTCCGCTCCACGATCCAAACGCATACGTCAACAATCATTTTGTGAGTCCATCCGATTCTGTTGTAAATATTTCCAATTCTATAAATTCGCAGGTCATTTTGTCTACAGCACTTGTTACATTATCTAATCTATTTACTGGCAAAGCACAACAAGCAAGGGTGCTGTTGGATTGTGGAAGCCAGTCATCATTTATCACAAAATCATTACAAGAATCATTACAATTAAATATAACCCTTATTGACGCTTTAAAGTTCATAGCCATAGGAAACAATCATTCAAACAATGTAATAGAGAGGTGTACAGCTAGCATACAGTCTCTATGCAGGCCATTCAAAATATCAACAGGTGAGATCAGTAAAATAAATTAGCTTGGGATAGAGATTAATGGAAAAGCTACATATCAAAAATTGTGTCAACGATGCCTCATCAACTGCAATTGCAACAATATCAAATGCGCTGGTTTTAGGGAAGGCTCTTGCCCCAGCAGTGGGGACAATGAGCGGATGATGATGATGGTGATGGATAGATCGGGTCATAACTTACCACGCTACTCTGACGCCATTAACTTGACAAGCTGGTTCAGAAATTTGTCACTAGATGGCGTTGCTTCGATCCCTTACATATTTTCGTTAATTTAAACTCTATCGAATAGTGACAAAAACTATTTAGAACTACACACTCTGGGCTTCAAATATCCAACATTGTTTTATCACAGATTATGGTAAAATACTACAGCTAGCATACAGTCTTTATGCAGCCCATTCAAAATAAAACAATCAAGCCACTGTGCTTACCCATAAAATATGTTTAAAAAAAACATAATAACTGAAGCTACCATGGTACAGACGCCAGCACATCAGCCTATCCAAAACTGTCATTACTTCAATACATTTTCAACCATATGCCTTAGTAAGTCATAAAGTTCAAACTGTATTGAGGAAATTTGACAGTTTGTGGTAGTCTGAAATGCATGCGTGTGTACTTAGTGTGAGTTTGATTCACCTTTTGTTTACGTGAACGAAAACGACAATTTGTATAGCATCAAAGTAGCGTCTCTTGGTGATAAAACGAGGAGAGTTAATTATTTGTCGAATAAGTTCTCATATTCGGTACCTAACTAATCGAATGGCAAATATAGCACGAAGTTGGTTTTTTCGACAACGCGTGCGTGTTTGCGTGATACCGGTGCCTATGTGGCTTGCTGTGGCTAATTTCAGCCAAGTGCGAGTTTCGTTCGCCATTCGATCACGTTAACGAAAACGAGAATTTGTGTGGTAAAATTTTAACTCAATGCCATACTAATTTTCGTTTTGGTGAATGTAATCGAATGAATACGTGTTTTAAACAAAACTCACACTAGGCACACGGAACAGTTTTATGCCCGTTCGCGGGCTCACTAACAAACAAAGGATGATATTTATTTACATAATTATAGTGTATTTATCTTTCAAATATAATTCTTATTATTTTCCTCCTGTGCTCCTGAGCTCCTGGTGTCATCGTCATGACCATTGTGTGATCTGTTTGGTGACTGATGGATAGAAGTGTGCTAAGAGTATCTGAGGTATTGTGAGATGATTGATAGGCAAGAAATAGTGCTATTTGTTATGTAATTCATACATTGTTAATATTGTTATAATTGTCCGTAATTTTTTTTATCTCTAGCTTGAAAATATATATTTAAAAAAAAAAACTTTTTTCTGCTGTTCTTTCTATTAGAGTAGTGACATGTACACACGCATGCACATCAACCTACCACAAACTGTCAAATTTCTTCAATAGACTTTGAACTTTATGCCCTGACTATATGGATGAGAATGTATTGAAGAAATTTGACAGTTTTGGATAGGTCGATGTGCAGGCGTCTGTACTCAATAACAATATTTCTTGTTTTATGTATATTGTTAGAATAAATAAATAAATAAATTTATATTTATATCTATTTGTGAGTATCTATTATAAGTAAACTATGATTGTAAATGGTTTTTTTTAGAGCAGCGTAATAATGCTCTCATCTTTGTATCTTGTATTTCCTTATCTTGAAAAGTTAAGGGCTTCCCCATACTGACCCTATTGAGTTACTGGGTTGTTGATTCGCCACAAAGTTAGTTTGCCACAGAAAAAAGTATGTGTAAAATTGGCCACAGTTCTATTTTTGTCAAGTAAATTTCGCCACACTCTTGTTTTCGACACAGACAGCAGAAAAATCAAACAATAGGTGAAGTAAAAACGTTATTTATTAATTTTTCATAATCACAGCATTTTAAATAATTCAGCCCTATTTCTACTTAAAAATCACACTTCTTCTTACTCACCATGTTTATTCAATGATGTAAATTAGCATGATATTAAATGTATTTGTATTTAGCTGATATATAGCACGTGATAAATTCGACAGGAAAACCCTCAGAACAATGTAACTATAGCTAAGGAAACCAAAAGTATATTATGTAACTCTGTTGTAAGTTTTTGTTTCTTTTGTATGTTTTTTTATATATTTAGCTCAGCGAATGACTCCACTTCACCTAATGTTAAGTGGAAATGTCCAGTCGTGAAAACGTCGTCACGTCTTGTTAGAAGAACCCCATAGCTTAGGAAGGATAAATCGTGAGCTGATAGACTATTCCATCTTTTGGCGGGGAAGTTGTGGTCAATGCGAAAGGTCATGGTTCGACTCCCATCTTAGGCATCGTCTTTTTTCAAGTGTTGTTTTTGTATGTTATATTTTTTTTTAAATAATCGTTGCACAGTTTTGTTGCTTTGCCAACACTCATGAACGTTCATAACGTTTCACCATTATTTCACATTAATAACGACAAAAGACATTTTTTTTAATGAAACAAAGTACAGACACTTCTTTTTTCCCGCCAAGAAGTCTCCAGAACCAACAATAATAAAGAGACTTCACTGAAACAGGAAAAACAAATGAAGTTGAATAGGGAGGAGCCAACACTAGCTCACAACTCTACTTTTCTCCAAGAAGCCTCCAGAATTTTCTCATTTTAACAGTAGACATGTCATTACTACAAGAAAAAAAGATCCGATGTTGCAATCGTTAGGTCTTCACTTTCCCGCCAAGAAGTCCAGAAACTTCTTTCTTTTTTTTTTTTAAGTTTAGTTTGTTCCTTAAGGAATCGGCTAAGGTCATAGACCATGCTGCCATGTCATTAGTTTCTTAAATTCATTGTAATACATAAATAAACAATATTGATGATAAAATGTTTTTGTTTGTTTATATAATTTTAACGCAAATTTAGTTGCGAAACAAATTACAAAAACACAAATGTTGATAATTTTTTTTCCACGAGCAGGATTTGAACCTGCTTCCTTCTGACATACTGGGTCAGGTGCTCTTCCAATGGAGCTATCGTTGTTCTAACCTAAAATTATATAAACAAACAAAAACATTTTATAAATAGCTTGCCTACTTCTTAACTGATCTTTAGTATTTGTAAAAATATTATGATCGGGTGTTAATGACGGTAGTTGTTGACATTGAATGGGTGCCTTTGGCTTTCAAAGTAAAAAGTAAATAGTGTTGAATAATTTCGGCGGGCTGGTTAGAACCACGATAGCTCAATTGGAAGAGCACCTGACCCGGTATGTCAGAAGGGTGCAGGTTCAAATCCTGCTCGTGGAAATTTTTCAACATTTGTGTTTTTGTAATATTGATGATGATGAATGATAATAGAAATGGGAAGTCAGAAATGATATTATTACCCCCCGACCCCTCGAGTATCTCAGTAAAGATGTAGGGCTTTACTAAGTCCTCACGCAGACTTCTTGTAAGAATTTGAAAAGTAACATTGCACTGGTTTGTTTCATTTGCCAACACTCATGCACACTCACGAACACTTAACGGTTAATAATCCACCATTATTTCACATTAATATTCGACATAACACAAATTTTAGAAAATAAAACAAAACCGCAGACATGACTCTTCACTTTCCCGCCAAGAAGTCTCGAAACTTCTTTCCCAACAAAAGAAACGTCACTTAAAAAAAAAAAATGGTGGGCACATAGGAGTACGTAACACACTGCCTTAATTACTTATTCCAACTCCTTCATCGTCACCCATCGATCTTGCCACCAACGATACCGTATTACCCATTTATCATGAATGCGTCAGATAAAATAACTGGCCCAAAAAAGCATCACTCCTATTATGACCCTATTCAAATTAAATGGGTCATTCCACCCCGTTTCCTAGGGGTCAGTACCCCGGTCTAACAGGACCAATGGTTTTTTAGGCGTTCGAAGGTCCATTTTTTATCGAGCCCCAGCGTCAGATTTTAGTTATATGGGTACCGTTAAATGATGGTGTGAACGAGAACGATCCTCCGGGATAAATCTGAAGATATTTGTTACGTTTGATTCGTTATTTAAATCTTGTTAAATCTTGTTATGTTGAGATAGATCTTTTCCGATACTTGGATTATTAATCTTCAATGATTCAATTTTTCATAACTGTTAAACCATTTTTGATAAGGAAATTAAATTTTAGTATAATAGTTATATATTAAAATTATGTTTACATAAAGTTTAAATAACGATAGTACACTATTTTATGACTTATTATAATAAGAAAAATTTTATAACATTCATATTTCCTATTAAAGCATAAACGCGTTACACCTCTAAAATATATTAAAATTGACGTGGAGTTAAAGGAAATTGCTGTAAGTACATAATTTACAGCCGGACATTCCACCGATCGAGCGAACGCCAAGATAAATCTTGAGACGCGTCCCTCTGCCGCGCGGTGTGTGCGCGTGGAGCGAGCCCTTCCGCATTCCGGCCGGCCGCCGACCCACTGCGCTAGTGGCCGCGTATCCCTGATCCTGGCGAGGGATGCGCGGGCGCAATTATTGATATCGATGATTTGGTCTCTTACACGAATGACGATCACAGATTTCTGTTTTTTTTTTCTGTTTACACTCTTGCATGACACATGTTTTTGTTTATTTATACTATTTATAGTATTTTAAAGTATTTTCCTTTAGGAAAAGCTCGATGTTAGGTAATAGATAGATAGTGTTATGTTCTAAAGTCACTTTTTAATTAAATAAAGATTTGATAGGCCTCTATATTTTAAACTTGCTACTATGTCTGGTATATATTTTAAACTTGATTTAAGTTTTGTAATCTGCGTGAGTTTGAATCATTCTTGAAAATACGAGTATATATTTTGGTAGCCGAACTACTTTGTGACTACTTTTAAAGTTGAACCAAACCATTTTTCATTGAAAGTATAACGTCTTAATGTAATATTTAAATACTCTCTCTTTTCTCTGTTTAAAACTGCAAAATTATACCAACGGATACACATCAACACTATTCAGTCGACATCAGTAAATCATCGATAACTTTTAGCTCACCACACTAGCGTTACTTAACGGGTACCAGCCCCACATAGCTAGCTTACATATTTACCGCTAAACCATACATCAAAGGTTACTCGTAGTGCTTCGGTAATAGCTTATTAAAGCAACGTCGCTTATCTGTAAGTGGTCGCGATTATACAGGCCCCGGAATTTAGGACTAACGGCCCACCGCCTCTGCAGTCATGGCACCCTGGTTGGTACCCGCTGCTTGTTAAGCTATGCGTTTTGTTTGTTTGTTGTTTGGAACTGTTCGATTCTCCACTTTAAAGGATTGGACGTTAATCATCAAACGCTGGAAATTGTATCATCATCATCAGTTCATTTTATGTCCCCACTGCTGGGGCACGAGCCTTCCCTATGGATGGATAGGGAGAACGGGCCAGAAACCACCACGCGGGCCCAGTGCGGATTGGTGGTTGTTAACGACTGCTAATGCAGCCGGGATCAACGGCTTTACGTGCCTTCCGAAGCACGGAGGAGCTCGAGATGATAAATGTTTGGTCACCTATCCGATGACCGGCCTTTGCGAAAGTTGCTTAGCTCTCAGCACTCGCAGACCGAGCGTGTTAACCACTGCGCCATCGAGCTCCTCGATTTTCGAGAGAATTAGTATAGTAGTATACATTTCTTTGAATCACCGGCAATCGCTGGAAAATGGTACATATTTCTTTTTTTATTATCACCAGCTCATTTTATTTCCCCACTGCTGGGGCACGAGCCTTGTCTTGTTCATCATCTCCAGCTTATTTATGTCTCAACATAAATAGTTGGGCCCGTGGTGTGGCACGAGCATTCCCTCTAGATGGATAGGGAGATTTCTTCTTTACTCAATTACTAGCGGCCCGTCCCGGCTTCGCACGGGTGGATATTTTTTTTAACATCTTTTAAAGACTTGAGGCGAATGGCATAAGCAAAGAGAGGCCTTCATCTAGTAGTAGTTCGGCAAAGGCTGATGATGATGGTGATGAAGAATGAAAGAAGCATCAATATGAACGGAGAAAATAGGTGTAAAATCGCTCAGAGAAGAAATTTTAAGCATTTTAAATGATAAGAACCGCTGTTTTTTTATTTCATTCTACAACGGGGAGAAGCTTGCTTTACTACCAACTAGCCAACAGAGTTAAAGATGATGGTAGCTAGCTACGGGGCCTTAAACCACCACCACTGACCAAACCGAGTCGTCGGCTTACTGCAAAAACTCCTTAGTTGACATACAGAATACAATTTGAAAAATCAATTATTTATATTCTTTTGATCGTAGTGAATAGGTATCCAAGGTAAATGTAAATATGGGTAAATATGGGGGATTTAATAAAAAAAATATATTTTGGAATTGGGTATTGTACTCTCTTGGTTGAGACCGTTAAGTTAACCCTAGACCACAGAAGTGGATAAATATCTCAAATGTTTTTTAGCATATAGTTTAGTATTGCAACCTTAAAAAAAACTTGCAACCCAAGCGGGTACCTCTATGGGTGCTCTTACAGGGTTCTTGTGTGAACTTATGTTTAGTTTTAGGACATATTGTACACACGCCTGCACATCAACCTACCACAAACTGACAAATTTCCTCAATAGACTTTGAACTTTATACCTAAGTTATATGATAGAAAATGTATTGAAGAAATTTGACAGTTTTGGATAGGTTGACGTGCAGGCGTCTGTACCTACAACAAGAATAGCAAATAAAAAGTTTAAATTAAAATTTATTTTAAATTTGCATTGATTTACTTTCCCACTGCAGGGCAAAGGTCTCCCACCTGTTTCTATCCTGAGCTAGTTCGGGCAAAACCCTTGCGTGGTAGTCTACCTCATCCCGCAACCTTAGTCTGGGCCTTTCCCGCTGTCATCGTCCCTTTGTCGAGAACCGTGATTTTCATTATTCACTACTGGTAACCACTTGGCCATCATATCACCTGATGATAAGTGATGATAAGGTCGAAGGTGGAAGCGCAAATAACACGGAATCCACAATCACTGAAGAAGTGGCTTTATCTCCTAACTCTAACTGTCGGAACACAGCAATGCTAATAACATTGTCGTTATGATGACATATTTAAAATGGTGGCACAGCCAGGTGGACATGTGTCTACCCCTCACTGAGGATTAAATTCGGGACCTCTAGGTCTGAGGACGGTGGTTTTAACCATTAGAGCACAGAGGCGGATTAAAACGACTAGGTGCTGTCATAAGTGGCCGCTTTGGTAGATTAATTTCCAAGGTCTAAATGGGTGACCAAATTCAAATATTTCAGGAACCAGTAGGCATTTTTATTTATATATTAAAAGCAGTTTTTCTTTCTTACGGACTGACTAATTAAATGGACGACGACGATAACGAATTAAGTCATCAATTTGTCAATTCGTGAGAAAATGGGGATAAATTGCCAAGGTAATTGGTATCCTATTTTTTTTGGAGATAGTTTGCTGATTGTCTCAGACGGCATTTTCAGCTTTACCGGGCTCTTTTGGGGGCGAGAAACTTAAAGGGTTCCTCAAGCCGTGTGAAACGAATCACCTTCGGAGGTTTTCTAGAGGGAACGGCATCGCGCACTAGTGCGCATCCCCGTGCTCTACTAGGTTCTCCGAAGGGTTCGGATCGGATCGGGGAGCGGAACAACCCGAGGGCGCCTCTAAAGGCTCGGACCTCGGCTCGGGTTGACCGGACCGTGGTGGAGGAGAGAAGCGCCCAGGTACATGCGTGTACCTGGTGTAGAGCGCGTGTGAACCGGTTCGTCGTACCCTTGTTCTACGAGTACGGTGTCTTGGGCCTAAACTAGTGTGCATGTTTAGTTTATTCTGTAAATGTGTAGTGGCATTTAGAGGCGCTTGAGCGCGTTTGTATGAAGCTTATCTTCTGTAGTCTCCTTATTCAACGCTGTTTATTACAATATTTAAGTTATATATAGCACTGACATTTTTGTCACTAAAATAAACAAGTTATAGGAATTACGAAAAAAATATTATTACCCATTTCATGGGGTAGTTTCGTTCGTGTTAATGTCAAGATTGCCGCCGGCCGATGTGATTAAATAATTTTACTTTGAATACTAGCCCGCCATATTTTTGAATTGTTATGCCTATGTATCGTAATGGCGCTAGTGTTCCGCACAATAAGCCAGTGTTCGTCACCAGTCTTCGTCGCTAGGTTCATTGATATTTTACTGAAACTACTTTTATATTATTGAAAATTTACTTCTGTTTTACAGTTTTTTAGACAGGTTTTGACTTTTACTAGTAATGTATGATATTGTAAAAAATTGAACTGGTGAATGATGTTTTTGCAAACTCAAATATTTAATTTAAGTGTGATGAAAAGTGTCCTTTTATGACATTTTATGCATTTTCCAATATTTTTGACGCTGTAAGGGAGAAAAGAGCTTAACATTTGCTGAGTTTCACGCCGGTTCTTCTCAGTACAAGGTCTCCCGCCCAGAGTAGACTTTTTTTTCCTTTAGTTGATGGCTTCGTGCAATTAGCACATTTAGCCAAAGTGTCAAAGTATTTTTTCTTACAAGTAATACATAAATAAACAATTTCACGAAAGGTCGTATGATGATAATGAATGATAATGAGAAGTGAGAAATGATATACCCCCCAACCCCTCGAGTATCTCAGTAAAGATGTGGGGCTTTACTAAGTCCTCGGACGGACTTCTTGAGAGAATTTGAAGAGTGACGTTGCACTGTTTTGTTTCATTTGCCAACCAACACTCATTTACACTTAACGGTTAATAATCCACCATTATTTCACATTAATATTCGGCCATAATACAAATTTTAGAAACTAAAACAAAACCGCAGACATGACTCTTCACTTTCCCGCCAAGAACCAGAGTAGACTACAACCGATGGCATAATGACGTTCATATGAGCTATTTGTAGCCGAAACTGAATAAATGATTTTGAATTTTGAAGTAAGTTAAAGATAAATAAAAAATTGGTCACTGGTTTCTGTCGAACAATGGTGCTAGGTACAGACGCCTGCACATCAACCTATCCAAAACTGTCAAATTTATTCAATGCATTTTCAACCATAAAACTTAGTCATAAAGTTCAAAGTCTATTGAAGAAATTTGACAGTTTGTGGTAGGTTGATGTGCAGGCGTGTGTACTACCCTAGACCCATATCAAGCGTTTCACTTCAATGTAAGAATTAAAAAAGTGCATGTAGTTTATAACAATTTTAAAGTAATGATAATAATAAAACCAAAGCATTATTGAAAAATAATATAAAACATCTTTATTGTCCCATTAATTTTTATCCATAATAACTTATAAATAATATTTTTTAAATTATACATGTTAGGGTGGGATTACCTCTGGTCCTTTTACGAGGGAAAAGGGTAGATGAAGCCAGTCGATACAAACATTCAGTCTTTATTTAGAGATATCGAGTTAATATTATTTTTAATTTAGTAATCTAATTAGTACTAAGTAGTGAGAATAATAAAACATTTTGATCACCATCGTAATCATGTCGACTGTAGTGCGGCAAATTTAACGACTTAGATTAACATAATTGAATTCTTTACGTGTACTTCTTATAAGTTTTTTATAACATTTAACAATATGTGACTTTCTTTCAAGAATCAGAATATGATCCAAAACTATATTATTTTATACATTTAATTAAAAAAAATAACATAAACACTTTACAATTATTTAATATGTTTATGATTTTAACTTAACAGTTTACTAATTCAATTTTGCATACAATTAAAGATTTGTTAACTGTCACGATAGAGTATCTTATTTGAAACTGGCAGAAGTTAAATTTGCGCACTGCTAATAAAAATAAGCTTAAAAAAGGATCAAGCGTCGCCATTTTATATTTACACGTTCAAAGCGGAAGGCAGTTGGTAACTCGAATTATGTTGGAAGTTACATTGTAAAATTGAACTTAAACTAAATAATGAGCTTTATTTATCGGAAAATTTTCGAAGGTTCTTCCAAAAATGTACAATGTGTGTGAAAAGAACCTTACAAAAAACCCCTTTGCCTCTTTTTGCTTGTCTTTATCTCTTAATCTAACCACGGCACTCACTAATTTAACAATTTTTTGTTATTTAACACGTTGACAGTTCTTTAAAGTTCACAATTATACTACACAAGTCAATCGTTTAATAATTTCTAGGGTAAAATAGAATCTATACAATACACAATCTTTAAAAAAGTTTACAAAAAAATGTTAGCTTGTCATTTTTGAGTCGCTTGTCACTTAAATCATAATACTTAATACTCTGTTATTTGTGGAGACAAAATAACATTCCATGCAGAAACGTAATAATTACTACTGGATTTTAGACATATTTTGTGCATATTACTTATAAAAATCTAATAAAATGGATTAAAAATGGTAGTCACAATAACAATTTCATTTATTTTATTCCCGGAAAATTTTGTGAATTTCCAATATTGTCATAAAAAAATTATTTTATTTAGAACAGTAAGCCCTTTGAACTGTGAACGTGTTAAATAACATTAATGACTAAATCACCATCGAATCGTTTCCATTGCCAGTGTACCGTGAATTTTAAACTTAAATTTAAATAATTTATTTAAAAAACAAATGCATGAAAGATATGTGCTTTATTACACGATAATATAATCGTCAGTCATTTAAATCCTATTTACTAATGAGTATTTATAAAGTATGTTATCCAATGATTGTATTGTAATGAGTGTGTTGAATAAAATGATCGATGATAATTAATTAATGAAGAAGCCGACGCGAGAGGGCGCCACGGTGCGGTCCGCAGTTGTCCCGAGCAGTCATTTTTCGTCTGTAAAGAAAAAAAAGTCATGTTTTAAAAAAGGAACTCGAAAAAGATACGCATAGATAAATGACTCAGAACAAAAAAAACAATAATAAATCCTTCGTAGTAAATGATTATGCTTTTGTAAGTTTATTAATTATTCTTTAAATTACGTAACCTTTCGTTTTAAAATAAAAGTGTAATCATTTAACAATAGGCACCCACTCTAAAGTGATATATCCTACAAAACCAATTTGTGTTACGTTACGTTACGAACACAAATTTTGTGGAAAATAATTGTGTTTTATAAAACAATGACATATTGAATGAAGCGTTTTCTCGTTTGGCAAGCATACTGCTTTAAATAATAGGTACCCGATGTAAGATAATACATGGTCTAAACTTGACTGGTTTTTCAATGGCCAATACCTTGTCTTTACTGCACATGCCGTCAGGTGGCCACTGGCAGTTTATATACTTCTTTCTTTTTTAGACTTGTTGCTCTAGTTATACTAAAACGATCGACCGGTGAAAACTTTATGCCCGGACCTCATTTTAAGATACTTAGGCTGTGGTTAATGAATGTCTTGTTTCTATCTATTCTCTTTAAAGTATTTTTAACACGGACAGTGGAGATCTAGAGTGTGCTTAATTAAGATCTAGAGTGTGCTTAATTAATGGCCTTTTCCTATTTATTCTTTTTAAACTATTACTGTGGTGATGTGTTAGAATTGAATATAATATAAACCTATCGATTTATTCGCTCACTTCATCTCATATTTTATGTTTAAAAAAAAACAGTTGTCCAAAAAGGTTACAATGCACTTTTTAAACTGTGTTAATAAAAAAGGTGTTTATAACAAACTAAAATATTGTCTGTCACCAGCTAGAACAGGCAAAGCGGCGTGCCCTTTGATTTTGAAGGTTCATAAAAAGATGGTAACTATTCCGCAAAAAACGCGACCACCTAGATCACCTCTCAATAGGAGTTATTTACTCGTTGTCTATGGCCTTTTTTGCTAACAAACTTATTGTACAATTCCTAATGTTTGCAAAAAAGTAAACGTTTTGTTTCCGACCTTTTTGTTTCGACTCTACATTTGCGCAAGGGAGTCTTGTGCCGCGTTTATTGTTACATAGATAATAATATACTCAAACTTGGGTCTTCAACATAATTGTTAGAAATAATTGGGAATAGGTTGTCTTTTGTGAATGTTGAAATGAAATACCGATTTGATTTTAAACTCGTTTAATGAGTACCTAACACGGAAAATCATTGTCATTAATTTACATGTTCTATGTTAATTGAGGTCATCAGTCGTCGTCGTCATTTTACATACCACATAAAGTTACATTTTTATATTATCACAGTGTTAAATTATCACTGTGTTATATTTAAAAATAGCGAACTTGTTAACTTTTCATGCAATAGTGTACTAAATAGTAAATCATTCTGATAGCTGAAGATTAAGTCATTTTGCTATAAAGGTATTATTTTTAGACCATAAACTTGAATGCCTTTAAACATTAAAAACAATAAAATTCAATTTTATTCCTAAGCCCATTTGTTACGCCGCATCCGGTCGAAGTAGCGAACAAAGCAGACGTTTAATTACAATATTCCGATAACGACACTAATTATAATAGAAGAGTACAGTATATCTCGAGTGTCCTAAGGCAAAAAACTAGCCAATATTTGCCGCCACTTGTTCCAGTGCACCGGTCAGTGGTCATCCTTGGAGGACCCGGGCCTGCACACCTGTCATTGTTCAATTAAACTTGGCGACACATTGCCTTAAATAATCCTTCAAATTGAACGCTTGCTACTTTTTTTTTATCTGTTTATTTTTGTTATTAATTTTCAGCGTCTCTGTCTTTAGCGCTTTGTACGTTTATGTGAAGTTTATCGCCAGTCGATAACAGATGGCGCTGGAGTGTTTCGCATGCGATTGCTTTTGAATAACGAACTAATTTTTTTACTTATTCTAATTTAATGAGTACGTCTATTGTTTTATATTCAAATTTTTTAAACGATTGAACCAAACTTGTTTCATCTCTTCATCTCAAACAGTCAGATCGTCAACTAGAACACTTTGTACTAGGAGAACATGAAACACGAAGAGGTTACTGTGGTAAGTAGTCTACTCTTCTATAGAGTTCTGAAGACCGTGTGATGTGGTTGCGAATGTTATGAATGGGTCTGTGATTTCCAAACCAAGGAATGCCCAAAAAATATGGAGCATTAAAATTAATTTAAACTAGAAATTCTTCAATATCTTAAATAGTTACCTACCTAATATTAAATCCTAAAACTCTACCATCGTAATGATTTGCTGTTATGTATCTAATCCACAATAAATACAGATGCAATAACTAATGGAAGTCTGAAGACGAAAAGATAGATAGAACACGGAAGTTAATAAATAATGCCTTCCTTTATTGTAAGATCAAGAAAAGCGAGTTATCTTCAGCTTATTACGGGGAGTCGAGGTACCAGGCGCGCAGAGATCGCGAGAGGCCAACTTGTGACGTAGTACCTAGTTTCAATGTTGTTGTTATACACAGAGGTCGGGCGTGTGGGCGCGCTCGGTAGTGTGAGAGAGCGCGTGTTGCCGCGTCACAGTCACACAACCACTGACGATTTATTTTGACGCATTTTCATATTTCCGTACGTAACGTTTAATTATGCACCTTACCATAACCATAACCATTGGAATTTACATAATTATTTTATATCTGTATTTAAAAACTGAATTGTTCTTAAACGAATCTGTATTCTAAACTTTGTCGTTGATAAAATGGTAATTCCAAATTTGAAAAGAGTTTTTATCGCCACGCGCGGGGCCGACGCGTCGAGGCAAGTGGCGTAAAGCTACTTTTTTCTAATTCGTAAGGTTGACGCTCTCTTGTTCACACGGGGCACGCCTCACACGCTCGTGATCGTTGCCTCTAAGAACTGCCTATGCGGAAACACAAGTTTGCTATTAACACGCGTTCCTGTGCTATGAGATACTGCCACTTAGTACGTACATAAGCGAGTATGTTCAGCTAGGTTTTCTCTATACCGAACCGTTCCAATACACAGAGATGGTCCAACGCGAGCATGCGCCGTGTATGCATGTATTCTTGACATTTATTTGTATACAATTTTCCCTCCACACGTGAAAGTTTTCGTGGATGTTGTTGTATTTTCAGATTGGTTGTGAGCAGTTTCTATGTTTCGGGTACCAGGCTAGCATGAGTTCTGAGGAGGTTGTTGTGCCGCGCACATGTTAAGATACGCAATGTTTTGATGTGTGCGTTCATCGTTGTTTGTATATGAGTTCTGATAAATATATTGCTAAACTGCTAAAAGGTCGCGACTCGCGCGTAAGGCTTTTGACCACAATTTGGTGTGTACGCAACTAATCGACGCTGTAATTCGACCTTTAACTTGTTGGGTACTGATTCTTATTAAGATTTCGGGTTAGGTTTGCTAAAAATATCTGCAATTTTGGACATCACAACGAGGGTCAGCTATTGATGATATAGAGCTCCTAGAACTTTTAAAATTGATTTAAGATATTGATTATTATCAAAAGAAACATTATTTAAAAATAACGATTGCCAACTTATCGTTGCTTTTGGCTCGTTGTTATTAGTTTTACTCTAGATATTGAATAAGACCGTATAAAGAACAAGGCGCGCATTGGGTGCTTTTCGTATCAGGATAAATACCACGTCTGTAGTCTAGTAGTTAGATCGCTTGCCTCAGATACTTATGTGCTGGGTTCGATTATTTCTTGATTATTCTTCCAAAAAGGGGAGAACACTACTAAGTTTCAAAGATAGAAAATTAGTGAAGGGCATTACAGATAGTTAAACTGCCTAAGCGTTTTCCACTTAGCACCATCATAATTTGTCCACTTCATCTGGATTTCGCTTATACTATTTGAAAACGCTTACAATCGTGTGTCAGTTGTCTAATTTTGTTATTTTCCCTATTGCCCTAATGTCAAAAGCTGGCCACCGACAACCTACTAAGCTACTGAAACAGCATAAAAACTCTTGCACCGTGTTTTGTCACTGATACGGTTTGTGTCTTATTTTTATTTGTATTGTGACGTTATTGAATAAGCAGACATCACACTACTGGGCTATCAAAACAGCGTAAATCTCTTGCACCGTGTTTTGTCTCTGATAATGATGATACCCTTGACGGATCTTTAGTTTTTTTTTTCCTTTAGTGATGGCTTCGTGTGATTAGCATTAGCCAGTGTCAAAGTAATATTTCTTACAAGTTAAACTTATAATTAAGCAATATTTCCTTCCTGTATTATGATTATTGATGATGGATGATGAATGTTAATAGAAATGAGAAGTGAGAAATGATATACCCATGAGGGGTTGGGCCTCTCGAGTATCTCAGTAAAGATGTGGGGCTTTACTAAGTTCTCGGGCGGACGTCTTGAGAGAATTTGAAAAGTGACATTGCACTGTTTTGTTTCATTTGCCAACACTCATGCACACTCACGAACACTTAACGGTTAATAATCCACCATTATTTCACATTAGTATTCGACATAACACAAATTTTAGAAAATAAAACACAACCGCAGACATGACTCTTCACTTTCCCGCCAAGAAGACACAAGAATGTCTTATTCTGAAACGTTATTGAATAAGCTTACTCGGTATCTGTGACAAAACACGGTGCAACGAGATTTTCGCAGTTTTCCACCGGCACACAAGCGACAGTAGAAAGGGGGAAGTGTTGACGGTCACACAGACACACGGACGTAACTACACAGACGGTCACACAGACGCATGGTGTGTCTACTAGGCGTGTGCATAGACGCACGGTCGTGTGCGGCTGTGCGGCATTGACACACGCGGTCTAGACTAGTGCCGATTTGTGCTGGGGCTAGGGAAAACGAGCCATAGTAAAAATGCCACTAATTTTCTGATAAAATATGGGTAATTGAGACTTCTTCAACACATTAATTACAGATCTATTTCTTGTACTATGTTGTGTGTTTATTAAAACTAGCGGTCGCCCAGTGGTCGAATTTCGACCCTAGTTCACAAAATATACAATATTTATAGAATGTTATGTAATTAATGTTTCATTTTATACATAATTATATGTTCCGGAACTCCTTCTATAAATAATCTTTAACTATACCAAGTCTCACACTCCGTCGTTCGCACAACGTGCTTAAAAAGAGGCAAGAAGTTCACGTATTAATATATAGATAATTTGTTGCATTAACAATTAAGTAAAAACAATTCGGTAATTTCATACTGTTCTTGAGATTATCTAAGAATTTATGTTACTAAACTATTAACATTTTATTTGATAGCTGCTAGTGCACAACAATCAGCGGTCCCAAAATTACATTATTTAAACAATAATATTGTTTAAAATTTAATATTATTACATTTAAGTATCATACTAGGTGTGTGAACTGTTATTGAGTCATGCATAATTAAATAAATAAATATCATCTACTGTTCGTTAGATAACATGCTCAAAGGCGACATTTATATTTGAAATCTGGAAATAATCTATATACGTGAAACAAATCTTTGTAAAATTTCGCACACTTATAATTATCCCAATTTACATTCAGGAAAGATTATAAATATTAGTATGTATTGTTTATATTTGTTTATTAAAATGTATTTCGTATTTTATTTTATTTATATACATAGCGAGATTTCGCTGTTCAGATTTGATAGTCTGCCAGATAAATGGCCAGAAAAATAGACAGACAGACATGATGAAACTGTATAGTTTACTAGGTCATCCAAAAGGTGGTGTACAAAAAATATGTATATTTTATTTCAGCAATGCGAACCAAAACAGCCAGTTGCCAAAGAGTTTTAACTTGCAAAAAGGTCTGTGCTGTTAGTTAGATGAAACTTTAGAACGATACTCAAAAAACATGAGTCATAGACAAAATTTGTTTATTTTTTATGCAAACGTCTCGGATCAAAACAGCCAGTTTCCAAATGGGTCTGTGCATTTAATTGATGGATAAACTACGACATCCAATAACATGGCTTACAAAATAGAATGGACTTGGCGTAAAAGTAATAAGGCGGACATGCTTGCGGTTTCGTATGATTTTAAAAATGTGTATTTTGTCGATTATTAATATTAAAATATTGATGGTATTCGTGCATGTGCATGAGTGTTGGCAAATAAAAAAAACACCCAAACGTCACTTTTAATTTTTCTCAAGACGACCGCGTGAGGTGTTAGTCAAATCCCAATTTTTTTCTGATACTCAAGTGGTTTGGGAGGGAATATAATTGATTACTACTCATTTCTATTTTTTTAAATTTGTTTTATTAACCTATGTTTACAAAATTTTAATAGGGTTACAAAGTGTTACACATAAAAACCACTAATAGATTCTCACCGATCAATAGAAGTAACATATAAATTTAAACTAGAAGCACGCATTATTAACCTTGCTCAAACTATTAACGAATTGGTATTACCACAACAGAATATCTAGTTACGAATATTATGTGGGTTTATCATCTACTAACAAACAAAACATTGTATAAAATTGTAAGAGAAATAACTTTGACACCGGTTAAATGTGCAGAGCTCCAAGCCACAAAATTAAGAAAAAGAAACTATTGTTTATCTGTGACACAGCGCACAAACCTCAGAACAATGCACAAACGAAATTATGTTTCTTTTTTATGCATACGTCTAGGATCAAAACAGCCAGTTGCCAAAGAGTTCGAGCCGCGAAAAGGTCCGTGCTGTTAGTGGGTCAGCCGTCGTACGATCTGACGCGGTGCAGCCTTGCCACAAACCAAGTTTAGTTGCATCAGACACTTGCATAACACTCTGCCGTAACATCCGCGTCGTACGGAATCTAGCTAAGTGCAAGCAAGTGTATAGAATTCTTTCTAAAAACCACTTTTGTGCTTCTAACATAGAGATTTAGTGACATCATGCTGTCTTTAACTTGAACACTAAGAGGCTAAAGTTTTCCATCAAAGGGGGATTGGTCTACAACCCATTACGCTGGGCATATCCAGCATTGGCCAAGGGTAATAGATAGATCAGGTTGAAATCTTTTTTTTACGCCTAGCACGGTGGCCTTTATCTCATCCGAAGACTATAAGGCCGAATGTAGAGGCGTACTTCCCTCGGAATCCTGAACAACTGATGAACAGGCTACCTTGTGACCGTCGGGAAACAACAATACTACTAAAAGTCGTTGTTTTGACAGACTTAGATATGTAAACGTTAGTAGTTAGCCATGCGGACTTAAAACAAGCCCTACCACCAGCAAAAGTAACATTTTATAATCTTTTAGGTATAAAAATAAAAAGTGCATTTATTATACATAAATAAATACAGCAAAATGCCAAGTCCTATATTAAAATACAAGTTACGATAACATACGAAACTAACACGCGTCTAATCTAAGATAAAATATAACAAATACGAGTTATAAGGTTCATTCACACTAGAATATTAATATTGTGTTTTGCTCCGCTGTAATAATTTAATCAGAAATACTTATAAGTTAACAATACCTATCCTACTAAGGAAATACAACATTTACCATAGTTAATAATAATAATAATTTGCTATGTATTTAGTGTTTATTTGATGTAATATCCCAGCATATTATTTAAATAAAATAAAAATTATGAAATTTTATTTAAACGAATCTATTTACATCTATAAATGTATGTAACTTACAAATACCGGAATGTGTAACATATATGTTTATATAATTCAATTAATCCCTTTCGTTATATCACGAAGGATTCCATTGTTTGTATATAAATCAACTAGAATGGAAGTAAATAAGTACAAAACTCTTTGAGCATTTGTATTCGGATATCGTGGAGTTAAGTCAAATAAAATACTTGTGATCAAACATAACGAAAACCAGTTCCTCGGAAATGGCTCCTTTAAATATTTCCACCCGAACCATATGAACTCTATTAAATTGTAGAGATGTGACCATTGCATTCCTGTGTTTTACTACGTCTTAGCTAGTATGTTAAAACGTCGGTTCAAAGACATTTCATCAGCAATAGGAACAATACAGTTCACTTATATTGAGAAAGTCCGAGTTTGCTAAAGCAAATTATCTCTAAATGCGTTTTGTTTACTTTAAATAGGTACAATAATAATTTTAAAACTTGTAGCGTTTTATATAAAAAGATAGCTAGACTGATTCACTATATCTTCAGGTATGCGTATATATATGTTTGTTTGCATATAGTATGTTCTCTTTCTTTAGTTAGTTCTTGAGTTAGGTAATTGGAACTTATGTCGTTATTGTGATGTGTAAGTAATTTTTTTTATTAAACTTTAATTAAGAAACGCTATTAGTAATGATTTGCCTAATTTTAACACTAGACATACAGCTAGTTACATGCTATAAGCGTTTTAAATGTAAAAGAACTTATACATATTTGGTATTTTTAAACAAAACGAACTATTCGATGCTGTTTCAATAAATCATCGGAAATTATTAAAATGGTGAACGTGTCGTGCTAAGACGCAATAATACGATCAAACCGTACAAATTATAAATGTACGTAATTTGGCACGTTCGTAAATAATGATTTTATTATTGCATAAATATATTGGCACCTGCTTTTGCTCTATGGGCCAATAGTGTTGCCACTTAATTATTTAAACACATTGTTGGTCGCCGGAGTGAAGGGCTATAAGGTCGATATTCGTAGCCACCAAGATCTGCTCCGGGTCTTAGGACTTAAACATAATTAGTCTGGCCAGCTGTCGCCCGACCTTGTAATGCACCTTTGTAGTTCTGTACATACTTTGCATCGCAAAAAATGCACATTTTCAAGTTCAATTCTGTATGAGACTTTTTGCTCGTTTTGCTATATTAAAAAAAGGAGTACCACAGACAACTTGATCTCAATGTTTCTTTGTTGACATTTTTAATGTTAATTTACATAATATTGTAGAGCGATATATTCGAATTAGTATTATCTCTGTGTTTGACGAGCGAGAACTGATGGCTCTTTTAAAGTAAAGTAAGTAGAGAAAATTTCTTCACATGAAATAGTTTCATGATATTTGCTTCTATCAGAATAAAATGGAAGTCAGTCAATGTATAGATAAAGTTTCAATTGATATGCCAGTGAGAGTTATCATTAAGTTAGTTACAATTTACTTTAATTACACCGTTAAAGACTTTGTTTGCCCATACACCTGCTTTTTCAACGCGAACAAATTTATCTTATTTGGACTCAGTAAGTGTTTTTATTAAACTACTAATGAGTATCACTAAGAGAAGATCGCGTAATGTTTAATTAAAAAAAGAAAATTAGGTAACTTTTAAAAAAATAACAGAAGAAGTGTTATAAACAACGTAGTGTTTTAAAAAAAGATTTTTGCTATATGAACGTCATACAATGAATTTTTGTTTGTTTTTATTTTCTCTATTGTGTTGGATAGATTGTTTCTATAGAAAAAACAAAATTATGCATGAGTGAGCCAGTGACACCCACTTATCAAGATTAACATATCCCAAGCGCCATATAAGCTATTTTTATAGCTAGCCAGTTCAGGTTTTATCACAATCAAATTACGCCACATTATGTTACGAAATGGCTCCTATGTCCATATGGGGTTACCGAAATTGCTCTTTTGAATTACAATTACTAAAATATGACGAAGGCGTTAGTTATAAAACAATGTTGGTCCTTTTATTAGCATTTCGAAATTTGTCGAAATTCATTATAATAATGTTTGACGTTATTTTGACAGTTTTATTTTTATTTTCACCAAAGAGAAAAGACGGAAAAACAAAATGGTCGACTTTAATAACCTCAAAAAATACTGGCTGGTTTATTTCATACTGACAAAGGAAGACGTCCAACGTGCGAAGCATAATGTTTACGAAGCAAAAAAATGGCGGGCTAGGGAGGTTGACCTATGATGACGCAACGCCGAAAACAGGCCACACTGCAGGCTCTGCGAGGTCAAGGAGGTTCATCGCCAAAATTAATATTGCCATATCAGTGACTCGCGTCTCTAATTTTTAGCAACTACTTTGTCCACGTTACTCTTTTTTTAATATAAATTGAATTATACAAATTCAGTGACTCGCATCTCTCTATAAGCAACTAATTTGTCAATGTTACCGTATTTTTTGTGTCGAGTAGTTTTATGTGTTAGTACTTTTTAAATTAAAATTTAATTATACCTTTTTTACGTTTTGCTTAATTGAAAAACTTGCGCTGAAGATGAGGATTTAATAACTAGTTTTAAGTGTATAAATGATTGCACTAGCGCGTCGAGGGCTTAATTACCACCTACTTATCAAAGATATATCTTTTGCCACAACTACGTAATTGTGTACAAAGGTAAAGATAAATAATATTAAACGATTATTGCACTCGAAACTGAATCTAATCGCTGGCAACACCCAAAGTTGTTTTCCCCAAAACCCAAGCGCGATGTGCACGTAACCACGAATATTGTTGATGTGGTTGTCGCCGAGGAGCGTTGTGGAATCGTGTCCGCGTCTATTTTGAACTCCCGATCGACCGTTCCCCCGGTTGTTGAACTGGAATAATTCGGCAAACACAGACACATTACGCGCCTTTAATCTTCCAACACGGTACGAGCGTGCTGATTATAAAGTACCTAGCTGGCGCGCCAGTTCCAATTTTGAAATATCATTTTTCTTTTTAAAACTTTACCTCTTACCAAATAGGTCGAGTGTACACCAAAAAGGTTTTAACCTTGCTATTTAAAACTTGCCTCAACAGTGGAAAATGACATGGTACAATTATGATAATTAATTATACAAAAATGTGATTACACACGAAATACAACAGGCGTATACAAGTGTTTACGCGAAACAGCACACAGCACGCGAAGATTCTTTGTGGCGGTGTGCGTGCTATGTAAGGCTGTGTGTGAGCGCTGTCTTTGTGTGTGTACGTGGAAGCGCGCGATGAAATAAAATATGTCCGGTCAACGAACTCGCGGTCGGTGCCATAAAAATTGCGATACTGGCCGAAATTCCGGCGGAAAATCAAATATCTTTGACTCATCACTACACTAGAAAACAGATCTATTATAATTAAATAAATTATGAAATCATTAAGTTTTTATAAAATATCAAACGTTCCACGCGGTTTGTAATTTTGGCAGTCTTACATGGCGGTGGGTAATAGGAAGGATTACGGCTGTGCAACGAACTTTTAATATGCAGAGAGTGCAAGACGCGTGCCGCCACGGCGACAGCTGTCCATTCGCTCTTTGTCGACTACAGAATGTCAAAAAAGTTCCTAGGCACATAAAGCACAAAACCTTAAGCAATAAAGATTATATAATCGTATATAAATAAAACATTTTAATTTTTCAGAAAAAAAAAAATATTCCAGATTCAATATTTTGACATTTATTATAATCTTTATTTCTTAATTGACAGAAACAAGTGAGTCAAACAGCTAAAATATACTCACGTTCTAAAATCGAACAATTTGTTGCGTTGCTATAGGCCGCCGGGTTTTTTGCTGGGCATTTTCAGTGTTCTTATAGATGTACCATTTCCGGAAACGCGCAACGCGAGTCAGCTGATTTCCATCCAATGACCTTGTGGGCACGTCCCCCTCAGTTTTATTCATAGTATTTACAGTCGCGATGAGTTTGTTATTGATGAGTCAAGTCGCCCTTCCCGCTATAAACCTCCTCTTTCTGCAGGATGATGTTTCTTCTGGATGTGCGCCTGTCAATATCCTGCGCCTTCCGCAACACATCGTGTCTCATCGGTGATGGGAATAGTTAATAGATTTCTGTGGGATCAAGCCCGATCATGATGATAATCGAGTCAGTACTGGCCGGTAGGATCGAGTACTTTAATTGTCATTTTTTTGTTAAATACGTTTTTAATACAGACCAGTGGGATCCAAGCTGATTAGAGCCATTTTAGTATTGGCCGGTGGGGTCCAGAGTCAGTATATCCATTTTGGTGGTATCACGTATTTAATAAAGTCCAGTGGGGTCCAATGAGAGAATATCCATGTTCTTTTTTTAATTGAAATCACAATCTAACACAAGAGTTCGTATATGCGTGCACCGTCTTCCGTAGAGGATTATTTAAACACTGTAGTCTGTTCGCGCGTGCGCCGGTAGGGGCAATGCGCGACGTTGCGCGGGCGCAGGTTTATATGATAGAAGCGGGCTACGGTGCCGCCATCTAGCGGCGAGTGGATGGCAACACAAATGAGTTTTCCGAACGAGAGGTCAATGATAGGGTTAAAGAAAACTTGCGAATGCTTTTCCGCGTTATAGCTGTTTTATACGGTATTTGTTTAGAAGAGCTAGTCTCTACGTTTATGGGTGCTTTAAAGTTGGTTGTGAAAGATCAGTTTTATGTTACTTTTAACTATTGCTGATTGGTTTTCCCGTGTAATGTGAATTGCGAATTCTTACGTAGTAAATAAAGCAGGAAATACAGAAAGATTATTTCGGGAAGAGAGTAAAGTAGAATACCTTATTAGTACATTGTTGCCATGGTAATTTGTTTTGTTTTTTTTCTTTTTCTTTGTCACAACTTTACATTTGGCCTGTGTCAATTAGGTTAAATACTTTACTTTGGCTACTATTATGATTGAACTGTTTTTAAATAGGCCCGTCTGATGAAGAAAGAAATTTAAAAGGGTATGACTAGTCGTTGCACGAGTAAAGCAGTACTAGAGTATGCAGTTGCTATGGTGACTTATGTAATAACATGACGTTGATAGGGTTGGCTACTTTGGCTACTTGGCGCTTAGAACAAAAACTAAGCTTTATTTTTTTTCCCCTTAGTTGATGGCTTCGTGCGATAAGCGCATTTAGCCAGTCTCAAAGTAATTTTTCTTACAAGTTAAACTAACGCTTCACTAAGTCCTCACGCGGACTTCTTGAGAGAATTTGAAAAGTGACGTTGCACTGTTTTGTTTAATTTGCCAACACTTATGCACACTTAAGGGCTTAACGGTTAATAATCCACCATTATTTCACATTAATATTCGACATAACACAAATTTTAGAAAATAATGCAAAACCGCAGACATGACTCTTCACTTTCCCGTCGAGAAGTCCGTCCTAAGCTGTATTAAGTATTTGTTCTAAGCCTAAGGGTTGGCTGTTTTTTAGATTTTTACGAAAAACTATGGGATCTTATCTATACAGCCTTCTTTTTGACCCTGTGAATCCTCCTAACTGGGACACTGGAGCCTAAATCCATACAGCTTGGTCTTCAGTAAATTTTCTTCATTTGATGTTGATATATAATTATAACGGCATTAAACGACTTATGTATAAATAAAATTATATGCAACGGGTTATTCTTTGAGATATTATTAATTTGATAGATTAGAAAGTATTAAATTGATCTTGTTTAAAACACCAATATGAAGTTGTTAACGCGTCCGGTCTGCGATTGCTGATGTTAGTAACTTTCGCAAAGGCCGGTCATCGGATGGGTGACCAAAAATGTATCATCTCGAGCTCCTCCGTGCTAAAGGCAGGCTGTTGGTCTCTGCCGCATTAGCAACGTTAACAACCACAAATCCGCACTGGGCCCGCGTGTTGGTTTATGTCCCGCCGGTTTCCCTATCTATCCATAGGGAAGGCTCGTGCCCCAGCAGTGGGGACGTTGATGAGCTGGTGAGATGAAGTTGTCAGGAAGTTATGGAACTGGTTTAGTGCACATCCTTTACTAATAAAAGCATGTAAATTCAACCGTGAATACATTTTTATTTGTATTAATTAAATAAATTTAAAATTGGAGTTTCAAGTAAATATGACTTTTGTTGGCGGCTTCACAGTTATCAAGATTGAGGTCAGACTTAAAAACTTTGGCATTTTAAATTGAATTAATACTTGTAGTCTTCTGATGGCGAGCCAGAATAAAGCAATGCCATTGTGACCACGTATTATATAAAAGAGTATCTTATCTTAGTAGGTTGAAATAAAACAACTTTTACGGATTTACTCGCGTTTATTTTACACATTACTTTTAATTAATGTTCATCCTGACGTTTCGAACCCTGCGAGTAGATCCGTAAAAGTTGTTTCATTTCAATGTGTAGTGTTCGCGTAAAGGAGATTGACCATTTATGAAATCGCTTTGCATCAAAATCAAATTAATATAGAAAATTTGTATATTTTTTCCTGTTTTTTTGACACCTTTAAAACAAAACATATATAAATTTTACATGGTTTTTTTATATATTATAGACTTATTTAAAGAATAAAACGAATGTAAAGTTGAAAAGAATCAGTCATTTATTTGTAATATTATTCTTACAATATTAATTGAAACTGTTGTACTATGTGTACTTAAAATCAGGCACGACATTAACAATTTAACATTCTTACAAAACAAATCAACATTATTATATTTAAACATTTAAAAAATACTCAAAAATATTTTGGTTTGCGTTTCAACCTTTTCAACTTCGCCAAATGACCAAAATGTTGAATAATTTCGGCGGGCTGGTTAGAACCACAATAGTTCAATTGGAAGAGCACCTGACCCGGTATGTCAGAAGGGTGCAGGTTCAAATCCTGCTCGTGGAATTTTTTTCAACATTTGTGCTTTTGTAATTCTTCAATACATTTCCAACCATAAACCTTAGACGTAAAGTTCAAAGTCTACTGAGAAAATTTGACAGTTTGTGGTAGGTTAAGGTGCAGGCGTGTGTACATACTGCAATTAAACTATAAAAATTTCAATAACATTTTTTTTCAATAAATTTATAAAAAATGTTATTGAAATTTTATTTCAAAGCGCGCTGGCCCGATATACAAAGCTCCGGCTAAATTTCCAGATCGAGAAAACTGTGTTTCAGATTATTCGATTAGTAGCCCGGGTTTGTATCACCAACCCGCATTTGGCAACCACTTTTCAATACAGAATTAACGAATCAATTCAGTTAATTGATAATTTTTGAAACGAGGTTGTCATCTCTTGATTGTATTGGTATATTTTTAAACGGCATATCTCCAAACTTAACTTATAAGTACATATAAGCATATGTAATTACACTTTGATGTTGCTATAGCGATCGTGTGTATGTAATAAGGTTAAGTTACTTAAAAATTAAACACATTATTAGTAACAATCGCAATGACACTTATGCGTAATACAAATAAGAACGAAAATATGTTATGAAATCCTTCGTTTGGTGTGCGGTTTGCTTTTAAGTTTTTTGTGTAATTAAGGCAGCGATGATATAAACTCATATCGATATGTCCCTTTCGATGACATTTCGTAATGTATATCGAAGCATTTTTTAAACTGTCGATACATTTTCAATTAATATTGATAAGCTGCAGCTCCATTTTCTTTTCTGATTAAAAACTTTGATTCATACAAAAGATTTAAACGATTACACTAAACATATACTAAGAACATATAACGTACGACTTATAATACTTAAGGTCCTCTGTGGCGCAATTGTAAATGCGCTCGGTCTGTGATTGCTAAAATTAAGAAACTTTCTCAAAAGCCTAACATTCGATGGGTCACCAAAAATACGGAAAGCACGTAAAGCCGTCGATGCATTAGCAGTCGTTCACAACCACCGCACGGCACTGGGCCCGTTTGGTGGTTTACGCCCGTTCTCCCTGTGGTGTTTCCTATTGGGAAGGTTCGTGTCCCAGCAGTGGCCACATAAAATGGTGATGGTGATGATAGCGTAGTACATGAATTTAGCATAGGATAGGCTAGGTGGAGCGACGATAGAGTAGCGTAAGATGAGGATTGATATTTTAAACATTGGTATACTCATTTCCATTCCATTCATGGGTGTAGCTTTTGTTCCAATGTCTAGAATTGAGATGTTTTACGTCATAGTATTTGTAAAAAGGGGACTAACCAAAGTTCTTACTGAATAATTTAACAAGAGTGACCAATAGTTTCTTACCTCATTGCTAAAGTCTGTACTATACTTTCCTCAAGTATTGTTAATTGGTAATTTAAATACACTTTACGTATATTACAGATTGCTAAATAGTATGAGGCTATGAGGATACCATCTTCAATAGGTTATCTTCGTCACCTTTGGTCTTGTGGTTATACACGTGGACTTTGACCCAGAGTTCCCGGGTTTCAAATTCGGGGTAGGTGTTATTGTGCGCAGTTGGTTGATGGTTTAAGTCCGTTTGGTTATTCCACTACCTTACTTAAGTTTGTCGCTATAGAAATTATGTTGGTAGAATTGTTGCGTACTGACAGATTCGAGATAAGATGGCCAGCCTGTTCCTCGATAGTTGAGGATTCCGGGTGAAGTGCTCTTCCACTTTCGCCTTAATATTCTGTTACCATCAGTTAAAATTAAAGCCACGCGCTTCTGGTATTAAAAAAACATTTAAAGAAGGGTCTTCATCACACTATCATCATCACCAGCTCATTATTTGTCCCCACTGCTGGGGCACCCAAGGGCTAGGACGAACCGGCCATAAACCACCACGCGGGCCTAGTGCGGTGCGGTGGTTGTAAACGACTGCTAATACAGCCGTGAAGAACGGCTTTACGTGCCTTCTGAAGCACGGAGGAGCTCAATATTATAAAGTTTTGGTCACCCATCCAATAACCGGCCTTTGCGAAAGTTGCTTGACCTCAGCAATCGCACACAGGGCGACTCCGTCTTAACAAAAATTTAAATAAAATTTAAAAAGTAAATAATTTTTTTTATTGCAATACACACAGTTACCTAAAAGATCCTATAGGGACTCCACTCAGCATTTGTTGCCGTGTAATAAATCACTACGCTTTCTTTTTTGGAGAATATTTGCTGATTGCCTTAAATGGCATTTTCAGCTTCACCGGGCTTTTTTGGAGGCGCCGAGAAACTTAAATGGTTCCTCCGTGTGAAACTAATCACCTTCGGAGGTTTTCTAGGGCGAATGGCGTCACGCACCACGGCGTGTCCCCATGCCCTACTAGATTCTCCGAGGGGTTCGGATCGGATCGGGTCTACAACGCTGGTCTTAGACCTTAGTTTAGTGTAAATAGTTTTTTAACTAGATTTAATTAGTTAATTCAGTATTTCCAATATATATTTATTTACAAAGTTTAAGTACGCCTGCTCATCAAGCTATCCAAAACTGTCAAATTTCTTCAATAAATGTTCAACTATATGCCGTATACATAAAGTTCAAAGTATATTCAGGAGATTTGACAGTTTGTGATAGTTTGATGCACAGGCGTGTGTACAGTCACGAGCACACATGTACACCCTTTTGATTAGTTTTCAATCTTATCCCGTTGTGTTAAGAGTTACATTGTTTACATATTAATGCTCGTGACTGTACCCTATCAGTTAACCGAAATCGAGACGCGGATATTATGATGACGTCACAAACATCACTCGATGCAATGACGCAAGTAGTGGTCAACTATGACTAGGTACAAGTGCAACGAAACGGGAAAACTTTACGATTACTCAAACATAAACCGATACACCTTGAGGTCTTGTGTTATAAATCTATAACCTTTCGACCGCCACAGCATAAATGCGACGCCGCCTCGGAGAATCTAGTAGGGCACGGGGATACGCACTAGTGCTGATGCCGTTCCCTTTATGAAAATCTCCGAAGGTGATTCGTGTCACACGGCTTGAGGAACCCTTTAACTTTTTAAACTATCATGGTCACTTACACCAGTATAAATTATAACGGAGTTATTACCAACAACTTTACTGTTCAATACTCAAACACAACAAAAAAGATGGCAATAATCCCGTTAATAATATTTATTCTGAACCCTTGAAGTTTCTCGACGACCCTAAAAACCCGGTGAAGCTGAAAATGCCGCCTGAGGCAATCAGAAAACTCTCTCCAATAAAAAAGTGGCCAGTACAGCCCCAAGCATTTACATGTATACTCTTTTGACTAGTTATGACTCTTATTCCATTGCATTAAGAGGTACACTGGTTACATTTTTTTTTTATTTTTTTTTTATTTTTTTTTTATACTTAGCACGGCAAATGACTCCACACCACCTGATGTTAAGTGGAAATGGAGTCCAGACGCGAAGACAACGGTTACATAACCAATTACAATAATTAAATATATTAAAATTAAACAAAATGAAAGGTTTATAAAGAACTACATTAACTTATATGCATCTTCTCACAAAACCACAAGCAATCAAGCAAGATTTATTTATTTTTCATTTGTTTAAAAACTTCTGCAACATAAATCACATAGCGGGTTTAATGCCTGAGGCATTCTCTGCCAGTCAACTATAGGGTGGTGCAGAGATAACATGGTAGGTGCAATTAGGTTAAGACAAAAAAAAACTTCTTAAACAAAAATTTATTTAAATTAATTTAACAGATTTAATTTTATAAACATTTATTTTTAAATAACTTATAACCTTAAATAAAAATTACAAATCGCACGCACTATCCATGCTGATTCGTATTCCCAACGCATAGCGGTCGATGTAAATGATCTGCCTACTGATGGAGGCGATCCGTGACCTAGACATCGCTACTTGGTCGTAAGGCCTGTGTTGAGGGTTAGATCATGCGCGTGTTTAGCTAAACACGTCGTCAGTCTGTGGACGTCCCATAGCTGGGATCAGAGAGTTCCTACTTAGCCTAGCATAAGCAATATGATTATTAGTTTTTAGTTGTGAACTTGGTCTTGGACTAGAAACCAATGATCGAATTTTTTTCCTTTGATGATTAAAAATAGGGGACAACAACTGATTTTAGTTTTTAGCAACAATTTAATACAGACCACCTACTTCCTAGCGGGCTTCCCGTAAAGTTTCAATTGAAATAATATATGTTATTTTGGCGACGAATTGGTTGCTGATTGCCTCAGACGGCATTTGCAGCTTCAACGGGCTTGTTTGGGGGCGACGAGGAACGTAAAGGGGACCCAAGCCGTGTGAAACGAATCACCATCGGAGATTCTCTAGAGGGAACGGCATCGCGCACTAGTGCGCGTCCCCGTGCCCTACTAGATTCTCCGAAGGGTTCGGATCGGGAGATTTTGCCGTTGTGGAAAAATATTTAATCTTTTAATGATGACTATTATACAAATTGAACTATAGAAAGTGTCCACCCATTGATGAGTTCAATGATTAACAGTAGTTGTTGATTTCTCAATATTGTATTAAAAATGTAATGCGAGGAAGAGAAATGTAAGAATTATGGAGAAAAGAAAACGCTCTTGCTGAGTTTCTTGTCGATTCTTCTTGATTCCCCGCCATAGATTTTAAGAACCAATGAAGGTGAGGCTTTCATAAATACTCAAATTGTAGCTTTAATTAACAAAAAGAAGTTACTCTACTTAATGCAAGTAAATAGAATACTGATTTAAAATTGATTTTGACAAATGGGAAAACTGTAAAATGTTCTGCTTAAACGAGATTTTCAAGGGGTGCGGTTTCAAATACCGTACTTGTGTGGGAAAAAACCAACATTTTTCAAACTTTTTTGGAATAGTACATTCGTCTATAGAGGCACATTTTCAGTACCAACGCGCAGATAGTTCTAGAAGCGGATTGAATGTCAAATGTTGGCGCGACAGTGTTCGGTAGGAGAGAGCGCGACGCGACAACGCGAGACAACAGGCTTTGTTAGATGCATCGGACAGCGGCGGCTGTGGAGACAACCGATTTTTTTTGTTTTTTTATGTATATTTTTAATGTTTATTTTTTGGTGGAAAGATTTTTGAAATGGAAATTTATGACATTTTTGATATAATTCATGGAATTAGACGTTTATTTGCGAAAATCAATGGCATCCAAAAATGCGATTACAATATGAATCTTTTAGAATGTAACTCATCCTTTAAGGCACAATTTCTAGCACAAGAAGCGGATTGAGTGTCAAACCTTGGCTCCATGGTAGTTGTTTGGAGAGAGTGCGACGCAACAACGCGAGACAACAGGCTTTGTTAGATGCATTGGCAGCGGCGGCTGTGGAGACGACCAATGAAATTAAGACTATTTTTTTGGCCAACAGTAGGACAGTAATAGGCTATTTAACATTACTTTACTTTTTTTATATAGAATAAGGCATTATTAGAAATGCATGGCATACAAAAATGCAACTAAAATATGTTTTTTCTTGGAATGGCATATAACTATTAATGCACAATTTCTGGTGTTAGAAGCGGATTGAGTGTCGAATGTTGGCGCGACAGCGGTTGATAGTAGGAGAGAGTGCGACACGACAACGAGAGACAACAGTAGATGCATCGTACAGCGGCGGCTGTGGAGACGATCGATCATTTTTTTCTGTATTTGTTTTATGTATGCACCGATTTAATGATTATTTTTAATAGAACGATTGTTCTCCCGAGATGGTTCCGTCTTAGAACAATTTTGTTATGAGTTAATGAAAAACAGTCGTGTTACTTTTCGGAAACCTATGGCATACAAAAAAGCAACTAAAATATGTTTTTTTCTTGGAATGGAATATTATAACTATAAATGCCCAATTTCTAGTATTAGTAGCGGATTGAGCGTCGAATGTTGGCACGACTGCGGTCGGTAGGAGAGAGTGCGACATCGTTTCCACAGCGGCGGCTGTGAAAACGACCAATGAATCTATCAACAACTTTGTTATATTCATTGGCTTTACATTGCCGAGATACGTAAATACAAAATTACGGTAAGAGGTTTGGAGTAACGGATTGAAATATAGTTTGCGAGCATAATGGCTCTAATTATATTTAGTACTATGGCTTAACAATGTTGGTAGGAGATGAGGGTGTGCGTTCACACACTACAGTAACACACATAATTATCTAACACAATATTGTTATTAAGCACTCCTGGTGTTGCTCCGATAGTTTTGGCGGGCAATCTACCGCGGTAATGCCGGTACACCACGCCCTTTGGCCAGGAGTCCTCCTCCATGAAGACGACGTCCAGCTTGGCTGTCTATGACTGCGCAGCTCTCAATCAATCAACAGCAGTTCTTCAAGCAATGAAGATTGAATAGGTTTCATGTTTGCTTGCATTAATTGCTTTACGTGTAGCGTAGTTTTTAATTTATATATTATTTGTGAGGACCTCGATGGAGCAGTGGTTAACGCGCCCGGTCTGCTATTGCTGACGTTAAGCTACTTTCCCAAAGACCGGTCATCGGATGGGAGACCAAAATTTTATCATCTCGAGCTCCTCCGTGCTTCGGAAGGCACGTGAAGTCGTTGGTCCCGGCAGCAGTCGTTAACAACCACCATCCGCATTGGGCCCGTGTTGTGGTTTATGGCCCTTTCTCCTTATCCATCCATTGGGAAGGCTTGTGCCCCAGCAGTGAGGACGTATAATGAGCTGGTGATATTATATGTATGTATGTTAGTTTGTAAGGTATCTATTCTATGGGTCTCTTTGTATTTAACAATTTTGTAGACTGTTTGTTTGCCTGAAATAATTAAATCTATTCTATTCTATCTGGGGGCACAGTAGTGCCCCCGCCAAGTCGAGCAAAAAAGCGGCACGGCCGTACCATACTATTCTCGAAACAGTTCAGGCCATTTTCGACTCCCTATAACTTCGTTGTCGATAAAACTAGACGCCTGAATTTTCAGTAACCAAACAGGCATTGTATATTCTATTAATTGCTCCCTTTGCATGCACTGAAGATGCAGGCGGTTATAGTAAGGTAAGGAGATCGTAATCGCAGTCTCTCTATGATCCCAAGATAAAATAATATGTAAAAAAATGCGAGTGGTTGCGTATTAAAAGTAAGCGAGTAAACTTTATAAAACAGAGACTAAAAGTCATCAAGGCCGGTTGAGAAGCGTCAGACTTTTTCCTCAACATTGTTTTAATGTTCAATTGTTTTACTCATCAACATCACCTGCCTTTAAACGTACTGGGCTTCACGCATGAACAATAGGAGTTTGGGCTTTAACCCAATACAGGTTGGTGGGTTTTACAACTGCTATCTTATAATGACAACCACAGCACGTGGGAGCTATATAATTTGATTTTGCTACCGATCCGTTAAATATGCGTTGCAAAATGGTTCAAAAATTAAGAGACCTTAGAATTAGAATAGAGAATTAATTTACCTAGATAAATAACTCAATTTATCTATTATATATCAAAGTGAAAAGCAGAAAACCAGCCAGCGCCTTGGCATAATCATGTCATGGCATTATACTGAGTGGCAATTTAATTTAATTTAAGTAAGTATTTTTAGCTTTAAAAATGCTAGTTCAATAAAAAAAATATATTTTTCTCTTTCTATTTTCTATACGGCCCGCCTGATGGAAAGCGGCCACTGCAGGTCATGGACGCTTGCAACCAAGGGTAAGGTGACACGCGTCGTTGTGGACCCTGAAGCCTTAGTTCTCACCACAGCAATCTTGTCGTTGTTCACACAAATAGTCTGCGTACTTACTTTAAATAAATAAATGTAAAACTATGCTGTTTGGCGGCACAACTAGGTATTCGCGTATAGGCAGGTTGCCATCCTGTTGGTTTTCTGAAAAAGTCTTTTCACAGTGATATTTAAAAGTCACACTACTGCCCTCTATCCGATGCAGTAACCTAGCTTACTAACCGACCATAGTTTTATATTATAAAAATCTTGCACGCTTTCTACTAATTGCATGTCTTCATTACCAGCAAATTTTTATGTCCCCACTGCTGGGGCACGAGCCTTCCTTATGGATGGATTGGGAGAACGGGACATAAACCACCACGCGGGCCCAGTGCGTTGCGGTGGTTGTTAACGACTGCTAATGCAGCCGGGCGGGACCAAAAGCTGTACGCCTTCCAGCGTTCTTGTTATAGCATAAAAAAATATCTGTTGAAACACAACTGCACCGCACTCCTGTGCGCAAAAGTAGGTTAGCGCAAGAAAGTCGGCGCGAAGTGCGTCGGCACCTGCGACGCACCTCTCATCTAATCTAATAAAAGAATATCTAGCGACGTACGTTCAGCAATGAAAGTAGCAGAGCACTTTAGTATGTCATGTCAACATTACTAGAAATAGCGAACAGGCGTCTGTTAAAACATATTGGACTATTCAAAAATTCCAAAAAATTTATAAATATTTAATTTAGCTTCAGTGGAGCAATTAGCACTTGATAATAAAAAGTCAAATTTATTATAGTAATTTTGACTTGTATTATTTAGTTCGTTTCTAACTGTTGTACAGTTTGTTGCTTTGCTTGCTAAGTTTTAATATAAACTATATCGTCCTCTTTAAAAACCATTCGATGGCGTACGAGTAGAATAAAGAGAGTAATGAATAAACATTCTAAGGTAACTGTCGTCATAACAACAATTGATAGCATTGTTGTGTGCAGACACTTTACTTGCTTGGCTGAAAAACGCTTTAATACAACAATATCCCTATCTTTTATAAATCATTTGTATATTTTATTTTGCTATTTTATTTTCAATACACGAACTCGAACTTTTACGTCGGCAGCCAAAAAAAGTAATTAAACATTGAAACAAAACCGAAAAGAGACCAAGTGAAGTAGATTAATTTCACTAAGAACGAGTTTGGCCGAAAAGAAAGCACCCTGCTCTCTATAAGCCGAACAATTTAAAATGCACTTTTAATGAAGTTCATGAACACTGATTTAGTACTTTTTAATTGGTTCACTCACGCTATATGACAACTACATCTGTATTAGAATTAAATATGCTTATTCTTTTTTAACGATATATTGGCCAAGTTTATTTATTTATTTATTTATTATTCAATAATTTACTTTATAATATTTACAGCCAAAATTATAAAAATAATAGAAGGAACTCCATATGAATGCTCTTAAAATTTAAATGTAAAAATGTTTATTTACCGTAAAAAAAATCAAAACATTTATACAAATCTACCTAATCTTGCGTTTCAAATTATACCCAAAATGTCATGCTGTGTACACTCCTTTTGGATTACCGTCTAGCTAGTAAGGTTAACCAAATATGTTACTGTACTCATGCATTGATTGTAATCTGTTTGTGTACTTATAGAAATAAATAAATAAATAAATACTCTGTTTTAAACATTTTATATTATTGTAGATTCGTATAAAGTTAATTTATTCTACTGTTTAAATATTCAATTTGTAGTATTTGTGTAAGCATTACGACCTCCTTGGTCGAGTGGTTTGTACACCGGTTTTCATGGTGTCGCCATCTCTGAGGTCCTGCGTTCGATCCCCGGTCGGGTCAATTTAGAAATTGTTGTTTTTCTAAATTGTCTCGGGTCTGGGTGTTTTCTATGTATAACAAGTATGTATTTAAGTATTTTAAGTATGTTTATCCGTTGTCTAGTAACCATTTAACGAGTTTCATAACGAAAAAAAAAAAAAAAAAAAAAAAAAACATAAGCATCAAGCACTGAAAAATTTCGACGGGTGAAAGCCAGACCTCGGTAGCCAAGTGGTTAAGGCAGCCGCCCGGAATGCGGAAGGTGCGTGGTTCGATTCCCGCCTGAGGTTGTCGTCTTTTTTCAGTGTTTAAATTTTACTTAAGTATATTTAAGCGTTAATAAAACGCTAAAATATATAAAAAACACTTAACGAAGCTTCTCTTGTAGAAGTAGAAGTAGAAGTTTGTAGTTTATTATTTGTTGTTACTCTCTTAATTGTAACTAAATTGTAAATTAAGTAAAGTTTATTACGAAATGCGTACTAAACTGATAAATATAGAGTTTTCGTTAGAAGGGCGTGCCAGAAGCTTCTCGTAGGTTCGCAAGTGAAAGGTTGCGGAGAAAACTGTGCCACACGTGTGTGGTACACGGCGTCAAATTCACAAGCGATTTGTTATTAAAAACGCGAAATTTTATGGCAAAATTGCAACCTCGTTTGTCGCCATTATTTTGTGGATAACGTTGTTAGTTTTTTTTTTATATTTACGGGTAAGCACAGTGCCTTGATCTCACCTGATGTTAAGTGATGATAAGGCCAATGATGGAAGCGCACTTCACCCGGGATCCTCAACTAGTGAGGTACTGGCTATCTTATCTCTAGCTGCCGGAAACAACAATGCTACCAACATTGATGTTATGGCGACATATTTAGATAAGATGGTGGTAGCTAGCCAGGCGGACAAACAAGCCCTACCACCAACCAAACCGAGTACACAAACATGTACCCCCGCTGGGAATCGAACCCGGGACCTCTGGGTCTAAACCGGTGGTCTTAGCCACTAGACCACAGAGGCGGTTAGTTACAAAATTAGTACCTACGTTACTATATTTTTCGCTGTATAAGACACATTTTGTAAATGTTTGTTGTTCCATATGTGCTTTATTCTCTTATGAACATCATCATCATCATCACCAACATCATCATCTCAGCCAAAAGACGCCCACTGCTGGACAAAGGCCTCCCCAAGCATCTCCACATTGACCGGTTTTATGTTGTTCGCATCCAGCGGCTACCCGCTTAAGAACATAATATTGATTAAAGATTTACAAAGTAAATTAAACTATTTAAAACTAAATTATACTAATTAAATTTAAATAAAAAAATTGTCCCAGATCATCCCCATCAGGCAGAGTACCCGGTAAGCTAGCAGCTTTGCCTCTTTGGATAGCGAGGCTTATTCGCTGTCTCAGGCAGCAGCTCCGCGGTCCCGGATGGTAATTTAATTGATACTTTAAAAAGTTTCAAATAAATAAAAATAAGACCTGGAGAAGTAGATGCTGCTTCGTTGCTATACAAATTCTCCTTCTCTTCAACGTGGTCGAATGGTAAATACAACTTGCACTACCTACTCATTAAAAAATCTTTAATATAAAAACAGTCAAGTTACAAATATCACAGTTTGTATTAAAAGAGACTAACCAACACGTAAACAAACTTGCAGTGTCATTGAGTGAGGAAGGAGGCGTTCACCCAGCAGTGGGACAGTGTATAGGCTATTTACTTACTTGAGTAAATAGCCTCCAAATGCAAAGGGCAAGGGCCTCCATCATTGACATCAAGTCATCGCTACAATTGATGGGTAATGGCTTAATCACCACGCTTGCCAAATGCGGGTTGGTGATCACAAACCCGGGCTACGCATCGAAAAACTTAAAACACACTTTTGCCATACCTGGAAATTGAACCTAGGATCTTCGGGTACCGGGCCGAGCCTTTGCCACTCGGCCACCGAGGCGAAAAGGCCCAAGCAACGTCCCATTTTACAATAAAAAAATGAAATGTAAAATGGGCGACATTTATTCGAGTTGACAACATAATGTATGGTAATACTGCGTTACTATATAAAATTCAGCCGTGTTCTATTTTGGGTACTATTATACAGTTCGCTTGAATGACACTGCGCCGTGTCGGCTCGCACGATATTCCGAGTGAGTTGGTAAACTGTGAGACGAAAATTGTTATGGACACAGGGTGTGCCTATGCGAGCTTCATTCGCCTTTCGATCACGTTCACTAAAACGAGAATTTGTATGGCAAAATTTCAACTCTTCTCTTATGTCGTCAGGTGGCGCTGCTTCAAAGCCATACTTTTCGTTTTCGTAAACGTAATCGAATGAATACGGATAGTAGTAAATATAAACTCACACTCTGGGCTTAAAGTGGCGTACACTGGGGCCTATTAGTAGTAGTTATAGTTTATAGTTTTTTAAGCTTAGTTCTAAGTACTTATTAATTTACGAATAAACTTGTTTTTATAAAATTCAAAATTCAAAATTCAAAATTCAAAATCATTTATTCAGTTTAGGCTACAAGTAGCTCTTGTGAATGTCACTATGCCATCGGTTCGTAAGTCTACTCTGGGCGGGAGATCTTTTACTGAGAAGAACCGGCAAGAAACTCAGCAAGTGTCCAGCTCTTTTCTCCCTTACAGCGTCAAAAATATTGGAAAATGCCCTATCATAGCAGGACACTTTCCATTATATATATATAAATATAATATAATATAAATATAATAAATAAATAAATAATCTATCTTAGTAAAGTCACAATGTTTTTCATTGATTAACGATTGTTTTCGTATGATGTTAGCGCATAGGTGTATGAGAGGGTGATTTCAAAATGTAATGAAAAAAAGGGTCATTGTACATTTGCCACAAAGTAAGTTCGTCACATTTTTGTACACTCCACACATTGAAAGTAAATTTGTCGCTTGCATTAAAAAAATATGTGTTAGTTCGTCACATGTCCAAGTTAAAATATGACAAAAAAACTTTATAAACATAGAAGTGTGGCAAATCCTACTAATACTATAAACGCGCAAGTTTGTAAGTATGGATGGATGTTTGTTACTCTTTCACGTAAAAACTACTGAATGGATTTTAATGAAACTTTCCTCATATACAGACCATGACCCGGACCAGTATATAGGATACTTTTTTTACTTTTTTGTTTTTTTTTTTACTGTAGTCTTCGGGAACGAAGTCGCGGGCAACAACTAGTTTACACATACTTTTTTCTGTGACGAATTACTTTGTGGCAAATGTAAAATAACCCAAAAAAAAAAGTTGGTTGTTAAATAATGTCACGAGCGTAAATACCAGTATGTATGCGTAAATACCTGTGTGATGTATGGAATCGATCGTTAGATCCTTCTGTTGGGGCCTTGGTACGTTCTCCAAACCGTAGCCGAGATCCGCTATCGAATACCGGAGCTGGAGCGATAACTCTCAGATTCGATTCTCGGAAATCATGCAGTCAGTTTAAGCGGCAATTAGAAATTAAATTAAATTTTATAGCTAGACTTAGGCAAGCGCGTAAAGTAGAGATTTTTAAATAATTCCTGACGGGTAAGCACTTGGCTTTTATCCTATCCTAATGTGAAGTGATATTAAGGCCGAAGGTGGAAACGCACTTCACCCGGAATCCTCAACAAATGAGCCATTGGTTATCTTATCTGTACTCGTACCTGTCGGGATACAACAGTTCTATCAAAACTGATGTATATGATACTGTGATATTATCAGATGTATCATCCTGCAATCACTGAGACATAGACCCTTTTAACTCTAATCTGTACTCTGCTTGGATGGGCTAATTCCCATGCGCTCTTAATCTATTGTTCTCCAAAATTCAACTTCTATACATTCATTCCCAAGAGCTTCAATGATTTTCATAATAAAAAAAAAAATAAAACCACATTTACCAATTTCATTCCCTACAGCTCCAAAATATTCTCTAGGTACTTTGAGATTTGGGTCCCAGCAGCTTCAAGAAAAAAGTCAATACTTCAACATAAAAATCGTTTAACATTGAAGTAACGTGCCATAAGACTGATTGTGATAATCGCAACTGTAATTTACAAATTGTTACCTTTTAATTTAAGTTTATCGTAATATCGATTGCGATGACATAAACTGTGATTATTTTAATAGTTAAAATTATGTAAATAATTTATTCCAATTTCATTAAACCCTTTATCCTTGTGTAATAATTTCTATTACATATATTACAATGTGACAAAAGTTACATATATACAGGGTGTCCCAGAAATCAACGTCAAGTCGAAACGGGGTGACTTCCGTGATACAAACGAACCACTCTTACTATTGGACCAACTCCCTAACTCGAAAATAAAATTCAGCTGTTCCATACATTTTGGTCGATGGTTTTGTATGGAACAGCTGAATTTTATTTTCGAGTTAGGGAGTTGGTCCAATGGTAAGAGTTGTTTGTTTGTATCACGGGAATCACCCCGTTTCGGCTTGACGTTGAGTTCTGGGACACCCTGTATAAAAAAAACGAGCGAGCCTTATAGTAGTCGCATAGGATGTGTAACAATTGACATCTCACCTTAGTAATAAGCGAAGAGGTTCTTTTCAAAACTTGACTATTCCACTTTTGAAAAAACAGATTTTTCATTTTTTTTTGTTTGGTAACATTGAAATTCACACTCGTGAAAATAAAATTGGGCCAAAACTTGATGATTAACTTGATTAAAAGGCATGATTTCGTCAAAAATAGATTATTCCACGTCAAGTTACCCCTTCTGTACAAGTACTGTGTTTTATTGTTAGACGCAAATAAAGTTATTTATTATTGTTATTCGTAAGTATGTTTTTTTCTTAGATATAAGCTGGTTTTCTTTGTAATAACGGATATTAACCAAGTAATTACAGGGTGTGGTGTGATGTCTGTATATGGTGTGGGGTTATTTCTGAATCTTCTTTCTTCGTTCTTTCTTCTTCTTAACACAAGACTAAAACACTAGTGTTTACAACACATGGATTTGTGCAAAGTAACGCCTGGTTCCATTAATAACATGTAACAACTTGTTTTATAGAAGTTGAACCGTCTCCAGCAGGCCTAGTGGTAAGATCACCGGTCTCAGACCCAGTGGTCCCGGGTTCGTATGCCTGTTGAAATACATAGCTACTCCTATATAGTAATGTTTGCAGATTGTCTATCTAGCTACTACTCTATCTTATCTCAGTGTCTCGTAGCTTTAACGCAAGGCCCACAGTGACTACTCCATTTAGTAGTAAGGGCCAAGACCAGTCTAGGTCTCATTTGAATGAAGGTAGGTAACATCCTGAAACTTTTGATCTTTTTTCCTGAAGCTTTGAATTCATATTACGCGCTAACTTTCGTTTTAGGAAAATGATAAGTTTCATTATAACTATAGTTTCACTTCAGAACTTAACCAAATATTTATTGTGTCATAATGCTTAATGAGTGTTCTTAATCGATTGCTTAATTATTATTTTCTTTACAATTTATGTCTATACAGATTTTTTAAACAATTTTCATGTGTTGATTTTCGTTTATTTTACGCCTGCAAATATCTAAAAACAGCCGAGACCTTCAGCCTAACGTGCTATACGAAGCACGGTACAAAATGTTTGGTCACCCATCCGCGTACAATCCTTTAGGTAGGTAGCTTAACATTTGCGATCGTTGTAAGGAACGCATGCATTTAAGAAATTATTTGATAATAGTTTTAAAGCCGTATACATACTCATAGGTAATCTTATTACTGGTGATTCGTTGGAGCACCGTCGCTACATATTATTATAACATGTCAATTATAAAATGCAATGGTGACTGCATTTATTCAAATACGCTTAAAAGCCTACAAAGTGCGTGTGTAGCTATAAACACTAGTCCGACAAGGTTTTTTTGATGTTCGAAACGCAAGGTGCAATACTTGGTCATAATGTACACAGAGATCAGTATACAACGTTTTTAAACAGAGAGTAAGAGGGAATAAGTGTATTTAACACGTATTAATGAAAACACTTTTGTTAGACTTTTGGTGGTTGAACCACTCCCGTCTCAGATGTAGAGGTCCCGGGTTCGACTCCATTGAGGGTACATAATATGATTGCACTATGTTTGGATAATGGACATTAACTACTGAGGGAGTGGAACCCACCAGTTGTAGCGGTTAATTGATTACAATAATTTAAATTCGTTTCCCGCATAGCTGGTGGAAATGAATTTTATTCAAATTGAACTTTTTACAAAATATTTTTTAACGTCAATTCTTTATACCGTAAAAATATTACTCAACACGCAATATTTATTGCAACCATAATGTTGACAAAGATATTATTTTACATATCAAAAGTACAAATTATGGACATGATCAGGCACCGTGATTCGAAGAGGAGAGAAGAATGACTTATCTAATATAAAATGTTTTTGTTTTGTTTATATAATTTAAACGCAAATTTTGTTGCGAAACAAATTACAAAAACACAATGTTGAAAAATGTTGAAAAGGGTGCAGGTTCAAATCCTGCTCGTGGAAATTTTTTCAACATTGTGTTTTTGTAATTTATCTAATATAAAATAAAAACTAACATAATATCTATGAATGTCATCGTATTTATTTATATATATATATAATATATCGTATAACAGCATATATCGTAGTGGCACCAGCTATCGACATCAGATAACGTCGCCAAACTATAATATAGAAATGAAACAACTTTTACGGATCTACTCGCGTTTATTTCACACATTAGTTTTAATTGATGTTTATCCTGACGTTGATTGTTTCATTTCAATGTGTAGTGTTCGCGTAAACTTTAGAAAACAATATATAATATAGAATTTCAAGTAAAATTTAAAACCGAATGTTCAAATATTTGTGAAAATATTTCTTTCGGATCTCAGAGGTGAAAACTTCTAAGATTGATGAAGCAATGTTGACTAAAAAACATAAGCATCAAGCACTGAAAAATTTCGACGGATGAAAGCCAGACCTCGGTAGCCAAGTGGTTAAGGCAGCCGCCCGGAATGCGGAAGGTGCGTGGTTCGATTCCCGCCTGAGGTTGTCGTCTTTTTTCAGTGTTTAAATTTTACTTAAGTATATTTAAGCGTTAATAAAACGCTAAAATATATAAAAAAACACTTATATAGAATTTCAATTAAATTTGACTACATGCAAGCAGGTGGTCTGTATTCATTTGTTGCTAAAATCATAAATAAGTTGCTGGACTCTTATTGTTAATGATTAAACTAAAAAAAGAAACGATAATCACTGATACTTGTCACGAGTATAAATATACTTACCAGGTAGTTTCAAAACATTTGCTTGATATGTATATTTTTGTAACGAAATAAAACTACTTTGGATTTTTTTTTGATCTGTCCAACACTGGTGCCATTACCATATTTATCTTATCTTTATATATTTTTACTAGTTGACCCGGCAGACTTCGTACCGCTTTGACAGTTTCCATGACAACACTACAAACAAATCATTTTGTATTGGAAAAGTTTCAAAAATCTAAAAAAAATTTAGGGGTGGACCACTCTTAACATTAAGGGGGATGAAAAATAGATGTTGTCCGATTCTCCACCCTAGCCGATATGCACGCTAAGATTCACGAAAATCGGTCGAGCCGTTTCAGAGGAGTTCAATAACGTACACCGTGACACGAGAATTTTATATATTAGAAGATATCTTTATATATGTAACTAGCCATCACCCGCCCGCTTCGCTGTGCGCAAATTTGTAAATAAAATTTTTTTTAGCCTTTAGCCTATCATTTGCACAATGTCATGTTCTTACTACATACAAATTTTCATCAAGATCGGTCAAGCCGTTCTTGAGTTATAAGAGGACATACAGACAAACAGGCAGACAGACAAAAATTCAAAAATTGTAGAATTGGTGTCAGTGTGTATAGACAGAGCCTACAGAATGATATACATAGTAGTATTAGATTGATAAATACGTGTGCATGTCACTGAATTTCTCCTAAACGGATGGACCGATTTTGATAAACTTTTTTGTGTGTGTTTGAGTGGGTTCTCTGTTTGGTTTCGATTCACAATTGGAATCGGTAGGTGGCGCTGCATAATGTCCAAAATGGGATACGGGTGTTCTCATGCGGTCGAAGTCGCGAGCGCGCAACTAGAGTTCCGTATAGATCTACACTATGACTCTTGTGTTGTTTTTACGCTATTATTTTTTCTTAATTAATAGACATCATTTTGTACAGCTGATTTATAGTTTTCGGAATGGTTTTTAACTAACAATATTAATTATTGGATGCAAATGAGAAATTGGAACTCATTGCCTGTAAAATAAATAGTTTCGTATCAAACTCAGATCTTTATATGATCTCAGGTACCAAAAGACCTAGCTTTTACTAGTTAAAAAACTACATTTACTAGTTAATTTGTTTACGAACTTAATTATTATCTTTTAGTGTTCTTTATAAAGTTAACTAGCACCTATTGAGACCGGAGAGGAAAGGGTTAAAGGTCCTATTCTCCCAAGCATCTAGTACCTAAGAATGTGATCAAAACTTCATAAATTATATTAGTAAATTAATTAATTTAATGTCAGATTAACTGGGAGAGGACATCAATGGTGTTGTTGATAACGCTATCGAGTTGCGATCTTGCAAGCTAAGCAACTTTTGTAATGCCGGGTCACCGGATGGGTGACCAAATTATAATATCTAGGGCTCCTCATTAAACCTATGGAACTGGTATTTTCGTAAAATGTCTTATAACCCATCAAACTGCACTGGGCACGCGTGGAAGGCTCGTGCCCCAGCAGTGGGGACTTAAAATGAGCTGCATTAGGGTAGCGTGGTTAGTCATGGCTTGATCACCCAATGCGGTAATTTGTTGAGGCAGTGAATTGCTTATAAACTGATGACGAAAACAAACTACTAATAATATTATAAACGCGAAAGTTTGTTAGTATGGATGGATGTTTGTTACTCTTTCACGTAAAAACTACTGAATGGATTTTAATGAAACTCTCCTCATATTCAGACCATGACCCAGACCAGCATATAGGATACTTTTTTTTTTTACTGTAGTCTTCGCGAACGAAGTCGCGGGCAACAACTAGTAGATCTTAAATGCTATTACTACTAGAAACAATTTATGAAATATGCATTTATTTATAATAAAAATAATAAATTTAATTTATTTGTCTCGTAAATAATTTCATTATACACATGAAATTATCAAAAGAGCCATCACAAAACTTAAAAGGACTATGTCCTCAGACGTTGAAGAACATTCTAAAAAACTCTGCTTTTCTGACATAGCTTATTTCCATATCACTGAAACAATAAACATTCGGTAGAGTTACAGCTGTTGACAACATTTATAATATTTGCTTATTTAAAATAATTGAATAAACAAAATAGGAAGTTATTCTAATATATATATAAGTTATAAATTTCTTTATCGTTACCTTACTAAGGCTCTATCTCGAGGTTTGTTGTCTCCACTCACTTTGGCGACCTTACGATACATTATATACCATCAAATCGTACCAGCTGATGCAATCCAACATTAGAAATAGTAAGACATCTATTTGTAATAATTTCACACTCATTTGTTATTTTCTCTGCATTATAATCTGTTTGTGATGGGCGCGATCGTCGATTGTTCTTGTTGATAATCATCAATAGAAGATTCTAGAAGAGCCATTTAGTTTAGATTTAAAGTGTAGATGATATAGAATAAATACCGAGATAAATTTGAACTACTAGCTTCTAATAACGATTTTACCAACTTAGAAAAAATATAGAAATGGCGTACTGACTTCATGCAGTCAAAAAACAACATTCTTTTGCTTAATTTGCGATCATTTTAATATAATGCATTCACTTTAATTTATATTTGAATAGAATTTTTGTAAAATTAAGAATGTTTTTTAGAAAATAGTAGCAAACTTGAATTGCATCGAATTAAGCACTGATATAATCTTACACTATACAGCGTGTGTATTCCATACGATCCTATATTTTAAGGGCAGTTAGATAAGACCCTAATTAACGTAAATTGGTACATTAAGTTAACAAAAGAAAACATTTTTTTTTTCATACAAATTAATTCGGCACGCAATGTATTCAAATAACCAAGTCGTCTACGTAAGCACTTTAATAAAAGTGACAAAATTGTCAACTCAATATTTGCATTACATTGCTGGCCGGGAAAACTTAAAAAAATCATTACGCTTAATTATTGAAAGTATTTGTTATAATTTATTACTGTACCTCTTGATACTGCTTAAATCTATCGTATGTTAAAATTTAGGATCGTATGAAATACACACGCTGTATAATGTTTGAACTGATAATTAATGACTACATAAAAGTAATATGATTGTTTTCTAATCAAAATTGTTGTAGCTAATAAATAGAACTGAACTATCTTGTTATTCACTAGTTTAACATAATAAATTATGTTGTGTATACGTAATACAATTTATTATGCAAATTATTCTACGAATAGTATGGTGTTAAATCAATATACTTTTCAAAAAATAGTTTGTAACATATAGGTAAAGGGGAGATATTATTAGGTACTTAATAAAAAATAAATTTTATTTTTCAAGATTTATATTTTTAATTTTTTTAAATGCTTATTTGGCAACAACGTCTAGAGTATTCATCTAACAGTCTTATTATTTTACAAAGAGTATAAAATCACTGCCAAAAACAAGAAATGCATCGGGTACACACAGTCGATAACATCAAAGAAATTGAAATAATAACATTTTAACAAAATGTCGGAATTAGATTTTTATGCCAACAATTTTTTTTATAATGACAAAAAAATAATTCCAATGATTCAATTAAATTCATCATCTAAGTGTTAGTCAATAAATAATGCTTATTCTAAGGTAACTTCAATAAATTAAATTGATTACTTTCATAGTCTACAGAACAGACTTATCAACACCAGCGCTTGCAGTCTTTGGTCCCCTATATACATAATTACAATGTATTTAATGTTTCGTTCAAAAATAGTTTCCTTTTCTTTCTATTGCAAGACACTTCGTTTCTGCTTGTTGATATTAATTTGTGGCGGACCGACGAACAACAACAGGATGCGAACATTTTAGGGAATTAGCTAAAATGCAACAGTTAACATGAGAGAAAAATTAACGAACAGACCTTAGATCTGTAGAAAGAAATATGGGAATTATACTTAGAAATTCATCGAAGGAATTCTAGTAAATCCCGGTAGGATCTAAAACTATAGACATTTTAAAGAGTTTTAGTGATTAATTCGAAAATTAAAAATAATAAAAAGAAAAATAAACTTAGCCTAGTACACGTTAGTGGGATCAAGAACAAACATTTTGAAAGTAGAACTAACAGCACCTAACACTAGAGCAGTCTTTTCAGTAAACCCCCGTGGGATCTAGCACGTACATTTTGAATATGAGCACTGAGTATTTCGCACACACTTGGAATTCTTCAGGACGCTTCTTCAGTAAACACCAGTCGGGTCGAGACTCAGCATTTTAGTGATGATTTTATAGAAGACACGACGAAATCAATACACCCCGGTCGGGTCTAAGATGAACATCTTGATAACTTTGTTGTTTCCTGTTTAATTTTCCTCAAAAATCTTGACTCTTCAATAAACTCCGGTAGGATCCAAACCAAACATTTTGGCAGACAAATTGAAAAATTTATGAAAATATAATTTTTCTGATGCAGAAATTGCACTTGACTTTGATAAATCTTCAGTAGATGCCGGTCGGGTCCAAAACCTTGATATCCATAACGAAACTTTGAACTTGAGATCGATCTTTTTTACGATGAGCGAGTGCGCACAGAGCGGGCTGATACATGCGTTCACGGCAGGGAGCGTCTCACGACTGTAACCGAGCGACCACGTGCCAACCTTTATATCGTCTCTCGCGAGCTATCGCGTATTTTTTGCGATTTGAATTTGGAAGCTTTTAGCCGGGTGGGCAACCGCGCCCCCGCCCTTGCGATGTTTTTTCCGCACCTTTTACCAGTACAGATAAAAAATGCCATGCTGCCAGTTAACATATGCTCTGTGAGATAATAATCAAATCGAGCTGTGCAGTTTTTTATCGGCGTAGATAAAGTTTTGTATCAAATCGATTTAATTAAACTATAAATTTATTTTCTTAATTACTGAAAAAATGTTGTTGATCTGGCGATTAAAACATTATTTCTTCAATACTTACACTTACTGAGTTGTCAAAAACTGATCAATATTTGACTAAGAAAAATTTCAAACGGATAAGAAATTACTATTCAAAGTTATATTAAAATAAAAATAGCAAGATTGTAACAGGCAAAAAAATATATTTAAATATCTGTTTAATTAAAAACACATTAAATTATAATATAATATAATACATTATCAAAGGCCTTACTTACCTGCTTACAGTCGACAGGAAAAAAGCATCAATTAAATTAACACATTGCAAATTGGATAACATTTCGGAAAATTCAATTATAAACATAGTTACAACAAAGGATGGGTAAGTCCACATACAATCTAAATATGTTTTACTTTTAACTTATTTACAATACAGTACCAAATCAAATTAAAATGCAACACACTTTTGTCTTTTCCTTTTTTATATGTGAATTAACAGCTATGTAATAAAACAGCTATAATACAATTAAGTCCTTTAACCTTTAATATGGTTATATTTTTAAATGAAGAGCCTATGGTTTTCATTTCCCCATGGTGAAGCGCACTTCACTTCAAGTTCCTATTAATATGTTTAAAAATAAATCTGGTTAAAACATTTATTAGGGATTTAAGCCAAACAATTCGCAATCTAGTTTTAAGATATTTCATATTATATACAATTGTGACCTTACGCAATAAATGTAGACTTTGCGTTCTATATTAAATTGAGTTAAAGTGCGTTGATATAAAGCTGTTCTATGGCCTGTATATACAATAATATACATCTACAACATAGGTATAAGTAAAAAAATTAGGGAAAACTCTATAGTACTTTAAAAAAAAATACTTTAAGATTATACCTACGTACACACGCCTGCCCATTAACCTACCACAAAATAACAAAATTTCCTCAATAGACTTTGAACTGTATGCCTAACCATTTTGGTTAAAAATGTATGGAAGAAATTCGAAAGGTTTGAATAGGTTGATGTGCAGGCCAACAGGCAGTAAGTGCTTAAATTGTATGTTTCTTTTATATCTTACGGAAAAGCACTTGGTTTCCATCTCACCTGATGCTAAGTGATGACAAGGCTGAAGGTGGAAGCGCACTTCACCCGGAATACCCAACTAGTGAAACTGAACGATCTTATCTTTAGCTGTCGGAACACAACAATGTTACAAACATTGATGTTACGGCGACATATTTAGATAAGATGGTGGTAGCTAGCCAAGCGGACAAACAAGTCCTACCACACGAATATGTACCCCCCGCTTGCAATCGAACCCGGGACCTCTGGGTCTGAGACCAATGGGTGGACTTACTCACTAGAACACAGAGGCGGTGGATTTAATCTTATGTTGCTTTTTTTTTAATTTTCTATAATAATTTATTATTATAGATAAAAAATGTCTTCTGACAATTGCATGGTCGAAAATAATAATTATAACATTGAAAAAATCTGTAAAAGTTTAACACATAACTCGCTAATATTATAACAAATATAACGCTATATCAAATTGAATTCCAATTTAAAGTATCTCTGCGAAGTTTATTCGACACCGAATCCAAAGGAAAACTAACACAAAATACTACTCTCACACCAAATCTAATCTGAACAGAGCGCACAATAACCTCAATGCAAACATAATTGACTTATCATAAGTCAGACGAGTTAATTGAAATAATCATAACCATGTCAAAACTAACTTTAGTAATGCTAAAAGTCGTTATCGAAATTAACGAATGATGAATCACTCGATTCTGTTCATAATCGAGATGCGATTAGTCGCGACTTTGCGATTCAATTCGGCTAGACGTGGTGAGTCGCGACTATGACGACGCGTCGCCAATTAAAAGTCTAATTGCACGTGTAAATGTAGCAGATAATTGGGAATTGGCACCAGTGCTCGGCAGGGACCAGACATCGACATCGAGAGGTACCTATCACACGCCTGCACATCAACCTATCCAAAACTGTCAAATTTCTCTAATCGATATTGATCTTTATACCCAATAACTAAGGTTCAAAATTTATTAAAGAAATTTGACATTTTGTGGTAGGTTGATCTGCTGTCGTCTGTACCTTTAACCATTAAAAACAGGGGTCAGCAACTGATTTTAGTCTTTAGCAACAATTGAATACAGAGCACCTTCCTAACTATTAATCAGTAAAATTTCAATAAAACTCTATATTATTTTTGGTGACGTACTACTACGTACTACTGACGTACTATGTCGATAATTGAGTTTAAAGTGTCAAACACAACTGCCATTACCTTATGTGTCAGAACTGATCGGAAAAAGAATCCTGGTGGTCAAACGATGTCTACATTCCAGGGTTGAAATTGGGTCTGCCTATATACGTTCGTCGTCATAGATAAGATAATACAATTTATAACAGTTTAAAAACAACAAATTTATTAAGCTAAAAAATAGACGTTTTAGTAGTAGTAGGGTAGTATGTAAAAAAATGTTTGGACGAACCAAAAGCAATTTTTTTAAGTTTATTTGAATAAAAAAAAATTACTTTGACATTGACTTTGAAACTTAGCCTAGATGTTAAAGTTATTAATGTTAGTGTATTTAGGTGTTAAAATAATAATAACATTACGAAATGTTCTTATTTAGACATGCTGGCTGCGTAGCGCATTTAAAAGTCTAAATAGAGTTAACAAAAATTAAAGTTTTCAAATCGAAAATTATTAACTGATTGACAGTCAATTAATTAGTCTAATCGAATTACCGGAGTATATTTTAACACGGAAAACCAATACATATCCATATTAACAAGTTGGGTATTTTACGTACTACTTATATGCTTATCGGGAATACTCATGCGCAGTCAAATTCGATGCATACCTGTTCGATGACATTTTTATGAAGTCATAGATTAAATCATCTATGTCTAAGTGTGACACGTAAAAGCTTTAGTCATTGATCGGACGTAAATCTCTATTAAAACCTTCTATAAGTAAACAAGTAAACATTTAAAAGTTAACGCGGAGGACACCGAAAACAAACTTTTAGTCACCCATCCGATCAATTGCAATCCGAAGCATTGCAATATGTTTGCCAGTGGTGTAGTAGTTAGATGACTCTACGAACGGGAGGGTGACGGCATGTTAGCCTAGTGTAATGGCATTAGTGTTCGATCAGGGCTTAACCCAAGATCCGACCCGAACCCCTCGGATAATCTAGTAGTGTACGGGGACACGCACTAGTGCGTGATGGTATTCCCTCTAGGAAACCTCCGAAAGTGATTCGTTTCACACGGCTTGAGGAACCCTTAAAGTTTCTCGCCGCCCCCAAAAAAGCCCGGTGAAGCTGAAAATGCCGTCTGAGGCAATCACAATTCACACCTAACTTAATATTAATTTGACTCTATCTTCATCTTCGATTAGTAAAACACGCCGAATGCCAAAGCATTTAAAGAAAAAATAAAGTGACGACAATTAACAGAAACATAATCTCCTGTTGACGCGCACTTGTGCGCGATGCCGTTCCCTCTAGATAACCTCTGAAGGTGATTTGTTTCACACGGCTTGAGGGACCCTTTACGTTCCTCGCCGCCCCCAAAAAAGCCCGGTGAAGCTGAAAATGCCGCAGCGGCAATCAGCAATATCTCTCAAAAAAAAAAAATAATAATCTCCTGCTTACGGCAAATCAACAACAAAAGATCATAACTTTTTCGTGCCACCAAAATGGGACACGTCAAAAGGATTAAACCATGCAGCCCTAAATAATAGTGTTAAAATTTTAATCCTACAGAGCTACCGCCGCGGCGCATCGCTTCCGAACGTCAGTTCCGAACGTTTCAAAAATGTAAGACAAAAGACTGTCTAATTGGTGATAAACTCTTTGGAGGTTCCATGCGTTTTTGGAACTACATGAATGATTACGGAGGGATTACGATAACATAATAGGGTTTCCCGCTTTGACATAATTGTGCACAGTGTCGGTGGGACGGTGCGCCGACGTCCTTTCGCCCACATGCGGGTGGCAATAAACGCTCTATTTGCGCTTCACATTTTGCGACTTGCCCGTACCTGAATATTGCTTTTTTTTTGGAAAAAGTTTGCCAGCCAGCAGCCTTTGGCGTTTACAGCACTTACTTCGCCTGGAGTAGATAGTTAGCATCTGTAATTGGCAGTAGGTTAAGTATACAATGCAATAACTTAGATTATAAAGTGCTGTAGATTCTGTGTTCATAAAATAAATAAAATCATTAAAAAAAGTAATTACTGTGGCATTATGCGAGTGTGTCCCCGATTCTTTTCTAGATTCTCCGGGGTGTTCGGTGTGTGCCGAGAGTGGATAACCTGAAAACTTGGGTAGTTCATAACGATCAGTATTTGCATAGTACTATTATTATTGTTTTACGTAGCTCGACAAATGACTCCACTCCACCTGAAGTGTGAAGTGTGAGTGTGAAGTGACCTGTTAAGTGGAAATGGAGTCCAGACGCAAGGACAACTGGTGCAGCGTGAAAACAACGCAGCATCAGTCACCCTCACCCTGCCGGCGCACAAGGTGCCTCTTCACGCCTCGTTTGAAGGACCCCATGTCATAGGAAGGAGGGAAAACGTGTGTTGGTAGACTATTCCATCTTTTGGAAGTGCGACAAAGAAACGAGTCACCAAATTTCTTTGTGCGCGATGGAATGTTCGAGACAGTACAGGGGTGACTCCGGAGAGCAGCGTTATTATAGGCTGCTTTCAGCGAGCGGGTTTCGGGATCCCCAAGACCTCTACCCCTGATCCAAGAGCGGTATGCCGCCTGCGTGTTATCAACAGCGTTAGCACACTTGCGGTTGAACCATCAGTGGCGCCTGCCTTTGCTGATGAGATAGGAGTGCGAATATAGTATTCCATCCCTAAAACTATCTCATCAGCAACTGCAGTCACACTAGCTGTTGGGTCCTTCCCACTGAAGCAGCGCTGCCTCCAAGGGACGGATGCTAAATAGTCCCGCATACCATCCCAATCTGCCGACGAGTAATACCAAATGGGGCGTTCCGATACCGCTGTAGGCGGTAACGGGGCCAGAGGCACTTTGCTGGATACCAAGCAGTGATCTGAAGAGCCTAAAGGGGCTCGAACCTCCACTTGGTAACCAGCTGGGCGGCTCGTCAGCAGAAGGTCCAACAAAGAGGGCGCATGACCGAATATATCAGGGAACCTAGTGGGCTGGTTCACCAGTAGAGTCAGGTCGTGCGTGAGAGCGAACGCGTGGGCAGTTCTTCCAGCATAGTCAGTTTTGGAGGAACTTAACCACAACTAGTGGTGAGCATTAAAGTCCCCCAAAAACACCTATTCCGCCGATAGAAACCGCTCCTGCGCTTCATCTGCCACCCGACTAAGGTGTTCCATAAGTCGAGGTCGATGGCCGCGGGACCCCACCTTCCGGTAACCAACCGGCACGACGGACCACCCCGAGATTATGCATGGCATGGTGAGGCAGCCTCACAGCCTGGTTAGGCTCGCTTGGGCCCCTGTACTGTGCCACGGGCGGCCAGCGGGACAGCCGTATCTACGGGTCTCCCTGGTCGGCGGGTTAATGAAGTCCTCCTGGCACTGGTTTGACGGAAGCCTCTACAGACCAAATGCATCGCGGCAACATCCACTCGAGCTCTGGTTATACGCTTGCTGATCCCGAAACGCGACCGACAAGCGGTCACTTGACGGGTTTTACACCGTGCGTACGGTGGTCACTAGTCAGACGGGCCAAGCCCTACCACGCAGTGGAGCATATGGAAGCTAGAAAATCTGTTAGTCGCCTCTTACGACACCCACCGGAGGAGAGGGGCGGACTGTATTCTTTCTCCGTAACCGCACGTATATTATTAGTATTCGTAGTTTCTATACAATAAGTTCCTTGTAGGACGAAAATGCTTTAAACCATATCCACGATAGTCTAATTAGTAACCCGATAAAAATTCTGGTTTGAGTCCAGCTAGTAGATTATAAACATATTTCAAAGAATATTGATAACTAATCAAATTAGACGTAGATAACGTCTTCTTAACCTCATTGATAACCTAATTGCTAAAAAAAATTGCAGTCGCTCTACTTTACTTAATCAAGTAAGACAAAGTTTTATTACATCAAATCGATTAATAAAAAGATAAGATTAATAAATAATTCTGTTTTGGTTATTAATTGTTGTCATTAGATAAAATGTCGCAAAAATTGAATCGGTTGACATTTTTTATAAATAAATCACCTGCGAGTTATTTCGTATAATTATTAATTGGACGATCGTATTAAATATACCCAGTAGCGAAGCGGCATTTCTAAAATAGGACGTTATAGTTTTATAATGATAGGTATTTGATGACACAATAATTGATTGCCTTGGCACCGCAGTGAACAGAGATATTATCACTTTCTCGTTTTGACATATTATTTTTGAACATAATTGGGATAGTGACTCTTCATCGTATGAGGGATAGAGTCTTATTTGCCACACGCATTTGTTAGAATTAATGACGTATTAACACTAAAGATGATAATTTGTGTCCGCCTAAACCGGCGTCTGTCTTCTTCGACCAATGCCTGGTTGTAATGTGTCTATATTAATTGCTCTAAATAAAATTGGCGCGTACTAACTCATTATGTTGGATTTCACCAAATCTCTTTTGTTACTTTTTGATGGTTGAAAACGGATATGAGTGACGAAGGTACATTTTGAATTGGTGTCACCGTTATGTTTCTATCAGGAGGGAGGAGCAAGGCAGAAGCGGGAAAGAAGCAAAAAATAGGGTAGAAACAAGAAACATGGCAGAAACAAGGAGCACGACAGCAGAAAGAAGCATGGCAAGAGGAAGTTGTAGGCTAGGAGCAAGAGTCAATTGGTCATCGGAGCCCATAGATTTATGCGGCATCCAGGGAGCTGCTTATATGTTGCCGACTACAGCATTTTAACTAGCAACATTTAATATATATCGCGCTATTGTCCAATAATACACGGAAAGCTTTTTTTTATTGAGATTGCTGATTGTTGCTGAGGGTTCCTCAAGCCGTGTGAAACGAAGCACCGTCAGACGTTTTCTAGAGGGAACGGCATCCCTCCCTATCTTCATCCGTACCCTACTAGATTATCCGAGGGGTTTAGGGGATTATCCGAAGCACATAGCTGCAGAGTCTTTCACATCTTGTAGCTAGATAAGATAAAGATAAAAAAATATTTCTAAAAAGATAAAATATTATCTTTTATCAAATCTATATCGAAATGTATAGTTAACTTAAGTAAAGACGCACGCACGTTAAAACATTAATTGTTATGTCAATCAGACTCTGAGAAAGTGTTAATGGGCCCATTAAATTACTGGCTCGGCACCGTTTTAACCAGATACGTCGATTATTTGGCAATCATTCGTTCATTGTTTTGTTACTTTTTTTTTTAAATTAATTTTATGTAGTTGCGCACCATTTTCAACGTCATATAAAGCAGTAGTTCGAAGTGCATCCATATTCGGCCTTTTATCATCACTTAACATGAGGTGAGATGAAGACCAAGTGCTTTACCTTGATAGTAAATCAATAGTACCTACTTGCAACCCTCAAAAGTTTAAACTACTGAAGAGCGCTTCCACCTTTTGCCCTATCACTTGGCATCAGGTGTGATAAGGAAGAAGTGCTAAAGAAACAGAAGTTTAATCTATTTTTTTTCCAACACTTTTTGAATCTTTCTTTCGAATCTTTCTTTTTCGAATTTTTAACAATATTCTCGAAAGATGCGTAGGCGCATACATAAATATTAATCCAGACTATAATAGTGTCACTTATAAAAAGTTATATTAATCTAGTAGATATTGCTGACAACGAAATCTCACTGCAGCATTTATATTTTAACTTTTGAGGGTTTAAATAAGACATTCTAGCATCGGTACTAAAACAATACCACGGCACAAGCAATTCATCCGTTTATTTCGGGTCATATACCATTGACCGATTATGTTACTCCTTTACGACTACGGCTGAATGGCGGCCATTAGGAAGGTGCTATTGTGTGACGTAAGCTTTATGACGTCAGTTGTGCAAATGTTTTGAAGACCGAACACAATTAGAGACAGATTTTTTAACTTTTTAACAACTTTATTTGCCATGTTTTTTAATTGTTTTCTGTCTTTGTTGTAAGCTTTTGTGCAGAAAATTGCGAGCGTTGTAATATTTTTTTTTTATGATTAAAAAGCGGAGTGTTTGAACGGCTAGAACCTATAGGTTTTGTTTTTTAAATTATTTAATAACGCCGGTTCTCTTTGTGCAATACTGTCTGTTAATTTTTTTTTTCTTTTATTAGGGGTAAGTTTGATATTTGCCAAAAAGATTTTAAGTCCTTTTATAAAGACAGAAGATTTAAAACAACAAACACTCGAGTGATAGTGTGATTGCGATCAAGTAAACACCAAAAAGTATTTAGCTACCTTTTCTAATATCAAAATAAGACATTTTACAAGATTCAACCATACATATAGATACTTTCCAAAGAAAAAATAGGAAGAGCAATAATTCACTTCACAGCCACTTTTCCAAATACAAATTCATTCTCTTTAGAATATCTTATACTTTAACAGCATCATTTAAAAATGTCTACCGCTGCATATAGGTTGGCCGCAGTACTGTTAGCCTTTCACAGCTGATTTACAATGCACACAATGCGTTTTATTACAACCCCTTCCTCAAACCGTTACTTGGCACCCTAATTATATATTCATAGTTCTGTTTGGCTACTGACATAAAGTAGCACAAGTGTCACTAAAGTAGGTACCGCTACCTGTTCTAGTTTTTTTATTTGTTTCTGACAAAAGCTTTGTGCATGACACAGAGTTGTCAAACTGTTTGAGTTTGTGAACGCTTCGTTTGCCGAGTAGAACAAACGCTTGGCCCGATACAACATACCTAAAGCTGGAGACTGACCGGAGCGAACATTGCAACGTAATGGTTGGAGACTGACCGAAGCGTAGCATCGTAATGTAACAGTTTCGATGCGAGAATTCGTTGGTCATTACAGTGAGCCGAGCCGCTTGCCGCTCGCTCTGCCCTGTTATGGGTCATTCAGCAATGACGTATCAAGCTCGCCGCGATTGGTACGTTACGGTTACGTTACGATGATCTCTCCAGCCAGTCTCTATCACACGGTCAACCTCGTCGGGTTGTTCCGCTCCCCGATCCGATCCGAACGCCTCGGAGAATCTAGTAGGGCACGGGATACGCACTAGTGCGTGATGCCATTCCCTCTAGAAAACCTCTGACGGTGATTCGTTTCACACGGCTTGAGGTTTATAAGTTTCTCGCCGCCCCCAAAAAAGCCATTATCTACTTTAACCGTAACGTACTATTCGCGGCGAACTTGATACGTCATTGCTGACTGACCGATAACAGGGTGGAGCGAGCGGCGAGCGACTCTGCTCACTGAACTAACCATGAGAATGCTCGCATCGAACATGTTACGTTACGTTGTTACGCTTCGGTCAGTCTTGGTCATAATAGGCTGATGTTAATGATTACTGAGCTTTCATTAAACAGCAATGACCCATAAAGTATATAGTTTTATCTGTGTTCCGTCTAGTCCATTCAATACAATTATTGTTGGTTTCACTGCCTTCTAATTTGAATAAAAGAAAGCCGCGGACTTACTAAAACCATTATATGGAGACATATGCCACGGAAAAAACTACTTTGTTACAAGCAAATAAGAATTTGATAAGTGCAAAGAAATGTTTTGCCAAAATGATAAAGTTGTCATTTTACGAAGGCCGCCAAAATCAAGTTGATTGGTTCGTATAGTTCGACTTCCGATTTCGATCGGTTAATTTTGGTTCTCTAAATATTAGAAATGTCAAAGTTAACGAACCGAGCTGGTGCGACTAGGGTCGAAGTTATTATTTAAATGTATGGCAGTTTTCTATCCAAACTTTGACCAGTGATAAGTTTCTGCCCATTCATAAGTGGTATAGCGTGATGGAATATTTATTATCTGTATCTGTCTGTTGTAGGTTGATTGATTGGAAAATTTGGAGTGCGGTAGTTAAAATCAAACGAAATCATAGGTTTAGGTTAAAAGAATTTATTGTCTCAAGAAATTACAATTTCACATATAAGACAAACTTAAATATATTGCTATTACATGCTAAAAGTGAGCAATGGTGAGCTGCTTCTTACAAATTATGTTAAAGTACAATATTTAAAATATATAAAATAATATATATATATACTTTTTTTTTAAATGTTGATTATAATTGTTCTAATAAATGTTTTTTGAGCTTCTTCTTAAAAATATTAATTGATTGACTATATTAGATATTAGATCCATAATTTGTTCTAGGTAAAGATAAATTGATATTATCAGCATTTCTCAATTGTTTGTTTTGGAAAATACTATTTTTATTAAAACTTCTGAATGTATTTTTCCATGTAAAATCTTATGTATTAGAATAAAGGTTTTAAATGTGTGTTAAAGATTTATATTCATAAACTTTGTTTCTTTGTACAGTTGCTAAGTTGGTGTTAGATAATCGTAATGGAACAGGACCTTTATAAGCTTATTTTGTGCAATTTGAAAATCTTTGAGATTGGATACAGCAGCAAAGCCCCATACTTCTACAAGGTAATCCAAGTGAGGTTTGCATAAGGAATTATAGATGCTGGTACGTACTTGTTTGGGAAGGCAGGTAACAATAATGCGCAAAGCTCCCGCGAGTGCTGTAATTTTCGGTTTGATGTAGGCTGTTCCTGTAGGGACGTTTGTGAGGTTGTGATGATGGAGGGTTCCATGGCGATGGTAAATAACGACTGCGTCTCTTTATGCGATGTTGTATATTTACAGTGACCACATTGTGACTAACTTATTATCTAAACCTTACAAGACTATTTATACAATATAAACTGTGTAGATGTTGGAGGGAGGACGCCGTCTCTTATCTTAATCAGATCTACGCGCGATTAGGAATGCGTTTACAAACTCTTTAACCATACGTGAGGATAGGAAATTATGTGGCGACCACAGGCCGCCACATAGGCTATGTGTGCCTTCCATGTGAGCTTTTCATCAAGAATCAATCCCAGGTACCTTTCATGACACTTTCTTTTCAGCATATCTCCATTTATATACAAGTGTAAATTACCGTCTAGTTTTTTGTTCTTTGCCGCAAATATTACTATAACTCGTTTTAGCAGTATTGATAATAAGTAAATTTTGATTAAATCAACTAAAGAGTAAATCCAATTTTTTTTGAGCTTGCTATTACATCATAAACCGAGTTTCCAAAATAAATTATGAACAATGAAAGATTAAATACGAACCTACATCATCATCATCATCATTATCAGCCTATCTTAGTCCACTGCTGGACATAGGCCTCACCTAATGAGCGCCATAGCGCCCTACATACTAATTTAAAAATAAATTCGAAATTATTCGTAAATACTAAATCATTTAAATATGCAGTGTAGCGTTTGGGTTAACATAAAAAAAGAACTTATAACGCGAAAACGCTTAAAAGGGAGATATTCAATAAAAACAACAATTGGGCATTTTGAACCCGTTTTAGATAACAACTCGGTTGCGATACTTCAATAATCCCCTATAGCTATATCCCAATATAACGCATGCAATGCATCATATGAGCTAATTATTTCGGTATCCATACGGAATTCTTTAGTTAACTCGATTTGGCAATTTAAATTACAATTTGTTATTTGATTGAGCAGTGGTTCTTTCATTTATTTTTGTATTTTTTTTTTATTATAATTATTATGTACTGAATATTTATTTAATATTAGAATTCACAATAATATAATAACCTAAAGTAACTAAAAGTATTACGAAACTAAAATATGGCGTCAAAAAATTCCTCCGCGTCGCTGTCGACTGGTAATGTATCCAAGAGACTGGCGGCATTACTGAATAATAATAATTAATAATTACTTAATACTGAATTGATGAAATAAGTTATTTTGAATAAAACATTAATTTGTATACCTACGTTCAGCTGAATAAACTATATTTTTATTATTAACCGCCTCTGTGGTCTAGTGGATAAGACCACCGGTTTAGACCCAGTGGTCCCGGGTTCGATTCCCAGCGGGGGGTACATGTTTGTGTACTCGGTTTGGTTGGTGGTAGGGCTTGTTTGCCCGCCTGGCTAGCTACCACCATCTTATCTTAATATGTCGCCATAACATCAATGTTTGTAGCATTGTTGTGTTCCGGCAGCTAGAGATAAGATAGCCAGTGCCTAACTAGTTAAAGTTTCCGTTCAGTGAAGTGCGCTTCCATCATTGACCTTATCATCACTTAACATCGGGTGAGATCAAGGCACTGCGCTTACGCGTTAATATAAAAAAAAGTTTTGATTTTGGCATTCACAATCACAATGCTATATATAGATTCAATACAAGATAAAATTTTACTAGAAAAAGTTATCCAAAGGTCGTGGATTCGATTCCCACTCGAGTTTCCTGACCCTGGTTGATTTTTATTAGTATTTTTTTTTTTTGTAAACTTTTTTTTATTACAAACTTGAGTGCACACCCGTATCTAGTGTATATAGTGTATATATAATAGTGTTTTAAAGCCATCCAGGAACCCATTGCACACAAAATTTCATCCAAATCGGTCTAGCCATTTAGGAGGAGTTAGGTGGCAAACACACGTACAGAAGAATTATTTATTAAGCTTTAAGACTTTAAAAGAGGTTTGTTTTGGATATCGTAATGTATAAAGACTTATTTTATCTACTTAATAAATCAATAGAATTGGTATGATATGTATTTACAAAATGAAATCTTTGAATTGCTTTCACCGTCATCATCACTTCAGCTAAAAGTCGTCCACTGCTGGACAAAGGCCTCCCCCAAGGATCTCTTCAACGACCGGTTTTGTGCTGCTCGCATCCAGCGGCTTCCCGCGACTTCAGTAGGTTAATATTCTGTGGTATTTTAGTTTCACCTTTTTATACTTCTAATATTAAAAAAAAATCTGCATAATAAAATTGAGTAATAAAATAATTTTGGCTTCTGTTGCAGTGCTTAAGATATATTTCAAGGTGTCCCGCGACAAATCTGCGACATCTGACAATTCTAATCCTGTTTCAATAGTCCCTTTTGTCTTATTTAATCCTGTAAAGGGTTGTTTTAGCCTATTCCATCTTGTAGAAGTGCTACCGCTGAAACAATAATAATTGTTCAAAGAATTTATTTTTATAACACTTACTTGTATGTCATGAAATTAGCGAAAAGGGTTTCCCAATATTTAACAGATCTTTGTATTAGCGATACGTTTGTAAAGTACATGGTTTTTTTTACATGAACAGAAGTCGATAAACTAGATATCAATACGAAGTACTCGTATATATTATATAGCCCTATATATAATGGAATATAATACAATTCCTTTATTTCAGGCAACTATGGCCCATCTTTATATAGGTATATAAAATCTTCTGTGCGTGTATGTCACTGAACTCCTTCTAAACGGCTGAACCGATTTGGATGAAATTAAATCTATAGGGTAGGCTCGTGCCCCAGCTGGGGGGACGTAAAATGAGCTGATGATGATGATATAGCCCTATATAGTCCTGTATAGCCCTAAATAGCCATACCTATATATCCCTTGTTTAGACAAACACAGTGTAGGACGCCCTGCGGCACAGTGGACCGACGACTTAAAGAAAATGGCGGACGCTAGATGGATGCGGCTGGAGCAGGACCGAGAGGGTTGGCACTCATTAATGGGCTTACGTTCAGTAGTGAGAGGAAATAGGCTGAAGATCTCTCTTCAAGTAAGTCTTTGTAAGCTCTCGCTTACAACTTCTCCCAGGGCTGGGCAAATGCCTTTATCGTTGAAATCTATAATCAACCCGCTCAACCCGAGCCTTTTTCGGGTTGTTCCGCTCCCCGATCCGACCAGAACACCTCGGAAAATTTAGTAGGGCACGGGGACACGCACTAGTGCGTGATCCCGTTCCCTCTAGAAATCCTCTGACGGTGCTTCGTTTCACACGGCTTGAGGAACTCTTTAAGTTTCTTGCCGTTCCAAATAAAGCACGGTGAAATGGCAATCAGCTAGCTCTATCAAAAAAAACTTTAATAAATGCGACAATAATAATAAATAACCGCAGAACAATACATTTCTATTACTCGCGTTTGTTTCAATTATGTGAGTAATATATTTATCCCGATGTTTCGGTAGACTTTGACGTATTCTATATCAATGTGTAGTGTTCGCGTAAAGTTAAGAAAAATATTAATGGTTCATCAGCAACCTTCGGTGGAGGTTCTGTTATAAAATGTTACGCATTCATCAAGTCTGCAAATTTGGACGACAAGTAAATATTAAAAAAAAAAAACTTAAATTTAAAAATGGTAGGTCGAGCATTTTGTTAAGCAGTCAAGTGTATTTTGTTATTTCATAATAAATAAACTAGAACTAATAATGTATGTATTCTACTAGCTTCCGCGGACGGCATGCGTTTCATTCTGTAAGTCTTGAATTCTCGAAAGTATATGATGTTTTCCTAATGTTTTCTAGTCGCTACGGTCGAAAGGGTATTCGTCGATCTCTTTTGTTTCTTGCCATTCATGAAAAGGTTATAGTAATTTTAACTTCAAAAAAACAACTATTAAATTGTGCAACGCAAAGTTGTATACGAATTCTTTAAACACGGTATAATGTTCTTTGTATATTTGACAGCGAAATTGCCGTTTTTTATTATCTATGGTATGTAAATACAATGCCATTTCTCGGGGTGCGCTAAAATTGCAATTTCCGAGTTGTCCACTAGAAAGTGCGTAAGGGCCGACTTTCTAACAGTTCTGAGAAACGTTAATTGCCTTCTTCACATTTGGGACACCGTTAGTGCTATAGCTATTTTGATTAAGCTTACCTTCGTTGAACACAAAGTTATAAACAAAGAAACACAAAATTTTAAGGGACTCAATCTTTGATCAATTATATAAGTACTAGATTGAATATATTATATAATATTATATAAGTACTAGAAAGAAGAGTGAATGCAGGAAACATGGTGAATGGAGCTTTGCACTCCTTTATGAACAGTCAGAAGGTGTCTAACAAGGCTCGTTTGGCTGTGCATAGGGGGGTGTTGGTTCCGACACTCATGTACGGAAGTGAAAGTTGGGTATGGCAGAAGAAACATGAAAGCAGAATAAATGCAGTAGAGATGAGAGCGTTAAGAAGTATGATAGGAGTTAAACTGAGTGACAGGATAAGAAATAGTGAGATAAGGAAACGTTGTGGTCTGAAAGAAGATATAGTGACAAAAATTGAAAAAGGCATGCTGAGATTGTTTGGCCATGTCGAGAGAATGGATAACAATTGACGAAAAAAGTGTATAAGGCGAGTGTGAATGAAAGTGTTGGTAGGGGTAGACCTAGGCGGACGTTTCGAGATCAAATCAGGGACGTCTTGAAAAAAGGCCAGGTCAAGAGTACCCTAAACCGAAGAGCATGTATGAAGGGAATAATGAAAGTGGACGAAGCGAAACAAGTATGTAAGGATCGTAGCAAGTGGAAAGAAGTGGTCTCTGCCTACCCCTACGGGAAAGAGGCGTGATTATATGTATGTATGTATGTAGATTCCCGGTGAGCGCTAGAAAAACGGTAGGCGACTAGGTAGGTAGGTAGGTAGGTTAATTTGGGGGCACGGAGCCACAGTGATGTTTGTGGCGATGACAGTAGATATTAAGTAGTACAAATATTTTGTTTTTAAGGTTTAAGGTTCAATAGTAAGCAGAAGTGGTTACGAATCAATATTTTAAATATTTTTATTTTTAAATTTTAAGATTCATAGTAAGCTGAAGTGGTTGATGCTGGCCAATATTTTTTTAGATTTTGTTATTCGAAATTTAAATGTAGAGGTGTGAGCAACACTTTTAAAATGCATTTTTGTTCCGGATTCTTTATCTAGTACATTATTACTTATTTTTATTATATATTATATAATAATAATATAATATAAGTAATAATATTATATATATTATATTATTAGAGCATTTTGGTTTAATGTTCTAAGATTATTGATCGAAGGACCCAAATATTTACTCATCTATCACGTTATTATTCATACCTTATTTAACTGTTCTGTGTTATTCATAACTAATTTATTCTTTTATTTTTAACATTTTATAAAATTGGCATGCTTTGTTGGATTCAGTTTTGTTTGCATTGTAATCACTGTACTTAGTACTTACTTTGTATTATTATAAAAAGAAAAAAAGAAAGAAAAAACATTTATTGACTCTCACATAATATGATACCAGACACAAAGACATGAAATGCAAAGACAGAAATAACTAACAAATGACAAACAAAAAGAACACAACAGTGTGAGGAGCCAATCAGGACCCTACCTCAGCATATGTCGCTACGGTATGAGAAATTCACATCGCAACGGCGCTGGCATATTATAAATAAACCTATATACTCCTACATAAATATATAATAAAATGCACATACACATAAAACAAAATATACAAAATAAAAGACATCGTACAACAATTAAAAAACCATAAACAAATAAAAACTAACGAGGCGGACTAGCTTTAGTTAGGTACTATTCTGAGGGCGGACTGCACTCTGAACGCAGCCAAACTGTCACTGTCATATTATTATGTGACATTAGGAAGACACTGGATTCCATATTGCGGTATAAACTAGCTTGGAATCCAGGGTTCCTTAAAGAGTGTAAAACAAATAAATAAATAAGTACATTTTTGTTTAAGTATAAACGCCTCGGGGGCCGAGTGGCAGAGCGCTCGGTCCGATACCCGAAGGCCCCGGGTTCAATTCCCAGGTCGGGCAAAAATGTATTTCAGATTTTTCGATGCATAGCATGGGTTTGTGATCACCAACCCGCATTTGGCAAGCATGGTGATTAAGCCATTACCCATTAATTGTAGCGATGACTTGATTTCAACGATGGAGGCCTATAGGCAGTTATAGGCTGTTTAATTTGTTTAAATATAATGATGTATTTATTAGTATCGGAGTGGCACCGGAGTTCGACACAGATTTGGCCACCTAAAATACTGGAAGAGTTAGAAAGCTGTATACAAATGTTACTAAAGTCAAAAATAAGCTGCTGACCCCTTTTAATGTTAAAAGGAAAAAAAAGTCGATTACTGGTATCTGTTGAAGACTGGCGCCACTACCCTACATCTTACTACATAGGACACAACAACCTTCAACATGCACAACACACCCACCGTACACAGCACTGTACTAAATTGTTATAGAATCAAGTCTCAATTGGCTGTAATACTTTTTAGAGCGATACTCTTTTGTTAAAGAAATAAATGAAATGTAAAAAAAAAATATAAGTTAGTATTTGTAAAAATATTATGATCAGATGTTAATGACGGTAGTTGAACATGCCATTAAATTGGCGCCTTTGGCTTTCAAAGTAAAAAATAAATAGTGTTGAATAATTTCGACGGGCTGGTTAGAACCACGATAGCTCAATTGGAAGAGCACCTGACCCGGTATGTCAGAAGGGTGCAGGTTCAAATCCTGCTCGTGGAATTTTTTTCAACATTTGTGCTTTTGTAATTTGTTTCGCAACAAAATTTGCGTTAAAATTATATAAACAAAACAAAAACATTATATAAAATGTACCATAGTCTTAGGGTTCTATCAGACAGAGAGCGGTCACGCGTTCAACGCGTTCAGAATGCTTCCTGTGTGAGTATCTATGTAACGTAATACAACACAAAGAACGCAAAACTGAACGCTTGACCGCGTGAACGCTTTCTGTCTGAGAGATCACTTAGAATATCTTTCGTTTTTTAACTTAATCCTAATAATAAGTAGAACATTTTTTAAGTTAAATCTGTCCGAATAAGTTCCATATCAAGTAATTGTTCATCTTCGCATTAATGTTAACTTGTGAGCTACGGCCGGCTACGGACTACGAAGCTGCTACGGGCTTAAGATATAAAACTAATTTGATGATTGTACATTATCTTTTTATTATAACCTCTTTGGTTTTATCGTAACTACTAATTTCTTTTGATCATAATACTCGTCTAAACGAGTATAAAGTCTTGTTGGCGACAGGCAACATGTAAATATTAAAACCTTTTTAGAACATGTATTTTAAGTGATTGTCTTTTGTTTTCTTATCTTTTTTTTGGAGATTCCTTAGGAATTGACTTATTATTTGTTACTTTGTTCAACGTAAAATTGGGTAGTTGACAATAACAACAATTAATTTCAGAACAATAAACGTATAAATGAAGTCACGTAACACTTCATTGTAACATTGACCAATTTTTTATTTGACCTAAGCATGAATTTCTGTAACCTAAAAAGTTATTAATAAACACTCAAGTGACGGAAAGAAATAGTGACGTCATAGTTTGCTAATCTCATACAATTTCTATTAAAAATAATCGTTTTGACAGTTGTTAAAAAGTTTCTATATTTACTAACCAGTCAACTACCCAATTGTTATATTATTACTTTTTTTTAGTTAAAAGCGTTTAACTAATTTTAGTGCATTTCCAAACAGTATTTTAATGAAGGTCGCATACCCTATACAACCTAAGTATACAGTCCACTAGCTCGAGCGTACACGAAGACTGATATAGGTGTGTGTCTAAAGGGTACCAGTGTTCCACACTTTAAGCCCAGTTGTTCGACACAAATTTCGTCGCTAATAAATAACATAGATTTTGGACTTCTTGGCGGGAAAGTGAAGAGTCATGTATGCGGTTTTGTTTTATTTTCTAAAATTTGTGTTATGTCGAATATTAATGTGAAATATTGGTGGATTATTAACCGATAAGTGTTCGTGAGTGTGCATGAGTGTTGGCAAATGAAACAAAACAGTGCAACGGCACTTTAAAAATTCTCTCAAGAAGTCCGCGTGAGGAGTTAGTAACGCCCTACATCTTTACAGAGATACTCGAGGGGATGGGGGGTATATCATTCCTCACTTCTCATTTCTCATAATTCATCATCATCATCATCATCATCAGGAAGGAAATATTGTTTATTTATGTGTTACTTGTAAGAAAAATAACTTTGCCACTGGCTAAATGTGCTAATCGCACGAAGCCATCATCTAAAGGAAAAAAAAAACATAGATTTTCATCAAGATTTTTCCGAGTCATTTTCTGACCCCTATTTTTTAGGGTGCTGGTTCCTGTCGAACGCTGGTGCTATTACCCTACGTAAACTAGCGCTCGCCCGTGGCTTTTCGTCCGCATAAATACGAGTTTCCTGTGATTCCGTAGGAAATTAGGATAATTCCATCTTATCTCTTGTTTAGTCTTATGAAAGGGATGCCTGCATTTCAGCATTCTAGGTCCAAGGCTTCGGTTGTGTGATGATGATTGTGCTTCAGTCAATTTGGACTTTTCATTTTACATACTATAGTGGTCGATATTCGACCGTTTCTTCAAAAAGTATACAATGTAATGCTACACATATTATACCTACATAGATTTTATCTTTACACACTCCTCAAACAATGTATTCCATTTAAACAATCAAACAAAGCAAACAAATCGAACATCATTAATATTTTTATTTTATGCAAATACACCAAATTTATGTCAATAATAATAAAATATATAAATATTCATAGGTTCACAAATGTTGTCTTACAAAGTCGTCTTTTGGCGGCGTAATGCTTTAACTACTTTTTTATTACGGTGAAGGCAAATTATCCTTTTTAAGCAAACCTTTGTGGAACTATTTGTAAAAGGTAGTTTTTTTTAATGATTCAAGAGGTAAAACTTCCTTCGGTTGTACGCATACTTGGTTATCTTTTGGTGAGAACGTTGTTTCTAAATAGGTGTCGTTAACAAATTATTAAAAGTAATTGAAAACTTTTCATTTGTGAGATTGGCTGGTGTAAGCTTATGCTTAGAACAATTATTCTTGTATTTTAAGATAAATTAACGTCGTTACGAAAATTTGTATATCCCGGACAATCTTCCCCTGGTTCCTGGGTGCCCAGGACTAAAACAACTGACTACACTTCATGAATTTATTGAAAAACACACCAACTCGCTACTACATCGTAATATGATTTTCTTTTTAATCATCTTATTTTTATACAGTCACAGTGCTATTTGTACGTTTGTATAATAAGAAATTATACAAACATATTGATATCCGGTAGTCCAGAGTTTGAATCCTGGACTAGGAATTGACTCCTAGGTCGAACAAAGTGTGTTTCGGATTTTTCAATTATTCACCAACCCGCATGACAAGTATGGTGATAAGTCAATTATTATAGGTACTTGTTCCTTAACTCTAGCTGCCGGAACGCAACAATGCTACAAACATTGATGTTGTGGCGACATATTTAGATAAGATGGTGGTAGCTAGCCAGGCGGACAAACAAGTCCTACGGGCCCGGGACCTCTGGGTCTTAACCACTAGACCACAGAGGTGGCTAAATTTGCCCATGGCATGGCAACACAGAAATGAAGTAACCGCGGATCGTTTTCAATGGCGTAAATTTGTAGAGGCTTATGTCCAGCAGTGGACTAATTTAAGCTGCTGATGGTGATGATGATGATAATGAGGATGAGGATATAATCTATCTGTAAATACTTTCTGCCTGTAAGAGAGAAAATGACGATTTGAGGTTAGCTCGTTGTCATCGTCAGCTTCTCAAGGTCCCACTGCTGGGCACTTCTTGCTCACACGCCACGCTCATATTCATATTCTAACTGACATTTGATTACATATGTATTAACATGTAATCAAATTTCAGTTAGAATATGTAACCTATAACTATAAATATTATTCTTTCATTATCATTTAAGACACGCTTGACTAGGTGGAGCGACGATCTTCGCAAGCTGGATAAGAGTAGCCGCAGATCGCGCGCAATGGCCTAAGAAGCCTATGTTCAGCAATGGACTAATAGGCTGATGATAAAGATGAATTTACTCTAAGCAGATTACTTATATAAAATAAGAAATCAACGAATCATCATCTCAGCCACAAGACGTCCACTGCTGACAAAGGCTTCCCCAAGGATCTCATTTCATGAGGAGAGTTGGCCATAATCGCCACGCTTGGCAGGCGGGTCGGCGATCGCAGTATGGTGAGAATAATCACAAAGAGATGCTGCTGCATCCTCTGGAACGGACCCTTGGTCGCCTTTTACGACACCGACGGGAAGAGGTGTGGTGGTGCAATTCTTTATCAATAAACGTTCCATTCTTGATGGAGGATGGAAAAGCTCGATGGCGCAGTGGTTAACGCGACCGGTCTGCGATTGCTTGAGGTTAAGCAACTTTCACAAAGGCGGTCATCGGATGGGTGACCAAAAATGTATCATCTATCGAGCCCATCCGTGCTTCGGAAGGCACGTTAAGCCGTTGCTCTTGGCGGCATTAGCAGTCGTTAACAAACACTATACACACTAGTGTTTATGGCCCGTTCTCCCCACCCATCTCATGCCCCAGCAGTGGGAACATAAAATGAGCTGATGATGAAATATCATTCTCACTTGATTCTGTCAATTTTTTTTTACAGTTTTCATGCAACTTTAGTGATTTGCAATACTGACACGAGATTTATTCGCAGCGTCACGTGCCTGTTTCCTCAGGACCGGTGACCCCGTGTCGTTCAACTGTAGTCATTATAAACAGCGAGCGAAGATTACTATTCTAATTTTAATATTTAAGTTTTAATGTGGCATATCTATGACGTAGTTAAGTGGCGCATTAATAAACACTAGTGGTCGCCCAGTGGTTTGAATATAGACGGTACCTAATTAAAAAAAGTTACTGAAAAATAAAAAGTAAAAACGGAATAATATGCCTTTGACATTGACAGACGACTTTTTGGCGGGAAAGTGAAGAGTCATGTCTGCGGTTTTGTTTTGATTTCTAAAATTTGATTTAAAACGAATATTAATGTGAAATAATATCCTGTTAAGTGTTCGTAAGTGCGCATCAGTGTTGGCAAATGAAACAAAACAGTGCAACTTCACTTTTCAAATTCAATCAAGAAGTCGAGGAATTAGTAAAGCCCCACATCTTTACTGAGATACTCGAGGGGTCGGGGGGTATATCATTTCTCACTTCTCATTTTTATTATCATTCATCATCATACTGACTATAAGGAAATATTGTATATTTATGTATTACTTGTAAGAAAAATTACTTTGCCACTGGCTAAATGTGCTAATCGCACGAAGCCATCAACTAAAAGAAAGAAAAGACATTGCCAGGCATCAATTATCTGCATTTTGTATTTCACTTCGATGTTTTTTTATACTTAGCACGGCAAACGACTGCACACCACCTGATGTTAAGTGGAAATGGAGTCCAGATGCGAAGACAACTGGTGCAGCGTGAAAACAACGCAGCATCAGTCAACTTCTCTCTGCCGGCCCATAAGGTGCTTCTTCACGCCTCGTTTGAAGGACCCCATATAATAGGAAAGAGAGAAAACGTGTGCTGGTAGACTATTCCATCTTTTGGAGGTGCGACAAAAAAACGAGTCACCAAATTTCTTTGTGCACGATGGGATATAAACAAACAAATGTTTGTAACAAATTTAAACCTACAAGTTCCCTACTCCTTTTCCATAATGAACTTTAACTATGCCAAATCCTACACTCCATGAGTGGAATATGCTTAAAAAGGAGTACCAACTCACGTAATATATAGATCTGTCAAGGGGGTTCAACGCAAACTGTACTCTAAAAATATGCGTAAAAATATACGTGTGATGACGGACGCAAAGAATACCACCAATCTTGTGGGTGTCGTAAAATGCGACTAAAGGAGTTTGAGACCCCGTGCATATCGAAAAGCACCCTGAGTCACCCGCGCTGTGGCGGGTAAACCAACACCAGAACTCCCAAGGAGGTTTGGTGTCAGGCAAGTGACCGGCCGTAAATACTTTGCTAAAACCTTAGTATAAGAACGGAAAAGTTGTTGGAAATGGATATTTTGCACCGACACTAATTAACATTGGAACCAGGGCAGGAAGAAGAAGAAAACACAGTAATTTATAATATAACCCTTTCAACTGCTAACAACTTAAATTTTCATTAATATAATAAAATAAAATAAAAACAGTGCTAAATTGTGATGATGATGATGATTCGATATCCGTCCTGACGACGTGAATCAGGGAAAGAAAGAAAATGATAAAAAATTTGAATACCGTTTTGATGCATTCACACATCATTGTCAATAGGGATGTTGACAACAACGATAATTAATTCCACAACATTAAACATATAAATGAAATCACGTAAAGTACTTTCATTAATCATTAACCTATTTTTAATTTGATCAAAGCATGAATTGATCGTGACCAGTGGCGTGTACTTGGGGAGGCCTATATCCAACAGTGGACTAGTCTACACTTAGTGCTCTATAGCCTAGGCTGATGATGATGAAAAAGTTATTAATTAACACTCAATTGACGGTACAAAATAGTAACGTCGTAGTTGGCCAACCCTATACAATTTTTAATTTAAAAAAAAATCACTGTTGCGAAAACTTTTTTCTGGTGACTAACAAGTCAACTACCTAATTCAAATTAATGAAATTGAAAGTGAGATAACCAGTGTCACGTTTGAGGTGCCTTTAAAAAGGTCGGACCACCATTTTAATTCACCTGACAGATGACATTTCCATAAATCTTCATACGTCCTTTTATGGTCAGTTGTTTGTTCGATCAGTAATAGAACGGCCAAAAGTTTTGCCGACCATATATTATGCAATATACCATATTTATATTAAGTTAAACGGCTAAATGAATTACAATAAACCGTGATATAATCATATATATATGAACTAATGAAGATTTTTTAAAGCAGAGTTAATAAATGATCGGCTAATTACAAAAACACAAATGTCCACGAGCAGGATTTGAACCTGCACCCTTCTGACATACCGGATCAGGTGCTCTTCCAATTGAGCTATCGAGTTTTTAAACAGCCCGCCGAAATTATTCAACACTATTTACTTTTTTTAATTTTTGTTTTTGCAATTTGTTTCGCAACAAAATTTGCGTTAAAATTATTTAAACAAAACTAAAACATTTGATCTGCTATTGTTAAACAGAAGCAGATGCGAAGATAGCTGGTGGTGCAGGATTGTGTCACACTAGCCGTTCTCAATTTCTACTTATTTTTCTTCAGCCTATAGTCACCCACTGCTGAGTGAAGGCCTCCCTATATACACGCCGGTCTTGGGCTTTGGGCTTTGGGCCAACCAATTCTTTCCCGTGGCCTTTGTGATGTCATCCGCCCATCTAGCCTAGGCGGCTAACGCTTCTGGTGCCGGTCCGTGGTCTCCAATAAAGAACCTTCCTGCGCCACCGGCCATCGTTCCTGCGGCTTCCGTGACCCGCCCATCGCCACTTTCTTCGCTCTAAAAGCCTAATTTTGTAGGAAGAATCCATACGTGTGCTGGAAGAGCATTTCGTTTTTGATGGTGCCCTGTGTATTAAAAAATAGACGTCCTGAAAGGGTAGTAAGTAATGTGTGTGGATGTTTCAAAAGCACTTTTCTTAAGTTTAGTTGATTTAAAAAATTTGACTTTGACTTTGACTTTGTACGAGTTTAACTTGCACAGGGACCCCTGGCACTTCTCGTAGAACTTAAACGTATGGTATGGTATATTATAGGATGCTAGTACAAATAAATCTTGTGATATGAGGAGGGATGTACAAATGTCAAAATTAGGCCACTGAGACACGATTGTGATCGTTTTAAAATATCAGAATCGGGTCTTACGACTCTACGAAGACATATTATACGGAATGTAGTGTATGTTGAAGTGGTAGCGTGCCGCGTGGCGAGATTTAAGAAATTAGAATTATATTTAAAAAACAGAGATGTTTTTCTTCACGCACCTAATAACCCAACAGTGCCTAAGTAGCTTAGCTTGCATGATTGCAACCCGAGTCCTCTAGCCTCAGCGCCATCAATATCTTCTCATAATATACTATAGTCATATACATTATTAACACCTCCACAGTAATACACATAAAAATATATAATATAGAGCTGACATAAAATTTGGCCACTGTCCCGTTTCTTGCTTTCACCAGAGATTTATAGCTTTTATTACCAACCCTTTCGGGCTAAATGGTCACCGTTAACTCCTCAACAGATAATTATACATTCATAGTGTTCAGTCCTCCTGGCTACTGGAGAAATGCGCCTTTTGTTCAAACGAATTGTCCCTGCTAGGTTTATGAAGAAATTCTGTAGCCCAATTGTTTTGCTGTCCTTTGTTTGTAATGTGCTACCGAACATTCAACAATATAATTATTGTATCTGTGTGAAACTGTGAAAGGGAAGAGTCGTTTCTCATTATTTTTTATGGCTCTTCTAGGGATTATAGACTAGACCAGTGTTGCGAGCGACTAAGAGTGGAGTTCGCTCATTTGTTTCCAAATATTGCTCCTTTTTTGTATATCATTGTAGGTTATCTTGAAACCAAATAAGCCAATAATCACCAAACCGCAGTGCAAAAGTGATATTGTGTTTTTTTATTTAAATTCTATCATTGACATTTTAAATATTTTTTCTACTAAACATTGGCTTTTTGACACTGAGTCACTACCTAGACTGTAAGGTAAAAATCCTAAATTTCATTATCACGTTTCTTAATTGCTGAAAGAACGTGAACTAGGAAAAGGTTTAATTTAGATTGAAATTGAAACACCTTTACGGATCTACTCGCGTTTATTTTGGTTTCATTCTGACGTTTCAAAGTCTTTGCAGGGTCTGTGGCCACAGGGACACTGTCTCCCTTAGACCACGGTCCCTGCAAAGTGATTTCATTACAATGTGTAATGTACTCGTTAACTTGAGAAAACAATATTTTATTATAAACATAAGTTTTCACGTCGGTATAACCAAATCAAAAGTGTTAAATTTGACATGTCGTTCCTAGTACAGTGACTAATAGCAGCAAGTTTAACTTAATGGTTAAGTAATACTTTTATTTGTAAATATATTGTCAGAGGAGTGACAACAATACTTGCAACGAAACGGCTTGTTGAAATCCCGAATAATAAATGTTAAGCGTCATGGATCATATAAGCAAGCCGTCATATACCTTACAGCTTAGAAATAAAGTTTACAATCCTTTTAACGACTAACAGACATTGCAACGTCATCGAAGGGACAGTTAGAGGACAAAACAATAATAGAAAAAAAACCTGTGCACAGTTTTACAAACGATACCGTTCAATAAAATTTTTGTCTAATTTACGACCTGCGGGCCCACTGTGCCAAAAGAATGTCATACCAACGCCGCCATAGAACAGTGGGACGGACGGCGAGCGGCGATAGACAAAAACTTTGTCAATTTTTTTCTAGTAAAACAACGCACTACGGTATTGTGCGTTTTATTGCGCGAAATTTTACTGCGGTCATTTTCCGAAAAAGCTTTTACAATTTAAGAAATTGTTTGTTTTCTATTAAAAGTAGCTGGGAATGTGGTGGGACAATACGGTTTCGAAATATGCATTTTTTTATGACAAACGGTTAGCTCCTGTTATGAGCTATTTGGACACCCATCTGAACCCGCTATTGCAAAAGTAGCTTAACTTGTGAAATTGCAACACGTGCATCATGCTTCTTCTCGTTTATTTTACATATTACCTTTAATATGGAAAATATTATCTGTACTCTGGAAATGAACGCAACTTTAATTAATTAACAAAAATATTATCAAATACCTACTGCGTTGTTAGATTATTAAAAGCTATTTTATTTTTCTGTTTTATTCTGATTAATTGCCAAAACGAACAAAATAAATTAAGGTGTTACCCCATTAAATACCACTTTATGGGGTATTTTACTGTGTAGTGAAGTTTTTTTGTGCTTTTTTGTTTTTTTATTTTATTTCTTGATTTATGGGCATATACAAATGTGATTGTAGAAAGACGTTATCTGTGTTCGTATTCATTCAAAAATTGGTGTTTGCACTCCGTTGACCCCGAAAGCATGAAATTTTAATATGAATATATAACTTAGCAGACTCTTTATGAGGAATATTTATTCGGAATTTTTATTAGCATCCGACATAAACATTGCTTCACCGAATCGTATGGAGAAATGTAAGAGCCACACATAATACCTATATAAGGTAAAGCAAGAAAACTTATATTTATTACAGAAATAAGTGTTTATTACAATCTGGATAAAATAACAAAAAAAAAAAGTGTAGGTAGGTATGTACACACGCCTGCACATCAACCTACCACAAACTGTCAAATTTCAATAGACTTTGAACTTTTAGCCCTAACTATATGTTTTAAAATGTATTGAAGAAATTTGTCGGTTTTTGATAGGTTGATGTGAAGGCGTCTGTCGTATTACATATTTTCTTTAACGATACAAGAGGAAACGAAAAGCGAAACAATACTACTTACTCAAATGGCTTAGAGACCCAAAGTGTATTGGCCTCCGAGACGAGAACTTAAAGCGAAACAATAAATAATTAAAACAAAAACGTTTAACGCGTTCGTGAGATCTGTTTTGGAATACGCATCAACAGCTTGCAATCCCCAGTATTTGACGTATATTCGATTCTATTGAAAACATTCAGAATAAGTTCATTAAACGTATGAAATATAGATTAGATACGGAGACGGCTCGATTAGTTTATTTAAGTTGCTTCCACAGTGTTATTATGTCTCATGGAATCCTTCTGTGGGGTAAAGCTACATATGACCCATTTTTATTTTACAGAAAAGAGCAGTAAGGTCTATATATAACCTAGGAGCACGTGTGTCCCTTAAGGAGTTGTTTAAAGAGATTAATGTTCTAACGGTTGCGTCACAGTTTATTTATAACTGTATTCTATATGTGCGCCAAAACATTTCTTTTTACAGAAAACATTGCGATATACGCAATCTTAATACTAGAAATAAAAATAAACTTGCAATACCTAAACTTCGACTGCAGAAAGTTTATGGATCATTCATGGGACAAGGTGTCACTTATTATAATAAAATCCTGAATGATGTTTCAACTTTGCCCTTTGAGAAATTTAAGACACACGTTAAGGAAACACTTTAAAAAAAGGGCAATGCAAATACAATGTAAATGATTATGTGATGTAATTTCATGATAAGAATGCATGGAACTGACATTCCTACAATTCTCGCACACTGTATAGGTATAAAGCGTCATTCTATAGTTTTGAATTAGTACATGTACATATAGTGCTCAAGTACATTTTCTTTTTTAGAATAAAGTGTAATGTTGAGTAAATGTAATGTAATGTTAAGTAAATAGGGGTATGCATTATTTGTATAAGCGGGCTCTTGAAAGTTTTTAATTCTAAAAATTAAATGATTCGGTAACGACATACTTTTTTTTTTTGTAAATGTCGTTACTTCTATTAAAACTGTGGAGTTTCTTGCGGCCATTCTTCTCCACAACTGAAAAATAGACGTACAGAATGGGTAGTAGGTAAAAAATGTGTGGACGATTCAAAAGCACTTTTCGTAAGTTTATTTGAATAAAAAAAACTTTGACGTCGACTTCGACTTTGATGCCTAGAATTCCCGATTGACGTAATCAGGCCTTTGAAGCTACGAATAGAGCAACAACGTGATCAATATTTTATTTATAAAATAATAAATAATATTGTTGAGTCGACATATCTTACAAGTAAGATCTATACATATAAAATGCTGTATCCTGAATGACTGACGGATCAACGCACAGCCTAAACCGCTGATCGTAGACACCTGAAACTTGGACGGTGTGTTTTTTGTATGACGTAGGCATCCGATTAGAAAGAATTATTTTATTTATTATTCGAAATTCTACCCCTAAGAGGGGAAAAAGGGGGGCAAAATTTGTATGGGACGTGGTCGTGGTCGCGGTCGTGGAACGTGGTCCCTTTAAATTTTGCATAAACCTTTTTTTATAATAATAATAGTTTATTGCGGATAAACAATCCATATTTAAAATTAAATTACAATCACAATAAACATAAAATAAAAACAAAATACTTCATTGCAAATTAAAAACAAAATAAATATTAAAAACAAAATTTAAATTACAAACTTACTTATTTAAAATCTGATTCAAATAAAATTAAAATTAAAAATTCATAAATAAAAATAAAAATTAAATTAAATGTACAACAATAAACATAATTAAAATATTAAAATAAAATTTCTTCAAATTTTTAATTTTTTTTTAATTTTTATGTTTATTTTAGCCTAGACTTGGTTGATAGTAATGCGAACCCGGTGGTCTAACACAAGTGAATGTGCACCCAATGCTTAACAAACGTATCCATTTAACAGAATTGATGGAAGACGTGTTTTGTATTTTATTGAAATTCATCCCCTAACGGGGCTAAAAAGGGGTAGAAAGTTATTTTGGCGGTGATTTACTTCGAAGTTGATATCAATTACTCCTTAGTGCAAAAGCACTGAGCAGTAAAAGTACTAAGCAATGTAATTTAAATCAAAAGTTTTAAATTACATATGATTTTGACACATGTTTGAAAACTCAATCGGATTTCATTAAAAAAAGGTTGAATTCACTTAAAAACATAAGCAAATACTCTTTAAAATTGCTGTTCGTTTGTCTCGCTAAAACTCGAGAAAGGCTAATTTTGATTTTAAATTTGACTAATTTTGATTTTGAAATATTTGTGGAAGTTTTGGGAAGGTTTAAACGGTGAGAAAATACTACTATGCCCATGTACAGTGCAAGTGCACTGAACATTGGTTTGTGTCAGCACTTTACCCGCGACGCGCGGCAATTTATTAATTAGTAAACAATTATCATTCATATCGCGTGCACTCATATTTTGTATCAATTTAATTACTATCAATCAATATACATTATTATATCTGCAAGTTTTGCCTATCATATCTATTCATTCATTCATTTATGGTCCTTCGAGCCGGAGCCGAAAACCGCTTTTCCATAAGATCATGTAGTACCTGTGATAAAAGCTATCAACAGTTTGTTTTTTTTCTTAGTTCTTATAATTCAATAAGTCTATTTGTAACGAAGACAGCGAAAAGAAGAAAGAGTAAAATGGATGTTCGCAGGTAAACAAGTGAATGACAGTTTACTCGTTCACCTGACAATATTTATTTAATTATTTACTTTTTTGTAGTTTTTATTTGTAATCGTAATAATAATTAAATTTTGTTATCGTTCGACCATTGTCTGAGTTTCTGGTTCAATGTCTACTCAACTGTTTGTATTTTTTTTGCAGTAAAAAAAAAATCTAAATCATTTATTCAGTTTAGGCTACAAGTAGCTCTTGTGAATGCCATCGGTTCGTAAGTCTACTCTGTACTATCTTGTAGTGAGAAGAACCGGCAAGAAACTCAGCAAGTGTCCAGCTCTTTTCTCCACAACCACAACATGTAAAAAAAAAACTAAGATAACAAATTTACATCAGGTAAAAGTTTCAATTTCCACAATGTCACAATGTCCTTTGTTAGCTTATGTACAAACTTAATACTTTATATTTACTAGTGTTATGTTAGGCTGTTTGTTTCCCTTAAACCAATAAAATAAAAAAATTAAAAATAAACTATACGTAGCGATGATTATGGTTATATATAATTGTGTATTGTTGATCGAAGATATAATTTTACGCAAATTTTGTTGCAAAACAAATTACAATTTGAAATAAGACAAAGTGTTAAAAAATTCCACGAGTTTCAATTTCTCTTTTTGCCATTATAAATAAAATTAATAAAATATAATAAATTATACGTAGCAAATTAGAATTACAAAACAGAGCAGTAACTCAAAATCTAGAAAAAACCTTGAAATTTTCTTCCACGTGGGGGATTCAAAAAGTTGACGAAAATAAATTAGTGACTACTTAATTATTTTTTTCTACATTTCGTTTCTAGTTTCTATGGATATTTTTCCGTATTGATAATTTTAATCCGAACTGTAGAATAAATCTATAAATTTAGAAGTTCCAAAAAACAGTGTTTACCAATATAACACGTAAGTAAATTTCAAATAAGCGTGTGTGCGTGTCCTTGTTGTCCACATGTCCTACAGGTTTTATCAATGATACGATGTTCTTACCCTTATGTAAACACTATTTAATACCATACCTGTACCGTGATATTGAAGAGACAAAACCACACTAGCGACAGAAAAAAATATTGCATGGGAAAATGAAAAACGATTTTCAACGATAACGCAAGCTTAAGGTTCATTTTTCAATGCAAAATGTTTACGCTGTCGCTAGAATTTATCGCGTCGCGTCTATACGTTCATGATAGCGACGGACATTAGCAATTGTAAAATGAATTGACGACTGTATTGTAATAGATCGCGGTTCAAGAAACGGTCGATCTGTTTAATGGCAAGGAAAATATTGACAAAACTCTTTATAATTTGAAAAAAGACTGAGTGTTGAAAAAATCCACGCGCGGGATACGAACCCGTACCCCATGGCATGCCGGGTGAAGGGCACTACCAGCTATGCTATCGTGGCTCAATCTAACTCGCCGAAATTAATCAACACTATCTACTCTTACTCTATAAGCCAAAGGGACGGCTTTCAATGTCGACAACTACGTCATCAACATCCTCATCCATCCATCCATCCATCATCACTTTGTCTTTTTTCTAATTGTAATTTGTTCGCAACAAAATTTGCTTTAAATTATATGTCATCATAAAATCATAAAATTCTTTATCGTAGTGGCACCCAGCGTTCGACTCCAGTTTTCGCCGCCTAAAAATAGTAAAGAATTTCAATGAAAAGTGTACTGAATGACAACTAGGAAGTAGGTGGTTATAACTTCGATTATTACTAAATACTAAGTCAAATTGCTGACCCCTATATTTCAAGATTAAAGGAAAAAAATAGAGTACCAGCGCCATGACTGTAATATTTACTTTTTTAAAGAAAGACGAAATCTATTCAGTGTTATACTGTAGATGTAGACTTACGGAGTGCAATAAAGTTAATGATTGATTGATTGATTGATTGATTGATTGACGATGCAGCTCCTATAATTTTGTTTAAAAATTAAACCACGAGGCTTCGGAAGCCTTCTCCTTACTTCGAAAGCCACGTGTAGCCATTGGTCCCGGCTGCATTAGCAGTCGTTAACAACCACCGCAACGCACTGGTGGTTTATAGCCCGTATATACTCACTGTGGTGCTTCCATCCTAAGGGAAAGCTCGTGTCCCAGCTGTGGGAATACAAATTGAGCTGGCAATGATGGCCAAAAGCCTTAATAAAAAAATCTTCATCTTACCTGATGGTAAGTGATAATAAAGGCGAAGGTGGAACTGCAGTGTACTCTTGTCAAAAGCGGGTTGGTGACAAGCTCGGGCTGTGCCAAATTCAGAATCTTATTTTGCCTGACGTGGAAATTGATTTTATAATTTACACTGTAAGCCAGCGGTATTACGTCACTGTGAAGTTACTACCGCTATCCTCACATTCGAAAGAACAATTTTGCAAGTATTTAACAATCGATAAAGACGAAATCCCTATAAATATTTTTTTAAATTTGAATTTTGCATTTACTTAGTTATAAGATAAGATAAGATAAAAATTTATTGCCAAACAAAATTGTGTAAATACATAGCAGGTGTTAAGCATATAATAATGGGAACAAACAATTTACCCAACTAGGGTGCAATTTTTAGTAGGTAGGTACAGACGCCTGCACTTCAACTTACCCAAAACTGTCAAATTTCTTCAATACAGTTTCAACCATATTATAAAGGCATAAAGTTCAGCGTCTATTGAGGAAATTTGACAGTTTGTGGTAAGTTGATGTGCAGGCGTGTGTACGTTACATAGAAACAGCTACTATGCTGTTGTTGTACCGATTTTATTTTATACATAGCTCGGCAAATGACTCCACTCCACCTAATGTTAAGTGGAAATGGAGTCCAGACGCAAGGACAACTGGTGCAGCGTGAAAACAACGCAGCATCAGTCACCCTCACCCTGCCGGCCCACAAGGTGCCTCTTCACGCCTCGTTTGAAGGACCCCATGTCATAGGAAGGAGGGAAAACGTGTGCTGGTAGACTATTCCATCTTTTGGAAGTGCGACAAAGAAACGAGTCACCAAATTTCTTTGTGCGCGATGGAATGTTCGAGACAGTACAGCGGTGACTCCGTAGAGCAGCACGCGTACTCCTATGGAGGAATATTCAGTCAAACTGTAGAACACCTTATCTATATGTATATATAACATAAAATTACAACATTACAAGATACAATTTTACTAGAAAAAATTACCAGCCTCAGGAAGCTCGCGTGGGAATTGTATAGCATTTAAAATACTAAAAATACTCTCCATTTATTATATTAGGGGCGTTAAGAACAAGAATTGTAATTTAAGAAGTTTCTAGTTTTTAAACTTTACCCTTTTGCACAAACCCAATCATCTCACTCGACCAACTAGCATTGTACATTAAACAAAAACTTAGGAGTGGTAAGAAAAAGCATTGTAATTTAAGAAGTTTCTAGCTTTTAAACTTTACCTTTTTGCATAAACCCATCATCTCATCCAACTAGCATTGTACAATGATCCGCCATGTCTCCAGATCACCTGTCTCTTGTCCTCCACCGGCGGAAGCAGTAGGTGCGAGTGGGAAGCAATTAAAAAAATTCCGTCACGTAATTAATAGCTTGCCAAAAGCTGAGTGTGCATGGGTCGTTGGCCTTAACTGCAAGCTCTTCACGGGTTTTTCTAGTTAGATGTTACTAAGTGCACTATAGTTGTCTTAAACGTATTTTATCCCTACTAGAAAGGATTATATTAATTATTTATTTATCGCTATTGGGGTGTCGTTTTGCCCTACACATAAAATATATCAAATGTTTTTGTTTTGTTTATTTAATTCTAACGCAAATTTTGTTGCGAAACAAATTACAAAGTCAGAAGGGTGCAGGTTCAAATCCTGCTCGTGGAAATTTTTTCAACATTGTGTTTTTGTAATAAAATATATCTTTAAAAACAATTGATATAAATAAATGTGAGATTGGATGTCTCTATCTTATCTGTAAACTTAAAAGAATTATGTGTGATTGATATGATTACACATGGTAGATTCAACTAACAAACATTCAAACAAATATTAAATTTAGGTACTCATTCATTCAATTTTTCTTTGTTTATTCGTTCAATAATGTATTCATTCAATTGATTAAAAAAACCACGTAGTTAAAGCGACTGGCTCAGTTGGGAACCTAACCCAGAACCATTCACAAACTGGATATATCCAATTAGTTACCTTCAAATAATAATTGAAATACATTATTTCTTTTATTTATTGAACTAGCGGCCCGCCCCGGCTTCGCACGGGTGTACTTTTTGTTTTAAATATAGCCTATGTTACTCAGCGCTAATGTAGCATTCTAATGGTGAAAGAATTTTTTAAATCGGTCAAGTAGTTTTTCAGTTTATTCGTTACAAACATACATACATACAAAAATACAAAGGTTTCCTCTTTATATTATTAGTATAGATGAATAAATGTACACACGCCTGCACATCAACCTACTACAAACTGTCAAATTTCCTCAATAGACTTTGAACTTTATGCCTTAAGCATATGATTGAAATTGTATTAAAGAAATTTGACAGATTTGGATAGGTTATATATATGCAGGCGGCTGCACTAACGAATGAAACAAATTATTAATGACCCCTTTTTACAATATGAGGTTCTTGTATGGACGATTCAAAAGCACTTTTCATAAAGCAGTTTAATTGAATGAAAAATTTTGACTTGTGAGGACGGCTAGAGAGGCACTATCTATCACTACTATCTGTCTTCGCATACGGAATCTGGCTTCTGCTTAACATAAGGGAGAACGGAGTGGTTTGCCAACTTTTTTTACATAGTTTTGGTAATCACTTGGCCTTCGTCTCACCTGATGTTGAGTGATGATAAGGCCGATAGTGGCACTGGCTGTCTTCGTAAGCCCGGTGAAGCTGAAAATGCCGCAGCGGCAATCAGCAAACTCTCTCCAAAAAAAAAAAAAAAAAAATGGCTGTCTTCGCCATAATAAAAGGGCAGGCCAACGCAGTGGAGGCTTCATATGTGCGAGCTATTAAGCGGTCCCAAATCCTGCATGTAAGAGTCAATGTTACAAGAGCAGCAGCACTAGTGCTCGACTGACAACAGTGTTCAACCCTTTCTCTTTAATCATTGGAAATAGGGATTAACACTGATTTTTGACTTAAGCAAACAATTGAATACAGACTACATGCTTCCTACGAGTAGGTAGTTGTCCAGTCAAATCTCATTGAAATGCTATATTATTTTTTGGCGAAGAAAACTGGTGTCAAAAAGTGGGTTACTGTATCGAACACTTGTCCCACTACGATACGACCCTTTTGGTTACCCTACAAGAGCAAAGAATAAGGCTATTTTTTTAATTAAATTAAAAGGCGAAGTTACAGAAAGCCCTGTTTAACAAACTGAGCACCGAACCTGATTGGTCTAGGTCTGAGTCTTACCACTTCTAAGTAATCGTCTATAGGCTGCAACCGCTTTCCATAAGGTGGACTGAACCTTTGTTTTCTCGATTCAATCGATTTTAAAAAAAACATTTATTTTTATCGATAGACACGTCTATAACTCCGCACTAAAGTGAAATAGGCAGGCAAAAGTCTTCGACCGGTGGGGTTGGCAACCTTTGCGGACAGAACAAATGAAACACAATTGTGTTGTTGCCACCAATTAAAATGATTGGCGATGGAGCAAAGAGACAGTACTGGCTATCCCCATGGCGACGACCATGATTTGAGTGCGGTGACACACTATTCCAGGGTAGTACGAGTTTTATTTTCCATTGGATTGGAAAATTGGATTTGTTTTTATTTTTCATAATTCTTTGCGCAATATACCGCGGTTAGGAGTGTCCCGGTTATGTGGGACTCTCCTCATTTTCCCTCGCCCAGCTACAAAGCTCGGCGTGTCATAAGTCATAAGTAATTTATTCCATAAAGCAATAACATCGTATTTAAAATCAACATACACATAATTTTTAACGCACAAATTAATCATTAGCATAATATTAATTTAAACAAGCCAAGCATTATTTATTACCAATTTTTTTCCAATATGTGAAGGAAAGGTGAAGGAAAGGACGTATACTTAAAAACCTAGTACCATACCTTATCTGCCATTGTGATGGCTCGGTATCATGAATAGCAAGCACCGCGTTTAACTACCTACCACCATTGCCTAATGTCAGTTTACCGGATGTTTTATTGACATCTTACGACAATCAGGTCAGGACCAATGGCTTAGTGTGCTTTCGAAGCAAGGAAAATAATTTTACAAAAAAAAAACGGAATTCGTGTCTAAGAGAATTCACTGAATAAAGATGATTTTACTTTCATTCCATCAGGAAGAATAGTCGTAGTAGAAAGACGCTGCACCAGTTGTCCTCGCGTCTGGACTCGGTTTCCACATCAGGTGGAGTGAAGTCATTTGCTGAGCTAAGCATAAAAAAGAACAATGTTTTCACAGTACCTTTTCACATATTTGAATTGAAGGTTGGAAACCTCTGCAGTGATTTCCGATCGGATCACATGTCTAGAGGTCATTAACACTCGAGATTTCGTACACGCCACATCCGGTGCCAGTTTCATCTCTAAACGCATACAATTTAAGATCCAATATCGATTGTGCGAAAACAATCAACTTTCGGTCACGAAAGCCGTCCACTCTATAAGAATTGTAAACAGTTTTACCATAGATTTTCTACCTTTTTGTCCAAATACTTTCCTATGAGAGTATTGTAGTTTTCTCTTTTGCGCTTACGTCACTCGATACATTTTCTTTCGCCGTATCTATTAGCGTTGTCATTTAATTTTACGGAATGCACCGTTCATTTATTTTTATTGGCTAGTATTCTACGCCTCCGTGGCCTAGTGGATAAGCGCTCAGTCTGATATCCTGAGTTCAATTCCGGGGTCGATCAAAGTGTGTTTCGGATATTTTTGAGGCATAAACCAGGTTTGTGATCACTAACACATATTTGGTATTGGTTCTTTACAATGTCGCCTTTACCCACCAGCGGGACAGTTTAGGCCATTCATCCACACTACTTATTAGTATTCTCTTTGTATATAGTTTTTTCTTCTTGTTTTTTCCTACTTCTTCCTGCCTTAGTCCCATGCTATTTGGTGTCGGTGGAAAAATTATTGTCTTTCGTAACCGGGACAGACCAGTGTTCGTAATTTTTCAAATGGTCGAAAAAGCAAGCGGTCTACGGCATCAACTCACCTAATAATCATTTGGGTAAATTTGCAGATAGTTGAAATACGTAATCAGTCTATAAAGCAACTCGTCGCAAAATTATTTCGTCTACTGTCTTATTATTACTCGTCTTAAATGCATGTGATCTATATTGCTGGTCGCCTACGAAGCAACTCGCATTAAAACCAACGTACAGTCAACCAATTTGATTTGCTATAAAACCTTGGTTGTCATTTTGAAATTTTACGAAATACATAGCTCTGTCATTTCGTAAAATTTCAAAAAGCAGGAAGCAGCTGATCGGTATTCAATTGTTGCGTAAGACTAAAACACATAAGTTGCAAAAACACAAATGTTGAAAAAATTTCCACGAGCAGGATTTGAACCTGCACCCTTCTGACATACCGGGTCAGGTGCTCTTCCAATTGAGCTATCGTGGTTCTAACCAGCCCGCCGAAATTGTTCAACACTATTTACTTTTTTACTTTGAAAGCCAAAGGCGCCTATTCAATGTCAACAACTATTATTATTATTATTGTATTTAGTGTTTGTAAAAATATTATGATCAGATGTTAATGACGGTAGTTAAAATTATATAAACAAAACAAAAACATTTCATACATAAGTTCGTTAAATCTATATCTATACAAATATTATAAAGAGGAAAGCTTTGTATTTTTGTATGTTTACAACGAATAAACTCAAAAACTACTGGACCGATTTAAAAAATATTTTACCATTAGAATGTTACATTAGCGCTGAGTAACATAGGCTATATTAAAAAAGAAATGTCCACCCGTGCGAAGCCGGGACGGGCCGCTAGTAATTAATAATAGGGGAATATTATTAATTATTTACGAAAAAATGTCGATCACTGGGCCCTTCGAACACTGGTGACACTACCCTACTTTCATATTTTCATATTAATCAATGTCTTACACATTTTTGTCTTTGGTTATCCTCTCCCTTTGGTTATCCTATCCCTTCTTATTGAGATGGGCTACGGAACCCTACGCTGCGCGTGGCCCGACACGCACTTGGCCGGTTTTTTTAGGGAGTTTGCTGATTGCCACTGGACATTTTCAACGTCGTTTTTTAGGAACGGCGTGAAACTTAAAGGGTTCGTCAAGCCGTGTGAAACGAAACACCATCAGAGGTTTTTCATAGGGAATGGCATTACGCACTAGTTCGTGTCCCCGTTCCCTACGAGGCTATCAGATCGGAATCAAGAGTGGAACAACCCGTAGACAGCTCTAAAGCCTAGGCCTCAGCTCTGGTTAACCAAGGGGGTAGGGATAAACGCCCAGGTACATGTTTGTACCTGGAATACCATGAGAACCGGGTTTGCACTCTTATTTTAAGAGTACGGTGCCTTCGGCCTATGCTTGTTAAGGAAGTGTAGTGTTTCCAAATGTCATAATAAAGTAGGACAATACGTGCATACTTTTCCGATGATACACATAAAAGGAATCCACCTCGCAATAAAATGAATGAAGTGACGAAAACCGCCGATCGACCGCTGACTCACACGTTACGTTACCGTCACGCGGCGTGTTACCAAACATCGGGCGTAAACATTTACAAAAGCCCAACGTACCATTTCGCAACAGTGACTTGTAAACATGCCGAATATACCGATATTTAGAAAACCTATATTATGGGAGAAAGGACGCTTTGTTTTTCGTCAACAACGTCCTAGCTGTAGCTAGTGTGATAAGCGTGACATGTTTTCGGTGTGACCGTAAAAACCTTTTTAATTACTGCAAACAATGTCATTGTAACGGCTGCGTGGTGCACCGATTCGCGATTGTTGTTAGCATGATTCGATTCGGCGGCGCACCGACCTGCGCGTGCGCTGCGATCGTGCATGTTAAGCGACTGTTGCAATGTCGGGTTATCGGATGGGTGGTCAATTAAAATAGCTGTTTTGGGTCAGCGTGGAAGGTTATGGACCAATATGCTATTGTCTTATGGCTAAAGTGGACAAGTTTGAGCCCAGCATGGGACTATGTAAATTAACTATTTCGATCACTGATCGAAGACTAATGATGACTATTGTAAATAGGTGACACAAACATTACTAGGGATCCGGTTGTTGTTGTTTTACATATTCAGCCCCTCTAGACAAGTGGCAAAACGCTAATGGAATAATATTAACATATAAACGTCTTCTTCTTCTTCTTCTTCTTCTTTGTTTATGGCATGTTCTGTGTCAACTGCCGAACACAATTCCGCCAATGTCACGTAGGTAGCCAATACACGGTAAGGGTTTTGTGAAATATACTTTTGTGTTGTTAGTTTTTAAAAGAAAAAAGTTTCTAAGCAGATTTACCTAGAACAAGGACAACACAGACATGCATGACACACACAAGGTTAGTAGGTACTTATAGTCATATAAACGTCATTTATACTTATCGTTGACTTATGTCAATCACGTACAATAATCATTATATTTCATTTCTATTTTATTTTTTATTAATTTTATTAGTGTATTGCCACTTGTCTAGGGGGGCAGTCATGCACTTGCTACACTTTGCGTAGCTTCTTTACATACTTCATCGTCATCATCATCATCAGGTCATTTTATGCCACTGCTGGGGCACGAGCCTTCCCTGGATGGATAGGGAGAACGGGCCATGAACCACCACGCGGGCCCAGTACGGAACTATGGTTGTTAACGGCTGCTAATGCAGCCGGGACCAACGGCTTAACGTGCCTTCCGAAGCATGGAGAAGCTCGAGATTATAAATTTTTGGTCACCCATCCGATGACCGGCCTTTGCGAAAGTTGCTTAACCACAGCACTCGCAGACTTCTTTTATATACTTAGTACAAAAGAAAGTAGCTTCGGCTGTCTGTACGCTTAGATCTTTTAAAATACGCAACGAATTTTAATGCAATGTTTTCAACAATAGATAGAGTAAGGTTAATTTTTAATATATACTCGTGTATAATTCTTCCGTACGCGTGTATGCCACTGAACTCCTCCTAACCGACTGGACCGATTTCGATGAAACTTTTTGTGTGTATTTAAGTGGGTAAGATGGTTTCGATTTACAATTGGATCCGGTAGGTGGCGCTACAATAGGGATCATCATGGGATACCAGTGTTCACAAGCGGAATAAGTTGTGCGCGGGCCACTAGTAATATACATGGTGCCCACTTAATGTATCCATTAACTTATCATATATCATTCGTAAAATAAAACTTGGTAATTATTGAAACTTATCAAATTATCATTTGAATATTTAATAATTATTAATTGATAAATTAATTATAAATAATTATTAAGCAGGTCGATCCCCAGCGGGGAGTACATGTTTGTGTACTCGGTTTGGTTGGTGATAGGGCTTGTTTGTCCGCCTGGTTATCGACCACCATCTTATCTAAATACCTATGTCGCCATAACATCAATGTTTGTGGCATTGTTGTGTTCCGGCAGCTAGAGATAAGATAGCCAGTACCTCACTAGTTGAGAATTCCGGGTGAAGTGCGCTTTCATCATTGGCCTAAATTAGGATATTAGGAAAATTAGGATAAACATTAGGTAATTAAAAGTAATATGTAAAATAAACGCGAGTAGATCCGTAAAAGCTGTTTCATTTCGCGTAAACTTTAGAAAACAATAATCAATAAGATGTTATTTTTTTTATATATTTTAAGGGTAAGCACAGTGCCTTGATCTCACCTGATGTTAAGTGATGATAAGGCCAATGATGAAGGCGCACTTCACCCGGAATTCTCAACTAGTGAGGCGCTGGCTATCTTATCACTAGCTGCCGGAACACAACAATGCCACAAACATTGTTGTTATGGCGATATAGGTATTTAGATAAGATGGTGGTAGATAACCAGGCGGACAAACAAGCCCTATCACCAACCAAACCGAGTAAATAATTTTTTCAGATTTTCTTATTCAAAATTTAAATGTATAGGTATGAGCAAACAGGACAACTTCCGAGATGCATTTTTGTTTCCGAATCCTTTCTCTAGTAGATTATTGGTCGAATAATACACCTCACATTGCAGTGTTATCATTATCAGTCTATTAAAGGTCTACCCACCAGGCTTGGCTAAAACCAGCACATAAGGAAATCAGGCTATATCCAACCACGTACGCTTTATGGCTTAAAGAGCCTTCCAAAGCAGGCGAAATATTGTAACTTGGTCCCCTTCCAGGAGATGTAACTCGAACACAAGTCGCCGACAAGCTAACAAGCTTCAAACAAGAAGGCTAACTCAAAAAAGAATGACTAAAGAACGATGATCATTCAATTAAAATAAGTGATGCAAATTAAAAGCTAAAAAGCCATTAGTACCGTAGAAAGCAGTTCCCAGACACTGAAGAACACAGAAGTATCACAATAACGCTTTCCAAACATGCCAGCTACTTTGTGAATGACCAAATTTTACTATCTAAAATTCGTCATTTGTACCGCCACAACTTGACCCAGTTCCGAGAGTAGGTATAAAAGAAATTCATCGGTCGTTCAACCTAACCGTTTCACTCTTTTTTTTTTAAACTAATAGCAATGTAAACAAGCATTCACTGGGCTTTCTACTACAAGCGCCAGCCACACCCGCCGTCCTGCCGAAAATTCACCTCTCACCGTCTGCGATTCGCTAAAGCTGTTTACCAACCGTATCTACTAAAAAATAGAACACAAATTCACTTGACAGCCGGCTAGCGAACTAAAGATACCTTTCTCTAATTCATTTTCTCCTAGTACCTTCTAAGCAATATTTTTTTTTACACGAGCCAAAGTCAGAAGTGTCGGTCGTTGTGCCACTTTCGGAGTTCATTGCCGGTACCGTTTGCCGACCTACCTTCACATTTCGCTGGCATTTATTTTGGACGGACAGTTATTTTTACGTGCCATTAAAATGCTGTGTGCAAGATGAGCGATCCGCCGTTACGATAATGTGTCGTTTATTGTACATCGATACGTGACGTATCGTGTGTCGTCGAATGTTCAGTCTGATGTTTTACGATTTGAAAACGGAATTGTTTAGGTCTCTTTTGTTTTCAATAAAAATATACAAATTAATGGTAAAGGGATCTGGCCCATACAACCAAACCTTCAGTTGTTTTATGTGATGTATTCATCATGATTAGTGCATGATAAGTAATTAATGAAAGAGAATGTATGCTTTCTAAAGTTTACGCGAACACTACACATTGGAATGAAACTGAAACATTTAATCAAATAAATGTGTAAAATAAACACTAGTAGATCCATAAAAGAAGTTTAATTTCAATAGGAATGTTCTCCCAAATCACTTTGAGTTTCCGAAATGATGTGAAATGAGAAACGCAGCCTTCTTGAGAAAAATTTAAAAGATAAGGTTTTGTTTTATTGAGTTATGAGATATGCAAGTACAGGAAGACTTAAAATCTTCCGTTATTATTACACAATAATCTATATTCTAATCTAATAATAACTAACCAAACACAAATTTAGAAAATAAAACATGATTGCAAGCGTATCTTCACCTTCGTTACAAGAAGTCCCTAGAATACGGAATTGATGGAAATTACTACATATAAATACATCTTAATGATATCTTTATATGTATATGCTAATAATTAATACCGAATTACACTTTAACTTACTCAACACGATTAGCGCTAAACATATTTATAAGACAGAAAGGTGACTCACGGCCTTTTCATTTTCCTTCGGAAAAACCTCCTAGGAGTTTCACCAGAGTTCTTCTTGTCACAAGTTCACAACACGTTGTGTAGTCTTTCTTAAAACTAGATTTTTACAATATTTTAATATAAAAACAATAAAACATTATAAAAACCTAATCTTAGAGTACCGCCAGCAGCGGGGCAGGGCCCAAGCTACCGGTGGTCAGGGCTGCGGAGTGAGGAACCTCCTGACAATACGTGTCGTGTCAAGGAGTACTGTTTTCTGAATCTGACCCTTGATCCTACCATCAAGTCCACCAAGTCAAGGTCCTTGCTGAGTTTGTCCTTCTCAGCTTTCACTATGTTCTCGTGATGCGGGATGGTGATGTCAACGAGCACCGCCCGACGTTAAGACCGGTCTACCACCACGGCATCAGGCTTATTGGCAACAATAGTCCTGTCCGTGATGATTGACCGGTCCCAATAGAGCAATGCATATTATTATTATTATTATTATGAGCCTGTAGTGTCCCACTGTAGGGCTAAGGCCTCCCTACCCTCTTTCCATCTTGTTCTATCTTGAGCAACAAGTGACCAATCTTTTAGATGGGAGTCATGGTCGTCCCGCATGTAGCATAGGATATTTCAAAAACAGAGTTATAGAAATATCTATATAAATAAAAATGAATCGCTAAATGTGTTGCTAATCGCAAAACTCGAGAACGGCTGAACTGATTTGGCTGATTTCTTTTTTGTTGTGTTTGATGAAGTCTGAGGGAGGTTCTTATGGAGAGAAAAAACGTAAAAAATACGAGGAAAATAGTAAAAACAACAATTTTCTTTTCCCATACAAACCACTCTGTCCCCAGCTGACAAACATTTGACGTCAAAAATCAATGTAACTTTGTTTTATAAAAATAGGGCAGAACAAGGTCTGCCGGGACAGGTAGTTATTTATATAGATTACTTCTCCCATAATCCCCAATGATTGTTTATTATAGTTAATGGTGTTGTTTATTTATTTATTTATTTATTTATATATTTATTACAACACATAACAGATTACAGTCAGTAAGTAAAATCATATTGGGGAAACTTAAAATAATTTGATCAGACTATAACCCAATAAAATGCGTCTACAACATGGACTATGGTTACAAGTAATAAACGTGACAACACAAACAATATCAAAATCAATAAATAAATTTAACATGATTCATCATAGTAAACATTTAGAATTTAAACAATTGAAATTTAATTAAAATTTTCCAAATTGAATTCATTTTTATTAATTATTATTATTATAGACATGAAATGTAAACTAAATAACTTCACAAATAGAATTACAAATTATAATTATAAAAGATACGATAAAACACTTTTTGGATTGCCAAACTGGATTATTGAAATTGTTTACGGATGCTAAATAGAACATGTCTTATGCACAAAAGATATCAATGTCAGCATTTTGTTTAATGAGCTCATTATACCGGCGACATATACGTACCCAAGGATTGTAAAAAGAAGTGTTATTACGCTAAACGTTAAGCGCAAATGTACTAAGTGAAAGCAAGTAAGGAGAATCTACAAAACTATGCAAAATTTTGTGCAGAAAGATTAGGTCGGTACGCTCACTGACGGTTTACGAATGTCGACAACATGAATTTAATCAAGCGACCTTGGTACGCCTTGTGCGATCGTATGAACAGTGGCGGTGTTAGGGTAGGGCGCGGCTGGGCGACCGCCCAGGGCGCCGGGTATAAAGGGCCGCCGCGGGCGCCTTTTTATATCCGGCGTACGTAAATTCTCTAAAAGCGAAAAATCATTGTGTTGGCAACACTAGAATGGGTCGCAGTGTTCGATCGGTTCGATCAGAGCACTGCATGCAGTTAATTTTACCGGGAATCCCCGACTATGGGGAAACACATTATCTATCTGGCGTTATTTTTGACGAAGCGGATCACTCAGCTTATTCTTATTTATTAGTAATTAGCATCGATATATAGTAGTACATATAACTCAATGGTCATTAGTAGTTATTATATTAGTAGTTCATTAGTAGTAGATTGGTTCGATTGTTGGTGAGGCGATTGGTTCGATTGTTTTCACATTGAACGTGGTGCTCTCCGTGAAAACAAAGTTGAAATATAAATAGTGTATTTGTTTTTTGGCGGATTATTTAATTAGGTAAGTACAAATTGGTCGTCCTCGCTCAATAGCGTTATACAGGTGTCAATTTTATCACCATCCCAATTTTTCCTACGACATGCACTGATGAATATGAACAACTTGCATTATGAGGTCAACCCGGAAATCGCGAAAAAAACTCCGCTATTATTATTATTCATTTATTTGATAATTTAATAAAAGAGTTCGCTGATAGAAAGGCTACAAAAATAAGATTTTACTAGATTTTTTAATAAATGGTTATTTCTTTCCTAAAAGGTTATTTCATTTATAACCTTTGCCTTTTTTTTGTTTGGGTTTGAATTAGTAGAAATCTCGACCAGGGCGCTGGTACTACTAAAACTGGCACGGCGTATGAGGTTATATCTAAACGAAACAATTATGAGGCAGCGCTTTTGAATTTGCTCAATACGATCAATGTGAACAGCGTAATATGGAGACCAGACGACTGAATCTAATATAAGTACGAATAATTGCGCAATTTATATAAATAAAACTTGTGTTTTTGAAACCATTTTGGAAAGCCTGCATATAAATCCTATGTCACGGGAAGCTCTACCCACGATATACTCGTAATGATCACGGATAGAAAGTTTTGCATCAAATATAATTCAAAGTCAATGTGTGGGTTACTAATGCATACTCAAAGTTTATTTTATTAATCTTTCTTGTGAAAGATATAACAAAACACTTGAAAACATTAAGGAACATTCTATTTTGTAAACACCAGTCAGAGAGCGAATCGAGGGCCCGCTGGAGGTTATAGCATCCATAAGACTCGTGACTCTTGAGTATATCTTTAGGTCATCGGCATACAACAAACATGGACATTTTAAGCGTCATTACCAAGTCATTATGAACACTATAAATAATAAGGGATCCAAATGAGACCCCTGTGGAACCCCAGACGTCACCGTAACCGCCAATAATGCCATTGAGTGCAACCAATTGACTTCTTTGCTCGAGGTAAGATATGAGACCCCTGCTGCTGCCAACGCCGCAGATTTCCGTGAACGCCAAACATCTCAAGTTTCTTGGAGAATATTAAATGATCAACTTTGTCAAACGCTTTGGAAAAATCAGTATATACTGCGTCGACTTGCGAGTTGTACGCAAAAGAGGAGCAAATATAGTTTTTATATTAAAGCAAATTTGTTGTTGCAAATTTTAAAATTGCCCTTACTTTGTACTATTGTTATTATTATTAGCGGTTCCACACAAAATATTATATGAATATGTTGATCAGCATTGTGGGCTGCATTATGGTTAAAAAGTTTTTTTTAATCCTAATATTAAGCATATAACGTAGCTATTAGCTTTCCTAAATAAATAAAATTAAAATAAAAAATCACGTTACGTGAGACTCCATTTTAAATTCAATCTACTGTACCTACTTATTACAAATCCTTTTCGTTTGAGGAGAGTTTGCTGAGTTTGTTTGCCTCAGACGGAATTTTCAGCGTCACTGGTCTTTATTAGAGACGGCAAGACACTTAAAGAGTTCCTCAAGCCATGTGATCGAAATACCGTGAGAGGTTTAAGAGGATATTACATTACGCACTAGTGCCCCTGTTCTCAACTAGATTCTCCGAGGAGTACGGATCGGATCAGGAGCGGAACAACGCGAGGGCGCCTCTAAAAGCTAGGACCTCGGAGTTGACCGTGCCGTAGGGTTCTCTCCTACTTCTTGAAATTGACTTAATGCTAAACGCCAAGCAATTAATTAAGATATAATAATCGGTCAAATAGCTTGAGGAACCATAAGTTTATTGCTGCTCGTAAACCCTATTACGCCATAAAGGAGGATATAGAGGGCAGTGGCACCAGACATCGACAGGGACCAGTGGTCGACCCTTTTTTCTTTAATCATTAGAAAGAGAGGTCAGCAACTGATTTGACCTGTTGATTTGATAAAACTGTGCAGTATCTTGCGCCCATTCTTCTCCACAGTTAAAAAAATATTTATATCCTGAATTGGAAGTAGGTAAAAAAATGTTTTGACGATTCAAAAGCACTTACTCTTAAGTTTATTTAAACAAAAAAAAATACTTTAACTTTGACTTTGATTTGTGATTTTAGCGACAATTTAATACTAATTGCAGGTGGTTTGTATTCTTAGCTGTTTGTGAAGACCCAGGTTCGATTACTGGCTTTGTCGGGTAGGCATTTAATTTTTTCACTATAAATATACATATATATAAAAATCAATTGCTGTTCGTTTATCTCGCTAAAACTCGAGAATGGCTGGTCTGATTTGGCTAATTTTGATTTTGAAATATTTGTGGAAGTTCAGGGAATGTTTAAGCTGTGAGAAACATAAATATAATAAGTAACGGTAAATACTAAAAACGACAATTTAATTTTCCAATACAAAATGATTTGTTTGTTTTGTTGTCATGGAAACTGTCAAAGCCGCCGCACCCGAAGTCCGCCGGGTCAGCTAGTATTTTATAAATATTTGATTAGGGATCTTTTTCGTCGCGTCAGGGAAGAGTTTTGACAAACATGAAGGATGGACTTTGCATTAGCATTTCGGGTCAAAAGTCTTTTTTAATTGACTATATGGATTGCATACTCTATTGATATATTTTTTAAGTGCGTATTGTAATACGATATTTGCTAGCATTCTGTTATTAATCTTTAAAGATATCAAACTTCTTGAACATCGCCATAGAATAAGTAATAGTAACATCGCTAAGAAATATTTTATAGCGAAATTATTTTATTTATTTAGAAAAAAGTTAAGAATATGGTTAAAAGATAAATGTTTTTATACAATTAAAGAATATTACGATACAAAAATTTTCATAAAATGAACAATTATATCATAAAATTATCACTTTTATATCTAATTCTTATTTTATCTCTTGTCACAATTATTATTCTATTAATTTAATTTAATTTTAATTTGATTTTAATTTTATGTAATTCGACATTCACATGCCTTGCGTTTGGCAAAACAGACGTTCAAAATCATAATATTAACCACCAGCTAAAATGTACTTTGTTTTGCGTGAATAAATAATCATTTCATTTAATTTCATTTCATTTCATTTCATTTCATTTCATTTACGAATATTTTGTTAAGAATCGCTTATGACGAAAATTTATTTGATATGTTTATAAGTTATATCAAACTAAAAATACTTTAATAATGTCCAAACTAAAATTAACAATGAACAACACGTGAACCGCTTGAGGCACGTCATCTTTTTGAAATGTTGTTATAATTATAGCAAGGTTTGCCAAATGAAACATTTTCAATAAAAGGACGCTACAATATTAAACATAATTTTTTTCTTTTCATTTGTATACCTAAATTGTAGTAAGTAAGGGATTTCCATAGAGAAACAAACGTCCTAAGGCGCGTCGGAAAACGCCGAATATTCGCAAACTGGAACAATGACACTCGGCAGGTCGTTCACCCCGCGATGCCGCTGAAAATTTTCCATATAGACAAAATTGCTAGTTGCCACTTTAGAGCCTGGTATAACCCGGCAAAATATTATGCACGTCCTCACCGCAGGTTCGCATAGGTACCGCGGTGGTGACCGTCCGCGGCCGTATGCTATAGGCAAATTGGGTGAAAGTTGAACGAACCCCGAATCATTTCTCCGGTCGTTGACGCATCGATACGATACGATTGCATTATCATGTTTGTTAGTTGGCGAAAAGTCGAACTCTATACCAGAGTGAACGATCTATACTGTTTGAATTTGCGCGTTCGATATTTGAAATTTCGAATGAAAACTTTTTCTTAAATTAGATTTACAAATATTTTTTTCAACGCCTGCCTAATTTTTTTTTGACGTGACAACGTCTTATAAATTGGTTTGCCGGGTGACACTTCAAGAAACTGCGTTACGCTCCGCTCACGTTATGCGCTCACAATGAGAGCGAGTGAGAGGCACGCGTCCCTTCCACTCGGGCATGGTTAGCCCGCCTAAGAGCGAGAGAGACAGACATAGACATATAAATACGTATGTATGTGTAAAGGTAAAAATAAAATTTTGTTAATATGAAATTCAGTGCGAGATTCTTTGTATAAATTAATGTTTTAAATATAATTCTTTGTATAAATAAATGTTTTAATTTGTTACTATTATTTCATCCTTCTTCCTACTATACGAATGAATATTCACATTAAAATTATTTTACCACTCAAAGTCGTTGTCACGTAAAACTTTCGCCCGTATATCGACTTTACAGGCAACCAATTTTTTCTTTTAGTTGATGGTTTCGTGCGATTAGCAAATTTAGCCAGTGTCAAAGTAATTTTTCTTACAAGTAATACATAAATATACAATATTTTCTTTCCAGTATGATGATGATGAATGATAATAGAAATGATAAGTAAGAAATGATGTACCCCCCAGCCCCTCGAGTATCTCAGATGATGTGGGGCTTTACTAATTCCTCGGGCGAACTTCTTGAGAGAATTTGAAAAATAAAGTTGCACTATTTTTTTCCATTTGCCAACACTTATGCGCACTTACGAACACTTAACGGTTAATAATCCACCATTATTTCACATTAATATATTCGACATAACACAAATTTTAGAAATTAAAACAAAACCGCAGACATAAATCTTCACTTTCCCGCCAAGAAGTCCGTGCCTAATTTTACATAATTACTTTTTTTATTTTTTTATTCTATCTATCTGTTGTTTTGCCTACTATAGATAAAAATTTGACATAAGTTCCATACAAATTATGTCAAATTTCTAACTCCAGTAAGCAAAACAACAGACAGATAGAATATAGGGATCCAGCATAAGCTATCTCTCTACATCTGCAACTTTTAAATAATTAGCTACATCCTGTTTCATCTTAAATAAACAAAAAAAAATTAATTTTTATCAACTGTTATTTTTTTATACATTATTATTAACTAAGTATATAAATTCTGTTAACACATTAGTCCTCTTAACCACTCCAGAAAGCTAATACGCTTTGATTTATATAGGTATGGTTATGTTAAGGTTTGGTATGGTATAGTGAAGAGCTCGATGGCGCAGTGGTTAACGCGCCCGGTCTGCGAATGCTGTGGTTAAGCAACTTTCGCAAAGGCCGGTCATCGGATGGGTGACCAAACATTTATAATCTCGACCTTCTCCATACTTCGAAAGGCACGTTAAGCCGTTGGTCCCGGTTGCATTAGCAGTCGTTAACAACCACCAATCCGTACTGGGCCCGCGTGGTGGTTTATGGCCCGTTCTCCCTATCCATCCATAGTGAAGGCTCGTGCCCCAGCAGTGGGGACTTAAAAATTAGCTGATGATGATGATGGTATGGTATATGGTTCACATCTGTCGTCTATCGTGGCTATGTCGTCTATCGTGGAATCCACGATTGCTCACATTCGCATTCAACCCGAGCATCATCCCGTTCGATTATCGACGCTTTGAAATATACAGATATATGTTTTGACAATGTTCGACCATTACTTGTGGTTAAGATAAGATTGATGATAATTTGTTGTGTTTCTTCAAATTAATATTATCATCAACATTAAAGTTCCCATAGTCGGGCTCAGGACTTTCCACATAACTAAACTCGTTCACACATGGAACGATCAGTCTAAAACCCACTACGCTGTGCGTGGCTCTTTGCGGGATAACTATAGTCGAATTACTAGTTTAACTAGGCAGTTTATTGGGCTAAGATTCAGTAGGAAGAGTTGTCATCTAAATATCGAATGATCGTTGGTTCGAGTCCCACCCGTTCAGGTGCTCTTCCAATTGAGATATCGTGGTTCTAACCAGCCCGCCGAAATTATTCAACACTATTTACTTTTTACTTTGAAAGCCACCCATTCAATGTCAACAACTACCGTCATTAACAACCCGATCATAATATTTTTACAAATACTAAAGATCAGTTAAGAAGTAGGCAAGCTATTTATAAAATGTTTTTGTTTTGTTTATATAATTTTAACGCAAATTTTGTTGCGAAACAGTAGTTGCGGAAGTTGTGGTAGTTGGGTGCCTTTGGTTGAGTTGTCAACGTCCAAAGCATTATTTATGAAAATTAATATATGGTAGTGTTGTCCGACTTAGTTAGTCACAAATCACAATGTCTTTTCACTGAAACTATGTGACATAGAAAGTCAGAGTCTAGTTTTACTCTAGACGAGACTGACTCACCTGCTTGTAGTGACTCACCACTCACAATCTCTGTGGTCCTGTGGTCAAGACCACCGGTCTTAGAGCCAGGGGACCGATTCCCAGCTGGGGGTACATGTTTGTGTACTCGCTTTGGTTACCAACAAAGCGAGTAGCAAACAAGCCCTACCGGGCTTGTTTGTCCGCCTGGCTAGCTACATCAATGTTTGTAGCATTGTTAAGCCAAGTGCCAAGTGTTTACCCGTAAGGAATACAAAAACAAAATGTTTTATACGACCTTCCAAGGACTCTTAAAGACCTCGATACTACTGACTCCTTCTTTATGACACTGATGCGTCAACGAGCATACGACCTGTCAGATGACTGATCAGCCAATGGACGCTTGTGACACACGTGTGACTTTTTTCTCCTTCATCTCACCTGACGTTAAGTGCTTATAAGGCCGACAAACGAAGCGCACTTCACCCGGAATCCTCAACTACTGAGGCGCTGGCTATCTTATCTCTAGCGGCCGGAACACAACAATGCTATATTTAGATGAGATAGTGGTAGCTAGCGGTGGCGGTAATAGTGGCGGACAAACAAGCCCTACCACCTATCAAACCGAGTAAAGATGTTTACCCTCCGCTGGAAATCGAACGGGACCTCGGGGTCTAAAACTCTAAGCCGACTGACCCCGAACCTTCAGTTTTTATCCTTCTAAAATAATTTAATAGTAATTTCACTGGATTTCATTTTACTCTTTTCTAATGATTACTGTCTGCTTTATTTCTATTGTTTATCATGTGATGTATGTGTTTGTTTGTTAATAAATATTTTATTCCTTTCGTTCCTTGTCCTTGACCACGAACATCAGCGAATTGCAACCCGTCAAGCTAACTTCCAGTTCATTGCGCGTTGTACTACGGAAGTCTTATTCAACGGTAATAGAAAAAGTGCAATGGACAGATAACGTTTATATACCAACGATATAGGAGTAGACAAAAGTAGCCTATAGGAATGACACTGATATATCAAAATGTGCTGTTGATAGTAAATAACCTGCCGCCAATATGATATCAGCTTTTGTCTATCAAATAGGTGGCCGATAAGCAGATAATTCATAAGTTCCTTTGTGTACTGATTACAACCTCCTCAGCAGTTCTGTGTGTTTGGTACTAAAATACATATTAAACACTATGTACCCAAAATATTATTATTTACTTAGCTTCTGTAGAAATGTTTTAGATATTTATTTTCTACATAGATAAAAACAAATCATAATTATTATTCACGTCCGTCAATTTTTTTAATTAATTGATGTTAGTTCTTTAGTGATAACACTATATATTCAAGTTTAAAATTTATCATATTTTCAGCACACAACATCTTATGACATATGTATCATATTTAGTGTTTTAAATAATTATCACCCAATTTTTTACCTCTTTACGTTTCTGCGGTCCTGGGAGAATACAATTGGTTAATTAATTTCTTATCTAATAGTAATTAAAAGTATATTATAATCGGGCGATAAGATAATCGTAATACTCATATCAATTGACTATTAAGATATTTATCAGTCGTATCAATTCAATGATAAGACTAGTGGCAATCCATTTTATTGCTTAAGACCCATTATTAAGATATGTTTTGCATAGATAGATAACTTTAAACTTTTTATAGATAACTTAATGTTTAGAAAAATATTAAGTAGTATTTCAATCAAAATATACGTAGGTTCTTTAAGTATAAAGATTACAATCATGGAAAGCCAGAATCTTTAAATTCCTATACAAGGAGGATCCTACAAAAACTAAACCACAACACAAATTATTAATCTCTTGTTAGCCAAGTACTCAATCATTATATGAGATTTGAGAAGCTTCATATTCTCGTTAAGAACTGGTAAGGTCAAGAAGAAGGTATTAGGGGATTGGATTAGCTCCCACCTCAAGACTGAATGGCAGTGGGCAAGGCACAGCGCTCGTAGAAAAGGTTTTTTTGTTTTTTGAGAGAGATTGCTGATTGCTTCAGACGGCATTTTTAGCTTCACCGGGCTTTTTTGGGGGCGGCGAGAAACTTAAAGGGTTCCTTAAGCCGTATGAAACGAATCACCTTCGGAGGTTTTCAAGAAAGAACGGCATCACGCACTAAGGCGTGTCCCCGTGCCCTACTAGATTCTCCGAAGGGTTCGGATCGGATCGGGGAGCGGAACAACCCGAGGGTGCCTCTAAAGGCTCGGGCTCGGGCTCGGGTTGACCGGGCCGTGGTGGAGGAGAGAAGCGCCCAGTACATGTCTGTACCTGGTGTAGAGCGCGTGTGAACCGGTTCTTCGTACCCTTGTTCTACGAGTACGGTGTTTAGGGCCTAAACTAGTGTACATGTTTAGTGTATTCTGTACATTCGTAGAAATGATGGCCGCTGGGACACAACAGTTCTCGAGTGGCGAGTTCATTAAGTTAGATTCAGAGGTCCAAAATCTTTTTGGCTCAAGATCCACACTTCATTTATTTGTGATTACTTTAAATCATAGTGGCACCAGTTTTCGACAGAGTAACCTAGACTTCGACACCGGCTTTCGTAGCCAAAAAAACTATGAAGAATTTAATTGAAATTTTACTGCAGGTGGGTCTGTATTCAATTGTTGCATAAGTCAAAAATCTGTTACTGACCCCCCTATTTTCATGGTTGTGTTCATGTTGAAAACTGGTGCCACTACCCTTTATACAGGGTGTAACATTTAGATCGGTCAGTATGGGAAAGTCTGTAACTATATAAGACTTACGAAGATCTGTTCTCAGGAATCATGTCATCGATATATTCTTAACTCATAAGTAATACTTGTATCCGCCACATATCATGAATGAAGCCCTTGCAAAAAGACAGCGCAACAAACTCCGCTGATCTAAGAGGTCAACACAAAACCGATAAATCATCAATTCTGAGCGCAGTCCATAACTTTAATACAGCATTGGATCTGCTCAGCACACCGATAGGCAATTGCCTGGCACCAACTCCATAATTCCCCAAGACACTTTACATCGAGCGCTGCGGCCCAACCACATTCCACCAACCCGGACGCTCGCAGCATCAATTTTCATCGAACACCGCATAACATCCACTACGTAACTACACCCAACACGTGTCGGGGACAGTTACATAACCCCATTCGGTGTAACCTCCTTAGATTACATACAGCGAACCACCAGCGAACCTTGAACTTCGAGGTGCGCACACGCGGCCGTGACCAAGCTCGAAACGCTGCGACAACCCGTGTCTCGTCCCGCTGGTCGCAGCCAAGATACAAATGTGCGATCTCGCCACATGATCGGCAACGGTAAATGTGTTGCGATGATATTAGCGAAGCCCCGTGACCCAGTTCCGTGAACAGTTAGAGGGCATCGAACCGCGGTCGCCTGTGACATTTATGGTCTCCGATTTTGATTACGTTATCTATGGTTCAATCATCGCCATCTCTGGAAGGCGCCTAGCGGTTCCGTTTATACGGGCATATAAGTATTCCTGCCTGGTCGTTGACAAGCCGCCCATTGAGGCTTTATTAAATTACAGTAACGAATGATTTAAGCGGCATTGATGGTTTTAATGATTAACAAGACTAGACTCTTTGGTGTTTATGTTTTTTATTTCAATCCGGGGAACCGTTTGTCCTTCATCTGATCTGAGGCTACTTGACGATAAGGCCAAAGATGTAAGCGCACTTTTAACGACTGCTATCTTATGACAACAAAATTGTGCGTCTCATTCAGTCAAAATACATACTAACACCAAAAGGTACTTCACAATTTGATGACATAATAATATAATTACATATCATGACTTTTGTTATATTTTTTACGGGTTAGTCATGATTAAAAATACCCACGAAAAAAGATGGCAATTTGATCTTTTTCCTTGTGCAGATATGTAGGTCGCAGGATGCGAAGCTAAGGTCCCGTTATGACCTGAATCAGGCTCTAATGAGCACGCTGGTGGGTTGAATTGGCGCTTAGCATTCCGAACATACAAAAGGATCTGATACATTTGGAGTTTGGAGAAATACTCATATAATACGACACATGCAATGTTTTTGTTGATGATATTTTCATGGCAATTTTTATAGCATTACTGTCTTAATACTAAATTGAATGTTACACAATAAGGTTAATGACAAAAAACCATTCATTTATTCAATATAAAGTTATTCAACATGAAATTAATTTTGTTAGAAAAATTATACAAGTAAATACTTCCCTATTTCTGTCTATGTCTAAAACGATAGGAGTAAGAAAAAAATACTGACCGCGCATAAATACCGATGGCTATTGCAAGTGTGTATTGAACGAGGTCTAATGGTGGTAAATAAATAGTAAATGCCCTATTTACCAGTGTTCGGCAAGAACCAGTGACCGACAGTTTCCTTAAACCATTAATATAGGGGTCAGCAACTGATTTTAATCTTTTGCAACAGGGTATTTGACAGGTTTTAAAAAAATATGTCTAATGGTTCATTATAGCATAATATATTTGCAATTTGATTAATTCGTTGTGAAATTCTTTATTTTTTATGAAAACCGCCATTAAAATTGAAATAAATAAAATAGCCGCCAAAACGATGCATGCAGGTCACGTGATGTCGTGACGTCACCTGCTTGTAAACAAACTTTTAGCTGTCAAATCACACCATACAAAACTTCGAGTGACATTTACTGTAAACAAGCAGGTGACGTCACTTCAGATTCAGCGAAAACCCATGCGTTTTCGATCACGTGGTCAATCATAAAAACTTAATTATTTTATTAATGTTTTTTTTATAAAAAACATACTTATTTTAAAATTATGTGCTGGCTAAATTGGTTTAAAAAAATGTTTAATGTTAAGTTAACAACAGTTTGATCTATATTTTCGCTGTCATCTCGTAAAAATACTTTTGGCGACGAAAATAGTGTACACTGGGTTTAAAGTGTCAAACTAAATGTTTTGTAATAAATATTTATGACAAATCCTGTACTTCCGAACGTCAAGCCATAGTCCCGACCGGTGTTGCAGGCGTGAACAGTCGTATAAAAACCTACTAACCCGCACTGGGCCGGTGTGGTGGTCCGAAGTCTCCAAAATGTATTTAAGTAATAAAAAAATAACCTTTTTTTTTTAAACTCCATACAATCAAGATTTTGAAAAAAAGAAATCAAGTAAAACTTAAAATGTCGAACACTGGTGACATTACTCTAATAAAACTATTGACCGTTCTAAGCCTCACACCTGCCTTAACCCCGGCACTTACATCTATGTCCATCGTTTTTCGTCCATCGCGTCCCCGTGCCCTACTAGATTCTCCGAAGGGTTCGGATCGGATCGGGGAGCGGAGCAACCCGAGGGCGCCTCTAAAGGCACGGACCTCGGCTCGGGTTGACCGGGCCGTGGAGGAGGAGAGAACCGACCAGGTACATGTCTGTACCTGGTGTAGAGCGAGTGTGAACCGGTTCTTCGTACCCTTGTTCTACGAGTACGGTGTCTTGGGCCTAAACTGGTGTGCATGTTTAGTGTATTCTGTAAATGTGTGCTGTCATTTAGAGGGTCGGGCGGGGGATGTCCATCGTACTTCTTTGTCCGTACAAAGAATCGTTCCCATCGCCCGGCCGCCGTAATTAGCCTAACCGAAGAAATATATCCAAGTAAGTGTAAGATCCGCATGCAGTTCTAGTAAGCTCGATAATAAAGCGTTAACAGCCAATAGAGACGCTGGAAGTGTTTTTTTAATAAACTTTAACAAACACTTGTCTTTCATCTTACGATCAGGTGATAAAAATATACGACGATAAGGCCCCTAAGTTTGCTAAATTACCAGGGGTACCTAATTAGCAGGGTATCGAGAGTGGACAACCCTAGTGCGCTAGTGCCCTCGTCTCCCCGATCCAAACCCCTCGGAGGATCTAGTAGATGATGGTGGTGATAATCTACAAGTGCGTGATGCCGTACGCTCCCTCTAGAAAACCTCTAATGTTTTTTATTAACACTGGCATAGTTCTTCGCAATGCATACATAAAAAAAATTGTTAAATGTTATGATAGTATGTTCGTAATTCGTTCTCCTTCTATCTGTAAACCTTTTTTTCTATCTTTTACTAACTATGGAGGGATTTATCACGCAGTTATAATGTCACCCTCATTGTTTATAGGTAAATTATCTTCTTTCTATCTTATCTCCTGTTGATACTATTTTATGTAACATCCCGTGAAATTTGGAAAGCAAGCCTGAAATAAATGGTGATTTATCGTAGCCTCTTCCAATATCCCTTGCTCCTTGGCCAACCACGTCCAGATCCAGACCTCCGTTACCTTCCGAGAGGCTCCATATCAGGATGCTGTAACTGTTGTCTCTAACTGGTCTATCTGGGTCAACCGTTATTGATAGCTTGCTTATGACTAGTGACTCAGGTGCCGCCAGGGGTCGCCTCAAATGCATCCACGATCCGTTTTTGTGTGTTACGAAATGTTTTCTTGTTAACTTGTTAGCTATGAGTGGTCTGAACGACCTTAGTGGTATGGTTGACTGTTGACGATACGAAAATAAAGAAGGAAGATGAGAATAGAAATAAAAAATATTAGACAATATAATGTTTTACAAAAATTGCAAAAATGCATAAATCTAATACCGAGCAATTATTGTATGTATATATAATCTGAATCTCGGAAACGGCTCCAACGATTTTCATGAAATTTAGTATGCAGGGGGTTTCGGGGACGAAAAATCGATCTAGCTAGTTTTCATTTTTAGAAAACATTATAATCAAAATAACTAGCAAAGCTCGGTCATCCATGTACTAATATATTATATAGTATTTAAACTATCATGGTAACTTGCATAAGAGTGATTATTAACGGGATTCTTACCGTGTTTATTATTTGTGAGTATCCGATATGTCGGCACAGTTGCATGCGCCATGATCACGGAATTACTGAAGTTAATGCAGGTGGGTTTTTATCAGCAGGCAAAACGATCTACCTTAGTGAATTTTTACGCTCGATGCCGCCCGTACCACTGGTTTCTAAGTCACTATTCATTCGAAATTGCTCACGACACACTACACTCTACACTCGACCTTATTCTTTGTTTATTTGTAAGGGACTTAGACTTTATTTGCAAACCACAGAAGAATTAATAATATCAAACTAAAGAAACATAGGTACGCGGAAATAGAATTCGCAATAATGTCAACAGAGCAGTGCCGACCTTCGCATAATGTTTGATTCAACCACTATGCCGCAACCACGCTTATCTATAAAGCACAATAATCTCTGTACCGAAACATATCTTGACACTAACGGTCGGCCTACATTGGCCCCATACATAACTATGCCTGGCAAGTTTAGGGTTCATGAATATCTGATGACGTAACGACTATAGAAATTTCTCTGCTGGTTTGTTAGTGGAAACATACATTTTTTTTTTTTTTTATTGAAGGAACAGGCAAATGCATTGTGAGACGCTTCCTGACCAGATGGACAGACGACGACCTGCGTAAGGCGGCTGGCAGAAATTGAAAGAGTCCTGTGTCCAAGACTGCGATAGGTTGATGATGGTGGTGATGATGATGGAGAGTAGGCAAATTGTTCCGCATTTGATATTAAGCAGAAGCGGAGTCCAGATACAAAACAGCTTGTGCTTTTAAGTTAGTGCTGCTTGCTAGTGTGCTTAATCTACTTGCGTTTTTTACACATTTTTTTTTAAATATCTTACGGGTAAGCACTAGGCATTAATCTCACCTGATGTTAAGTGATGATAAGGCCGAGGGTGGAAGCGCACTTCACCCGAAACCTCAACTACTGAGGCACTGGCTATCTTATCTCTAGCTGCCGGAACACAACAATGCTACAAACATTGATGTTATCAATAACTTGCATTGATACTGTCTTTTTATTTTAATCGGGTGCGATGTACAATGTTCCCAGGCCTGTGATAATTTGCAACCATCTTCTGTTTTGATCTAATCATCTTCATTTGGATTTTAAGAAAACAATATAAATAAATATTACTTGTCACATTACTATTTCAAAGGAGCTCTATGCCACAGTACGTAGCTTGTGACGTAACCAACTACGCTGCGTCCAGGTCTTCTCCTCTTCAACGAAAGTCGTCTGCATCAAGTTGCTCTTCTGCAAGGAGTTGCTAATACGCATTGAGTTTCTCGTCTGCACCAACCGTCCGTATTTGATTACAGCTGATCCAATCACGGTTTCCTTATACAAGTGGGCTCTGTGCCTACACGAGTTCAAGTTTCCGGCACTGCGTGTGTACTATGTTGCTAGTAGGGTTGCATGCGCTCGCGCCGAGATACTTTTATCTGTAAGCCGATATTTAAAAAAAGAATATTGAAAAGAAATTAAAGTAAGGTTATTTTTTTTTTTAATTTACGGTTAAGCACAGTGCCTTGATCTCACCTGATGTTAAGTGATGATAAGGCCAATGATGGAAGCGCACTTCACCCGGGATCCTCAACTAGTGAGGTACTGGCTATCTTATCTCTAGCTGCCGGAACACAACAATGTTACAAACATTGATGTTATGGCGACATATTTAGATAAGATGGTGGTAGCTAGCCAGGCGGACAAACAAGCCCTACCACCAACCAAACCGAGAGTGGTATTAGCCACTAGACCACAGAGGCGGTTAAATTTTTCTAAATATAGATTATTTAATTCACGCGAAATCGATCATATAAAGAGATCACAATGGGAAAGCGTCAAATTGATGGTACGGCCGTAGGACAATGGAAGCACTTTACATAGGTATGTATGAATTAAAGAATAAGTAGGTACTTATCCTTTACTATCGAGGTTCTGACTACTAATCTTTATCTCTTACTGGCGTCAGAACACAACTATATGCTATTATAGCAATATTATGACGTCAAAAGACTATACCTTAGAAGGTGGCGTCTATACAGGCAGACTTAATGCCATGTTACCAGTCCTACATCATTTTAGGACTGAACTTATTTAGGCCTCAGGTCTCTGTGATCTTGAACTATTGCCCGACTTTACTAACCCCTATATTAAGGGAAAAATAAATCTATACTTATAATATTATAAAGCTGAAGAGTTTGTTTGTTTGAACGCGCTAATCTCAGAAACTGCTGGTTTGAATTGAAAAATTATTTTTGAGTTGGATAGTCCATTTATCGAGGAAGGTTTTAGGCTATATAACATCACACTGCGACTAATAGGAGCGAAGCATCAGTGAAAAATGTTGTAAAAACGGGGAAAATTATCCATATTTGAGGGCTTCCGTTGCGTGCGCTGCGTAAACGGTTCAAGTAACCCAAAAAATATGTATGACGGAATTATTACTCTTTAAATGATCTAAAAAAATGTCCGCGACAGTATATGTCTATCTTTTGAGATTGACTTAAAATATCATTTACGCAGAAGTACTCTAAAATATATTCTTTTAAAAACTTCTTAATCGCGATCATAATAACAGAAATTTACGCGGACGATGTCGCGGGCAACAGCTAGTGTCTTCATACAACTGACCACAGACCAAATATTATTAGGAGATCTGTGGCTACTGACAGTTGTGGCAAAGGCAACCCTTGCAATGGCTCACAACACAGGTATACCGTTGACACTATCTTGTCTTCTTTGTATTTAAATGGCATTATGCGATACTAATTTTCTTCGCTTCTAGGACCGGCAAAATTGATTCTTTTTGTTACCATTATTGATAGGTAACAACTGCCAAACTTTACAAGCTTTGATGGTAAAACTGTAATGCTGTAGACGGCTTTTGCATCGTAATTGCTGTCATCTGTAGCCGAACATTACCGTTAGTATATGGAAATCCCACAGCTGAACTCGGGACTCATCAAGCAAGAGAGAGCTGATGAAATTTTACTTGGTCACCGATCTGTTAACGCGACATTGCGAAGGTTGTTTAACTTGCTCGATTACAACGAGACTAAAAAAAAGGTGACTTGCAGCCCTAAATACTTCAAATTTGATTTGACAAAATAAATGATTTCGACTTTGAACTGCTGTTGGTTTCAGTAAATACTCAAATTAAATAATAAGATAAGATAAAAATAATAATTAAATAATAAGATAGACATATACTGTCGCGGACATTTTTTTAGATCATTTAAAGAGTAATAATTCCTTCATACATATTTTTTGGGTAACTTGAACCGTTTACGCAGCGCACGCAACGGAAGCCCTCAAATATGGATAATTTTCCCCGTTTTTGCAACATTTTTCACTGATGCTTCGCTCCTATTAGTCGCAGTGTGATGTTATATAGCCTAAAGCCTTTGTCGATAAAATAAAGAACGCACTAATTGCTACACTAACGAGCCCTTAGGCGTTAATAAAACATCACTAATTAGTGCTATTGTTAATTTAGAAATTTTAGGTATTGGCAACTTCGCTTCTGTGTCCCGAAAATATAGCACGTTCTCTCGTGTAAACGGTATTTTTTTTTATGGTCAACCAGGTAAACCTAATGTTAACTTCTTTTTAATAGAGATAAACAAAGATATCATCTGCAAACGATTCGCGTGTTAACGTGAAAATGACCGGTAACGTAAATTAACACATTCATATGTGCCAAAATCTCTTCGTGTCCCAACAGTGAATATGGTAACAGAAACCCTCTGTTAAAAAGAAAACTTTATAAAATAACACCGCATCCGCAGGAAGCTATCGGAACAGCTTCTTATTCAAAAAATTGTTTTTAATTTGTATTTTAATAAACACAATAGAAGCTTAAGGAATATATTGATGGCTTTAGAGCACACATGTTCTAATTACAATAATTGCGACTTTTACTTTTTTACTGAAAACTGTATTACATTGACGTGCTCTACCGTTTGCACTTACCCACGTGTCGATATTCCATATCTTTCTATCAAAAACGCAGTGGCACGGTTGTATCAAGTAAGCTTCGGTTGTGCTTCAAGTATGCTTCAACTTTAAAATGCTCTCCTGAAAAATCAACTTTTTGTAATTAGAACATGACGTGTGCTCTAAGCCATCGTATGTATAACCTTCATCTCACCAAATGGTAAATGCTGAAGATTGAAGCATCATCATTATCACCAGCTCATTTAATGTCCCTACTACTTAGGCACGAGCCTTTCCTATGGATAGATAGGGAGAACGTCCATAAACCACCACCTAAAAATCTTTAAACAAATGATGAATTAATGAAGTTACCATTATACTGTACCTCACACTTAACTGTGGTGATGCTAACTCGCGGTAATCAATCATTTGAGTCCAACACCTCCATTACAATATGGACTTAAAGGTGGTTCAGTTAAGTGTTAGTTTCGTGAGGATGTGTTGGTATTGGCAATAAACTTGAGGAGGGCACTACAACGACCGGTATGTGGGCCAACCGCTGGCGACGCCTCCTCAATGGAGGGAAGGCTTATTCTGAGGATTTTAAATCTCACCGGTGATCTCGAAATTAGAAAGTGCCATGAAATAAACTAAGTATGAAATATAGCACGTTCTCTCGTGTAAACGGTATTTTTTTTTATGGTCAACCAGGTAAACCTAATATTAACTTCTTTTTAATAGACATAAACAAATATATCATCTGCAAACGATTCTTGCACAAAAGATCCCGATGGGTCGAAGTGTTACTGCAAGAGGGAAATCTCGGCAGGCCCCACTAAGATAATATAAGTATAAAATGTATAGGTTATAATACTTTTTGCATTATTAACAATTTAATTTTTAAGATAAATATTCTTGGAGATTTTCGATATCGAAAATAAGTTACTACCAGAGAGCTTGATTAAGAGACAAAAGAGCACTCTTAATTGACATCATAGCGTGGAAATTAGACAACGGTTCATAAATCGCCAGACGATTGCCATTCGATCACGTAAGCGAGAGAGAGTTAAGAGTAGAATTTTTATGACATTTTTATTTTAGCTTTTCTCTTTTGTCACCGATGCTATTTTTTAAATGCTTTCAGCTACGCCCTGCTCAATTTCGTTTTCCGACCTCCCTCACATTTGAAATAAAAATTAATTTTTAATTTCAATTTCCAAATTTTATTTTTTTTTAAATAAAAATTTAATTAATTTAAACATTAATTTATTAAAATGTTTTTGATTTGTTTATATAATTTTAACGCAGATTTTTAGAAATTTTTAATTTTTTTTGGTTAGAACCACGATAGCTCAATTGGAAGAGCACCTGACCCGGTATGTCAGAAGGGTGCAGGTTCAAATCCTTCTCGTGGAAATTTTTTCAACATTGTGTTTTTGTAATTAATTTATTAGTTTTCGTTAAAGGAACCTACCTTCAGAAACAGCCTCAGCCTTTTTTAAAAACAGATTTCGCCAAGTAGAACTTTCAGAATAAGGACGTCTAAAAGTTTCAAAGCGAGAAATGTCTCCATTTGAATACCATTTAGAGGTATTGTCTGACATATGCCATTCGTCGAATTGCACGTTAGTCATGTACATAACAATATCTCGTGAAGTGGGTCAAGTGGCTACTTCCTATTTGCGGTTCCTTGAACTTCAGACGGATAAGGCGAGATGCACACACCTTGCCTCGAAAATTGGTGGGAATAATGTAAAGACATAATTTAGATATAAGTAATTATATAGAGTTAATTAATGTATAAAGAAGTGTCTTGACTGACTAGCTGGCTGAAGAACAAACGACATATCACAATTTGAACCACAGACACTGGACCCAGAGCGCTGAAGTTTTGGGTTTCGGTTTTTTTTTAATTCTTATTATATTTATTTATTTATTTTATTAATTTTTTTATATATTTACATACAAATTAAATAAATAAATATTTTTTTCAAGATCACCGGAAACGTATGTGATATGTGTATACGCAGACGAAGTCACGGGCTGTTAAGCGGGGTTCAGATTTCAGGACTATTTGAAATAGCAAAAAATACGTATTTACCCACAAAATTCGTGACGTATATTGAGTTAACTGTTACTATTATTCTGCTGACTAAGTTATGTTCAGATAACTTTTATAAAATAAAATAAAAAAAAAATAAAAAATTAAGATATTTATGGTTATGGTTGTACATATAAATATAATTTTACGCAAATAATGCGGCGAACAATAAATAAGGTTATTGTTAGATAGCAGGTCATTCGGTGACCCTACATTACTAAACTTACTTAACCTGCAAAATCACAACTTTAACTTCACCGAGTAACTAGTCTTTAAAAAGCAAGCTATAAGCAGGAGTTTCACCCGAACTCTTCCCGTAATAACACGTGTTGTGAAACTCTATTTTAATTTCTATCTACCGTACAATAATTGTACCCTTACCACTAATAATAAAAATACTTCAAATCGGCTAAATGCTAAACACGATGCCATTAATTAAGACAACTAATTAATTAACAAGCAGATATAAAAAAACAAGTACGCCTAGGTTTAAAACTTGTGTAGACAAACCTTAAGTTAAAACTTGGAACTCTTAAAATGATTTTCGTCTGTGTCCCACTTACCTTTGTTTTCATTTCTCGTTCGAGCATATCTAATTTGTTTGAAATTTCTGTTTGCCTCAAAATGGTAATCAAATGACATACTTACAGTAGAATACAAAACAAAACCCATTTATTTTGGTGCATAAAAAATATTAAAATGAGAAGATTAACTAGAGACAATTAAACTGCAAATGTCACAGCCAAAATGGTTGCCACTCAACGTATGACATGTCAAGCCACGTCACTGATCTTCAGTACAAGGAACAGAAAGAGAGGTACAGACGCCTGCTCATCAACCTATCCAAAACTGTCAAATTTCTTCAATACAATGTCAACCATATAACTTAGGCATAAAGTTCAAAGTCTACTGAGGAAATTTGACAGTTTGTGGTAGGTTGATGTGCAGGCGTGTGTACATTATAAACTATATATTCCCCAGAACTAATATCACCTGGGGAGATCAGCCCATTACCCACCATCCAGGCACAACTCTGATTGGTGGACTTCAACAACCGGGACTAATGGCTTAGCGCGCCTTCAAAAGCATTTCACTCAAACTCAAGATATTTTAATTTAGTCAACCATGCATGCATTGCTATGGTTGCTTATTATGATGCGATCTCATTCACAACCCAAAGCATAAGCATAAGTTCCTATATAAACTTAAAACATGTAATGTAAGACATAATAAAGATAAAACTAATTATTACGAAGTTTGTGTGTACTGCAGATATTTTAAACATAAAATATTTTGATTAGCTGCTTAGCTGAGATAAGCTGCACGCCTCTGAGAAAGACCGACTGGTAAACGGTGGCGTCAATTAGGCAGTGAGGAGTGACGAAAATGGGGAGACCTTGGGTTACACTATTATGCATACAGTTAACCGTATCCGTAACTGTACGCGGCTAAGGGCGTAAGAGCATAATTAATCTCTAATTAAAATGGACAATCCTTTAGGTTTTCGAACAAAAAATTTCAATAGTTCACGTGTACAAGATAAATATAACGATTATTTATTATTATCAAATACTTATAAGTCAAAATTAATTCACGTTAAATGTTAAAAGAAACAAGGAACATGATTGTAAGCTTAAGGAAAATCTGCCTAAACCAGTAACAAGGAAAACATCACTTGGCGTATCAAAAACATCGATAAATACGAACAATGACATTATTATAGCAACAAAAACTAATGAACCACACGAGTACGAGTAAATCAAAGATACGAAACGTGCACCTTATCCGAAAAATGTAAGCAAAAACGGACCTTGAAATGATTGAATTAAATCATCATAGCAACTGAGTGCACGCACCGGGCGTGATCATTGCGTCGTCGGCCATCTTGTGTCGTCACTGCTGCTACGTCACGTGACGTCACCGCAGGTCAGCACGCAGGTCAATGAACGACCGCCAGTTTATTTTGGCGCGTCGACGTACTCGTACATAGGAAAGAGGATCGCCATTTTGGCTTTTTTAAATTTCGAATGCGAATACCGACCTCCATCGTTACGTCGATTAAAAAGCAAATTATGATTTTTATCATCACAATATAAAGTGAAGCTTTGATTGGATTGAATTTGCGTTGTGGGGCCGATTGTTTGTTTTTAATGTATCCACGTTCGTCGGCATTCGGCATTACATAGACGGAAAAAGTATCGGCTAAAAATAAAATGCTCGCGTAACTCGTTAAACAAGTTGTGACATCATAATAGGAGGATTGCAGATTTTTTTTATAGTCGCAAAATGTTTGACCGGTTAACGAACTCGGGCTCGCCGAATTTCGACCCTGACGCGGCGTGATATGACGAGACGTGACGAAACGAGCTTATGCCCGGGCGGGACTGGGCAAAGGTAAACGCTCTGTGTCAACGTTAATTAAGAATCACATGTCTTAGGAAAACATAAAATACGCTAATAATTTTGGAGCAACGACTTTTTTATAGATTTGGGGAGGGTCAACGGACCATTATTTTCTACGTTTATCTAGCTTTCGACAGCTTCAAAGTGAGTGTTTTTTTGAGTTAAATCGGATTGAGAATCCATTGTTTATTTGGCTTTTGGCTTAAAAGCAAAGTGTTTTTTTATTAACTTATTTTATCAGTTGGAAATTGGAGCCATAAAGTTTTTGTGAAGCGTCACTGTGACCACAGACCCTGCCTGAAGGGTTTAAAACGTCAGGATAAAATAATATCGAAATGAAATAATTTTTACAAACAAATTGTTTGATGTAAGTATGTTTTAAATTTTGTATGTATATTATTTAACATTTATTATAATTTCCCGGCCCGGTGGATGGAGGTCCTGTCGGTTCAATTTCCAGGTTTTGCAAAGCGAGTTTTTGATTTTTTGATGCTTAGCCTGGGTTTCACCACACACACACACACCAACTCGCATTTGGCGAGCGAGGTAAATCATATCAACTTATCAATTTTAGCTCCAACTTTATTTCAGGCCTTTTGCGCAGCAGCAAGACAGTCTATAAGTCATTAACAAATAAAAAATCATATTATTCACATCAATCAAAGTTTCGACAGTATCATAAAATAAAACTTGCAGACTACTGAATTGTGCACGGAAGAAAGTGATTAACACATGAATTAATGAATTTCCTGCGTACATTGATAATTAAGACACGACGAGCTCTAATGGCCGCCTATAAATCCAGCTTTTCAAACGAGTCTTCCAATCCTTAATCCACACTGCCAATTCCGGTATGAATCGTTAATTGTTTCATGTTTTTTGTTTGTATATAGGAGTTGGTAAATGACTCCGGTCTACCCGATTAAGAAGAAGCAGAGTCCAGATGCGGACTGCTATTGGAGCAGGTAGGTTCCTCAGTAGCCTTCCTTACCTTGCCAACCCGCAAGTTGCTTAGTCTACTCGATTCAGGAGTTTTCAAACTAAAATTAAAACTTCATCGTACCGTTGAAATGAAACAACTTTTACGGATCTACTCGCGTTTATTTTACACATTACATTATACAAGCTACTGACTAATTATTAGACGACCAACACCTCAGTCTCCCTGTGACCACGGACCCTGCAAAGGGTTCGAAACGTCAGGATAAACATTAATTAAAACTAATGTGTAAAATAAACGCGAGTAGATCCGTAAAAGTTGTTTCATTTCAATGTGTAGTGTTCGCGTAAACTTTAGAAAACAATATGTTCATCCTACCGTTTTCGAACAATGGAAATTCGAACAGATGATAGTATGATAGGTTACCCCTCCCTTTGAATGAATAGGGAGTTTACTACCTCTAGGGTGCACGTATTTGTACTCGGTGCTTGCCCTTCGTGATCCGGAGCCATCCCCATGGCAAAGAACGGATGTACTTTAGTAGGAATGCCTCCCCTTCCCTCGTCGAGCTTTAGTGACTGCACGAGGGAAGAGGAGGAGAGTCCCACCATAACCCGTGGTCGTCCCTAGCCCCGGTGTATGCCCTAAACATTTGTGTGTATATTGGTACAATGTCTCAATGTAGAGTTTACCAAGTAATTAATGACTTGGATTGTAACGTTACAAAAGTAAGTAAAATTTTGTACGTTATAGTTTTGATGCCGACTGTACTGCCATACGAAAGTGTCCTCGTTAATTGATTGAAGTGTGTCCAATAAGCATCAATCGTTTAAAGTTGATTGTTCTGTTCCCCTAGCAGACAGGACGTTCCCCCCTTATAGAGGCTATATAAAAACTAATGATAGTTTTGATATGTTACTCCTGTATTTGTATCACAGTGCGTGCTATTTTGTATTCACCACAATTGTTTCCTCTACTGAAAGTCGTATTACATTATGTCTGTCCTATCAATGAAATCAAGTCATCTACAATTGGTGGGTGGTGAAAAAAATATATATTGACCAAGCACTCTTGTCAAATGTAATTTGGTGGTTAAATACCAGGGCGCGATTTTTTCATTTCACCGGGGTGATATGAAAATAAAAGTGGCATATGAAACACACTATGAAATATGATTATGTTTGCTTTATCCACAATTTGGTTATCAAGGGACATACCGTTTGAAAATTTCGGTGTCAAAAATAAGTTTCAAGTGACTTTGAATAAGAGAAAAGCCACCACTTCCAATTTAAATCATAGCGTAAACATTTGTGACTGGTTCAAAAATCCAGTCATCCAGTAACATTTAAACACTGGTCTTAAAGTGTCGACCATACTGGCGCCAATACAATATCGCAATTTCCCTAATAATAATCCCAGTAGTATCTGGACAGTCTAGTCAAGTCTGATGGATTCAAGTCAGACTGTTTAACAAAAAAACAGACACAACAATGGAATGTCTGACACAATCAAAAACTGAAATGGGGAAAATGAAAATGGCTAGGCTATTGGCCCGAATGACCCCTCCGGTCAGTTTGGGGTGACGATGACCGTCGCTAGCAACTGATCACTTAGTCATTGCGTTTCACAATGTTGCGTTATATTAACTATTGTTATGTATGTGTGATTATAATGGTAAGTGATGATGAGGCCTAAGAAAGCGCACTTCATCCGGAATCTTTTATTACTCCTCAGTAACACTGGCTGTATTTTCTCTAGCAGTTGCAACATACTTTTAAGACAAATGCTTCAGTTGCTGTATAATAATAATCTTTATTGCAATATCAATAAAGAATATATTCATCGTCAAAGGATGGGTGACGAAAAATTATTAAAAAACCAATATTTAATTTTTAGATATCTCAGCTGTTTTTTTGAGTTGTCCCTTGTTTTTTTTTTTCTAAACCATCCATGTATATCCATGTAGAGCGAACAAAATTATTGAAATCGGTCAAACCGTTTTTGAGTTTTAGCGAGACTAACGCAACAGCAATAGATTTTTATGTATATATATTTATCAAGTTGTCTATTACAACATCATCAAGTGTTAACAAAACTCCTTCCCAAATCGCATCTCTGCAACAACGATGCGATAGCGCGTTCGATATCGAAGTTTTAATTGGCGGGCGGTCGTTGACCCGCGCGCGCAAAAACTGCAATGTCTGATGCGGACGAGCTCACCACGTGGCGTTCTGTTTGTGTTTACGCGCGGAAGTGCAGGAAGCCGCAGCTCGATTAGCGCCATTATGCGATGCACCGCGATAACTCTTCCGTACACTAGTGGTTTGAGTTTGATGAGCCTACAGTGGGGTTACGAGCGCGACCGCTTTGGTCATTTGCGATTTCGAACTCCTTCGTGCTACTCTTTTAATGTCAAACTCTTTCGTGCGATTAACCCAACCTCAAACTCTTTCGTGCTAATTATCAAATCTCGAACTCCTTTTCGCTAATTTTCAAATCTCGAACGCCTTTAAGCTTTGGCAGGCTAAGCGTTGGGGTTTCGATACGGGAACGCTACTTAAGCTGATTTTCCAATCTCAAACTTATAAATACACAGTTCTTTTTCTAGATTTCTTAAATCAGTTAAAGATTCCCACGAATATTACACTGATTTGAGATGTCAGAATTGTAAGCCCCTTAAAGTTACGCTAATTTTAAAGCAAGTCGCATACCTACCACTATAAATAAAAAAGAAATCGCACACATACCTCAATCAATTTCATTAATAATTAATGCGGCTTAGTAACGTATTCTAAACCCACAATAATAAATAAAGCTCTGGATTCTAAGATTTACTTTAACGGAAAATAGCTTAAAGTTTAACTTGCGAATAGAAACCGGCAGGTACTAAGTCGGGCTTAATTTTTCTAAATCACCGCACGTCTACGTAAAATGGCGCTTAATTCGAAGTCGACATCACTACTGCCATCTACGACACAGTGCGCACGCGAAAAAAAGCATGCAGTATGCGCAACTGGAGTTCGAACAGGGAACCAATCGAACAGTTCCATTTACTATAAAATTTTCTATCGCCTCTATGGTCTAAAGGTTAAGAGCACTGGTCTCAGACCCCGGTGCCGGGTTCGATTCCCAGCGAACGTTTGTGCACTTGGTTTGATTGGTGGTAGGGCTTGTTTTAAGTCCACCTGGCTAGCTTCCACTATCTTATCTAAATATGTTAGTAGCAATTTTATGTTCCGGCTGCTAGAGATAAGATCCTAAGTAGCAAGTTCATTTGAAGTTGAATTAAAAAATACATATTACATATACTTTATTTACAAGACACTTAAAAATACATTTAGCATAAGCAGTCATTAACAGACGTAGTAACTGAATTCTGTAATTATGTTACTTTTATAAAGTTTATATCAAAATTTTCGACTTCAAATCCGTCTAAAAAGTTTCATGAGTTTAGAGGAATCTATCGCAAAATGTTGTTGTTTGTTGAGTTTTTTTTGTATTCTCTATTAACTAATTATTTAACACAGCACAGATACATAACAGTTCCCGCCAATTTTCCAATGAGGTTTTATCTCGTGCATACCCAACTCAGCCGTCTCCACGCTAAGTCAGGTGTTGTGGCACGAGGCTGCGCAGGCGCATGCTATTCCTTTAGGAGATGTGGTGTGGGTTCGACGCCCGCGCCGAGCACGTGGTGGGTGCAACACCCTGCGGGCGCGCAAAAAACCGGCAGTCGCAGTGAATCACGCCGCTTAATCAACCATTATGTAATGAGCGAGTGTATTGTATCTGCATTGGATAGTTTTATCGGCGAATGTCGAGCTTGCAATATCGGGAGCTAAGTGACAAGGCAAGACATAGGACTTGGGAAAAATTATAATCGATAAATCGAAATACAATTTTACAAGAGAGCGTAAAAGATTATGTAAAACTTTATTAATTTCTATATCTTAATGGTAATATTGCTGGAGTTTCATGTTATTTATAATTATAACTCAACTTCAAATCATTTTAAAACACATCTTTGTTACAATGAACAATGGCAAAAAAATTCTGACTTTTTGAAAGCGTGCATTAATGTTGTTTACACCAAACGAATTTATTATTTCTCGCACGTTTTTACAAATATCTAGATATTCCCTTGAAAGCCAGCGTTACATCGAGTTTTTTAAAAGTAAATCAAAGATGTGTTTTTTCTTAATCCATCAGCCATGTTGATAATCGGGATGTGAGTACAATTATTTTTTATCGACTTTAATATTCAATTGAACTTTATTTATCAATCGAAAGTCGATTTCCACCCTCGAAACAGTACGTCAGTTTCTTGTTCCCACCGTATTAATGGTTGACGACCTCCGTAGCCGAGTGGCTTGCACGCCGAACTTTGGGCGGCGCTAACTCTGAGGTCCCGCGTTCGATTCCCGGTCAGGTCAATGTCGAAAACGAACTTTTCGATATTGTGTCGGGTCTGGGTGGTTGTGGTACCGTCGTTGTTTCTGATATCCATGAAACGAGTGCTTTGTACACTCCTTTTAGATTACGTCTAGTAAGGTTAACCAAATATGTTACTGTACTCATGCATTGATTGTAATCTGTTTGTGTACCTTTAGAAATAAATAAATAAATTAATGAATTTAGCTACTTACCTTGGGATCAGAACAATGTATGTGATGTTGTCTCATATTTATTTTTTTTAAATTTTTATTTAGTGGTGATTGGTGTCTGTAGAAGCCGCTTTCATGCCATTCAAACATCTACCGTATTTGTATTGAGTTAAAATAACCAATTACTGTGATGTACCAATACTATAGGTATCGAAACAAGTTGTAGTGAAATCCTGCCCTACCTACCTATCACTTTGACAGATAACAAACGGACAGATTGCTCCGCACGCATCCTCAGTCGGTTGTTTTATGTGTTTTTTCGGTTTGGTTAATATTATTCTTTACCTAGACCGCTTTACAGACTCTGATTGATTCCTTCTTGTGACTATAGCGCGCCTAAAGCACTCTGATTTTGCTTCTGCGTAACATTGTGCTTTCCCCTATTAGACTCAAAAAAAAACTAACCTAACCTAACCAAAAATCAAACCACAATTATCTTTCCGGCTTTCTCAGATGAAAATAACTTTACATAGGTACAGACTCTTTAAGTAACGCTGAATCTTAAGATATATTTTTTGTATATGTGCGCTCATATTTTATATCAGACAATTTTTAGTATGGAGATTTGCCATTGTTCTTTATGCTAACTTAATGTAATAGGTATTTTTATGAAAATTATAATAAGATGCTTCAAAGGAAATCTCAACTCTAGTCAATTATAATGATAATGTGTACAGACGCCTGCAGATCAATCTATCCAAAACTGTCAAATTTCTTCAATACAATGTCAACCATATGACTTAGCCATAAAGTTCAAAGTCTATTGAGGAAATCTGACAGTTTGTGGTAGGTTGATGTGCAGGTGTGTGTACTATTGACCTATAAATAAACTTCATTTTTTTATATTATAGGTATCATTTATAAAGAAAATTTCTTATTTATACCCAGTTATTAAAATTAAAAACTTAATACAGATCTATTTTAACAAATATTTAACAAAGATGAATCTGCATGGCCATCGGTTGCAACAACCGTTTGGATAGATGGCGCTAGTGCCGCTTAAAAGCACTTAAAAATATTAAAATAGCAGTGACAAAATTCAGCGCTTACGTCAGCCTTCCCGGTAGCATAGCGGTCAGTGCAGCCGCCCGGATTGCGGAAGACCCAGGTTCGATTCCTGGCTGGGTCGGGTGGGCGTTTAATTTTTTCACTGTATTTTATAAAATTTTATAAATATTTCATCTTGACCTTTCGAACCCTTTGCGTAGTTCGTGAACGTTACCATCTATTCGGGTCCATCCATCTCAAAAGTTACTTAGCAATCACGATCGTTACCGGAACGCGCTAACCGCTCGATCTCCTCCCAATGAAATCCAAAGGAGTTTAAATTACCCTTTTTCGTCACCAAAGCCGCAATGCCTAGTAACAGACAGTTGCCAATCGAACGAGAAGAATGCACAAGAATGTTCAACTGCGTTTGCGCAAGTCGCGCGGCTGCGGTGATGACCTGCCCCCCGACCGCCTAACCGATTGCTTTGGCTACATGTATAGTTTATGAAGTCATCTTGCCATTTCGTACCGCCTATGAAAGCAATATCGAAAGGTATAGGCTATTCTTCGCTAGGCTACTCTTAGTACTAGAAAGCTGTAATTTTGCATGGATACACATATTAATAACGCCGACAAAGTGGTAAAGTGACATTTTGAAAAATATTTTTTTTAGATTACCTCCCTTACACGTGAAGTGGGGATGTAATTTTTTGTTCTTGTTTACCCCTAAGTGTTGAGTGTCGTTGGATAGCAATTTCAAAAATATAGCGGGTTTGTGAAAACAGTTTTTTGATTAAGACATCCGTTTGTGTTATTAATTCTGCCTCTATTCTGTCAGCGAGAAGTATGAAATTGGTGTCCTTATAATTATGTATCGTCTTGGTTTAAACTGTATTGTTGTACAATTCAATGTAATAATAAATTATATTTTGAATTTATTGAAGTATATTTTATATTTTGTAATTTTGTTATATTTAGTAATTAGTTAGGTTCAATACATGGCTTAAAAACAGCTGTTTTATTTAAATGTGTAGGTATAAATATATTATTATGTTAATAAATTAGTATTAGGTGCACGGTTTTTCCGTTTATGATTAGAGTTATATGTATCTAATAACTTTTTATTAATAGTTTGTAGTTTTTCATGTAACTCTGTTGATACATACATACATACATATAATCACGCCTCTTTCCCGTAGGGGTAGGCAGAGACCACTTCTTTCCACTTGCTACGATCCTTACATACTTGTTTCGCTTCGTCCAGTTTCATTATTCCCTTCATACATGCTCTTCGGTTTAGGGTACTCTTGACCTGGCCTTTTTTCAAGACGTCCCTGATTTGATCTCGAAACGTCCAATAAACTCTGTTGATGGTCCATAAATAAATAAATATAGGTTAATTACTAAGTATCCTCGTTCCCAAATAGCGCGATTGGGTGCCAGGGGCCCAACCGCCTAACCGATTGCCTTGGCTACGTGTATAGTTTATGACGTCATCTTGTCATCTAGCTAATAGGTATAGGCATATATCGAAAGCTATAGCCTATACCTTTCGATATTGCTTTCATAGGCGGTACGAAATGGCAAGATGACTTTATAAACTAAACACGTAGCCAAAGCAATCGGTTAGGCGGTCGGGGGGCAGATCGTGGTGATCAATGCATGTGTGAGAAGGTGGACGGTTATAGGCTTATGACGGTGATGATCATAAATAATTATTCAATACAATGTTAGTAAAGTGACGAAAAACTGTGTGACAGTAAATAAATATTATAATTCAATTTAAATTGAAAAAAAAAACAAAGCATCCAAAAAAAGAATTTCAAAGTCGAAACATAAATAGTTATTCCATATGAAATGCGGTGTTCCAGCCTAACCACATCGGTCAATATCTACATATTTATACACGAGTAAGCAATCTATATCATATCATATATCATATACCCCCTTTATACCTACCTATGACGTTACCAAATTATGTATTTTACTTAATACATTATCCCCTTTTCGAAAGCAAATCTTTGTATTTGACATCTAAGGATTACATAAAAGCGAGGTCATTTAAAATTCTAGTGAGCGTATATATATTATTACAATATTGAATTCATGTAAAAACGAATGAAAATTGTATTTGTTGAATGATGATCGATCACACATTAATGATACTTTTTTTTAGGATCCTTTAAAAGTATTTTAGAGTAGCGATGATTACACAGAGGCTATAATGGTCTGTGGATGATTATGAATACTGCGTACCGGATGCTGCCTGCGGAGGCTGTACTGCTCTTGCATACTTGTCTTATTTTTAATTATTTTTATTATTAATTTAACTTTGTTGTTTTTTGACAGTTTTTGACTTTTATTAGCACTGTACGACATTGTGAAAATTTAAACTGGTAACTGATGAAAATTTGTAAACTTAGGTGTACTTTTTTTCTCTTTTATTTTTTTTAAATGTTGTGATTGTCCTTTATATTTTGTGTTTTTATTTGTGATGGAAAGTGTCCTTTTATTCCAATATTTTTGACGCTGCGTAAGGGAGAAAAGAGCTGGACACTTGCTGAGTTTCTTGCCGGTTCTTCCCAGTACAAGATCTCCCGCCCACAGTAGACTTACGAACCGTATTTGTAGCCTATGATTTTGAATTTTGAATAACTAAATTCTTAATAACTAAAATGGCTAAATTCGGTTTAACAATCCACGTAAGAGCTCTTGATAAGTATATAGTATAAAAACAAAATGCGGTGAAACCGTAAATCCCAAAAAATAAATGTGTAGAAAGACTCGCCATAATAGAAAGCTGAGCATATCTCATCTGAGAAATTCTACTAGATCTTATATTTACATGGAACAAAAAAATGCAGCAATTGGTGGTACAAAAGAAATCAAGACAGATTCTGCTTCTACTGTTTCGTATATAGCTGAGACAGCAATAAAATGTGATAAATTAGGAATATTCTAAATCATCTGTGTTTTTCTAATCTAAAATCTTATATTCATCTGGAAACCAGCTGGTAGGATACTGCTACTTAAGGGTATAAACAGGATCCAGCCGGATTATGTCAGTACTATCTAGTCAAAACAGCAATAAAATATGGGACGACTTAGAAATCTTCTCAAGTCTTCTGTGTTCTCTCATCTAAAATCAACAGTTCTATACTTTGCATCGATTCCACCCAACCGTTTAGCCGTATTCATTTCGCACAACAACAAACAATAGCTCTCCCATAATGACTTCTGCAAATCGAGCCAAGTACTCAGCGCTGGTTACAAAATGGCCGGCGACAACCCGCGGCTGCTCAGGCGCAGGCGGTAGGGCCGTGAATGACAATGCGGCCTCGAACGAAAGTACTTTTACTGGGCGCAATCGTGATCGGTGTCGCTCATTTGCACAGACTAATTGTGATCGAACAGAGAATGATTAGCTGCAACCTTGTACAGTCTTCAACAGCACATTTACTAGGCGAAACTGCACTATTTAGGCGAAAGCGTCTTGGGACGAAGTAAGTTCATATGCGAAGGTTATAGAAGGCAGGCCTGATTAACTGATCAACTATCGTCAAACAGCTTGTTTGGCATGTTTTGGCATGTGGAGAAAAAACTAAGTCTTTAGTCATTACAGAACTATGACTATCTGGCTGGTACAAGAATAGGTTTTCTGGGATCGGCCTACCCAAACCAAAACCCTCAAAAACATAGCCAAACACTTATAGATATAAACTTCACAGAGAAAGAAGAGTAAACGGATCGGGTTGTATGTGCAATCTATTCGGTACTACACACGCACGCACATGAAAATGCGTTGTCATTATCTGTTTTTATTCATATTACAATTGAAATGTTCGTTTCCAGTGGTCTTCATTCTGGGGGACAGTGTGTTTGTCCGAAGGCTCAGTAAATTGTTAAATATTTAAGAATTTCTGCTGGCAATGCATTGTCATTGCCTGTCTTTATTTATTTCACAATTTACAATTAACATTTTCTTTTCAAGCGATCGCCTTCATCGTGGGGACGGTACTTTTTTTCTTTTTTTATAGAATGTTAGGCAAATACCTTTTGCCTAGCTGTAGTGGAACTGAATTCTCCTTTACTAGCCGCCCTCATCTTGCCTAGAATAGAATAGAATTTGCAGAAAACATGATACATTTTTGGTTCTTAATATAATGTTTGTCGCACTTGCATGTTTTACCGAATTATCGATAAGCACATTTACAATCGCCATGTCTTAAACTAATGATCATAAAATCCATAAAAAGCTTTAGTTTCATTGCAGCAACTAGCACTTGAAAATAAATAGTAAAATTTAATGATCATAACATTAAAAATATATATAGAATTTATAAAATAGATCTCAATAATAAAATAACTTCATACAATTTATGTCAATAATTAATTTAAAATACCATTAATAATATAAATCTGAATATAAAATCCAAATAAACAATTATACAATTATTATTATTATTATTATTATTCAGCATCAATTCTTGCAAGTAAAATTACTGAACGGTCAAAATATCAACGGTCAGCTTATGCTGAGACAGGGCCCTTTAACTTCACACTGCCTACCTATTTTATTTTCTGTTCTTTTTTTTCTGCCTGTTCTATTTTTTTTTTTTTTCGTTTATTGTTGTATTATTGTATAATTAAGTGTGTAAGTTAATAAAAACTTTTCTATTCTATTCTATAAAATTCATTAGCAATTTATCTAATGTGTCCATCACGGCAGAATCTTGTGAATTCATCAGTGTCGTAAAAGCAATTTTCAACTAGGATTCTAATGATAGTCCGCTTATACTTTGCAAATTCAAGATTTTGAATCGGCAAGTTTTGCACTAAGGCCCTGGCTATCTTATCTCTAGCTGTCGAAACACAAAAATGCTTCAAATATTGACGTTATGGCGACATATTTATATAACTGGTGGTAGCTATCCAGGTGGACAAACAAGCCCCACCACCAATCAAACCGAGTACACCAACACGTACCGCCGCTGGAAATCGAACATGGGACCCCTGGGTCTGATACTGGTGGTGGATCACTAGACTAAGGAGGCGGTTAGCTATGTTTGTTTATGAGCTCAGTAATGTAAACCCTTTTCAAGGTCCCTCCGAGTCTCTGATGGTAGCTGGTCTGCGCGGTATGCTGCCGGTTGGCGCGCTGCCCGGCGGACGCGTAGTCCACTGCACCATTGACCTGCCTAGTAGGGACACCACTATCAAGGATCTGGGAAGGACAGCTTACATCACCCGACGTAAGGCGACTGCCGACGTTGCTGTCGTATAGACTGTAAACTTTCACGGTCCATTACAAATAATATGTTTACTGCTCATATAACGAGCTGAGATGGTGGATGATGCATGTTTATTGTTTAAATAGGTATAAGTAAGTAAGTAATACATACGTATACAAGGATATTTTCGTGCGCCCTTCCGTATAACAGGGTGTTTTTGGTGAATCGAAAGAGGTAAATGAAAAGTTGCAGACAAAACTTCTAGATGATAGAAGACATGTCAAGACGGAATTGCAACTTATGGGACACAACAATAATTTTATTAACATTCCATGTTTGGTTGGTGATTAGATTAAGCCGTACCTACCATCAACAACGTCGAGCATAACATGTTACCCCCATTTTTTTACTAATAGGGAAGCTAATGTCACAATCTCACGAGGCCAGGGGTAACCCTGGGTTATATGGAACTTTTTTATGGAGGCTCCCCTTTCACATTTGATATTGGGCAAGGGGAGAGGAGAGCCTACCACAAAAAACACAAAGGTTTGGTAAGTAACTGAAACCACAATACGGGCTCCGCGTTCAGGTATAAAGAACCCGCGTACCTGTAAGTAGTGGAAAAGGCTACCGGTGTTTGCCGTGCACTATAACATGAGGCGTTCCTCAAGAAGCGTGTGTATAGGCAGATTAGAAAAGAATAGTTCTTTATTACTTAGCAGCTCGCCAGATGCTTCATTGGGTGCAAAAACTACTTTCCATCTGGTGGTTCGCTCGTTTGCAGCGTTCCTAACATAAAAAAGGAATACTTAGACGTTATTTAGCGGATGTCTAACCTATATTTTCTTCCAAGTATCAAAAGGAGTTTTAAAAACCATTGTCGTCCTACTTAGTCTCTAGGCTAGGCGAGGCGTGCTTTGTGGAAAGTGCGCTGCATAGACAATGCAGACGTGTCGCGTGTGCCAAGTGACTTCCCCCCTGCATGCGAATGCGACCTCGGGTGAAATGCGATTATTCAAGCTCCAGTACTCCCATGACATAATCTAGATTATGGTAATATGGGCTATGTCATATGGCAATTGCGTAATGCAAGAAGAAAGGAGGGAAGGTCAGCTGGTGACTTGAAAGTGTTTTGTTTGTTGTAAATAAGTTGCATTGTTTTTTGAATCATTTTCATCATTAACCTGTCTGTCTCTCTCTCTGTCTTTCTTTCAATGCTCGCCGTCTCATGTGACGCTGTAAAAGAAAGGGAGAAAAGAAATGCCCTTGCTGAGTTTCTTGCGGTTTCTTCTCAGTACAAGGTATCCCGCCCTGTGTAGACTTACGAACCGATAGCAGGGTGACATTCATAAGAGCTATTTGTAGCCTATATTGAATCTTTGAAATACGGTAAATATGTTTTTTAATGTGTTTTAGTATGTTTAAATAGTACCTTAAACACTCGCTATCCTGTTAGGTATTGCTTTGTTTTGATTTATTTTAGTACTTAATGTACGTTCCTCTCAATGGATAGGTAAGTATTATTGGCCCTGTAATGTCCCTTCATGTATTTCTTTCAACAATGCTGAATTACATATTAATACAATATGTAGTGATCCTAAATTAATAAATGTAGTAGTTAGAATTCTGATTCGTCTTCTAAATCTATAGCCTATAGTAAGTCTGTAGCCTTATCAGGGTGCCTATTGCGGGTTTTATATTTTAATCCTTTATTGCACATATAAAACACACATTAAAGATATATACAAAAGTGAGCTTATCTCTAGAAGAGATCTCTTCCAGCCAACTCTAGCTGTGGTATGGAACGGAAGTTTTATCTGCAATTCTATAACGTTAACTTTTTTTTTTTTTTTTTTTTATTCTTTACTTTTTACCGAGGGTTTAATCACATTGATTATGTCACCCTCGAAGGACACTTAAATCTATAATTAACTTCTACGCCTTATACATTTTTTTATAATTTCTACTAACATTCTAGCTTTCCCTGATAATGGAAACGCTAAAATGCTATTATAGTTTCCAATCATGTACATATCTAAATTATATTTATTTATAAATTCTATTCTCTCGGCTTCGATTCGGACGCACTCCATCAATATGTGATGTACATCTTCCACCACATTGCACTCTGTACAATTAGGTGAATTTGTTTTACCCATGAGGTGGGCAAATCTATTCAATGGAATGTGTCCGGATCGAAGCCTCATCATTGTAACTAAGTAAGACCTGGTCATGTCCGATCCCTTAAACCACGGCGCTCTCCCAATACAGGGTTGTATGGTTTTGTACCAGATTCCTTTGCTCAGCGATCTTTCGTCAAAGAACTCTCTCCAATTCTGTCTACATTTTTCTCTAAAAATAGATAAGAGGTCGCTGTGGTAAGGCAACCAGCTCATAAGTGTCCCGTCAGTAGGTGCTTCTCGAGCCAGCCGATCAGCATTTTCGTTTCCGGTTATCCCCACATGAGATGGTATCCATTGCAGTGTAATTAGTATTTTTCTAGCGCTTGATTCTGCAAGCAACTCCAAAATTCGGTATGCTATTGGTGACCCTTTTAGTTTTTTTGGAAGTTGAGCTATGTGCTGAAGAGCACTTTTCGAATCTGTTAAAATAACATAGTTGCCCGCCACTAGGGAGCCAATATAAGCAAGTGCTTCTGCAATGGCTATAAGCTCGGTGTACATGATGGAAATGGTAGTTGTTATTTTCTTTTTAACGTAAGTGCCCGTTTGAGGATCGAAAATGGCCAACCCTGAACTATCGCTTTCCTTAGAACCATCTGTGTAGACCTTGTAAAAGTTTGAATAATTATCTAGTATAAACTCATCACATAAAGTTCTAATTAAAGTTAAATCATAGCTATTTTTGGCGTTTTTTATAACATTAATACTTGTATGTACATTGGAAACATCCACACTGCTCACCCATTTATCTAACGAAAACGTGTCTATTTGAGAGCTAGAATATATTGGCAGCTCTTTGTATTGTTCATGGATAGTTACTAGAAGTGGTTTTGCTCTGCGTCTCCCTGATAAATTTTGACACTGTACGCTTAACTTGCTTAATGCCTTAATTACTTCACTTTCAGTGTATGATTTTTTCTTTAACCAATATTTACCAGCAAGATAGTATCTACGTATCCTAAGAGGTTGAATATGCAGCTCACATTCCATAACATGAATGGCTGTACTTCGTATAAAGCCTCCCGTTACACGTAAGCACTGGTTTTGTACCCTGTCTAATTTACTTAGGTGTGTTTTGGCACTATCTCCGTAGATACAGCACGCATAATCTAATTTACTGCGAATACAAGTTATATAAAGCTTTCTTAGATTTCGAGGGTGCATTCCCCAACTAGATCCAGCTAAAACTTTAAAAACGTTCAATACTTTAGACGTCCTTTCTCTAAGTTCATTGACATGTTTAGCCCAACGAAGCGACTTATCAAACCAAAGCCCCAGATATTTGAAATTATCTACCACTTCTAAAAAAGTACCGTCCATAGAAATGTTTATAGAGTCTCTAATAAAAGTTCTCCTAAAAATGCATATTTTACTTTTAGATGAAGATACACTAAGACCGATCTTAGTGAGGATAGCTGCCAATTTGTTTACTGCTGTCTGTAATTTTTGACAAGCTTTTTCTGAACTTTTACCACTTATATATAGCACAAAGTCATCTGCATACTGTAAGATGTTAATGTTTTTAATGTCTTTGCAAACATTATGAGTTACGATGTTAAAAAGAAGAGGGGAAAATGGGTCACCTTGAGCTAGCCCTCGCTGTGTATTTCGGCAGATAGAATATTTATCAAACTGAATTTTGAGTTTTCTCTCCTTCAAAAAGTTCCATAGATATTGACACATTTGTGTGCCTACCCCGATTTTGTCTAAAGTCTCTAACAAAAACGAAACATCAACATAATTATAAGCGTTGTCAATATCTATAAAGCATGCCAGTGTGAATTTTCGTTGCAGAAACCCCGTTTGGATATTGGACGCTAATCTGGTTAAATTGTCTAATGTTGAGTGACCTCTCCTGAAGCCAGTAGTGCCACTAGCCAGTAAGCTATTTTTTTCGACAAACCATTCTAATCTTTTGATTAATACGTTGTGAAATATTTTACAAAGACACGAAATCATAGAGATCGGTCGAAGGGAGGAGGGAGACTGAATGTCGCGCCCTGGCTTTGGTATTGGTATAATATTAATATTGCGCCATTCGGATGGGACAAATCCAGATTTATAAAATTCGTTAAATAGAACCGTTAAAATGTCCTTACCGTTGGTAGGAAGGTTTGTTATCATTGAATATGATATATTGTCGCTACCCGGGGAGGTGTCTTTATGTCGCATGCAATGGTCCAACTCGTGTCTTAAAATTGGGGCCTCTAATTCAGCGTTTTTTGATACAAAAAGTGGCTCATTCGGACAAGCATAATCGGGAGTCAAACTTCGAAGAAGCTGACCGGCAATGTCTTCGCTAGTATAGTATCTGGGTCCCTTCTGGCCTTTAAACCATTTCATTTTCCGCCATAATTCACTTTGAGTTATAGAGGCATCTAATGATGAACAAAACTTTTGCCAAGACTTGTTTCTTTCGTCACGTATAAGTCTTTGAGTAGCATTTATTTTATTTTGTAATACTATTAAGTTAGTAGGAGTAGGGTTACGCCGGAATTTTGATAGTGAAAGACGGCGTTCTGCGATAGCCTTCGACATAGATGGGTTCCAATAGGGTTTGGGAGAAAATTTTGTGTTTGGGTTTGGGTTCATTTTAGTATACGGAATGTAGCGGTTTGCCGCAACATTTATGTAATCAATAAATCGATTGTATAAGAGTTGTGGATTATCTGTAAATGAAAAGTTCTTAAAGGTAGTTTCCAGCTCACTTTTGTACATTGCCCAGTCAGCCTGTTCGAACCTTCTTTTTATAGTAATTTTAGAAACCGCATTAAAAACTGAGGATGTTTTTATAATAAGATGATCACTTCCTAAGGTCTCGTTTAATATGGACCAGTTAAATTTTAAAGCTATATCTGACGTAACACAAGTAATATCGGGAGCAGATTGCTGTAAAAGGTTGTTTACTAGTTTTACACGAGTAGGACAACCGTTGTTTAATGTTATGAAATTATTATCGATAAGAGCATCAAATATGTATGAACCTCTCTGATCAGTCTTACAGGACCAGTTAGAGTGGTGCCCATTAAAATCACCTACTATTAAAGATTTTTTGTTAAGCCGGTTGAATAGTACGTCCCAGTCCCGTTGACTAGTACGAATAGTAGGTGCACAATACACTGATATGATATTTCTAATTTGACTACAATTAAATACTTGGATACCTATAGTTTCAATACCGGGGTTGATTGCGGGACATTTTAGCTTATTTGATTTAATAGACCTGTGTACTAAAATTGCGACGCCACCATATGTATCGTCCCTATCTTGCCGATAAATATCGTATCCATTTACCTTAATGTGAGTGTCTGGGTCAAGCCACGTTTCACTAACAGCAGCAATGTGGATGTTTTCTTGGGATAAGAACTGTTCTAATGCCAGTAATTTGGGTTTTAAACTTTGAGCATTCCATTGTATTATGTTAAGCGTTATAATATTTTCTGGCGTATCACCCATTAACAGATATAAAGTCCAAGAACGTCTGCAAAATCGGCCAGTTTGGAATAAAGTCTGCAACTACAAGGATCATCCATTCAACACAGTATTTAACGCCCAATTTCACTTTTGCTTTAAATGATAAACCCTTTAAAAATACAACTTCTTTCAACCTCTTCAACAGTTCACTGAAATAAACGGTCTTCTCTTCCGTTTCTTCCGGTGAAACTTTTTTTGGGCATTCGAGATTAGGATCTAGTGGAATGTTAACCTCCATTTCTTCATGCCAAAAATACGGCGACGAAGCTCTTGGTGACTTGCGCGTTGAAAATCGGGAACGTTTTTTTTTATCTTCATGAATCAAAGCTTTTGTTTTAGTCACTTCTGCGAATGTGGGAGAATCTGTTGAGAGTGGATTGGTTGGTAATCTAAAGTCTGGGGCTACTATTTTCTCGTTATACGGCTTTGATTTTGGTTCCTTGGTCCCTATCTCAGATGGGGCTGGTGTAACGTACATGGTAAGTGCGCGCCTGTATGTGCAATTGAACTGCGCCATGATATTCCTTATGTTTTTTTCTTTTCTAAACGCTGGACAAGATTTATCTAGTGACATATGGCTGCCTTTGCAATTGACGCATATAAAGGTTTTGACCTCACAATTTGCGTGCTCACCGCTGCATTTTGGGCAAAAAACTTTATCAGTAGGGCACTTATTCGTAGTGTGACCAAGCTTCCAACATTTGGCGCATTGCGAGACTGGGAATACGTAGGGTTCCACTTTTATGCGTAACCCGTCCACTGTAACGTAGCTGGGAAGAGATGCTCCCTTGAAACATACACGAACCGATTCAGATGTCTTCCATTCGTTTCTATCTTGACTGCGACGCTTGAGACGATAAACAGCGAGAATCTCCATATCACCAGTACACGTAATACATTTTATTATTTCATTTTCATCCATATCTATGTCGACATTTCTTATCACGCCAAAAGACTTTGTTGTCTCCATAGCTCGATTACATCTCCATTCCCTTTTTACCAGCTCCTGGCTTGATTCTAACTTATATGCGCTTTCCTCGTCGCTGAAATCGACCCTGACTTTGTAGGGCGTGACAAATTTAACTCTCTCGATATTATTTAACCCGAGGGACTTAAATAATTTAGCCAAAGCAAATACTTTAGGCATTTTTTCATTAGACGTAATGTATAATTCAATATTTATGTTTTTGGTTTTCTTTTCTTTTGATTTAATTTCTATCCACCCCTGCTCGTCTTCTTCTCTTCCTCTTTTTATAGGTCTAAACGACTCCTTCATGCTTTCCTCCATCTGTAAGAGATTTCCTTTGCTTCCCATACTACTTTTCACACTTATTTCTTGTTCACTCAAACAATCATCGCTATATACTGAGTTAGATTTGTTTCCGTCTTCAAATGCATTCATTGTATTTAATGACATCAAAGCGCATCGCTATTAGCGAGCGGCCCGCCACCGATCGCCAGGTAGCAAACCGGTTTTGGAACAAAAGAGATCGGCGCGCACAACGTAAACAAATATTTGGCTATTCAACTTGCTGCCTACTAGCTCACGGGTAACTCGTACGAGTGCCGTAGCGATACTGTCGTTAACTTTGTAAAAGTATCATTAAGTATATAACCGACCTTTAAAATAAATTATAGGTATATAAACGTCATCTACGCTAAATTTATGTCCCCACTGCTGGGGCTCGAGCATTCCCTATGGATAGAAACACCACCGGGAGAACGGGTCAGAAACCACCACGCGAGCCCTGTGCGGAGTGATGGTTGCTAAAGACTGTTTATGTAGCCGGGACTAACGGCTTTAAGTGCCTTCCGAAGCACGGAGGAGCTCGAGAGAGTAAATTTTTGGTCTCCCATCCGATGACCTGCCTTTGCGAAAGTTGCTTAACTTCAGCAATCGCAGACAGAGCGCGTTCACCACTGCACCATCGAGCTTCTTTTCCCCGTTTTTGTAAATTCAACAATAAAGCGTCGATCATGTTTGCAAGCCCACTTTCATCGTTGACTAGTCAGTCTATCGTAATGACACTTGCTAATCTAACTAAATAGTTACATCAGGCGGATGCAGCGGCGCATGCGCGGAATCCATAAGTATTTGCCGTGTGGGAATGACAAAGGAAGCTATTGGCTGAAAAACAAACGTTAGGTAATTTGATACAGTAATATACATAGTTACCTACATTAGCGTCATTACCGGCTTATTTTACGTCCCCACGGGCCATAAACCACCACGTGGGCCCAGTGCAGATTGGTGGTTGTTAACGACCGCTAATGCAGCCGGGAGCAACGGCTTTACGTGCCTTTACTTCAAGCACTGAGGAACACGAAATGATATATTTTTGATATACGATGACGGACCTTTGCGAAAATTGGTTAACCATAGCAATCGTAGATCAGCCACGTTAACCAGTGTGCCATCGAGCTCCTCTACTACGCCATGTATGGGTTTGGGTAAATACTGGTACTGGGTAAAACGATTATTTTTCGCCCAGAAAGTGGTGCTATGATCTGATCTGAGAGAGACCACTGTCAACAGTGGTCAATAGGAATCGGTCTTTTAGGATAGCTTAATGTTACACGCAAATGCTTATTTTCAATTTGATCATCTACTTTTTCTGTTGTTTATACCATAAACAATATTTTAAGTACTGACAAGTTTGCCAAATAATACGTCCAAACACTAAAACTGGAAACTGTCCGCCAAAACGTTCCTAAACGTAAGATAAAACCTCTTTTTAAATAGTACACGAATTCGCATCTAGGCAAACTATAAAACAATTGATAGAACGCATAAATCCTTTTTCGAATTAGCACATTTAGCGTTGATCGCGGCGTTCTGGTACCAACTTTATGTCGTCATATTATGAGTCATTTCAGGTTGACCACTTGACCGGAGTACAGATACATCCTGTCCTACTTTCTATATTTAGCTTGGATGGGCGATAAAACGTCAGTGTCCAACCCCGCGTGCTTTATACAACCTCACGATAAAATATACGAGTGGCAGACAGTTAGGTACTTCAGTTAATTAATAACAACGACGTTTATTAACGACAGGGATCTAACCGACAACATTGTCGACAATTTGGTGTTTGAACCAATATCATTTTACTTAATCAATTTATTTATTAAATCTTTATTGCACAATACAATAAAATAAAGTACAAAAGGCGGACTTAATGCCAAATGGCATTCTCTACCAGTCGACCTAAGGGTTAGGCAAAAAAATTGGTAACGGGTGCGAGAAAAAACGTAAATGAAACATATACTACATACATTTATAAAAACTGAAATATATATATATATTAAGTTTATTAAATTAAGTAATAATAATATAATATACATACCATAAAAAAACTTACATAAAAATAGAGTACATGAACATACTTAAACATAACAGAAGAAAAGATGATGGGAATCTCTTACGTGGGTGTTGATTCCTGTAGAAACAGTTTATACACCATTGTTATAAAGATCATTTTACATTATCAATATCTCAAACTAAGCTGGAGTACATTTTAAATAAACTATGTAAATGTTTTTGTGTCGAGATCCCGGGTTCGATTTCCAGCTTACATGTTTGTACTTTTTATGGTTGGTGATAGGTAAACATAGGGCTTATTTGAAGGAAACCTGACTAGCTTAGTTACCACCATATCATCATAGCATCAATTTTAGTAGCATTGTGTGTCCCACGAATTAGAGATAAGATAACCAGTGAATTATGACTTAACTTCAGGTAACGTAAAGGCCAAGTGCTTACCGCTAAAGATAAAAACATAAACAAGAACACTCGTCAGTTAGTTCATCATCATCACTTCTGATCAAAATGCCGCGACAAGTGGTTTTGGCAGTCCTCTCGTGATGTTAACCTGACACTGCCTGATGATACTTGACCTCCGACGATATAAGTATTGAGATAAATTGCGTCTATATGATTTTCCATATATACGTAATATACTATGTACTTTGCGAGCCAATCTATTGTCCAGTTAGATTTCAGCGTCACTGCCATTAGTGTTGGAGAAGATATTTTTCTTTCTCCAAGTTAGAACAGCAATCGCCTGTGCGGTCTACTGGTTAGATAACCAGACCTTAGAGGTCTCAGTTTCCATTTTAGGTAGGGTTTGTTTTAAGTCTGTAAGGCTAGTTAACTGCATATCTAAATATATTATATATATTAAATTTAAGGATCCCACTGCTAAGCACGAGCCTTCCCTATAGATGAAAATACCACAGACAGAACGGGCCATAAACCACCACGCGGGCCCAGTGTGGATTAGTGGTTGTTAACGATTGCTTATACAGCCGGGACCAACGGTTTTACGTGCCTTCCGAAGCAATACTCAATACATTATTACATTCCATAATGTTTACACAATAAGATGGTAGGATTTTACAATGGGATCAAATATGGACCCTGTCGGCACGGAGGAGCTCGAGGTGATAAATTTTGGTCCCTCGTCCGATGACCGGCCTTAGCGATAGCTCCTTAATCAGACTGAGCGCGTTTACCATTGCATCAATTAGATAATTACTTCAATGACTAGGAAATCACATCAGCACCGTAACAGTCACATTGAGGACGTAAAACAGTCTTATTAACTGTCGGGTCGTAGCAAGTCAAGCCGACGGTCGGTGGAAGCCAGCCGGTTCCACGCTTCCTGACTTTCTCTTCCGCAGAAAACTGCGCGTTTCCCAACCAGCTGTTTTCCCAGATTGATACTTGAGCGGCCACTGTCAGTGTGGAATGCTTAACGAGCGATGTATGTATACGTCTATTTTTATTTAAGTGTTTCTTTATAGTATGTATATAATATTATTATAATTTAATTTAATAAACTTAATATATAAATTTATGTAGTATATGTTTCATTTACGTTCTTTGTCGCACCGCTTACCAATTTTTCTGCCTAGCCCTTACGGAGACTGGTAGAGAATGCCATTTGGCATTAAGTCCACCTTTTGTAATTTTTTATTGTGCAATAAAGATTAAATAAATAGAATGTATTAACTGCATACCATTGATATAATTGAATAAATATAATCATATGATAAATTGTTTTTAAATGTATCAGTTTCTGTTTATTACCTCCAGGTGAAACGCATTTGTCAGGATTGCATGCACGCATATTAGGGTAGTGACACCAGTTCTCGACAGGAACCAGTGATCAATTTTTTTCCTTTTTTTTTCTTTATTGACGGTTTCGTGCGATTAGCACATTTAGCCAGTGTCAAGGTAATTTTTCTTACAAGTAATAAATAACTATACAATATTTCGTTTCTGATGATGATGAATCATAACAGAAATGAGAAGTGAGAAATGATATATCCCCCAAACCCCTCGAGTATCTCAGTAAAGATGTGGGGCTTTACTAAGTCCTCACTCGGACTTCTTGAGAGTTTGAAAAGTGCCGTTGCACTGTTTTGTTTCATTTGCCAACACTCATGCACACTCACGAACACTTAACGGTTAATAATCCACCATTATTTCACATTCATATTCGACATAGCACAAATTTCAGAAAATGACGTGACTCTTTACTTTTCCGCCAAGAAGTCCTTTTTTTCTTTAATCATTAGAAAAAGGTCAGCAACTGATTTTTTTTTATATTTATAAAATTTATAAAACACAGCGAAAAAATTAAACGCCCACCCGACCCAGCCAGGAATCGAACCTGGGTCTTCCGCCATCCGGGCGGCTGCACTGACCGCTATGCTACCGGGAAGGCTTTTTTTATATTAAAAGGAGGCAAACGAGCAGGCGGGTTACCTGATGGAAAGTAATCACCGCCGCCCATGGACCCACAAAACCAAAGTAATCACAGATGCGTTACCGGCCTTGAGGAAAGAGTTGGATCTTGAGGAGGGAGTAGAAATTGGGAATGTGATTTGTGAATTTAGTGACAATTGAATACAAACCACCTGCCTCTTAGCTTATCCCTTTGTAATCAATGTTATTTTTTGGCGACGAAAACTCTGTCGATCACTGGTTTTAAATTGTCGAACATTAGTGCCATTAGCCTACTATCAGCCTCTGTAGTCTAATGGTTACGCCCACTGACCAGTCTCTGACCCAAGGTCCTGGGTTAGATTTCCAGTGGAGCTATATATTCGTGTACACGGTTTGGTTGGTAATAGGTTTGTTCCGATCCGATCCGAACCCTTCGGAGAATCTAGTAGGGTACGGGGACACGCACTTGTGCGCGATGCCGTTCCCTCTAGATAACCTCTGAAGGTGATTCGTTTCACACGGCTTGAGGGACCCTTTACGTTCCTCGCCGCCCCCAAAAAGCCCGGTGAAGCTGAAAATGCCGCAGCGGCAATCAGCAATCTCTCTCAAAAAAAAAAAAAATAGGTTTGTTTGTCCGCCTGGCTAGCTACCACCATTTTATCGTTGTGTTCCGGTTCCGTCAGCTAGAGATAAGATAGCCAGTGCCTCAGTAGTTGAGGATCCTCGATGAAGTGCGCTTCCACCATCACTTATGCGTGTGTGTATGTGTATTTGAGTGTAGTATGATTATTATTTTTTATTGCCTGCTCATAATAATATATAATTTAAAAAATGGCATTGTTTTTTTAAATGGCTTTTATGTTTTTGGCTTAATTAATAAATCAATTTATATTTATGTTTGGTTGTTAAAAATACTTATTAAGATGGTCGCCGCCTCGTTGGATTCTATACAGAATGCTACCACCATTCAAGTTAATATCACGAAATCTTTAAAAGTAAAATTATAAAAAACTTTGTTCTCGAAACATTACACGTCCAATGTAAGAAAATAATAGTTGTGTAGGATGCCTTTGGTAGGGTGTACGCCACATTGAGGAAGGCCAAAGGGAAGATCTTCCTCCGAGCTGGGTGGTATAGCTCGTGCAGGTGCAGGCTTCTCATACTATTTATCGTCTTAGTATGGCGACGTCGTTGGTATGCGTTTGTGGCGCCATCTGTTGACACGGTTGAGAAGATGTTTGCTTCGTGTCGAGTTTGTGCGGCGTATGTGGTAGGTGACGCCGCCACATCACTCCCCTCCTGAGACCGGAGGTCGATGTCAGTGAGTGTGCTCAGCAGTCAGTGCGTCAGAGCTTGCAAGTGCCAGTGAAGAGTGCTGCTGCAGGATGCCCCAGTCTACGGTGAGTCGAGACGGGTGGGGTGTAGGCGCGTTGCCAGTGATGCAGTGTGCTGTTCCTGTCTGCGGTGAGTCGAGACAGGTGATGATGACGGTGGGTCCGAGCTGCTGGTGTGCAGAGCTGCTACGCCGGAGTGGTGCGGCCGACATTGATGCACCGGTCGTGGGCTACGGAGACCAGGTCGGGATGATGCCGTCGAGTGTGCCGGAGGTCCAGGAAGCGTCGTCCAAGATGCTGCGGTGGAACCTTGTGGCTCGATTGCTGGCTTACTGTGACTGCTGACGAAGGTGCTGACGAAGGTGCTGACGAAGGTAGATAGATGATGGATGAGGAGTGATGGATGGGTGCTGCTGCGACGATGTTGAAGGTGCTTCTGTGCTCCGTCGGGGTCACCACTGTAGGATGGTAGTAGTAGAGGGGGATCACGTCGGGGTCACCACTGTAGGATGCCTTAGGTAGGGTGTATGCCACATTGAGGAAGGCCAAAGGGAAGATCTTCCTCCGAGCTGGGTGGTATAGCTCGGGGACCGAGGTCCCCTGGATGTTAGTTGGAGGTGCTATATATAGCGAAGGAAATAGTGAAACTTCGCTATCGCGATGCAGGCTTCTCATACTATTTATCGTCTTAGTATGGCGACGTCGTTGGTATGCGTTTGTGGCGCCATCTGTTGACACGGTAAAGAAGGTGTTTGCTTCGTGTCGAGTTTGTGCGGCGTATGCGGTAGGTGACGCCGCCACAGTTGATGATGTTTAGTAATACCTACCACCAGTTATTATGTACGTTCTTTATAGATGCAATAATAGCTAAGCTAGTGTAACACATAATGTGCGAGCGACTGTACAATAGCTCCGTCGAGATGCTAGACGATAATTGCAACGAAAGTGCAATCGGAAACAACTCGTACAACCAAATGAAATGGACAGAAGGTTACTTTTACAAAAAGCTTTAGCTCTATGACCAGTGTTCGTTTTATTCGCCTAATGATCCCCAATTTTGCGGACTGTTTGGTGCCCACTCTTATGACTGTCCCTATTTCTGTTTCGGTTTGATCTTCTCCAATGAAACGATATGGCAAAGAAGCTCAACTAAGAACTGAAACTTCGGGGTCGACACTTAACTATTTTGACCTTATTGTTTATTTGTAAGGCACACAGTGTATGTATGTATGTATTTATTTGTATTGTATTTGTTTCGAGTGATTATATTTTTGTCTGTATATGGTTTTTCCTAATTGTAAAATCGGAAGAAACTATAGATAGACATAAATTTCCTAAATTTCATGTAAAATGAAAGTAAATGTATGTATTTTTTTCTAATATTAATGTTCTGCACCGCCGGCGGCGGCGGCAGGCTACGCCAGAATACCAGCGTTGTTGCGACACGCTTCGTTCGCAACAACACAAGCTGAGGCGGGATCCTGATTGACCTATTGTTTATTTTTTTTTTATGTAAATTAGTGTGTAAGGTCAATAAATATCTCTCACTCTCTCTCTCTTCCTCCTGTGAATATAAAATTAAAAAAAACATATCTTCGAATAGTATTGCCGTGTTTTGCTTCTTTTACTCTTATTTAAAATGAAGTTTACATGACGGGAACTTAACACGTAATATCTTTTCATTTATATTAATATAAATAATATATTGAACCTTTAAATTAGGATTCGGAGCTGACGGTCATTGTCACTAAGTTAATAATAAGTTTACAAAATAGCCCTTCTGGTTGAAACTGCGCTGTGACAGGTGCGCGGGCGCCGGAACGAGGAAACTGCCGAGGAAACGGGCGACGCGCGATTTTCTCCTTTCACTTGATGAACTCTATTGAACTTTAGCTATGTCCGCTCCACCCTTGTGAAAGCCAGCTAATATTTCACGATTAGTAAATGCAGTGAGTACATTTATTTTGGCCAGTTGGTCTGGGGCTTAAAGAATAATATGCCATCTGTGTGTTGTCCCTAGCATGTCGTAAAAGGCGACTAATGGGATATTGGGTTTGTGATTGTGTTAAAACAAGCTATATGGGATCTCCAAACTTCAGTATGTAGATGGCACTGATGGATGATTGTGTAGGCGATGGGCTAGCCACCTATCACTACTTTCAGAATTTTCCATGTAAACCTATACTATAACAAGATAAAATGTAGAAAAAATCAACTAGTCTCAGAAAGCTAGCTTGAGGGGGAATTGTACCCACGACCTTTGGATAACCGGTCCAATGCTATGACCGCTGAACTACTGAGACCCCAAAAGACTCGTTGAATACTTACTTATACTATACTTTTTGGCTAAGGCATCCGTTTGTGAACTTTTAAGCTTCAAAGTGCAAAATTTTGTTAGAGTCAATTGTCCCCCCCCCCCTCCTGCCAGCCAAATGGTTGTTTTTGGATACGTGAAAACAATTCACGGTAGTTGTATATATGATGAAGTTAAAAGGAAAACTATCACAGCTAAGTAGGCTTTACAAGTTTACGTGTAATAGTCTACCAACTTATAAAATGTACTTGGCACAGTACAAATTCATAATTGGGAACTACTTAAATAACTTTGTCAGGTAGTATCTACATTAAATAAATCTCAGAGTCCGCATTATTGAGATGGGCTACGGAACCCTACACTGCGCGTGGCCCGACAGTCACTTGGCCAGTTTTTTTAAAGACTGATTACAGTAGTAGATAGATGTAGTAAATGGACGATTCAAAAGCACTTTTCTTAAGTTTATTAAAAAAAAATTGTCTTTGATTTTGTCTTGACTTAGATTAATTACAGCAACGAGTATATGACTTCTTGGCGGGAAAGTGAAGAGTAATGTCTGCGGTTTGGTTTAATTTTCTAAAATTTGTGTTATGTCGAATATTAATGTGAAATAATGGTGGATTATTAACCGTTAAGTGTTCGTGAGTGTGCATGAGTGTTGGCAAATGAAACAAAACAGTGCAATGTTACTTTTCAAATTCTCACAAGAAGTCTGCGTGAGGACTTAGTAAAGCCCCACATCTTTACTGAGATACTCGAGGGGTTGGTGGGTAATATCATTTCTCACTTCCCATTCTATTATCATTCATCATCATCAATATTGTTTATTTATGTATTACAATGAAATTAAGAAACTAATGACTTGGCAGCATGGTCTATGACCTTCGCCGGTTCCTCAAGGAACAAACTACACTTAAAAAAAAAAGCAACGAGTATATACGGTGAATAAAAAAAAAACTAAAATGCTTTATTTCTTTTGACGAAGTAAACAGACCGTGACTAATTTTAGATTTGCAAAGGCTGTATAAGAAAAGCATGTAACATATTATCCCGATTCATTTGAGTTACAATAAACTTGAAGGAGTTCATTGAGATTTTATGCAGGCTCTTTAAAATAATTTAAATGACAACTAGTTATTATTATGAAGTCATGCGTATTGAGGAACATTAAACTTTAGAAAACAACATGAACACTTAATGGTTAATAACATCACCATTTTAACATAAATCTTAGAGAAAATATATAATTATTATCTATATACTTTAGTGATGACTGATGACTCTTCACTTTCCCGCCAACGGTCATTGCCACCGTGGCTTTGATGACGCAAACTGGGGCTCGTGTTAATTGATATCTCTTTACGTTGCAAATTGGCAGGTTTTCCGTGTTTATCTGTGTCAGTCAGACAAAAGAATGATGATCTGTGTTTAACGAGTTTCGGAAACGAGGTCGTGTACGAAGAAGGCGTTAATACTGACAATGAATTTGCAGACACGACCTACTTGGTTTACGATATTATACTAATGTACGCAAACATGTCATCTATTTTTTTATGATTATTGAAATTAATTATACAGGGCCAGTGCAACCGAGGGGTAGGTTAGACTCTTCTCCCCTCCTAGCCCAACTGGGATGGAGAGACCTTCTCGTGGGTAGGGTGGTGGCTAGAGATAAAAAAACTGCTTTTATTTTCACACGTTTAAGCATTGCACGATTTATAAAAAGCATGCTTCATAAAGTGCTTTTTTCGTGTACTTTCAAAAAGCTAGCTACGTTGTGTTGAGATGACAAACGTGAAGTTGTCTGTCTGCTTACTTGCTTAATACTTATATCGTTGTTAACGTTCTTCTATAAGACCATTCGGCTCTGGAATTCTTTGCCGGCGCATGTGTTTCCCAGCTCCTATAGCCCGGGTCTTTTAAGCGGGGCGTGAAACGGCATTTATGCAGGCCGTCATGAATGGGTGCGCTTGTTACCGTGCTTGTTCCACGGTGAGGAGCGCTCTCATTATTTTGGACTGCATCGGCTGCTTAACATCAAGCAGGATGTGGTCACTATGATGAGTCAATATTAAAAAAAATGTATAATTGTAAATTATGCTGACTCTAAGATCTTTCAACATTTCAGCTACTCGTTTAAGCTTAGTTAATTGTGGGGGAAGGTGGTTTGCGTTTCTCTCGAAAAAACAAGAATATAGACTCATACAAATCAATCCTTGTCCTTTTAAGATTTGTACAAATAATTCTTTAAAAAGAATACGTAGTTCTTCCCTAAACACTGAGGGTATCTCATCGGTTTATCCACACTTTAACACAATTACTTACTACACAAGTACCTAGTTATACAAACTTCAAAAAGCTTTATAATAACGTCCAAAATAACAACTTAAATAGTAAAAGTAAAAAAATATTTTACTAAACGAAGCCTAAACCTACTAAATTTTGGTTGCATCTTTAAATAATCGTAAGAACGCGACAACAAGGGTTTTTCTTTATAACTTGAATGTGGGTTGGGTAAGGAATACCTATGGGATGAATAAGGAATGAAAATAAAAATATTGCTTAAGGTTGTCCAAGGAATAGAAATGGGATGAGTAAGGAGAATTCGTAGGATGAGCTCTCGTGGGATGAATACGGAACAACCCGTAAGTAGCCTGTAATACTGTCCCACACTGGCCAACTACTGTTCCACTACTGTCCCACTGCTGGGCAAGGACCTCAAATCATTAAACTCAAGATTTTATTTATTTTTGTTGTAAATCTCCACGAGCGGAAAAATATGTTTTTATCACATTTTCAAATTTTAATTTGATCGCAACATAATTTGAGCGACATTACATATAGAAATAACATAGATAAGTATGTAGTCATCACCAGTACCAGCCGTCCCCACATTAATACGCCATCGGATATCCAGATTACCCTAAAGGATCAATTAACAGATTTTCGTGACAATTATATTCTTGCGCACAACCAATAAGCATGCGCATACACAATTAAATGGCCGCCTCTCGTTTGTCATTCAAATGACTTAATACCGAGGCTATTAACATGGCATTGTGTAACGTGAATATATTTGCACGACGTTGTTTTGTGCCTGTTTAAAATCTGCACATTTATGTATAGATTTGTTTGTAACAATATCTATATATTGATACGTGAAGAAAACAAATTGTACCCATTTTTAAGCCCACGGAGGAGTGTGAGATTTGGCATACGTAGTTAAAGTTCATATGAGGAATGCAGAAAGACAAATAGGTACCTATATTAAAAAGCATTGTTAAGGTTCACACACTGTAAATCAAACTTATATTTTTTATGAATTACGGTGTAATTTTACTTTTAAGTGTATTCATAAATATAGATTACCTGTAAAAACTGATCGTAGATATTTGTAAAAGTTAATTATTACGTTTCTTACATAAATGGCAAAAAAATCTAGATGAGATGTTAATATTGAACCTTGTGGCTCTCTTTCCTTGCAATTTACTTTTAATTAAATTAAAATATATATAAAAAATTTAATGATGACGAAAAGTCATTAAATTTACATAGGGATTCTCTATTTTTTCTAATACGTAGCCAAAGCTGTAGTACAAGACCGTTCCTTACATGAAGTATTGTCCAAAACATTATTGCATTTCATAATTTCAAAGCCATTGAAGCGTGGACAATTGGACTCAATAGCTTCCTGGACACTGGTCAAACACAATAGTTCTCATTCAAGAATCGAAAGGAAAAAAATGTATCCACGTCGTTTTTTATTTCAGTCGAGACAAGGGGATCCCTTTGGGATAATCCTTTCTAGAAGTTAGCGCCGCATCCTTTAATATTCCGTATTTTTTTTTCATACATCTCCAACGCTGGAATCCTATTGTTGCAATGCATATTTGCAACAATGTCAGAAGACTATTTGTTTTTTTTTTATTATTTTTAATGTCATCATTTTGACATCATATCGAAAAAAAAATTCTATGTAGCTTTTTAAAAATAGTCACTTTTGTCTCGTGTCTGTGTACGATATAAAAGTCATGACACTCATGTCATCTAGTTGTTATTTTTAGAAAAGGGTTTTGTTTATTTTTAAAACACTATGTTCAAAGCTGCAAAGAAATTAACTCGAAGCGGCACCACTAAGCTATTTATCAAACTCGTGACTTATACTTTTTGTTTTTATTACAAGGAATAAGAAAAAAAAATGTTATATTATGAACACAGGACAATAATATTCCAAATGGCAGAGTAGCTAACTAAATAAGCTTGCCTAAATAATCACTTTCAAGAAAGAGTAAGGAAGCAAAATAAGTAGCCGAGATAATCTGTGTAATCCTTTAAATAAATTTGCTAAGGACCCACTTGAAGAGCATTCTCCCGCGCGCCACCCAAGAACCTCAATGCAGAATGCAATGGTCATCTCATTTTGCACCACATCGCTTTGAATAGGTATTTAGCAACATTTCTGTGTCAAATAATGCGTGTAATGATATTTTTGGGTGGCAATGTATTGTGCATTTTGTCGTATTCCATTCTTACGGGTAAGTACGTCTGTAATACGTCTGTGCGACAAAGATTTTTTTTATAATATGCGGCCACCGAATCTCGGTTAAGTTAATTTGCCTTAATAATCTTTTGGGTGTCTAATCTGTAGACGTCCAATTTATACAATACAGCGGCAGTGTTTTGTTAATGTGAAAAAGTAACTCATTTATTTTGTACATGTTTTATGAATATATATACAACTATTATATAAAACAAAATCCAATACCTTCCTATTCACTATTCAGTCCGATTAGTTCCTAATCAGGATCTTATATTTCTAAAACAAACTATTAATGTAATACAATTTATATTGTTAATATATAATTGCCGGCCTTTTTAAAGAGTCTAGTATATGAATCACACTATTGTAAATGCGAAAGTTTGTGTGTATGTGTGTATAATTGTTGCTTCTTCACGCTGCAACGGGATGGATGGATTTGGATGAAATTCGGCATACAGATAGTTTATAACCTGGATTAACACATAGGATACACCCGATATTCCCACGGGAATGGAACTTATACCTTATCTCTATAGTTGGTTCCACAATTCACTATTTAGATTTGATGTTGGGAATAGAACCTATTTGGTAGTTTTTTATACTTTTTTATTGAAATTTTGTCAGATTTTTCTTTTTGACCTTTGTTTTCCAATACAAAATGATTCGTTTGTTTTGTTGTCATGGAAACTGTCAAAGCGGTACGAAGTCCGCCGGTTCAGCCAGTGTTAAGTGTTAACATAATACTTATAGTTCTTATAATGGTACTAGGTGCCCGCTCGCGACTTCGTCCGCTTAAAGACCACCCGTACCCCATGATGGACTCATATAGCAGCGCCACCTACCGGGTCCAATTATAAATTTAAACCATTCTCAAATCCACTTGAACACACACAAAATATTTCATCCAAATCGGTCCAGCCGTTTAGAAGGAGTTCAATTCAAAACACACGCACAGAAGATTTATATATATTATTACTAGCTGACCAGCGGACTTCGTACCGCTTTGACAGTTTCCATGACAACACTACAAACAAATCATTTTGTATTGGAAAAATTACAAAAATCTAAAAAAAAATTAGGGGTAATATCTTATTTCAGAACTGAAATAAGCAGCACCCTTGTACCTTATGCATTCACCTGTAAAATTTATTCTGTGTGTTTTAAGTGTCTTACATAAACTTGTAAAATAAAATAATTGTATTTTCACAATTAAATGTTTCGGGATGACACAGCTTGGAAGCAAGTGGTCTGTATTCAATATTTGCTAAAGACTAAAATCATTTGCTGACCTCGATTTTTATTGATTCAAGGAACAATGATTCAATGAGTGTTACTGTCTGAGTGGCAGAGCCACGATGCATTGCAGCACGAAATGGGCCGGCTCGCCCGGCGTAATACCACCCTCTAATCTAACAGAATATCGGCGTAAAACAATGGAACTCGTCGCTGTTGTGTTTTTCCGGTGAGTGAAAGTACCGGAGGCCCATCTCTCACCTCCCCCAATTCATACTCCTTCCTCAAGATCCAACTCCTTCCCCAAGGCCGGCAACGCATCTGCGATTACTTTGGTTTTGCGGGTGTCCATGGGCGGCGGTGATTACTTTCCATCACTCGCCTGCTCGTTTGCCTCCTTTTAACTTAGAAAATAAAAAGTTGATCACTGGTTCCTGTCGACCACCCTATTATGTTTTAAATTATTTTGTGATTATAACTAAAGACAATTATTTATCTCTTAAAAGTTTTCCAATAAAAATATTTGCCATACTACTGTCAACCCGAAATCGTATTACCAGAATTATTAATGATATTTTAAATAACTAAACCAACAATTTTGTTATTCCGAGTGTCATTTGTTATTCGACCATTATATTCGACCATTAAACACATGTTTTGGACTATATTGTGCTTGTAACTCCTTTGTGGTCACTCCATAAATTGTGCGTTATGTTAAGAGTGCAGCCTGCGATTCGGACAGATGTGTGGGATTCGGAACTTTACTGACATAGTTTTAAAGGTGCTGTGGTGCTAACACGGTCCGAGATAAAGACAAGGTGCAAAAAATGTGACGGACATGAATGACCGATGTATCTGTGTTCTTTACATACATGGGGTTTCATTTCTCGTCAATATTTATTAGTAATCTGTAAATTTTATATATTGTTTTACACATTTTTAATTAATTTAGGTAATACATATTATACAATGACATTCAATATGTTTATTGAATAGGAAATCATACCGGATATCATAAGACCGAAATGAAAGCAGACTTAACTCAAAACTATTGAACACTGAAGAACTGGATATCTTACCTCTAACTGACGATATTATGTCCTCACTGAATACAGGATATATGGGCCCGTTACGTACCCAAACCAACCAAAATAGACCAATACTAACTAACCAGTTTATCAGTAAGGTAAAGTAAAGAAAATAGCTTCATACGGTTTCACTGCTGGGAAAAAGTCCAAGCTCCATCATTGAAATCAAGTAAGTCATCGCTACAATTGATCGGATTATCCTAATAACACTTTGCATGACCTGGGAATCGGAGTCAGGACCTCCAGTTATGGGGCCGAGGTATGAGCTTAGCAAATAATTTTAGATGTAACATTGCAGCATCACCCTGTATCTCGGGCCGCGGAAGGCGCTGGACGTCGACGCATAAAGCTGGGCGCACAATGCGCGGTGCGCAAACGTGTAATTCGCAAATCCGCGCAGGCGCAGACCCGCACGCGAGCGCCGCCGCAGAAGCAACGAAGTACTGGGCGATTTGAACCGGCTATGACGAGAAAACATAAAGACAATAAACTGTCAACACAAAACACCACGTAATGCGGCCCGCCCACGAACGACTTTTTGTAGGACCTACAATCGGACCGATTTTTCGCCGAGGTTTTGTCACCTTTTTTGAGACCGACTTTGTGTAGGACGCACACGGCGTTGCAACATAGACGTTTCGTTTTCACCGACTAAAAAATCGGCCACCGATTATCGGATGTGGGCCTTTAGAGCCTTCCTAAAGTAAATTAATAAACAACATTTTATTATAAAATAATGGTGGCCTAGAGTGTTCGAAATTCGACCGTAAGTTACAGAAGATACAATATTTATACACTGTAATGAAACACATATTGTGCACATATTTTATCTTTCGAAACTTCTTATAAACTTCAGCTATAACAAATCTCACACTCCACCGTGCACGCATAAAAAGCGAGACGAAGTTTTCACTTCAATCGTTAATGCATAGATATAATAATAAAATAGTAGAGATAGTTACAGGCAAATTCTCGAACGGTATTTACCTTCATATGTATAATATTTTCTTTTATGATACTGACCTGTGAACGAGTCTACTACGGCACGCCTAGCGCTATCGCAGCCCATCGACGCTTGCGACCCCATGGGCATCGAGCATGTGTTGGACGCTTTCAACCATATAAGGTTTTTGACCGCCTATGTGGTGCAGTGGTTAAGACCACCGGTCTCAGACCCAGAGATCCCGGGTTTGATTCCCAGCTGGGAGTGCATGTTTGTGTACTCGGTAGGGTTGGTGGTAGGGTTTGTTTTTCCGCCTGGCTTGCCGCCACCATCTTATCTAAATATGTCACCAAAACATCAATGTTTGTAGCATTGTTGCGCTCCGGCAGCTACAGATATGAAAGCCAGTGGCTGACACATGACTCTAACAAAATTTTGCACTTTAAAGCTTAATAGTTCACAAACGGAAACCTCAATCAAAAAACTGTTTTACAAACCCGCAATATTTTTGAAATTGCTATCTAACGACACCCCACACTAAGGGGTAGACAAGAAAAAAAAATTGCATCCCCACTTCACGTGTAGAGGGAGGTAACCTAAAAAAAATATTTTACAATATTTTACATTACCACTTTGTTGGCGTGGTTAATATGTATATCCATGCCAAATTACAGCTTTCTAGTACTGAGAGTCTATGAGCTAGGCTGGGGACAGACAGACAGACGGCTATGGCGAAACTAATAGGGTTCCTTGTTGACTACGGAACCCTAAAAAGGTAGAAGACAATTACATGTTCCTCTAATATCGACAAAATAATCATCTTCTAAAAACTCTTAAAAAAAACAGTGTTTGTTCTCGGGTACCTGGTACTTTCTCGGTGCCATTGCTTGCGTCCGTCCATCACACCGTGACAATGTGGTCAAGCGGGCGCGAGCGCATTGACGAGCGACAATGCGGATTAGGCGACAGCCCGCTCGCCCGATTGTCGAGAGCATGCGCTTTTTTTATAACAAATTAGTTATGAATAAGTGGGCTTGAGGTGGACTAGAGATGGGACTGCCCATTACTCGATATCGTACACTACCGTTTAATAGCAAAATGATGTAGAAAGTTTTTAATACAGGCAAGAGTAATACGAGAATATTGTGTAATTTTAACGGGGTGTGCTGCAATGCCGCAAAAAATAGGTAATATAAAATTTATTTTACTTTTTATAAGGAACATTGTTGTGTTTGGTCAGTAAGAGATAAGATCAGCCAGTTTCTCGGTAGTTGAGGGTTGCGTGTGTAAATTCGTGTGTAAGCTCTGTCTTCGGTCTAATCGTCACTTATTACCATTAGAATCTGCAAAGGATTCGTGAAAGCAATCCACCACCTCATTGAAGCTTAAATTACAAAACCGATTATCGATAATTTTCAATAGAAAAGTTGACCGTCCCAACACTAGTACGCAAAAACTACGGATGTAAAGAACTCGCTACAAGGTGGCTGAAGTGACCACCGGGTAATAGCGAAGGGTTAACAATGCGCACAATTGCATAGCATGATGGATCACATGCGACGGGTTAGCAGTTTTTTCTGGCTGCAGACCGCATGGACAGCGTCCCCGGAAGTTTATAGAACTTCAAATGTAGGTGGCGAGCGAATAATCTTAGGCAGGCTCTATTTTTAATTTGCAATAGCAACCGAGGATGAGAAGGCGCAGGCCCACCACCTGCCAGATGAGCCAGAGACATAGAACTGGTCGCTGGAAAAACCTGATTGCGATCAGCTCAAAACAGAAGGGAATGGCTTTACATGGAGAAGGCCTATGCCCAGCAGTGGGTGGATATGAACGGGCTATTAACATGTGAACATGTAACATATGAACGGGATAATTATGACGAAAGCGCTTGGTTAAGACAGTGACCTTAAAGATAAGCTAAAGGAGATATTTGTCAGGAGGTCTCTCGAGATGTATCTCTCTTTTTTGTCTTCAGGCCTGATCACTTACTAAATAGCCTAGTAAGGTAACGATATCTGACTGAGATAGGTATTTTCACAAAACATGGAACTGCTTAACCTTTATCTCAACCATTGAACCTAAGGGTAAAAATAGTATGCCTGAAAATGGAAGCGCACTTCACCCAAAAACGTCAATCACTGACGAAGTGGCTGTAACCTCTGACGGAACAAACTGCTGTCAACATTGTTGTCATGGCAACGATTATTGTAGGTAGCTGGGCGGGCCTAGATATTATTTCAACCATCAAACTGCTAAGGGTCGAACCCGGGATCCATGGATAACCGGTGATCTAACAACGAGACCGCAAGAGGTTTAATCCAATATGTCAAGCGGCTGGCCACGTTTATTCACGTGTCATATATACTATGTTATATACTATGTTATGTATCCAAAAATACACACCGAATAACAAGGGTGCATAATTATTATGGTTCTGGAGATATTATGTGTTTCTTTAACACGCTACAAATTCTCAAATGTTGGATCGCGATATTGAAATTTTAAACGTATGAATGACAATTGGTATAATGTATGGGCCTTAATTCAGACGCGCGTAATATGAATACTTTTATAATTCCATAATAGCACTTAAAGTTGAATAGCGTCTGTCACTGTAATCAGTAATCATAAACATGAGCAGTACCGGATTAGCCTAAAGACATAAAAGGCACGTGCTTATGGTACCCGCCTCGTTTATGGGCCCCTCGGTCAGAGAAAAAAAATGTTTTTCTTACAATTTTACAAACAAATTTTACTTACAAAAAGGTAAGGTTCCAAAGAGTTTTGAAAGATGCGGGGGGGAACTCGGTGAATGCCGTTCCTGATGGTACTTGGTTTTTTAGGACGTATACCTCCCCTCCTACCTAGAAGCTTTTAGTAGCTGGACTAGAGAAAGGAGGAGATTCCCATATAGTTAAAATAAATACATGTGAACATTAGTTCAACGGGTCCCAAGTTATACCCATGGCAGTGAAGGGATGGTACTAGGGTTTTTGTGCCTGCCCTCCGGTGTCCAGCTTTTGTTGGCTATATAAGAGGGAGAGGGGAGAAGAGTCCCACATAACAACGGGTCGCCCTTGGCCACAATGTATACCTACAGCGAAAAAATAAAACATGAGTTCTACTGGAGTAAACTCCGGTGAATACTTATGGCGATCCCAGATCAACCTGGCGATCGAGGCGAGGTGAGGCGAAGTACAGGAGTGTAGTGTAGCATATTACCGCACCACACCACACTGGTGACCCCAACTTGAACACCATGAGTCAGGCTGGAAAGAGTTCAAGCGACAGCAAAGATAGCAACCCACCGAGTGATTTACATCGAGTTGGCGTGCTGCCATTTTACCCCGAAAAACCGGCGCTGTGGCTTGCACAGCTGAAAGGTCATTTTTTTCTGGCTAACATCACAACACACGCAACAAGGACCAGTTCTGCTGCTTATGCCATTAGAAAAATAAGGCAGTTATAAGACGTTGAAACTGCTAGAACAGTCTACTTTAGTTATTTTCATAGTGTCATGTCGTATGGCCTCTTACTGTGGGGAACAGCGGCTGATATTGAAACCATATTCATTTTGCAGAAACGAGCAGTAAGAACTATTTATAGACTAGGTTCACGAACTTCTTTAAGAAATCTTTTTAAAGAAATTGGTGTCTTGACAGTGGCTCCTCAATTTATTTATAATTGTGTAGTTTTTGTACGTTGCAATATCAACTCATTTACTAAACACGGTGACGTACACAATTTTAATACTAGAAATAAGACAAAACTTGTAATGCCACTGTTCAGGTTACAGAAGGTGCTTGGTTCTTTCTTGGGGCAAGGTTTACACTATTACAATAAAATACCAAATACTGTACTAGATTTACCTTTAGATAAGTTTAAAAAATATGTAAAGTCTTTTTTACTTAAAAAAAGTTATTATACAGTTAAAGAATATTTAGATGATAAAACAGCCTGGCTATAATAAATAACGCATACTTTACTACTTTTTGTAATAAAAAATTATACTGATATGATAGCCTTTATAAACAGTGTCCTACAGATAACAAATAGCGTTGCATTGAACATTTCAATTAGTTTTGATTATGAGTAGCTTGGGTGTGTCATGCTCTCTTTATTGTCTCTGCGGTGGTGGCAAGTGCGTCGAGTCGTTACATTCCCTAAAATATGGTTGAGCGAAGCGATGGCTGATTCATATGTCATACTCGTGAACGGGTGCCACCTGCGGAAGCTGGTCTGCTCTTACATACTTGTCTTATTTTTATTATTAATAACTATAGTTTAACTTTGTTTTTTTTTTCTTCGACAGGTTTTGACTTTTACTGGTACTGTATGAAGTACTGTACTGTAAAAAGTTTAACTGGTAAATATAGTTCTTGCAAACTATATTTTTATCTTTTTTGTGTTTGTTTTACATGTTGTGATTGTCCTTTATTTTTTGTGTTTTATTTGTGATGGAAAGTGTCCTTTTATGACAGGACATTTTCCAATATTTTTGACGCTGTAAGGGAGAAAAGAGCTGGACACTTGCTGAGTTTCTTGCCGGTTCTTCTCAGTACAAGATCTCTCGCCCAGAGTAGACTTACGAACCGATGGCATAATGACATTCATAAGAGCTATTTGTAGCCTAAACTGAATAAATGATTTTGAATTTTGACCACTAAGCCAGTTAGATAAGCCAGTTGGATCCAGTCTCCGCGTCAGAAGCGAAGACATAATACCCAACAAGTACGAGCGGCTGAATACTAAGCTTATCAAAAGGTTGTCTGCATCCAGAGAGAAGATGGTAAAGCAGCTCTTCATCCAAAAGAAGCAGGGAGACAGAAAAGTCTCTCAGTTCCTTCGACACCTGCATCATCTAGCCTTTTTCAGTAAGCGCTTTGCCACTTAAAGCAAACGAAAGGAAGGTAACACGACACGGACTTCTATGCCCACTACAACATATCAACAGCGTATAACGCCTCTGCAGCAGAAGGACAGATAAGCATAATCCCGGAATAGCAAAATCCCAGATTAGCAGAAGGACAGATTTGCATAAAGGCAGAAAGAAGTACAGGCCCACACAGAAAACAAAAATAATGGATAGTTAAAATTTGTAAAATTTTGTTTGTATTATTTTTTTCACTGTGTTTTATAAATATTTACGTAAGGCAGATGTCTCTTTTATCTTTGCATAGATTAATACAAAACACCTACGTTTTTTTTTTTGAGAGAGAGATTGCTGATTGCCTCTACGGCATTTTCAGCTTCCCTCAAGCCGTGTGAAACGAATCACCTTCGGAGGTTATCTAGAGGGAACGGCATCGCGCACAAGTGCGCGTCCCCGTGCCCTACTAGATTCTCCGCAGGGTTCGTATCGGATCGGGAAGCGGAGCAACCCAAGGGCGCCTCTAAAGGCACGGACCTCGGCTCGGGTTGACCGGGCCGTGGAGGAGGAGAGAACCGCCCAGGTACATGTCTGTACCTGGTGTAGAGCGAGTGTGAACCGGTTCTTCGTACCCTTGTTCTACGAGTACGGTGTCTTGGGCCTAAACTGGTGTGTATGTTTAGTGTATTCTGTAAATGTGTGCTGTCATTTAGAGGATCGGGCGGGGGAACACATACGTATGCACTTTGTAGACTGCAAAGTAGTAAAGTAAAGTAAAAAGCCTAAACTAGTCCCACTGCTGGGCAAAGGTATCCATCATTGAAATCAAGTCATCGCTACAATTGATACGGACTGCTGAAGTTTCACCAACAGTAGTAACAAGGCAGTGGCCTTACAATTTGTTGATTCTCATTTCAGACAGCCTGTCGCCATCTGATGTGTTGTTTACAGACATAATCAAAGCTCAGTTTGAATATAACACTCTGATATCATATTATACAGCCGATATCATAATAATGTTATTTCAGTGACTGCCTAATCTTTCAGTTTCTGCTTATTTTCGAGGCAGACGAGCAGGCGGGTCACCTGATGGGAAGCAATCACCGCCGCCCACGGACATCCGCAAAACCAGAGGAATCGCAGATGCGTTGCCGGCCTTTAAAATTATCTTATTTAACTGACTGAAATTGAATATTTAAATTTGTTTCATCATCATCATCATCATAAGCCTACTTACACCACTACAGGGCATAAGCCTCTTCTCTCTCTTCGTGGACCTTGCTTTCATAGATTATTTTTTGTTTCATACATTATTTCTTTTTTTTAATGTAAAAGACAGCAAACGGGTAGTTGAGCTACCTGATGGGAGTGGTCATCGCCGCTCATGGACATCTGCAGCATCTGGGGATCTGTCTATGCGTTACCGACTTTGAGAGCCCTATGTTTAGTGACGTTTAGTAAAAAACCTCAAGTTAAGCACACAAGAAACACCTCTGCTTCCAGATATCATCATCAAAGCTCATTTTATGTTCTTACGCTGGGGCACGAGCCTTCCCTATCCATAGGGATAGAGAGAACGCAGAGGTGCTCGATATGTGAAATTCTCGCTCACCCATCCGATGACCGGCTTTTGCGAAAGTTGCTTAACCTTAGCAATCGCAGACATCGAGCTCCAGATATCAAGTGTCTCGCACAATTTTGAATCCTTTTCAAAAAGCAGTTGAGTTAAAAAGGTAACATTCAAAAGCAGCATTAGGAAAATGCAAAAATGATAACGAAATTTGTTAGTGAAAACTATGTATTGACCACAGAGTTAACATATATGCGCATACTCAAGCGGGCACACCGGCACCCGGCTGCTCTGCAATTCTATGATAGTTACATATATGAATTAAGTGGGAGCTTCAAAACAAATGGTAACACATTGCTATATTTAGGTTTTGTCTTATGTACTAACAGGAGCATATATGACAATTGACACAGCTCCCACTTAGTATCGACCGGGTGTTATAACACCTCTAAAAGTATTATGTAGCCTAATATGATACTTTTAAAGTTTAATTTACAACCACACACAAACGCCTGATCGGTCTAAATGGGTTTAAGAACCTACATCACCATGTATATACATTTTCACCTTTATAATAAAAAATAATAAATTAAATTTAATCTAATTAAAATTAAAATTAAATTTCATACACTCACACCAATTATCTAGCCCAAGAGAAACTTCGTTATGAAACTCGTTAAAATGGTTACTAGATAACGGATAAACATAATTAAAATACTTAAATACATACTTATTATACATAGCAAACACCCAGACCCGAGACCATTTAGAAAAACAATAATTTCTAAATTGACCCGACCGGGGATCGAACGGGACCTCAGAGATGGCGACACCATGAAAACCGGTGTACAAACCACTTGACCAAGGAGGTCGTCCTTTGGTTAAGAATTATAAGCGCGTCGATAGAACGTTAGGATGTTTTTTATTTAATTTAATTAATCCGAACTAGGTGTAGATTCGTAGATAGTAGATTTACTTTAAGCTAACATTGAGAATTTGAAATTTTTTATCGTGTTTTATAGATACATAGAAACATCAATTAGTCTGTGAAGGCCTATCTTAAGTAAATGATTTGACTTTGCTGGCTGCAATTGCCCATCATTACCACCACCAGCTCATTTTTATGCTGGGGCACGAGCCTTCCCTATGAATAAAATCTCCACAAGCAGAAGGGGCCATAAACCACCACACGGGCTCAGTGATGATCGGTTGTTGTTAACGACTGCTAATGCAGCCGGGATCAACGGCTTACGTGCCTTCCGAAGCACATTTGCCCATCATCAGCCTACTCATGTCCACTGCTGGACATAGGCCTCTCCAAGTGCACGCCACTGAGCACGATCCGCTGCTCATTTGGCCATACAGTCTTTGAAACCCACCAATCCGCAAACATGTTCCAGCGAGTTGATTTAAAACCTTCTCAACGTGCTATTCTTCCTATGAAAATGCTAGAGCTCAGTAGAACTTCACTATTTATGTATACGACTATTTAAATTATTTTAAGATATTCGACGACCTCCTTGGTCGAGTGGCTTGCACACCAGTTTTCATGGTGTCGCCATCTCTAAGGTCCCGGGTTCGATCCCCGGTCGGATCAATTTAGAAATACCTGTTTTTCTAAATTGTTTCGGGTCTGGGTGTTTGCTATGTATAATAAAAATGTATTTAGGTAAATTATGTATGTTTATCCGTTGTCTAGTTAACCATTTTATCGAGTTTCTTAAGGAAGCTTTTCTTGGAGCTAGATAATTGGTGTGAGTGTGGGAAACATTTATTTATTTATTTTTATTTCCGGTCGAACGATTATAGGGTGATGATAATAATGATGATGATGATGAAGGTGATGAATAGACACGTGCGTTTAAATGCTAATACGTCTGAAATAGATTCGTAGAAAACTTGTGTGTCAGAACTCTAAATGTGAAATGTGATCTGTGTAATAAAAAAAGAGAAAAAATAATATGTCTAATGTAATCAGAACAGTTCATTGACCAAATGACAGAAGTAAACTCTGTATAATCTAAAGGTTTCACATCCCAATATAGGGATTTATTCTGGACACTGTCCCAGTCTGTATATGTATAGTTATAAATGCATCACTAATATTATGTTTATGCTCACTGTATAAGATCCATACAATTTATTCTCATACGCGCATTGGAAGGTTGAATATTGATTAAGTTGCGAAAGTGGTCGATTAAGATTAGACAGTTGACGCATTGAAAAACCGTTGTTATTATCGAGCTATCTCTTCGAAAAACAATATTCTTTGGTAGGCTACATTGAGCTCTTAGGTAAGTCGCCAAGCCATCTCCCACATTCACGTGAAACATAGCCGAGGTCCTTTAGATGCGCCCTCAGGTTGCTCGATCCCAATCCGAACGCCTCGGAAAATTTAATAGAGGATGGGAAGGATGGGAGTTTCTTGCGCCCATTCTTCTCCACGGCTAAAAAATAGACTTCCTTAATGGGTAGTAAATAAAGCACTTTTCTAAAGTTTATTTGAATAAAATATATTTTACTTTGACTTTGACTTAGACGTTTGTCGTTTACAGCTTCAGATATATTTTTAAAAATCCTGTCTTTCCTTATCTTAGAAAAACACTTTCCATCACAAATACACATCCAAATTTAACTAACAGTCTCTTATTTTGAAAATTTACAAAAATATGTTTATAAGAAGCGATATTCAGGATACTCCAGACCACAATCATTTTAAGTAGGTGACGCAAAGACAGTATCACTTATTTAAATTAACCCTTATAATAGGACCTAGTATATATTAATCACATGTTTTTGTTCAATAAATTTAATGTATTTTACCTTTTTTATGTTTGAAACTAAACTCATGGAGAACTTTTGTTTTACTTAGAATAGTTTAATATCGTTAACACACGTTGTGTTCCCTTTAAGTCTTTAATCGCCGTGGTGGTCACCGGTGACCGAAAAACAATAAATTTTCTATTGTGCCTGGTTTTGCGGCAGTCAACGTGTTAAGTATTTGTTGCATTTACCTAAGCATGGTATAAGTGTTGGATAACCAAATAAATAAACAAAATAACTTCGCACTTTTTTTATTTCTTGTTTTATTACTCTTTTAATATGTGTATAGTCCGATTTATTTATATAGTTCATCATGTATGTGTGTGTTTGCTTTATTAAATAAATAAACAAGAAAAAATATATACGAAACTATTATGTCTACAAGAGAGTTGGTAACGCTGATCACATTAATTCCTCCAATGGTGATTACATCAGCTCGCAAAATAGGCAGTCGTTGACCGTGTAACGTATTCTTAGACGTCAACATCTGAAAACTGAAGTTTTCTGGCCGAAACACATTAGTATGTATTATGCACAATTGTGCAATGGAAACATACGGCACATTGCGATGTATGAGTTGGCTGCCCACTGTATGTACTTTGCGCAACTGATCTGGCGTCTGTCTAAAAAGGGTTAATGGTAGCATAAACATTGTTTTTTTACCAATTTGTTTTTCAGGAGTAAGGCCTAATTTTGTTCTACCTACTACTAACAACACACCTGAGTACAAAATCGGTCTGGTGACACCAAAAATTAAAATATGACGAAAAAAATTAGCTACTATAGTTACATTAATTTTACGTACGACGAGCCTATATTCGAAGATCTATTTGCAAAATATTTACATTCAAAACTAACGCTATATGAAAATTTATTTGATTGATTGAAAATGAAAATAGAAATGTTTAATTAATTCCTTCGTTTCAGCATAGTGATGTCCACTGCTGGACGTATACCTCTCCAATATTTCCACACTGTGCGGTCTGTGGCCTTTCTGACATTTTAATATCATCAGACCATCTGGCCGGTGGTCTGCTATCTTTAAAATTAACATTACTCAATTTCCACGCCTTTTATTAACTAACATAGAGAAATGTATTCCCCTCCGACCTCCAGGCATATTTGTTGCCAGGCTTGACCACAGTGGATTAGCAATATTTTTTTTAAAATCTATTACAAATATTTCACTACAGATTGTAACTTGAGAAAACTTTCTGCCACCTAGCAGCATTTTGCATTGCTGTGTAACTATTTGAAAGGATCAAATAAAATTACAGGTAATTAAGGCATAAGAACTGCCCCCCGACCGCCTAACCGATCGCTTTGGCTACGTGTATAGTTTATGACGGCATCTTGTCATTTCGTACCGCCTATGAAAGCCATATCGAAAGCTATAGGCTATAGCTATAAATATATGCCTATACCTATTAGCTAGATGACATGATGACGTCATAAACTATACACGTAGCCAAAGCAATCGGTTAGGCGGTCGGGCCCCCTGGACCTTCAGAGTCGGTAGTTCGCAGTTGATGTCCTTGGTGTCACAAGCGTGGCTACTTTCCACTAGGCTGGCCGAATGCTCGTTTCCCGGCTCGGTAACATAAAAAATGGCGCTTGTTTCCTGGGAACCACTAAGTCAGAAGCAGTTCCACCTCCCTTCTTCTGCTACTACTGCTACTGCTTGGGCACGAGCCTATGGTTGGAAGCACCACAGGGAGAACTAGCCATAAACCACCACGCAGGCCCAGTCTGGTACGGTGGTTGTTAGCGACTGCTAATGCAGCCGTCTCCCGATCCGAACCCCTAGGAGAATCTAGTAGGAAATTGGGACACGCACTAGTGCGTAATGCCGTTCCGTCTAGCAACCTCTGACGGTGCTTCGTTTGGGTTAGTGTGTTAGGCCCCCAGTGTGTGACGCCCCCGTGGTGGAGGCCCCCGATTTTCAATTAAGTTATAACAGCCGATTTTGTCGTAATAAAAGCCATTTGTACCAGATACAGTCAGCGACTAAGTGTTTCTGAACTAAATAAGTAATTTAATTTCACTGTGAAATTTCATGTTTATAATTATTATGAGTATGATGCGTTACAGGTATAATTATCTGATTATATAGGTATTTTTTAACTAACAAAATATTAGACATTATTATTAGGTTGTTGTTACGGTTTATTTCCTTAAAGTACTTTATTTTTTACCTTTTACTTTCAGATTACGACGAAATGACATTTATATATGCAAAAGGAAAAAATCTTCTATAATAAACGACAAAATGATTGCCAAGCTGACAGACAAAAAAACAAATTTCAATTATGGAGTTTTTGGAATAAATCCGTCCGTTTGTGCAAATAAAACCAAAATAAAAAAACATTAAAAATTATTTAAACTTTAAAATTATGATTTTGCATGTTAATTGTTACATAATAATTAAATTTAAAATTTTTAATTTTATCGTTATTAAAACTGTTTAAGTAGATACCTCTATATTTACTGGCTAAAAAACAAAATTAGTATTAATAGAACAAAATTTTAATCATCCTAATATTTAACTGTTTTTTTTCGTTTGTGATGTGATCTGTGATTTTTAATGTTAATTGTTATTGCTATTTAATGTTTAATAATTTTTTAAAATGTATTTAATTTGTTTATATAATTTTAACGCAAATTTTGTTGCGAAACAAATTACAAAAACACAATGTTGAAAAAATTTCCACGAGCAGGATTTGAACCTGCACCCTTCTGACATACCTAAAAAAAATAAATGACATACATACAAACAATTTTTTCAACATTGTGTTTTTGTAATTTGTTTCGCAACAAAATTTGCGTTAAAATTATATAAACAAATTAAATACATTTTACAGCTAGCCTACTTCTTAACTGATCTTTAGTATTTGTAAAAATATTATGATCAGATGTTAATGACGGTAGTTGTTGACATTGAATTGGCGCCTTTGGCTTTCAAAGTAAAAAAGTAAATAGTGTTGAATAATTTCGGCGGGCTGGTTAGAACCACGATAGCTCAATTGGAAGAGCACCTGACCCGGTATGTCAGAAGGGTGCAGGTTCAAATCCTGCTCGTGGAAATTTTTTCAACATTGTGTTTTTGTAATAATTTTTTATCAATGTTCTAAATATTTAAGTAGATACCTATATATTTACTAAGTATAAATGACTTAAAGTACATATTTTTAGTAGTTTAAATCATCATAATATATAACTGTAATTTTTTCTTTTAGGATCTGTGATTTTGCATGTTAATGTTGAATTATTTTGTTATCAATGTTGTAAATATTTAAGTAGATACCTATATCATTATTAGGTATTCAAAATTACCTTAATTACATTTTATGATAAGTACCTTTAAATCATCTGATTTTATTAAATGTGATTTTTAAATTGTAACTTGACTAATGTGATATTATTAGATACCTAAGCAAATTGTTGTTTCACCGACATTATTAATAAAGATTTATATTAAAAAACTAAGACTTTGATCATTTCATGTAGACACTTATAAACATTTTTATAATAGTTACACTTTGCTATTTGACTGTACTTTTGATAAAAATATTCAACTAATTAATTTTATCGCACTAAAACGAAATCGGGGGCCTCCACCACGGGGGCGTCACACACTGGGGGCCTAACACACTAACCCCTTCGTTTCACACAGCTTTAGGTTTCTCGCTGCCTCCAAAAAGTCTGGTGACGGTGAAAATGCCGCCTGCAAACTCTCTTCAAAAAAAATATGTGTATAAGTAATAATAATGCAGCCGAGCCCAATGGCTTTACATGGCTTCCAAAACACAGTCCTGAATCCAATGTTTTTAATTTTGGTATAAGGAAACGTACAGGTGTAAAGGCGAATGTTCGTGACATCGTTTTGTTATTAGGGCGAGGCGTGAGTGACCTGCCCTGATTTCCTATAAAATTAGCAAGCTCTCCGTTTAATTGATATGCGCCGTACCAGGAAGCTCATGATCGACCTTAACACGTTCCCACAACCGCAATTGAAAAGCACACCTGTCACCCTAATATTAAGAGCGTAAATGTGTCGCTAATATAATCAGCTGTTACGCCGTTTTCGTATTAGCAAAATAAATTGCTCCAAAGCTCAATGATCTCGCTTCCGTATACCATCCACTATCATCTCTAAAGCGACCTGTTAAGGTCTACTTTGACTTTGTGATAGAAATTTTGAGTTGTGACGTTCTTCAGATGTTTGTTACGTCGCGCTTGCGAAGTTCAACGGCCGTCCTAGCCCCCCCCCCCCCCTGTAGGCACCTCCCCCCTGCACCTGCCAGCAACAACTGCTTTTGGTAATTAGCAATTTATAAAAGAAGCACTAATTATGAAAGATATCACTTTGAGGAAGTGATTAAGGCTATGCCCGGTTGGTTTGACGCTTGTGACGTGACGCCTTTTACAGCGGCTTGGCACAAACTAAGGACACCCAGAAGGCAAGTTTAATACCGCGCCGAGCTACGCACACGTAGACCCATTGCGCGGACACGGATCTCGGAACAGCTCGGGACAGGCCGAGCGCAGCCGTTGAGAGCTTCCGTGTCCGTGAGGTGTTGTCTGTATATGCGTTGCTCGAGCGCGTTTGCATGAAGCTTACTTTCTGTAGTCTTTTTAATTTGTGGTCTTGGTTTCCAGGCGTGTGGGAAAGTTATGGCTGGATCGTCGGAGTGTGTGTCAAGGCGGCTCAATCGTTTACGGGTATAAGCGTTTATCGAGCGTTAGGAAGAAAACTTAATTGTTGGCAAAAGAAAGAAAAAAGCTACGGATGTGACCACGCTGATCCACCCGACCACCATTTAAACACATCATCATTATCCGTCTCACTAGCAAGTTTTATTCATAAATATAAAGAAACTGATACAATAGTTTTAATTTGGTCCATAACACATGCTACTATAAAATTGAAATGAAACAACTTTTACGGATCTACTCGCGTTTATTTTACACATTAGTTTTAATTAATGTTTATCCTGACGTTTCGAACCCTTTGCAGGGTCCGGGGTCACAGGGAGTCTCCCTGTGACCAATGTGTAAAATAAACGCGAGTAGATCCGTAAAAGTTGTTTTCGTACCACTTGCTTAAAAAAGTGACATTCTATGCCACAAAAAGCGAACATAACAATAGTCATTTTTAATCTGTTAAAAACAGGGAAAGAAAATTGTACTGAATTTCATTCATCCTCTAGGGGGAAAAATGTAGAATTTAATGTTTTTTTTTAATCAATGAGCTTTCTTTCGTTTTCGTACCATTTGCGAAAAAATTAACACAATAATAATATGAGATAAGCCTTTATTAAATATAATGACAATTAAACAAAAATACATTTTTAATCTGTTAAAAACAGGGAAAGAAAATTGTACTGAATTTCATTCATCCTCTAGGGGGAGAATGTGATTTAAATTTGGAATACTTACCGAAATTTATACTGAACTACATCTGTGTTTACACCATTGAGTTTGTATATAAATACTCAAATCAACTCATCAACAATAAATGTACCAAACAAAAATGTAACTCTCTCTATCAATAATTGGACCAATGTTTCGAATGTTAACTTTTACTTTTAATTGTCATTATATTTAATAAAGGCTTATCTCATATTATTATTGTGTTAATTTTTTCGCAAATGGTACGAAAAGTAGAGTATTTTCCTCGGTGATAAAGGTGTCTTAGCCTTGGGTGAACTTAAATCCCTCGCTGCACTCAGGACTCGTCTTAAATCCCTCGCTTCGCTCGTGATTTAAGTTTTTAACACCCTCGCTACGCTCGGGAGTAAACCTCGAGTCCTTCGTTACGCTCGCGATTTAAATCGTCACCTGCGGCAGAAGACACTGCTTTATCCCCTTGGTTAATAATCTACTAATCATTTCAATGTGTAGTGTTCGCGTAAACTTTAGAAAACAATATGCTACTATAATAATCTAACTTATAGTTACTAATAGTTACTTACCTAGGAAAACTCGTGCGATAACTACTAGTTCCATCCCGTGATATGTTGTTTTAGTTTTATCTGTCACTGCGTATCATCATCATCATCATCTCAGCCAAAAGACGTCCACTGCTGGACAAAGGCCTCCCCCAGAGGAGCTTGAGATAAAGAAATTTGGCTACCTATAACAATGCTACTTTTTTTTTTGGAGAGAGATTGCTGATTGCCTCAGACGGTATTTTCAGCTTCACCGGGCTTTAGACACTGCTACTGTATGCGAAAGCTGCTGAACTTGCTCGCAATCGGAAAGCTTAGTAGTTCAGGTTCCGGATGAAGTGCGTTTCCATGCACTTTCGGCCTCATCATCACTTAACATCAGGTGAGACGAAGGCCAAGCGCTAACTACATCGATATGTCTCGCTAGTGAAGCACAAACACATAACCACCAATGTAAAATCATGCACAGATATTCTATATTTGCGTTTTTAATTTTAGAGCTTATCCGTGCCGAAATGATGAATTTTTTCACAATTCTGCGAGTATAAACTATTAGGTAGGTATAATGATCTTATCTTATCTTATCTTATCTTAGTTGCTGAGATTTCCCTCTCCCAGTAGCACTCGAGCCATCGAGATCTTTGTGCAACTCCGTCATATTCATATTATTACGATATAAAAAAAAACTTTGAATGAAAATTTATCATTTCACATTAAGTTAGTACCTTTCGCACGGGTGTACTTTTTTATTTAATATAGCCTATATTACTTAGCGCTAATGTAGCATTCTAATGGCGAAACAATTTTTTAAATCGGTCCAGTAGTTTATTCGTTACAAACATACATGCGTACATACAAAAATACAAAGCTTTTCTCTTTACAATATTAGTATAGATTATATTAATACCTATGTATTATAATAGTTATAATATTACGTCTTAGACGCCTATGAAAAAAAATCGATTGGAAAAACTACTCGCAATAAACTAATCGAGCATCATTAGCAGCAATCGATGAATCGATTCCGTGTCTATAGGCGGTCTAGACGTGGCCATTTTACCGATTCTAGCGACGTGCGGCCACCAAAAACCTACATAGTACGTTGAACCCTGCCCGCATCCCTATTCTGGATTGGAAAACAAAGTTACTACAACTTGTTTCGATACTAACTTCGATGTAAATTTTTCTTTTCATTATTTGCAGGTAAGGTCATCATCTCACCTGATTTAAGTGATGATGTAAGCGAAGGTGGAAACGCACTTCACCAGGAATCCTCAACTACTGAGGCACTGGCTATCTTATCTCTAGCTGCCTGAACACTACATTGCTACCAACATTGATGTTATGGCGACATATCTAGACAAGATGGTGGTAGCTAGCAAGGCGGCAAACAAGGCTAACCACCAATTAAACCGAGTAAACACTTACCCCACGCTGGGAATCGACCCCGGAACCTATGGGTCTGAGACCGGTGGTATCAACCACTAGAACACAAAGGCGGTTAAAATATATCATCTTTGAGTTAGATAGGTTTTAAAATTAAATAAAAGCTTTACGGCCACGGACACAACAATAATTAAAGATAGAAGGACTCATCATCATCAGCTCATTTATATGTCCCCACTGCTGGGGCACGAGCCTTCCCTATGGATGGATAGGGAGAACGGGCCGTAAACCACCACGCGGCGCGGGCCCAGTGCGGATGGTGGTTGTTAACAACTGCTAACGCAGCCAGGACGGCTTTACGTGCCTTCCGAAGCACGGAGGAACTCGAGATGATGCAGTTTTGGTCACCCATCCGATGACCGGGTTGCAAAAGTTGCTTAACCTCGGCACTCACAGACCGGGCGCGTTAATCACTGCGCCATCGAGCACCTCTCTATTAGCAGGACTCATTGTCTTTATTTTCTTAACGTAGGTTTTTATAATACAAGAATGCATGCCTATACCAGGATGCTATGCGTTTCCTTAACCCTATACTTGTGTACGAAGTAGTATATTTAATAGATTGCTGATAAAACGCGAGATACGTAAAATTGGCGTTATTTCAATAAACATTTAAAATGGATGATATGATTATTTAGTTTGTTACTGAAAATAAATTAAACATTTTTACTTGTTTTTATTATTTTTTATTTACGCCCGCGCCGCGAACGTTTACCTTAAAGTCGTTTACTAAAAAGGTTTTACTCAACGTAAAGGACGCATACGTACAGAATAAGTGTATTGATTTGTAATGTAATGCACTCCCGGCGAACTAATAAAATGTATAAGTTATTGCTTCGCTCTTAAGTTGGGCAATTTAATTGCTTTATTACTTACTGGTGTTTGAACTTACGACAAATTGTCGATTTGGGAACCAGTAAGTGATGTCACTTTGATCCTCAATTGGAGGGTTTACAGTGCTATAAACATAGAGACTGACTCATCCCTCATGTATTGACATTGGGATAAAGTCGTGAGAGAAATGTTTTAAGTAACACTTTGGACAAATCGAAAACAATATCTGCACCAGAAAAGGCGACAAATTCTGTCTATGCGATCGCGTTAAAATTATATAATTATTATAATTAATAGGCGTCTTGTAATTAAAAAGTAAAAAAATACATCTACAAAAGACAAAGTATTGAAAAAATTATACGAGCTGGATTCGAACCCGCACCCCATGACATACCGGGTCAGTTGTACTACCAACTATGCTATCTACGCTTACTCTGTAAGCCAAAGGAGCCCTATTCAATGTCAACTACGTCATCAACACTTTGTCTATTTTCAAACTGTAATTTGTTCGCAACTAAATTTGCGTAGAATTATATAAAGACATAATCATAAATACTTTTTTTTTATATTCACAATAATATAATAACCTAAAGTAACTAAAACTATTACGAAACTAAAATTCAGTTAAAAATAAATATTCAGTTTAGCTTACAATAATCTCACCAGATAAAGAGTTTTTCACCTTACTGACTACAATGACAGTCTTCTCTTTTAAATAGATTTCATAAAAGTTTCAAGTCTATCCTGATGGTAGATGGACAGACATAAAGTAGTATTCTTTCGAGGCCCTTGAAGGAGGTGGGACTTCACTGAAACTTCTTGTGAACTTCTCCGAATCGATTGGGCTTGATAATCATTTGAACATGACAATTTTTTAACGTAAAATGGAAAAAGGCTGGAAGAAAACAGATTTTGATTTAGAAAATAATGGTTGTGGTGATGATGGTTATGTACTGGCACATAATAAAATAAATACGAATGACTAACAAAACTCTAACAACAGTTTTTTGTTTCGAACCACCTCTAGTCTTTGTTCATTTTGAAACGTTCCATTTTCAAACATTTTTCTTTAATTCAAAACAATCCTACGCCTTTACGCGCAAATGGCCTATTCCAGGTCGTTGAACCTCATTAAATCTGTCAAAATGTGCCCAAATCGCTTACGTGACGACAGACGCGTGCGTTTCGCGGAATCGGCCGGCGCACCGACGATCGGCATCGTCCTTAGGACAAATTAAAAAAGAAATACGAATACAGCCTTTAATCAAAGACCCTTAAAACCGGCAAGTTATACAATGTTCATATTTAACAAGAGCATAGCTATTTCTTTTAATTTTGCAAATTTTATAGTTCGTAGTTTTTTTTGAGAGAGTTTGGTGATTGCCTCAAACGGCATTTTCAGTTTTAGCGGGCTTTTTTGGGGGCGGCGAGAAATTTAAAAAGTTCCTCAAGCCGTGTGAAACGAATCTCCTTCGGAGGTTTTCTATAGGGAACGGCTCTACTAGATTCTCCGAGGGGTTCGGATCGGATCGGGGTTCGTAGTAGGGTGAGGTACCGGTGTTCGAAAGGAATGGGTAATCGACATTTTTTTTTCCTTTAGCATTGAAAATAGGGTCAGCAACTGATTTTAGTATTTAGCAACAATTTAATGCAGACCATTACGTAAAATTACTATGAACATCTATGTTATTTTTTGGCAAGTGTCGACACTGGTGTGGCACTGGTGCCACAATACAGTTTTTCAAAAGACAAAGAAATTTCCTCTGGTGGTATGCTTCCAGCAGACCCATCTGGATGGCAACCTGCATTACCACACCAGAAATTCCTAACTAAACATACGAGGTATACATCTAAGACAGGGCCTGTAACGCGCAAGTTACTTTGCGTTGCGCAACAGGTTAACCCTTTGACGGTGTTTCGATCACACGGCTTGACGAACTTTTTAAATAGACTAGAACAGAACAGAAATCGCCTCAGAGGTCTAGTGGCTAAGACCACCGGTTCAGACCCAGAGGTCCCGGGTTCGATTCCCAGCAGGGGGTACATGCTTGTGTACTCGGTATGGTTGGTGGTAGGGCTTGTTTGTCCGCCTGGCTAGATACCACTATCTTATCTAAATATGTCGCCATAACATCAATGTTTGTAGCATTGTCGAATTCCGGCAGCTAGAGATAAAATAGCCAATGCCTCGCTAGTTGAGGATCCCGAGTGAAGTGCGCTTCCATCATTGGCCTTATCATCACTTAAAATCAGGTGAGATCAAGGCACTGTACTAACCCGTTAATATAAAAAAAGAACAGAAAACATTCATTAGTGACACACACAAATGACATTACTACATAAAATTCCTAGATTATAGGCGAACCTGACGCTGGTCTTCCGCGAACACCTTAGCGTGGGGTGGGACTCGGTGGGAGGGAGCGCCACAATACACAAAAACACAACACAACACAACACAACACAACACAACACAACACAACACAACACAACACAACATTTACACGAGATAACAAAGATATATTGAAAAATTGAAAACTTATATCAACGACCACCAAACAGGAATGGTCGCTCAATAGGTAGTCTCTGCGTTGGTAGCTTGTTAAGTTTTATGTTAAATTTTATTTTTATCCCCTTTTAATATAATTGAGCTTAAATGACATTAGATTTTAGTTTGTAATTTATACATAATAAATAAATAAATAAGTAGACAAAATTCGACCAAATTAAATTTCTCGCCGCCCGCCGGCGCCGCCCCCTTAAAAATGCGGTGACTCTGAAAAGGTCCGCCTAAGGTCCTCAGAAAAGTTACTCCAAAAAATGGGTATTTATTATGTTCGCGCGCCTACTGCGTTTGCGCTCCTGGAACTGCTCCTGGCTACGTTCGCAAACATGGCGCATGCAACGTTTTTCGCTTCGCCTTTTTTCTCTCTTTTTTTTGAGGCCTTGTTTGGGGGCGGCGATAAGTTCCTCAAGCCGTGTAAAACGAATCACCTTCGGAGGTTTTCTAAAGGGAACGGCGGCATCACGCACTAGTGCGTGTCCCCGTACTCTACACACTCTCTCGACACTCCGTGGGGTTCGGATCGGAGCATGCAACGTTGTTCGCTCCCCGGCATGCGATTCGTGCCGTGTCGGTTTTTATGTAGGAGTGTTCGTAGCATCTTCATTGGAGCAGTTGCAGGAGCGAAGAGCGCGAGAAGTTCGCGAACATAGTCGGCACCCACGGTGACCATACAGGTTTCAGAATAGAACTATGAAACTATGATAGGTTAAGCTTGTCTTATAAATTCTTATATGCTGGTAACAAATTTATTATATTATACCTATTGATTGTGTCACTAATTTAAGGTTTTAATTAATGTTGTGATTAACGAGTATCAATTTTTTGTCTTGTGTTTCTTTAAATTAGACAGAATTCCTAAAATTTATCTCGATCGCAAAAAAAAATTCAAAGTTCTTTACCAATTAAGATTATAGGTATTTAGATCGAAACATAAGTAAATCTAAAATCTAAAATTAAAGGATTATTTTATTATATTTATTTTAACAAAATCTACTGCTCTCTCCTATCCGTTCCGAATGAGCTACCAACGTCGAAAGCGGTGTAGGTGTAGCCAATAATTCAATAGCACAATCTGATAAACAATACTAAAGAGCACTTTACAGCTGAAATAAACTAATCTAATGCATAAAACAATAAGCAGCCAAGATAACAGTAAAAGCGGCTCAACAAAGGAGATAGTGTAAACATGCCAGTAAAGCCATTATAAAGTCTTCCATTGTGCCTACATAGGTAGTCTACAGTCTATAGTCAGTCATCCACAGAGTTTACTGGGCTAAAAGTTGAATGAACCTAGGAAGCGTTCGAGCCTTGTTGCTCTCAGCGCCCGCACACTAGCGCGACAGATAACACGCACACAAACGCGCGTGTGACGACACGAAACAAAGATGGAAGCGCACGCACACAGCTGTGGAGCGAGCGTGAGAAATGTTGATAACTCACTTGCGTTAGTGAGTGAGAGCAATCGTCACTTCCGAGTTTGAATAAAGAATCAACAACGAATTCCTTTTACGAAAATACTGTTTGCACCACGCGTTAGGAGTGGAGTGGAGCTTTGTTTGTCTGTGGTGGTTAGAGAAAAGCGGTTGATGTTTTATCATTTCCGCGATAGGTATGGAAAATTTGATGCGATTTGTTACAAGATTACTAATACATTTTTAAATCATTAAGAAACTTAATTGTAATACCGATTATGGAAGAAGTAGCAGATAAATCGTGCCGCAATACCTAACTAATATTTTACTTTTTTTTTATTTTTTTTACTCCAATACTATAATGTATTTCATAGTATTTTACTTCAAAAGAACGAGATAAGTCATTTTATGTAACTAATATTTAATAAAAGTATCTACCTATATCGCTTGCGCTCCTTTAAACTAACTACGCCTTGATTTATTGATTATATATAGAAACCTAAAATCACACCAATCTCAATTACATCGTTATTCTGTAGTTCATTAAAAGTTGTTATTAGAAAGAGATAGGGCCGTAATTAATATTGCTTGCCTAGTGTGCGTTCGCGTGTGCGCGCGACTCGTGTGTATGACTCGCTCGAACGGCCTCCTGTAACTTATGTAAGCCTGGTACCTCCAATCTCGTTTGCGCATACATTTTAGTACGAGTTTTTTTTTACATCGGTCGTTTTAAAATAACCCAACCGGCTTGACGGGCGATTTCTTAAAACTTGCCTTTGCATTTCCGCGTTGAGAAAAGTAAAAAAAGGTCATTCGCGCCTAAAAATTTGTTTGAAGCACATTTCCGTGTTGAATACAAATAAGTTTTTCCAAGGAATACCGAATAAATTAACAAAGATAAAGTTGCAAATTTGAGTTTTTAAGTTGTTTCGAGTACCTACTGTGGAGGCACCTCAATTATGTCATGAATTATTCTTCATTATCAAACCGAGAAAAGTTATGTGATTTGTAAAGCACTAAAGGTGTTCGAGCAGAGTTTAATAAATTAACTTAACACCTTTATCTGACACTTTGCAGACTGATTAATGATTTTGTTTATATGTTTGAACACGGTAAGCGAAAGTAGTATGCTACAAACTAGTTATACATTCTTTGTGTGATACCATTTCGTGGTAACTGCAAGCCACAGTCATGGTGGAGTTTGGTCATGATTATAATATAGCGTAGTTTGGTCATTGGGGATTTTTTTATGTTACAAAACAATCACAATCACAGTAACAACATTTTTAGTGATGTTTGGTCATAGTTACTAATATATTTTTTATTATTTTTATTTATTTGGAATAACAAAAAAATACAAAATGTGTCTTCTACTACAGCTTAAAATATAGAACCTTACTAAATTTGTAACCAACTACGTTATTCACATTTCAAGTTTTATATTCAAAATATATTAAAAAATTGGTGTGGTAACGTCAAAATCGTATATATGTGTATAATTAGTATGATACGCCCTTCCATATTAATCCCATCACGTTGGCTGTTGGAGCAAGCTTTGCTGCTCAAATTTTAAGCAATCATTTTAACATATTTTTATTTTCTATACAAATTAAATAAATAACAAGACACACTTGTAAATTGCAATTTTTTTTGTATAATCCTTTCTTTACTGTTGAAAAACGGCCAGGTTATATTCGTAATCACGTTTGTTAACTATTCTACGCGTTTGCTATGTATTTACATTTTTTTTTTCTATTATATTTTAATGTGACCCAAAATGGCCCACTTCTATGAACTAGCTATGAACTAGAGCACAAACTCATTATTTTTTCACAAACAGACAAAACCAATCTTTGTACAAATTTTATAACGTATAACAAACTAAGTCCTTTTACTGTTAAACAATCTTACAATCTGAACGATAATTTATTAGAAAATGTTCTCGCGATCTCGTCATCATTATTATTACCTCAAGTAGCATACAAATAAAGTACAATGGGATATATTTATTGATAATAATATTTAATGGAATTACCCAGGGCCGGACTCGAATAACTAACAGTAATAAAATAATATTACTTTGTCTATGTCCGATAGATAGCCTTAAATGGGCATATAATTTAATTGTATTTAGATGATCAGGGTATTTTTATGTTAGTATCGAAAGCTCACAAAAAGGTATTGAGTTGTTTGAATATACTTATCGAAAAAGTAGTATGTAGAGTTAGAAAGTTGGTATCAGTCAATTCTTAAGTAATATTGGAATAATCTACATTTCAGTATCTATACGAATTCGTTCTCTTTATTTTTAAACTTTTTTGTACATATTTGTCTTTGCTTGGAAAACAATATGACTGGCATATCCAGAGCTGAAAGAGTCATGTAGTATGAAGAGAGTCAGGTACTCTCTTTTCAGTCACTTTCAACTCGTTTCTATAGCGAAAGGCTTTTATTTCCTAGATATACTATTAAGAATTCTAATGATAGAGGTATTTAGCATAAAAATAAGGAGATTTGATGCTGCCCCAAAAATACAGATCTATTTGAAAGCGCCATAAAGTATTAGATTAAAGCTCTTCCCCCACGAAGACGTTGCAAAATTCAGCCATTTTTCACATAGGAAATAAAGTGAGTAGTAGGTGTAGGCAAAATATTTTATGACGATTCCAAAGTGCTGATGTAGTAAATTTAATGAAATAAAAATTCATTTGATTACATTCCAAAAGTAAAATGATAGGGTTGCACAAAAAATCCCGATGGATTCAAGAACATCTGGAAGGAGAAATCTTGGCACATCCCACTTCAATAAGATGCAAAGATGCGCCTTGGATACAAAGATAGTTTATACGAGACCCTTAATACGCACCTGTGTTAACCGACCGCTAGATAGATATAGGATGGGTTAACGACTGCCAATGCAAATATAACCCGTCGTTGTCATTAATGCGGTTCGACTCCCGGCTGGACCGGAGATACCCCCTTTGGGGAAAATCACGAGAACGTAATAAATGGCCGGGGGCCGTAGCTTCAGTCTTAAGAGCCATTAGCCAATTTTAATGAAAAATACCGTTAGTACAGGAAATTTGCAATAATTCGTCACTATTACTATTATTTTTGTAATACATCACTTTTGAGGAGCTTTTTTTGCTGACGTTTTTTGCAACTTTCGCAAGGGCCGGTCATCGGATGGTGAAAAAAAATGTTTCATCTCGAGTTTCTACGTGCTTCGTAAAGCCGTTGGTCCCCACTGCATTAGTAGTCGTTGAAAACCACCGCACCACACTGGTTCCAAGTGGTGGTTTATGGCCCGTTCTCCCTATCCATCCATATAGGGAAGGCTCGTGCCCCAGCAGTGACGGGATATTATATTAAGCTGGTGATGACTTTTGCTGTAATTATATCTTATTTCAGACTGATTTAAGCAGCGCCTTTGTAAAACTTTGCTTTTGTAACTCTTGAATATGTGATTTGAAACTTTCCATACATAATAGACTTTTATAGGATGAAAATCAGTTGGACAAACGTATTTTTTTAATGTTTTCTACTAACTGTGTGTATTTCCCTTGTAGTTTCTATTAAAATTGGCTTTTTGTTTTGAAAGATAAATTACTTTGAAGTATGCATGGCCTGATATGGCTGTTGGGTTTTGTGTAACTGTTTTCTTTATATGTGTTAAGTATAAAAGATAAAGGGGGATAGCAAAACAGCCTAAAACAAAATTTAAATTCCTCATTAATATTTTTTTAAACGTGTATATCCAAAATCCGAACTAATGCCAACCAACTAATGGACCAACGTGTTTATAATGCCAATGAGCCTTGATACTACGAACTACCAGGACCACATAAATGCAAGCGTCGCTTAGGTTATTCATATTATCCCAAAACACGTTAGCAGGTGCCGACAGTACCAGGGGCGCAGGAACGCAGACACTTAATGCAATTCCTATGCGACCGAATAGAAAAGGGTAGGACGTTCATTTATTTCATTTAACACCAACGTCTTCTCTAAACTGCAGCACTTCAATGCGATATTCAAAACTAAAGAGGCTGCATATGCGAAAGTGTACGTGTAGCCTGTAGCGCATAGTGCTAAAAAATGTAAAGAATCCAATCCACTGCACAACCAAATACACTACACATACTGTAACAATAACAAAGGACTAACACACTCGTCGTACGAGTACCAAGACCCGGTTGCAAACGAGCACGAGAACCCTGTTCACCCTTTCGCTTTACCAAGTAGGGACTAGCGCCTAGGCGCTTTTCCCCTTCCACTACGATAAAACCAGAACCGAGGTACAAAATTTTAAGAGTTGCTATCGGATTCTCCAATCTAGGAAGCAGACTCGATAGCCGCGGAGTATTTGATCCTTAAAAAACACCAGACACCACGATTTGAAGTGTCACTGAGATTTTCGCCTTCAATAAATCCTGCTACACTGCAGCAACTTTATTCCATACAAAATATTAAGTCGCTAATGGATAAAAGTTGGAATGCTCACTTGTATAATTTAACTATAATTACCAATTCAGAGTTGCAGCATTATTTTCAGATAAATTAAGTATAAAAACTGTCTGTATTAAAGACTATTTTCGTGTGGACAAAACGCGCGTTATTACGAGTGTAGTCCAACCTATTTCAGTACTTCCCGGGGCAGTCAGTCCACGTCTGCCGACACTGGGCTAAAAGTTCAACGGCCTACCAGGGTTGCAGAACTGCGACGCATCACTGTTTAAAAGGAGTCGTCATAGGAACGCGGAGCGAGACCACTTAGGTAGGCTTAAGAAGCTACTAGAATCTAAGTGCTGAAAATATTTAAGTTTGTTTTAGAAAATTAATTTATGTATATTTTTGCCTTATGTACCGAAAAAGATGAATATGAGATATATTTGAACCAATTTGTTCGGGTTTGAATTAAAACCAATTACCTAATCCTGACGTTTCTAACAAAATCTGGAATAGAATAGTAAGCTGATTTATTTATGTAAAAATAATGCACCATGCAGCTCTACATTAATAAATAAGTAACAGTTAGGTATCAAAGAATTATTCTCGAACTGTTCCATTTGAACACTATCACTTTCTAACAAATCGTAAAGTTGACAGTTGGAATCACTAAAGCTTGAAATAAAAATCGTTCGTCTTTTGAAGGGACTTTCGTATAAATCGTTAAATAAAATCGTAAAGGCTTAGCGATCGAAACCGGTTATAAAGTCACTTCTCTCTATGTCGAGTCGAGACTGCAGGTCACAAATAAAAAGTTAAGGTAATTACAACCTTTTTAAATCGAAAAGGGGATCATGATATAGCGTGGAAGAGAAAATTAAATAGAAATCCCTGCACCAGTTGATTTTCGCAGCTAAGTCGTGGATTTATATAATATTATTAGTACATGGCTACGTGAAATAAGAAATTCCAAAACAATATAGAAAAAAAAATTGTAAGTAGCCCATATTACAAATACAACACTTTTATGAAATCAAGAACCTGTATTTGTAGGTTTGGCACAAAAAAAGCCGATTTTAGATAGACATTAATTTATAAATTTTCTTAACGGTTCTATTTGTTGCAAAGCCTATAACCTGCCTTGGACCTGTAAGTAATTAAAGACTGCTATAGGGTTCAAAATCAACGGGAGTTGACGACGCTAACGAAGGCCTATGACTTCAAGGTTGTAATTAATTATCTTAATTAATGGCTTCGCGCTTAGCATTTAGCCAATTTCAAGTATTTTTATTATTATTAGAAGTAAGAGTACGGTAGATAGAAATTAAAATGGAGTCTCACAACACGTGTTATTACAGCATGAACTCGGGTTCTAACCAGCCCGCCGAAATTATTCAACACTATTTACTTTTTTTTACTTTGAAAGCCAAAGGCGCCAATTCAATGTCAATAACTACCGTCATTAACATCTGATCATAATATTTTTACAAATACTAAAGATCAGTTAAGAAGTAGGCAAGCTATTTATAAAATATTTTTGTTTTGTTTATATAATTTTAACGCAAATTTTGTTGCGAAACAAATTACAAAAACACAAATGTTGAAAAAATTTCCACGAGCAGGATTTGAACCTGCACCCTTCTGACATACCGGGTCAGGTGCTCTTCCAATTGAGCTATCGTGGTTCTAACCAGCCCGCTGAAACACGCCGAGTCACATTAAGCAGAGCTGTACTGGTACTGTGAGCAGGGCGAAAACCGGATTGCTATTCAGAGAGAAGAGAGTTCTTATGCACGTGCTGGGATAATTATTTATGAATTACTGCTTCAAGGACCTTTGAGAGGAAGGGTAAAATGGAGAAAGGTCTAAAATTGTTTAAAGTTCTGGGATTGGAGGAAAGAGCTGGACACTTGCCGAGTTTCTTGCCGGTTCTTCTCAGTACAAGATCTCCCGCCCAGAGTAGACTTACGAACCGATGGCATAGTGACATTCACAAGAGCTACTTGTAGCCTAAACTGAATAAATGATTTTGAATTTTGATTTTTTTTTTTTAATTTTGAGGTTTTTGGTAGTGGTGAAACATAGGCTTTACGCCAGATGTTAGGAAATGTCCCAGTACTTAGGGAGAAACTAACAAGGTGTACAAGAGCAGGGATAATCTCATCGAGTATGCTAGTAATCATTGCTCGGTTGATATCATCGAAGCCAACAGCTTTTGACTTGATGGAGATGATGATTTTACGAAGTTTGTCAGTAGACACTAGAGACAAAATAAAGTTTTCTAAATTAGATGGGGGCATGGAGGCTATTTCAGTAATAGTTTTTAATCTAGTGGCATGGTCAAGAGTCGGATTAGACGAGAAGTGATTGTTGAGATCATCGAGGGGAAAAGAGGGTGATGAGGGACAGCTTGAAACTTTGCCAATACCAAGACTTTAAAGACATTTCCATATATCATTCTTGATCTGATCTGATTGCAGCGGTTTCTTGCAACCCTAAACGACTTCCAATTCACGTCCGAACGTTCCCGTTTGAACTTGCGGAAAACACGATGGCGTCTAGTCATGGCCATCCGCAGGAGGGCACTCACTTTCGATATTATTTAATTTTATCCAAAATTACCAGACGATTCCGGGTTGTACGCGAGAACAATTGTGGTTGAGTGCAAGTCAGACCAGTCATACATTTAACTGAAGAAAGATAAAATGTTCTATCAGTTAAATATAAGACCGTCCTATAAAGTTCCTCCAGTGCTAAGGTAATTTGTAAAATAGACGCAAGTAGCTCCGTATAAAGTATATTTTAGAAAACAATACTTAAAATAATATAAACGAGCACAACGCGACGGTGCTTCGTAAAAATATCACCGATAAATTTAACGAAAACCTATTGAAATGCACTAAGCCTAAGATGTTTTAGCACTTTAAGTGCAAAAGCCAACAATTATGCTGATACCCACCGCAGCATCCGCAAATACATATATGAAAAGCCGTCATAAACATACCGACATATTATACGGTCTTTCCTACGTTATAGCTATAGACTTAAAACTCAAATTCGTATGTATCGGCTAATAAATTATCTTTGCACAGTGTAGCAATGACAAATATATCTTTTCACATGATTTCCTTTTATGAAAACCGTATTACGGTGACTCAGAATACGTTTTCCTATAAAAATGTTTTGTACATAGCAAAAGCAGAGTATTTGATGTAAAGGAAAGCAGTAAGCGAATCCAACACACTCCATCGAGTTACTAGGAATGTATGGTTTCGAAGAGGTTGCTTGAATCGTATAATAGTTAGTTCTGCGGCGCAGCTAGTCTGTGGTAATTTCGTTTGAGATGCGACATAGCTTAGTTGATTCATAAATTTGTAGGTGGCCAATCCATAAAGTTATCGACTATCGTGCACTTTTTTCATATTTCAGTTTTCACAATTCAGTTTACTAACAAAACACACATAATATTTAAAAACTGCTAATATGCTGCGGTAGCAGTAATAAATTAAGTTTTCATACTGTTTTCTAAAGCTTACACAAACTTTACATATTCGGTTTTCATATTATTTGTATTTATATTTATTAAGTAAATGAGAGTTTTTTTTAAGAGATAGAGCGACTTTTTAACGCAAATGTTCAGATAGAGTAGATCAGCCTTTACCTTTAAAAAATTAATGAAAAATAAGACAAGATGCCAGTTATTTTTCAATGTTTTCTAGTAAAAACTATTTAAATTATTACTGATTTTGAAATTTTATGGTAATTTAATGGTATTCATCCATTATGGTAACATCAATAATATTGAAATGCCATGATAGTTTTTTAATTAAGTACTCAAATACACAGTCAAAATTAATATTATTCTTTAATTATTAAAGAATTAATTCATTGATTTAGACGACCTCCGTAGCCAAGTGGCTTGCACGCCGGACTTTGGGCGGCGCTAACTCTGAGGTCCCGGGTTCGATTCCCGGTCGGGTCAATGTCGAAGAAAAAAGAACTTTTCGATATTGTGTCGGGTCTGGGTGGTTGTGGTACCGTCGTTGTTTCTGATTTCCATGAAACGAGTGCTTTAGCTACTTACCTTGGGATCAGAACAATGTATGTGATGTTGTCTCATATATTATTTATTTATATTATTTATTGATTAATTCAAATTTATTATCGCCTTATCTTCTCCGCAATCTAGATATTAGATAATTACATTTTTTATGTCTATTATGGAAAAGGTATTTAACGTTTTAGTCAATAAAAACAATCATACAATCTTTACTAATAATAATAATTGACCTATTATTTAAATAAACTACGCAAGAGTAGAAAGAAACTCCTTGGCTAGTAAATAAGACCGTGATATTCCAACAAGAAGGATCCATAAATGGAAAAGTATGGGGCGCCCAAGAATTGCGCCACAATAAAAAAACCGGTAACAACACCCACACTGTAAACATAGAGACAATGCGGCAATACATCACCAGCATAATGAGAGCCGTGACTTTCCATCGACCTCCCCCTTTTCGATCCAAATTACCAGGAAACCAGAAACGCGGAGAAGGCAACCTTAAAATTGTGATAAGCCGCGGACATGTCCCCACGTGAAGTGCCCGCGTGGGTGGAAGATTCTCACGAAATTTTTCTGGTGAACATAAATTCTGGACTCGTATTTTTAACATGTTGGGATTTCGTAATGTGACGTGAGCGTCCAGTCTCATTACACACGCCAACCATGATAATTCAGCGATACGTTTTTAGTATTTCTTAAGTGCTGTACCAATTTCGATAGGAAGTAAATCGCTTAAAAAGGACTTGCTTATACATACAATTATATTAGTATATAATTTTCTAATTGAATATTGATTCATGCACTGTTAAAATTTTATTTCATAACAAATACTTTTTGAATCTTGGATGCCAATATCAGCGATCTAACATTGATAACATTATCGTCATAAACGTAGAGCCTAACTACAAACAGCGAAAAGAAACGTCACACATAACCCTCGTAGTCACGTACGTTATCTATCGATATAGCCAACGTAAACCGTCAAAAGTACCAGGCGATCATAAACCGAACAAAAGTAAACTATTTCGACAACGCAACGTTCAATAAAAACTTCTAAACTTGAACATTACGCGTAAGCGAGACGCCGCTATCCGTTTCGTCGGACATCTCCCTCAGTTTACGTCAGTTGACAAGCACTGGGTGAACGAACTCCGAGAGTTTACTGGGCTAAAAGTTGAATGTACCTCCGTTCGCGGACATTACGAACAAGATAGCAACTTTACCACACACCGCGAACGGTAGAAACGCCGCAGACACCTTGGTGGCATTTTCGATTTTTGATCATCAGCCGTCTAACAATAAAGCAGACATTCATTTGTTGTAATTGAGGCGTTGCGTTGTTTTAGAATGTAATAGCAAGTTTCTCACGACTACACCTACATTGGCATATCGGTAGTGAGACGCGTGTACGTGCAGATTATTGCGTTGGTGTGCGTTCCTTGAGGTTCGTGTAGTCTTGAAAATAATTTCGCGGTCACATCGAGCCGGCGGGTTCATACAACTGGCACCACCTGTCTCTGTTGCTCGCCTGGTTATTTATATCTATCCGCGAAGCTATGTTTAAGATGTACATATAGCTGACGCGTAGGAAATGCGATAATACCCATCTAGTATAATTGACATCTTGAGAGCGATAGTTAGCTTTCATTGAGAGAAAAAAAACGCTCAGTTTTATGAGGCAAGCTAATGTGACTCGAGTTATTTTATGGGCTCGTAAATAAGCGGATTGTCGGCAAATTTTACAGCACTTAATATGACTAAAGCATTCAATTTTGTTGTAGAAATAACATTTACACAACATACGAAGATAAACGACTAAGTGATCTCGTATGTTTTGAGTAAGTTAGTTGTGTCATTTTGAGATTTTTGAACGTAGATTGTTTCAAATGATTCGGTACACCGTAGAAGTAGTTTCTTTCTTAGTTCCCAAGGCGGTTGTGTTTTGTTTTGAATAATTAATAAAATAGTTTCAATGTCTGTTAAGAGGTTTAAAATAGACGTTTGGCGTTTTCACGGATATGACAGATAATTGTAATCAACTCTTTAATTTACTTAAATTAATTGAGAAAAATATTGCAGATGGATCTTTTACATATTAGAATCAATTAATGTCAGGTCATAGCCCGGGTTTTGTGATCGCCAACCCGCATTTGACAAGCGTGGTGATTGAGCCATTACCCATCAATCGTAGCGATGACTTGATTTCAATGATGGAGCCCTTTGCCCTACAGTGGGAAAGTAACAGGCTGTTTACTTTACTTTAATGTCAGGACAACATTTCATTACGTAATTGTTGAATATTTGTAATTTTTATCTTTTCGTATGCGTAAGATGTAGTTTTTGAACATATGAAACCACGCTGGCTTTTAGCGTGTTTTACATGAAGACCAATAGATATGTTGGTAGCTCAGTTGAAAAAGCTGTCGCCCGGATGGCGAAAGGAATGGTCATCGGTTTGAGTCCTGCATGATGCAAGTCGTCCATTTTTAAATGTTATTTTCAGTTTAATTGATATTTCGATTAATATAACTGTTTAAAGTTATGCACTTACTTCGTAATAATAAAATATGTAATAGACTCCTACTATTATGAATGCGGAAGTGGCTTCATCTATACGATGCTTATACCACTATTGCTAAAGTAATTAGATACTGCGCCCAATTATAATAACACCTTAATATTTAAGAAGGCTTAAAATAAGCTACTTAATTAGTGCCTATATTTGACTTTCTATTAAACTAGTTGTTGCCCGCGATTAGGTCGCGAAGACTACAGTAAAAATAAAAATTTGCTGGTCTGGGTCATGGTCTGTATATGAGGAAAGTTTCATTAAAATCCATCCAGTAGTTTTTACGTGAAAGAGTAACAAACATCCATCCATACTTACAAACTTTCGCGTTTATAATATTAGTAGGACTAGCTGACCCGGCGGACTTCGTATCGCTTTAACAGTTTCTATGTCAACAATACAATCAAATCGTTTCTATGACAACAAAACAAACAAATCGTATGTTTCACAGCTAGGAGGAACATTTTGTGTTGGAAAATCAAACAAAAAATTGGGGTGGAGCACCCTTATCACTTAGAGGTATAAAAAATAGATTATGACCGATTGTCAGACCTACCGAATATACATATAAAAATTCATAAAAATACATCGAATAATTTTTTCAACATTGTGTTTTTGTAATTTGTATCGCAACAAAATTTGCGTTAAAATTATTTAAACAAAACAAAAACATTTTATAAATAGCTTGCCTAATTCTTAACTGATCTTTAGTATTTGTAAAAATATTATGATCAGATGTTAATGACGGTAGTTGTTGACATTGAATTGGCGTCTTTGGCTTTCAAAGTAAAAAAGTAAATAGTGTTGAATAATTTCGGCGTGCTGGTTAGAACCACGATAGCTCATTTGGAAGAGCACCTGACCCGGTATGTCGGTAAGGTGCAGGTTCAAATCCTGCTCGTGGAAAGAAATGTTATATAAGTAGATGTTTTACAGTATTCGTTTTAGTTTAGATTGCTTCACTGTTATTTAATGTCAAAATTGACAAAAAAAACATAACCTACGTAGGTAGTCCGATTTCAATTTATATGCAATTTTACCATTTTTTAGGTCTGTATCCTTCCTTACCATACCGTTTTATGACCTACGGTAAACGTTCAAGAGATTAGATGTATTAATATTACAATGTCATACAACCTTTAGTAATGATCCAAAATACACATTCAGAGAGAAATTCAGCAATAGGGTATTCGTTACTCTTTTTGTAATGAAGGAAAATCTTTGGAAGGCCCATTACGAGTTCAGCATGTATTTAATCACGTTACGAAAACGAGTAAAATAATGTTAGGTAAAAAAAATCCGGACAAGTGCAAGTCGGACTCGCCCTCCGAGGGTTCCGTACAAATTAATGGGTACATATTTTATAATTCAGTAATCGAGTCTCAAACTATACACTAAAGTTATTAGGTACCTATACATATAAAAGAAAGAAAAGATATTTCTTTTTTCATTCCTCGTCATAAATCGAAAACTGTACATCATAAAAATAATTAAAAATCTTTTTAAGCTTTTGCAAATGCAGCCCTTTCATACGATACCCCACATGACACGGTTAACTTACTTCAAAATTTTGACACCCGTTCCTTGCATGTTTTTTTGTGATTTAATTAAATATGTATAGTTTCAGACTTTTTCCTGTATTTGTAGTATAAGACCATACTACTTGCCAAACTTCATAGTTCAAGGTCAACGACAAGTACCCTATGAATTTTGATTCCTTTAAGAGGTTCGAAATATACGTTTCTTGCGACATATACGGCCGTATCTTTTTTTTCGTTAACTTAGAAGTTTGATTTTTTTACAGCTTCAAGGGAGCGCAGACCTGAGTACATGGTTTTAATTTCAACTCGATACCTCCACGCGTTCTCGAGATAAAGGGTCTTGACAGACAGACAGACAGACAGACGGACAACAAAGCGATCCAATAAGGGTTCCGTTTTTTCTGCATGCTTGCTTGCTAGCTTTATGCATGCTTGCTTTTATGCTGCATGCTTGCCTGCATGCTGCATGCTTGTCTGCATGCATGCTTGTCTGCATGCATGCTTGTCTGCATGCATGCTTGTCTGCATGCATGCTTGTCTCCATGCATACTTGTCTGCATTCATGCTGGCTTGCTTGCATTATGAATGCTTGCTGGCTGCATGTCTGCTTGCATAACATGAATTATTATATGAATTTGATTTTAGATTAAGTAATCATTATATGTTTTAAGTAATATGCAAAAATAGTGTTATTGTAAATGAATGTTATACTAAATGTTCTTATACTAGATAAACGTTATGTGTTTTAATAACTATATAATGTAAATGTTATATTAAACGGCTGTTATATTAAATGAGTTTAGCTCAATCGTTTGTTATTCGTTTCAAAATTATGTATTTTAAAATTATATTAAATAAGTGTTATATTAAACAAAACTATATCATTTGATTGTATATGTTTTGATCATTATACGATATGTTGTTATATTATACATTACACACCCCATGGAACACATCAGCGGGCAAGGAGTTTCACTGTTTTTTTTAAAGTAGGTACTTTTATGTTGTTGTATTATCATCAGCCCATTTTTATGTCCCCACTTATTTATTTATTTATTTGGACAATCATTGAAATATATACAAAATTGTAACATTTAGTTCAGTGCTACACTGTATCCTACTGATGTTGACACATAATTTCTGATTTACAGCAGCCTACTGCTGTGGCACGAGCCGTCCCTATGGATGGATGGAGGGAGCACGAGCCATAAACATCCACGTGAGCCCAGTGCGCATTGGTGGTTATTAACGACTGCTAATGCAGATAGGACCAACGGCTTTACGTGCCTTCTGAAGCATGCAGGAGCTCGAAATTATACATTTTTGGTCACATCCGATGACAAGAAGTAAGATAGTTACAACATAAAATTTTAATGGAAAAATCTACCAGCCTGAGGAAGCTCGAGTGGGAATCGAACCCACTACCTTTCTTTCGACAGTGAGGGTAGTAACTGCACAGTGACGTAATACCGCTGGCTTGCAGCGTAAATCACAAACTACTAGAAAAAATCGACGCGTCTTCTGGGGCCTCGGTAGCTCAGCGGTCAGAGCATTGGACCGGTTATCCAAAGGTTGTGGGTTCGATTCCCACTCGAGCTTTCTCAAATTTTATCTCGTTATAATATACATATAGCATTTTGAATGCAAAATTCAAAATAATATAAAGAAGTATGAAGATGCTTAACTTCAGCATTCGCAACCCAAGCTAATTAAACCACCAATACGCCATCGTGTTCCTCCTAATATTACATATACAACAATAAAGTGTCTTAAGTATTAGCCTACTTATGCTATTCTTACTAAACTTTCATGCTCGCGATGCACCTAATAGATTTTTCCGTCTCACGAAGCCGTCTCGAGCCACCCGGGTGCACTGACCGGCAGCCAATCAAGTAATCACGCGTCACCACTGACAGTTAATAGCGAAACTGTTTGGCAAATCCAATAAAACTTGGCACCAAACGAGAGACGGTAGATGTAGGTACGTATGTAGGTATATAGGTAGTTAACACCCAGATATTTGGTCTGTGGAAGTTAATTTGGTAAGCACCGTCTTCTTCTGTATCGTGTCTTCTCGTATTCATTCCCTAAAAAATATACTTTAATTTTTTCCTTACTTGGCCTTCATCTTACCTGAAGTTAAGTGATGTTAACGACGAAGGCGGAAGCGCACTTCACCCGGAATTCTAAACTACTGCGGCACGGCTATCTTATCTCTAACTGCCGGAACACAACAATGTGTTACGGCGACATCATATTTAGATAAGATGGTGGTTACTAGCCAAGCGGAATAATAACTGGTAAGGGTTGCTACCAATATTTATTACCAACCAAGCTAAGAACACAAACATGGATCCCCGGCTGGGAGTCGAATTCGAGACTTCTGGGATCTGAGACGTTTATGGGCTTTTTAATGTTAAATAGGACATTAATCAATTAAAACGCTAATTACAAATTTATAATAGAAAATATCTTACCACTGTAATAAACATAATACTTGGCATTGAATAGTTATTCCATGTTTTGTCTCTTTGACTCTTATTAAATTAACATGACAGGGAACGAGACACGGCATATCTATCCCAAGCTTATACTCTATTTATTACTAAGGACCAATAAAAATAATATGTTCCCAAATAAATGAGAGTTAACAAAAAATCCTACACCATCTAACATGATTTTCGTAAACTTCAAAATTATGATTCCAATCAAAACCTCCGTGGAGGTTATCCAAATGTTTCATTAGCGAATGAATTCATCTAACATCAGGTTCTACCTGAATTGAATAACGATACGAGATGTCTACGACCTCTTAATTTCTTCGCCGATACGTGTACGAAATCCCAGAGAAAAGCTTTCGAATTCAAACGAACGCGTAGGTTTTTAGAAACGCATAAAAATAGAAAAACAAATCGTAGTCAAACTAGCTTGGGAGCTAGAGTGCCATAAATTGTATAAGCAAAATAAGTATTGGTACAAATAAATTTAAAAATCACATATTATTAAAGATGGTCTTATGCCAATTGTACAGATGCCTGCACATCAACCTCATCATCCAAAACCGACAAATTTCTTCAAAACATTTTCAACCATATTGCTTAATACTAAAGTTCAAAGTCTATCGAGGAAATTTGACAGTTTGTGGTAGGTTGATGTGCAGGCGTGTGTACATAGATAATTTAATTGCATTTAAGCTCTGTTTTCTGAGTCAACGAAAAAGTTTTAATACAATACAACAGAAATGGTAAAAACATTTACATTACACACACTCACGGGCTTTCAAAAATATACGTATTATTAATGTATAACAATATATTAACTGCCTCTGTGGTGTAGTAAATAATAATAAATTCGTTTACTTTCAGGCAACAATTTTAACAACAAGTATAAGACCGGTGGTCTTAAACTAGTGGTTAAAGATCACCGTTCACCGGTCTCAGACCTCGAGGTCCGCCTTACTAGCTACAACGATCTCTTTTAAATAAGTCGCCGTAACACCAATGTTTGTAGCATTATTGTGTTCCGACATTTAAGAGATAAGATAGCCCAGTGCCTCAATAGTTAATGATTCCGGGTGAAGTGCACTTCCACCTTGGGCTCACCACTTAAGATCGGTTACGATGAAGGCAAAGTGCGTTCACCCTCGGATTTTTATAATAAAAGTCGTGTTGTGGCTGGCCAGGCGGACTTAAAACAAGCCTTCACCACCAACCAGATCGAGTACAAAAACGCTTGGAATCGAAACAGCCCTCTGAGTCTGAGATCTATGGTGTAACCACTAGACCGCGAAGAGACTCCCTGTGATTACGAACCCTGCGAGGGGTTGGGAACCTTGGTATAAAATAAAATGCAAAATAAATGCAAGTAGGTTCGTATAAAGTGTTTCCTTTCAATATAGAAGGTATGTTACGTATATTCAAAAATCTACTGTGCCGATAATTACGAATTACATATTGAATAATTAATAGTACTTACCTAACTGCGAGCGAATGGTTTGAATGTAAATGCGGTCAAGCTCAAACTAAACTACTAAAAGTAATAAGCCTATATACTGTCCCAATGCAGGGCACAGACTTCCATCATTGAAAGCACGTATTCACTAAAACTGTTGGGTATTAGCTTAATCACTGTGATCACACGGGACAAATGTATCAAAAGATTCAAATCACATCAAGTCCGACGCGGGAATTGAACCGGGACCTCCGGTTATAATCCAAGCTCTACCCCTCGGCTGTGCGAGGTGGTTTTAATGTCACTTTTAGAATAGTTTTCATTTAGGAATTTAGGTTTTGTTTCTTCGTTTTCAATTTTATTGATCTGGCTTGTCAAATACTTTCTGTGATTAATATAACCCATTTACAGAAATCAGGTATTTTTAATTGACTACGTGTGTTTTCATTGTAACAATTGTTCAGTCATTTCTGACATCACATTCAGTAGACAATAATGTATGCGATAGATCATTGGCACAAGAACTTTCACACTGTATCTACAAGAGAAGTTCAGAGAGGTTTGCATCTTCGGTCGTTGACCATCGCCCCTCAAGAGCTGGGTTCATTGATAAATAAATTGGTTTTATAGCGTGCAGTAAATTTTTTATAGAACTAGCTAATCTTTTTGGGGAACATCGGCTGGTTTGGCAAGTTCCTAACAAACGTGTTGCGTGGTACAACACTCGCTTGATTGCGATAGGAGTGAAATGTAGTGACAATTAAATTTACAATGCATCTTGGGAGTCAATGACCCCGCTTTTTTATGTACTCCTGCACACCAAAAGTCAGACTTCTGACATATAGTTTAAACTCTATTGAGGAAATTTGACAGTTTTATGTGACTTTTTTTCTGGTAAAATTCACTGAACGAATCATCCAGTCCGAGCGGGTATGTAGGGTTGGCCAGATCCTTAGCTGACACACTAAAGCCCAAATCACCCGTCTACCGCTTGGGCGGGATCCCGACAACTTGAAGTCGGTCACGACCCCCCGTCGCGTCTAACCCCAGGGTGCAGGGGGACTCCTCTACGCCTTAATGAGCTGTTTATTTATTTATTTATTTATTTATTTCTATAGGTACACAAACAGATTACAATCAATGCATGAGTACAGTAACATATTTGGTTAACCTTACTAGCTAGACGGAGAGAGAGAGAGAGCCACATAGCCCATAGCACATAGCCACCATAGCATTTTCTGCGACACTTCTTAAAACGATCAACGGTTGATCGATTGATCGATTGATTGGTCGATCCTCGAAATGCTACTACACATTCCCATGATACACTAAACATGCACACTCGCACAGGTCCAAGACACCGTACTCGTAGGACAAGAATACGACACCCCGGTTCACACGCGCTATATAACAGGTACAGACGTTTACCAGGTCGATTTTCCCCACCCCCATGACTTGGTCAATCCAAGGCGAGGTCCTAGCCTATATAAGCACTATCGGGTTCTTCCGCTCCTGATCCGTTCCGAACCACTTAACTTAAAGAAAAAAAGTAGGTGTCGGGGATACACTTGCGTGATGGGATCCTCTAAAAATCCTCTGACGGTGTTTCGATAACGCAGCCTGAGCAACCCTTTAAGTTTCTCACCGCCCCCAAAAGAGTCGGGTGACACTGAAAAGACAGCGTGAAGCAAGTCAAGAAAACTTTCCAAAGAAAACGTTGTAATTATTGGATGATATTTAAGTGTTATAGCCGTGCTATGGCTCATATTAGGAACCCTCATGTGCTCTTCCGTTCTTTGGGCTAGTATGACGCGTTATGAGTCATAACGCGTCATACTAGCCCAAAGAACGGAAGAGCACATGAGGGTTCCTAATTCGATCACCAAACCGACATTGCGCAAGCTACTTTACTAAAGCTATCGAGATCTTCAAAGCATTTGAAGTTCTAAATTTAAATTTTCCTTCGTTTCGAATGCCTCTTTGTTTTTGGTATTAAATACGACCATAAAGTTAGATAGACGAAAGCAGAGACAATAGTGCATACGCATTCTGCAGGCTGCAGCTAACGATCGCGCGGTTTTCTCCCGCTTTCTAGAACTTTCACTACCGAAAGGCAGACAGACAGACGAAACGGCTCGTACTATTTATCGGAAACATGACTCAGCTCTGTTCGAACTGTATGTTGTAAGTAGAAGGAAAATCCTTATGGTAGATAACATAGCGAAAGTATGTTTTCGGTTACTATTTATGATGACAAGATGAATCGTAAACCACCTCGGTCGGGGAAGTAGAGGTTAGACTACCGGCACAAATAAGGAGACTCAGAAGGTATGCTTTATTAAGCAATACATACCGCGCTAGAGTAACGCACACATAGACCTCTCACGGACACGGATCTCGGAACAGCTCGGGGCAGGCCGAGCGCAGCTGTTGCGAGATTCCGTGCCGGTGAGGTGTTGTCTGTGTGTGCGTTGCTCGAGCGCGTTTGTATAAAGTTTACCCTCTGCAGTCTCCTCATTTTGTACTACCGGTGTCAGATTCGGCCCGACCAAATTCGATTCCACTATGTCGCACTAAGCGCTTCATGTCATCATGTTTACTGCGCACTGGCAAGACACAAAACACAAAATAAAAAGAAATCCGGAAAAGTATAGTACTTCGCCAAAAAATATTAGATTAACATTGAAATTTTACGGGAAGGCATTTAATGGTTGCTAAAGTCTAAAATCAGTTACGTACGACCCCGTATTTTAATAATTAATGGAAAAAATGTCGATTACCGGTTCCTGTCGAGCACTGGGAGGGGATAGCAGGGTTACTATCCCCTCTTTTCCAAGGGGATGGCTCAGGACCACGGAGTCGGATGGAATCAGGCAGGATTGGGAGACGTTCGCACACTCTTGTGGTGAGGTCGATGTGAGTACAGCAAACTTATATAAAACATCATCATCACCATCATCTCAGTCAAAAGACGCTCACTGCTGGACAAAAGTCCAAGGATCTCCACAAGGACCGGTTTCGTGCTGCTCGCATCCAACGGCTTCTCGCAACCTCCACCAGATCGTTAGTCTACCTTGTTGGAGGCCTTTTTACACAAAACATGTGAAAGTTTAATTGCAGATTAGCATTCGTTTGTTTACCAGTTATCTTAACATCATCTCTTCCCATTGATCTTCGATTTGTTATCATCTTATTACGATTAATCATCTACTGTTTCGCGTCTATGGTTACATAGCCATAGACAAATTCAACTATGGCTTAACTTTGACGATACATCCCAACAAACGCTTTAGCTACCCTTTCTTGAAGATCCAGACGCTATGTTAGATTAGATACAAAGAAAGCAATCACACAATCTCGTGAGCAAGTGTGTCAAACGAAAAAAGCTAGCCAAATAGAAATCATTAATTATATTTAAAAAAACATTACAAGTACACCTTAACATTGACCGACATTGCGATAATAAAACCTTAAACGTAGCCTGGTAAAGTTGAGAATTGAATAATAGTAAAAGTGACTGTTTTGAGTGAGAAGAGTAGTTCACGGCCACTTTCACTGCTTTCTCCGACCTAAATGCCGTAGTTGTCGTAGGTCGATCTAGCGACCTTCGGGTACTTTTGGTTTTATCTATCACTTTCGGTGTCTGTGGTAGAAAGTTGTGACGTCACGCCCGGTAGGTGAATGGGGGAACGCCCGCAAATAGGTCAAGATCCGAGCAAAGACAACGGAGAGGAGAGGTCGGTACGGTATTGTTTTTTTATATATATCTTACTGGCAAGCACTTGGCCTTCATACCTACCTTCACTTACCTAACTACCCGGAATCCTTAACTACTGAGGCACTGGCTATCTTATCTGTAGCTGCCGGCACTTAGCAATGCTACAAATATCGATGTTATGGCGACATATATAGATAAGATGGTGGTAGCTAGCCAGGCGGGCAAACAAACCCTACCAACAACCAAACTGAGTACACAAACATGTACCCCCTCGCTGGGAATTGAACTCGGGACCTCTCGGGGAATGACCAATCAGACAATTTGAGCTCTAGCAAATAGGATGGAGAGGAGAGGCTCGTAACGTCTTGATACTTTAATGGATCCTTTCTAATGAAACTCTACGCTCAAGGAACATACAGAAACCTAATGACCAATCAAACAATTTTAGCTCTAGCAAAGAAGACGGAGTGGAAAGGTCGGTACGGTATTGATACTTTAATAGGTCAAATACTAACGACACTTTCTATGTTCATATAACCAATCAGACAATTTGAGCAGGGAACATAAAACAGGGAAGAAACTCCAGCGAAGGCTTTTCTGTTCTCCCTTTCTTTTACGGCGTCATTAGCATAATTCAAAAATGGCTTCCCTAAATTACCGGGCCGTGGTGGAGGAGAGAAGCGCCCAGGTACACGTCTGTACCTGGTGTACAGTGAATTGGTTCTTCGTACCCTTGTTCTAAGAGTACGGTGTCTTGGGTCTAAACTAGTGTGCATGTTTAGTGTATTCTGTAAATGTGTAGTGGCATTTTGAGAACGGGCGGGGGGGCGTTCGCAACAGTTATGGGATCGTCGGGGTCATCTAGGACGTGTTTAGGACGCCTAGATGTGAACCGTCTTGTTGGTGGAAGGCTTCCAACATTATAGTTGGCGGCCGCCACAACAAGGGGGTTAGGGTGGTGGGGGGCGTTATTAATGTAACGCATGGAAACGTCCTTGATAAAATCTTTGATATGGGAAGATCAACATCACGGTGGAGGTCTACATTGCGATAGTACCACGGGCAACCCGTGGCACCACGCATGGAACGGTTTTGGAGGGTTTGTAAGGGATACAAATAGGAGGGCGCGGTATGCGCTAAAACTACACTAGCGTAAGTCATGACGGGGCGAATGCAGGCTTTGTAAATTGTCGTCTTACGTCTAAGAGACATTTTACTCCGCCTGTCTATAAGGTGGAATAGCCGACCTAATATGAACGCGGCCCTGTTACGGACGATTTTAAGATGAGGCGCAAACGACAACTTTCTATCGAGGGTGATACCGAGATATTTCACCTGCTTTTCCCAAGGGATAGCACGGTCAAATAGACGAATAGGAGGGCGACGATCGTCGCTACCCCGGGAAAAGAACACTGCGGCACATTCTCGGGGTTAACTTTGTTCCGCCATTTGCAAACCAAACGCCGAAGGGCTTGCGGCCGTTTGGAGTCGGGTGGAAACCGCGGCTTTGTCTCTGCCGGACGAATGTAGCGCGGTGTCATCTGCGAATAGTGCTAGCTCTACGCCCCACGCGTAGAGCTAGCACTTAGCTTCTTCTTGGGGATGTTGTTTACGTAAAGCACAAAACAGGATTGGGGAGAGCAAGGAACGCCGGCTCGAATAGGTCGAGGGGCGGAGAGAGTTCTTTCGACGCGGAAGCGAAAAGAGCGATCCGACAAATCTCGTATGATGTGCACTAGTCTGTCTGGCACGCCAAATTGGTAAAGCTTATAAATTAAGCCGTTGTGCCAATTTTTGACGAATGCTTTGGGTTTAAGGAATTTTATTTCTCATACGAACATACAGAATGAGAACTTAAAACTATATACATACTTAATATTATTATATTCTGCGCAGCGCAGCTACAGTAAAAATGATAAGACATATTAAAAAAAAACAAAAAACACACTTACATGGCAAGCTTCTATGCTGTCAAATATTAATATTGTATTGTTAACCAAAACAAAAACCAAATTAAATAACTTTTTAAAGATACATGGCCATTGTCACTATAACATATAGTTTTCGCTTGTCATTAGCTATTTACTGATAAGCTGTTGTTTTAATGATACTGAATAACATGGTTATATTGTACACACCTATCCAAGTCATATTACCTACGAGCAACACCGATAATACAAAATTTTTCAAAATTCAAAATTCAAAATCTTATTTTTTCAGTTTAGGTTACAAATGGCTCGAACGTCATTATGCCTATATTAATAGGTATGTGTATAATGAGAAGATAGATGCAGCCATAGAGAATCTTGCTAGAAACAAGCTTTAAGCTCATTGGTACTTTAGTTGTTCGTCGTTCTTTGATGTAATTAGTTAAAGACTGTCCCACTGCTGAGCAAAAGCCTCCATCATTAAAATCACAAGTCATCGCGACCATTAATAAGTTAGGTGTTGGCTTAATCACCACACTTGACACATGCGAGTCGGTAGATCACAAACCCAGGGTTATACATTTTGCTCGAGGTAAAAATTAAAAAAAAAATCATATCATCTATTTGCCAGATTGCAATACAAATTACAAAGTACAACATAATTGTGATCTTAAGATTTGTTTTTATTATTTGATTTTATTTATTTGTTTCACTGTAGTCAGCCTGCGTGCAGACGTGCAAAATGTTATTATAATTGATTAAAATTATAAAAAAGTAGTAGTAAGAATGAAATTAATTATTAAAATTCACAATCAAATTTACAATCAAATAAGATAGAATTAAGTGTGTCCAATTTTAAAATCCAGAAATACCTTAACACTATAAAAACAATGTGAGATGAGCCATTCAGTCAATTTTCTTTTAAAACTAAGCCTATAGCCTTAACATAACGTAGTGATAACTTGCTCATTGGCCTTAACCTAGGCCTATAGCGTTTCACGCCGAGCGCTCATGCCACGCAGTCGTAGCTTAAACCACACAAATTCCATTTTCAACTTTGACACATAATCATTAATTTGTTTCTTACAAAACAACAACTTCATAATGTACCTATATTATGGTCTGTGGTATATGCGCATTCAATAACTGCCCCCAACTGACCTGACCAAGAAAAATGTGAACTAAAAAATGACGCTAAAAGGGTGCGGCATGCTTTCACTCCTTGATGGATGTACCCACTTTCCCCATTTTGCTACATATACCTGAGGCGAGGTCGCAACATCAGGCGGAAGGTCAATGACACCTTAAATTGCGACTTTTACCACCGACCACCAGCGTCGCATGCCCACGGTGCTGACGTTCCATTTTTGTTGTCGGTACTTTATCTATACCTACTTTAGTAGTAAAGTGCTTGAGTCCTTAAAAACAGTTTTTTATGTTTTAGTATTGCAATGTTATTTGGAAGAAAAATAAAAAACCTGGTTATAATTTTTTTTTTAAAGTTGTAATATTTTTTTTAAGTATGTGGTTAGGTCTTAAAAATATAAGCCTAAATCCGTTAAGTAGCCGTGCAAGCTGAGTGGTATTTGAAAAATACTACAGTAATATCATATATTAATATTTTTCAGATTTGCGCCATCTGTAATAATAACTATGAACTACTTCAGAAACACGCAAGCCACACGGTGATTTAGAGATGGCGCTATCAAACAAATGTCTCACGTACCGTCGCATTTTTTACAGAGTTAATAATGTAGATGTAGCCATATTTTTGCTAGTAGTTTTGTTAGTATTTACTACTTGTACTTATAGTATTTTAAACTTTAGAAGTCTGATGACAAAAAAAAGAGGTTGGTATTTAAATTATTGAAATTTTTGATTTTTGTTTAATTTGGTAATACTTACAGCTAATCATTTTTATTCAGAATCTTTCATATTATTTCTTAACGAGTTATTGTTATTATAGCAGAATTATAATAATACAATGGCAACATTGGATGCGGCTGTCACCCGTCTCAGCCCATCTGTGTGTCAAGTTGTCAATTTGCCATGATTTGGCGTTAGTACTGTCTGTCAGTTTGTACGAATTTCATGTGCGAAATTAGAATAATGTTGACTGAAAACCTATTGTTATCACAAATTTTAAGTGTTTTCTTATTCTGTAGTCCTATATTAGCAGAATGGAACACCCGAGATTACGTTCGGAGAGAGCATTCTCTCACAAAGCCTTACCAAGGTGAGTGACCTGACTCGATTGACTTTGATCTTCACTACTTCACCTACTTGATACATTCGTGTTGGAATTACACGTGTATTACAATGTATGTCTCTTTTGCAGGGAGTGGAATGTCGGTGCCTTATTGGGATTTCCTAGGTAACACAATAGTGACATCGAATTACGTCCGACTCACGCCAGACATGCAATCCAAATCTGGTGCCATTTGGAACACAGTAGTGAGTCTAATTTTATGATATTGAACGTCCACGATGCGCTTCCCTACCTGCTACTATAGCGACCTCAAGACCTACCTACTTTTTGATCAATAACACAAGGTGTAGGATGTGGTTAATTTAGTGCCAGCAATTTAGTGTCTACATATTGATGTACCTATCTATCTAGCATAGCCAAAATAATCTAACAAACCATTAGGTATGCTAGATAACTTTCAATTTTAAATTCAATTAAAGATGTAGCCAGACTGTCGGTTGTGGGTTAGAATATAACGTAAGAAAAAACAACCTTATGAACTTAATCTATTTTTGTTTAATTTCCGATTCTATTATATATTAAGTCTTACTATATTATCAGTGTTAAGAACAATGACTTATGTTGACTGTTTAAACAAGCCAATTAGGTTATAACAACATTTTATCTGTTGTACTAACCATGTTAATTATTGATACAAGTGTATCAGCTTACGAATTATAGGCTATATCAAACAGAACACACCAAAAACTAAGTATGAAGAAATCATTGTGGTATTAAAATAATTTATACTTAAATGATTCAGAAGGCATGTAAAGCCATTGGCCCTGTCAATACCAACCACCTATTCGGACAAGGCCTGTGTGGTGGTTTATGGCCTATTCTCATTGTGGTGTTACCATCCACAGGGGAGGCTTGTGCCCCATCAGTGGGGATATAAAATATATTGGCTGGTGGCTGAACTGTACTTTAACTTTTGTTAACAAGGTACAGTCGGGGAGTCAGTAAGCTGATTAAAGCAACTTTAGTGGCAAAACTTGTTGGCATATAATGAAAACGAACCTTACTGCTAAAGAATTATAGAATTTTTTCAAACAGCACTCAAATTTTTTTTCTCAGGCATATGTAAAATTGTATGGTTATACGATATGACCTATTTTACTTTAATAATGTTTTGTTTATAAGCCAAACATATGAAGGTCAAAAAGTTGTAGGTTCAAGTTCCAAGTAGAGACATTATGTTTTTCAAGTAGTATATCATTTTTAGTATACATTTTTTTTTTAATTTTGAATTTGATATATATATATATATTTAGACAACATCACATACATTGTTCTGATCCCAAGGTAAGTAGCTAAAGCACTTGTTTCATGGAAATCAGAAACAACAACGGTACCACAACCACCCAGACCCGACACAATATCGAAAAGTTCGTTTTCGACATTGACCCGACCGGGAATCTAAATCGAACATAAATATAGTATATGCATATAAAGATTAATTCCACATCATTTTTGACACCTCTAAAATATTTGGCAAGTCAAGTTCAGTATAAGTACTGTGAAGTAATCTTGAAACAAGTTTAAATAACATTCTATTAATTATCCATTACTAAACAACTGGAAGGAATTGAATTCACAAGCATAACTGCCAACCTGATTAACGTTTTATATGCATATGCAAACATACTCTTATAGCACAGTGTAATGTTCATTTTATGGTTTAATAATTTGTTTTGCGACAAAATTTGCGTTAAAATTATATAAACATAACAAAACATTTTATAAATAGCTTGCCTACTTCTTAACTGATGATAAATTTTTGGTCACCCATCCGATGACCGGCCTTTGCGAAAGTTGCTAAACCTCAGCACTCGCAGACCAAGCACGTTAACCACAATCGAGTTAATCGAGAACCTCAGTGATTAAGTTATACCGATCAATTGTAGTGATGACTTGATTTCAATGATGGAGGCCTTTGTGTTGCAGTGGAACGGTTATAGGCTATTTACTTTTATGAAGCCAAACTTCTTATTCACCCTCGTCTTTAAAAGTAGTACTTATCAGAAAACATTATTTATATATTTCTTTTTACTTTCAGCCATGTTACACTCGCAACTGGGAGGTGCAAGTCCAATTCAAAGTGCACGGTCGTGGGAAGGACCTGTTCGGTGATGGACTCGCGCTGTGGTACGTGCGGGACCGCATGCAGACCGGGCCGGTGTTCGGCAGCAAGGACCACTTCTATGGTCTAGCTATCATACTGGACACTTATAGCAACCATAACGGGGCCCATAACGTAAGTATACATGAGAAATTTGTTTTATTTACAAGTAAGGGTTAATAAGTTAAATACGACTAGCAACTGTAAGTGCTAATTACGAGTTTTAAGCATCATTCGATTAAGTTAACTACTATAAAGGAGAATTTTCAATAATATAAATTTTGCTTCGCCTTTCTCGTTATCGTAAACGTGATCGAATTACATATAAAACTGGGATTGGGCACTCGGGAACACTTTTCGCAACAGTACAGTATATCAACCACAATTTACTAGGCGTTTTTTTGTGCGATTGACAACGAAGCGTTTACATGACATTCTTTTGACGATGCCGCGCGATGAATTTGATTTTTTTTTTTCAAGTCGAATGCGTGATTAGATGTTTTATAGTATGCAATCTATGATATAATGTCAGATCCTGAAATTGCGCATCGTCTGTAAGGGAAAGCTTATGCCATCAAGTTCGTCAGCATATCGCACTACCAAACTAACTAACTCAAAATATACTAATATTTAAGATTGTACCTTATTTTAATAATAATACGGCCTAATCTCAAATTTATTAAATAGTTTTTGGTACTTCGATATATTTGTATCATATAATATGTTCAACTTTTTTTTTTCTATAACAGCACCAGCACCCGTACATATCGGCGATGATCAACAACGGGTCGCAGCACTATGACCACGACCGGGACGGAACCCACACCCAGATCGCCGGGTGCGAGGCCAAGTTCCGCAACTACAACCACGACACGCACCTCTCTATCATGTATAAAGACGACACGCTTATCGGTAAGAGAATATGCACCTCATTCGTATGGCTATAGAGTTCTAGAGTGGGGATAACGCTGTAATATGAAACTGCTTATTACTGGACTAAATTTCGCATCCACAACCACGACACTCACCTCTCCATCATGTATAAGGACGACACTCTTATCGGTAAGAGAATATGCACCTTATTCGTATGGCTATAGAGTTCTAGAGCGGGGATAACACTGTAATATGAAACTGCTTATTACTGGACTAAATTTCGCATCCACAACCACGACACTCACCTCTCCATCATGTATAAGGACGACACGCTTATCGGTAAGGGAATATGCACCTTATTCGTATAATCATAGAGTGTTAGAGTGGGATCTGATCCAGGATATAATATAGATTATGAAGCCTTGCTCATTAATAAAGGAAAAAACATCTTACTAATATGACCAAAGAGTAAATAACGCCAGAAGACATTACCAACTCTTTGTATGCTAGGCGAAATTCTGTAACTAAACCCATGAAATGGACCTCTGCATCTTGTATAAGGACGACACGCTCATCGATAAGGGAATATGTATCTTATTCTTATGAACATATAGCAAATAATAGACTGCTGTACTAAATCCGCAACCATAACCATGACACGCATCTCTCCATCATGTATAAGAACGACATGCTTATCGGTAAGAGAATATGCACCTTATTTATATTATTATAAAGCACATAATAGACTGCTGGGCTAAATTCCGTTTCTACATCCACGACACGCAATTCTCCATCATGTATAAGAACGACACGCTTATCGGTCAGGTAATATGCATATTATTAATGAAACCACAAAGTACATTATAGACTCTCTGGATGTTGGGCTAAATAACACAACTACTAATAGTAGTACGCGTGTCGTAAGACACGCGTCACTACATCATGTATTAGGACGACACGCTTATCGGTAGTATGTAATCCAGGACATTATATAGAATATTATGATCCTTGCTCATTGGTAAAGGAAAATGCACCAATGGCAAAGAGCCAATAAATAACGCCAGAAGACATTACCGACTCTGGAGGTTCGGTGAAATTCTGTAACTAAATTGTGCTCGCTTAATTCTGGGTATATGCATCTTATTAATATGAACATAAAGCATTTAATAGACTCTAGGTGCTGGACTAAATTCCGCAACTACAACACTATCATTATTTATTATACTATTACGAATATTTTATTATAAATATTTTATGATTACATAACCATAATGCTTATGTAAATAAATTGTTATATGTCTCATTTCTCTGTCGCATCTCCAAGAGATGGAATATTGTACCAGTACACATTTTCCCTTCTTATTTGGGGTCCTTCAAACGAGGTGTGACCTTGTGGGCTAGCAGGGTGAGGGTGACTGATGCTGCGTTGTTTTCAAGCTGCACTAGTTGTCTTTGCGGCTGGACTTCATTTCCTCTTAAATATGTCTGCCTCTTGTTCCAGTGTCCACGGATCTAGAGGGGAAGAATGCCTGGAAGGAATGCCTGAAGGTCGAAAACGTGCTCCTTCCTACTGGCTATTTCTTCGGCGCGTCGGCCACGACTGGCGACCTCAGTGACAACCACGACATCATAGCCATCAAGATGTACGAGCTGGACTTGTTGGAGACGGTGAGTTATCTTTATAATCGCCCAGTCATCACCTGAAGCTCAAGAAGGGAAAAATCACGAAACATCACAAGGAGGTGGAGGGTGTAGTGGGATATCACGTGTATTTATTTTCTTCGCCCATTCAATGTCAACAACTACCGTCATTAACATCCGATCATAATATTTTTACAAATACTAAAGATCAGTTAAGAAATAAGAAGGGCGCCTTTGGCTTTCAAAGTAAAAAAGTAAATAGTGTTGAATAATTTCGGCGGGCTGGTTAGAATCACGATAGCTCAATTGGGAGAGCACCTGACCCGGTATGTCAGAAGGGTGCAGGTTCAAATTCTGCTTTTCAACATTTGTGTTTTAGTAATTTGTTTCGCAACAAAATTTGCGTTTAAATTAATTAATAAAACATTTTGTATTAACTATCTAATATTTAACCATTATGTTAGTTTTGTTTAGGTATATCATTGTCAAATAGTATGTAAGTTTTTTATGGTTAATAAAGATTATTTCTATTTCCATTTCTATTTACAGCAAAATAAAGACGAGGACAGATCGCAGATAATCCCTTCAGCCGCGTCGTTTGAAGCTCCTCGCGACAGAGTGGAGGACGCCAAACCTGTCATGTCCGGCATTAAAACATTTTTATGGATGATGACAGTCGCCATAGTGCTCATAGTTCTAGTAGTACTTGCCATCATGTGGTACCAGAAACGGCAGGAGCAGTCGAGAAAACGACTCTACTGATTGGTAATAAGTCACTAATTAAGTTAACAGTCTTTTTGTAACTGCAGAGTCTATGGATTTGATTGGTCGATGGGATCAGTTGGCTGTCTTATGATATGGGTTGGTTTGTTGGGATTGTGAATTGCAGTACCCATTATTACTTATGATGAGCAGACAAGTTTTTGATTAATATCATGTCGGAGTGGCTAACATCAAATTTTACCCCAAAGATAAAATTTTGGGGCAAAATGAGTTACGAACGTATTATACTTTTTTGTTTGATTTAACTAAACATCAAGTTGATTACGTATTTGCGTGCGTGCGTGCGTGAATGTTCACGCAACACCGTTATTGTAATATCCCTATTGACAACAACAATTCTTTAATTCACAATCTCCTATATACATTTGGTGGTACTTCTTCCTACTCAACTTTGAATATCATGTTATACCTGATAGCATGGACTAATTAGTAAGTAGCCCGGTATTGGCCTTACCAAATATGTAAGTGAACTTTTCCGCTTGATTTGTTAATTAAGTTGTATGTATTGTATAAACTTTAGTTGTAGGCACTCAACATCTAGTATTTTGTATGTTAAACTTGTAACATGTAAAATATTGATGTACTTACATGACTGTATGCTGCCAAAATAAAAAGGAAATAAATGAAATAAATTAATTAATTAAAAAAAAGTTATAATAATAGAACACTAAAAGTATAAATGACGTCACGTAACAGTTTTTTTAAACATTAACCCATTTTTTTACAAAAAATTTGTATGCACACGGATCATATTGGTAAGTTCTTCATCTTTGCTATGCTTGGGCGTGACGTGGGTAATCGGGGGAGGAAAATAAAAATGGCCGTTAAGTTTGCTTTACTTTTGATACAAAATATGATTTAACAGTCAACAGATCACTATCAAATTATCCAAATTTCACCGACACTCCACCGAACACGTAACGTGCGCGCGCGATACCAATGGATTACGAAGCAAGTGCCGCCGTCGTTTTCTATCGCTCGTTGACATTAGCGCCCGAGGTTGTGTCAGAGTGGTAGTGACGTCACATCCGCTTATCACACAGCCACTCTATGGTCGATGCGCCGCCAAGTTTTTAATAAACACTCATTTGACTGAACACAATAGTGACGTCTTAATTCGTCATTCCCATACAATTACTATTTTTTTAAATATCGTTTTGACAGTTGCTAAAAAGTTTCTCTATTGAATTACTAGTCAACTACCCAATTGGTGTGTGCGATAGAGATAACACTCTGGTGAATTATCTTCTCTTTCTAGCGTCTATGAAATGTTTGTTACTAAGTAGTGGGCACTGTCATTCAGAAAATTGGTTGCTGTATAGAGTTGGTTAATCCCTTCTGTGTACATAGTTGATAGTTGGACAATTATATTGAACCGAGTAATAAGAGATAAGATTCGTGTCAATAATTCTAATGAGAGTAAATAAAACAAATTAATTTAGTTTTGTATATGACTTGAATTATAAAGGTTAATGATATTTACGTTTTATTATATGCCGTTATGATATAGATGTTCTGTTCCGATCCTGTACTTTAAAAAGGTCATATTGGCAGGTGTACTAAAAGCAATTATTTTTTATTTTATTGTAAATCCTTAGTAAACTCTTTAAATGGTCATTCATTATTGTGAATCTTTTACAATTACCATATTATGATTGTACCATACGATTATAATTTTAATTATTATAAAAAAAATAATGACATTATTATACAAATTGCCCCTTTCAGATCTGTTAAAGTAATTTCAACTTTCTTTGTTTCTCGGGAAACTGTCTAACGTTTTCAAATAAACTCAATGCAAAACTGACATTGTAGTCTTTTGTTTTTTCCTAGTAAGTAGGATTACGATTCCATCACTGTAACTAACTTGAATATATCTACAGACTACGCGATTTCCGTGTACAAACCAAACTAGCTCATATGGTATTGTGTTAGAGTACATTTTTACACCAAAACAAAACCGGTGACAGACGGTACTTTTGTAAGACCCTGAATAAAACTTAGCAATATAACTTTTTAAACTAATCAAAGTTCTATGATAGTGATAATAGAGGTTATTTTAACTTTATGAATACCTTGCTCATGTTTTTATTATTTAGATCTGATATTTTGACACAGATACATGCGTCATGCATTTTAACGGTTGTACACACGCCTGCGCATCTAACTACAGCACTTTCAAATTTCCCCAATACACTTTGAACTTTATGTATATGGCATATGGTTGAACATTTATTGCAGAAATTTGTCAGTTTTGGATAGGTTGAAGTGTAGGGGTCTGTACTAGAGAACTAAAAAATATATCGGATACGCGATATGGGAGATAACAAAAACATGGTTATACCGTTCGAAATGACTGCAGTTCAAAATTCAAAAGACTGAGAGTAAATCCACGATTATAGTAAATTGGCTATATTGATTTCTAACATTCCTATGTAAAGAACAATATTATCGTGGCGGATATTGTTTTACGACTCACGACTTGTGAACTATACTTTATTTATATTATTTTGAATTTTGCATTCAGAATGCTATCTAAAGTTACAAGATAACATTTTACTAGAAGAAATAAAACAGCCTCAGGAAGCTCGGATACCTTTGGATAACCGGTCCAATGCTCTGACCGCTGAGGGGGGGCTCGGTATCTCAGCGGATAGTTGATTTTTTTCTAGTAAAATGTTATCTTATAAATATACTGTATTCATAATATTGTTTAATATTTCGATTCTAGAATCTATGCGCTTTAAATTAACTAACAATAAAATGTTATGTCATTTCTAGTTTATAGAGTCACGTGGTATAACACTGTTTCAGTATCACTTCTAGAGTGTTGGGGTTTCCGATTGTGATATGTTTGTCACTGTCAAATCCATAGATATAAATAGAGACAAAGCATGTGGAACTTTCTAATTATGATTGCAGAGTTGAGTTTACAAGTGCTCCTAAGGATATTTCTTGCGGTATACCTCGAGGTTCTATACTATTGTCTCTATAATTTATACTATCGGGTCATTACTATTTTTAATTTACGTCAACAATATAAGTAAAATAGGACTAACCGGATACTTAACACTGTATGCTGATGACACATGCTTGTTTTACTTCGACCACTCAGTCCACTCCACAATCGCCGACGCCCAAAAATATCTAGATACCTTAAACCAATGGTTGCTGTCTAATTTGTTAACAATCAAAACATCGTACATGATACAAGCCGCAACAAATAAAGATATTCCTGACTTCGAACCACTTAAAATAAATAATGAACCTATTCAAAGATCATATCAAGAAAAATACTCGGTTGGGTTGCCGATTGATAACAAAACTAACTTGGAGGCCACACATTGAGCACGTCAAATCTAAATTAACTTGGACTAAATATGGGAAAAAAACAATACTGTTTGAGGGAGCACAGCTGTTTAATAGGTTACCAGATGAAGTGAAAAGTTGTGAGACTATATACATGTTTAAAATAAACTTAAACTGCATATCGCAACGAGTACTACTTCCTTCCTTCCTTGAAACACGGAGGAAAATCGAGAATAATGTTTTGTCTGACCGCACCCACTTTGGAATTTGTTGCTCAACGTACAAAAGCGTTTTGATGAGATCAACCTTTGTGTGCTTTATATAGCCCTTTTCAAACAACACGACAAAATTATTGCTAGATTTGTTTCAAATGTCGTCGGTGAGCGTGCGAGACGTAAGAGCAGTTTGTAAGAATCCGCGTATCTGCTTTTGCACAATTTTGCAATGAGACAAAAAAAAATACGTGAATATCTTGGCCATTTAAATGTATAACATTTGTCCGACTGAAATTGGTAGCTACTTCTTTGGCAAAGGCAAATAACAACAACAAAAAATACACTTAAGGCTTGTTTCACACGTACCACAAATAGAACACGTCGCAGCGTGTGTGCACGTGTTATGATTGTGGTACGTGTGAAACAAGTCTAAATAGCCAAGATAATCACTTTTATCGTTTTTTTGCAAAATAAGATATGTGTCGTGTACTTTTTAAATAAATTTGTTTGATTTGCATAAAGTGTCCCCTGGTAGATAAAAGTTTAGGAGTTAGAGAATTATAAGTCTATTTTAATGTTATCTTTTAGTTTTCCGATAGTTTCCACTATTCCTAAACGGAATTAAAACCGTAACTTGTTTTCTTAAAGACACTTGTTATTTATTATTTTCCTTTCTTCCTTAGGACTGTTTGTTTATGTAAATCCTTTTAATCCTAAAACAATGCTAGTTATGAAATCAAAGATCTTACATTACAATCTACAACAACTACAATCTCTGTAGTTTATATATAATAAGAACTTTGTATGGCTCGGCTGTACTTACTAATTAGTTTATCTGTAAAACTAACTTGTACCTATGTATGAAGACAGTAAAGCCACCAAAGAGCACGCTTTACCAAAGAGTACCGTGTGTTTGCTAATAGGGCAAATAGCATTGCGTATAGGAATACCTTGTTGGAGGCCTGCCCACACTGCGCTTTCCGATACGCGGTCGCCACTCGAGAACTTCCGCCCCAGCGGCCGTCGGTCTTGCGAGCGATGTGCCCTGCCTACTGCTCTAGCTTAGCAACTTTTGGTAGTGCTAAGCCGTTTGTCCACCGCCACCATCACCGGGACGTCACCGACAACGAGATTATTTCTGGCCGAGATCAAGTTGACGTGACGGCGATCGTTGGTCCATTGCGACGATCTCGGTGATTCAGTCAGTTTGTTGTAGTTGTGCGTGGTAGTGCGTAGAAATAAAACAAACTAGGGAATGGCTGTGTTCAACCGACGACAACTTCTTCTTCTGCTTTTGTACGTTAGAAGGCGTAGGCGACGCAAAGAATTTTGGAATCATCCGATAATACGTGAAAGATACATTACAGGAGCGATTTATGTACTTCACAAGTTGCGGCAGCATGACGAGAAGTTTTTTAACTACTATAGGATGTCCACTAAGTTTGGCTTTTATTACAAACAATCGCAAGTAGTGTAGCCCACGTGAGCAAAGCCGCGAGCAAAAGCTAGTTTTTGATAAAAATAATCAAAATCAATTGCGGTGCGACGACAACGCGGACGTCACGGCGGCGGCGGCGCCTGCATAGATGGACACGTTTTAACGTGTTTTGTATTGCCGCCACTTCGGCCCGTCACAATCTCGGGCCGAGTTCTAGCGGTAGCGCCGAACTAAGCGATATTTCGGCGGTAGGGATGACACGGCTCTCAGGTGACGGGCGTGCGGTGGACACACGGCCTTAGTAAATTTATGTATCGCTAAATCGGCGCCGTCATCTTGTTGTCGGTGACGTCCCGGTGACGGTGGCGGTGGACAAACGGCCTACTCTTTGGTGTCTTTACTATAATCACCTCGACTTTCTCTTTTAAAATTACTGCTGATGCTTTCTGAAACACGGAAACTACAAAATGTTGTAGTTAGATAACCTCCCCTTGGGGGTGTAACCACGAGCTCTAATAGCAGTATTATTGCAGTTGCGAAAGCGAGACGCGTGTAGCGGCGAATATACATGCATCTCTTTTCCACAACTGCAATAATAATTCAGTTTCAGTATCACTTCTAAAGTGTTGGGGTTTCCGATTGTGATATGTTTGTCACTGTCAAATCCATAGATATAAATAGAGACAAAGCATGTGGAACTTTCTAATTATGATTGCAGAGTTGAGTGTACAAATGCTCCTGAACACGGGAATCTACAAAATGTTGTAGTCAGATAACCTCCCCTTGGGGGTGTAACCACGAGCTCTAATAGTATTATTGCAGTTGCGAAAACGAGACGCGTGTAGCGGCGAATATACATGCATCTCTTTTCCACAACTGCAATAATAATATGATGCTCTAAGAGCTCGTAGTCATGGGGCTTTTCATGCATAATAATAATGTTATAGTCATCATTTGTTTTAGCCATGGCTATATTTAGAAAAATGTAATGTTACTTTATATGTATTGTTTTCTAAAGTTTACGCGAACACTACACATTGAAATGAAACAACTTTTACGGATCTACTCGCGTTTATTTTACACGTTATTTTTAATTAATGTTTATCCTGACGTTTCGAACCCTTTGCATGGTCCGTAGTCACAGGGAGACTGAGGTGTTGGTCGTCTCATAAGTAGTTAGTAACTTGTATACCCTCATTTAAATTTAATCAGGTGCGTTCCGTTTTACGCAGACATCACGTCACGTCACGTTACGTCAGGATAAACATTAATTAAAACTAATGTGTAAAATAAACGCGAGTAGATCCGTAAAAGTTGTTTCATTACTTTATATGGTTTAGTTATTATGACAGTGTTGTCTTTTGATAGCCTTAGGTTAGATTAAAACAAAAAGGGAAATTCGAAAAACTTCAAGGTGTATGGTACACAATGGTCTTTATTGTATTCGGTGAGTTTGTTGCGAAGTTAAAAGGCTACAATTAGGTATGCCTCCATTATTAAGGTTGAGTAATTAGAACAACTAATTTATGCAGGTGTACAATTTACTTTGAACAAAAAAAAGTGTCATCCTTCCACTCGTAAAGGCCGTTGACAATAATGACCCTTAAAATGGCAGGCGTTTGTTATAATTTATTTCCTAAGACAAAAGTGTATTTGTAAAACTAACATTTTATCTTATCTGTTCTTTTTTTGTTTTTTTTGTTTTAATGTAAGCTTGCGCTTATTGACTATAATCAATATATCTACTATGTTTACGTGATTAAAATGTTTAAATAATTGCACTTAAAAATCGCTTGGTACTACAACAGTATTTAAGAAATGTCATTTAAAGGACAAATGATTCCTAAATATTGTCCATGGCGAAAACAATGATTTGTTCATGAGTTAGGCGTGTTGTATTGGTGTTTTTGTTCTGTTTATTTAAATAAATAAATTTATACTTTTGTTATTATGTTTTATTGAATTTTTATAATTATACTTTATGGTCGTTAATTAGTGGAAGAACATAATGATTGGATGGACGAGCCACACCAAAACATTTTTTTTATTGAAAGCCTGCTCCATTTTCGCATCTGGACTCGTGCATTCCTACAGAAAGAACAATAGAAATTTCCTTACTTTATACTATCAATCATCATCGGCCTATCTTAGTCCACTGCTGGACATAGGCCTCCCCCAATGAGCGCCATAGCGCCCTGTCCTCAGCTTTACGCATCCAGCATCTGCCTGCAGTCTTTCGCAGGTCATCATCCCACCTGGCCGGAGGGCGTCCTACACTACGTTTACCGAGTCGTGGTCTCCACTCAAGAACACGTTTACCCCAGCGGTTGTCGGTTCTTCGCCAGATATGGCCGGCCCACTGCCACTTCAACTTGCTAATTCTTAGAGCTATGTCGATGACTGGTTCTCTGTCGGATGTATTCGTTACGAATCCTATCCTTCAGAGAAACTCCGAGCATAGCTTTATACTATAGGCGCCATAAATTAAAAGAAAACTACAAATTAGGCTGCTTAAAATTTTATTAATGTTGTTTTAATTTCACATAGGTACAAAAATTATTCCATAGTGAAGCAGCCTAAAATTGTCTCAAGATCTGCCTAAAATACGGATGTTCCTTTCTTACGGATGGACTTCCTTTTGTACAACTTAGCAAAATCCGAAATGTTTTCGATTTCTGCTTAAAGCACAAATTATTATTATTTACTTATTTATTAAGTACCCAGGCAAACAAGAAATTAACCCTAGAACCACAACATGATATTTTGTTTCACAAAATACAACATGGGTTGCCGGTGACCCCAAATAAAAATACCTTTTTATAGAACACTATAAACTTTAATTGCCTTTAACAAACAAAATACATGTCTTTGGATATTTAAGGAACTTTTAGAAACAAAAATTATGAAAAAAAACCCTTACTAAACACACTGGGAACAAATCGGTAACCTATGCTGTGCACATAGATTACTAGAACACTTCACACATCGCTCTCTGCCCTCTCTGTCTTTAGACCTAGGACATAAACTAAAAAGCGAGCACTTGAAGTGATTACTCAAGAACTAATGAACGTGTGCACTTCGCAAAGTGGCACGTGCTACTAATAGCTAAAAACGGAAGGTACTGATATGCACAGGTTTTTATGTCTACCTCTCGCAAAAATAAATAGAAAAATCAAGACGTGGGGTTACCCACGACCCTATGTTGTGGTTATAGGGTTAATATAATCTTGATAAGTATCTGTGTTTCATTTATCATTAAACCTAAATTAATTTTGAATTTAAATTAGACTATGAGGCAAAGCTTTTTTATAATATTTAAAATGATGTGGTCCAAAGCCATAAAGTTTAATTCCTCTTTCATTTAAAAACAAAAACAAACTTCTATCATATGGACGTAATTTGTCTTACAAGTAATACATAAATAAACAATTTCTGATGATGATGATGATGATGATGATGATACTCAATAAATTTATTTTCAATCATAGATTATAAGGTGTTACAGGTGGGTATAGTACATATGAAATCGTTTCAAATTGTCAACCCAACCCCTGTTGGGTTGGGACAGGCAGATTTCAATAGGTAATGAATTATAGTTTATTGATTTTAATGTAAATAAAACAATGAAATTAATTAATTAATTGGGATTTGATTGTTTTGGTCGTTGGAAAAGATCGTCTAAATTATATTATATAATATTATTTTTATTATTGTTGATATTAATATACTCTTTATTTATTTTCTTTCTTAAAAATAGATTTTTACAATATTTTAATATAAAAACAATAAAAACATTATAAAAACCTAATTCTAGAGTACCACCAGCAGCGGGGCAGGGCCCAAGCTACCGGTGGTCAAGGCTGCAGAGTGAGGAACCTCCTGACAATACGTGCCGTGTCAAGGAGTACTGCTTTCTGAATCTGACCCTTGATCCAACCATCAAGCGAGAGCCTCTTAAGATGTTGGTCAAGGCTTTTCGCTATCAGACCGTTCGCTGAAACGACTATCAGGACAATAATGGTTGAATCAACATCGCACATGGCGGTCACCTCGTGAGCTAAGTCAAGGTACTTTGAGCTTGTCCTTCTCGGCTTTCACGAGGTTCTCATCATGAGATATGGTGATATCAACCAGTATTGCCCGGCGCTGGGATCGGTCAACCACCACGATATCAGGCTTATTGGCGACAATAGTCCTGTCCGTAATGATAGAGCGATCCCAGTAGAGCGTTGCATGACCATTTTCGAGTACTGGCGCAGGTGCATATTTATAGTACGGCACCTCCGATTCAACAAGGCCATATGCAAGAACAAGTTGCTGGTGAATTATTCTGGCTACTTGGTTGTGTCTGTGCAAATACTCTCCGTTAGCAAGATGAGAACAACCAGAAATAATATGTCGGAGTGATTCTCCTGGACGGCGGCATGCCCGACAAATGTCGACCGTACCGTCCCTCATAATATATTTCCGGTAGTTATTCGTCTTGATAACTTCATCTTCAATGGCACAGACAAAACCTTCGGTTTCCCCAAAGAGGTCACCGAAACGTAGCCAGTTCACCGAGGCAATTAAATCTACATCAGGCCCAGATAGAGTCCGATAGTAGCGCCCGTGTAGCACCTTGCTCTTCCATATGTCCATGCGATCGAGAGTGCTTAGCACCACTGGTTTGCGCCAGTTTTCTGTTGCCAAGGAGAGCGGCGTAAAGTGTCTATCAACTGCCACGACATCCAAATGCATCCCGCACTCACTGTTAAGTAAATAATCCCTGAGACTGCACACCTCACGGTTATGTAGGTCCTTGACATTTAAAAAGCCGCGACCCCCACATCTCCGCGGGATGTACAGCCTCATAACAGATGAGCGCGGGTGTAGCATTCTGGAAGTCATGAGCATTTGACGGACTCTCCTATCCAAGGCGTCTAATTCGGTCTGAGTCCATCTTAGTATGCCAAAGGAGTATGTGAGCAGAGGCATAACCCAGCCATTAAAGGCACGCGTCTTATTGCCACCCGATAAAAGACTGTTAAATACTTTTCTCAGGCGGCAAAAGAATCGCTCCCGTAATGACTGTTTATTATTTTTATTATAAAGTTTGTTAAATTTATATTCATCTTATTTATCATTTATACTACAGAGATTATAATTATAATTAAAGTTATTATAGTTTATTGATTTTAATGTAAATAAAATAATGAAATTTATTAATTAATTGGGATTTGATTGTTCTGGTTATATTATAGTTATTATTATTATTATAAAGTTTGTTAAAATTTATATTTATGTTTATTTATCATTTATACTGCAGAGATTATAATTATAATTATTTTCTTATATAGTTTTATCCGTCAAAATTAATAATATCTCTCAAGTCTGTCAGTCGACTTCTTGACGGGAAATTGAAGAGTCTGTTTTGTTTTATTTTCTAAAATTTGTGTTATATCGAATATTAATGTAAGTTAATGGTGAACGGTAACGTCACTTTTCAAATTCTCTCAAGAAGCCCGCGTGGGGACTTAGTAAAGCCCCACATCTTTACTGAGATACTCGAGGGGTCGGGGGGTCTATCATTTCTCACTTCCCATTTCTATTATCATTCATCATCATCATCATCATCATCATACTAAGAAGAAGATAGAACGGACGAATAGGCTTAATGGATTTCATCCGAAGCCGTTAAACAAAATACAAAAAAAAAAAATGGTTTAGTTAGTGTATTGTATTGTATTGATTTAGAATAAAATCTATAACGTAGTGATTACTTGCTCAGTGAATAAAATCTACTTTAAAACTGTTAGAAAGGCCAACGATCCAAAATGGATGCAAAATCGTTCCTATTTTCTTGGTGCGCCAAGAAAAGCAAAACGCCGGCGTATGACATACGCGTCACAGGTTAGAACCTCGGTTTTATTGATTTTATTCTACCTACAGATGCTTTTAATTTCATCTATGTCTATCTAGGGTAATACGCTGCATTTTTTTTGAAAATGCTTCTTCGCCCTTGTGGTGCTATGGATTTCAGTTCACTCGTACCAATTAGAACCCCAAGGGTAAAATCACTCCTATATATATACCTATCCTATTTGTAGTAAAGTAACAAAGTGTGTAGAAGGTGGCTAGCACAGGGATGGTATTTATAAAAATGTCTATTACTATAATGTGGTTTTTCTAGGTCCGAAACACCGCCAGCGTTTTCTTTGCGAAGTGCGCGTCGATGGCTACACCTACGTTGGAGTGGGTAATTCGACGACAAAGAAGGAAGCCCAGATGAATGCATCTCGGGACTTCCTTAATTATCTCGTCAGATCTGGTGATGTAGCCCAAAATGAATTTCTAGAAGATGTTGGAGTTGCTAAAAATGAAACTGATGATGGAACAAGAAACTTTCAAGCTCCTAAGCACAATGAAATGCAACACAGACCAGTGTTTCAGGTTAGTTAACAATTTTCTGAGATGTGCATCATCATGACTCATAATTCAAGCTTCAATTGTTTCTGATTGAATTTGGACTAGGTATCTTAATAAGTCATTGCTTTTGTTACCCTATGATGCAGACTTTGTACCCTCATTTACCGTACTTTAAAAAAAGTTGCTCTGAGGCAATTTTACAGTGACCACAGAGCGCAATGTGAACTCTTAGCATCATTAAGCGATTTCCGTCATTGAGCGTCACATATACATAAATATGAAAAGTCAGCGAATAAATGATATTTTTATTTGATTTATTTAATTACAAAAAACACAATGTTGAAAAAATTACCGGGTCAGGTGCTCTTCCAATTGAGCTATTGTGGTTCTAACCAGCCCGCCGAAATTATTCAACACTATTTACTTTTTTACTTTGAAAGCCAAAGGCGCCAATTCAATGTCAACAACTACCGTCATTAACATCTGATCATAATATTTTAACAAATACTAAAGATCAGTTAAGAAGTAGGCAAGCTTTTTATAAAATGTTTTTGTTTTGTTTATATAATTTTAACGCTAATTTTGTTGCGATACAAATTATAAGATCTTAACTGATCTTACGTATTTGTAAAAATATTATGATCAGATGTTAATGACGGTAGTTGTTGACATTGAACTGGCGCCTTTGGCTTTCAAAGTAAAAAAGTAAATAGTGTTGAATAATTTCAGCGAGCTGGTTAGAACCACAATAGCTCAATTGGAAGAGCACCTGACCCGGTATGTCAGAAGGGTGCAGGTTCAAATCCTGCTTGTGGAAATTTTTTCAACATAGTGTTTTTGTAATTTGTATCACAACAAAATTAGCGTTAAAATTATATAAACAAAACAAAAACAATTTATTGATTTATTTAATACATACAATAAATGCTTTTAATTACTCTGCGCAACTGGAACAGCACCGTCTGAACCATAGGTGCCATAATTATAATTGTTGCCTCTAATGATATGTTTTGCAACTTGCTCAATAAAACAAAATATAAAATCACATTCTGTATCTGTTACTTGTAGTCTTAATTATAATTTATTTTTATTTATTACTAGCTGCCCCCGGCGGACTTCGTACCGCTTTGACAGTTTCCATGACAACAAAACAAACAAATCATTTTGTATTGGAAAAATTTCAAAAATCAAAAAAAATTTAGGGGTGGACCACCCTTAACATTTAGGGGGATGAAAAATAGATGTTGGCCGATTCTCATAGATACCGGATAAGCACAAAAAATTTCATCAAAATCGGTCAAGCCGTTTCGGAGGAGTATGGCAACGAAAACTGTGACACGAGAATTTTATATATTAGATGTTTCTCACCGTTTAAACCTTCCCTCAACTTCCGCAAATATTTCAAAATCAAAATTAGCCAAATCGGTCCAGCCATTCTCGAGTTTTAGCCACTCAAACGAACAGCAATTGATTTTTATAAATATAGATTTACGGAGTTTTGATATTTTTAGGAAGGTATGGGTCCAGAATCCATGGGTCAGGCCTACCATGCGTATGGTGGTCAAAACCAGAACTTCACCTATATGGATCGCCTTCAACAACAGAAGAATGTTGAGGATGCTGAAGACCTGGATGTGAATGCAAGCCTCCACGGCAACTGGACTATGGAAAATGCAAAATCGAAGTTACATCAGTTTATGCAAATCAGCAAAATCAATGCTGATTATGTATACAAGGCTGTTGGGCCTGATCATACACGGTTTGTTTTATTAGCTACTATGACATTATTTCACATGATAATGTTAATTAAGTTTCTTTAACTTCTGGGGTTTTTAAATATTATAATCCAATAAACCTAACTGACTTATAAGCCTGAATAGCCAAGACCTTACTAACTCATCATTATCTAGTGTTAATTTGAATCATGTGCAAAATTTTAACCCAGTTACTGAAACTATTTTTGATCTCACATCTTTTGGACATTCAGTTGTCTGGAACGGCTAGCACGATCCACGTTGCGCGTCGTTGCGTGTAAAACGAACGATCATTTCTGTGATTTTTGTGCACCGAACAACTGTTGTATTTACTGGTGTCTAAATAAAAGACAGAACAATGAATCGATATATTTTATTTTTTAAATTCCGGAATATATTGAAAGGTAAGATATTTAGTTGTATTCAAATCATCACATATCCAATTGTTTTGTATAAGTAATTAGTTGTATGATTAGTCGAGATTGTTATACTACTATAGGTAAGGTTTAGGGTGTCTGAAGCGAAATAAGTAGATATTAACTATTAATTAGCAGCCTCGGTATTTAGATTTTCGTATTGATCTTCTTCACAAATATTCGATTCCCTTTTTGATTAAATATAGTTTTATGTAGGTACCTAAAATTAAATGCTTTAGACTGTTTAAAACAAATTACCATTACAAAAACACATGTTGAAAAAACTTCCACGAGCAGGATTTGAACCTGCTAGATTTTTTCAACATTTGTGTTTTTGTAATTTGTTTAGCAACAAAATTTGCGTTAAAATTATATAAACAAAACAATATTTTATAAATAGCTTGCCTACTTCTTAACTGATCTTTAGTATTTGTAAAAATATTATGATCAGATGTTAATGACGGTAGTTGTTGACATTGAATTGGCGCCTTTGGCTTTCAAAGTAAAATATAAATAGTGTTGAATAATTTCGGCGGGCTGGTTTGAACCACGATAGCTCAAATGGAGAAGTACCTGACCCGGTATGTCAGAAGGGTGTAGGTTCAAATCCTGCTTGTGATAATTTTTTCAACATTTGTGTTTTTGTAATTTGTTTCGCAACAAAATTTGCGTTAAAATTATATAAACAAAACAAAAACATTTTATAAATTACCATTAGGTACATATAAATAAACGAAAAATCCTTAAAGTCTATCAAGCCCACTTTAATAAATATCCCTAAAGATTTACAAAGAACTAGGTGCCGTTTACCTAGGTTTGTTTGTGACTTATGTTTATGATAAATAACTGATATGCTATGAGTGGGACCCCTGCGCTCTTGACGTCAAATCGATATCGAGTCAGCGTTGCCTAACGGAATATAACGCTCGGGTCACACGATAAGTATCAATTTCGCGTGAACGTCGTAAGAGTAGGCTATTTTTTCTACCTAAAATTTACTTTTATTAGAGAGTGAGTCTTCTGTACGGTAGTGCTATTAGTTATTCTGCGCTATAACCGATGAGACAGGACCTCCGATACTAAAAGTTGAGGTAATTAGGGCATAAAATCAGCCAAAACAGGAAAAGCACGTGGACCCGATAACATCCCTATCGAAGTAATCCTGTTAATCGAGGACGACTATGTTGACGTATTTACGCATTTATTTAACCAAATGTACGACACTGGCAAATTTCCCACAGATTGGTTAAGATCAACATTTGTCACTCTCCCCAAAAAGTAGAACTCTAGAAAATGCGAGGAGTACCGTACAATCAGTCTAATGAGTTACATGCTAAAGGTATTTCTAAGTACCATACATCATCTTATAAGACCGCAATGCAATGAACAACTAGGGGAAGTCAGTTTGGTTTTCGAGCCGGCGTTAGCACTCGTGAAGCCCTATTCGCTCTCAATGTCCTGATACAAAAATGTAGAGACATGCAAAATTATGTTTAATTAAGCTTCATAGACTACGAGAAAGCATTTGACCGTGTGAAGCATAAAACATTAGTGGAAAGGTTGGAAGATATTGGGCTGGATGGAAAACACCTAAGAATTGTGCAAAAATTGTATTGGGACCAAAAGTCTACTGTGAGAGTTGGATCTGAAAAAACCGATGAAGTCGATATTTGCAGAGGAGTAAGGCAGGGATGCATTTTATCGCCTTTGCTCCTCAACTTGTACTCCAAAGCTGTGATGACTGAGGCGCTGGAAAACTTGTTGGCGTTACAGTAAACGGCAAGTCTTTAAATAATCTGCGCTATGCTGATGACACTTTATTGATCGCGTCGTAAATCGCGGATTTGCAGATTATAGTAGACAGGGTCTATGAGGTTAGTAGAAGAGCTGGGCTTAATATTAACATCAGCAAGACAATGAATATGGTAGTAGCCAGAGACAAACACCTTGACTCGAAACTGTCTGTGGCAGGTATAAAACGAGCGTGTTCGGCAATTATAAATATGTTGGTGCTTGGGTTAATGAAGAATGGGATAGTGATCAGGAAATAAAAAATAGTCAGAGCATCCTTCATTAAAAAGCAGAAAATCTTATGTTGTCGTAGATTAAACTTAAGGCTCAGAACGCGCTTGCTGCTTGTTATGTCTGGCCTATTGTGCTCTACGGATGTGAAGCGTGGACCATCAAAGAGGACACAAGACGACGCTTAGAAGCGTTCGAAGTGTGGTGCTACCGCCGTATGCTTCGCATTAGTTGGGTGCAGGAGGTTTCTAACGAGAGAGTTCTCCAGCGCGTCCAGAAGACCCGAGAGTTGTTGCGTACTATCAAGAAGAGAAAAGTTGGGTATCTGGGTCATATTTTTAAGACATGATAGGTGCCAACTGCTTCAACTGATTATGATGGGCAAAATAGAAGGGAAAAGACGCGTTAGTAGACAGAAGAAATCTTGGCTTAGAAACATTCGGGAATGGACCGGAATCACCGGCGTAGCAGAACTGTTCCGAATGGCGAGGCACAAAGGCAAATTCAGAAAGCTGACGGCAGACCTCTAGTAATGAAGTGCCACCACGAGAAGAGAGATCGTTATAACGATCGGTAGTAACAACTAGGTTTAGCTACTATGTTTCCAAATTGTTTTCTATATATAATATCTGATTATTGTAATTAATTCTTTTAAATATCATCTATTATATTATTGATATTTAAAAGAGTAAAGTATACCTGTGTTGGCCAGCAGGCCATAGGTAGTTTGGGAACTTCTGCTTTATGTTACTGTATGCTTACAATTTATTTATTATTTTTATTATTTTGTATCACTTTGTTATCTAAAAATCTTATCTCTCTTATCTTATCTTCCCTGAGTATTGTCTATGTGCTTAATGCTTGTTCCTTAAAATATAGTTAGTGATTACTGAGATCTGGAGTTTAAAAACCATCCATTTATATCATCTTTGGTGATTCATTGTAGGTGAGAGTTAATGACTGCTATTCTATGATAACAGCTAGAATTTGCAGCTTGAAATATAACATAGGCTCAAACAAACTTATCATAATTATATTCATTGTATTTTACTATATCTTACATTTGTGTGTGAATAAGCCACTGATTATTCATTTATTTGTTGAAAAATTAATGGCTGCCTATTATTTTAGTGTGGCGATGTGGTCAAGTAATTGTGCTGGCTACATTGAAGCGAATATTGCAAAACACAATGCAAACTTTGCTTTACTATAATATTATAACCTTTTATTCCAAAACAACAACTAAAGTTAAACTTTGTTTGAAACAGATGCCGTTCTTGTTTGTCTTTACTTACAAAGATGAGACAGCATCTGTTTTAAAGCAGGCTTAACTTGATTAATTTGAATCCATGTTTCGGAATCGGTCAAACAAAGTTAACAGCACTTAACAAAATCTAAGATTGTATATTATTTACTGATGCATACAATTGCCATTTTGAAAGTATTTACAACATAATCTTTTGCTTGTTTAATGAATTATAATGGCTTTTGAATGCAACTGTCCCAATTGATAGTCTTGGATTTTGTTCTGTATGCAGGTTAAGCTCACTGCTGAAACATACTTGACCACATCACCAGGCCCTAGTGTTACTTAATTGTAAAGCTGGTAAGTTATTTTAAAAATTTATAATATGTATGTGCTGTGTTTCAACAAAATGCGTCAAGAAAGAAACTAGGCTGCATGTAACTTTTTTAAAGCCGAAGTGACTAGGATCATACAGCCTAGTTTGTTTTAGATATAATATAATCAATACACTGTATCATGCTTGTCTACTTCGAAACATATCCTGTATAAATTTCCTGGAGCAACTATGACGTCCATAATTTGTACTGCTATTAAGCATTTTTTAACTTTGACGAATTTTGTTGTACAGACGGCTACAGATCAACCTATTCAATACTGTCAAAGGACGTCATTCACGTTTCATAAATTTTTGCCCAAAATCCGGAAGTGCCGGCCAGAAATAAAAAGTGTTGTATTTTGATAAAAAAAATACAGTTCCTATAATTTTTTAGTATGACACCAAACCCGTGCGCCCCATGGTTATGTTGTTAAATGGTACTGAAATACAATCAAAATTTTATTATAGTGATGTTATATTCATACATTTCATCATGAATATTGAATTATTTTGTACTAATTCTCATTAATATTCTACACGAGAATAGTAATGACAACTCTTTCATCAACGCTGCACGGCTTCAAGGCGGCGGCGCCGTCGCGACTTTTTAAAACATGTAGAAAAGACGAGGTACGGACGTGACGCTGGGCGCCGCCGCGAGAGATGAGGGTTCAACCAACTTCATTCAGCTGTCAGCTTCAGTCCGTAATTGACACGATAACATGTCTTCTTCGTCCCGCCTTTTTACTTAATAGACAATGATCTTCCTTCTTCAAACACGTCGCAACCACTCAATGACGCATGTAGCTGTGTGTAGGCTTGTTGAAAAAATATCGATATATCGTTTTTTTTTAGGCAATTTTTTTTTTCGATATTTCGATACATCGATACAAAATAACCAATATCGAAATTCGTATGAAAATCGATATTTTTTTTACTTATTATCATCTTATCACGATCTAACTAAATTCGCTAGAATTCAAAGCCGTAAAAGATTTTTAAAAACATATTGTTTTATTGTGATGAATTCCATTAATCTAATCTGTCGTAGTGAGTGCGTAACTGTCACTGTCAGTGCGTTGTTTCAATCAAGTCATGTCATGTATGCATGTGTGCTGCGTATACGCAACGGCCATTTGGTACTTTGATCTAAAATAGTTATTTCTTTCTTTATGAGTAAGAGTGTTGTGTGTGGTGTGTTTGCAAGATCGGAAAGCAGGAGGTTCTCCTTTTTTAAAGTCGGTTAAAAATTTGACTGATATATCGATATTTTTTCGCGCTATATCGAGACTTTTAAAAATATCGATGTATCGATATTTTTTTAATTTTCGACATCCCTAGCTGTGTCTGTGTGTGACAGCGACCCGCGAGTCCCGGCCCTCGTCCGCTCGCGCCCGTGCCCTGTCCTTTCTGTATGTTTTACAATAGGGCGCAGACGAATAAGCGTCGTGCCCGCGCCCTGTCTTTTCTATATGTTTTGCGTTGCGACGCTTCTATACATTTGTATGAAAGGGATGCGGAAGAGACATTTGTCCGCGTCTTACGTCTTTTCTGTGTGTCCAGCGCTTTAGTCGGGTGTCCGCGACAGGCGTCCGTCGCGGGTCAAAATGAAACAACATTCAATTGTAATGTATATGCGATGTATAAATAATAAAGAAAAAATGTATAAGAATAAAGGACAATTATAGCTTTCAGACAGACATCAATCAATCAAACAAACACATCGTCAAATCCTATTGCGTTTGGTGTGAGGTAAGCCTCATGTCTAGCATAACCCATGTTTAGCATTTAACAGCATAATCATGCGCACATTAAGCACATGTTATATGTCGTAGTAAAAAATTATAGTAACTGTGTGTTCTATCCGAATATTAAACCGTTTTTTTCTGGCCGCCTGATGGAATATAATGAATTCACGATTATAAGTCTAACAGCGTTTATTCACCGGTAAAGGTATAGACAAGAACAGAAAGACATATTTGACAGGTAAAACGAACACCAGCGCCACAAGTGATAAAACTAAACTTAATGTGACGTCTCTAGATTATTGTTTACTATTTCAACACCGGCACTAAATAAATGTTCAACCCAACCATATGCCATATACATAAAGTTCAAAGTGTATTGAGGATGTTTGACAGTTTGTGGTACCTAGTCTGATTTGCAGGCGTGTGTGTGTACCTCCAAATTGGTTGAAGACAAATTTAAAGAAAACAATTATTTCTTTCATCTATGTTATTTTATAATATACTAGCGGCCCGTCCCGGCTTCGCACGGGTGGACATTTCTTTTTTTAAATAGCTTATGTGACTCAGCGCTAATGTAGCATTCTAATGGTTAAAGAATTTTTTAAATCGGTCCAGTAGATTTTGAGTTTATTTGTTGCAAACATACAAAAATACAAAGCTTTTCTCTTTATAATATTAGAATAGATCAGTAAAAAGCCACTTTATGTCCAACTTTGCTCTATATAGAAACAGATACTTTTTTTTTCATTTGGCTTATGCCTCTTTTAAACTCATTCTAATTCATTGTATTAACGTTATTAACGTTATTGACTTATGTTTACATGAAAACCACAAAATTTCCTGAAACACTTTAACTGCCTTACAAATAAACAAAGAATAAGGTCCGAATAATTATTCCGTGTTTTGTTCCTGTCATGTAAATGTCATTTCAAATTAGAGTAAGAGAGACAAAACACGGAATAACTATTCGGACCTTATTATTTGTTTATTTGTAAGGGGGTAAATGACTACTACTGTCGATAGACTACAACTACACGCGGTTCTTTTACATTTTTTATTTTTACTTATCCAACCTTTGCACAATAATAGTACTAGATTCCCGATTTTTGTACATTATGTAATAAGATATTTACTAAATATCTTATTAGTTATTACATAATGTACGAAAATGGCTGCGTTCGCTGATACTTATACACCTAAACAAGGTTGATGCATTTTTGGTCCGGACCCTATTTATTGATTGAAGTATATAACTCTATATTATTATGAATGACGTAAGATATTTCGTTTTTTTTTAAATGTATTTTCTTATTATCCCCACCAGGAGTTTCTGTTGCGAGATGACTATATTCGTCCGTCAACTCGGACGCAATGTTATAGGACGCGAGACAGCTTCCAACAAGCAGACGGCTAGCAAGTCGTGTGCCTTGTCCCTGGTACGGCAGCTGTACCATCTTGGAGTTATTGACGCGTTCAGTGGCACTTTGAAAAGAGATAGGTGAGTCTCGTTAAGTCTTATGCTGCTAGCTTACTGGGTATTTTGCATGAGGGGGATGATCTGGTGCAAATTTTTTATTTAATGTTAGTAGCAGTTATTTTTAATAGTTTTTTATAAATTTAGTTTAATGAAAGTTTGTAAACGCTATACGTTATAAAATAAAAACTGATTACATAATACGCGAAGACCTTTTGCATACTCTACTCCCACAACCTGGTCAACCCGATCCGAACTCTCGGAGAATTTGTAGGGGTCGAGGGAGGGAGAGTGATGCTATCCTTTCTAGAAACCTCTGACGAAGTTCGATCACTGCGTAATGAGAAAGCTTTAGCGTCTCGCTGCCCCTACAAGTCCTGCCATCGGAGGCAAATAGTAATCTCCTACAAGTAGGAGGTGACTGGGAATCGAAGCGAAGGTCTGTGTCCACTAGACTTAAGGACGTGGTTAAAATATAACTACTATTATATCTTTTAACCGCCTCTGTGGTCTAGTGGCTAAGACCACCGGTTTAGACCCAGAGGTCCCGGGTGCGATTCCCAGCGGGGGGTACATGTTTGTGTACTCGGTTTGGTTGGTGGTAGGGCTTGTTTGTCCGCCTGGCTAGCTACCACCATCTTATCTTAATATGTCGCCATAACATCAATGTTTGTAGGATTGTTGTGTTCCGGCAGCTAGAGATAAGATAGCCAGTACCTCACTAGTTGAAAATCCCGGGTGAAGTGCGCTTCCATCATTGGCCTTATCATCACTTAACATCAGGTGAGATCAAGGCACTGTGCTCACCCGTAAATTTTAAAAAAAAACTTAAAATAATGTGTGATGATAATTTTAGGACTGCTGAAGGCCTCATGAAACCATATCCCGTCGCAATAAGTCCGGAACTAGAGCAACAGTTGGAAGAAACATTGAGAGGTACCTTTTACATACCTAATTCATACTTTTTTTTAAATATATAAAAATTATTATTATATAACTGTATAATATACAGTGTATATATGTCCTTTTAACCATATTTAACGTTAAAATTAAATAAAACATAACAAAAACATTTTATATTTAACACCATTTAATTTTTTATCTTTCGACATTCCTCCATATGACGACCTCCGTAGCCGAGTGGCTTGCACGCCGGACTTTAGGCGGCGCTAACTCTGAGGTCCCGGGTTCGATTCCCGGTCGGGTCAATGTCGAAAACGAACTTTTCGATATTGTGTCGGGTCTGGGTTTTTTTTTTGAGAGAGATTGCTGATTGCCTCTACGGCATTTTCAGCTTCACCGGGCTTGTTTGGGGGCGGCGAGGAACGTAAAGGGTCCCTCAAGCCGTGTGAAACGAATCACCTTCGGAGGTTTTCTAGAGGGAACGGCATCGCGCACTAGTGCGCGTCCCCGTGCCCTACTAGATTCTCCGAAGGGTTCGGATCGGATCGGCGTGTCTGGATGGTTGTGGTACCGTCGTTGTTTCTGGTTTCCATGAAACGAGTGCTTTAGCTACTTGCCTTGGGCTCAGAACAATGTATGTGATGTTGTCTCATATATATATTTTATTTTTACAGGTGCTATTACCATATTAATAATGTATAGAAACTTTAAAGGTCCCAAATCTCACACTCAACATGCTTGAAAAGGGGTACCGAGTTTTTCTTTTAAAGACCAATATAGATAATAAAGAATTAACCATTTCTTTTGTTACAGAACTAGAAATCGAACCTGTAGACGTGGACCAACCCCCGCCACCGCCGCCCGAAGGCCAGGACGGTCCCACTGGCATAACTCTAATGCAAGTGGATCGTGTGCGAGCGATGCGGGAGGCTCGCCCTACCCCGGGCGGCGTTGTGTCTTGGTCGCCGCCTCAAGCCAACTGGAACGCCTGGACCGGATGCAATATAGGTTGGTCTTAATTTATATAGGGTGTCTATACAACGTGTAACAGAAAGATGTGGTAAAAATGAAGGAAAAAAAACCGGACAAGTGCGAGTCGGACTCTCCCACAGAGGGTTCCGTACAAATTTATGGGTAGGTACATATTATATAGTTCAGGAATCGTGTCTCGAACTTTTCTCGACTGTTAGGTACATACACCAAAGTTATAGGTACCTACACATATTAAAGAGGGAAAAGGTATTCCTTTTTTTCATTCTTCGTCATAAATAGAAAACAATACATCATAAAAACAATAAAAAATCTGTTTAAGCTTGTGCAAATGAAGCCCTTTCATACGATACCCCACATGACACGGTTAACTTACTTCAAAATTTGGACCCCTGTTCCTTGCCTTTCCTCGTTCCGTCCCGTTTCTTTAATCCATATAAATAAAAGCTAGCTAGCTAACTAAAGTAATAACAAATTACACTAGCATCTTGGTTTCAGATGAAGGTCCTCTCGCCACCACCAGTCTAGACGACATCAGCTTGGACCTAGAGAAGAGCCATCGCGACTTGTGTCAAAACAGCCAGCTGTATCAGGTATCAATACGTTGTTCTAGTACTTTAGTACAGGCATATCTTGCATTTACCACCTTTATGGTGTCCTTGTAAAACTACTGGTTTAAGATTAGAAAATCTCGGATCAATCAAATCCGAGAGTGTTACTAATACAAATGTTATTACGTACTTACTTACTTGGTTAGATTAACTTGAAATTTACTCGACCCTCCACGTTTTTTTGTATTTATGAAACCTTAATCCGATCTCAACTTAAATACGCTGTGCCCATTTGGAATCCACTTTACACAAAATACATAGAAGCTATTGTGAGACTTCAGTGAAAGTTTTTAAAATCCACAGACGCTTTCACAGTCGCCTTCAATACGAACAGCTTCTTATTAAATACCGACTTCTAAAGCTTGACTAGAGACGTGTTCAGCTAGAAGCAATGATGCTATATGACCTATGCCATAATCGATATGATTGTATTCCTTTAGTAAATAAGTTGTGCTATAGAATTCCTACTAGGACTCAGCCGTAAACCATGTCGGTTGTTCGCAACCACCTTTTTATGGAGAGAGATTGCTGATTGCCGCTGCGGCATTTTCTGCTTCACCGGGCTTTTTGGGGGCGGCGAGGAACGTAAAGGGTCCCTCAAGCCGTGTGAAACGAATCACCTTCAGAGGTTATCTAGAGGGCACGGCATCGCGCACAAGTGCGCGATGCCGTGCCCTACTAGATTCTCCGAAGGGTTAGGATCGGATCGGGGAGCGGAGCAACCCGAGGGCGCCTCTAAAGGCACGGACCTCGGCTCGGGTTGGCCGGGCCGTGGAGGAGGAGAGAACCGACCAGGTACATGTCTGTACCTGGTGTAGAGCGAGTGTGAACCGGTTCTTCGTACCCTTGTTCTACGAGTACGGTGTCTTGGGCCTAAACTGGTGTGCATGTTTAGTGTATTCTGTAAATGTGTGCTGTCATTTAGAGGATCGGGCGGGGGGGCGTTCGCAACCGTTATGGGATCGTCGGGGTCATCTAGGACGTGCTTAGGACGCCTAGACATGAACCGTTTTGTTGGTGGAAGGCTTCCAACATTATAGTTGGCGGCCGCCACAACAAGCGGGTTAGGGTGGTGGGGGGCGTTATCAAAGTAACGTATGGAAACATCCTTGATAAAGTCTTTGATAGTGGGAAGATCAAGATCGCGGTGGAGATCTACGTTGCGATAGTACCATGGGCAACCCGTGGCACCACGCATGAAACGGTTCTGGAGGGTTTGTAAGCGATACAAATAGGGCGCGGAGTGCGCGAAAACTACGCTAGCGTAAGTCATGACGGGGCGGATGCAAGCTTTGTAAATTGTCGTCTTATGTCTAAGAGACATTTTACTCCGCCTGCCTATAAGGTGGAATAATCGACCTAATATGAACGCGGCCCTGTTACGGACGATTTTAAGGTGAGGCGCAAACGTCATCCTTCTATCGAGGGTGACACCGAGATATTTCACCTGCTTTACCCTCGCAACCACCTGCACTGTCGAACTAACGTTGGTAAACGTTCTCCGATGTACCGGCTTGTTGAATCCTACAAACAAAACATTTAACACAATTGATATTAAAAAAAAGTCTTGATATATTGTGTAATTATATTTCGTAATCTGTGTGCTTGTGTTTTTAATTGTATAAAAAAATACAAATACTTACGGAACGATCGAAGCTTACGGAAGATATCGTACACTGCTCATTTATGTAAAATATTGTAAACGGTGATGGTGTCAATATTATTACTTGTTAATGTTTGTTTATCCTAATAAATAAATAAAAAATGAAATTAATCTTTATTCACGTAAACTTAAGTATTATATAAGCGCTTAACATTATACCACAAGTGTATTCTATTTTATAACAAATATACATACAAATTACAAATATCAGCTATTCATTTTATATTAAACTAGCTGCCCCCGGCGGACTTCGTACCGCTTTGACAGTTTCCATGACAACACTACAAACAAATCATTTTCAAAAATCAAAAAAAAATTAGGGGTGGACCACTCTTAACATTTAGGGGGATGAAAAATAGATGTTGGCCGATTCTCATAGATACCGGATAAGCACAAAAAATTTCATCAAAATCGGTCAAGCCGTTTCGGAGGAGTATGGCAACGAAAACTGTGACACGAGAATTTTATTTATTAGATAAATAAAAAACAAACCTACACATACACAACATATTGTATTCTGATTAGAAAGATACTAACGTACAAAATACACACGGAACTATCTTTTTCAAAACGCACTTCTAAACATCAATTAAGAAACGCAAATAAAATTAGTTTAATATCTCCAAGAATTAACCACGGCAAATATAACATAATGTTTGAAGGAGCACAATTGTACAATATTCTACCAAACGACATTAAGGAGTGCAACTCATTTGGCCTTTTTAAATCAAAATTGAAAAAGTACATCTACGAAAAAGTTTCTTAACGTTATGTAAATACAGTGTGATGTGCTGGACAATATTATAATTACTTAAGTATGTTTGAAATTTCAAACATTTTATGTTATTTAAGCTCATTATAAGTGAACTCTGTTCTTTATGAGAAATAAAGTTTCTTTAAACCGAAATTGGCATGTTGACGTACTTATATTTTTTTTTTCAGGAAAGCGTTCGCGAGAGAGACACACTGCCTGTATACGGGATGCGTTCAAAAATAATGAGCGCTATTAACGACAACCCCGTGATTATTATAAGGGGCAACACTGGATGCGGGAAGACCACACAGGTATGGCAATTTATTCGTAAGGTAGAGAGGCAAAAGTTAGTTAAATTAAACCGAAATAAAGTAACCAATTGCTAAGTTGCTATAATCGGTCGGTTTATTTTAGAACTCCGTCATGCACTTTTAGTTCCGTAGAACGCCGCATCGTAGCGTTCTACGTTCCGTAATGCGAAATATGTATTTTGGAAGCGTTAAATTGCAAATTGTTGCGATTGCGTCTCTCACCTAATTCGTAATAAGCCTGCCAAAGTACGAAGGAGAACGTGATATTTTTAATTAGACATGTGACGTGACATGACATGACGTGACGTGACATGACGAAAGTTGATTAACGTAAAAGATGTAACCCAAACCCGCTATTAAGTTCCCTAAGCACTTCTTAGTAATAAGCCTGCGGATAATCATTGTTTCCGGTTGCTGTCGTAAAATTATAGCTATGTATTTAATAAAACATGTGTTTAACCGCCTCTATGGTCTAATGGTTAGACTTACCGTTCTTAAACTACCATGCTTTCGCGTTGAATTCCCAGTGAGGGTTACCTATTATTGATACTCGGATCGTCAGTGTTAGCAAACGTTAGAAGAACTTGTCGAAAATCGTGGTTCAATTTCCATTATTTCGCTAGACTACTGACGTGAACCCGTACTTATCGTAGTAGCTTTTCAGATGGATTATTGTTAATGTGTTAATAGCGCATTAAAGATGGGAGCTCGATGGCGCAATGTCTGCGAACGCTAAGGTTGAGCAACTTACGCAAGGTCGGTCATCGTATGGGTTACCAAAAGTTATCATGTCGACCACTTCCGTGCTTATCTTATCTTATCTTAGTGGGGCCTGCTGAAGTTTCCCTCTCTCAGTAACACTTCGACCCATCGGGATGTTTTGTGCAACCCATCCTTTCTTTCACTCTTCTTCCTCTGTAAACATAGATGCCATAAGTTTGGCAACGTCTTTAAGAGTCTGATGTCCTCCGGTTTCGGATAAGTCGATCCTAGGAGTCCCATTCTTTTCCTAGCCAGAGAGTCGCAGACACACAGTAGGTGCTGCAATGACTCAGTTTTCTCTCCACGTGCCCTACAAAAGCTATTCGTTGTCTTCCGTGCTTAAAAGAAGGCACGCAAGTCTCTTCCCCTGCATTGGGGACATAAAATGAGGATGATGATGTGATGGTTATACAAGTTATGTTTCTTATATTCGTTTGTTGTCCCTAGGTGTGCCAATTCATCCTAGACGATTACATAGCGAGCGGGCAGGGCGCGTGGGCCAACGTGTGCGTGACGCAGCCGCGCCGCATCTCCGCCGTGAGCGTCGCCGAGCGCGTGGCGGCCGAGCGCTGCGAGGACATTGGGAGCAGCGTGGGGTAAGGGACATCTTATCTATCTTAGTGGTGTTTGCCTAGATTTTCGTCTTCTAACAGATTCAGTCAAATCCCGTGCGTTTACGATCACGTGGTCAATCATAAAAAATTGATGATTTTATTTTAAATCATACTTATTTAAAAATTATGTGCTGGCTAAATTGGTTTAAAAAAATGTTTACTGTTAAGTTAACAACAGTTTGATCTATATTTTCATTGTAGTCAAATAACCTATTGATATCATAGTGTGAGAATGTTTGTCATCGATTCAAAAATCACGTCTCAAAGTGTTACATACTTAACGCGGGGTTAACATAGCGAGTGTGCGTGCCGCAGCCGCGCCGGATACCAGCTGTGAGCGTTGCCGAGCGTGCGGCAGCGTGGGGTCAGTTACGTGTGTATGGTACCATCTGACAGCCCTTCCAGTAGGATTTCGACTCAACGTGGTTGTTTTGTACCCCAATGATCCCATAACACATCCAAACCTCCCTCCCTCCCCTCCTAATGCCAATACACAATCAGATACACTACGCATGACATAAGTGACGCGTTGAATATGCCTTATTAGCTTATCTTCGAGGAGACTAGCGAGGATTCCCTCCTCCAGTGGCACTTCGACCCATCGGGATCTTTTGTGCAACCCCAATGATCCCATAATTAAGACTTGTAACCAACCAGCTTATTTTTTTCATTGCAGGTACTCCGTGAGATTCGAGTCCGTATTACCAAGACCATACGGTTCAATATTATTCTGCACTGTGGGAGTACTGCTGAGGAAACTAGAGGGTGGTCTGAGAGGAGTCAGCCATGTACTGGTGGATGAGGTTAGTAGTTACCATATTAGACAGAGAGAGAGATAAGGTGGTCATGAAAGCATGTTTTTGTCTCACTTATCAAATAATACCAATACTGTGATTTTCATAAAGTTATTTTAGTGACTTCAATTGCGCAGATTGCTTGAAACTTATTCTCATTTACTCGTTACCGACCCCCAGGTGTACATATTCTCTTGTGGAGCTCTGTGGCACAATGGTTAAAGCGTTAGGCAAGCGATTGCTAAGGTTAAGCAACTCACAAAAGCCGGTCATCGGATGGGTGACCAAAAATGTATCATCTCGAACGCTCGGCACGTAGAGCCGTTAGTCCCGACTGTATTAGCAGTCGGTAATAACTTCGCACTGGGCTTATGTGGTGTTTTATGGACCATTCTCCCTGTTGTGTTTTCTATCCATAGGGAAGTCTCGTGCCTTAGCAGTGGGGACATAAAAATGAGCTGGTGATATAATGTAATGTGACTCCCAAGTTTTATTTAAAAAATCGCAGATCTAACTGTTAACCATACATCAAGATGATTGATCCTTAAGCAATATAGCAATATATATAATACTAGCTGACCGGCGGACTTCGTACCGCTTTGACAGTTTCCATGACAACTGACAACAAAACAAACAAAACGATGACAGTTTCCATGACAACAAAACAAACAAATCATTCGTCCGCTTAAGAATACCCGTATCCCATTATGGACCCCTAGCAGCGCCACCTACCGGTTCCAATTGTAAATCAAACTATACCATTCTGGAATCCAGTTAAACACACACAGAAAAAATCATCCAAATCGGTCCAGCCGTTTAGAAGGAGTTCAGTGACATACACATGCACACAAGAGTTACTTTTAAGATTTATCAAACAGAACATATCAAATGCATGACGTGTTCGTCAGTAAATGGTTGTGCAATTATACTTACATCATGTAGTATGCTTTGTTTTATTATTATAACAATTGTTGAGAAACCATTAAATTAAAATAATGAAAATAAAAAAGTAACCTCGACATTTTTTCGTGTAGGTGCACGAACGCGACGCAGACACCGACTTTGCGTTGATCCTGCTGCGAGACATGGCCCACACGTACCCCGACCTCCGCATCATCTTGATGTCCGCCACCGTTGATACCACACTGTTCACGAACTACTTTGGCAACTGTCCCGTCATTGAGGTATGTAATATCTAGATAGGTTAAGGAATTTGATTTTTTTAAAGAAAGTATAGCTACTTTTATGTACGCTCTTGATAGAAGGCTGCATTCCGCAAACGATCTGTTGGTAGAACAACCTCTTTAACAAAATGCTTATGAAAATGAGCTTTCTTAAATAAAAAACATGTTTTACGTAACTCTTCATGAGAAATATTTTCTCCCTGTCGCTTTAAATTAAAGTATATAATTATATAATTTAGATGTTTTTTATTCCGCAACGGGTAAACGGTTAACACACGTGATGGTAAGTGATGTAATAGTTAAAGCGCACTTCACCACACAATAAAATCTACTAACATTGTTGGTATGCTTATATAACAGACAGTTCTTAAAACTTATATATTTATAACTAGGTGCCAGGTCGAACATACCCCGTCGATCAATATTTCCTTGAGGATTGTATAGAGCTGACCAAGTTCATGCCTCCTCCAGACACAAGGAAACGGAAGTCATCCGGCAAGAAAGTCAACAAGGACGAAGAAGATGACGAAGACGAAGGTACTCTTATCACTTTCCTTTTGTGTCTCTATATTATTAGCAGAGGTCGAAATCTGCCGGTCATTCCAGGTCCGCATTCAAGTGTTGATTGGGGAACCCTTTTTATATTTTTTTAAGACTTTGAAGGAAAATGACTTACACTCTCAAAATTAAAAGTGGGTATTAGTGTACCAAAACTCAAATTGACCACTGAAATCGGAATCAACATTTTAGTATTTCACTAAAATGTTCTTGAAGCAAAAAGTTTGTATTGTGTGTAAATAAATAATTCAGAAAAAAAGCTTTATAAATAGAACCATGTATATATAAAACAATATTGTCTAACTTACTAACATTGTAATCATTGGGCTTAAAAAATTATAATTAAGTAAGTTACAGCAGGGTTTGATACCGTTACCAAATTCTATAAGTACCGGTAAGTAACGTTATTTCTATAGAGGTAATTTTGTACCGGTAATGCAGGTAGCGTTATCTAGAAAAGTATCGCTAGTTTTTTTCGTTAAATATTACGCTTTAGCCAATCGGCGTAGAGCGGTTAGTTAATTTACCAGTAAAATGCCACCCAAGTAACGATACCAAGCTTACAGTTACTTTCGATACCAGATTTTTGACGGTATTCAAAGCCCTGAGTTACATCCTTCGTTGAACAGTAACAAACTGAATGAAAGTTTACGTCCTTGTAAATTTAAAATAGGTTTTTAACCTATTTTTTTATAATGGCTTAATAATATTTAGCCGCGTGTATACTAACTAATTTCACTTTCAGGTTGTTCTTTTTCAAGTAACATATTGTATATTGTAGAATTTTAATAGTGATGGGGTAAAGTCGATAAATTGCTATCGATTATATCAATATGTACGGTGGCGGTCTCGAAGGCTTTACCGAATTGAACAAATATTCGTGTGCACGCGCATCGCCGCCGCACCGGTCACGCCGATAAAAGCGAGCGAACGCGGTGCACAGGATTTTCGCCTTAGAACCGGTAAAGCGTTTGTGGCCGCCATAGTACCTATAAGAACAATGTTGATATAATTACGATGTAAACTTTGTGGGATTGTATATGATAACGATATTTGCCTCAGTTGTTCGTTTTTGCATTAACATCAATATTGGTTTTAATATAAATTTAGTTCATGAGTTCAGCATTAACTGTGCAGTAGAAATAACGGAGTGTGCATTAATAATTATTTCTTGGGAATCACTTCATTGTCACTTAGAATATTAAATTTTTCACTTCATATTTAGCTTTGATTACATGCACCTTCTCATTTTCAGATACATTACACTTTACTTAGTCACAGTTTAGAAACATGTTTATACATGGTCCAATGTTTAAATATGTATAAACTTGTTGTAATACCATGTCTTTCTCATTAAACGCTTTCATTTTCTGTTCATGGAGTCGGGAGTCTTGAAGTCGATGACTGATACTGTTGAAGAGGCGCTTCTACTATCAATGTCTCCTTGAAGACAGAGAATAGTGTTTTATAGTTTTTTGTAATAGCAGAAAAACAACACAGTAGGCAAACAAAAACTTAAGAAAACGAGATTGACAAGAAAGGTGGCATCGAAAACGCAACGCATCCGAACGGTTGATGTCGCTGCCATTCGGCTTCCATTCTGTTCCGTTCCGTGTGAACAGAATGGTAGCCGAATGACAAGGACACCGGACCAATAAAGTTTCATCTTCCACCCACCCCACAAGAAGAATGAAGATGAAAGTCTACCCACCTTGAAAAATGAAGAGATAAAGCTGGTTTTTTATAATTTATTATATCGATACACATATACACGCGACACACGATATATTAACATAGATCACGCAAGTACACCCACTTCAAGTGTTTCGAATGAGCCCATCTGTGCTCAACTGACTGAACGTAGAACACGATGTCTTCCACCGGAAAGTAATTTTATGATACAAATATTCGTAATTAAATTTTTCATTTTATTGCAGTTTTGAGAAAATCTAGAGTATGTCGCATGGTTCGTCATACAATGTGGCTTTCTCTATACATGTGGGTAGTGTATTGTGTAAACGGGCAATGAACATCCAACTATCGTTTCATACGTACTTCGCGCAGAAGAATAAACAATAACACGTAGAACGGAACGGCTCAAGGTCGCGATATGAGAGTACCTTGTTATACAGTACGCCAGTCGGGCTGCTGTCACGGCCCCGGCCCGGCGTCAAAGCGCGCGCGTTTGCCTGTTTGTGCGTTCCGTGCTATTTTGGAACGGCGCCGAGCGAGCCGCGGAGGCGCCCGACAGTCAACGAGCCACAGAGACACATCAGCTATCCATTGACGTAAAATCGAAATTGACCCCTACCTATATTTAGATAAGCCACATTTTTCTTTGGTATGTTTTTTTAATTCTTTTTCAACTTGTCTTGAATAATTTTGGATGCACTCGATTATATGCTCTTTCACTATCAAAATAGAAGTCTTTTAATTTATTACGATTTATCGGTCATTCGCGATTGAATATTTTTAACTGGTATTTTCATCGATATTTTTAATATTTAGCTAGCGTGGCGATTCGAGTGTAATATCGTTGTTGTTAGCTGACGATAATTATAAACTAACGTTAATTTAAAACTAGCGCCTAAAACGACGTTGTATGCATGAACATCTGTATTCCGTAAGGTTTTAACTAACAATTATAACAAATATAACACTATTTTCATAATTAATAAAACGCATCTTTCATAATACATGTAACAATTTATATTTTTTTGAATGTATCGAGTTGCACAATGTATTAACTTGTGGATAAAGGTGTCACAATTATCACCCTTATACCCTAGTTTATAATTTTTAAGCTTTTTTTTATCCCAAATAAAGAAAACAAAAACAAGTAAACATAATATGTCATTAAGAACCAAGTAAAAGAAAGAATCTTTGCGGCGCGTGCGCACCACAACTAACATCACAATTAGATTAATTATAATGTACGCTGATGTTTATGTCATAAATATAATTTTTGGTTAGGTTAAAAAAATGTTAAGTCTCTATGTTAAGTACACTGTGTAAACCAATGGTATAACGTTAATTTTTCTTTAGTATCTCATAATACAGGGAGAAATAATTTGTGTTTTTTTTTTTTGTTTTGAAGGCGTGGGCGTTGATGAACAAGATGAAGATCTGAACAAGACTTGCAATTTAGGGAAAAATTATGCCCCGGAGACTACAAAGTCCATACAACAACTGTCAGAGAAAGATGTAAGTATATATAACGTGTAACATAAAGGTGTGGGAAAAAAGCTAAAATATCCAAAATGTATCCAATCTAGATCTTCTATGTATTTATTTATTTATTTATTTCTATAGGTACACAAACAGATTACAATCAATGCATGAGTACAGTAACATATTTGGTTAACCTTACTAGCTAGACGGTAATCCAAAAGGAGTGTACACAGCATAACATTTTGGGTATAATTTGAAACGCAACAATGCTGGTCCTAAATGAAGTTATAGTTAAAACAATAATAATAATAATACAAAAAAAAGATTAAACTATGTAAGGACATTAACACTTACAATAGTAAACGGAGTAAGGTGGGCGTCTATCTAACTGACTGACTCCGCTCCACTGTATTGTTACTGAGACACAATTATAAGCGCGTTAGGCGCGCATAAACAAGCATTGATCATAAATGGAAGTACACAAACGTTACTAAACCACTAAGTCTGTGTGCGACTTGTTTATTTTGATGTGACGACACAAACTCACAATAGAAATAAGTATTTAATTAAAAGTGGCATAACAAATAAAAGTTAATAATTATGTGTCAGTAACTCTCCATACAAGATCTAGATCGGATACACTTTGGATCTTTTCATTATGACCACACCTTTCTGTTGTATACAGTGTAGTGATGAGACACTCGCTCTACACCAGGTACAGACATGTACCTGGTCGGTTCTCTCCTCCTCCACGGCCCGGTCAACCCGAGCCGAGGTCCGTGCCTTTAGAGGCGCCCTCGGGTTGCTCCGCTCCCCGATCCGATCCGAACCCTTCGGAGAATCTAGTAGGGCACGGGGACGCGCACTTGTGCGCGATGCCGTTCCCTCTAGATAACCTCTGAAGGTGATTCGTTTCACACGGCTTGAGGGACCCTTTACGTTCCTCGCCGCCCCCAAAAAGCCCGGTGAAGCTGAAAATGCCGCAGCGGCAATCAGCAATCTCTCTCCAAAAAAAAAAAAAAAAGTGATGAGATGAGAGTAGCCGCGGATCGTGCTCAGCGGAGTGCACTTGGAGAGGCCTATGTCCAGCAAGGGACTAGTATAGGCTGATAATGATGATATATACAGTAAGAGTAATAAAATTATTATAACCATGTTTTTTTGTTGATTTTGAATGTCCGATATATATTACAAAAAACACAAATGTTGAAAAAATTTCCACGAGCAGGATTTGAAGCTGCACCCTTCTGACATACCGGGTCAGGTGCTCTTCCAATTGAGCTATCGTGGTTCTAACCAGCCCGCCGGAATTATTCAACACTATTTACTTTTTACTTTGAAAGCCAAAGGCACCCATTCAATGTCAACAACTGCCGTCATTAACACCCGATCATAATATTTTCACAAATACTAAAGATCAGTTAAGAAGTAGGCAAGCTATCTATAAAATGTTTTCAAAATTTTTTCAATATTTGTGTTTTTGTAATTTGTTTCGCAACAAAATTTGCGTTAAAATTATATAAACAAAACAAAAACATTTTTTTGTCCGATATATAGTTGCATGCGCCATAGATAAGTGATGTCCTATAGTAAGGTCTACTTAACTATACATTTTTTTTTTTTTTTTTTGAGAGAGATTGCTGATTGCCGCTGCGGCATTTTCAGCTTCACCGGGCTTTGGCTTAACTATACAGTTCGTCTTATCATTATATGTAAACGAATCGTATCCTATTATTATAGTCGCTCTGTATCATCATCATCATCCCGGCAAAACAAAGACGTCCACTGCTGGACAAAGACGTCCACTGCTGGACAAAGACGTCCACTGCTGGACAAAGGCCTCCTCCAAGGGTCTCCACAACGGCCGGTTTGTGCTGCTCGCATCCAACGGCATGTCCGGCTTTTCACTCTGTATTACATAAATAGCGGCCCGTCCCTGCTTCGCACGGGTGGATTTTTTTTAATATAGCCTATGTTACTCGGCGCTAATGTAGCATTCTAATGGTGAAAGAATTTTTTAAATCGGTCCAGTAGTTTTTGAGTTTATTCGTTGCAAACATACATACATACAAAAATACAAAGGTGTCCTCTTTATATTAGTATAGATTATTAACGAATAATTATTGATTTAACAACACAATTCAATTCGTTTGATTTAAATAATTTTCTCCACAGCTAAGCTTCGAGCTCATAGAAGCTATCCTAACCTACATCAGCAATTTAGGCGGTGACGGCGCGGTGCTAATATTCCTGCCCGGTTGGAACCTGATCTTCGCGCTGATGAAGCACCTCACCCAGAACCGGGTGTTCGGTGACCAGTCCCGGTACGTGATACTGCCGCTGCACAGCCAGATACCGAGGGATGATCAGAAAAAAGTGTTTGTGACGCCGCCGCCGGGTATCACTAAGGTTTGTGTTGGGTTTTTTTACTATTTATACCTACAACGTGTAACAAAAAAGTGTGGTAAAAATTAAAAGATTTTGACGACCTCCGTGGCCGAGTGGTTTGCACGCCGGACTTTGGGCGGCGCTAACTCCTGAGGTCCCGGGTTCGATTCCCGGTCGGGTCAATGTCGAAAACGAATCTTTTCGATATTGTGACGGGTCTGGGTGGTTGTGGTACCGTCGTTGATTCTGATTTCCATGAAACGAGTGCTTTAGCTACTTGCCTTGGGATCAGAACAATGTATGTGAAGTTGTCTCATATTTATTTTATTTTTAAAAGATCAAAAGTGTATCCGATCTAGATCTTGTATGTGTTGTAACTAAGACATATTTTTTTAAACTAAATATTTCTAAAATTTATTAAATACATTGAAATAATTAAACGCCCACCCGACCCAGCCAGGAATCGAACCTGGGTCTTCCGCAATCCGGGCGGCTACACTGACCGCTATACTACAGGGAAGGCTGACGTTCTGAGTTATAGGTATTAAGAGCAAGGTAAAAATGGATATCTATTAATATTGTAATATCTTGGTGTCTATGGAAAAATAACATCAATATAGTTGTATATTATGTATTTCGTATATCTGACTTTGCTATTAGAGTGGTGTACTAATCTGCCCATTGTCCTTATTGATTTATTAATTTGCACCTTTTGAATACATCAACACTTCTTGCAGTTAAACCAATCTGGTTTTATTTTTTAAACATAAAGGTGTTCGAAAGACATTCATGTTCTATTGGCTTTACAATTATGTGAAGTTACCAATTGGTATAATTCGAAATGTAACCCTGCCATAGCCAAAGTCAATGTTAAATTGATTTATTCAAATAACTTAATTTTTATAAAATAAATTGAATCGTCTAAACGTTTTTAACTTAACCTCTTAACAAAATCAGGACGTCTATTTTTTAGCTGACTAGACCTATTCGCCCCCCCAGGTGATACTGTCGACGAACATCGCGGAAACGTCGATCACGATCAATGACGTAGTCTACGTCATCGACTCGTGCAAGGCCAAAATGAAGCTATTTACGTCACACAACAATATGACGTCATACGCCACCGTGTGGGCTAGCCGGACCAATTTGGAACAGGTAATGTATCAAATGTTTTTTGTTTTGTTTATATAATTTTAACGCAAATTTTGTTGCGATACAAATTACTTATTTTCAACATTTGTGTTTTTGTAATAGGTAATATATCGTTAATTAAGAATGAATGTTAATGAGGAAAGGCTAAAATTCTTAAAAATTACCAACCTAAAGGATAGAAGAGAACGGAAAGATATGATAGAAACTTTCAAAATTCTTACTGGTCACTATGACGTACATGCTTTGAAAGGATGTTGAAAAACACAAAAATCCGCATTTGATAGGACACACCCCGCTACACACGACTTTAAAGTTTATACTACACCCCTTACCAACCTAGCGGTTACAATAGTGTCAGATATCCATACGCAAGCAAAGCAAGCAAGCAAAACAAGGAAACTAAAACCTTTCTACTAATCTCATACTAAATGTATGGGAGTGTTTAATGTCAAAATTTTGGATACTTCTCGTTTGATTTTTAAAAAGTTATTGATGCCGTTTTACTCATTAGATAACGTACTTTTGTTATCAGTTTTAAGTTTTTTTGATATCTCTCATATAACTATAACGCAGCTTCATCTTAACCGAATGTTCAAATATTTGTAAAAAAAAAAAAAAAAAAAAATTTCTTTCGGATCTCAGAGGTGAAAACTTCTAAGATTGATGAAGCAATGTTGACTAAAAAACATAAGCATCAAGCACTGAAAAATTTCGACGGGTGAAAGCCAGACCTCGGTAGCCAAGTGGTTAAGGCAGCCGCCCGGAATGCGGAAGGTGCGTGGTTCGATTTCCGCCTGAGGTTGTCGTCTTTTTTCAGTGTTTAAATTTTACTTAAGTATATTTAAGCGTTAATAAAACGCTAAAATATATAAAAAAAAAAAAAAAAAAAACACTTATCTCTCATAGTTTCGGAATAATCGCTTGTGTGCACTTAACGATTACACCCTGTATACTTTGTAATAGAGGAAAGGCCGCGCGGGTCGTGTGCGCGCGGGCGTTTGCTTCACGCTGTGCACTCGCGCGCGCTTCGACCGGCTCGAAGAGCACCAGACCGCCGAAATGTTTAGGACGCCGCTGCACGAGCTGGCTTTGAGGTAGGGGCTTTTTATATTATCTTGGATATATTGCGAATTTTTACGAAAATTTTGTTGCGAGCAAATCACAGAGTGCCCCTTCCGACATTTAAATACAACACACAATACATTTTTTTGTTTAACACTTTTTACACATATTGTAGCAATGAATTGTTTTCAATACCGAAGGCCCTTAAAACTATAAAGAGAGTTCATAACATCGGTGTTTTCAAACGACGGATTTTAAATTAGTTTTTTTTTAAATTGAATTTTGGTATATGATAATCAGTGACGAAAGGGTCTCCTGTGCTATTTAACTGTAACTACTTTTACTTTTTTTCTACAAAAGATAAGCGCTCGACCTTTGTCGTCTCGTGAAAATGATATGTATTTCTTAAGTATTTGTATATTCAAAACTCAACATAAACGCTTCCATGTGTGAAATCCTACTTTTTTTTTAAATTCCCAGCATCAAGTTGCTCCGGCTGGGCGCGATCGGCCACTTCCTATCCAAAGCGCCGGAGCCTCCGCCACTAGACGCGGTGATCGAGGCCGAAGCCCTACTGCGGGAGCTCGGCTGCCTCGACGCGAGCAACAGCGACGCCCTAACACCGCTCGGGGCCATACTAGCGAAATTACCCATTGGTGAGTGTGTCTTTATATTGGCAATCAAGCATGAAAGCAGGAGCCCCGATCCGATCCGAACCCCTCGGAGAATCTAGTAGGGCACGGGGACACGCACTAGTGCGTGATGCCGTTAACCTCTAGAAAACCTCCGAAGGTGATGTTTTTTCACACGGCTTGAGGAACCCTTTAAGTTTCTCGCCGCCCCAAAAAAAGCCCGGTGAAGCTGAAAATACCCTCTGAACAATCAGCAAACTTTCTCCAAGAAAAACCAAGCAGGAGGGCCGCCTGATAGAAAGCCACCGCAGCCCATGGACGCTAGGGACCGTCATAGAAGAGCACTTTCCTATCGTAAATCAATACACAAATACATCTTTGATGTTCTGCGTACCTTAACTCTAATATACATATTGACAACGAGGTACAACCGTTCGTCCCTACCAATACCTACCACATTGTCTATAGTTTTTTTAAGAAGAATATTTTTTTTACTTGTTCCTTTTGTAATTCAATGTTCTGTCGTTCTTCTAGCTTTATAACTTATTTGTGATTAATAATAAAACCTTTTTGTATAAACCAGCACATTGTCATTCCGATTCTTAACAGTACATCACTACATAGTATAAAACAAATTCGATTCCCGCTGTCTCTATGTATGTATGTATACTTAGATCTTTACAAGCTACGCAACGGATTTTGACGCGGTTTTTTTAATAGATAGAGTGATTCAAGAGGACGGTCTATATGTGTAAATACATGGATAATATGGTACAGAAACACTGATAATTTGATTTTAGAGGTTTCACATTTTTTTGCGGTTACATTGCAAACGCTGGCTGAACCCTACGAGATATATCAAAATAATGTACTACAGTATTGTACACCTTAAAAAGGTCTACAAAAAAGTCCGATATGGTATATGTCTATCTCTTAAGGATAACCCGCAATAATATTTTTTTATCTTTTACTTTTTACGAGAAATAATGACTTATTTACAAAGCGATTTTAATCAATACAGCATTAATCCTTATCCAATTAAGTACCTTGAATACATTGTGCATTTAATATAGATCAATATGACCCTTTACAGCATGTAATGTAAATGAATATTTTCGAAGATTTTACAGATTTAAAATGCAGGGACATAGCGGATGCGTGTATCAGCATTGCACCCGTGCGAAGCCGGGGCGGGTCGCTAGTATTATATAAGCAAAAGTAACGCCAAAAGTATAATTATAAATCAACGTTGCCACACCAATGTGCTATGTGCAGTTCAATGGTAATGCATAAATGAACCAACGAATTCAATTCGTCCCCAGAGCCCCGGCTAGGCAAGATGATGGTGCTAGGCTTCGTTCTTGGCGTGGGCGACGCTCTCACCACTATGGCGGCCAACTCCACCACCTTCCCGGAAGTGTTCTTACTGGAAGGTCGCCGCCGGCTGTCCGCACACCAGCGGGCGCTGGCCGGCGAACGGGCTTCGGACCACGTGGCTATGCTCAACGCATTCCAGGTACGGTTTCGATTACCATACAACACCTTTCAGGTAACTAGCAGCCGTGTACGGTACCCATTCAACACTCTACCGGAAGAGCTTGACCGTGAACAGGTCAGTTGACGCTGTTAACGTCATATACACTTTTAAACTTCCGCGTTAACAGAATTTAAACGGGGATCAAAGTAAATTAATTAATAAAAAACTGGGTATGAAACCTTTTACTAATTTGTTTGCGTTAATCCCCGTTTAAATTCTTTGCGAGCTGTTAACTTCAGTTAGCCAGCCCCCTCTGTCTCTATTTCTCTTCTCTGTACTTCCTCGCTCGAAGTCCTCGCTTTACCTTTATGTCCCTACTAGCTGCCCCCGGCGGACTTCGTACCGCTTTGACAGTTTCCATGACAACACTACAAACAAATCATTTTGTATTGGAAAAATTTCAAAAATCAAAAAAAGTTTAGGGGTGTACCACCCTTAACATTTAGGGGGATGAAAAATAGATGTTGGCCGATTCTCATAGATACCGGATAAGCACAAAAAAATTCATCAAAATCGGTCAAGCCGTTTCGGAGGAGTATGGCAACGAAAACTGTGACACGAGAATTTTATATATTAGATGTAATACGTTCTCTCTCTCTCTCTCTCTCTCTTTCCCTTTCCTTCCCTCCTCATCATCAGCTCATTTTATGTATCCACTGCTGGGACACGAGCCTTCCCTATGACTGGATAGGGAGAACGGGCCATAAACCACCACGCGGGCCTAGTGCGGATTGGTGGTTGTTAACGACTGCTAATGCAGCCGGGATCAACGGCTTTACGTGTCTTTCGTAGCACGGAGGGGCTCGAGGTGATAAATTTTTGGTCACCCATCCGATGACCGGCCTATGCGAAAGTTGCTTAACTTTAGCAATAGCAGACCGTGCGTGTAAACCACTGCGCCATCGAGCTCTTCCGTCCTTCCCTCCTCCCAATCCTCGCAACTTACTATAGGATCGGCCTCATTCTCGGCTGCGTCGTCATCGGCCTATAGACTCCACCATGTACCCTGAGGAATTTTTACTGGAAGGTCACCAGCGGGCGCTAGCCGGCGAACGGGCTTCTGACCACGTCGTTATGCTCAACGCATTCCAGGGGCCCGACCGCCTAACCGATTGCTTTGGCTACGTGTATAGTTTGTGACGTCATCTTGTCATTTCGTACCGCCTATGAAAGCAATATCGAAAGCTATAGCCTATAGAAAATTAATTGTATGAATACTTTAACATCGCCTAACCTGAAGTCAGGTTAGGCAAGTGTACAGCGTCTAGTTGTTACCTACCTACCTACCTACCTACAATTAATTTCCTAAAAAAACTTTAAAAATTTCTACGTAAATTAATAACAATAATGACTTTTTTCAGATGTGGGAAAGAGAACGTTCGAAAGGAGAGGAAGCCGAGAAGAACTGGTGCGAGTGGAAGGGGGTGCAGCAGACCACGCTGCGGGTCACTTCTGAAGCCAAGTACCAGCTGATAAGTGAGTCCATCATCATCACCAGCTCATTTTATGTCCTCACTGCTTGGGCACGAGCCTTCCCTATGGATGGACAGGGAGAACGGGCCATAAACCACCACGCGGGCCCAGTGCGGTGGTTGTAAACTACTGCTAATGTAGCCGGGACTAGCGGCTTAACGTGCTTTACGAAGCACGGAGAACTTCGAGATGGCAAACATTTTTGGTCACCCATCCGATGACAGGCCTTTGCGTAAGTCGCTTTACCTCAACACTCGCAGATCGGGCGCGTTAACCACTGCGCCATGGAGTTCCTCAATAAGTAAGTGTGGTGTTACAAAAATTGCAGTAAAAATATTTCATTACTTTTGCTTAGAATTCGGTTTTGTCAAAATACATTTATTTTGGGATACATTTTCTTTGAAACGGCTACGACCCGAGAGTACCTTCTAGATTAAATTGTACCTTTTTTGTATTTTAAACTAGCGAACCGCCCGCGTAATTACTGACTACTTAACCGGCGCTCTTAAGCGGTTAGCACTGGTCAGGGTGGCGATTTTTGAACAAGTGACTATCACGCTGTGATATCACTTAAAAGTGCTCTATTTTCTCTTATTCAAAGCCACTGGTAACCTATTTTTGACATCATAATCTCTCGAAATGCGTGCATCTTAAAAATTAAATTGTAAATAATGCAATACTTATTATATTTCGTAGTGTATTCATCTCACTTTCTCATTTCGTGATCACTGGTGAGTTTTGCAAAATCGCCCCCCTGTGCCCTCAACAGTTAAAATTCTATTGTGTTTGTATTCACGGCAGACGATGACGGATTAATTTTGGTTGTGCGTTTATTGCCATTTTGTATAGTATAAGTGAAGAATAGAGCGGATTTTTTTTCTTTTTACTCTTTATTTTTAAGTGCTAATTGCTGCACTGAAGCCAAAATAAATATTTATAAAACACAGTGACAAAATTAAATGCCTACCCGACCCAGCCAGGAATTGAACCTGGGTCTTCCGCAATCCGGGCGGCTACACTGACCATTATGCTACCTGGAAGGCTGACGTAAGCACTGAATATTTCCACTGCTTTTGTTTTTTTTTTTTGGACTGCTCTTTAGCGGCAGTGTGCCATCTATCCAACGGTTATTGCAACCGATGGCTATGCAAATTCATCTATACAGATAAAATACCACACATTTGATAACACAACGCTATAGTAAATGTTACTTTTTATTTTTGAGTAACTGTAAGCTGCAGTGAAGCCAAATTAAATATTTATAATGATGGCACTCTGCCACTAAAAAGCAGTTAAAAAAATATCAAAAAGCAGTGTAAAAATTCAGTGCTTACGTCAGCCTTCCCGGTAGCATAACGGTCAGTGCAGCCGCCCGGATTGCGGAAGATCAGGTCCGATTCCTGGCTGGGTCGGGTAGGCATTTAATTTTTTTTACTGTATTTTATAAATATTTACTCTTTTCTCATTCTAATTTTATCCAATTGCTTATAACCAGACATCCTGACGACGAACATCGGCTTCTCCGAGGAGTGTTGCTCCCCGCAGCGCTGGAACCCCTCCGGCCCCGATCCAATGCTGGATATGGTCATAGCGCTCATGTGCATGGGACTTTATCCTAACGTTTGTCTGCACCAGGGCAAGAGGAAGGTGAGAATCACTCATCTATTTTATTTTGTTCATTGGTCAATGAATAGTATCATTATAGCTCGTGCAATGCTAAGTTCGTTTTTAAATCAATTCCAGGATGCTGATATATTCGCAGACACTTTGCTTAGATTAATAGATAAATACAGGATGTACTAAGCTCATCTCTAGACTAAGTTTCTTATTATTGCTGTTATTGGTTTTATGATTGGCTATATATATTGTTCTTTTTCGCCTCTTAACGTCTTACTCATGTTGCTATATATTATATTATAGTTATATACTGTCTATGTCCGCGAGGGGGTCCTGGTTAGATGTATTTGCAGGTTTCTTATGAAACCTATTTCAGGCACCAGTCTCTCACAAATGATAGAATGCTATGTATCTTAATAGTATAATTTAAGCCTTAAGAAAATAAACGTTTTATAATTTTTTTTTTTGCAGTGTTTTTTTATATTTTTTTATATTTTCTCATTTACTACTTTTTCAATGTAGCGTGTTGGCTGAACGGGCTTTAAGTTTATATGATAACTATTCAGAATAAAAAATTAAGGGTTATTAAGCAACACTCGTAAGACAAACAGAAAACTAATGATGCTCTAGTAAATACAATATAGTAAGACAAACAGAGTGAGCAAACAGATTACAATACAACTTATGTCTTATTGATTGAATCTGTGAACACATTCGATAATCTTGCAACAGGATAATATGTCACAATATTGATATTATTTATTGTCTTACGTCTCGGTGGCTAGTGACAAAGCGCTCGGCATATCCGGAGGTCCCGTGTTGGGCTAAGCGTTTGTCGGATCACCAACCCGCATTTGGCAAGCGTGGTGTTAAGCCGATTCCATCAGCTTGGGAAAGATGAAAAAAAAGTTAATGTTAACCTTATACAAATAGATCTAATTATTATAAAAACAAGATTTTTTTTTTCACTTCGATACAATACGTATTTACAGAGTTATAATACTTTTAAAATTGGTTAAAATAGTACGCGTCGTCGCTTAGTTTCCTAGCGCTCGAATAATGATCGCGTGAATTCGCGTGACGCCATTTGCCTCATGTTAAGACAAGTCTGACGCTGTAAACCGAAAAGGAAACGAGGTCTAACTGGAATCATCTTCCAGGTACTAACAACGGAGGGTAAACCGGCCCTCATCCACAAAACCTCAGTGAACTGCAGTAACTTGGAGCAGAAGTTTCCTTCGCCTCTATTCGTGTTCGGCGAGAAGGTTCGAACGCGGGCCATCAGCTGCAAGCAGACCACCATGGTGGCGCCACTGCATCTGCTACTGTTCGCAAGTAGGAAGGTGGAATGGGTGAGTTAGTTCATTATAGTTACCTACCTTCTTGAAATTCCTGTGTTCCCTTTTATACATATTTTTCCATTATTGTATTTTTTCTATGTAAGTACAGGGTGTCCAGTGGCAGATTCCAAAGTATGAAAAATTTTAAAAAGAAAACTACACCTCTAATATAAAATATATTTATTGAAATTTTAAGACAACAGATGCGGATTTCGTTTTGTGAAATCAACGTTCGCCAAATGGCGGCCATCGAGCCTGACACACTCTTCAAGTCTAGCACGCGTTTACAGAGCGACTGTGGAATCCTGCTGGCTTCGGCTCGAATTATTTTTTGTTGTGACACACAGTGCTCAGATTTGTTTTATAAACGACAGATATGTAGTATCCTTATAAGAAAAACTCACACGGGCTTAAATCTGGTGACGGTATGGTGCCGTTTCGGGATATTATGTTTTCTTACCTCTAGAAATGTACGCCTCGTCGGCAAAAGCGCGGTGCTCTACGCTCCACTGCTCTATTTCTATTTAAAATCCGCAGCGCTTGTGCTTTCAACGACTCTCCCCGCGCCTCTTTCATGTGTCGCGTTCAAAAACTACGTTTGTTCAAACTTTGGAATCTGCCAATGCATACTGCATACTGTATGTAATGTTTTCTAAAGTTCGAACACTACACATGGGTCTCCATGTGACCACGGACTATGCAAAGAGTTCGAAACGTTAAACATTATTTATTTATTGATGTTTAACATCTTTCCGCTCGCTTTTTTTTATTTAAACAATTTGTTTGAGTTATTTCGTGAAATGGGACGGAAGTATGTGTAACAGTGTAACAGGAAGTCGGGGAAGCGCGCAAGAGTTTCAAATTTTGTAAATTTAAAATCGATATTATGAACATGACATATAATATTATATGTGACATATTGTCCCATAGGTACACATTGATTACATTTTAAAACGCTGTCATACTTAAAGGTTGCCACGACTTGCACAAATTTAAACTATTAGAATGCACTAATGTATAAAATAAACGCAAGTAGATCCGTAAAAGTTGTTTCATTTCAACACTGTATGTACACGCGCCTGCACATCTGACTACCACAAACTGTCAAATTTCCTCAATAGACTTTGAACTTTATGCCTATGGCATATGGTTCATCAACACCAACGTAAGAGATTGCCATCTTTTCTTCTGTTATGTTTAATAAATTACAAAAACACAATGTTGAAAAAATTTCCACGAGCAGGATTTGAACCTGCACCCTTCTGACATACTGGGTCAGGTGCTCTTCCAGTTGAGCTATCGTGGTTCTAACCAGCCCGCCGAAATTATTCAACACTATTTACTTTTTTACTTTGAAAGCCAAAGGCGCCAATTCAATGTCAACAACTACCGTCATTAACATTGTGAATAGTGATGAAATAGTGTTGAATAATTTCGGCGGGCTGTGTTTGTAATTTGTTTCGCAACAAACATTGTGTTTTTGTAATTTGTTTCGCAACAAAATTTGCGTTAAAATTATATAAACAAATTAAAAACATTTTATGTTTAATAAACTTAATAAGTATATTTCAGTTCTTATAAATTAATGTAGTATATGTTTCATTTACGTTCTTTGTCGCACCGCTTACCAATTTTCCTGCCTCGCCCTTAGGTCGTCTGGTAGAGAATGCCATTTGGCATTAAGTCCGCCTTTTGTACTTTATTTTATTGTATTGTGCAATAAAGATTAAAATAATAATAATATGGTTGAACATTTATTGAAGAAATTTGACGGTTTCGACCTGAGTTCTAAAACATGTATTTTCATTTCATTTCAAGTGGGTTTACTAACTACCATGATCTAAACTCGGCAGATCGACAACATGGTGCGCCTAGACAACTGGCTGAACTTGTCCATGAGCGGGCGCACCGCGTCGCTGGTGGTGGCGCTGCGGCCCGCCGTGGAGGCGCTGGTGGAGCGCGCCGCCGGCGAGCCCGACGCCGCGCTGCACTTCACGCCCTCCGACCAGAAGGTGGGCTTGTTTACCTAGACGACATTGTGGTTTTCCTCCTTTCTTAGATTTGTAGCGGCACTGATGCAATGAACTGCCTCTGTCATGTATGCCTCAATGGGTGAGTAGGTGTAACTTTCAGGTCGGAGCAAAGGTGTTTCGGATTTTCTGGTAGTGAAAGAGAGGGCTTGTTTACCTAGATGACATTGATATTCGTACTTTTTTAGATTCTTCTACACCTTTCTACAATACGTATATTTTTTTTGGAGAGAGTGCTGTTTACCTCCGTTGGCATTATCAGCATCACCAGACTTTTTTGTAAAAAAGTACTTTTTGGGGCAGCCTGAAACGTAAAGGTGTTCTAAAGCCGTGTGGTCGATACACCGTCAGAGATTTTTTTAGAGGCAATGGCATCACGCACTAATCGTTTCCCCGTACCCTGCTAGATTCTTTGAAGAGTTCGGATTGGATCGGGAGACGGCTGACCAAATAGTGCGTTCTAGGCCTAACACATGTCACCAAAAACTCTTTAGGACAAACCTTTCAATGTCTCATGACTTATTTTCTTATTGCTCCAGGTTATCGATTGCTTGAAAGCACTGTGCGTGATGGACGCTGGTGATTTTAATATTCAACGTGAAATTACTCCTCTGGCGTTCAGACCGGACGGCGTGAAACGCGGAGCCCAAAGAGGTTGGGGCACGTCCGGACCCCGGGGGGGCTTCGGCGGCGGCTACGGCAGCCAAGGAGGCTTCGGCGGTAACCAAGGCGGTTATGGCGGTAACCGAGGCGGTTTTGGAGGCAACCGGGCCGGTTTTGGAGGCAACCGAGCCGGTTTTGGAGGCAACCGGGCCGGTTTCGGAGGTGACAGAGGTGGCTATGGTGGTGGTTATGGAAATAGAGGCGGTTTTCGAGGAGGCAGGGGCAGAGGCGGGTTTAGAGGATCCCAATGGTAACGAAGCTGACATTCCTAGATTGTGACTATAGGTAATGTATTTGTGATAGGTAATTAAGTGACCAAATAAAGAAATTAAACAATTATTTTTGTTGAGTTTATTTTAATACTAACTTTACACAAATTACACAAATGTAGGGGAAAATTAAATATACTACGAACCTAGTTAACACTAATAAGGAAAATGAATTATTGCCACATAATAAAAATAAAATAACCATGATTCAAATGATAGACTATCAGGTAACTCCTAGCTCAAAACTCCTACTTTGGAGTACCTAGTGCGAGTTTCGTTTACTATTCGATCTCATAAACGAAAACTAATATTTGTCAATAACTAACCTCGTTTTGTCACTAGGAGGCGTTGCTTCAATAGATACCTTTCATATTGAATTTTTCGTTGACGTGATCGAATGATTTAAAAAACTCGTAACAATAAATTAATGATTGTGTATGTGTAGCTTGCGGCGAGAGAGTAGTAACATAATATAAGAGCACAAGCAACGTCAACCACAAAAATAAAGTTCATAATACTAAAATTATCACAAAGAAATCGCCCCCACAAAGGCGATAGCCTTCGTCATTCAACTGGGTGTTGCACGACTATCAATATAAAATCTTTGTCCGGTGCGACCATGACCTCGCTCTTCTTGCTTCTAATCCTTAGGAAAGTCAAGTCGTTGGAAGGGTCCAAGTCCCTCACAACTGCTTTAGCCTTGTCCACTAGCGCGGACATCAGTCCCGCGTACTGAACGGAAATATGGTTGTCGAAAGTAGTCTTGATGGGTATTCCTTCCCCGTTGACTACCACAACTCCGAACACGCCTCTGTGTCCCGCTAATTTACGGACCGTCTCTTCAGCCTCGTTTGCCATTTATATAAAAAAAATCTACGAATTTAAACTCTACGAACACGAAATTTTAAATAACGCAGAGTGACAAAATATACACAATTTTAAAAAAGTGACGTGTCTGACAATAGTTGATTTTTGACTGACATTTGAATCGATCCAAATTCGAAGTAGTTTATTTTTTAATTGAAAAGCTCTGTTTTAGCAGGTTTTAGCGAATGGTGGCAACTGGCATTAGTGATCAGATCATGAAGGCAGTGTTACAGTGCGGAGTACCACAGGGCATCTTCTTGGTCCAACATTATTTTTGGCTGACATTTAGAGATTGCGTACCTATACCACAGAGTACATATACCCCCCGCTGTGCCTATACGACCATGAAGCTGTAGATATACAGCTACTATCTTGTTCGGTAAAATAGATAGCTTTCAACTTCATCGACTAACGTACACGTACACACGCCTGCACATCGACATACCACAAACTGTCAAATTTCCTCAATAGACATGACTAATTTAAATTAATAAATAATAATAATAATAAATTTAAAGGACTTAAGGTACATGAAAATATAAATATTTGTGTTTCAGTGTCTTTATTGCATGCCCTATGTACTATACGGGCGTCCCAAGACTATGGGACATGAAGGGAAAGTACCTTAAATATCGTAGATAGGATATTTTGCTGAAAGAAGACTTTATATTTAAAAGTTAGTAATACTGCATTTAAAGATATTCTAAAAATGACTTGCTTTGTCTGGGAATCGAACCAACTTATTTTTTTTTTTTAAATTATCGTATTTTTATGATGCCAATCGAAAGAATGAACAAAAAATAATAATTCTTCTTAAGTAACATAGAATCTTAAAAGAAGGAAACAACGTAAAATTTATCATTTTAATCAAATTAAAAACATACATGAAACTGCCGAAGTCAATTGAGTATTTTTTGTAAATTAATTAATTAAATGCTCAAAATTGTGATCCCTGTTCATTTTCTTATCATATTATCGTGAATACTCGATATGATATGGCTCAATTCTGTTTGAAACTCGCCCACGTTGTATTGCTTTTTGTATAGCAAATCTTTCACGTATACCCAAAAGAAGTAATCCAATGGTGTTAAAAGGTTCACTGTCCCGAAGACCACATATGGTCCGTAACAATCGATTTAACCATTGTTATAAGTTTTGGACAGTGAACCTGTTAAATCTGGCGATCTTGCCGGCCATCTAATCGGTCCATTTGTACCAATCCAAGTAGGAAAACATTAATTCAGCAAATCTGCTTCTCTCAGACTATTCATCTAATCTACTAATCATGACCTTTTAGGTAATACATTTGTATATTTTATATATGTTTTATTTCATTTTTAAACTCGACTATAACTTATCTATACCTACACAGTGTTTCCTGGTGCCCAAAATTCAGACGTCGTCGTCCTTTTTATTACGAATCTTGAAAGAGTTAAGTGTAACAAATGTAAAGGTGAAACTCCCGCGTTCCAATTTTTCTTAGTTACCTAGTAATAAATTTTAATAATGATTTAATGATTTGAATAAATAACGATCATAAGAGTTATAGTAATACGCGTTATAGATATATTTATTAAGTAGGTGCATAATCAAAACTATAAATACTATTCATTTCCGAACTTCTACCACATCTTCGTGTTTCGAACAAAATTATTAATTTTGTTTTTTTTTCATAAATGTTTGTTATGAATGTGGATTCTATCTTTGATTAGATAGATGACCCAATGCCAAGGTAAGAACGTGCCGAGGGCTGAATGGTATGAGGGTGTATAAACATGTCATATCGCTAACGTTGTGCCTCAGGGTACCAGGCATCTTGCACTCCGTCATACTTACCGCGATAAGCACTTACAGCGCGCGACAACTTAAAGTTGTTAATCAGCAAGCGCACAGGCATAGATTGAAGTGGTCTCGGATCGCAATTTCGATGTTTAAAAATAACTACCTCTCCGATATCAGTAAATCTACAAGCTCCGTAATAATGGTGAAACGCAACAGTAATAATTGTTGTGTGGAAAACTGTCGAAATAAACAGAAAGATTCGAAGTTATTTATTGTGCTTATAGGTAGGAACCTAGTTGATATTAATGGTTAGTTTATTCTTAGTTACTTGTCTTATTTGCTAAACAATCTTCACCCAATGCCATGCAATTCGATGCCGTGCCTGTTTTCGATGTAATCTTTTAAGGCCTTGTTAATGGTACTTGGTGCAAGTGCCACGAACGGCTCAGGACCAATGTGCTGGGTCTCCGAGCCCTCCCTGGCAAGTACATCCGCCATTTCGTTGCCGTGGATTCCCATATGGCCTGAGACCCAGATCAATTGCACTTTGTTATGTCTACCTAGCTTGTTTAGAGCTTTTGTGGTTTCTAGAACAAGGCCAGAGTCGATTTGGGGCGATATGAGTGACTTGAGCGCGGCCTGGATGAATATATTTCGCTTTTTCATAGCCAACTCTATATTCCGCCTACATAATAAATATGTCTATAACGCGTATATTTCTCATATGATCATTATTTTTCGATTTTCCGGTACAAAAAAGTAGCAAATTTCTAAAATTTATTATTTGGTAACTAAGAAAAATTGGAATGCGGGCGTTTCACTTTTGCATTTGTTACACTTAACTCTTTCGAGATTCATAATAAAAAGAGTTGACTTCCGAATTTTGGGCACCAGGATACACTGTGCACTATGTAAATGGGCAATTCAAATGTTATAATCCAAGAAACAAGCAGTGGATTCATGTTAGCAGTTATTTACAAGTATTTTTCATTGTCAACGTTTTCCAGTTGTTTTTATCTTAAACCCAACTTTTCCACTAGCAAATACAAGGGCATTCCATCAGATTTAAGTCTTACTTACTTACTTACTATTTCATAATAATAAAATATAGGTATTTTTAGCTTGTTTCAGCACTCGCCATCTTTTCCATTTTTTCCACTTGTAAATACAATGGCATCCTACCAGATTTGAGTTTCTCTCTCTTATGGACTTTCAATTGATGTTTCATCATCTGTTTTCTGTATCCAAAAGGCTTACCACATATATTACATACATGATCCTTTATGCCAACATGATCAACTTTGATGTGCAACTCCATGATCCGTTTAGTGTTAAATCCTCTACCACATGTCTCACATTTAAAATTATGATCTATTCTGTGAGTTCTCATGTGTTTGTTCAAATTGCTCTTGCAGACGAAACGTGAAGCACATTCTGGGCATTCGTATGGCCTTTCACCAGTGTGAGACCTCATATGTCTTTTGAGGCACTGGCTGAACCGACCCCTGTAAGGACAATGAGCACACTTAAAGGGCAGTTCATAAGAATGTGTTGCACGGTGTCGTGCAAACTGCCCTTGGTCAACAAATTTCTTTCCGCATTTATCACACATGAATGAACAGTCAGGCTTGTGAATGGCTAAATGTTTCTTATAATACATAGCGGTATACGACTTGTTACATGTTTTGCATGTGATTCGCTTATTTAAATGCTCTTCCGATAGTTTGTGATCACAAAATTCTTTAAAAGTTGTGAATTGTAAGTCACATCTTTTACAGTCAAAGACTTTAAGTTCTATTTTGAGATCTGCAAAGTCGTTAACTGCATAGCTTTCACCTGCAGTTGTGACGTCAGGTTCCCAACAATATGAATCTTCAATAATCTGACGTTTACATGTTTCCTTCAGCTCGTGGTCAGACTGCTGAGCTGTCTTCCGTAACAAAATTGCTCCTTGTAAAAGAGCATGACAACTCTGACATAAATATTTAGGGTAAGTATCTTCTCTCTCAACTTGCACCCCTCCGAATGTCAGCAATGCCTCCGGAATATCGTCAGCGTCCGCACTGCCGAATATTGGTATGTCACCTGCCTTTAAACATACTCTACAGTTGCTGTTTGAGTACTCCCGTTTCTGTTTCTTGCGTCGCTGTTGCGAATGCGAAGTGTTTCCAGGAGTGCCAGTTTTCTCTTTAGACGATGAAGAAGTCGATGTCCGACAAGTTCTTTTGCTCCGTAATATATCAAACAATAATATTGACCCTACCATTTTTAATAATATGAATCTATTTTATAGCAACTTGCTTTCCTTTCCCAGTCTATCCTATATATTATAGGAAAAAGAAAAGGTGCTGCGTTCAATAAAACAATACCCAACTAACTAATCCTTAGTACCTATCTGTCACTGTCAGCAGTGTCTCTGCTGTCGGTCTGTCTGTACACAATAATCTCGTGATCCACTCAGAACAATAACTAAAGCCTTTGATTATTAACTTGTAATGAAAGTGCTAAAGCTATAGAAACCAGACTAAAATAGCATCACAAATACAGTTTGTACTATTTTTACTAATGAACGGCTGGACAAACTATAAATCATTTAGTCGAACTATTTGAAGAAAATGACAGTTTTAGTGAAGAAGAATTTATAGTACCTATCGCAAACAATGATTATAATATCATTGATTGCAAATACAAAATCAAACGGCCATCAATTATAAAAGACCAAAGCGTACAAACTTCTTGGCGGGAAAGTGAAGAGTCATGTCTGCGGTTTAGTTTTATTTTCAAAAATTTGTGTTATGTCGAATATTAATGTGAAATAATGGTGGATTATTAACCGTTAAGTGTTCGTAAGTGTGCATGAATGTTGGGAAATGAAACAAAACAGTGCAACTTTACTTTTCACATTCTCTCAAGAAGTCCGCCGAGGAATTAGTAAACCCCCCACATCTTTACTGAGATGAATTCCGTAGTGTCGTGTGCGTGCGTGTTCAGCTACTTCCTTTTCTATCTTGATTTCCTAAAAAACTTTGGCGCGTTCATTTGTGATTGATTGCTCAATGATTTTTTGTTAATAAGATATAGTACATTGTAATACTTATGGTTAAATATATTGTATACCGCGAAAGTGGTGCAAGTCCCCTTGGAAGAAAACATACTGAAATAAATTATTTATTAAAAATATAAATAATTATTACTTTCATGTTATGTGAAAATAAAACTTGAAGTAAATACCTACCTCATTCTATTTTTATACCCACCTATAATTATAAGTACTAGTGGGTCGCCCGCAAAACTTCGCGTTTATTCAACAGATTTTTTAGGAATTTCGAAACCTATGACAGGTTTCTTTATTTTTCTGCACATCTACGGCTGGAGCTCTTCAAAATGAGACCATAACCGATTTTTTATGTGCAGCTATCGTCCCATAATCGCTGAGTCAAAAATCGGCTTACGCTAGTAATACAGTCAGGTCATAAGTATTGTCACACAGTAAAAACTTTTCTTTTAGAATGCTGGCCACAAAAAAGTTTATTGAATTCGAATTTCGAATTGTTCATGAAAATAAAAATTTATACTTTTTAGAATTTTACTCATTTTTAAATATGGAGTGGACGCTTAACGAAGACCGTGTTGCAGTTATTGCGTTGCATCGTTGCGGTTACGCGCCAATTCAAATTTTTGACATACTGAAAAATTTGAATTTAACCAAAAGATTCGTTTATTGTACCATAAAACGATACAATGAAGACTCTAGTGTAGATGACAGGTCAAGAAGTGGTCGCCCTCGGCCTGTTAGGACTCCAGCAGTGATAAAAGCTGTGAAGGCGCGAATTCAAAGAAATCCCAAACGTAAGCAGAAACTGTTGGCCCTTCAGATGGGGTTATGCAGAACCACGGTGAAAAGGGTGTTAAATGAAGACTTAGGGCTTCGGGCATATCGAAGAAAAACAGGACATCGTTTGAATGCTCGTCTAATGGACCTGAGACTGAAGAGATGCCGCGCTTTGTTGAAGCGGTACGCGGGAAAAAAATATCGGGAAATTCTTTTTTCGGATGAAAAAATTTGTACCGTAGAAGAGCTAAAACAAACAAAATGATAAGGTGTATGCACACAGTAGTGAAGAAGCGAGCAATCGTATTCCGCGTGTCCAACGAAGTCATTTTCCATCCTCGCTCATGGTATGGTTGGGAGTTTCTTATTGGGGCTTAACAGAGATACATTTTTGTGAGAAAGGTGTAAAAACGAATGCAGTTGTGTATCAAAATACAGTCCTGACGAACCTTGTGGAACCTGTTTCTCATACCATGTTCAATAACAGGCACTGGGTTTTTTTTAATTGCTGATTGTTGTGACAGTTATTTCAAAAGTAAGAACAATTAAGGGGGCTTCTTGGCGGGAAAGTGAAGAGTCATGTCTGCGGTTTTGTTTTATTTTCTAAAATTTGTGTTATGTCGAATATTAATGTGAAATAATGGTGGATTATTAACCGTTAAGTGTTCGTGAGTGTGCATGAGTGTTGGCAAATTAAACAAAACAGTGCAATGTTACTTTTCAAATTCTCACAAGAAGTCTGCGTGAGGACTTAGTAAAGCCCCACATCTTTACTGAGATACTCGAGGGGTTGGGGGGTAATATCATTTCTCACTTCCCAGTTCTATTATCATTCATCATCATCAATATAATATTGTTTATTTATGTATTACAATGAAATTAAGAAACTAATGACATGGCAGCATGGTCTATGACCTTAGCCGGTTCCTTAAGGAACAAACTAAACTTAAAAAAAAAAATAAAAATAAGAACAATTAACAATACACTAAATACATTTAGTAACAAATATACATATAAGTACAACAAGATAATCACAGTGAAATGGTGTTGAAATACAGAACAAATAAATAACGATTTGCCTAAGTTATAGAAACCTGAACCTGAAGATGGTTTTTTAATTTTAACTTGAAAGTTGACGAAAGGTCAAGCTACCCATTACCTTTTTTTCTCTCGCTCTTGTCAAATGCGCATTATTTGCGTGAGAACAAAGTGACATGACCGGAAATAGATAGCTTGCGTAGCCGTAGTCTGTACATTTTGTATAAATTCAAATGAATTTCCCTAAAAGGAATGCTACCGGCGCCAATTCCACATTTACACATAAACGGAAAGCAAACAAGAGTCGACTCGATATCACAAAAACTGCCCAATACTGGGAAATGTTGTGCTAGTGTTTTTTTTATGTAATGACAAGTTCTTTCAAATAAAATAAAAATTGAGGCTCATAAAATTTATGAAAATATTTTTTTCATACATTTTATGAGCAATTTTTCACAAACTGAGGTTTCCTACTTTGCGTTTATTTTTATGTTGAATTATATTTTATGTCAGTAATGAAATGATCAAACAAAATAAAATCTTAAGATAATAAAAAAAAAAAGTCCACCCCTCCATACAAAATTACTCAAACCCAAACAGAATAAGGTCCGAATAGTTATTATTATTTCTTGTGGGGACGTCGCCAGCAGAACGGATGATCCACACGCGCTATCTGCGGGCCACTCCATCCTTTCCGTTCTCCCCTTTGAGGGAGCTAAGGTTAATTCAGCTTTCACGGCGCTCCGTCGAATCTAATCTAGTCTCTAAAGAATTTAGTCTTTGGTAAATCTTGCTATCTGTTCCACCTTCAGATCCTTCAGGTCCTCTATGTCTAATGTGTCCGACCCCCAGAGCTCCCATCTTATCAGTGAGTACATAGGGCACTCAGCTAGTGTTTTGTTCCTGTCATGTAAATCTCATTTCAAATTAGAGTAAAAGAGAAACACTGAATAACTATTCGGACCTTATTCTTTGTTTGTAAGGCACTTTTATGCTGACGTTTCAAAGTTTAAAAGTTGTGTCATTTCAATGTGTACCTAGTGTCCGCGTAAACACTTTAGAAAACAATATAGTAATGGATGTTGTGATCTCAAAATAAATAATTTGCTACCGTGTTTAAGCAGCCATTGTGATTATGTGGAACTCACACACCCCAAAGATGGTACGATCGGAGTTTACCCACTAAGGGTGGATCAACCCAATACGCTAAAGTGCGGCAAAGATGGGTCTACCACTACTCCCAAGAACTAGGTATCCAACACTTATACCTCTCTCAGAGCGATGCCAAATAATCTGGGCCACCTTCTGCTAGATGTGCGGGTTAGGTTTATAACTCGCTAAAGAAAAACTGCTTTTTTTAAATATTATGATTATTGTTTTTATTTACACCAAAAGGACTGAACGGATTGGTTATGAGTTTATCCTGGATTAGCATAAATATTATTTCGGGCAAAATATCAAAATTTCTTTGGGAGTTTACTACAACAGAATTTCACACAGGAGAAGCCACAAAATCCGCATTAAGGTGAAAATGATAATCCAACAATTTAAAATTGCAATTTTATCCTTAAATAAATCAAAATGGCATCTCTCAAATTACCCACACGGAAACCCATATTCCATTTCAATTTTTTTTAAATAATGAAATGCAGGTACTTTTTATAACTAGTTTATTAAATATACTCATAATGCCTAAGATTTACAAAGAAGACTGCCAGTTGGTTACTTACACATCATCATCATCGCCAGCTACACACGACAGACCGCGAAGGTGCAAATAAAAAGATAATGCCTTGAAAAAGTTACATTAAATGTACTAATTACTACAGTAATTATGTATTAATTATTGTATTAGAAAAGTATCTAAGTGTATACTAATATTATTTAAAACTATTAAATAAATATTAGCTATATACTTTTTGCTTAATAAAGCCCATGGTTGGCTATCTATGGCCTGATAGACTAACCATGGGTTCAATACAGTCACAAGCATTAACATGAAGAGTAAACATACACTTTTGATTACATTTTTTACATGTTAAAGCTTTTGTATGGACCTTAAAAACTAAAATGAAAGTTTGAATAAATTACAATAAATTGTAGTCCTATTTCTTTTATCTCTAGCTGTTTTCCAGCTTTTGTTTTGCACTTTCATCCATGTTTTCCACTTGTAAATACAAAGGTATCCCACCTGCTTTGAACTTCTCTCTTTTATGTACCTTCAATTGATGTTTCATCATCTGTTTTCTGTATCCAAATGCTTTACCGCACAAATCGCATATGTGCTCTTTTACACCTTCGTGATCCACTTTGACGTGCATATCTAACTTCTTTTTTGAATCAAAACCTTTTCCACATGATTTACATTTGAAATCGTAATCTACTTTATGAGTTTTCATGTGTTTGTTCAAGTTGCTCTTGCAGACGAACCGTGAAGCACATTCGGGACATTCGTATGGCCTTTCACCAGTGTGCGACCTTATATGTCGTTTGAGGCACGTGCTGAACCGACCCCTGTAAGGACACTGATCACATTTAAATGGAAGCTTATAAAAATGAGTCATACGATGTCGTACTAATTGTGCTTTAGTAACAAATTTGCTTCCACAAAGGTCGCACGCAACTGAGAAATCTGACTTGTGAATTGCTTTGTGTTTATAATAATATGCAGCAGTATATGATTTGTTGCAAATTGTACAAGCCATTCGTTTCTGTTCATGTTCTTTCGATAGTCTGTGATCACAGAACTCCTTAACCTCAGAAAACTGTATCTCGCATCTTTTACAGTATAAGACCTTCAATTCTTCTTCATCATCTTCATATTCTTCAGCTGAAATGTCTTCACCAGGGTAACTCAATTCGGTAGTATCTTCTATGGTTTCACTTTCACATGATTTCTTTAGCACTTGGTCAGATTGCTGAGCTGTCCTTCGAAATAAAATTGCTCCCCGTAAGAGATCATAACAATTCTGACATAAATATTTTGGGTAAGTATCTTCTCTTTTAATTTGTATTCCACCAAACGTTAGTAAGGCTTCTGGAATATCGTCAGCCTCTTCGTTGCCATATATTGGTATTTCACCTTCCTTTAGACAAACTCTACAGGTATTGCTGGAGTACTCTTCGTTAAGTCTTCTCGGATGTTGATGTTCCGCAGAGTTTCCAGGGGTGCTAGTTTCTTCTTCAGGCAATAAAGATGAATCTTGAGTGTCTTTACTGCCGTGTAATATTTCGACCAACAATAGTGGTTCAACCATTCTGTACAAAGACTGTGCTTTGTTCGCTTTTCTTTTATCAGATAAGTTGTTACCTAAAGTTTCACAGAGAAACTAGGTACTTTTTATAAGGATTTGTACCCAACCCAGACTTGAAGCCAGAATTCGTCGTTTCTGAGAGTACTTATATTTTTTGAATATTTTGTTAGAGAGTAGTATGTTTTCTGACCGGTCTACGCGTCTCTATCTTTTTTACGTGTAATTCGCAAAATAAATCGTAAACGTCACGTAAACACGTGTACTACAAAAAGAAAAAGAAAGACCTGAACTGAAGAACTGAACTACTGAAAAGTCATCTGACAATTTTTTTTCTTCTTCTTGCCCATAAAGCCTAGTAAGCGTTGGGTTTATTTAATAAAGGGACAATGTCTTTATTTATTTTCTAAAAACAGATTTTAATATTTTTTATTAACAGATAATCTTTACCGGCCAGTTAAAACAACTTAAGATGTCAAAACAAAATTATGAATGTTAACAGTTATAGATAGTAAAATATTTGCGTTTTAAAGTATGCTTAATAAAATTATATCTAACAAAAATATAATTTTAACGATTATGATTTTTTACATTATGCCTTTCAACAATTCTGCGTTATTATGTTTATGCATAATAAAATATTACTTATACCAAAAAATATTATTCTTTTTGATATTTATACCATATGATGTATGGCAATCGAAACTATGACAATAAACAGTATGCGTTTTAAAGTGTCACCAATTGTTACCTTTTTCAAGATTTAAAAAAATATGTCTTGTTCGGCATAGTGTCTTTATGCAGATTCCTGTAGAATAGCTTTTTCTAAGATCTTGTTCACAGGCCCAAAAGTTCGACACACACCTCTTCCTTCGCTGTATCTATAATAACGGAGATTTTTTTTGCGTGGTTTGGCGAACACGTATGTTGACTGACTTTTTCCACTGCGTTGTCTGAATTAAACTTTAGGGAAGCACTGCAAACCTTCCTGTCCGAGCATCGCCATAGTGAAGATCCATCATTATTGGTTTTGTTTTTAGTATATGAATAGCCATATTTAAAAAAATCAAAAAAAAAAGTTTGCATGTTATAGGTATTTATGACAATTAGGCATAACACGATTTAGGCTACTTGTAGACGTCCGTTTTTTTCACCGGATAACAGACCGTGTTTTTTGCCGGATTCGCGGTGGTGTATGAATTATAATGAATGTGTGTACATGCACCGGACATCGGTCCGGCGAACAATTTACGCCGGATGCACCACCCAGGCCCCTCGGCGCGACGGACACCGGTCCGGTGTAAGAAATGGCGGTCATCCACGCCAGTGTATTGGTGCGTGTTGACGCTGCCGGACGTATTGCCTGTTTTCTGTTAATTGAGTGCCGTCTACCTGCGTTCTTTTAAAAATGGGTGATATTGACATGGAATTGTTAATAAGTTTGGTTGAAAATAGGCCTGTACTGTGGGACAAAACCCAAGACTGCTATAAAAATAGACAGTCGAGTTTTGCCGCTTGGAGAGAAATTTGTCTTGCGTTAAATAAAGGTTTTGAAACGATGTCCGAGAAAGAAAAAAATGATTTTGGTAAGTAACATTTTATTTTCATTATTTTTATGCATGTTGATTTTGCCATGGTACACGCCCTACTGGTGACATGAAATACTCTGCATATTTGTTACGAATCATATTTGCTGTTACATTACCTCGTGTTGAATGGGAACGAGGCAAATGGCATAGAGTAGACACCATGTGTGAACTAGCAGTGTCAGTAGCATTATTAGCAATACCCTCTACTTTATGAATTATGTTTTGTAATAAGCAGCATGTTTTTACAATGTTAACAGCAGTATCTGTTGAAACATTTAATGGTCTATGCAAAATCCTCCATTTATTGGATAAAATACCAAATGCGCCTTGTGAGACGATAATTGAAAATTTTTTTTATTGAGTCAAGTTGATGCCCACCGTAAGGACGAAGTACGTGTTGATGTAAAGCGAAAGCTTCATCAGCAACAAATACATAAGGTAACTCACTGCCTGCACCTGGCAACTGCTTAGGTCGAGGAATATTTAATTTATCGCCTACTATTCTTTTCCAAAATTCTGTTTCTTTAAATACTGCTGAATCGCATTCTTTGCCGTAGGCTCCAACATCAATAAAAACAAAATTATAGTTTGTGTCTACCACAGCCATTAATACTATTGAGAAATAGTGCTTGTAGTTGAAAAACATTGATCCACTTTCTTCTGGCTTGATGATTCTAATATGTTTGCCGTCAATGGCTCCCAAGCAATGAGGAAATTTTGCATTCGTCTCGAAATTTTTTGCTATTGTTAACCATTCGTCTTCCGATGGTAGTTTCATATAAATTGGAGAAAGGGTTTCCCACAATGCTTCAAATACTTCTTGTACAATACAGCTGATAGTTTTTATACCCATTCTGAAACTGTAATGTAGATCACTAAATGTGTTCCCTGCAGCTAAATATCTGTAACAATTTTTTCTTTTTTAGGCAAAGATATCATAAAAAAATGGAACAATGCAAGAGATAACTGGATGAAATATCACAAAAAAGTTAAGGAATGTAAATCCGGCTCTGGTGCAAAAAGTCTACGAAAATATAAATTCTACGATCAAATGCTCTTTTTGTGTAAAATTGTGACTCGCCGAACAACGGAAGCAAGTATTACATCAGAAAAAAACATCACACAATCTCACAACAAAGAAACTGACTCACAAACCAATAATGACCCTACCGCACCAGCCAATACTACCGATTTAACAAAAACAAGCAAGAAGAGAAAGACAGACTGTAGCGAAGTTGATCGACAAATGCTTACTTTAATTAAATCAGTTGAAGATGAAGACAAGAGTAAGAGTATGTGTTTTTTCAAAGGTATTGCTCCAATTGTAGACAAATATAGTGATGACGATTATGTTGAATTCCAATATGAAGTCATTAAAGTTATGAGAAATTTAACTCGGAGAAATCAAGCGTCCATGCAGCAGCAAAATTACTATTACAATATTAATCGAGGCTACACTACGGCTACACCCGACTACAGGAAACACGAATATCAACCAACACAACCCATTCCATCGACATCCAGGATGCCCTATGAATATCAGCCAACACAACTCATTCCATCCACATCCAGGATGCCTCAAGAACTCATGCAGCAAGATGATTCCCAATCTTCAATTATTACTGAATTAAGTTCAATCACATCGCCTGATTACGATTTCGATTTTTCTAAAACTCCTTAATTTATTTTTTGAGTATAATAAAACAATTACTACCTACTAAATTTTGTTTTAATTAATACAGGTAATCAATCCCCTCTATAATTTGAAATTGAACATCTCTTTAACATACCTTATCGTAACGGCTAATCTCTCTGCCGGGGAAATAGATTTACGCATGTCAGTATCCTCGTGTCTTATTTTATCATATATGGCTGTTAATAATAGTTGAAAGGTTTCTTTCTTCATCCGAAAATAATTGTAAAATTTAGTTTCATCTTCTTCCAACTGCGTAAAAAGAGTTTGAAATGCACCATATTTTTCCCTTTCCAATAATATAGGATGCACCCACGATGACCTTTTACGTTTTTCTATTTCTTTTTGTTTCTTCTTGTACAAATAGTAGGCCAATACGAGTTTTTTTTTCTTATTATTCGACATTTCACACGTGTGTAATCTCTGACTATCAGTTCAAAACTAACGCATATAGACGGCAGTCCATCCATCCGGTAAAAAAAATATGTATACAAGGATAGCCGTTTATTGACGGTCCGTCATCCGGTGAAAAAAACGGACGTCTACAAGCGCTCTTAGACTGATGAATAGTTGGTCTGTTAAAGATATAGCTTTAAAACGAAGTAAGCAGTCTGCCAAAAAGGCTAACATCGTCCTAGACTTAAAGCTTATTTAATATGAAGTTTAAGCATAACGCGACTTAGTCCCTCTACGCATTAGGTGCACCAATTTGAAAGGGGTAAGCACTGAATTTTTTCACTGCTTTTTGAGTTTTGACTAATAGCTTTTGACCGGTAGCACTGGTAGCATGCCACCCGGATTGCGGAAGACCCAGGTTCGATTCCTGGCTGGGTCGGGAAGGCATTTAATTTTTTTCACTGTATTTTATAAATTTAATTAATTAATAATTAATTTAATTCAGTTTAAATGTAAAAATAAAAATAAAAAAAGTAAAAATTCATAACTGATTTGAAAAACAAGTGTTGAAAAAATTTCACAGGCAACCCGAACCCCATGACATGCCGGGTTAGGTGCACTACGCTATCGTGGCCTCTTTACCCGGCATGCGGGTTCGAATCCAGCCTTTCGAAATTTTTTCAACACTTTTTCAAATTGTAATTTGCCCGTTTTTTTGCAACTTATTAGCATAAAATTAATATAATCAAAATCATATTCATGTCCCTTACTATTTACATAGTAAATAAATGTTGTATTTACCTAAGATATGTGACCTCACTTGGCTAAGCATATTTATACAAAAGAGGCAATCTATATGGGGCCTATTTGTTTGTAAGTTAGAGCTGTATTTGCACATAAGCCAAATAAACGCAAACAAGAACATGCGCGTAGGCGTGTCCGAAGTGCGAACCATTCACTTGTTGGTTTTAATTAAATATTCCAAATACATGTTTACACATTATTGGCATTTTCATTTCTGCACTATGCTCAATAGGGAAAGATTAGAGAAATCTAGCACCTATTAACTTTTTAAGAGATTCATGTCGTTTCTTTCTTATATTCAACAAATATCAGTACAGAAATATGCAAAACCAAGCAACCTACTAAAGTAAAAAAAAAGAAAAACGAGCGAGCCTTACCAGTAGTCGCATATGATGTGTAACATTTGACATCTCACCTTAGTAATAAGCAATTTTAACATTATATTCTGAAAAAATGGGTCACGTATTACATCATTTTATAACTATAAAATAAATTCAGTAAATACTCATTAGAAGACATTTGACATATCAAAATGACCTTTGTCAAATGACACAATATGTCACTTAAAATAATAATGTCATGTTCATAAATGGCGCGCGCTTGCGCGCTTCCCCGACTTCCTGTTACACTGTTACATGTACTTCCATCCTATTTCACAAAATCACTCCCATAAATTGCTAATATATAGAAAGCGAGCGTATGTTACACGTCAAAAACTTTTAGTCTACATATTTTTGATACATATTGTTACTTATGTATAGTACATATCAAATACTCAAATAAATGTTCTTTTCATGGACATATATTTAACATTATAATTGCTTAACTTTTTTTTTATTCAAATCTTTTAGACATTATTAACTTCTTTGAAATAATTTAAAGATACCACATTGTTGACAAAATTAGCTTATTAACAAATTTTTACAAGGCCTGAACAGAATAGCAAAACCATAATATATCAGTGCTTAAGGAGCTCCCTATATGCTAGCAGTTACCATACAAATATTTTAATTTGTAGCTGCTTTTCAGCCTATGTTTCAACACTCGCACCCATCTTTTCCACTTGTAAATACAATGGCATTCTACCAGATTTGAGTTTCTGTCTCTTATGTACTTTTAGTTGGTGTTTCATCATCTGTTTTCTGTATCCAAAAGCTTTACCGCATATATTACATATGTGATCCTTTATGCCCACATGATCAACTTTGATGTGCAACTCTAATGTCCGTTTAGTGTAAAAACCTCTTCCGCAAGATTCACATTTAAAATCATGATCAGCTTTATGAGTGTACATATGTTTGTTCAGGTTGCTTTTGCTGACAAACCGTGCAGCGCACTCAGAGCATTGATATGGCTTTTCACCGGTGTGTGACCTCATATGCATTTTAAGAGACTCGCTGAACCGCCCCCTATAAGGACAATGCGCACATTTGAATGGTAGCTTATAGAAATGAGTAACACGATGTCGTGCAAACTGCCCTTGGATAATAAATTTCTTTCCACAAATATCACACATGAACGTACAATCAGGCTTGTGAATAGCTGCGTGTTTCTTATAATACAGAGCGGTGTATGATTTGTTGCAGATTTTACATGTGATTCTTTTATTTTCATGTTCCTCTGATAGTCTGTGATCACAAAACTCCTTAAAAGTTGTAAATTGCAAGTCACACCTTTTACAATTGAAGATTTTTAGTTCTTCCTCACCATCTTCAAAGTCTTCAGCTGAATTGTCTTCACCGGTGATACTCCAATCATTTGTATCTTCAACAATCTCGCGTTTACACGTTTTTTTCAGCGCTTGGTCAGACTGCTGGGCAGTTTTTCGGAACAAAATTGCTCCTTGCAAAAGAGCATGACAACTCTGACATAAATACTTAGGGTAACTATCTTCTCTCTCAACTTGCACCCCTCCGAATGTCAGCAATGCCTCCGGAATATCGTCAGCGTCCGCACTGCCGTATATTGGTATATCGCCTTCTTTTAAACATACTCTACAGGTGTTGCTCGAGTAGTCCCGATTAAGTCTTTTCGAACGTCGCCGTTCCGAAGAGTTTCCAGGGATGCTAGTTTCCTCTATATGCGATGAAGAAGACGACGTTTGACAGTTCTTTCTGCAGTGTAAGATTTTGAACAACAACAGTGGTCCAACCATTTTGAATGAAATGTAAATATTGTTTTACAACTTGTTTTATCCTTTTTTATTTAATTCAAACAATTATCGGAAATTATGACTTTTTGTAGTATTCTACGATACATAATCCAACCACCATGTCGTCGTCGTTATAAGTTTTAATACATTTTTACTTTTGTTCTGCTGGAAAAGATTATCGTTTTCACCGAAATCTAGTGAGTACTAGTGACTTCAGCAGCAGTTCGTTTATGTAGGGGAACACAGCTAGGTAAATTATAATACGCTTTCCTAGCGTGAAGTGAACGTTATTGTTATTTCACATCACAAACGCAGAAAACTTATTTTATTACCGTATGTTTTTTTTCTCCGACGAGATACCAGTCAAGTCAATCCAGTCCAGCTGTCATAGAAGACAAAAAAGTCAAGCCCAAGCAGCCAAATTTTTGAAGTATTATTTGTTGAAATAGGCATGTTTGTAATTTTGTTTAATTTCTTACTTTATTATGCATCATTTATTAATAACACATCAGCCCCTATCATTTATTGTCAATAAACAAATAATAATATTGGCTAAAGGCTAACCTATATTTGTACAACCATAAAGCCAAGCTCAATGATATTTATATAATATCATTGGCCAAGCCATTTTTAAAAGTTTGACAACTGACAGATGACCACAGGGCACAGCCAGACATCAACAAAAGTAAAAAATAATCAAGTAGTATAACGTAGTGATTACTTGCTCAGTGGGTGGCACTTTCACAGTTGTCTTGTCTCAATAATTTTTCTCAGATTAGCTAGTGCCTATCGTGGTCCATTTACCCAAAATGGTAGGACCTCTTATGATATTTAAAATGCTACATTGCCAACAAGTTTCCAAAAGAAGAGGCCAACCATCTTTGGACGAAGATGTATCTATTGATACTTCATCAGAAGCTGAAGACAGAAACGAAGAGACAGAGGAAGAAAATACTTGTAGAGTGTGTTTAAACGAAGGCCACATACCAATCTACGGAAACGATCTAGTGGAAGATGTTTCTGAATCGTTAAAGACTTTTGGAGCGATAGAAATCGAAGCAGATGACGCTTACACGAAATATCTATGTTCCAATTGTTACACGCAACTTTTGAATGCAATCTCATTCAGGAAAACGGCACAAAAAACAGATGAATTGTTACGGAATCCAGAAGAAGACATTGCAGATCCAATAGAACCCTCATATGAGGATGATAATACTAATGGCTCTGCTGAGGAAATGGATGATGATGAAACTTACGAATACAAAAGCAAAAAGGTGAAAAAAGAAAGGAAGTGGAGGTGCAGAAGGTGCGATATGGACTTTAAAGGTTTTGAAGATTACCAAGCACACAGATTGTCTGATGAACATGAGAATTTCAGACAGACCTGCCCAATATGTAACAAATCTTTCATGCACTCATCATTTAGGAATCATATGAAATTGCATGGTCAAGAAAAACCGTTTATGTGTGATTTCTGTGGGAAGAAGTTCAGAATGCAAGGTCAATTCAGTAGACATCGAGCCACACACATTGACGATTTGCCTTTTCAATGTTCACTATGCCCATACAGAGGAAGGTTTAATGAGTGTTTAAAGATGCATATGCGTACTCACACCGGTGAAAAGCCATATCAGTGTTCAGAATGCCCCGCGCGGTTTGTTAATAAGGGTAACTTGACAAGGCATGTGCTCATCCACAAAGAAGAGCGTGACTTCAAGTGTGATGCGTGTGACCGAGGGTTTTATACGAAACGTGAACTAGAACTTCATTTGAAGGTTGACCATACAGGTGTTAAAGACCACGTTTGCAACATCTGCGGTAAAGCATTTGGCTATAGAAGGCAAATGCTCAAACATCAACTAAAAGTACATAAAAGAGAGAAGTTGAGAGGTGGCAGGGTTCCAGTCTATTTGACACTTGAATCTGAAAAAAGAAGAAGAGAAATGGCTGAAAGCCAACACATGATGTAGAAATGTGAAAAAATGATTTTCGTAAATCAATAACTTAAAACATGGACTGATTTCGCTTATCTCTTACATTACATTGATGTATTATAGAAGTGACAAGACTTGTAGAGCGATTATTATATATAATTCTACGCAAATTCTATTGCGAACAAATTAGAAAGAATAGTAGATAGGCTATCTAATAGGCCACATAATAAATATATTTATTTAAACTGACCTTAAGCATTTTAGCTTCATTCCATGTATATGAAATATGTAAGTAGAGCTTTATACAATAGAGCATGTTGAGTTTGCATAACATAATGTGTGTTCACATGTTTTACAATCTGTACAATTATGGTATACTTTCTATTTTATATTATATTGCTGCTTTAATTACACTATCAATGTGAAAGGGCTGCCAAGACTTATTTTGTTTTAGTATAATAACTTAATACTATATTTAAATGTATATAATTTAAATAGGACTAGAATATGAATCTCAATAATGTAAGTTGTGCTAAAACGGGTACCTGGCTACCTGCATACCTACTTGGTCTGTATGAAATGAGGTCACAAATTGTTACAATAAATAAAATCATATTAAGTACATATTATAACAAATTGTTTTTAATCAAAATCGGTACTTACTTGAATACACCAGTATCTACTTTAGCAGTAATTATAAATTCTATATTTCTAAATGCTATAGGAATCCATGAAACAAACTAAGGAGAGTAAAAATTTTGCTATAAACATTTGCTATATAAATTTTGCTTGATTTGTTAAAATTGAATGGTTGACTGGTATATAAAAATCGAACTAGGCACCTTGTTTAACGTTTGTTATTTAATCACGTATTAATAGTGTTTGGTGAGAGTTTTTATAGTGTTTTGGTTTGATAGTGAAGTTAACTATAATTTGTATGGGTTCGAAGTAGCGACAGCTAGTGACATACTTGTGGAAACAATAGAACGTGCAAGCTTGCGTGCCTTGCCTTGGTCTGGTGCTTATTTTTTTTTTCTTGTGGGGACGTCGCCAGCCGAACGGACGATCCACCCGCGCTGTCTGCGGGCCACTTCATCCTTAGATGAATGATGAAATGAAATAGAAAGATGAAATAGAATTGCGAACAAGGCCACACCCAGCACAGGCAACAAGCACATACTAAGTAATAATCACAATACAACATTCAAATAGAGTATTGAGTAAGTAACCGTAAAATAATTCGTCATTATTATTATATGCGCCCATAAGCTTAGGAGGTAAGAAGAGGTAGGCTTGTCTTGCTCCAACAGTGGGTACATAAAATGAGCTGGTGATGATGGTGCAATAAAGACGTGTACTTTACTAAAGTTCAACAGTACCTATAAAGGTTGTAAAGTTGTCAATGTTGTCATGTATCAATTTCGCCTCGGCGACCGACGCGGCGGGTGTGGCGGCCTATTGGCAAAGCGCTGTACGAAGCAATACCCGAAGGTCCCAGGTTCAATTGCCAGGTCGGGCAGAATGTGTTTCGGACTATTCGATGCATAGCCCGGGTTTGTGATCACAAACCCGCATTTGGCAAGCGTGGTGATATTGTGCCATTACCCATTGACACAGATTACTTAATAGTTACTCCATTGACTTAATTTCAATGATGGACGCCTTTCCATTGCCCAGCAGTGGTAAAGTTAAAGGTTACTAGCACTTTACCTGCGACTACAGCCGCGTGGATTTGAGATTTTAAAAAGAAATCTTTTTTATCAAAACTAAATAAACCTAGCCAATGTTACCCTGGATTTGGTGTAGTTCCAGAGATTAGACCTGACATATAAACAAACAAAGTCACAAACTAAACGTTACCTCTTTATTAATATAATAGTATAGATATAGATTTATTTATCAATCTTCATTAGAAAAAAACAGAATAGAATAACACTGGGTTGTATTGGCTACTCTCCTTTGCCTATAAATAAAAAATAAAAAAAAACCGTGGATCGGATCGGATGCAAATAAGTAAGACCCAGGACTTCTTGGCGGGAAAGTGAAGAGTCATGTCTGCGGTTTTGTTTTATTTTCTAAAATTTGTGTTATGTCGAATATTATTGTGAAATAATGGTGGATTATTAACCGTTAAGTGTTCGTGAGTGTGCATGAGTGTTGGCAAATGAAACAAAACAGTGTAACGTCACTTTTCAAATTCTTTCAAGAAGTCTGCGTGAGGGCTTAGTAAAGCCCCACATCTTTACTGAGATACTCGAGGGGTTGGGGGGTATATCATTTCTCATTTCATTTTTATTATCATTCATCATCATCATACTGACTGGAAGGAAATATTGTATATTTATGTATTACTTGTAAGAAAAATTACTTTGACACTGGCTAAATGTGCTAATCGCACGAAGCCATCAACTAAAAGAAAGAAAAGAAAAAAGTAAGACCCAATTAATTTTAAATCTTTATTAGGTAAACCCATGTGAACCTAGTAAACAAGTAAAGTTCAAAATCATTTATTCAGTTTAGGCTACAAGTAGCTCTTGTGAATGTCACTATGCTATCGGTTCGTAAGTCTACTCTGGGCGGGAGATCTTGTAGTACTTGAAGGTTTAAAAGAAAAACAATGTAATGTAAATAAAATGTAAATAGTAATTAAAGATTTTCTAGGTATTTCTCAAAAGTTTAGACTTCGAAGACTGGCGCCGATCTACTAATAGTTAAGTAACATTTTTGTAATTGTTAAATTTTTTATAGGCGCCAGTCTTCGATGTCTAAACCTTTGAGAAATAATAATTTGGACAGACGGCGTGGATCCAGTCTGTTGTGACTTTCACACAAAGTTAAATTGGCAGATGAATAGAGTCACGCTGATAGAACACGTTCGTAACAAATAAATCTAAGTATGTACCCCTTTTTATTGTAAACGAACCGTGTTTTAATTCATACGATCCGATCTTTCAAGCTTTGTATCAAACCGGCAAAAAATCGTATCCGATCCGATAGAACGAACGAATAGAATTAAGAAACTAATGACATGGCAGCATGGTCTATGACCTGAGCCGGTTCATCAAGGAACGAACTACACTTAAAAAAAAAAGTAGCGGGGTGCGGAGTGTATTATTTATTTATTATTTTATTTCCTCTCAATATCCAATTTCCATAATTCAGAACATTATTTGTACGCTTGAGCGAGGAACACGTTCTTTACCTGATATTGATTACAAAATAATCATGAACGTGATCAGGGTAAGGTTATTTTTTTATTTTCTTACTACTTAAGAAGACTGGACACTAATTAATAAATTCTTGTCTTTCAGAATGTTCTGCGTTCAACACAAGCGGTACGTCCTGTAATTATCAACAACTATGTTAGTATACGACCGTTCGCTGCGACTGTTGCTGCGCCCCTACCAAAAGTTGAAGATGTCCCTCGTGCTACACTAGAACTGGACAAATTGTTTAAAAAAGTCGAGTTGGAAATGAGAGGCATTGACCCAGCAGTCTTGCTCAGTTATTCGTGGTTCTGTGTGGCTGCTGCATCACACTTAGGCATTGAAGTAACAAAAAAGTAAGTTTATTGAATTATTATTGTTTGAATAATATATTTGAGTTGTTTTGGTTGAGCAATAACAAGACAATTTTATAGTTGAACTATCATAAAAAATAAATAAATGCCAATCAGGGTGCAATTTCAGTTTATCATGAAGTGTATTAATCAGGGACCCGACCGCCTAACCGATTGCTTTGGCTACATGTATAGTTTATGGTGTCATCTTGTCATCTAGCTAATAGGTATAAGCGTATATCTGAAGCTATAGCCTATAGCTTTCGATATTGCTGTCATAGGTGGTACGAAATGACAAGATGACGTCATAAAATATACACGTAGCCAAAGCAATCGGTTAGGCGGTCGAGGGGCAGGCAAGAAAGAAAAAAATTGTCTACTTTTACATATAATTAGTTTAATACTAAGGTAAGGTACCAGGTATTTGGTGTTCTGTTACAGCTGGGCTTTACGAAAGGCTGAGAAAGAAAGGCACACACTCCTCAGATGTGTTCACATCTATAAGAAACACAAAGTACAGTACGAAATTCGCACATACTTCAGGTTTATACACTTGCAGAGGCTAACGAGTTCAACTTGCGACACTTATTTGGAGTATATAGAGAGAAACCTTCCTGAAGGCTGCGCTTTGAAGGTCACCAAAGTGGAATGTGTGAAAATGCCTGAACACATCACTCCACCAAGCAAAGAAGAGTAAAATAAGTTATTGATAATAGGATTATTAGAATAAAGACAATTGTTAGAGATTACCTAATATGTTTTATTTACCAATTATTTGCAACAAGAATTGAGACACTTCTAGGCAATAAAGGTGACAAACCTTTTTCTTTATCACATAAAATGTTGTGCTTCATTTATCATTTATATAATTCCTTTTTTTACTGTACATATTCCTAAAGACCATAACAATCTAAATTCTTTACAATATAAAATATTTTAGCAGTCTTTGATAAGAAGCAGCAAAATTAATATTAACTGGTATGTACATACATAGGCCTCATTAAAACTTGCGAGATATACAAACAAACTAGTAATAATATAAAACTTATTCACAAAAGCTTAATTTAACTACACTTCAAGTGAAATAGGAAACGGCTTACAACATTGAACAACTAATCAAATAGTATAAAAGGCTGGAATGTATAATATTTCAGTCTATGTAATTTGGCATCAGTATCTCTTTGGCAATGAGGTACTATTGAACTTATTCTATTCAAACTGTTGGTTTTTACATACTGTCAAGAAGAAGAGAATAGCAAACGCTAGCTCTAGCCCATGGAACATGAGCATCACTGCACACCAAATGTATTCCAAGCGTAGAATATATGTTTGGTAAATGAGGAAATAGCACACTCCCACCGCTGAGGGTATGGTAAGAATGACAGAGAAGAAAACAGGAACTTCTGAAACAAAAGAAAAATATGTGAGAGATAAATTGTTAAGCGTACATAGTTGGCTTTTTAAAACTTTTTTTTCGGTGTTTCTCATTGAAAGTAATCTTTCAGAATATGTTTAAAGACAACACCAACATTTTTTCAGCCCACTGTTTCCGCACAGACAATTGTTATGAAATAATAAACTCTTACTTTTACTAGCTAAGTTTCCACGCCGCCCCAGGAATATCCTTATCACCTCGACGAAGCACAGCGCACAAAATATCCCAGCTTCAGTCAACAAAGTATTCTCTGGGTACGACACGTTTATCGCTTTCAGTATTCCCATAGCAACCTCGCACACAAAAAACATGCCCAGATAAAAACTGTTTAAGTAAAGAAGTATTTCGTACGCTAAACTAGAATTTACATTAGACATTTCGTATTGGAATTGTACAGGCTTCTACTCATGTATAATCAAAGCTTCTACTTAGTATTATACTCCTTTAGCCTTCTACTATTTGTTTACAATTTTGTTGGTTTGACAAGTTAAATAAATGGAAAGCGGAAACGCGGATGTGATGTTGTTGTGTGAGTTATTGTAGTGAAGTTAAGTGACTAGTGATGTTACGATGGAAACAAGGGTGGGGTGGCAACATCGCGTGGTGATTGGTGCCAAATAAAATAGAGAAAGAGAGGCAATCGTTCCATCCGCCTCGCTCGCGCTCACTTATTGATTAAGTGAGTGTGTGTGGCTTGCCAGCAAGCAAATGAGTAATGAATGAAAAAGGTTCATCAATGAAAGTTTTTTGCTTGTACACAAACTATCACGATTTCATAATCATCTCGAATAAGTGTTTATTTTTTTAAATATGTAGACGTACTACTTAAAAGGATATACCTAGATTAACAAACTGATGTAACACAGAGCTACCTATTTGCTGATTGGCAACTGTTTTCATTACGATTGTTCGAATTTGCCGCACCTTTCCACAAGACTGACACAATGTTTTTCTTCACACAAAAGCAAAAAATAAGATTAAACAAAAAGAGTAATAATGAATGTTTTTTTACGGTTAAACCTACATAGTTGATATTGCCAATAAGATAAAAAATCTAGGCAAGTCTTTTTTAAGTAACCAATTGAGAAAAAAAAGGGCGGGAAAGGTTGAGCTGAGTGCGAGCGTTTTTTCAAGTTTCACTTTTTTCTTACTTTTTTTACCTTGTAAATAGTGATCAGTTGAGTAGCATAGTTTTAATATAGTCTATTTTCTTTATTATATCATTATTTGTACATATTATCTGGTAAGTCCTTAATATCTACTTCTAGCCGTACCTTAAAACGTAGCCGTTCTCATACACGAGTTTGTAAACATTGCAACAAAAGACGCAAACATCATGGAAATATATTTTACACCATGTACGATAGATTTTGTAAGAAACAAAGGAGAAATGTTGATTTCTATTCATAAAAATGAAATATAAATTTTATAATTCAATTTGAAAATTCTTATGAAGGTGTAGGCCTGTGTCACTACGTATCACCTACACTCTCGGCCCGCGCGCGGAAACACTTAGTCGAGTATCACGCACGCAGTACGTAGGACGCGACCGAGACGCCGACGACGCAGCAGTTTGTTTTCACGTTTATTTTAGTTTTGCAAGTGGAAGGTTCACAGGATCGTGAAATGAAAGCAGCGGCGCGCGCTCGTAGCGCCATAAATATAATCTTTACTTTCGATCGTCCCGGCCATTGAAAGAGTTAGGTACAAGTACAGGTGCAGAGTTAATTGGACCAAATTGGCGCGCACCGAAGGTTGATATTGTATTGCCATTGTGTCGAAAGTGCATCTTCTGGTCTATATATTTATATATTATTCTGTGGTAATCTCCAGCAGAAAGCTGTGAAGGCGCGAATTCAAAGAAATCCCAAACGTAAGCAGAAACTGTTTGCCCTTCAGATGGGGTTAAGCAGAACCACGGTGAAAAGGGTGTTAAATGAAGACTTAGGGCTTCGGGCATATCGAAGAAAAACAGGACATCGTTTGAATGCTCGTCTAATGGACCTGAGACTGAAGAGATGCCGCGCTTTGTTGAAGCGGTACGCGGGAAAAAAATATCGGTAAACTCTTTTTTCGGATGAAAAAATTTTTACCGTAGAAGAGAGCTACAACAAACAAAATGATAAGGTGTATGCACACAGTAGTGAAGAAGCGAGCAACCGTATTCCGCGTGTCCAACGAGGTCATTTTCCATCCTCGCTCATGGTATGGTTGGGAGTTTCTTATTGGGACTTAACAGAGGTACATTTTTGTGAGAAAGGTGTAAAAACGAATGCAGTTGTGTATCAAAATACAGTCCTGACGAACCTTGTGGAACCTGTTTCTCATATCATGTTCAATAACAGACACTGGGTATTCCAACAAGATTCGGCGCCAGCTCATAGAGCGAAGAGCACACAAGACTGGCTGGCGGCGCGTGAAATCGACTTCATCCGGCACGAAGACTGGCCCTCCTCCAGTCCAGATTTGAGTCCGTTAGATTACAAGATATGGCAACACTTGGAGGAAAAGGCGTGCTCAAAGCCTCATCCCAATTTGGAGTCACTCAAGACATCCTTGATTAAGGCAGCCGCCGATATTGACATGGACCTCGTTCGTGCTGCGATAGACGACTGGCCGCGCAGATTGAAGGCCTGTATTAAAAATCACGGAGGTCATTTTGAATAAACTTTATTGTCATAAGAATCTATGTTTTGTTAAGTTCATTTTGGTATATAAATGGTTACATAATAAATAAACTTGTCTCAATTATTTTATATTAAACATGTGATAGAATTTATGACCTGACTGTGTAGGTAGGAACACAAAAGCTTTTTGTATCCCAGAACAATATGAGGTTTGTATTCTTTGTTTAGAGCGTGTATTATATTCTCAGAACAAAAACTACACTCAAGCCGAAAACATCCGTAGTAGCAAAGAATACATACGTACGTACACCTACTCTAGAAGTTAAGCTATAATAAGTCTGCCTTTGCGAATTCGAAAGTTACTCGGCTGGATGAAAGTTCAGGCACCTAGACCGCGGTAGTTGTATATCGTTTAATAATATCCTGTTTAGATACGGAGGGACTACTTTGTTTGTTGCTAGTTGGTGGATAATTACCACCAATATACCTACTTAGGTAAATTAATAGTTATGAAGCTCTATGCAAATTACTTTTGTAAAGAGTGTTGTGTTGAAGAGGTTTGTGTGTAAGATTTGATGGTAGTGTTCCCGAGTGTTCGGCACAGTTTCTGTCGCCAAAAAATAACTTAGTTTTTCATTGCAATTTTACGGGATGATGATGCTCTGTAATTAATTGTTCCTAAAGGCTTAAATTAGCTGCCTGTCTTTATTTTTAATTAAGTATTTAAGGAAAAAAGCCGAATAAGTGCGAGTCGGACTCGCGCACGAAAGGTTCCGTACCATTATCTATAAAAAACGAAAAAAAAAACATGTCTATTGTATGGGAGCCCCACTTAAATATTAAGTTTATTTTAATTTGATTATTTATAATATAACTCAATATTCTGTGAATATTTCAAGCGTCTACCTGTTGCCGTTATCAATATCGAGCAAAAACGAGCTAAAAAAATCACGTTTGTTGTGTGGGAGTCCCCCTTAAATATTTGTTTTATTTTAATTTAATTATTTATTTTTAAAGTTAATATATAACTAAGTATTCTGTGAATATTTCAAGCGTCTATCTGTTGCCGTTATCCATATCGAGCAAAAACGAGCAAAAAAATCACGTTTGTTGTATGGGAGCTTCCCTTAAATATTTGTTTAATTGTAATTGATTTAATCTTTATTGCACGATACAATAAAATAAATTTCAAAAGGCGGACTTAATGCCAAATGGCATTCTCTATCAGATGACCTGAGGGCTGGCAGAAAAATTGGTAAGCGGTGCAACAAAGAGCTTAAATTAAACATAAACTACATCAATTTATAAGAACTGAAATAAACATATAAAGTTTATTAAATATACATATTATAAAAAAAACTTAAATAAAAATAGACTACATGAACATACTTAAACATAACAGAAGAAAAGATAATGGGAATCTCTTACGTGGGTGTTGATTCCTGTAGAAACAGTTTATACACCATTGTTTTAAAGACCTTTTTACTTGGAGCTTGTCTAACTTTTTCGATTTTGAAATTAGAAATATAAGAAAATGGCAATATCAGCTCTCTTGAGACATGGTTTTAGGTTTTAGAATAGCTAAACTGAGGCCCAGGACTATAAAATAAAGTTTGCACTATACACCCAAAGCGAGATACAAGCGCTTCCCGTTGTACCTATATCTCTAATTTTATATTGCTAGTTATAAAAACCAAAGACACCGGAAGTAATGAGGATAAACCAAACAAGGATATTGTATAACCTGTGGTGAGGTATGATAGCGGAAACGGTCGGAAGACGCGCGGGCCCGCTCGACCGCGCGCGCACTGCGTGGCGCGCTGAACCGATGCAAACACTCGTTTGTTACTGTAACGGCCGCTTAAGAACCTGGCACAATATACTTAATTTTAAAAAGTAATACAACAAGCAGCCTGCTCGCTTCTTAATCCACTTGAGTGAAAATTCACCCGTATCCCATGAGAAAAAATACTAGAACCCTATTGCTGCCCCACCTTCTAATTATTGTGAATCTAAACCATCCAGGGACCCACCAACACTAAAAGTTTCACCAAAATCGGTCCAGCCGTTCAGTAGGAGTTCAATGACATACACACGTACGGAGATTAGTATTTATATATGGCGGATTATATTATATTAAGATGAGATATGGTGTTTCCATCCTTAGGTAAGACTCGTGCAGCAGTGGAAACATAAAATGATAAGAGATATTGGTTCTTGCTGCGTATTGTTACGTGCGCGGAAACCGGCGTCAAGTTATCCAATTCAGGGGGCCTGACATCATGCTGAGTGAGCGGATATCTCAATTCAATTCAATGCAATCATTTATTACTCTCTATTTATCTCTCTCTCTCTCACTCTCTCTCTCTCTCTCTCTCTCTCTCTCTCTCTCTCTCTCTCTCTCATAGCCGTATATCTCGGATACGAGTTTTATTTAATATTATACCATGTTAACGAAAACGAGGATTGTATGGCATTGACTCCTGGTGACAAAGGAGGTGAGTTAATAAAAATTTTGAACTAAATCTCGTTTTCGTTAACGTGATCAAATGGTGAAAAAAACTCGAACTAGCCACTGCTTCAATGCCATACTAATTCTAGTTTTTGGTAACGAGATCGGAACGCGCCAGGGGCGGTAGCCAAAGTAACATTAAGAGAATCGAGATGGACCATGTGATTTAGCGCGGCTTATGTCAATCCCATACATTTTATTCTTTTCGAACTTCGCTATCGTTTTCTTAATGTTACTTTGGCTAAGCCTACAGGCGCCCAGACCACCTGTGAGTGAAAGTGCACGCATTAACGGTAAATAGTGACTCTTCGAGCTTTAGGTGACTTTAGTTGCTAGCTAGCGGATTTCTACATATCTGATGCGATCCCGCAATCTGCAAATGTGCTCATTTTATGTCCCCATTACTGGGGCACGACTCGAGTCATACGAGATTTTCCTATGGAAACACTAAAGTGAGAACGGGCCATGAACAACTACACGGGCCCAGGATTGCTAATGCAGCCGGGACCAACAGCTTTACGTGCCATCCGAAGCACAGAACTTCAATTCAGTTTATATTGCCACATCTAATAATATTATATTTTTTAAGGTTTTTAGTTTTAGTAAATTGTCTTATTGTAAATGAAAGAGAGAGAGAGAGAGAGAGAGAGAGAGAGAGAGATACATTTATTGACCACACACACTAATATACATAAAAATAAAAACAAACAACAACAATAGGTCAATCAGGACCCCGCCTCAGCTTATGTTGTTGCGAACGAAGCGTGTCGCAACAACGCTGGTATTCTGGCGGAGCCTGCCGCCACCGGCGCGCGGTGCAGAACATAATAATGATAAACACACAAACATTTACTTACTTAAACATGAAATTTATGAAATTTATGTCTATATATAGTTTCTCCCAGTTTGAAAAAAAAATAATATATATTTAAATAAATATGTAAATGTTATAAATGAGTAGAACTTCTTATTTTTTATATATTTGATTTACGAACAGCATTGCATTGTGGTTTCAAACTGAATGCACAGCCAATTAAAAGCAAACACCTCATGCAAATTATGGCAGAAGCCATTAATTACTACTAATATACTTTTCCTTTGCTTTAATTAAAGTATGTAACAAAGTAGCCAAGTAACAGATTAACTATTTATTTTCAGAAGAGTTTTTTAATGTAGCTACTTACGTAACTACGAAGTTCAATATTATTTCTTTAATAATAAGCTAATTCATGTGAACCGCAAAACTCATGTAAGTTACCACAAGAAAATTATCAAGTGTACATGGTCAATTTGCAATGCAGTTTCTACATAATCGAAAGTTAATCATGCACAGAGAGAGTGCGGAAAATGCGCGCTGTACCGTACCGCACGCGTCCAATGCATTTGCTAACGACGACTACGCAGGACGTCTTCGCGACTGGTCGAAAAAAAAAAACGGAAAAGTGTATTTATGAAAAAATCAAATAAAAAACAAAATAACAAAAAGTTTCAATGCTATAAATAATTTAAAAAAAAAGAAAACAGCATTCAAAATGAGAACGAGAACACAGTTGACGTTTACAAAGTTGGATACGGAAATGGGCGAAACTTTAGACAGGATGTTCGAAAAGAAGGATTGTATGATCGAAGTGAGTCCCGGGAAAGCGGTGTTGCCAGTGGATTACATAAACATCGGACAAGACATTTTGGACATGGAAGTGTTGGAGGATGACGTTTGGATGTGCTCTTATCCTAGGACGGGTGAGTAAAGTATCTGCAGGTACAGTTAGCTACAAATGTTTAGGCAAAAAATTGTATCATAATATATACTACCTAGTTACAATGGAATATGTTTATGTAATATTATTAAAGTAAATTTACCACAGTTAAAATAAAAATAAAACTAACTAAAAAAAACTAGCTTTGCCGCTGCATTTATCAGCTTCTAAATAACGAGTTGAATTGAATTCACGAGTTCTAAAACTGCTAGGTCTATGAAGCCATGGCCTTAGATTTGAAGTTCAAAATATACTTATTTTGAATAAAAACGTTTATGATTTTGATTTTGTGGTAGGGATTGAAAGCCTCCACCTTTGCCCAACTGTGGGACAGTTCAAAATATATTCTGTTGTGCTCTGAGTGAATTTAAAAGAATTGCTTTATTTACTGTTTTACGAGGCTTTTTATATTGTTATTTTATTTTAGAAGTATTTGTATTTCGGACTATTTTTAGTCGTGTTACAGCTTTGCTATCGAAGAGGTTAACATAAAAACCAAACCTGAAATTATGGTTAGATGGAAATAATTAAATAAATAAATTTTTACTTCACTTTACTGTATGTACAGACGCCTGCACATCAACCTACCACAAGCTGTCAAATTTCCTCAATAGACTTTGAACTTCAAGTTAATGGCATATGGTTGACAATATATTGAAGAAATTTGATAGTTTTGGGTAGGTTGATGTGCAGGCGTGTGTACTTAACTTTTTAATTTCTTCTTTACTTATTTCATTCATTTAAACAAAACAACTTTTACTGCAATTTTCGCAGAGTCATCAAATGGGTGACCAAATTTAACTTGCGTTTTTAATGTGTAGTGCTCGCGTAAACTTCAGAAAACAAAATTATTTTATTCATATTTAATCTGGAACAGGTTCGACATGGTGCCAGGAAATGGTGTGGCTTATCGGTCACGATCTGGACTACGAAGGGGCAAAGTCCCTACAGCAAGTACGTATCTAAAAGGTTTCCCTTTTTATTAGGCTATCACTATAACTTGATTACTATATTCTCCTTAAGATTCAACATTCTTCGAAAAAGGCGTTGAAAAAATTTACACAAATGGGAATTGAACTCTCACCTTGTCAACAATAGCTAAAGTTAACCCTTAATGGGCCATGCCTTCAAACAAGTTCATTTTAATATATCAGTACGGGTTTATATTGAAATTAAAGACTTGAATAAAAATAAATTAGTAGGTGGCAAGTAGTTTTTTTTTGCAGTGGGAAATTATTTTTCTATAACCATTAAAACGTATATTTGGGGGAAATTATTTCCCTATATCCATGAACATACATGTGGGTCCCACTTGACTAGCTTTTGTCTGCGTCTTTACTAGTCGATTTATAGATAGGGACAAAAAAAATAAAAAAAATGAATTCTTTAAGGGTTATAGGAAAACAATTTTCCACTTGAATATTTCATACACGGCTATAGGTTAATAATTTCCCACTATTTTCTAATGAGAAAAAAAACCAACGTAACAGCTTTCGTAAGTTACTTTGTTAGTAATGAATAAAATTCATGTTCTACTTTACGAAATAAAAACAATTGCATACTTACAGATTTTTTTCTGGGCGTAGTTTTAAAAACTATTTCAAATTTCGGGAAAAAATGGACGTTAAACTGAACTTTTCACTTTGAATGACTATTGACGTTGACAGATAACGTTTAGAAAGAAGTGTTGCCAGAAAAAAACTAAAAAAAATACCGATAATATGTTTTTGTTTTGTTTATATAATTTTTAACGCAATTTTGTTGCGAAACAAATTAAAAAAGTAAATAGTGTTGAATAATTTCGGCGGGCTGGTTAGAACCACGATAGCTCAATTGGAAGAGCACCTGACCCGCCGCCGCCCCCAAAAAAAGCCCGGTGAAGCTGAAAATGCCGTAGAGGCAATCAGCAATCTCTCTCAAAAAAAAAAAAAAAACCTGACCCGGTATGTCAGAAGGGTGCAGGTTCAAATCCTGCTCGTGGATTTTTTTTCAACAATTGTGTTTTTTGTAAAACTACCGATCTTAAGACGCGGTTAATTTATTTTATTGTATCTGTAAAAGCAAAAAAAAGAAAAATAGATTTGTGGGCAACTGTGTGGTGGGAAATAATATTCACATGGCTTAAGCGGCTCCAAGGATGAATAGATTACATTAGTGACAGATTGCTAGCCGATCGCTTGATGTGCGACCATCATGGAACGTTTGTCCCTTAGTCGGCTCTTACTACATGCACGGGTAATTAGGTGACCTGACCTGATACATTTTTTTCACGTTCCAGATCAGCATGGGCAGCAGCTTCCTTGTAAATATATCAAATAATACCAAATTACTATTATAATCCAGATACGTTGCCCACTCGTGGAGCTGTCGTGCATCATGCAGCACGGCCACGCGGAGTGGCACAACGAGTCGGTGAAGAGCACGTCCGTCGAGCTGGTGAAGCATCGTCTACCACACCCTCGCTACATCCGCAGCCATCTGCTGTGGGATCTATTGCCGCTTGACATCGAGAACGAGGACGGCACTTCTAAAGCGAAGGTATGTTGAAATTCTTCCATTTATTTAACAGTTTGGATCATCAGGAGATGGTGAAGTACTCGTCTCGTCTACCACACCCTCGCAATATACGCAGCCATCTTCTGTGGGATGTGCTGCCACTGGATATCGAGAATGAGGGCGGCACTTCTAAGTCGAAGGTTTGTTGAAATTCCTCCCTTTATTCAAGAGTTTGGATCGTAAAGTGATAGTGAAGTACACGTCTCGTCTACCACACTCTCGCTGTATACGCAGCCATCTGTTGTGGGATCTGCTGCCACTGGACATCGAGAACGAGGACGGCACTTCGAAAGCGAAGGTCTGTGGAACTTTTTGCATTTATTTAAGAGTTTGGATCATCAGGAGATGATGAAGTTCCCGTCTTGTCTAAAAAACCTTTGCTATATACGCAGCCATTTTCTGGAATCTGCTGACATTGGACATCAAGAACGAGGACGTCACTTTTAAGGCGAAGAATTAACTTCTTGCAATTTCCTCTATTTATTCAAGAGTATAGCGCACATACTTGGAGCTTGTGAAGCGTCGATACATTTGCAGTCATTTGCTATGAGATCTGCTGCCGCTTGATGTCGAGAATGTGGACGACACTTCTAAGGCGAAGGTCTGTTTACCTGCATTTATTCAAAATTACTTGGCTCTGCTGATGTTGGACATCTAGAATAAGGACGGCACTGTTAAAGCAAAAATCTGTTTTCCTACACTTATGCAAGAGTCGTCATTATCAAGTATTGTTATTGAATTACCTCAATTTATTGAAGAGTCTTGAGCTAGTAAACCATTGACTGCCGGGCCCTAGCAACTTCCGCAGCCATGCTAGTTGGAGGTAAGTTAGCCAGTTCCTCAGTATTTGATGGTCTGGGTGAAGTACGGTACAACCTTCGGCCATGTCCTTACTTAGGTACTACTAAGTGAGCTGAAATCCTAGCGCTTCCTAGTTATTTTTATTATTATGACTTATGTATGAGCCATTACTTTCCCACTGCAGGGTAAAGCCTCCTTATTTTAAATAAAAACCAAAATACATGAAACCTATTCATGACATACCAGGTTATCTACACAGCCCGTAACCCCAAAGACATGGTGGTCTCATACTACAACTACTGCACCCTCGTCCACGGGCTCAAGGGGACCTTCGACGAGTTCTTTGACATCTTCGTGAAGGACTGCGCACCCTTCGGACCAGTCTGGAGCCACATACTTGGTGAGACCTAGCTGGATAGCTTAGCCATACATATGTAACACTAAATTATGTTATTGCTTTGGACCTCCTTTTTACCTTCATCCAAAAATGCCTCAATTTGGATAAAATGCAAAGTTTAATTATGTGAACTTAAATAAAGAAATGTTGATTTACACTCTGACTTTACCTTCATCATCATCATCATCATCACCAGCTCATTTTATGTCCCCACTGCTGGGGCACGAGCCTTCCCTATGGATGGATAGGGAGAACAGAACGTAAACGACCACGCGGGTCCAGTGCGGATTGGTGGTTATTAACAACTGCTAATGTTGCCGCAACCAACGGCTTTACGTGCCTTCCAAAGCACGGAGGAGCAGATGACTTTTACACTTGGTTGGAGCAGTTACCATTCATTGCATCACAACCCGAATAATGACAAGAGTGCTACGCCCGAAGGTCCAAAGACCTGGGTTCAATTCCCAGGTCACTCAAAATATGTTGCGGCATTTTTGATACTTATCCCATTTAACCTCATTAATGAAAGCATGCTGATTAAACAGAATAAATTAATAATAAACCATTGCCCATCAACTTCAAGGCCTTTGATTAATATGTACCTAATTATGCTTTTAAACCATGTCCAGGTTTTTGGAAGAGACGTCACGACCCCAACGTCCTGTTCATCAAGTTCGAAGACATGAAGCGGGAGTTGCCGTCAGTCGTCCGTCGAACCGCCAAGTTTTTGGAGAAGAAGCTCACTGACGAAGAAGTCGACAAGCTCTGCGACCATCTATCTTTCAGCAACATGAAGACCAACAGAGCTGTCAACTTGGAAGCTATACTGGAACGCACATTTGGCAAGTCCTATTTGGAGCAGACGGATCTCAGGTTTATAAGGAAGGGTGAGATCGGAGATTGGAAAAACTTCATGTCAGACGATCAGTCTAGGAAGTTTGATGAGTGGGCCCTAAAGAACCTTGAAGGTTCTGGGCTTAATTTCGATTGAGTTTTTTCGGTGACCGCGATTGTAAATTAATGTAGGTCTGTAATGTATATTTGTGTTTTTAATGTCTATTGTTAATGTTGTTGCAGTTCTGTTTTAACATTAAATAAAGTGTTTCTGCGTCGTTTGTTTCTTTTAACTAAGACTTTTAGCATAGTGCTATTAAGGTCATAAATTATGCCACTATTCGCTAATTCTTTTAAGCAGTTGTTATTACTGGGCTAATGTTACTAGTATACGAGCTATAGGAATTGAACCTCGATATCCAGCATTCAACCCGGAGCATCTATATCATCATCATCTTCGTCATCTCAGCTAAAAGACGTCCACTGCTGGACAAAGGCCTCTCCCAAGGATCTCCACAACGAGCGGTTTTCTGCTGCTCGCACCCAGCGGCTATCCCCGTCCTTCGCTAGATCGTCGTTCCTTAATGAACGCCTGCCTACATTGCGTTTTCCGGTGCGCATTTGTTGCATAATATCGTTAAAAATAATATGAGAAATGCTTATTTTAGTTTTAGGTAAGTACTTTAGCTCTATCTCTTTTTTTATTTTCTCTCTTCTTTATCATCATAAATCATAAATTATTTATTGTTCAAGTATGGAATAAGTAAGGGCAACTTACATAATACGATGTTTTATACTCAGAAACTAAGAGGGCTTTCAGGGATGTTTACTCCTCTTTGACAATGACAGGATAGTAAAACAGTTCACTCATCTTTGTTGAATCTTTTATTTTTCACACAAAATGAGATTCACAACTTTGGCTTCAAACTGCTTGTTAAAATTCAACGTGTCAAAGCGATCAAAAGGTTATTCACTTAAATACATTAATATACTTAGTTACCGATTTGTAAATTAATGTACTGATTTGTAATTTTTAAACAATCCGCAATAACGGCGTACTTACTCTAAATTTTACAATTACATCTTTAACTTAACAAAATACAAATAAAAGGTCAACTCAACTTAAAAAAAAGTTAAGAATTTGTAAAAACACATTGTTGAAAAAATTTCCACGAGCAGGATTTGAACCTGCACCCTTCTGACATACCGAGTCAGGTCAGGGCAACAAAATTTGCGTTAAAATTATATAAACAAAACAAAAACATTTTAAGAATTTGTAATAGAACTTTTTAGATAATATAGATTATATTCATACTAAATGATTGTAAAACAAGTATGTCTCTAATAATAATTGAATGGATATACACAGTCGGAAAATCACGACATACAAAGTAACTTTTACACTATGATTTAGGTGAACATTTTAAAAGCAATGTTAACTTATTTTCTTGTACTTAAATTTTAAGTGAATTACTTAATGTGCTGGACACAGTATGAAATACGAGTGTAGTCAAGAAATACACAAGTGTAGGTAAACATGGAAATCAAGTAGATACGTACTTAGAAACATTGACAAATCTCAAAACGACTAGATAAAAATACTTAATTGACTCACAACACTCAGCTAGCTAAGTAATTGTAACTTACCATATACAAAAATATTTTATTATTCATACTTAAGTACAAGTCATACTTTGACTTAAAAGATAAAATAAAGATTTTAAAAAAATGAGTATGAACCACCGGTATAATGGTGAACATTTAGATTCCATTTTGAACGAGAACTCTACACATTGCGTAAAGGAACTCACGACTTTGTCACGTTTATATGAAAAGTAACGTTTCGTACACTTTGCAGGTTTGTTATTAACAGAAATACTTTGAAAAATAAAAAATAAACAAAAACATTGTTAAACAACCACCTATTGTATCATACCAAACAACTTCGTTAAAATTTTTTATATTTATTATTCACTGTCTTACAGTGTTATTTTTACTATTATTATTATAAAGTATTTTGATATTTTATTGTTAACAATTCTCTTTCTATTGTCCTTAAGTAAAGCTCTTATTGAGTGACTAACATAAGATATATTAGTCATTGGAATTATTCTTTGGGATGTCATATATTCGCTGAGATCTACTGTTACAATAATACCTATATACTAAATACATTTTTACTATAAAACCTTATTTTGTAACAATTCATATAATGAGTAAAATATGTATAAAAGTATATGTTTCAAACATAATTATAATTAAGTAAAATACTAGAGGTAGACTAGAGAAAATTATTATGAGTTAATAATATACGAGTATAATACTCCCATTAATATCAATATAATAGAAAACAAAGCAATAAAAATAGGCCTCGTTTAACTAACATTAATAAAGCAATACTGTTTTTTAAACAATATTTGTTATATACTGATTCAATACCTAAGTAAGTATATTAAAAATCGTGATCTAAGTACAATGATATTTCACATTACTATCTATCTAACATTAAAAAAAATACATCGAAAAATACTTGTTATATCACTAAGTCGATGATTCACAAAGAAATAATATTAAACAATATCAACCCCTTTGTAGAACTTTAGAAAACCCCTTGGATTTTCTTTCATAGTTATGATTATTAATAACTTAAAGCTTCCATGTCCCACGTATTATACGATTTAATTAAACCAAAAACTACTTTCTCCTACTAATAGGCTAATTTAAATACATTTGTATGAGAATTTTCGTATGTACTTTACTATAAATATTTTTATAACCGTCGTTCTGTCTCTTCTATCTACTTCAAATAAGTATACATGTACATGGTCATATTATATATGAATATGCGATAAAATCTTGATTAGGAAGATCTATATTATAGTTGCCTCAATTAATAACATCAATACTTTTTGGTTTTCTTTTTTCAAAAATGTAACTTTTCGTAACGGAAATTTAGCGCCGCTATTGTCAGTGTCTGAAAAGCAAACCTGAAAAGTCACTATTGCACCAATAAAAGCTACTACTTGCGTATGGTGCTTATTTCTTAAATTTTCAAAGTTAGTAAGCTAAACCAGGCTACAACTGGAGCTACTAGATTTGTGTCTAACGTGAGGGTTTCCGAAGGCGCCACAACACTGGTGATGGTTCACGTTCTTAGAATGGTGATGTCCATGTGGCTGAACGTTGCTTTGCAGCGACTGGCATTTGTCTTTCACTGAATCCTTATTGGTCTGCTTCTGACAGGGCTTGTGGCCGGGAGCTATCTTGGCTTTGAATCTACCCACTTTCCCCGGCTTCGTTAAAGTGGTCACTGCTGTATCGGACAATGTGCAGGAGTTCGATTGGTTGATGCCTATTTGTGCGTCGAGGTACTCTGGCTCTGTTTCTGGAATGTGCAAACATGAGTCTATTAAATATTTACTTTCAACGTTCTGTTGTTCATGTGTAAACGCCTTCTTTATACTTCTCCAACCGCCCTAAGGGGAAGGGCGAGACTGGACATGTGCAGTATTAAGTACGGTACTATTCATACTTTTCGATTGAGTCAAAGTTAATTATAATTAATTTGGGATGAAACAGCGCAACCTAATAACAAACTTGTCTGTAGATAGTTAATCGTAAAGTATAGAAAAATAGCTTTTAGCACTCTATTTATGCGGTTCAGAGTTCAACGCTCCAGATACAGATGTCTAGAGTCAGTTTGTGGATCAATCGAGGTCATGCAGGTTCGGTGTAGGAAGGTTGTACGATCGTGTGGAGCCAGCAATAGTACGGTAGTATTCTAGTTGTCCGACTGGTAATTGCTCCCAGTTGTGCCTTCGCACGAAGTGGCGTTACGATACAATCGCCGATACACCCCGCCCGATCCTCTAAATGACAGCACACATTTACAGAATACACTAAACATGCACACCAGTTTAGGCCCAAGACACCGTACTCGTAGAACAAGGGTACGAAGAACCGGTTCACACGCGCTCTACACCAGGTACAGACATGTACCTGGGCGGTTCTCTCCTCCTCCACGGCCCGGTCAACCCGAGCCGAAGTCCGTGCCTTTAGAGGCGCCCTCGGGTTGCTCCGCTCCCCGATCCGATCCGATCCGAACCCTTCGGAGAATCTAGTAGGGCACGGGGACGCGCACTAGTGCGCGATGCCGTTCCTTCTAGATAACCTCCGAAGGTGATTCGTTTCACACGGCTTGAGGGACCCTTTACGTTCCTCGCCGCCCCTAAAAAAGCCCGGTGAAGCTGAAAATACGGCAGCGGCAATCAGCAATCTCTCTCAAAAAAAAAAAAAATCGCCGATACACGCCGCTATCAAACAGGAGATTCGATCTCAGATTCGACTCAAGGGCCAATAGAAAAGTATTCATAAGAAAATAAAAATAAAAGTTTAATTTACCTAGCTCTTCTCCGCACTGACCCGGTAGGATAGAAACAGTGTCAGGGCGCACTGTGGAAAAGATTTCGGTCACCATTGGCGGGGCGGAGTGAGCTGGAGACATGCGGGCTAGGCACTGCAAATGTTAGAAAAATAAGATACACAGCAACTCAAGAGAAAATCTTACATTTAACTGCATTGCATTTGCATCTGATGGGAAAGGTCATTACACCCAACATTCTTGTTAACCCATCTAGAAATCTATATGTACGCTTGTGTTAGGCATAGGTTCACGTCTGTTGTCCCGGGGCTATGGGGGTTGGACCACAGAATACGATTTCACTCCCTCGTTTGGTTACATGCGGTTTGTTTTTAACCGACTTCACAAAAAAGGAGATGGTTCTTAACTCGTCTGTATAGTTACATTTATGTATTTTTTAGCGACAGATTTCGTCATCATCATTAGCTCATTTTATGTCCTCAATGCTGGATCACGAGCCTTCCCTATGGATTGATAGGGAGAACGGGCTATAAACCACCACGCGGGACCAGTTGCTAACGACTGCGAATGCAGCCACTCACGCAGACGCTCCGCCATCGAGCTCCTCAACAGCGACAGATTTAGGACAGCGTATTAGATGTGTCGCCGTCCAGTCAGATTATGGGAAGGGTCCTACCACCAGGCAAGTATAGAAACATGATGAACTTACGACTTTCTCGACGAAGCTGTCCTGCTCCCGTTCAGTCGTTATTGGCGCAGTGCCCACTCTGCAAGGGGATGTTGCACTGTAACTAGATTTAAACAAAAAGGAAATGTAATAACCGACATTGAAATTTCAACTTTAATGTGGACTAATAAATAGATAAAGTCTGATTTTTCACAAAGAATTTAAACACATGTTTACTTTCGCTTGGTTTTCCTACACACATTAAGCGAGAAGCGACTTAGGAGTAAGCTGCAATTTAAAAAAAAACAGTTTCTGAACCATTATTATAAAAGCATTACTTTATAAAGTGAAAAAGGATAAAACTAGACATAAAATATGCGGCCTTTAAACAGTGGCATGACTTGAAAATAAGTTCACACGCCTTCACATCAGACTTCCACAAACTGTCAAATTTTCTCAATATACTTTGCCCTTTACTTATCTATCTTCTATCTATACATATAATAAAGCTTAAGAGGGTCGAAAGTCTGTAGGCACATGAAAGATAAAAAAAAAACAGATAACAGAACACAGAACACGTTCCAACAGTTTTTAGAATTTTTGTCTGTTTGTCTAATTATCTGTATCTATCTGTTTGTCTGTTTATTTTAGTTAGTTTAGTTTAGTTTAGGATATAGGATACTTTTTATCCCGGTAACAGGTTCCTGTGGGATAGTGTAGTCTTCGCGAACGAAGTCGCGGGCGACAACTAGTATGTAATTTGGTTGAACATTTATTGAAGAAATTTGACAGTTTTGGATAGGTTGATGTGCAGGCGTCCGTCTGTACCTATATTTTTATGTCAGTGTTTACTGCAGACGAATTAGCCATTCTGTGATGTAGGAAAGCGATTTTTTTAGATCTGGCAAAAGAAATAGTACCAGAACGAAGAGTCGAGGCTGTCCGTGGTCTTCGGACGGTCGACGGACTCCGCATCAGTCCACACCACTCCACAGCTGGTCGAGTTCGATCTTGAGTCTGCAATCATTAAAATGCTTCTGAGTTATCATCATAGTCGTTTCAGCCCGTGAGCACTTAGTTTCTGCTGGGAACAAGCCTCCCCTTTAACAAGCCAGCTTAGCTGGTCCCCTGCGAGCCATGTCAAATAAACTTGCAACTTGCTTGCTTAGGGTCAAATAAAACTTTTAACTGCAAAACTGGCAAGATCACAACGTGAACGCACGAAACCATCAAAATGGTTATATATTATGGATAGGGAGAAAGGGCCAAACAACCACGCCGGCCCAGTGTGGATCAGCGGTTATAGTGGACCGACGATTAGGGACGGCTTTATGTGCCTTCCAAAGCACAGAGGAGCTCGAGGTGAAACATTTTTGATCACTCGTGCGATGACCGGCCTTTACGAAAGTTACTCAACCTCTGCACTCGCAGACCGTGCGCGTTCGAAAATTTATATGATACTCACCAATCCCTCTATCCTTATCAGTTCTATTTGGCGAATTCGCTATACTCCTCCTAGCGACATCTTGAAAGGTGACGGGTGAATACATCCGTCTCTCTTCCACCGGAGACGTCACCGTTGGAACAGGTTTACCAGCTATCTGTCCCTGGCTCTTCATTGTCTGTGGTACGATCATGTTCCCAGAGTTGTTGAGCAAAGAGAGCGGCCCAGAACTCATGATTGTGTTTGGCAAATGTTGAAACATTCCAGAATTAGGTTCTTTGTTGTTCATCTGTGCTGCGGAGTGTTCTGCGATGCTGTCTCGAGCGTCGGCGGCTCGCTCCCATTCTAGTTCGTTGCCTGGCTGCATTTGTGGCGATATGACTTTAGTGAGTGAAGGTCGGGATTCCCTGCCATCCAGCCAGTAAGTTTTCATTGCGCCTTGAAATGAAACGTCTGTTTTAAGATTATGATGAAAGTAAAATAGCTGATTCAAAAAATAATTGTTATAATTATTAACTATTTGTATCTGTTTATTATTATTAAGTATTTTAGTATTAAGTCGTTAATTAGTAAAACGTATATTATATAGGTATTCATTATCAAGTCTGGGTGATGATTGATTAAGTTACCCGCAAACAAATCGAAGAATCGAATATCTTTGTTTATTTTTTTACTGGTTAATAATCTAAAACCACTCTAGATAGTGGTTGTTACTAATAATCATGAAACTTCATACTATATGATTTTTTAAGAAAAATAAATAAATAATTAATAATGTCCTAACAATAATGTCAATTAGTTAACACCGTAAACGCCATTTGACCGACAAACAATTTCATTTCTATTGTGTCCGGGCCCGGCGGCGGTCAACCTGTTAAATAAAATTAAAGTATAGATTTAATGTTGAAATTACTAAAACTCTAGCACTCGTTCAGGATAAAGTCTTCTATAGAAAAGAGACCGGCAACAAAACTCTATAATCTTACCTTTTCCTTTGACTTGTATTTCCCCCCTCTCTATGACCATATACGAGGGTGATAGAAGCTCCCTCGTGGTCTGTGATATGTGGATCCTCATGGCTTCCGATGTCGACTCCATTCTCGAGGCTGTGTTGACCGAGTCTCCGAAGAGGCAGTACCGGGGCATCTTTAGGCCCACGATGCCAGCTACTACCGCGCCGGAGTGGACGCCCACTCTGATAGACAGATGGGAACCTGGAACACAATATCATCTGAAATTGGCATCATAGTGACATTCACAAGAGCTACTTGTAGCAAAAACTGAAAAAAAAAATTGAATTTTGAATTTTTAATCAGTTTCAAAAATGCTATTATTGAAGGAGTCCAGGGTGAAAACGAGCTGAGTTGCAACTCTGAACGTGGGTTCTATTTACAATCGATCACGTTTATAAAATCGAGAATTTGTATGGCATTGAAGCTTACTGGTGACAAACGAGGAGAGTTAAAATTTTGCCATAATTAAAAATGAAATTTTACTAGTAGCTTGTTTTTTATTATAGGTATAAGTACTATTTAAGTAAAAATGCAATACCTGAAATCAATAGGGTAATAAAGTATTTTAAGCTAAATTCAGTATAATAAAATAACACATTTATACAAGTTAAACAAAGGAAGAACATCTTCTCATAATACCTATGTCATAGCACATTTGGAAAGTCACGACAGTGGTCTTCCAAAGATACAAGTACACTAAATTCAAAACTTTGTGCACTCGCAATAAATAATTTAATTATTTGAATATTGAATGCAAATCCTTCAAATATTGTTCCTCGATCTCTTTGTATTCTTACGAAAGCATGCCACAGCCGTCCCTACCTGTGCTCGGATCTTTGAGGTCGGTGATGGCGTCCACCATGTCCAGCGCCATGTCGCACACTTTCTCGGCGTGATTGTCTTCCTTCTCTGGAGCTCCTGACACTACCATGTAGGCGTCTCCTATCGTTTCCACCTGAATATTAAGATCGACACTAGCCTAAGTAACCAGAATTGTATGCTGATGCCTGTTAATTTTCTACATTCTTAACCAATTAACTAGGAATTTGTTGTGCCATGCCAATATTATGCAAACCGATATGGTAGTTGTGGAGAAGGAGTCGCGTCTTTTGGTGTATGCCAAGATTCTCTTTGGGTTGCTAAGTCATTGAAGTAAGTATAAAATCAGCATTCAGAAACATTTTGCTCGCTTTCTATGTAACACACTTATTTATTGGTTCTCTTTTATTAGAAAACCGTAAAGCTAAGTCTGTATCTGTATCTGTATTTCGCTTCTGTTTAATACAGCTGTTTTTAGATGTGGAGCGAAACTAGGCATTGTCCAATGTTTTTATTAAATTGTAAAATTTTGGAATGTATTCCACTTCGGTGTTGCTTACCTTGTATACCCTATTCCTCTCCGTTAAAGTATCGAAGATGGAGTACATAGCGTTGAGCATGGACACCACCTCCATGGGTGTGATCCGAGAGCATATCTCCGTGAAGGTCACCACGTCGGAGAACAGGATCGAGACACTGTCGAACATCTGCAATTAAGGAATACAACATTTAGTTAACGTGAACAGGAGGTTGATCCGTCCCGAACCCCTCGGAGAATCTAGTAGGGAACGGAGACACGCACTAGTGCGTGTCTCTTGTGCGTGTAGCTTCTGCAGCAAAAAAAAAAGAAAATAAAAATTTTACACCTTCAACTTTTACTTTACATCCCCGGCCGAAGATCTGGAGGTAGACTCAAAACAAGATAAAGAGAGAACATGGGAGAGTGCACAAGTTTCCGAAATCGACGTCCAAGACGGAGTGAAGTGGGGGCGAAAAGTTCAGAGAGAAATGTCTAATATAGCAAATACTATTTGTCTATATCAATCACTTACTGCAAAGGCTCTCTCCCTCTCTAAATTTCCTAGTCTATGACCTGACTTCTTGGCGGGAAAGTAAAGAGTTAAGTCTGCGGTTTAGTTTTATTTTCTAAAATTTGTGTTATGTCGAATGTTAATGTGAAATAATGGTGGATTGTTAACCGTTAAGTGTTCGTAAGTGCGCATGAGGACAAAACAGTGCAACTTCAATTTTCAAATTCTCTCAAGAACTCCGCTCGAGGAATTAGCAAAGCCCCACATCTTTACTGAGATACTCGAGGGGTTAGGGGGTATATTATTTCTCACTTCTCATTTCTATTATCATTCATCATCATTATACTGGAAGGAAATATTGTAAAATATGTATAACTATTTGCTAATCGCACGAAGCCACCAACTAAAGGAAAAAAATGTCAATGACCTTCACTATCATATCCATCACCAACCTCATGCCCTTCACTTATCACTCACCTCGCAAGTATCGATGGGATTCTCCCCATTCCGCAGTCGGTCCGCCACCTGCTTCGGTATCATCTGGTACAGCAACTCGTCTGTCCTCTTCATCTCCTCGTCCAGCTTCCTCATGGACTCCTCAAGCTTCTTGCTCTTCTGCTGCTCCTGGTCCAACGCCAGCTTCAGCTCCACCGACTGTTGGGTACCAGCTAACATCAAGTCTCTAGAATAGAATACAAGACGTCATTAATTACATACACTTGTCAGATTGTCAAATGATTTCGGGGTGGCCAGAAGGCAGTGGATGAGACTTGCACGGAACTGGCTAAGTTGGTGTTTTTAAGAGGAGGCTTATACCCACATATACCATTTGGTGCTCAAGGGCTTAAATGATAATGATAGCAATTATAACTGATGAACGTACATGTAGCTCTAGCAGTTAATTGGGAGGGGAACCGACCACTTGTTGTTATGAGAAACTTTATTATTAGATAGTAAAACGCTGAACAAACGAGGGCTGTGCAGCATATTAGGGATGATGAGTTGACAACTCACCTGCTGAAGTCATGCATAGAGAGATCGTTGATGTAAAGGCCGGTGGAGACGAGCGCCGCCAGGTCCGGCATCACCGGCGTGCCCAGGTACATCATCATGCGCCAGTTGTCCATGTATATCATTTGACCTGTGACAGATTTTTTATCTTAAGTGATGATAAGGCCGAAGGTGGAAGCGCACTTCACCCGATACTACTGAGACCAACTACTGAGACACTGGCTATCTAATCTCTAGCTGCCGGAACACAACAATGTTACAAACATTGATGTTGACACAGGCGGACAAAAAAGTCCTACCACCAACCAAACCGAGTACACAAATATTTACCCCCACGCTGGAAATCAAACCCGAGACCTCTGGGTCTAAACCGGTGGTCTTAACCTCTAGACCACAGAGGCGATTATAAGACATAATACATAAAACAATACTTGTAGATGATTTTCTTATTACACACACTCAGATGTTTTTGGCGCACAGGCTGGAGCAGATGCAATCCTCGCTGCAAGTCATTTAGATTCTTGCATACTTTTTAATTTTATGTTATATTCTAGCATTCCGGACGATCCTCAGTGGTATTTGGACTGCTATGTAACTGCTATTGTATGTTTTTAATGTAAAAATTAAAAAAATCTATGATTGGCATAAAACGTAGCAAACTTTTGTTTTTCGGACAGAGTTGCTGACTGCTGATGACTGCAGATGGTATTATGCGTAACCGGACTTTTGTAGGCATCGAGAAACAAAAGGCTCCTCAAGCTGTGGTGATCGAACGTCCTCAGAGGTTTTTTAGAGTGGACAGTATCACTCTAGCGTGACGCCGGCCGTCCCCTGACGCAGCTAGCGCGCAGGGTAACAGCACCAGTGGTTGCCTAGCGTAAGTTTCGTTCACTATTCGTATTCATTCGATTACGTTTACGTTTACGAAAATTAGTATGGCGTTAAAGCAGCGCCTCCTGACGACATACAATAGGAGTTAAAATTTTGCCATACAAATTACCGTTTTCGGTAAAGTGATCGAATGGCGAATGAAACTCGCACTAGACAACCTATTATGTCCCAATTTCCCAATATACACACATTGCCAGTACCTACATGAAATTTTATTGCACAATAATAAGTGAGTTAGACTTTGGCGTCGAAAGGGACAGAGAGACGGTGACCTTTTAGCAATTTTGCGCTTTTATTGCGTGTTCTGTTTTTTGTTCTATGAAAATAACCCAGTTCAGTTTTCAATAGTGTTGCTGACAAAGTTTTTGCTTCACGTATTTATATATAGATAATAAATTTTAAATTTTTTTTCAGGCAACAATTTAAAGTTACAAAATAACAGGACAATAGATAGATGTATACCTTATAAGCTAACACGTACGAATATACAAATTTTGTAATGTCACTAACAAGCCACGTAAATATACACTAAGTAAGAAGAAGAACTACAATAACCTACATAGTGGGAATGCACTTCGGTGGGCTACAGAATTTAAAATAGCCTATATTCTGTCTCATTCTGTCTCTCTGCTAGGTAAAGGCCTTCCAGCATTGAAATCAAGTCATCGTTACAAGTGATGGGTTATTGGCTTAATCAACACGCTTGCCAAATACGGGTTGATGATCACAAACTCGGGCTATGCATGTATCGAAAAATCCGAAACACAATTTGGCCTTCCTGGGAATTGAACCCAGGACCTTCGGGTATTGGAACCGAGCGCTTTGCCACTCGGCCACCGAGGCAGTATCCAGGTGCTACAGAACTAAATTGCAAAAAAAAAATTTTTTAACGTCATTTGGGTAGTTATTTCAACTGGTTTTAAATTTTGTTTTTCAAGCTGATAATGTGATAGACATGTCGCAGTCGGATTGTATAATCCGCCGCATTACATTACGGCTAGCCGTTTTGAAATACGGCGGTTCAACGACTAGCCGGATTGAATGCGGCTGAATGAAAATCCGCCAGAATGAATTCGGCGCCATACATTCTACAACACGGCTAGCCGTAATGTTACACAGCGAGTTATTGGCCGCCGCTTTGACAGTTTTTATTTCATGTAATGTTTTAATGTCTATTGGCCACATCATGACGTGGCTTGGGCAGATCAATGATGAGAAATAGTTTCTCGATATCGGCAACTAAACGCGCGGCTACTTCATGAAATGGTCAAACTTTAGTGATCATATCGTAAAATATTGACTGCGCTCCCTTCCATGACTGGCCCTCACTACGCTGCGCTTCGCTCGTGAAAAAAAAATTAACCTAACCAACAGTAAGATTTCCTACATTAACGATATGGCCAAACGTGTACGGGGCATATCACCAAACGTTGACGCTTTAACGATATGATTAATTTAAGCATATCATGAAATACAACCATTTCATAAAATGGTCGATTACATCATAAAGTGATAAATTTTAAGATCCGGCCACGACATAATCATCCTACAATGTAACTAGTAGTACGATGCGGCTAAACGTGGGCCGCCTTAATGAAAATCGTATCGCAATTACAATCCGGCTAGTCGTTGAAGCGCTGTATTTTAAAACGGCCCAGTTTTTGAAAATGGCTAGCCATTATTTATATAATAATGGCGGATTATACAATCCGACTGCCACAGACACATCAACTGAGTCATTTTATGGTGTCAATTCAAAATTCAAGAGATAATTAAATATTGAAATACAAATTAGGTTTATTGAAATACGCCGCATTATGAAATCTACATCTTAATTGCGCACGTGAGTTTTAATTATGAAGATATTCATTGATAAAGATCAACATAAAAAGTAGTGCAATTGACTATATAAAAAAAGTGTTTATTTTTCCTAGTTATGCAGAATAAATTAAATAAGTGATTAAAGGTAAAAGGCAAAGAGTTTGATAGTCATTGTGAACATAAACATTTAACTACACAGTGCCATGGTTGGATTGAGTTTTATCTCTTTCTTCAGTATATTTTTAGAAAGAGATGCCCAATAGCGTGGTGAGGAAAATCTACCTTTTAGATGTAACTTTATAATGTCGGGCAACCTTCTTCCGTCATAAGCAAATCGCTTCTTCGGCGGCACGCCTGCAAAAACACACTCGGTTGACCATAGCTACCTGATACCTAAGGCTCAGAGTAGTATTAGTAACCTACTCTGTGCCTGAGGATTTTGTACGAATACACACTACGTTGTATTGTACCTATAGTTAGGGTGCTTAAAATATGTAGTACGATTTGCGAAACAGCGCAACCCAATGACAAGTATTTTTACATGTTTGTCGCTAGATGCGCTCTTTCGAACCCATATAAATGACAGTTAACAGAAAACAAAAAAAGGTTTGTATTTTTAATGTTTTTATTAACTGTCAAGATCCCTGTAGGTAGGTATATCAAAAATATATCAATATAATAATGTTTGATATTTTTGGCAATAATTAAAATGTTAATATACACACACATTCTTAACAACCGCAAACAGCTATTTATATGAGACCTGCACTGTCTATAATGTTCTAATCAGAAGGGTGGGTTTATTGCGTGTCTAAAATAAAACAGTATACATTTATAATGATATCCGATCGCTGTTATCGCTAATAGACGTCGGAAGGTTATTCTGCGACAGAATTAGTAACGCCTCGTCAGTAATCTTATTTCTTGCAAAATCCCGCATGCGCCTTAAAATTTGGCTTGGTTTTTGATCGCCTTATTCGATGTCACCAATTTTTCGCGTCTCTGATTCTTCGAAAACTTCTTTTAAACGTCTAATAAACGTCTTTTAAGCGTTTCATATTTTTGCGTAATAGGCGGTTGGATTAATTATATCCGTTACCTGCTGGATAGCTTCTTTTCCCAGCTTGGAGATTACCATCTGGTACTTTGCATCGTCGCTCAATTTTTGTGGGCTAAGTACTGCTTCTGTCTGTAAAAACCAAATTCGTGGCTGGTCTTGCCAGAATTCTGGAATTCATGTAGTTACCGAAATTGCTGCCATATCACCTTGAAAGTTTTTATTATCCTCACTTGCACTCGGCACTTTATCGTCTTTTAATGCGTCCAAAGTCATTGTATTGACGCAAGAGAAAAAAAAAATAACATGCACTGCCGTTTGCCTGCTACGAGCGAGTCGCACCCGTTATTTCATAAACGCGCACGTCGGGGTAACCACTTTAGGTAGATATTGTTTTTATGGTATTTATCTGATAACTGCACTGTCTATAATTTTCTAATCAGAGGTTTATTGTATGTTTAAAATAAAACAAGATAGAAGTTAGTAAAAGTCTATTAAATCACTATACACAAGGTTACACAAAATAATGTCAATTTGATCTCGATACCTACTAACTAGCACGACAAAACCGGCAGGCACGCGTATAAGGACACGACTGTTTGATGCGGCTATGATAAATGGCTACGATGCTACGGCTACGAATATTTTTTGCTGATGCAACAAACTGAGTCGCTACAATAGCTATGCATGTATAGTTGCCGTGTGTCGGTCGATAGCAACAGCTCCAATAGCAAATTAAATTTCATTAAAGACAGACGTTGTTTACTAGCACTCACAGTTTGAATCGTTGGTCTTACGGGATTAATGTTTTAATTGTTGATATTGACTGTTGAAATTCAGTATCAATCCCATGTAAAATGTCTCTTAACTTTATCTCGACTGTTCAATAATTCGCAGTGAACGTTTTGACCGTACCTTTGAGTCTAAGGTTCTTCTCCGTGGTACCGTCCGACTCGTCTGACAGCCTGAGGAGTTCGTTCCTCTTGTCCGGAGCCTTCTCGTGCATGACTGCCTCCACAGTCACCAGCTCGAAGATGTTGTTGGTGCGGTTTAGGATCTGAAGCGAAATATGAAAGAGTAAGCTGTGGGTGCACAATATTTATTTTTTATTCAAAGTTACTTTAGTTTTTAATTCAAAAGTTATGCTTGCTATAAACTTAAACGAAAATTAACCTATCAAAAATAATGTATTATGCGGAGTGAGGGGACTTTACCCCATATTAAGGATTGTCTCCCTCATAATGTTGCACATGGGACAGCTAAGGTACGATGTCCAAGTTAATTAACAAGTACAGGCGCCTGCACATCAAACTACCACAAACTGTTAAATTTCCTCAATATACTTTGAACTTTATATGTATGAAATATGATTGAACATCTATTGAAGAAATTTGACAGTTTAGGATAGGTCATGTGTACATTGTAGTTAGTATTGTGCAATAGTAAAAAATCAGTTGCATCAAAATTTTGTCTATTGAAGACTCACAGTTTGAAATTTGAAGGCGATGAGTGGGCGCACCAGGTCGAACCAGTTGGTGATCTTCTTGCCCACCAGGTCTGGCAGTATCACCATCAGGGAGTTGCCTATACTGCGTACCACCATGTCTGACCTGGAAAATGACAACAACAATTATTATTTGTTCATCACCATCACCAGCTCATTTTTCATGTCTCCAATGCTGGGCAATGAGCCTTCCCTATGGATGCATTAGGGAGCACGGGCCATAAGCCACCACGCGGGCCTAGTGCAGATTGGTGGTTGTTAACGACTGCTTATTCAGCCGGGACCAACGGCTTTACGTGCCTTCCTAAGCACGGAGGAGCTCGAGATGATAAATATTTGGTCACCCATCCGATGACCGGCCTTTGCGAATTTGCTTTAGCACTCGCAGACTGGACGCGTCGCGTTAACAGCTGCGCTATCGAGCTCTTATTATGTTATTATCATTTTATCCCAGTGTCCATATGGTTAGTAACAATTTACATTTATATAGGTATTTAATAGTTAAGTATATGTTTGAATATGGATTTCAAATAAAAAGACTATCTTCTAATATATAAAAGTCTCGTGTCACGGTGTACGTTATTGAAATCCTCTGAAACGGCTCGACCGATTTTCGTGAATCTTAGCGTGCATATCGGCTAGGGTGGAGAATCGGACAACATTTATTTTTCATCCCCCTAAATGTTAAGGGTTGTGGTCCACCCCTAAATTTTTTTAGTTTTTTGAAATTTTTCCAATACAAAATGATTTGTTTGTAGTGTCGTCATGGAAACTGTCAAAGCGGTACGAAGTCCGCCGGTCAGCTAGTTAGTTTATAAATTCTTTAAATTGGTAATAAATAAAGGATAGCGCATGTTTATAGTGCCTGCCAGCGCATTACTGGCGAGGAGCGTTCACACTGAGCAGGACCGAGTGTTCTCTAACATTGTATGTATTATGTAGTAATACCATTCCCATCCAACAAAAAAAATAATTATAATAAGTGAAAAAAAAAATGTGGAAACTTTTAAACAAAAGTTTTAAGTTTTGTATAAAAGTTGTACTAACACACATATAACGTAACAAACACATAACATACACATACATAACAATGACTGTACTGACATATATACAAACTACATGTAAGTAGGTACTCAAAACATAAGTATCTCGAGTTCGCGCTCGAGCGAATGACAATAAATTGCTGTATCAATCAATGTGTTCCTCGATGCGATGACCAACTTGCAAGTTACTACAAACATTATTCTGTTGCATTTGGAATGCAATAAAAATATACGTAAGTAATTAATTAACAAAAGAAAAATATACAATAACATTACATACATCAGAACATAGAACCTACTTTTTCGTGAGGGTTTCGTTTTACTCTTTATTCAAAGTAGATAAGTCTATAAAGTTCGTAAAGTATAGGTTGGTTTTTAATATTAACAATTCCTCACAAATCCGTTGACATTGTAGTTAGGTTGAACCTACAGATTGATTAAACTGTACAAAATTAAATTAAGTGTAAATTGAACAAAATTAGCAAAGAAACTGTAATCTTAACCAGATTACAGTTTCTTTGCTAATTTTGTTTATATTTCCCTTAACACAATTTTACTTTCTCGGTTTATAATAACAACAAACACATAAGTAATTAAGTTAACAGGTTAGGTACTTACACAATAGAATATTACTAAAATGCACTCTGATATTAGCAAACCTGATAATATGATTGAGTAAATGATTTTTACTCACAAATCGCGAAATCCAACCTTCGGAAATGACTTTGGAAGTAGTTTCGTCTGATATAACCCTCACAGGAAATGCTTCTGGCCAACCAGTTGGGCGGTCTATCACGGTGAGGAGATACCTATAGTCCTGCAAAGAAATCGGCAACGGACCTACTTCACCTACATGTATATGGGAAAATCGTTCTGCCAACGGAAAATTACCTAACTTGCCCTATTAATTACATTTTTATTTAAGCTAAAACCAGAAAAATCTTTCACTGACGGGATGACTAAAATTGTGGACAGACTAAAGCTAAACGTCTAAATTGTTCCGGTAAATATGGTCTATTTGTTAAAATCTCGCACAATACAGATAAATCTGTGCCTGGCAATGTTATTTGCCTAAAATTCCATTTACCGTTTGTGCGCAATTTAGCTAACTGTTCGTTATTACTTTATGCAGTGATGATATCTGCAAAATCCAATACCGATGAGCTAACTATTGTTTCGATTTTCGATAACGCGTCCGCTACAACATTTTTATCACCTACAACGTGTTTAATGTTCTTAGCGAACTCGCTTATAAAAAGTAGTTGTCTAACTCATCTTGGTAACTCATTATCACTGCCGATTTTCGAAACTCCCACGCTCGTATTCGATGCGTCCTTCATAAATGCAAGCGAAATATCGGGTTTCGGATATGTTAGAAACGCTGCATGCTGCAATTGTAACTTACATAGAATAAATGCATTATCTGATTTTTCGTTCCAATCAATTACAGTTTTGTCTTTCTTCTTAGAATGTTTTAGATAAGAATTTAACTCAGCTTGATATTAAGGGCATTTGGTAGATGTAACCTGTAAAAATTAATCATTCCCAAAAACCGTCTCAGTTGTTCACCGACTCAGGTCTTGGGAAAGCGCATATTGCGTCAACTTTTTCTTTCAATGGGCGCATGCATTCATAAGATACTTGAAACCCTAAAAAGTCTATTTTAGATTGTTCGAACAAGCATTTATTCAAGTTAATAGTTAAACCGAACTTATTTAATCGCTCAAAAACTAAATATAAATGATGTTTATGTGACGTCATAATTATAATCACTTGCAATTATGACGTCATCGACATCACCCTCTAGAACAGTGTGATTCATAAAACGTTGAAAAGTTTGAGCAGCGTTACGCAAACCCAACGACATGCGCGGAAACCTCAAACAAAGCGAAGGGTGTGATTATAGCAGTCTTCTCTATATATTCAGGGGCGACCATTATAAAATGGTACGCTTTACGCGCGGTACGTTTAATGTCAATTCTAGAGAAAATACTTTTACCTTGTAACAAATATGTGAAATCGTATAATCTTGGGATGGGATATCTGTCCGGTTCAGTTATGGCGTTCAGGGCTCTGTAATCTCCGCAAGGTCGTAATTGCCCGTCCTTCTTAGGAACGACGTGCAAGAGACTCACCCACGCACTTTTTGACGGTCTACAAATACCCAGTTCCTGCACGAGTTTAAAGTCTTCCTTTACTTTAGCGTATCTTTGAGGTGGCAACGGTCTTGCCTTTGCATGCACCGGTGGGCCATTTCTCTCAATATGGTGAGCAACGGAATGTTTCGGCGTTTCTTTAAATGAAACAGGTTTGGTAATGACATTTATCAATGGTTTTAACTAATTCTTCATTAGTGTAAACAATAGGAGCTAAAACATTTAAATGTGTAACTTCATCGATCAACCTACGCGAACTGACGTCGACCAATAATTTGTAATATGCTGAAAAATCGGCTCCCAATATTGGTTGACGTACGTCCGCGATAATAAAGTTCCATTTCAATACTTTACGTAAACCTAAATCTGAAATTAAAGTTTAAATGCCATATGTATCTATTTTAGTTCCATTTGCGGCATACAAATTATAGTCTAAACACTTGTCAATACAACGGGTTAAAGGCGCTTTATTTCTCGGTCAGAAGCACAGAAACATTAGCCCTGGTGTCTACTATAAAAAATAAACTACTAGACTTATCTTTAATACACAGGCGATGATTAACAACTCTTAGACAGCTGGCCACCGCTGCTTGCTGCACAGTATCTAGTTTTCCTGCTGCAGAGCAGCAGGTGCAGGTGGAGATCTACCCTTCCACGCACACGGCTGTATACTTATGTTCATTGCCTTTGTATCGGTAGCGATACAAATATTAAGTGTCTCATTGTTTATCTTGACTCTCGCCAGGTCCTTCATCCGGCGTAGAAGCTTCGACGGCCATTGGTCCCCGAGATCCATTTCTCCAACCACCTTTTGCACTTGCCGTGACTCCGACTCTTCATATATAGCAAGTAAGGTCGTCTTGAGTAAATCGTATTTGCCCTCGGCTGGAGGCTTCACCAGAGTGTCGATAACCTGTTGAACGACATTCATCCCCAGCTTTGCTATCACCAAATGGTACTTTGCTGCATGCAACATCTGATAGCTTTTTGTTGTACAGCACGGACTCAGCTTGGATAAACCAGGTGCGAGGCTGGTCCTCCCAAAAATCCGGTATGCGCGAGGATACAGTAATCTGCGCCACTTCAGAGTCCTGACTTGGTTACATTCTGAAAGCTGTAGTAGTGCCCTTTTGCTCGGTCATTTATAAACTAATTCACTGATCATAATAATTTTAAGTTTATTTTAAGATTTACACGCGATATTAATAACACAATACGGCGTGGCACTGTTTATTTAAATGTCGGAATGTCACCAGTTTAATAGTTATATGTTTGAATATGGATTTCGAATATAAATACTATTCGTTTATAAATACCTTATATTGCGTATAAGAGGGCCGGACGACCGTCCGCCCGCTCTCTTTGGGTCTACTTATCCCGACAATAAAACATCTCAGAAAATAAGCATACGTTATCATTCCGGCATCCATTTTACCTCTGTTTACAGTAATAAACAAACGTATTAAAGGATAGCGAGTGTTTACAGTGCCTGCCAGCGCATTACTGGCGAGAAGCGTTCACACTGAGCAGGATCGAGTGTTCTCTAAAGATGACTATAGACTACAGCATTTACTTGTAACAGAACAACGAACTGCTTTATGATATGTTCTAGTGTATCATCACCCTCACAAACCAGACGTCGAGCACGCTCGCCGTTTTGTTAAAACCTAATTAATTGTACTTACCAACGAGCGTGTTGGTGTAAAATTTGGTCGAGCCTTTTGCACGAGCGCGGGCGATGTGTTTTGTAATGTTCATTTGCCACCATTGTCTACTACTATTTTTAAATATCTTTAAATATAATTCATCAAGATAAACGCAGCACACGCAACTTGTAGGTCCGACATTTTAAGAAAGAGTGAACGCAAGGCTCAACGAAATGTTACGGGTAAATGAACACTCGCTGTGAGCATTACGCCGAACAGTGCGCCGAGCAATCGCAGGAACGTTACATCACATTGAAATGCTTTGGAAACTGCGCTTTACCTGTATTGTATCATTCGTAAAAACGTTACATTACGTATAAATGCTCGAGAAAATGCTCTAGTGTATATCCACCTTAACATTGTATGTACTATGTAGTTACAGGTATAAATGTACTTAGTAACATACAAAATACCATAAGAATAACCACCAACTTATTGTGTGACACGATTTTTCTCTTATTAAAGTCAGTGGTAACTTATTTACAAGAATTAAGAATACAAGAATTTCTCGAACGATATTAATCAAATTACAAAAACACAATGTTGAAAAATTTCCACGAGCAGGATTTGAACCTGCACCCTTCTGACATACCGGGTCAGGTGCTCTTCCAATTGAGCTATCGTGGTTCTAACCAGCCCGCCGAAATTATTCAACACTATTTACTTTTTACTTTGAAAGCCAAAGGCACCCATTCAATGTCAACAACTACCGTCATTAACACCCGATCATAATATTTTTACAAATACTAAAGATCAGTTAAGAAGTAGGCAAGCTATTTATAAAATGTTTTTATTTTGTTTATATAATTTTAACGCAAATTTTGTTGCGAATTTTGTTTGTTTCGCAACAAAATTTGCGTTAAAATTATATAAACAAAATAAAAACATTTGATATTAATCAAGTTGTAAAGAGTGTACAATATAGGTAGGTATTTTATTTTATACTAAGTACATTTCATGTCACATTTATTTTCGAGACAACCGGTGTCGCCCCCCAGTGCAGTGCCTACAAATTGGTTCTTCGTATCATCGTGTACTAATAAAATCAAATAATATTATAAAAACTTACCAGTTGAAATAACTTGAAAAATTGCCATTTATTAGACGATAGCGTAAAATTGTATCAATTAATTTTAAGATCTGCAAGAGATTTCTTCCTTGATAGACAAGGTAAAACTACAATTTGTAAAGAATCAGCGCCATCTAGGCTCTTAGCAGCGAACGAATGGCGAAGCGAAACGAAACGCGCAGCGAATCCAACTTGACATTAGGTGGCGCTAGCTTCGAACCTATGCAAATAAATATCATAGGAAAATGTTAACATAAACACAGACATATATATATATAAAACAAATACATACATACATAGTAAAACAAATAGTCTATTTAAACATATTATAGGTAACTAACTCATCTATTATAATTCGTATGCGTAATTTGCATTGCGTTCAATGGTTTTAATAGCAAGCTACCTATAAATTCATTAATAAATGCTGCCTAATACCTAGGTATTTGATATCGTCTAAAAATAACGTGGAAGCTCTCATGACGTAGGTACTTATTTTGTGTAAAAAAAGGTTTTGTACCAAAAAGTTCCTATAACCGTAAGCTAAATATTTCAATAGAAATAAGGTTTCACACTAAATAGATCGATTACCATAGATTAGCATAGAGGTTTATACTCCTACTTACCCAAACACTATACAAAAGGGGAATATCTCAAACAGCACGGAGGCGCTGATCGGCAGATGTTTCTCCTCCCGGGTCATCGCCAGCGACGCCAGGGTAAACGCCCGGTTGTCGAAAGTCAACTGGAAGGTCACGTGGACCGTGTCGAAGAGCAGCTCCTCTCTCAGGAGTTCTATCCTCATCTCTTTGTGGTAGAAGTGGCGGGCTACCTGAGGACAAAGGTTTGATAATGTTCTGCTAACGTCCGTCTCAATTTATAATAATAATAATACTCGTCGTAAGTATTTCACATCAGTTAGTTTGTTTATTTATTATGTGCCTAGTGTGAAATTTGTTTACTATCCGTATTCATTCGATTACGTTTACGAAAACGAGCGGTATTCGAACCCGCAGCAACAGTCAGATTCTTAACTGCTAGATAAAAAAAAAATTTAAAAGAAATAGACTGATATTTTTGTGGGTCCGATGTCACCAGTCACAGATTTTTTTATTATACAGCGCTGATGGCTGAATAGATATTTATGATAACAACTAGCGTCATCTAGTAATAACATTCTAAAGTAAATCTATACCGTGAACGATAGCATTGGCTCTTATGTTACGCAATTTCGTAAGCTACTAGCACCGGGGGCGTAGCTCAGATGGTAGAGCGCTCGCTTAGCATGCGAGAGGTACCGGGATCGATACCCGGCGCCTCCAATTGATTATAATTTTTTGAAATTTATTTTTTTAACTATAACACTTTTTTAATTAAATTTAAAACGTAATTTTTTAGTAGTTTAGTTTCTGAACCCATTTGACTTTATTTTTTAATGCTTCATTTTGTATGTTGTTGTTGTATTGTATTCATTATTTGCTTTCAATAATTAATCGGGCTATTGTACACACGCCTGCACATCAACCTACCACAAACTGTCGAATTTACTTAATAGACTTTGAACTTTATATAGAATATGTCATAATATGGTTGAATATTTAATGAAGAAATTTGACAGTTTTGGATAGGTTGATGTGATGGCGTCTGTACATTTGCCACAAAGTAAATTCGTCACAGAATAAAGTACCTACTTATACATATTTTTAATGCATTAGACTTTACTTTCAATGTATGGAGTGTAGAAAAACGTGACGAACCTGGCAAATGTACAATAACCGAAATTAAACACATACCTACATAGGTACATATATATATATACTCACAATAGGTGAAAAAAAAAACCATGAAACAAACATACCTCTCTAATCTGCCCCATAGCGTAGTAAACAAATCCCCTCCTCTTCGATCTGTAGTGCAAGGTCAACCCCTGTCGCGTCTCATTTTCGCATATAAAACTCGGCGCGCGCATTCTAGGGTAACTGAACTTGAGGTACTCGTGAAGATTGTCCAGCCCGTTGAGAAAGTCCCTCATATGCCTGCCCAGCACTGAGAGGACCCGGTCGTACCCGTACTGGGAGACGAAGCCGACAAAGTAGACCCCCATTTGGTCCATGAACTCACGCTCCGATATGCCGAGCACCTGTTGAAGAGAAAAAAAACTTCTTTTAAATAATAGTTTGGCGAATTGTATATTTGGCCAATGTCGAGTAGAAAGACATTGTACAGTGTAATGATACATACAAACATACCTACTTACATACAAACATACTCTCAGTCTCACACTTCATCTCTCAGGAAGACAGACCAATCAAGGCATCAAAATAATCACTTATTTATCTTACATAACATAGTATCAGCGTAGCTTAGTCTGTAAACATCTACTGTCTGTACCTCAATGCATGCTGAGTTCACCTTTCAGTAGTTAGTTATGCATTATATAAGCTATTGTTACTATACTTCAAATAAATGTAACATATATAATAACTATTTTGATGTGATGTATTTATTTGAAGCAACTGTCAGTAATCCAAATATTATTAAAAAAAATGTTATTAACATTTAATTTTTTTTACTTTTAAAAGTAGGGCTCCGGGTGAAATAGTAATGGTGGAATGGAATGTAATGATAACGAGAGATAAAGTGGAATAAAGGATGGCATTTCTTTGAAAAATAATAAAATGAAATTATGTTTGTTTAAAATAATTTAACAATACTAAGAGTTGGATACTATACGTTAATTTCACCGTAGCTTGTACCGGGGGTGTAACTCAGTGGTAGAGTGTCTGCTTCGCATGCTGAAAGTCCTGGGTTCAAATCCCAGCACCTCCAGAATTCTTTTTAGTTTTTACACATTTTATTAACATGTTCTGTGTTTTAAAACGTTTTTTTTAAACTTATTTTTAAAGTTTAAACAAAAACAAATTATCTACTGAAATGTTTTTAAAAATAATTAAGAGTTTTATGTTGACCGAACTCGAATATTTTTTCATTTAAGTAGTTTTTAATTAAAAATATTATAATTGAAACATTACGCACAATATTTTGTATTAGCTTTCTTAAAGTTTTATTTTGTTCTCGGCAAAAAATATCAGTAACTGTTATTCATCAGAAAATAAAATCAATTCGTCTCCATCCTTATCCACATCATCATTATCATTTTTTTAAGAACTTTTAAATATAAATAATAAAATAAAAATTAAAATAAATACTTGGCCCATGAGGGGATCGAACCCGCGACCTTCGCGTTATTAGCACGACGCTCTAACCAACTGAGCTAATGGGCCAATGTTCAAAGTGTTGAAATTATGTATTTAGTTCTGTATAACTCACACAAATACTACTAAAATTCCTGAATTTAAAAAAAAATAAAAAATATCTTCTGATTATGGCAAGAAATAGTACTCAGAGCAAGGAATGAAATGTTTTTTTTTATGACAGTGTTTTTTATGAGATTTATTTTATTTTATTTTAATTTCCATTCCATCATCACCATTCGATCACGTTAACGAAAACGAGAATTTGTATTAAAAAATCTAGCTCTAAAAAATCAAATCAAAAATCTAAATCTAGGAAGCGCTGCTTCCATGCCATACTAATTTTCGTTTTCGTAAACGTAATCGAATGAATACGAATAGTAAACAATACTCACACTATGCTAGCACCCAGATGTGCAGTCGTGTGTACCTACCTACATTACGTGTGTGTGAGTGTGTCAGTAACATATGACGCTCCCGGGTCCTTGTTTTACCCTTCCGCTGGACCCTTTTAGGGATGGAATTGAATTATGGGAAGCGGACTGATGTTAAAAAGCGTGCGCCATAAGTAGAAACGTACCTATTTTATCGCTTTGTTTTGCAAGTCATTTCTTTTTTACAACTGACTGAGGTATTATTACTAAAATCAGGCTCAGTGTGACTTTCCCATACGTTACATTCGGTCTATTTGTATATTATTGTAAATAAATCGCTACCTACTTCCCTACAACGCATAAAAGTAATAGTATGGAGTTTTGATTTATTTAGTTTCTTGTACAGAGGTCGCTTTATACACAGGCTTTTATTAATGAAAATTATCAAGTCTAGCTAAACAAAGTTTTAGTTTACTTAGCATCTGGGATCAGGCATACCTTTTTATACTTGACTAGCGGCCCGCCCCGGCTTCGCACGGGTGGATCTTTTTTATATAGCCTATGTTACTCAGAGCTAATGTAGCATTCTAATTTGGTGAAAGATTTTTTTAAATCGGTCCAGTAGTTTTTGAGTTTATTCGTTGCAAACATACAAAAATAAAAAGATTTCCTCTTTATAATATTAGTATAGACAAAACCTATCTACCTATGTCTACCCATGGACTAATTATTAGTCTATGATCTAATCTATAGGTATCAAAATGTACACACGCCTGCACATCAATCTATCCAAAACTGTCAAATTTCTCTAATCGATATTGATTTGACTTTATACCCAAACGTAAAATTTATAAAAGAACTTTTACATTTTGTGGTAGGTTGATCGTCTGTACAATAAACTACCACAGCTCTTTAAAAGTCACAAGTTGCCACATTTTTGGATTTTAGTTTAAAGATTCGCTAAAAGAAAAATGTTTTATAGTATCCAAGAATACCTAGATTATTAGTAGATGATACATTGTAGATAAAGGACCATGGGTATTTTTGTATGAAGCTTGGGCTAACTTTCCGCCAGACATGTCACTTCGTCAGGTGAAGGGATTCTGCTTGTACTTGTTTTTATACGAGTATTATGGGAGCAAAGTTGATTTCGAGCGCGAAAATGCAATTTCGATGCATTTTATGCGATACATCATACAATATTCGTATACACCGTGAATATTATAAAATATGGTAAGAATGTGTTTCCACTAAGTATTGCTATCTCCTTAAAAATGAAAAAATATATTCATATGATTGGTATATTTTCTAAAATAAATAAATAAACTAGTTTATTTTTGATTTTGATGTTATAAGTACACACGCCTGCACATCAACCTACCCAAAACTGTCAAATTTCTTCAATACATTGTCAACCTTAAGCCTTAAACTTAAAGTTCATATTATAACAGGATAACAGGGTTCCACCCTGCATGTTGTTTTATAATCTGAGCTGCGTGTACGCATTCCTTAGTTCAATAAATGATAAATAATCGTATCATGTACGTCATTTAATATATTGTAAATAAAAATAGCCAAAACACCATTTTCGCGCTTGATTTGAACTGAGCTCCAAATACTATAAAATGGCATACTGTTACCTATTATTTGCTGTCACCGTCATAAGTGTTAAAGCAACTAAAAATTTAGCTCAAAGTGCCCATACCCCTTTAAATATTAAGTATATTTTGTTGTTTGCTATGAAGTCAATACTGTCTCGACTGAAATAACTAGATAGGTATTTGTGTAAACAAAAGAAAAGGCCAGGTCAAGAGTACCCTAAACCGAAGAGCATGTATGAAGGGAATAATGAAAGTGGACGAAGCGAAACAAGTATGTAAGGATCGTAGCAAGTGGAAAGAAGTGGTCTCTGCCTAACCATACGGGAAAGAGGCGTGATTATATGTATGTATGTATCTATGTATGAAAAGTAGGATTAAGAGATCATTGTTAGCAATACCTGCATACTGTTATACTGCCTTTACACAATAAAGTACTTACATAGCTATACTTAGTATAAAAAAAGTCCACGGAACGCGTCTGTTTGTCTGTTAGAGCGCCTTTCGAGAGTGATTTATTGACATAAACCAACACGAGAAGCGAAAACTTCAAACATCCTAACAGTTTTAAAAATGTGCGCACGGAGGAATCCGAGATTTGGTATAGTTAATATGTATATGGAAAAAGATATAAGTAATTTATGTAAATATGTGTTGCATTTACATTGGACAAACATTGTTATAAAAAAAAATGTTAATGACGGTAGTTGTTGACATTGAATTGGCGCCTTTGGCTTTCAAAGTAAAGAAGTAAATGGTGTCGAATAATTTCGGCGAGCTGGTTGGAACCACTATAGCTCAATTGGAAGAGCACCTGACCCGGTATGTCAGAAGGGTGCAGGTTCAAATCCCGCTCGTGGAATTTTTTTTCAACTTTTGTGTTTTTGTAATTTGTTTCGCAACAGAATTTGCGTTAAAATTATATAAACAAAACAAAAAATTGTTTTTTAAACATTGTTATTTCGGATCTACGGTCGAAATTCGACTTAGCAATGTGTTCGAAATCCGAATAATTAGTTCGCGTTAGGCCCCGTGAAAAACTTTGTTGTATAATGGAACGCGAAAGTTTAAAAAGTTTAGTTAATGGCAACGAAAAGGTGCTGCCCCAAATGGTATAACAAATTGCAATGCTAAAAGTTTCACCCACAGAATGCCATCAAACTAGTTTACCAGAATATTAATTACTGTAAGATCAAAGCTTAAAGCCCAGTGACCCACAATATGTGGTAATGAGGAGCTCGAAGGCGCAGTGGTTAACGCGCCCAGCCTGCGACTAGGGTTGCCAACTCTTTTTTTACAAGAAATAAAGTATATTTAGGTCTGAGAAGAATATTAAACAGTACCTACTTTAGAAAAATGAACAGTATTTTATTTATTTAATGTTTTAAATACACATTTTAGAGCTTCTCGCACAACTCATTTATTTACAGTCTTTTTTAAAAACTTCATATGCCTCATTACAATTATAACTGAAATTAAAATAAATGAGAAGCTCATTTTTTATTAAATTAATAGTAACTCTATTTCTATCCTCCCGCCACTTTGCATTCATTACGAAAAAAACTCTTTCAGTAAATGCTGAGGTGGCGGGAACAGAAAGTAGATGGTAATATTTTTAAATTCTTCTGAGGTGTTTACTTATAAATAGCTCCACTTTTGGCCAATACTAATTTCAAGAAAATCTTTGCCTTTTGATACTTTTTCATTAATAACTTTGAATTTTGTTAATTCTGTATATAAATCATCCATACTAATGTTGAGTCTGTACAAATTTAGATAATCTATAATTTTTTGTGATTTGTTTGTGGCTGCGCTGCACTAAGCGCCCTCTGACTAAATAAAAAAAATATGTGTAAGCGTCTAAGTCTAACACTAGTGTTAAGCATTTTGATGCTGAAAACAGTATTTTGTATACTTTATTTTTGTTCAATATTAAAAAGTATAATGAAGTCAAAAACAGTATAATACTGTTTTTAACAGTATAGGTGGCAACCCTATCTTCGACTGAAGTGAAGCAACTTTCGCAAAGACCGTTCATCGGATGGGTGACCAAAATGTATCATCTCGAGCCCCTCCGTGCTTCGGACGACACGTAAAGCCGTTGGTCCCGGCTACATTACCAGTCGTTAACAACCGCCAACCGGCACTTAGCCCGCGTGGTGGCTTATGACCCGTTCTCCCTATCCATCCACAGGAAAGGCTCGTGCCCCAGCAGTGGGGACATGATGATGATGATGATGATGATGATGATGATGATGATGATGATGATGATGATGATGATGATGATGATGATGATGATGATGATGATGATGTTGATGATGATGACCCACAATATTGTTAATGCACACGAAGGGAGGTTTTTGGCACATGTTGGATAAAATGAATGAATTTTCGGGTATTAGGATAGTAGAATGGTGGCACTAATCTTTGACAAGAATCTACACTTTTTTACTCTAATCATTGGTCAGGAGTCAGCGCCTGATTTGTGACTTTAGTGTCAATTGAATAACCACCTGCTTCCTAGCTGTAATTCCGTAAAATTTTGACGAAATTCTATATGATTTTTTTGGTGACAAGAACTTTTTTTTGGAGAGAGTTTGCTGATGGCCTCTGACGGCATCTTCAGCTTCACCAGCCAGGTTTTTTTGGGGGCGGCGGGAAACTTAAAGGGTTCCTCAAGCCGTGTGAAACGAAGCACCTTCGGAGGTTTTCTAGAGGGAACGGCGTCACGCACTAGTGCGTGTCCCCGTGCCCTACTAATTTCTCCGAGGGGTTCGGATTGGAACGGCTGTGACGAAAACTGTGTGGTACACTGGTGCGATTACGATAGTCTAGAGTCTAGTCACTCACTAGACTATATAGGCTAGATTAGATCTTTGCAAGGTGGCTGACAAGGGCTGGATGAGAGTAGCTGCAGATCGTGCTCAGTGGCGTGCACGCGGAGAGGCCTATGTGCACCAGTAGTCTAATATAGGTTCTTTTGTTTGCCGACGAGTCCTCATGCCTTAGCGTGATGACCATCAATAGCAGCTAGGGGCCCGTAATTTAATTACACTGTGAAAGGAGATGTTCGTTTTTGAGCCTTTGTTTTATTACAGCTTGAAGTCATGATTTTCTGATAGATCTGCCTTATGAGATGATGTTTCCAAAAAGAAAAAAAAGAAAAAGGCCCCAACATAATTTAAAAAGTATTTAAAAATTTGAAATCTTGTTTTCTTCATCAAGCTTTTTTTATTATTTTTGGGATCTAATGAAAGTTTTAAGTATTTATTATATATTGCTGAACTTATTTATACATTCTCAAAGGTATTTTAAGGTTTCAATGCAATTTCCTGAAAATGAAACCATGCGGTTGCTGGCTGTAATGGATAGTACCATTGCATTACTAATTTAAAAAATAAGTATTATTTTTTAAATACGTACTCGCTGTCATTTGAAGTGTCAGTTGTGTCACTGTCAGTCATTTGTCATTCTGTCACATGTTCTATGCAAATATTTAATATTTTAGAAATGGGTAATAAAACGAATGAAATGAATGACAAATTAAGAAAGTATCAGTGAATGAATTGAATTGAATTGGCGGCATTGATATAGATATTTCATTTCCTTTCATTATCATTATTAAAATAATAATTTTAATAAACGCGAGTAGATCCATACTAGAATAAGTCATTAAATATCAATTAACCTGTCGTCTGCTGGGAATACAGACGAATTTTAATTGTTTAGGGCACTAATCAGTGCTCGCCGCAGATGAAAGGTTAAGCATGTTTTTTTCTCTACGGTTTTTAATTTTCCACAATAGAAAATTTAAAAGCCAAATTAGTGTTTTATGTTACCGTAAATTTCCTACAGTATTTTCTTTTAAACTGCAAACAGGGTCTTGACCAGGTCTAATACGTAAGCGACGATGCAGTCAAAGATGAATCTGACAATCCTCTTAAATCAACAACTGTAAACTTCAGTGTAAGTAACGCACCAGACTTTGGCAACCCATCCGAAGACTAGCCATTTCAGAGATTGCTTAAAATATACGATAACCCCGTCCGCTTGAAGATTGCAGACCACCTGGGGCCCAACCGCCTAACCGATTGCCTTGGCTACGTGTATAGTTTATGACGTCATCTTGTCATCTAGCTAATAGGTATAGGCATATATCGAAAGCTATACCCTATACCTTTCGATATTGCTTTCATAGGCGGTACGAAATGGCAAGATGACTTCATAAACTATACACGTAGCCAAAGCAATCGGTTAGGCGGTCGGGCCCCTGGACCAACGGGCAGGCTTCAGAGCCGACCAAACTAAAGATCGCTTACGTCCAGCGCCATGGTTTTCACACGCCTGATGTAATCGTTAAACAGCTACAAGTAAGCTACAGCAATACTGCCTCTATGGTCTAGTGGTTAAAACCACCGGTCTCTGAACCGGGTTCGATTCCAAGCGGGGGTACATGCTTCTGTACTCGGTTGGTTAGTGCTAGGGCTGGCTAGCTACCGCCATCATATCGACATATGTTACCATAACATCAATTATTGTAGCAATATTGTGTTCCGGCAGCTAGAGAAGATAGCCAGTGCCTCAGTAGTTGAGGATTCCGGGTGAAGTGCGCTTCCACCATTGGCCTTATCATCACATAACATCGGGTGAGATGAACGCATTGTGCAAAATATCAAAAAACAGCTGAACGTACCAGAATTATCCCACCCATACGAAGACTACCATTGTACCATCGCGCAGCTAACCGAGCTGACTGAAACGAGGTTCGCTTACCTCTTGCGCCTTCTTCGCCAGTCTGGCGATGAGGTTCTCTGGGTACACCTGGTGCACGGAGAAGGATGGCTGCTCGACGCCCGCCTGCCGCCTGATGTCCTCCCACCGCTCCTCGCCGTAGGTCTGCCGGATGTATTCCGCCATGTTTTCCAGCAGCAGCCCGTACATGGTGAGGCCTGGTGGACAAACAAACGTCGATGCATTCTTTAAAATTGCCGTGTCCGATAATAAAAGGGCGTCTAAGTATTAGGTTATTTTAAAATGTAACACCTTAAACGCTTAGTTAGCTACTTAAGACGACTCAAATCAAATCAAATCAAATTAATATTTGTTCAGTTTCAAATTAGGGTAATAAACAAAAATAAAAATATAAAATAAACACGCGAAACTGAAGCACATGTTGCAACGCTGATATTATGCGGAGATTAGATATTCAACTCAATAAAGATTTGATTTGAATGGTCTCTTGCGACTTTCTGATATTTCATAGCATTAATTTGTTACAAATAAACAACACATTTTAATTAAAAAAAAAAAAACATTTTTATGTCTTTGAGTATAAGCATAACAGTTGTAGTAGTAGTAAATAGCCTATAACTGTCCCACTGCTGGGCAAAGACCTCCATCATTGCAATCAAGTCATCACTACAATTGATGGGTATTTCTTAATCAACACGCTTGCCAAAAGAGGGTTGGTGATCACAAACCAAATGCATAGAAAAATCCGAAACACACTTTGTCCGACCTGGTAATTGAACCCGGAACCTTCGGGTATCGGGACGAGCGCTTTGCCACTCGGCCACGAAGGCGAGATGAGTATTCAGGGATGAATTACTAGAATTGAGTATTTGCAGTTGAAGAAAACAGTTCTGGGGTTTTATAAGACGTACAAAAATTTACTTGGTAATATAGTTAATTAATTTTTGGAAAATAGTAACAAGTAGTTTGGATGCAGGTATTATTGACAATTCGTCGACGATATAACACAATCGATACTGCCCACGCATGGTTAATATCAGAAAACCTAAAGGTTTTTATTAAAGTCAATTTTACTACCAAATACCTAACTATCAAAAACTGAAGCTATTACGTAGATATAGACTTCAGTATTCCATGAAGCAGCTTGCGTAATTTCTAAAGGTCTTATTAAATGAGGTTGGTTTCCAAACACACATATTTCAATATCCTTGAATATATAATGTACGAGTCTCATAATGTAATCTCTTGGAAGTTCGCGAGATTTGAGAGTTCGAGAGAATCTCATAATATTAAGAACTAATTAATGGCTTTTTGAATAGATATCTAAAGGTGCTATACACGAAACATTTATATTCCAGGAAGGCAAAGAATCAAATAAAAAAATCCCCTCTGTGGTCTGGTGGTTAAGACCACCAGTTTAGACCTAGAAGTCCCGGGTTCGATCCCCACCGGGGGGTACATGTTTGTGTACTAGAAAATAAAAATAAACATTCCTACACTCACACCAATTATCTAGCCCAAGAAAAGCTTCGTTATGAAACTCGTTAAATGGTTACTAGACAACGAATAAACATACTTGAAATACTTAAATACACACTTATTAAATAGAAAACACCCAGACCCGAGACAATTTAGAAAAACAATAATTTCTAAATTGACCCGACCGGGGATCGAACCCGGGACCTCAGAGATGTCGACACCATGAAAACCGGTGTACAAACCACTCGACCAAGGAGGTCGTCTTGGTCGTCTCATAAATGATTTTGAATTTTGAATTTTTGGTTTTTAATAAACGCTTTGATATTTTTGACCACCCTATATTCTGCATTGGTCAATTTCTCGTTGACTGTACTTTTTTATTATCGTTTGAGGCACAAATTGGAGTTCTTGAAGGTTTTAAGTTCTACACACCCCATTTTACGAGCATGCGATATTTTACGACAAATTCTGTGAATCCTCAACCCTTTGTTCCAAAATATCATTTGTTTGATTTATTTGTTTCCAGTATCATAATAACGGTCATTGGTTTTGCGAGGATTTGGTATCTTTGTTTACATGCCATTTACTTTAAACCTTACCTGATTCACGGATTATTTTTCTTTATAAAACTATGTTATCTGATTTTTTTAAAGTATATTGCGTATCAAATAGTTAAAAAAAATAACCAAAATCTGGCGAAGGTTCAGTATGAAATGAATTAGTAACTCCCTGTATTACCCTACGTTTAAATCACTACATGATGTAGGTTTATTGAAGTATATCGCCTTAATATGTACAGACGCCAGCACATCAACCTATACAAGACTGTCAAATTTCTTCAATACATTTTCAACCATATCGTTAAGGCATAAAGTTCAAAGTCTATTGAGGAAATTTGACAGTTTGTGGTAGGTTGATGTGCAGGCGTGTACACGTTTATCGGTACAATTGCTCGAACTATCCAGTTAATTGTTAGAACCATAGACTTAGGTATTCAAAGACAAACATTAAATTAAAACAGAAAAATGAGAATAATAATAATAAAAAATATTTTATTTACAGCATACCGTGATAACGTTATAACGTTCATCATCATCTCAGCCAAAAGACGTCCACTGCTGGACAAAGGCCTCCCCCAAATATCTCCACAACTCTCCAAAACGGGTGAGGTTTTGTGTTGCTCGCAAGCAACATTAAGCAACAAACAACAAACAAGCAACAAACGTTTCGCATTTAAGTAACTAATGTTTAGATCAAAATATTATCCAGTTGAGAGCTCAGAGGAATGACCCCAAGGATGCTGGCGTAGCAACATATAACCTGTTTAAATTGCCAGTTTACGAGCTGCCGTGCATTGCTGTGCCGTAGCGATTTTGAGATTCTCGGCTATTGCCGCAGCATGTGGAGCGGCATGAAGCGAAATAGCGCGAATATGCGAGGGAGTCACGCTGGGTGCACGTATGCATACATTTTGAGACTGCTAGTAATTCAACAGTGGCAATTATTGAAACGGGATTATAAAAATAAATGATATCACGCTACAGTCTAAAAAGTTATTAATAAACACCGAATTGACGAAACAAAATTGTGACGTCATAGTTCACCAATAAATAAATAAATAAATATATAAATAAACATAATAAATGTACATCACATACATCGTTCTGATCCCAAGGCAAGTAGCTAAAGCACTCGTTTCATGGAAATCAGAAACAACGACGGTACCACAACCACCCAGACCCGACACAAATATCGAAAAGTTCGTTTTCGACATTGACCCGACCGGGAATCGAACCCGGGATCTCAGGAGTTAGCGCCGCCCATAGTCCGGCGTGCAAGCCACTCGACTACGGAGGTCGTCAAATCCACCATTCCTATACGATTTCTATTCAAATAAATCGTTTTGACAGTTGCAAAAAAAATCTCTATTGACTAACCAGTCAACTACCCATTTCTACTATGTGAAAGCACTTGGCCCTCATCACACCTGAGGTGACGATAAGGCTGTGCTTCCATCAGAGATGTACGAGGAAGTTAGAGGGTGTGCGTGGAACCAATCCACCAATAGGATTACATAATTTAACACCGCCTGAACATGACAAGGAATATAACGCAATCTTATTGGTGGTTTTTTTTTTGCGAGCCGCTTAGCTTTCTCGCAAAGCTCTGGGTGCAAGCATAAGGCTGATTGTGGAAGGGCAATTCATCCCGAATTATGTCTCGCTGCTGTTTTAGACCTTACACGTCAGACGATGGCATACCGACATAATTCACAACACTAGCCTAATGCAAGCATTAAGCTAGCAAGTAAAGTAAGTATATAAGTATCCTAAGTAAGTAAGTAAGTATCCTATAACTGTACCACTGCAGGGCAAAGCTTCCATCATTGAAATCAAGCCATCACTACAATTTTATTGACGAGTATTGGCTTTTTTTTTTTTTTTTTTTTTTTTTTTTTTTTTTTTTTATTGTCATGGAATCAACAGCACTTTATAAATTTAGTTATTACATTGTATGCTTATCCTAATACCAATTACAGATCCCTACTTTTTAAAACAATTTTTCAATATAAAGTCGCTTAAACGGATTACATAACAAAATAGAATATAATTTAAAAGTGTCAAAATACAATTTGAAAAACACAATAATTACAACAATATGGACGTTAATTCAAAAGTAATAAAAACAGAAAATAGTAAGTAGTGGTACGCTATTGGCAGCATTTTTTGTATGTGTGTGGGGGTGTGTGTGTGTGTGTGTGTATGTGTGTGTGTTCCAGGAGAGTAGTGTAATTAGATATTAAATAAATAAATGTGTTGCATGTGGGCGCATAGATGTATGAGTGTGTGTGTGTGTGGGTGTTCTTGGTCACCGGTGTGACAGCGGGGATAATTTAGGAGTCTATTTGTGGAAAGTGTTTACTGTGAGTCTATAAATTTAGGAGTATAGATGTAATTTGTTTTTTGAAAGACGCTTTACTAAGATGAAAGACATCGATGGATGAGAAGGTTTTGTTATAACTATTAAGCGAACGGCAAACAATTGAATTTTGAGCGTAATTAGAGTGCCTAAGTGGTACATGAAAAAGAGGGGTGTGTCTAGTGCGCCTTGTCGGTGTTCTTATTTGTAGAAATAGAGATAACAACTCAGAACAATCAATTCTATTACTACAGACATCATGTAAGTACAACATATCAACAAGAGTGCGACGATCTTTTAGCTGCATTAATTTATGAAATGTACACGATTCCTCATAATTGAATTCCTTGTGCCGAGTCCGATAATTTAAAGCTCTGATAAACCTAAATTGCAAACGCTCGATTGATTCGATATATGTCATATAATTAGGGTTCCACACGTTACTGCAGTATTCTAAAGTACTGCGGACGTATGAAATGTATAAAACCTTAATGCACTCAGCATCCGAAAAGGGACGACTGACACGCAAGACGAACCCTAAGTTCTTGTACGCTTTGGTGACCATAGTATTTATGTGATCTGTCATCAACATTTTAGAGTCAAAAATGACCCCTAGATCTTTAGTGATGTTAGTGCGTTCTAAAGGCACGTTATCAAGACTGTACTGATGAGTAAGCATGTTTCTTTTACGGGTAAAGCTGATCTGAAAACATTTAGCAACGTTGACTCCAATACGATTATCATGATAATATTTGCACAACCGATTCAGGTCACCTTGAAGCTTCATAGCATCTTCAACAGTTTTTATATATGCATAAATCTTAGTATCATCCGCATACATCAGGAATTTGGCAAATCGAAAGCAGTTTCCCACATCATACAAATACGATGCGTATAACAAAGGCCCCAGGATTGAGCCCTGAGGGACTCCAGATGGGACTTGTACGAAGTCAGAGCGATGTCCAGCCACAACTACAGCCTGTGAACGATTCCGTAGGTACGATTCTACCCAACGAAGAAGACTTCCGCGAATTCCCAACTCTTGAAGTTTACGTAGGAGGATAATGTGATCCACGCGGTCAAACGCCTTTTCGAAATCTGTGTATATGACATCTATTTGAAAGCCACAATCCATCCCGTAAAGCACATTATTAACAAAAATTGACAGATTTGTGTTGGTCGAGCGGCCACGTACAAATCCATGTTGCTGCGGAGGAATGTGTCGAATGATAAACGGGTATATGCGAAGGTGAACTAATCTTTCCATTAACTTACTAAGCACATTAAGGATTGATATTGGCCTATAGTTCTCGATAGCAATTTTTGTTCCCTTTTTATGAACTGGTACAATGTTAGCCGTTTTCCAGATTTTAGGAAAATATCCTTCAGTAAAACACCTATTAAATAATGTAGTGATAGGGATCGCTAGTGAATTCGAACATTTAAAAAAGAAATAAGGAGGAATCTCATCGCAACCAGCTCCTTTTGAACAATCTAGATTTTTAAGCAGTTTACTCATGTCTGCTACCGAGATATTTATTTCACTAATGACGTCATAGCATGGAGCGCAATCCTCGGAAAATTCAGTATAACGATGTGACGGTTGGCTAAAATTTCTACAGAAGAAATCATTGAAGGCGTTACAGATATCATGTTGGTTAGATAACGAGTTATTATTATATTGCATTAAATTAGGATAGTTTGATTGGTTCTTTCTTTTAGATTTTACATATGTCCAAAAAAGTTTAGGTGTTAATTTAATTTTTTCTTCAGTAAACCTAATATAAGACGAGTAACATTCCGGCTCCATTTTTTTGAGCCTTGCACGTAATTTTGAGAATGTACTATAGTCATCAGGATTACCATATTTCTTCCAAAGTCTATGAAATTTTGCCTTTTCCTTAATTACCTTTATAAGAGCATTACTGTACCAAACAGGATAGGTATGTGAATGCGATACTGTTTTTTGAGGTACAAATTGAAATAACGCGGCTTTTAAACTTTTATAGAAATCATCAATTGCATTTGGCAACTGTTGAGTACTCAAAAATGACCAATCATAACTAGAAAAACAATTATTTAAGTTTAGGTAATCCGCCTTTCTGAAAAGATATTTTTTCCTACTTGAGGGTTTGAGTGCATGTACCGTAATGTCAGTTAAGCAGATATCAATCGCGGGGTGACAAATATCCTCATTTACCAAGGGAAGAACAGACTTCTTAACAGATAACGGCGTGTTAGAAAACACTAGATCCAACAAGTTGTCATACGCATTATGGAGAAAGTTATATTGCGTTAAATTGAGGTATGAAGTCAAGTTAATAAAAACAAAAGCCGAGTTTTGTATCTCGACAGACCCTTTCTTTAAAACAATCGGATTTTTATTTTTCCAATCAACACAAGGCATATTAAAGTCACCTGCAATAATATAATAATTGTCCGGTTGTGAATCAAACAAGGACGTTAGCATTTCACCTAGCTTCTGTAATCGAGCTGAGAGCTCCCGGTTTGGAGGAATATAAGCGCAAATAATATTTAAATCATGTTGTGAGCCCAGCGCACGCGCAGGTATAGTTATGCAGATGCACTCTAGTCCGTCACAGTCAAGGTCACAGCGCATGCGGGCCTGCAGACGCGCGGCGCAGGCGATCATCACTCCACCGCCGAGCGCGCCGCGGTCACGACGAAATAAGTCGTACTTGTCGGAGCTGCATAGCTCAGTGTCTAGAATGCCGTCACATAACCAAGTCTCAGTAATTAACGCTATATCGGTCTCTGAAAGCAATAGATTGTTAAAGAACAAATCAGTTTTAGTTCGTAAACCTCGAACATTTTGGTATAAAAGTTTTAACTGTTTATTGTGTCCTGCCATTCTGAATGAGTAGTGCTCCAATAGTTTTAAGTCGTTGCTTAGAACGTTTTATAGTCGGTATCAACAACTTAGCAGGTTGAAGAAACATATTATTGGGGTATAACTTATAAGTGGAAGTGACGTCAGTGTTGAGGTTTACCAACTGAACATTGCCTCTCGAGAACGAATAACTAGGTGTTAAATAATAATATGCTAGATAGTAAAACATACTACTATAGTTACTGAGTGCTTTGGGGACCGAAATGTGAAACTTAGAGATAGTATACAAGTAAGCGTGTTTGCGCGAGTGTTTATGTTGAGTGTAATGAAAATAATCAACACGCTTGCCAAATACGGGTTGGTGATCACAGACCTGGGCTTTCGGGCATCGCAGAAATCCCGAAACATACTTTGCCCGACCTGTGAATTGAACCCGGGACCTTTGGGTATCAGGTGGGTGTCATTAGGCTAGTGTGGAGCATCATTATATGTAATGTATTGCATTACGCTTAAAAGATCTGCTATGTTTCGTGATATAAGCAGTTAAAACTCAACGTGATGATGAAAATATAGCAACTGAGACTAATGACTTAACGTAACTTGTTAGAACTATACTTAGGAGTTCGAGATATTTTTATTTGATCAGCCATCTAGCTAACGGCATTGAGAATCGCGCACTGCAGCAAATGTGCGATGATGATGAAAATATAGCAACTGAGACCAATGACTTGACGTAACTTGTTAGAACTATACTTATGAGTTCGAGATATTTTTATTTGATCAGTCAATTAGCTAACGGCATTGTGAATCGCGCACTGCAGCAAATGTGCGAAGAACCTAGCTGAATATATCCTCTAGTTTTTTTATTATTTTTTTATTATTGAATATTGAATCTGCATCTGCATCCAGATGCAAGGATAAGTCCTTACCTTGCTGACCGGTAAGTTGCTTCTTCAAATATACAGGGTGTAATCGTTAAGTGTGCACAGGCGATTATTCCGAACCTATGAGAGATATCAAAAAACTTAAAACTGATAACGAAAGTACATTATCTAATGAGTAAAATTTTGTAATCAAAGTAGATGTTCGAAATGACGTCCTTGTTGTGCGATACAATGACGAGCTCTATTTACAGTTTCTAAATAAACTTTCCTTAACATTTGCGGAGTAATTTAATAATTACTCCGCAAATGTAAGTATATGATATGGATATGATAATTCATATCATACGTAATCATAAAATATGATTAAGGTAAAATGAGTATTAGACCACTTAAAATAAGAAAACTGAAACCTTTCTACTAATCTCATACTTAATGTATGGGAGTGTTTAATGTCAAAATTTTTGATACTTCTCGTTTGATTTTTAAAAAGTTATTGATGCCATTTTACTCATTAGATAACGTTTTTTCGTTATCAGTTTTAAGCTTTTTGATATCTCTCATAGTTTCGGAATAATCGCCTGTGCACACTTAACGATTACACCCTGTATACCTCGTTAAAACGACCCTATGTTTTAGGAAGGAGGTAAGGTAATACTTGTTATGAATGATAATTTTCAGTTAATTGGTCTATGGTAAGCCTAAATTGATTACCGGCTGAACGGTTTCATGGGCGTCGAGGTGTGGTCCGTTGATATGACGGTAGATTGGATTAAGAGATATTCTTTATTGACATATAATTAGAAGAGTGATAACGTTAGGCATTATCACGTAGGGGATAAGGGTCAAAATGCTTGAATATAACGTTGAAACGTGACCTATTTCGCAAGCGCGACCTACTGAGTCAAATCAAATATTATGTTTGGGTTGCGATTGTGTTAGTTAAGCTACTTTGGCAATGTCGGTTCTACCGATGAGTGACCAAAATAACAGTGACAAACAAGGGAAGTTGCAACTTGGCCATACTAATTCTCGTTTTCGTTAACGAGATTGTATGGTGACCATTTTATCGCCCATTATTATTTTTATTTAATCAATCAAACCTATTGTATGTACCAATGTCCTTATTATCAAACTCTCCTTCAATTGTCTTTACAATTTACATAAGATTGCACCTTGTCCCAACGTAATAGAGGCCGAACTAAACCAGGAAACGTCATGATTGCGTGGCCAGCAGCCGATTCTATTAATAGCCACTCAATGAGTTTTGTATACCATTTGTGGCAAAGAATCACCTTCCAAATATAGATCCTAATATTTTATTATAATATTGTTATGCGACGAGAGTGTGCCATTACGATAACTTCACCTTTTAAGGATAATTTTTTTTTGGAAGTCGGTCGGTTGTTGCTGTCGGAAAGGCGTCCCGCGTACAACCATGAGGTTGAAAAATCTTTATTTCTCAATACTTATATACTTACTTAATTAATTTATATCACATATAAAAAACATTAGAAATAATACTAATCATATATACAAATTATTGATGACATTTAAAGACCACATTTAACAACCATAAAACAAAAAAAAAATCCACTTTCGCAAAGGCCGGTCATCGGATGGGTGACCAAACATTTATCATCTCGAGCTCCTCCGTGCTTCGGAAGGCACTTAAAGCCGTTGGTCCTGGCTGCATTAGCAGTCGTTAAAACAACCACTAATCCGCACTGGGCCTACGTTTATGGTGGTTTATGGCCCGCTATCCATCCATAGGGGAGGCTCGTGCCCAAGCAGTAGGGATTAAAAATGAGCAGGTGATGGGATGTATAGATGAATATATATATATATATGTATATGTGTGTCGTATCATCCGTTTTCATAGTTGAACCCGTTCAAATTCATTACGAGTACCCGGCTTTAGCTGGGAATCTTTTTCGCACGGCCTTCACCCACCATCACTGAGCTAGCCTAGGTGTCATCATCCCATCTCTACTTCGTCTGATGTCGGGGTAATCACACATCACATCCAACTCGAAAACCCTTGTCAGTTGTTTTAACACTTTTTTTTGACGGGGTTAATACTCTTCTGGATCTTGAAGCTGTAGATATAAGGTAGCTAGTAGCTACCTATACCTGCCTACGTTGATTTGTCAGACTCTCCCGACCTCCTTTCCCAGTGTAATAGCCCGCCAGTTATCGTAAAGAGCCAGCGTAGGTGTCACCGGTCATAGTTAGAACTTCTGACAGTGACATAGGATCAATTTATCGCGGGAAAACTTTTATCACCGTATTCAGCTTTACACAAATACATTTCAAATTACAGTTTATTTTGAAATAAAATTAAATACATTTAATAGTATTAAAAATGGAGTGCATTAGAAGAGACCTTCACACAAAAACAAAACAAAAAAAAATTTATTAAAAAATATGTCTATAAGAACTCCACTCAGCATTTGTAGCAGTGAATAAAAACTACAACACTGATCTTCTGTGGAGACCCCAGTTTCCGTTTCACTATCATCATCATCAGCTCATTTTATGTCCCCACTGCTGGGGCGCGAGCCTTCCCTATGGATGGATAGAGAGAACGGGCCATAAACCACCACGCGGGCCCAGTGCGGATTGGTGGTTGTTAACGACTTTACGTGCCTTTCGAAGCACGGAGGAGCTCGAGATGATAATTTTTTGGTCACCCATCCGATGACCGGCCTTTGCGAAAGTTGCTTAACCTTACCACTGCGCTATCGAGCGCACAAACATTATCAGTTGTCTGCAAATTCAAAAAATATCTCTTTGTGTTGAAGACTGACAGAACTGAACCGATCCGATCCGAACCCTTCGGAGAATCTAGTAGGGCACGGGGACGCGCACTAGTGCGCGATGGGAGAGGGAACGCCCTCTAGAAAACCTCCGAAGGTGATTCGTTTCACACGGCTTGAGGGAACCTTTACGTTCCTCGCCGCCCCCAAACAAGCCCGGTGAAGCTGAAAATGCCGTCTGAGGCAATCAGCAAACTCTCAAAAAAAAAAAGGAAAATTTTGAATCAGATTTACGGAGAGGTGGTGGTAAATTGTTCCAACACTTCGTTGCAGCCAAAGAGATTTAATATAGGTAGTATTAAGTAGTTAAATGTTATTTAATGTTATTTTATTTATTTTATGACGACCTCCGTAGCCGAGTGGCTTGCACGCCGGACTTTGGGCGGCGCTAACTCTGAGGTCCCGGGTTCGATTCCCGGTCGGGTCAATGTCGAAAACGAACTTTTCGATATTGTGTCGGGTCTGGGTGGTTGTGGTACCGTCGTTGTTTCTGATTTCCATGAAACGAGTGCTTTAGCTACTTACCTTGGGATCAGAACAATGTATGTGATGTTGTCTCATATATATTATATTATTATATTATTATTATTTAAAGGTTGCAGCATACCGAAAACTTCCATGAAAAGCCGCCGTTCTGTGGGGAGCCAATCAGACGTATCGCAAATCTAATGTGCGATTTAATTGACATGCCACTTTACCAAACGTTTCAGTCATTGAACTTGACGCGTTTCGCTATAGTCAGTTACTACCTTCAAAATGTATTTCTAAATATAATACACTGAATAAAAAGATCACGTATCACTTGTCCCGGTATGGTACAATGGCGAAAGGCTTTTGCATGACAATGGTGGTCCGAGGTCGACTAAAAATAACCGGGGACAACCACTACAAATTGGGTTGCGTTATATAATAATTTGGGTGACGAAACATTAAGGCAGACATACAAACACCGGGGCAGGAGCGACGCGGGGCAGAAGCAGCACGGGATATGTGCTGCGGACAGGCTACAGGGTGCCTAGCATGAGTTTTATTTACTATCCGTATTCATTCGATTACGTTTACGAAAACGAAAATTAGAATGGCATTGAATCAGCGCCTCCTGGCGACATACGAGAAGAGTTAAAATTTTGCCATACATATTCTCAAAAGTTTTTGGTAACGTGAATAATAGCGAATGATCCCCGATCCGTTCCCTCTAGAAAACCTCCGAAGGTGATTAGTTTCACACGGCTTGAGGGACCCTTTACGTTCCTCGCGCCCCCAAACAAGCCCGGTGAAACTGAAAATGCCGTCTGAAGCAATCAATAATCTCTCTCAAAAAAAAAAAATTGGGTTGACCGGGTCATGGGTGTGGGGAGAAGCGCCCAGATACATGTCTGTACCTGGTATAGAGCGCGTGTGAACCACCTACTTGTTCTACGAGTGCGGTGTCTTGGGCCTAAGCGAGTGTGCATGTTTAGTGTATTCTGTAAATGTATAGTGGCATTTAGAGGATTGGGCGGGGCTTGCGTGGTGCTATCTCCTCTAGTAACCCTCTTCGGTTGTTCGACCACTACAAATTTGGATACCTTTAGTTTTTTGCTGCTTCTAAAGTCCGGTTACGCTGTAAAGAACGCTGCGGGGCAGCTCGAGTTATCTTAATTTCGTCACCCACCCGGTTACCTGGCATTGCAGCAGTTGCTTGACTGACTTTAGTTTTTAGCAACAAATATGCATAAAATTTTATAAAATACAGTGAAAAAATTAAACGCCCACCCGACCCAGCCAGGAATCGAACCTGGGTCTTCCGCAATCCGGGCGGCTGCACTGACCGCTATGCTACCGGGAAGGCTGACGTAAGGGAAGACCCAGGTTCGATTCCTGGCTGGGTCGGGTGGGCGTTTAATTTTTTCACTGTATTTTATAAAATTTTATAAATATTTAATTTAGCTTCAGTGCAGCAATTAGCACTTGAAAATAAAAAAGTAAAATTTTAGCAACAATTTAATATAGACCTCCTGCTTCCTAGCTGTTATTCCATATAATTTAAATGAAAACTCCTATGTTATTTTTGGTGACAAAAATTGTGTCGAACTTGGGCTTCAAGTGTCGAACAATGGTGCCGCTATGACACCTTATTGTTATCATAGTAAAATATTTAGTAAATAGCCTATAACTGTCCCACTGCTGGACAAAGGCCTCCATCATAGAAATCAAGTCATCACTACAATTGATGGGTAATGGCTTAATCACCACGCTTGCCAAATGCGGGTTGGTGATCACAACGCTAAGCATCGATAAATTCTAAACACACTTTGCCTAACCTGGGAATTGAACCCGGCACTTTCGGGTATCGGGCCGAGCGTCTTGCCACTCGGCCACCGAGGCATTATTGTATTATTAATACAAGTTTAGACCTCTTGTTACCCGTTTTTTTACCGGATACCGGGCCGGTACCATTCGGCTGTCTTTACTATCGAGGGGTTCAGAAAAAGATAAACATATCGCACCGGCTCGGTGTCCAGTAAAAAAACAGCCGTTAATAAGCGGCCTTAAGGTCGTACATGATACATGTAGGTACGGCCCTATAAACGTTATAAACGTTAATGCTGCATCACATGCATTTACGTCAACGTGCATGACATGACAGACGATCATACGTGTCATTCATAGCTTTTATTTTTCTTATTATGTAAATGCTGAAAAATAAAAGGGACTCATCAATCAACTGCCAGTACCTAGACTGAATGCTGTTCGTTCGTATATGCTGCTGTTGTTTGGATATGATAAAATAAACGGTTTTTTGCTTTATCAAGCATCTAGCGCTGCATTACTGTCAAGGGACCACAGATTTAACACCACATTATGATGTCAGAACTGTCAGATGTTACACGCTATACGCGCAAATATGACGTCTGAGTATGACGTTGAGTCTGTACAGAAACGGTTTGTCAGTGGTCTCAGTTATAAGCTCAGCCTGAGTAAATTGCTGACAACGTACGATGACAGACTCGGAAAGTTTAAGCTAGATTCCCTTCACATGCGACGGCAACTTGGTGACCTTTCAACATTGCATAAATTACTTAACTCTACTCTTGATTCTGATATCTTGTGCCATGTTTCATTGAGATTTTCATCCATATCCAACCGTAGACAATTTCTTTTTTATGTACCTTTAGCTAGAAACAATGTATCACATCATAGCCCATTGATACGGATGTGTCGAAAATTTAACGTTTTATGTGGGGACCTTGATATATTTCATCAAAAATTAAATTCATTCTTAAATAGTATCAAATGTTCAGAAAGTATTGGCTTGCTTCTTACTATGAAATAAGACTGTGAATTAAGAATGGTACCTTTATATCTTTTTTTTTAAATATATTTAAATTGAATGTTGTGCTCGGTTGTTACTGAAATGCAAATTTAGAAATATCATTGTATGTAAAAAAAATGTATGTTTTGATTTGTATTTTGTTACCGTGCCAAAAATAAATAAATAAATAAAATGACATTATGTTTCTATTATTATGATCTTAGATCTATGATAGTGTAATAGTGGCCTTAGAAAAAAAAGGTTCAAATACCTGCACAAGGCCTCTGAAAACCAATAATTATAAATAACAATAACAATTCATAAACTGTAGTGCCTCATGCTGCGGCCACACTATCGCGGTATCGCGAACATTTTCTGTTTTCACGACAAGTCGGACCAAGCAATAGTCACATTTCAGAAAACTGTTAAAAATGTAATCCCTTGTCGTGAAAACGGCAAATGTTCGCGATAGCGCAAAAGATTATTGATTAATCGGAAAAGATTAATATCGATTCTTATTTTTTTGTAATTTAGATTTAGATTTTTTTGCGACTGGCAATAAAGGGACATTTCGAGCGGGGACAATCGTTTTTTTTTCTCACTTACGTATCGTATCTACTCTGGGCGGGAGATCTTGTAATAAGACTAGTGGTCGCCCAGTGGTCGAAATTCGACCGTAATTTATTTATTACGGCTGCACGGATCGTATGCTAAGCAATGAAAAATTAAAAAAGATAGAATGTGAGTTTGGATTGGTATTGACAAATTTCGGCCGCTCCTCTTCCATTTTTATTTTTTTAATATTTATGAAACAATGTTTATTTAATTTAATGTATTTTTTTATGCATAATTGAAAAAAAAAAAATTAGCATTCGCACTCCTTCTATAAATAAACTATAAGCGTGCGAAATTTCATACTCCTCCGTCTGCGCAATCTTCGTAAAGAGGGGTACCTACAAAATGTTTGCTTCACGTATTAATATATAGATATTTTTCATTTCAATAGAAAATCATATAGCGAAAATTAACGATCATAGTGGTCTTTTCAATGAGTTGGGCAAGTCTGAAACAGATCCGCAAGTCATTAATAAATACTCACGACTAGGCTATTCAGGATAATCTATTCAACCATTTTATATTTAATAAAAAACCAAACCAACGTCCACAGGCGAGATGGGTCAATATATCGTCGACCAAGACCGTGGGTTGCAAGTGGCCCAGGCACGCGCAGGATCGAGGCGAATGGCATAAGCAAAGAGAGGGGAGCTGTGGAGAGGGGCTGATGATGATGATGATGATGATGATGAAGAAAACCAATAATTGTGTGTTACACCAGATATATGAGTTTTCCATTAGTGCGGCAGTTCATGGGATAAATAAACTGAAAGTTTAAAGTTTCCGTTACAAAATAAGTTTATTTAAACTAGTCTCCTACCACGGCTCCGCCTGCATATCGTCAGCTTTCTTCGTTTCGTGTTGTTTATATACTTGTAGAATCTGGGTACCAACCAACCAGAACTGTGTACAGCATTATATACACGTAGGATCAAGGCGGCACGCAGGGGAAGTGCAGGAGTTTTTAATAGGTATACCCTCCTTCCTACCCCCTTGAGTGGGTGGTCCCACACAACAATCTGCGTCTCCCCAAGCGCCATGGTATGCGTAATGCATTCTCTCCTGTATTAAAAAAAAAATATAGCCATCAACGCCGACACCTGTCACGGAAATGTTTATATGAAATATAAAAGAGATGATCGCGATTAGGATTCAGATCACGCGGTGAACCTCGGCGAGCCCATCTAAAGTCAGATTGCGGAAATATACTCGCGTGTAATAAGAATGAGTAACTTTTTGATAAGCCTGTTTGGAGACCGCGAAAGGAGACCGAATAGAAATACATTAAAACCACAGGCCTATATTTGGTCCGTGATTTATACCGAAAACTATATTTCTGTTGGGAACAGATTACTCATTTGTTTATTCAATCTTAGGCTACTGTACCTACAGTTATAACTAAATCATGTAGTAAGTCAATTATGTGCGGTACATTAAAAAAAACAATTATTTATATTACTTTCAAACGTATTTGATAAGTGTCCCATAAGGTTGGGTTAGGTCATTATAATAAGATGGAGCTTGGAGGAAGGGGTACTCTCGCACTTCCTGACGTTGTGGCCGCACTGGTGGAAAGCGAGGGAAATTGGAGTGCGGTGTCGCGCTTCTGCAGCGCATGCATGGGCCTGAAGGAGGAGGCGGAAAGGGTGCGCGAAGACGCGGTTGACGCCACTCCTGCCAGGAGACGAAGGCGCAGAAGGAGGCGGAGGGACACAGATCTCCACCCGCCGTAGTCCGGATCCCATTACACGGCGTGTCTTGTGTGTCGGGTTCTGCCCCTGGTGCCGTGTGTTGTAAATAGTGTGTGTAAATCTTGTATAGTTTTCGTGTGTGAAGGTTACACTGTCCCCGAGGATGGTGTAACCTCTTGAGGTAACCTCTCTTGAGGTTATACCACAACACACTCTCTTGGGGGCGCGGTGTGGTATTAGACGTCGCGAACGCGTACCGCCCGTGTGATTACGCGTGCCGGCCCTAAACGCACCAATGTGCGAATGGGCCGACACGGGTCGGATCACACGGGCGCCAGGGTGAATCCCGCGGTTCAATTCCCCAGGACAGGCCCCGCGGCCTTCACCTGTTTTCGGAGTTTGGTCCCCCAGAGGTTAGTGGGTATCCCCCTCTGTCTCGCCCTTCCCGGTCTTGGGCTTCTCCCTTGACAGCCGACTGGAGACAATGGCGTCTCCGGATAGTCGGTGGGTTGTGGATTTAACAAAAAAGTATTCCTTTCATTCTTATAATGGCATAAAGTTTCAAAAGATCTAATAACATAATTATTATAGATGTTTTTCAAGTCATATAATGAGTAAGCCGAGGCATACAATCTCTTAGGCGCTGCGCAAACGTAGACACTTTTGTGTCTTGTGTGGGATACAAACTACAGGTGAATATGAAATCAGCCCTCCTTGCGCAGACGTAGACACCTTTTGTGTCCAGTTACTTCCACCTGAAACTAATCAAAAAATGTTCGGTGTAGGTAACTAGACACACAAAGTCGTCAGTTGAAGACAAGCAAAGCAAAATTGACAAACTTCCTTACAATTCTACTGAGCTGCGCAAACGGACGATGCAATCGGTGTCCGTATCCTGTGTGCGACACAAGCCACGCACACGTCCATTGTGAAACAGATTCATGAGATGAAAATAAGCTACGAATTGTTACCGTAACCGGCAACTGCGTCCAATCGCCGCTAGGCGCTACCGGACACAGCAATTCGGTTTCTTTGTATGGTGTGCCGTGTCGGTAACAAAAAGTGTCTACGTTTGCGCAGCGCCTTAGGATTGAGGCTTGAATAATAAAACTTATATTCGGTCTCATTATTTACTCATAAAATAATAATAATTATATGTACAATTAATATCATCCTGGCTAGCAACCACCATCTTATTTACGGTTGTTTCTAAAAGAACAATGTTGATAGCATTGTTGTGTTCCAAGAGTATTACGGTGACTAGGCCCGCTATTATCTGGGCCCGCGGGCCCACTCGCCGGATCAAATCATTTTAATATTTTTACTCCGGCGACTGGGCCCACCATCAATATGCATGTTGTTTAGATCGAATTCTGGTACAGTTGGAAGAAAACGCATTCGAAATAAAAATAGTTTTTTTAAGAAAATAATTGACTTATTCGTCAAATGGCATGTGTGAAAGTGGCGAGTGCGCGCGAGTTAGCACCTCCCGATTTTACCTATTTTTTTGTCGTCAACTCGCACGCGCATTTAAAGTACAGTTAAGGAAAAATACTTATTATAAAGAGGAAAGCTTTGTATTTTTGTATTTTTGTTTGTAGCGAATAAACTCAAAAACTACTGGACCGATATAGTCTCCTGACTGCCCTCATACTACTTATAGTAGGTACATAAAAAAAAAAATTAATTGGCGGATAATAGTCTTTATTGTGGTAAAAATACCTTAGAGCGACATCTACCTTTTGCCCGCGGAAAAAACTAAAATATGTATGTATGTATTTTTTCATAAACTAGGGTCTTTATTTACAATATATCCTGTGAAATTAAAAAAAAGTACCTGGAATAGTCAGGAGGTTAAGAGATAAGATAGCCAGTTCACTGTAAGCTGTGGACGTGAAAAGCGCTTCCACCTTCGGCTTAATCATATCTTTTTTTTTATAAATACAAGATGACATTGTGATATGTCCATTACTGCGTAAAGAAATATAATTTTACATGCAAAATAACGCAAACATTTATTTTACAAAAACGTCGCCTGAAAGAAAGAAATTCTAACTATATGTTTAATTATCACTTGGCCACCTTGTTTATTCTGTATATGCTACGTGTCGGGCGAAGTGAACTGTCGTATGTCGCATTCACAAATTGGCTTTACTTAGCTAAAGTAATTGACTGTGAGTGATTATTATTTACCGCTATTGCGCGATAAGAAATATAGGAAATCATTTCGTTCGTACAGGGCATACTGACCGATTACTGACATCAATTTTATTCGTTAATCAGTGCCTTTCCGTGCATCGTTTCATCAATGTTTGTCGAGTTGATATAACTGTTGTTGGTATTACGATTCCTTGATTTTATGTTTCCTTTTTTTTATTAACATTTTGCAGGCCTACTTTATTTTCTTCTTTCCTTTAAATACAGTTACTATAGTCACTGTCATCTGTCACTCTCATCTGTCACTGTCATCGGTCACTGTCAGTCATAGTTACTACAGTCTTGTCTTGTCTTTTTATGTACTGGTATACGAGTATGATTCTATTGTATTCTACTGTATTTGCGCACTTCCTCTATCTCCCTCTTGGGCTTCTAAACCAAAGGTTGTCTGGAAGAGATCGCTTAAAGCGATAAGACCGCCTTTGCCCATGCTAGCTTTAAGATTTTATGTATGTACCTGTTTTTTGTTTTAATTTGTGTGAGCAATAAAGTATTTATCTATCTATCTATCTATCTATCTATCTATCTATCTATCTATCTACCTATCCACAGTTACAATACTATTCTATTTAAACACTGTAACTGTGTATGTATTTACACTTTTTGTGAGTGTTTGTTAATTGCCTATGGGCACTTTCAGATTCACCGGGCTTTTTTGGGGGCGGCGAGAAACTTCAAGGGTTCCTCAAGCCGTGTGAAACGAATCACCTTCGGAGGTTTTCTAGAGGGAACGGCTTCGCGCACTAGTGCTTGTCCCCGTGCCCTAATTCCGAGGGGTTCGGAGTTCTAGTGTGCATGTTTAGTGTATTCTGTAAAATAATGTGTAGTGGCATTTAGAGGATCGGGCGGGGTTTATCTACACTGTTACGGAGGAAGGCCTTCCAGGATTTTTATAAAAAGGGGTTATTTAACATTTTGTATTGGTTGATTCATTAGTTTAAAAATAAAACCTTTTTTCACAATCTTGAGATTCTGATAATAGGTACATGGTCCTTTTGATTGAAACATTGTCAAACAACCATTTCAGTCATCTTTCTTCTTCAACTTTTAGACTTCCCCTCCAACTAGTGAAAACAACACAATAACTTCATTTATCTCAGGCTGGTTAGAACCACGATAGCTCAATTGGAAGAGCACCTGACCCGGTATGTCAGAAGGGTGCAGTTTCAAATCCTGCTCGTGGAAATTTTTTCAACATTTGTGTTTTTGTAATTCATTTATCTCACTCACTCTGCTGGTAAGACATTATTGTTGTGGCGACATACTAACCCCCGTATTTATAAACGAGTAAACGCTCATACTCACATAGTAAACCGATGAAGTTAGTAACATCAAAAGTTAGAATTCTCAGCCAAGCAATAGTCACCAATATCTTTACTCAAGCAATCTAGTAAGGTTCCTCAAAGAATTCATAGTGACAAGCTTGTGACAAGCTAGAATTGAGGTTATATTCCGTGTGACAGTTTGTGTTATGTCTAAAATAATATAAAATCGATGAATTTGATAATAACAATGATACTTTTATTTAATTGAATAAGAAAACTACTGTTCTAATTTAAAGGTTACTTGTATAAAATGAAATTAGATATTTGTGACATTTCTAAGAACAAAGTAATTGCTAAGTAATGGCTTGTTTATAAATAAGGGTGTTAGATTATATGGTGGTAGCTAGGAGGCGGACTGACAATGATGGACCACAAACTATGGCCATATTAATGTCTCTCCTGTCGAGATTAAACCCTATAGATCTGAGACAAATGGTTTAACTATTAGAACATAGACTTTTTTTTTTTTTTTTGGAGAGAGATTGCTGATTGCCGCTGCGGCATTTTCAGCTTCACCGGGCTTTTTGGGGGCGGCGAGGAACGTAAAGGGTCCCTCAAGCCGTGTGAAACGAATCACCTTCAGAGGTTATCTAGAGGGAACGGCATCGCGCACAAGTGCGCGTCCCCGTGCCCTACTATATTCTCCGAAGGGTTCGGATCGGATCGGGAACATAGAGACGGCTACTTTATTGAGTATTTCTTAATAGCATTGTTAGCTCAATCAAACCGTTAAAGTTTAATTAAACTCCTAACGCGCTGGCTATTATCTTAATCAAAAATCGATATCGTTGTCGAAGAAACTTGGCTATTGGTGATTTGTTATATTGGTTAAGTTAGCTTCCGATTCAAGAATCGTTTCGAAAAAGCATCAGTTTTAGATATTGTATTAGCGATCCACTTTATTGATTAATGGGTGGCTAGTGCGAGTTTCATTCGACATTCGATCGCGTTAACGAAAACGAGAATGTGTATGGCAAAATTGCCTAGGGGCGCTGCTTCAATGCCATTCTAATTTTCGTTTTCGTAAACGCAATCGAATAAATACGGATAGGAAACAATACTCACCCTCGGCACCCTGTCTCACATCATCAGCTCATTTTATATTACTGCGCCATTATTGCGCCAGCGTGGTTGCGACATGCTTCGTTCGCAACAACACAAACTTTTTGACCGCCTCTGTGGTCTAGTGGCTAAGAGCACCGGTTTAGACCCAGAGGTCCCGGGTTCGATTCCCAGCGGGGGAACATGTTTGTGTACTCGGTTTGGTTGGTGGTAGGGCTTGTTTGTCCGCCTGGCTAGCTACCACCATCTTATCTAAATATGTCGTTATAACATCAATGTTTGTAGCATTGTTGTGTTCCGGCAGCTAGAGATAAGATAGCCAGTGCCTCACTAGTTTGGGATCCCGGGTGAAGTGCGCTTCCACTAATTGGCTTTATCATCACTTAACATCAGGTGAGATCAAGGCACTGTGCTCACCCGTAAATATAAAAAAAAAGCTGAGGCGGGGTCCTTATTGACCCATTGTTTGTTTTTTGTTTTTATTTTTATATATATTAGTGTGTGTGGTCAATAAATGTTTATCTCTCTGTGTCCATTATCTATTTTGTCTCCAATCCGTACTCTGTTTGGATGTTACCCCTTCTGTATCTTGTTCTGTTTCTGAATCCCAAACATCGTTAGAAACACCACAGGGATAACAGGCCATACGATGGCTCAGTGCGGATTGGTGGTTTTAACGACTGTTAATGCAGCCGGGACCAACGGCTTTACGTGCTTTCCGGAGCACGGAAGGTTACATGTTACATTATTGAAGGTGTTCAAGACCAGCGTCAGGTTCTCCTATAATCTAGGAGGCCTGACATCACTGACCTGACTGACACTGACTGACCTGACATGACTGTTAAAATTGTATGTAGTAATATCATTCCCTGAGATTATTCTCAGGGAAGGTCTTTAACTACAACTGAGGTGGCAATGAGGCATACGACCCGACTGATGATAAACGGTTATAGAGCTTGTGGACTTTTGCAACATCATAACAAGGTTTTTGTTGCCGGAACTGTAACATCTTTCTCTTATTTTTGAAGAATGCTTCCACACGCTGTCACTCCTTTAAATACCTGAACTTACTCGGAAGTAAGATTTTAAGCTCCTCAAAAACATCTAGAAAGTATACGACAATTACGTTTCTATAATGTGAGAAGTATTTCAGCCATTTTAGTAGTTACTCTCTATTGCCCTATGGTGGTAGTCTATGGTCAAACAAATTGAAATAATGTTGCTATATGTAGAAAGAAAGAAAGAAAGAAAGAAAGAAAGGAAGAAAGAAAGAAAGAAAGAAAAAACATTTATTGACTCACATACTATGATACCAGACACAAAGACATGAAATGCAAGACAAAAAATAACTAACAAATAACAAATAAAAAGAACACAACAGTGTGAGGAGCCGATCAGGACCGTGCCTCAGCATATGTCGCTACGGTGTGGGAAAGTCACATCGCAACGGCGCTGGTATTCTGGCAGGGCCTGTGCGAGGTGACGTTTCCATCCTATTTATTATTTATTAGTCTAATTGAGACTAATAAATAAATAAATTAGAAAAAAGAAAAAAAAATGAATATAATATGTACCTGGATATAATTGTACTTATATTATAAATAATTATAAATATATAAAGCACTCAACTGTGTACCATAACTTTTTGAATCTCCTAACCGACCCGTGATTTTGTAATAGCGTTATTTATGCTGCAACTCGTAAATATTATCTATGTGCCAACCACAACCAACAAAAACAATGTGCCTGCCCCTAATGAGAAATTAACGAGCGATGAATAGAACGTGGCGCGCGCTGAGGAATATTTGCATGCAGCTATATTAAGTTATAACTTTATAAACAAAATAAGGAGACTACAGAAGCACAGAATAACTAATAGTACTGCAGAAGGTAAGCTTCACACAAATGCGCTCGAGCAACGCACATATAGACAACCGCTCACCGACACGGAACTGAAATTAATTTAAATTCAATACAATACAGTTTGCCTCCAGAAATAGAGTTCTGCTGCCGATTCTTGATAAATAACATTTGCATTTAAGAAAAGGTCTGTAAACACATACAATGTTATTAAGATTATCAGATCTGACCTTTGTAATACCAATAGAATAGACGCGCTTATAAAATGTTGGCTAGGACTACTCGTAGTACACTCATGATTGCAGTAGGTGTTCTTTTTTGATTGACCGCACTCTTGTCCTCTTTAAAGAAACTTCAATTAACACTAACGATTTTTCAATGTAGAATAGTCTGAAATGAATGAGCTAGCTAGCTAGCTAGCTGAACACATTTAGTTATTATAAACTTATTGACGCTAGACAAATATTACGCGTGAAAAATGTAAGATAAAAGAGTACCTAACATAAAAAAAATCTAAGATGATAATAAAAAAAAGATGAAATGAAATACATTTATTGGCACACACTACAGAACGATATGAACAATAACAATACAAAGCAAAAATGAAAGACAAAGTGTGGCCAACTAGGCCCCAGCAAAGGATATAGATATTGGCCTCAAACATTACAAAATAAAATGTTTTTATTTTGTTTATATAATTTTAACGCAAATTTTGTTGCAATTGGGTGAAGGTTCAAATCCTGCTCGTGGAAATTTTTCAACATTTGTGTTTTTGTAATTACAAAATAACATTAAATTAAATACAATAAAAAGTAACACAGGGTTAAAGGCAAAAGAGAATGGCTCAGCTTACACTGAGATTTTTTCCCTTTTTTTCCACCCTTTCCCCAAGAAGTTAATTAGTTAATCATAAAATATTCTCCGAGCTCTAAGCTACGAAAGTGCTACTAAAACGCTATCTGGACATAAGATGAAAATAAAATTATACTCGTCTAAAATTTTATTATAAATAAATTTAAAATAATATAATAATTGTTTGATAGACTATGGTATTTCCGGTTAGTAATTAATTATATAAAAAATAAAATAGGTAGGTACAAGCTTAATTGGGTAGTTGACTGGTTAGTCAATATAGAAAATTTTTAACAACTGTCAAAACGATTATTTTTAATAGAAATTGTATGAGATTAGCAAACTATGACGTCACTATTTCTTTCCGTCAATTGAGTGTTTATTAATAACTTTTTAGGTTACAGAAAATCATGATAAGGTCAAATAAAAAATTGGTCAATGTTACAAAGAACTGTTACGTGACTTAATTTATTCGTTTATTGTTCTGGAATTAATTGTTGTTGTTGTCAACTACCCAATTATTTAATGAACAACTTTCCTCCATGGTAAGTAAAACTGTAGTACCAAGGTAAGTATTTACATTAAGAATATTTAACAATTAAAGTTTTGACATACTGTCTTACAGTTTCTACGTACACTGAGTACAACCCTTGTTATAAGTTCTTCTGTCTTGTTAGAATTGGAATCACCTCTGAATAACAAGTTATTGAAACCTTCTCTAATGCGACCTCTATGTATTAGGTAAGGTGCTTACTGCATAATCTAGGGAATATGTAACCAATGAGCTCATTTTTTTTATTATCCCACTCACCCCTGTATTGGAAAAGGCAATGGAATGAAGCACATACAGCCACGTCTTTAGTATTATTTTTTCATGTGATTGAAATAAATGATGATAATTTGTGATTCATATTAAGTAGAATAAAAATAAGAGGCTTAATCAAGGCCTTACTACGTAAGAGCAAGAAAGTTATTGTTTATAATTATTTACTGGATTAGTACACATTAATATCCCACTAATTTCATACGAGTTGGCAGCATAAAACGCTTCAACCTTTTTGGATCTATATTTTATTTTTATATTTTTTAATAATGTAAAATTGCTTGTCAACAATCTCTCAATCGAAGTAAAAATCGTATTAGAAGATCTAATGCTTTGACTGCGCAATACGTCCAACAATATCCGTTCATAATGGATTATTTGGTTGAAGACAGGAACATCAGAGAGGTATGTATATCAAAATCAAATCACGAAACACGGTCTTCGATCCATCCTTAGTTATATTTGGAACACACACAGTTAATAACACAAAATTTTTATTGCACCGATCTCCTAGGACCTACATAATCGGCGGGGGTGACACCTTTCATTTTATTTTATTGCAATTTACTTAGCTTGCGCCCTAAAAGACAATAATAACCTATAAACCTAATACTCGTAGATAAACATGCAAACTTCAAACTCTCGTAACTCAGTTCAGATTGAGTTTAGAGAAATAGATGCCATAGTAAGTTTGGTTTATCACACTATTCTGTACTAGAAAAGAAGGGTTTGATTGATGGCCGCCCGAAAAAAAAAGACGCCACTTCCCATACAAAATCCGGCATTGTCTTATAAATTAAATTCTATCAAGCAACGATCACACCAACGATTCATCCCTAGGATGATACGCGAGGGTATTGAAATTAAAAAACATCCTAATTTTAATAGAGAAGATGGTTGGAATCTACACTAGCCTGGGAACCCATCATACAAAATATCAAATCCCAGCCACCATATTGCCAGACCAAAAGATACTGTAAGCTCCATCTGCGTAAAACGGAACGCTACTGATTAAATTTAAAGTAGGGTATACAAGCTACTAACTAATTATGAGACAACCAACACCTCAGTCTCCCTGTGACCACGGACCCTGCAAAGGGTTCGAAACGTCAGAATAAACATTAATTAAAAGTAATGTGTAAAACAAATGCGAGTAGATCCGTAAAAGTTGTTTCATTTCAATGTGTAGTGTTCGCGTAAACTTTAGAAAACAATATAAAATTCTATGTTATTTACGATGCTTCATTATGTTTAGACAGTAGTTTTTAAGGCATTATGTTTAGATAGTAGATTTTAAGGCTTAAGACAACGGAATCAATTATGGACCCTTTCAATCACAGCTTAGTAGGAAAGTGGAGGAGGGCTCAATAAAATGTTTATAAGGACTTACAACTTCGTAGTGCTTGTTCCTAAATATCGTAAGGCTTTCAAATAATTTACGGTCCTTGTATCTGAAAAGGTTCGAAACCACACCTTGAACCTACAGATTGGATGTTGAATTTATTAATGAACAATCAGATTTGATAAAATGTTTTTGTTTTGTTTGTATAATTTTAACGCAAATTTTGTTGCGAAACAAATTACAAAAACACAAATGTTGAAAAAATTTCCACGAGCAGGATTTGAACCTGCACCGGGTCAATGACGGTAATTGTTAAATTGATTAATTGATTAATAAGTAAATAATAATAAAATACAATAAACTCTTCTTAAATATTGTACAGTATTGTAAAGTGGTGACTGTACCGCGCGCATCGTTCTTTTGTTTCCAGCCGGGACCGAATCGTTTTTAGGGTTCCGTAGTCAACAAGGAACCCTTATAATTTCGCCATGTCCGTCTGTCTGTTCGTCTGTCTGTCTGTCTGTATGTCTGTCCCCAGCCTAGCTCATCGACTCTTAGTACTAGAAAGCTGTAATTTGGCACGGATATACATATTAATCACGCCAACAGAGTGGTAAAGTATTTTTTTTTAAATATGTTTTTTAAGGTTACCTGCCCTACACGTGAAGTGGGGATGTAATTTTTTTCTTGTCTATCCCATAGTGTGGGAAGTCGTTGGATTGCAATTTCAAAAATATTGCGGGTTTGTGGAAACAGTTTTTTGATTGAGGCATCCGTTTGTGAACTATTAGCTTTATAAATGCAAAATTTAGTTAGAGTCAAGTGTCCCCCCTGCCAGCCAAATGGTTGTTTTTGGATACGTGAAAAAGATCATAGTAGATGACGAAGTTAAAAGGAAAACTATCACAGCTAAGTAGGATTTACAAGTTTACGAGTAACAGTCGACCAACTTACAAAATGTACTTGGCGCAGTACAAATTCCTCATTGGGAACTACTTAAATAACTTTGTCAGGTGTGTGAAACCGGTAGTATCTACATTCAATAAAAGCCCTATTCTCAGAGTCCGCATTATTGAGGCTACGGAAACCTACACTGCGCGTGACCCGACACGCACTTGGCCGGTTTTTTTGCTAACGTCTCTGTGCGCAAGGTGACCACTGGCAGATTCATTACAATCACAAAGCCGGCGCATGTCGCTCTGTGTAAAGGCTGGCAGATAGTCTCGTAAAGACGTAAACGACGTAGACGTTATATTTGTTACTACAAAAAGTAATAATTCACATTTCCCACAAGACGCATTATTGGCGTGTTTTCGTTGATTAAGAAAGTGTTAACCCCGATTGGGGTCCGAGGATCAGCTTTGAAGCTTGAGGCTTGGCAGTTCACCGTCCATCACATCGCTCATCGTCCGTCGGTTGCTGTGCAGCCGTTGCAGGGGAGTGCAGGACTGCGGAAGCATTATATTAGACGGGCCATTCGGCCCCATAGACCTTATTTCTTATACTATAGATAGTTCTTTTAATATATATTTTTTTATGTGGACTGGGTGTTTCTTCTTAAACCCCCAACGTTACAACTTGTAAATTTGAAAGTAATATTTTGCCTTATGTAGGTGGGTAGGTACCTCAACCAATTGTGCTAGAGACCTTTGCTCCTTTAAGTCGAAATAGTACCTTTAACCAGTTCGGATTCCGCTTGAGTCAGTAAATATGCTATTTTTAAACAAAAATATGGATGGGAGAGATAAAAAAATGGAAAATAAACCATGGTATACAATACATGATCAGATGTTAATGACGGTAGTTGTTGACATTGAATTGGCGCCTTTGGCTTTCAAAGTAAAAAAGCAAATAGTGTTGAATAATTTCGGCGGGCTGGTTAGAACTACGATAGCTCAATTGGAAGAGCACCTGACCCGGTATGTCAGAAGGGTGCAGGTTCAAATCCTGCTCGTGGAAATTTTTTCAAGATTTGTGTTTATGAAATTTGTTTCGCAACATAATTTGCGTTAAAATTATATAAACAAAACAAAAACATATCATGGTATACATGATAGAGTTTATTTCAATGTGTTGTTTTCTAATAGAGAAACATTTTTATATAGAGACGCTTAAGCATAATCCCCATCTCTCTATCTTCGAAAGAACCTTTGAACGACAGAACCTAATGAGTGAGGACAAATGAATGTATTTCATCCGGTCATCCGATTACAGAGTAATTGATTAGTTGTCTTGTTAGCTCCATTTCCTAGATTCGGTGACTCTTAGTAAATATATAAGTAGAATAAAGACCGAATCTAATAAAATGAAAAACATTGTAATAGATAGAATAGAATCTAATAAAATAGAAAACATTTAATTATTGTTTTCTAAAGTTGACGCGAACACTGAAATGTAACTACTATTACGGATCTACTTGCGTTTATTTTAAACATTAATTTAATTTAATTTTTATATTTTAATTAACAAATTTTTATTTTTTTATTTTTAAAGTGCTTGCTGTACTGAAGCTAAATTAAATATTCATAAAATACAGTGAAAAAATTAAACGACCCAGCCAGGAATCGAACCTGGGTCTTCCGCAATCCGGGCGGCTGCACTGACCGCTATGCTACCGGGAAGGCTGACGTAAGCGCTGAATTTTGTCATTGCTTTTTAATTTTTTGAGTGCTAATAGCGGCACAGTGCGCCATCTATCCAACGGTTATTGCAACCGATGGTTATGCAGATTCATCATTAACACACAAAAATTGACAATCACACAAATAGAGTAGCGGCACCTGAGTTCGACATTAGAAATAAGAGTCAAGTGATTTGGACTTTAGCGACAATCAAATGTCGCTAAAGTCCAGAAGTAAACTCATACAGAACCGCCTCTGCGGTTATGACCACCGGTTTAGACCCAGAGGCCCGGCTTCGATCCCTAGCAGGGGGTACATGTTTGTGTACTCGGTTTGGTTGGTGGTAGGCCTTGTTTGTCCGCCAGGCTAGCTACCACCATCTTTTCTAAATATGTCGCCATATCATCAATGTTTGTATTGTTGTGTTCCGGCAGCAAGAGATAAGATAGCCAGCGCCTCACTAGTTGAGGTTCCCGGGTGAAGTCCGCTTCCATAATTGGCCTTATCATCACTTATTATCAGGTGATATCAAGGCACTGTGCTTACCCGTAAAATATATTTTAAAAAAACCAGCTACCTAGCTTTCACCCTGTACAATTACAATGAAGTTCTATATTAGTTTTTGGCGACGGAAGTTGTGTTGAACACTACGATATACAGTGATCAAGAATTTGTACGTTTATAAATATTTAACTGGCAAATTAATTAACCGTTTTGCGGATTGGCTGCAACTTGGTTTAATGCTCTAAAGCTGCAGCGCATTAGGTATCGAAAAGCACCGATATTTGTACTAGATAACGATACTCAGGTACACCCGTCTTTACATAAGCAGACTGCAGACTACCACAAACTGTCAAATTTCCTCAATAAACTTTGAACTTTTTGTATATGGCATACGGTTGAAAATATATTGAAGAAATTTGACAGTTTTGGGTAGGTTGATGTGCAGGCGTCTGTACAATGTGAATTTGGTAACGTTATCAAGCCCTGGTTTTGATTATGTTAATTTTGAAGGTAGATGTCGAAGGTTGTTAGGTAAGGTAGATAAGTTTATGGACCTGTCGATAACGTAGGTAACTTTTAGCATAAACGTCAATAGTCTATGAATCGTCCCCAAACGGGTTGACGTTATATTCCCGGTTGTTATCGTAGCATTTCCTTTCACGCGTGGGAAGTGGACGTGAGACGTTCTGACGCTAGAGCCCAGTGGACGTTTATACACTAAAGACTATTAATGACAACATTGAAGAATTACTTTATTATCAGCGCTGAATATCGTACACATAGGGTAGAGGCACCCCGTGTTTGACAGGAACCAGTTTTCGTCAGGAACCAGAGAACGACAGGAACCAAATTATCGACATTTTTGACCTTTAATCATCAAAGATTGAATACAGACCACCTAGCTATCATCATATCGTAAAATTTCATGAAAATCTGTATTAGGTTTTGGCATAGGAACTGTGTCGAACACAGCCAGTGTTTAAAGTGTTTAACCTGCCACTTCAATAAGTTGTTTCTTATATGGTATACAAAAAATATTATCTATTTAATTTAAGTTTAGTTGCTAGATACTAAAAAAAATATGTGTTCTTATTACTCGAAAGTGTATCTTGTGTACAAGTGAAGGGTTGCCAGGGTGAAACTAGATTTAAGAAAATTACAAAGGAAAATTGTTTTTTTAGAACACACAAGTACCTTGCCCCTTCTAGCGTTCGTCGGTAGAAATCATGGTTCGATCCCAATAGCTTCGTTACACTAATGACGTGAAGTGAACCCATCTTTTATTCATGTTAGGAACGTTCGATATAATAAAATTTCGATGTTTTCACTTTTCGATCAATCTCTGTCGATCATATGATTTTCAACCAATTGGCATGCGATATGGCGTAGGTAACCCTTAGCAACCGCCCACCTACTTTCTAGCTGTCATCCCATAAAATTACAATGAAAATCTATGTTATATTGTTGGGGGTTAAAGTTACTCCCGTCCGTAGGTTTACCCTTGAGACCCTACACGTGACCCCTGGGTGGTGATAAATGAGTGACACTGTCTGAGTGGTAGAGCCACGCTGCGTTGCAGCACGAAATGGGCCGGCTCGCCCGGCGTAATATCACCCTCTCATAGAATATCGGCGTGAAACAATGGATGCTGTTGTGTTTCATCCGGTGAGTGAAAGTACCGGAGGCCCTTCCCAATTCCTACTCCCTCCTCAAGATCCAACTCCTTCCTCAAGGCCGGCAACGCATCTGCGATTACTTTGGTTTTCATGGGCGTCCATGAGCGGCGGTGATTACTTTCCATCAGGTGACCCGCCAGATCGTTTGCCTCCTCTTAACATTAAAAAAAAATTATTTTTTTGCGACGAAAACAGTGTCGAACTCTGCCCTTATAGTGTTCAATACTGGCGCCATTACCCTACCAGTTAACAGCCGCATTAGTTTTTCTGAACGGGTGATTATTTTTTTTTACGATCCGAACCCTTCGGAGAATCTAGTAGGGCATGGGGACACGCCTTAGTGCGTGATGCCGTTGCCTTAAGAAAACCTCCGAAGGTGATTTGTTTCACACGGCTTGAGGTACCCTTTAAGTTTCTCGCCGCCGCGAAAAAAGCCCGGTGAAGCTGAAAATGCCCTTTGAGACAATCAGCAATCTCTCTCCAAAAAAAAAAAGATTCATTTTAATGTGTGAATATAGAAAAAAATAAAGTGAAAAATATGTTTATTTAAGTAATCTTACTTGTACGCAGTAGCCTTTTTAAATAGTCTTGTTCCTAATTCACCGGAAGTCTTAATTCCTATCTTAACACAGCTTTTACCTGATTTGTTCCCTGCTACTAAGGAGGTTGTCGACCTTTTTGTTCTGCTACTACTTCGCCTTAAGTGTCGACTGAAACAACGATTAAGTAAAAAAAAAGACTTTCTCCTTTGTGTATTAGTTGCCAGTTGTTCATTAGCAAAGGAGAATACATTCTTTCTTTTCAATTGTTAAATTAATTTATTTTTAAATTTAGATTCAAATGAACGTTGCTCTTCTTTTCTCTGATGCTATTATGTGATTGAATACTTATTTCTTAACGGTGTATTTATGTTAAAATAAATAATATTTTTATTAAGTATGGCAACATTAGCAACTATTCTCTTTTATTGTGACGCTGCTATGATGCCATACAAATTTTCGATTTCGTGAGAAAATGGCAAATAAAATTTAGGCTAGGCACTCTGGCCAGTTGGAAGAGTCATCATTACCAGCTGATTTTATGTCCCCACTGCTGGGGCACGAGCCTTCCTTATGGATGGATAGGGAGAACGGGCCATAAACCAACACGCGGGCCCAGTGCGGTGCGGTGGTTGTTAAAGATTGCTAATGCAGCCGGGACTACGTAGGAACTCGATATGTTAATTATTTGGTCACCCATCTGATGACTGACCTTTGCGAAAGTTACTTAACTGCAGCAATCGCATACCAAGTGCGTTAGCTATCGAGCTCCTCGAGTTGTAAGAGTACCTTTGTATAATTGTATTGGATTCAGCGAGTGGGCCATGATATTTAGAAAAGTCAACTTGACCGTCACACGTTGACGCGAACTGATTAAGAATACACCGGTTTGTCATCACGCGAGTTGCGTTTGCGCCGGTTCTTTGAAGTTGGCAGACGCCAAAGATAACAAACAGACGCACCGTGAGAGAGCAGACGGCTATCCACTCTTGCGCAATTTCGGTATACACACAAATCGATTGCACTAATCATTGGCCAGCTACACCAGCGTCTAGGGCCTAGTGTGAGTTTTATTTGACACTCGATCACGAAAACGAAAATTAGTTTGGCATTCTGGCGACATACGATAAAAGTAAAAAAATTGCCAATCAACATCGAGTCGGTCGTTCTCGGAATTACACATACTAAGATTCTGGATATGTGATTTTCTGACCTACTCAGAATCCGTCATTATCAGAATCTGAAGTGCTAGGAATTTGAGATCTTAATAACCTGACATTTTACATACATACATACATATAATCACGTCTCTTTCCCGTAGGGGTAGGCAGAGACCACTTCTTTCCACTTGCTACGATCCTTACATACTTGTTTCGCTTCGTCCACTTTCATTATTCCCTTCATACATGCTCTTCGGTTTAGGGTACTCTTGACCTGGCCTTTTTTCAAGACGTCCCTGATTTGATATCGAAACGTAGGCCTAGGTCTACCCCTACCAACACTTTCATTCACACTCGCCTTATACACTTTTTACGTCAATGTTCTTCATCCATTCTCTCGACATGGCCAAACCATCTCAGCATGCCTTTCTCAATTTTTGTCAATTTTTCAATTTCTCAATTTTTGTCTTTCTCAATCTTCTTTGACATTTTACGAAATCGGATAAACTAGAAAATGCTCTATTCATAATCGAACCTACTTAGAATCCAAATTAAATAGAAACTGGCAACCTTAGAGTCGTACTTACCCATACACTGGCCTAAAACTCAACTGATTTAATACGGATCTGTTCTGGCTCGCCTAAAGGAAATTTTCGTTTTCGTTAACGTAATCGATTGAATACATACGAATATAGTAAACAAGATTCACATCAAGCACTCAGTTACTAATGAAAAAATAGTCAAATAGGATAGCATCACATGCCGCCCCGCACTGTAGAACGTCGCCATTTAACAAGTTAGACGGGAGGATTCGCCATCAGCCTTAAAACATTAATAAAATATATATATTCTGAAACTACAATAGCATGTTTTTGTTTTGTTTATATAATTTTAACGCAAATTTTGTTGCGAAACAAATTACGAAAACACAAATGTTGAAAAAATTTCCACGAGCAGGATTTGAACCTGCACCCTTCTGACATACCGGGTCAGGTGCTCTTCCAATTGAGCTATCGTGGTTCTAACCAGCCCGCCGAAAGAGCATGTTCATTTCACCCTAATATTTATAGTTTTTTATTGTGCTTGGTTTTTTTTATATTTGATTTTGAATAGCCATGTTGCGGTTTAATCAAAAAACAAGGGTTTGAATGGGATTATTTTTTTTTTGAAGCTTCAATATACTCTCTGAAATATGTTAAAATGCCATAAATATTAAAATTTAGTGAAATAAAATTATTTATAAGTATTGATAAAAAAAAATATTATTTGACTTACAAAAAAACGCCTAGGTTTGCGCAGGCTAAGATATATATTAGTTTGTAGCCCCAATATACCTTAACAAATGTCATGAAAATAGTGAGTCACTTTTAGTCACATTTAGAGAAATCCTAAAATTAAGTTAAACGCCTGAGAAATGTTTAAGAGCAACACGAAGTTTCATTTGTCTTGTAATGTGTGTGTGTAGGACTATTTTTCATTGCAATCACAAATACTAAAGGTAAAAATATTAAAAGAGTATACATCATGTAGGTATTTCGTAAAAATAATTGACGTATCATCATTATTTGCGTATGCTTTTTAAAAATGAGTGGAGAAAATAAAAATAAGTTTTTGTTGCCTCATCAGGACCCTGAATATAGGGAATTTACGTGAAGTTTAAACGAAAAAATACGTAATAAGATAAAATTGAAATGTAAGTAATAATTAACACTACATTTATCATTCATTTATTTCGTTAACTTACGCAGTACCTATCTGCAAATTATTTTATTTTAGCTCAACTATTTTTATGACTACTACTGACTATTTTTTATAACTACTTTTATGGAAATCAGAAACAACGACGATACCACAACCACCCAGATCCGTCACAATATCGAAAAGTTCTTTTTCGACATTGACCCGACCGAGACCTCAAAGTTAGCACCGCCCAAAGTCTACGGAGGCTAAAGGCTACGGAGGTCGTCAATATAATATCTTTCTCATACAAATCTATGCGAAATATATAGGTATATTTAACCGCCTCAGTGGTCTAGTGGTTAGGACCAGACGGACTGAGTGGCCAGATTCGATTCCCAGTGAGGGGCACACGTTTGTGTATTCGGTTTGGTTGGTGGTAGGGCTTGTTTGTCCGCTAGTAGATCAATATTAGGACCGATTATAAAGTTAAAGTGTTCTACCGCCTGTATAATAGAGAATGCTCTGAGGATTTTTTTAATTTGGTGCCGACTTCCTCATTCTACCATCGCACCCCTCGCCATCGGAACAGGACACACGCACACTTCCTGGGGCCGCTGTTCTCTCGAACGGTTCGTTTCCTGAAGAACATTATTCTACGTACGATTAAACTGTGGAATGAGCTGTCATCCGAGGTTTTACCATTGAGCTACGACATGGATTCTTGTAAAGAGGGGAGAGGGGTGTTAAGAGGTTTTTCTCAGGTCGACCACAAAAAAGCAATATTTCTGATGTTGGGCGGCGGTGTCCGCTCACCATCATCAGCGACCCGCCTGCTCGTTTGCAGACTGTCAATATTAAAAAAAACCCTTTTGGGTCATTATATCTGTTTACGCAGATACACAAGGCAACTGCTTCATTGGACTGCAATTTAGGTTATTGCGAACGACAGTAGGCGGAATGATTAATTGTCGTCATCCAATTCTTTGATAAATGGCTATTTACTTGGCATTCGTGTTATTATTTCAAAAATGCCATTTCTGTCAAGGATATTTATGAGTTTATCGAAATTGGGGTTAAATAAGCGAACGTGGTTTGCGTTAGATTGATGACCTACATCGCGGCTATAAGCTGTATCAGTGCTCAATGAGGACCGTGGAAGAGGTATTTAACAATTAAGTGTAACAATGAGAGAAAACACTAGAAAGAATCAGTCAGCCTCAGGAAGCTGGAGAGGGAATCGAACCCACGACCTTTGGATAACCGGTCGGCTGACTTGCAGCGTAAATCACAAACTATTAGAAAAATTGGAGCCTCGGTAGCTCAGCGGTCAGAGCATGGAGTTTTTTCTAGTAAAATTTTATCTTGTAAATGCAATTGTGAATGAAAAAATTAAAAAACAATAAAAATTAGATACTTACGGCTACAGTTCCTTGAAGTTGTTTAACATAAAAATATAAGCATATACCAAATAGATAATAGAATTTTTATAACTTATAAATTAAAAATCGATCGATGGCGTAGTGGTTGACGCGCCCAATCTGCGAGTGTTGAGGTTAAGCAACTTTCGCAAAGGCCGGTCATCGGATGGGTGACCAAAAATATAGGTATCATCTCGAGCTCCTCCGTACTTCGGAAGGCATGTAAAGCCGTTGGTCCCGGCTGCATTAGCAGTCGTTAACAACCACCAATCCGCACTGGGCCCGCGTGGTGGTTTATGGCCCGTTCCCCCTATCCATCCATAGGGAAGGCTCGTGCTCCAGCAGTGGGGACATAAAAAACTGAGCTGATAATGATGATGATGAAATTAAAAATAAATTTAGGGAAACATGTAGAATATATGCGTGAACCTTATTTAACAAACGTCCTCTTCTTGAAGTCACTAATCGGCTCAAAATAGAAATTGTTGTCCCTAGCGTTCTAGGCATCTAGTCTATAGTGTAATTACATATAGGTAGAATTATGCAATAGGTTTTTTAAGGAAAACAATTATAAAGTACAAAAACTTTAATTATATTATAAACCTACTGGATTCCAACCAAAAAAAAACCGCTTCTGCTCAACATCAGATAGAGCCAATAAATTTATCTACTTATCAATAAAAAAAATTGTTATTATTAATTGTTGCGGAAATCCACGGTAAAAAAAAATTAATTGTAATTTAAATAATATGTAGTGTTAATTCCGCCTATTCTTAGATTTAGCATTTAATTTTTTTTTATAATAAGCAATCTTATTGCGAGTTAGTATCATAGAAATCGTTTTGAAGTGGCTTACAAAGTAAATGGATAGTGTTGATTATGCACGAGCCGGAGACGACCGCCATGGCCTAATGGAATATGACCCGGAATATCAGAAGGTTCGAGTTTCGCTCGTGGGAATAATTTTCAACACTTTCAGGGTGCTTATTGCAAGTTTTATTTGCCATTCGACCACGTTAACATATACGAGAACATAAATTAGGTTTTAAATTGTGATATAAAAAAAGTGAAAAAAAAAATACCATTATCATAAAATCTTTTACGCAAAATTTACTGCGAGCAATTAAAGAAAGGTAATAGAAATAAGTATTAAGCATTAATGCTATCTTAACCTTAATACTCAGCTGGGAAAACTCTTCTATTATCAAGTCAATCGCTACTATAGACGGGTATTGACTTAAACACCACGTTTGCCAAATGTGGCTTAGCATCAAAAAGTCCGAAGCACTTCGCCTGACCTGGAAATCGAACCGGTGACCAGGGATATCAAGCAGAGCACTTCACAACATAGCCACCGAGGACAAATTAAAGGTAATTAAAAGATTCGACCAAAATTTTACGAGAACTTTATCTTTCACCATTCATCATTCTTCTTCAATTTACATTCTTCTGTTTTATTTTTATAATCCATGTAAACTACTTGTGAACATCGTTAAAATGTCCGTAATCAACATATCAAATGTCTTCATAAACTTAGGTATTCACGTAAAAGAGTTTTCATAGCAGAAGCATAACCTCGTACCAAAATTAATTAAACACTTTTGTTAAGTCGACCGGTTCAATTAGCGAGCCCATCTGTTAGCTCTATTCCACTTTTATTAGGCACGGCAGCCATTTTGGAATTCTTCAAATGATGACATGCAAATACTCGCAATCAACTTTGTGTATCTGTGGACATTTTGTGCTACCATTTTGAAAGTCGTTGTTGATTTCAATGAGTTCAATATAAATGGAAAAGGTTTTGCTAAATAAAAAATACTGTCGTCGTCTAAAACAATAAAGAAATAGTAAGCAATACAGTCATTAAGATTACATAATATGTTTTATACACAACGTTCGAGTTCCACATCGTTGATTTCCGAAGGAAGGATCCAATTGTCCTGGGAAAAAGGGCAATCACTCCGCAAGATTGCCAATTCAACCTCAAATTCGGTGCGCGATTATTATTTTACTCGCCCGATTCGGCAAACAAGCAAACGATCCGCATGACTGGTCAATACGGTGCAGCCCATTGAGGTTTGCAACACCATGAGCAGAGTCCCGATACGATCCGAGAATCGACCCTTCGAAGGATCGAGCCCACTCGTCGTTCCCTAGACCGGGGACAACCATTCCCTCTAGAAAACCTCAGACGTAGTTTCGATCACAACGGCTTGAAGTTGAAGTTTCTCGCCGCCCGCCCTCAAAAGGTCCGGTGACGCTGAAAATGCGGTTATCGTCTCTATTAATTGATATTCATCATCATCAGCTCTCTTTTATGTCCCCACTGCTGGGGCACGAGCCTTCCCTATGGATGCATTGGGAGAACGGGCCACCACGCAGGTCCAATGCGGATTGGTAGTTATTAATTGATATTATGGTTCTTTTAATTCAATAATATCTTCAGGATGATATCCATCATCGTCCGCGTTATTGTGAGTTTGGTAATTGCATTTAATCAAGTTGCGTTTGATTGTAGTTTTTTGTATTTACATAGATTGAAATTGTCACAAAAAACATACATAGGTATATGTGATTGTCTCCTGAAACATAACATACTTGTATTTAATTATTTATTTATTTATTTAAGGACCATCAACAGAGTCACATGAAAAAATACAAACTATTAATACAAATTTATTACATACATATAACTATAATTATAGACGGCCTCACCGAGCACGAATCTTAACCCTATCTTCTTGTTCCTGCCCTGCCCCCCGACCGCCTAACCGATCGCTTTGGCTACGTGTATAGTTTATGACGTCATCTTGTCACTTGGTACCGCCTATGAAAGCAATATCGAAAGCTATAGGCTATAGCTATAGATATATGCCTATACCTATTAGCTAGATGACAAGATGACGTCATAAACTATACACGTAGCCAAAGCAATCGGTTAGGCGGTCGGGCCCCTGGTCCCATATTGCTTGGGGTCGGCGTAAAATGTCCGTTTCTTCCTCGTACGTTTTGCTTAGGATGTAGCAAAGTATTTACGGCCGGCCACCTCTGTCTGACACCAACCCTCCTTCGGAGTTCTAGTGTTGTGTACCCGCCCGTGGTGACCCAGGACCCTTCTTTTTTGGTCTTAAACTCCCTTAGTTGCATTTTACGACACGCACGGGAAGAGAAGGGTTGCTGCTTTTCTTTGCGTCCGACACCACACGGATTTAGCCTCATAAAAAAATAAAAAATTCTTATGTGCACATGAGCAAATTAAAACGCGACAAAGGCGGACTCAAGCGACGACATATAAAACTTTATAGTCTAAGCCGTTTTCTCGCAAGTTTTCAAGAGGCGATTAGGTTTAATGGTGACTGGTTACGCGATTTTTAACCTTACTCCGTAGGTGTAAAGTGTTTACAAAATAAAATCAAACGGCCAATAGTATGGCGATGACTTGAAATTAAGATAAGCTTTTATAGTTCGAGAAAACTTTTATATATGTGCTCAGTGAATTATAAGGTTTCAAGCGTATTTTTAACTCTTACTGTCCCGATTTGTAGCACAGTGCTAGTAATAATGCTAATGTTAATGCTAGCTTTGGTTGTTTAAATACTAGTTGTTGCCCGCGAAGACTACAGTAAAAAAAAGAAGTATCCTATATGCTGGTCTGGGTCATGGTCTGTATATGAGGAAAGTTTCATTAAAATGCATTCAGTAGTTTTTACGTGAAAGAGTAACAAACATCCATCCATACTTACAAACTTTCGCGTTTATAATATTAGTAGGATATACATTAAGTTAAAGATACATTGTATGTGTTTAGGCGAAATCAATCGCTGTGTCCTTCATGGAACACCCAAGCTAAGTAGAACCAAATATCGAGTGGTATTGAGTTTAAATTCATCGCTATCATCAAAAGTTCGTAAAAACCTACCCAAATAAACAAAGCATGTGTAGATTAGGTCGTAGCCTATCATGTATCCATATCACCAGCTTTATGGCCCCACAGCTGCGGCAAGAGCCTTCCCTATGGATGGAAACACCACATGGAGAGCGAGCCATAAACTACCACGCGGCGAGCCCAGTGCGGATTGGTGGTTGTAAACGACTGTTAATGCATCCGGGTTCAACGGCTTTAAGTGACTTCCGAAGCATGGTGGAGCTAGATGGTACATTTTTTGGTCACCCATCTGATGACCGGCCCTTGCGAAAGTCGCTTAACCTTTGCATAAGTTAAGTTCCTCGTATTAGTCTTCATAGATTTTAAAAATAAATTTACTTACTCATTAATTAAAAAAGTTTTTACAATCTTATTACAATATTTCATCGTCATCATCATCTCAGCTAAAAGACGTCCACTGCTGGACGAAGGCCTTCCCCAAGGATCTCCACACTATTTAGTGTTTATATAAACTTTAGAATACAACATTCAAACTGTTAACTAGATAAGTGAGCAATAGTTTATTTCAAAGGACAAAAATAGTGGTTATGTACTAATCCCTATTCCCAAGTCCAATCTCCTTGAAACGCTGAATAGGTATGCAAACGGTGTTGTAAACCTGGCCAGTCGTGAAACGGAGTGGCCCATATTTCTGGACGCAATTACATCTCGCTGGGGCAGGTAATAGACTGCTTGGAACTAACTCCTTAACTCAGCCATTGTCGATTTCACAGATTCAAAATTGGAATTTGAGTTCTAAAAAGTTTTTATTCCGAAGTTGTTTTTATAGAGAAGATGACCTATATGGCGCAGCAGTTTGCGCGTTTCGAGTGCAATATTAGAAGTTAAGCAACTTTTGCAAATTCGGGTCCCAAATGGGTGACTAAATGGAATGGATTACTTCTTTCGGAGAAGTTTATTGCTATTAGATTAATTCTCAAGTAAGTGACAAGTATATCTTATGAGAATAAAGTTCTTTAAGTCGTTAATACCTACCAACTTGCATTGGGCCAGGCGTAATGGTTTATGGCTCGATCTCTCCTTGAGCTATTCATATAGCGATCCACTAGTGGGACGTATACTATAGGTGAAAGATGATAATAATCGTTGTGGTAACGTTAAATAATGTATTTTTAAAAGCAAAGGAATGAATAGAACAGATTATAAAACGTTGCCATCTGTAGTTGTTTTATAACAGCAAAGGAGTTTCAGACTAGTTTTAGAAAATCCTCATTTGTTGCATTCAAAAGTGTATTCCTTTAGCTTTTTTAAACTGCCTGGATCGCGAAGTGGAATGTTGTGGAGTAAAACGGAAAACCGTCGCACCGCATTTTGTTTGTTTTGTCTGGATATCCTTTACGCGACGTTTCTGGAAAGCGAGTATCTAGGTTTGCAATGGTGATTTTGTCGAGCTCGATCCAGACTTTAGGGGCGTGGCACACGCTAGTTTAGAAGCGAAGATAATTAGAATTTGCATTTTAACAGTATAAAACTACTTATCAAGTTGTCCACTAAGCTGAAAGTTATAGGCAATTAAAAAATCGTTTATTTTGTATACATTTTGAGCTCGATGGCGCAATGGAAAACGCGCTCGGTCTGCGATTGCTAAAGTTAAGCAATTTCCACAATGGCTGGTCATCGGATGGGTGGCCAAAAATGTATCATCTGAAGCTCCTCCGTGTTTCGGAAGGTACGTACAGCCCTTGGTCCCGGCTGCATTAGCAGTCGTTAACAACCACCAATCGGCACTATCGACACTCGCGTGGTGGTTTATGGTCCTTTCTCCCTGTTGTGTGTCCAGTCAAAGGATAGGAAAGGCTCGCCTCAGCAGTAAGGACAAAAAAATGAGCTAGTGTCCTGTCATGTAAACGTCACTCCAAATTAGAGTAATAGAGACAAAACACGGCAGAACTATTATTATTTACTGACATCTCCAAACGGCTGGTTGACACTTCCCATGACCCAAGGGCTGGCTTTTACCTTGGCCAGAGACTAAGCATTGCCATACAACGTGGCAATGCCGCCAGTCTCTTGGGTACATCACCAGTCGACAGCGACGCGGAGGAATTTTTTGACGCCATATTTTAGTTTCGTAATAGTTTTAGTTACTTTAGGTTATTATATTATTGTGAATTCTAATATTAAATAAATATTATTTTCTTTATTATTATTATTATTAGAAGCTTATTCTATGTTTATTTGTAAGATGGAAACAATTAATATTCATTCACCGTGAAAATCCCCTTCAATGTTTTGTAACGATCAGCACGAGCAGCTGTATTCAAACCGTTTTAATTAAGCTTAGTAACTATCCAGTTTGCAGTGATACAAAATGATTTTATAAATATTAAATAACTTACTATTTTAAAAATACTTGATGCTAGGAATAATGCCTAATCCCTTTAATCATAACAATAGGGGTCAGCGACTGATCTTAGTCGTTATCTTTTAATAACAATTTAATATAAATATAAGTATTTTTATAACATTTTGGATTATATAGTTAATATAGGTATTATTTGTTATACCTGTACAAGGTGACTAAGTAATAAGGACACTATAACATTGTAAACACCATCTATGTACCACTTAGTTTGCAAATACAAGTTTGAGTTAGTCTTTAGCAATAATTGAATACGACCACCTGCTTCCTAGATGTTATCTCGTAAAATTTCAATGAAAATTATAATATGTTATTTTATGGCGACGAAAACCACGTCGATCACTGGCCTTAAAGTGTCGATCACTGGCGCCATTACCCTAATCCTTAAAAAACATTTGTTATCGTGAAAAACGATCCAACCTTCCAGAAATATTATTAATCAATGTTACGAACGGTTGGATCTCAGCGGATCACGTGGCCATACACGTTTTAGGTCACATGTCTCCATTAATCAGCCTCCAGCTTTGTTTTTGTACACACACACAGTGTCACTGAAGTGTAGGGTGGCCCCAAGGAACGTCCTAAATCCAATATTACATTAAAGTGCTTCTATTGTTATTATTTTGAATTTTCCATTCACAATTCTGCATATGGTTACAAGATAAAATTTTACTAAAAAAAATTACGTCTTTATTGATTGTTAAATACTTGCAAAAGTGTTCTTTCAACTGTGAGGGTAGTAACTTCACAGTGACGTAATATCGTTGACTTGCAGCGTAAATCACAAACTACTAGAAAAATTAACTATTATTAATTAATTACAAAATTATATTGAACAGAAAACACAGTAAAACAATAAAAATATGCTTATCCTGGCGAAGCAGCAAATCCTATACATATATCGCAAGTGAAACTGACAAATTGCTGGCAGCACCCGAACGTGCTAAGATATTAATCAATTTCGTTAGTGTTTATTGATTTTTTCCTCCTTCCGGCGACTAGCGACGCTAAAGAATACGTCGCTAAGTATTCTATTCTATTCTGCTCTATTCTATTCTAAATAATTACATAAGTGGTGCGAGTATTTTTCACTGTTGAATCGAGTTAAAGTTACTGCTAACTAAAGTCTGTATGGAACGAAATAGTATTCTATTTAGTATTATTATTATTAATAATACTATTATTAGTATTACTTATTAGTTAGTTATTATTAGTTATTACTAGTTATTAGTATAGTATTAATAGTATTATTATTATTAATAGTCGCGCTCAGTTGAATGCAATCACTACTATACTGCCTGTGTGTTATATGCCACTCGCTTACGTTTAATAAAAAGAAAATGGCCTATGTCCCACTGCTGGGAAAGGCCTCCATCATTGTAATCAAGTCACCACTACTTTTTTTTTGGGTGGTATCGAGAAATTTGTTTTAAAGGGTTCCTAAAGTCGTTAAATCGAAACACAAACAAGCGTGTCCCATTTCCCTACTAGATTCTCCGAAGGGTTTAGATCGGATCGGGAAACAAACGCCTTCGTGACAAACCAGTAAAGTTCAAATTGTAGCCATACAAAATCACGTTTTCTTTTAAGTGATATAATGGTAAATATTTTTATTTGTGCATAATCTTTGCCGAAAACTGCCCTCCAGACTCCGTCCAAAGGCAATAGAAATTAAATTTTCGTATCATCCTGGCGCGCTCTTAACATTAATTCAACCTTATCCTTTGTCCAGCCTTATTGAACGTGGTATGTAAGAACTAACGGGCTAACGCGCCAAAATTGCGGCTTAAGAACAAAACGTGGCCTTTTTGTGGCCTTAGGTTGAATATAGAGAGATAAAATACAGAGCAACAATAAAGGCCGTTTCGGTTTTACGGCCCTTACAAACCACTTTAAGCCATTTAAGCTTTTCATGGTATGTTGGTGCTACATAGAGGTAGATTTTTAGGGTTCCGTACCCAAAGGGTAAAACGGGAACCCTATTACTCAGACTCCGCTGTCCGTCCGTCAGTCCGTCCGTCTGTCTGTCCGTCTGTCACCAGGCTGAATCTCATGAACCGTGATAGTTAGACAGTTGAAATTTTCACAGATGATGTACTTCTGTCGCCGCAATAACAACAAACACTAAAAAAACAGAATAAAATAAATATTTAAGGGGGCTCCCATACAACGGACATGATATTTTTGCCGTTTTTATAGATAATGGTACGGAACCCTTCGTGCGCGAGTCCGACTCGCACTTAACCGGTTTTTTTTAAATAGTTTAACTAAAAATAATTGTAAATACAACGGAGTTACCTATGTTGCGGTAATCAATCATCGCCAGCTCATTTTTATGTCCCCACTGCTGGGGCACGAGCCTTCCCTATGGATGGATAGGAAGAACGGGCCATAAACCACCACGCGGGCCTGGTGCGGATTGGTAGTTTTAACCATTGCTAATGTAACCGGGACCAACGGCTTTTTACGTGCTTTCCGAATCACGGAGGAGCTGATAAGCAGATGATAACACACTTACGCACACTGTATAAGCATAAAGTTGTTCTAAGTTATTCTATAGTTTTGAAGTAGTACACACGCCGGCAGATCAACTTACCCAAGACAGTCAAATTTCTACAATAAATTTTGAACTTTATCGTTTTTATAAATAGTTTGCCTACTTCTTAACTGATCTTTAGTATTTGTAAAAATATTATGATCAGATGTTAATGACGGTAGTTGTTGACATTGAATTGGCGCCTTTGGCTGTCAAAGTAAAAAAAGTAAATAGTGTTGAATAATTTCGGCGGACTGGTTAGAACCACGATAGCTCAATTGGAAAAGCACCTGACCCGGTATGTCAGAAGGGTGCAGGTTCAAATCCTGCTCGTGGAAATTTGTGATGTTGTTGAACAATACATTTATTATTATTATTATTATTGTAATAAGAGGATTTTTCGGAATTCCTTCGGGCTCACAGGATACGGGTGTTAAAGCGAACGATGTCGGGAGTAGTCGCTTTTTCCTACCTGAAAAAGTCTAGTACATACCCCTGCACATCAGAGTATCAAAAACTGCCAAATTTCATTAATAAATATTCAACCATATGCCAAAGACATAAAGTTCACAAAGTCTATTGAGGAAATTTGACAGTTTATGGTAGTCTGATGGGCTGGCGTGTGTACCTAATAAAATAATCTTGCCTTCGTTAGTAGATTAAGAGATTGACGTTATACCAATACATCACCGAGATTATTTCATTGTGACGACGTATATTCTGGGCTTATCTAGTGTTCGTATATTACAATCACCATAATCTTCATCACGTATAACTATATTCTATCAGAGCTATCTCCTACGTGCGGATAAGAAGTTAATGTGTCGGTCAATGGCCCGGTCTTAGAATAATTACGGTATAGAAAGTAAGTCTGCGCACCTATTTTGGAGCCAGACATGGCTCCAAACGCCGTTTTTTCAATGTACACTACGGAGTTACAAGTGTACGCGTGCGTGTCGCCGAGAGCAAGCAAGTAATCGTCACGAAAGTGTGAATCGGTTTAGTGCTTCAGTTTTGACAGAGTGCTTGTATGAAGACTATCTTTCTATACGTAATTATTCTAAGGGCCCGGTGCTAATGTCGTGGGATTATTGAAAAACCAATTACAAGCATTTGTTTTACGCATCACGTCACATCATCACATCACCAGTTCATAATGTCCCCACTGCTGGGCCTTCCTATGGACGGGCAGGGAGAACGGGCCATAAACCACCACGTGGGCCCAGTGCGGACTGGTGGTTGTTAAAGTCACTAATGCAGCCGGAGCAGTACGGAGGAGCTCGAAATGATAAATTTTTGGTCACCCATCCGATGACCGGCCTTTGCGAAAGTTGCTTAACGTCAGCAATCGCAGACTGACTGATCAAGCTAAAAACAAAGAAATCGATCCTACAACGAATCCTCCCTTACGAATGCACGAATGTATGTAGGTAATAGGTATTGAAAAAAACATTTTTTTTTTAGTGTTGTATTTTGCATATAATATGGAACCAAGACCTTTTACTATTTGAGAGAGTGTTGTGATAAGTTGTTTCCTCAAGTTTACACGAACACTAACTACTTACTCATTAAAATGAAATACGTTTAACGAACCGATCCGATCCGAACCCCTCGGAGAATTTAGTAGGGAACGGGGACATGCACTAGTGTGGGATGCCATTACCTCTGATGGTGCTTCGTTTCATACGACTTGAGGAACCCTTTAAGTTTCCAAAAAAGTCAGTCAGACGCTGAAAATGCCGCCTGAGGCAATCGGCAATCTCCCTCCAAAAAAACGTTTTACGAATTTACTCGCGTTTTATTTTACAGTCATATTACTAGTGGCCCGCTCGCGACTTCGTCCGCTTGAAAACACCCATACCCCATGATGGACCCCTATTGCAGCGCCACCTACCGGATCCAATTGTAAATCTAAACTATTCTCGAATACACTTGAACACACACAAAAAATTTCATCAAAATCGGTCCACCGGTCAGGCGTTCATAGTATACTAATCCTATTATAATATTATAAACGCGAAAGTTTGTAAGTATGGATGGATGTTTGTTACTCTTTCACGTAAAAACTACTGAGTGGATTTTAATGAAACTTTCCTCATATACAGACCATGACCCAGACCAGCATATAGGATACTTATTTTTTAAATTTTTTTTTTACTGTAGTCTTCGCTAACGAAGTCGCGGGCAACAACTAGTAGTATATAAAGATTGAGGGTCCGTGGTTATACAGGGTCTGTGGTCACAGGTATAACACCTCAGTGTTATCCGGCTATAGTCGGCACATAATTAATTTATATGCATATTGTCAGTTATTTTTATCGGAAGGGTTTATTTTCTGGTTTGTAATGAGCGTAGGTTTTTAAAAACTGCATGTGTAATAGAATAAGTGTTTGTATTTATCATGAAATGGTGTTGTTATAAACGTTATTATTCAAAAATGTTTTTGTTTTATTTATATAATTTTAACGCAAATTTTGTTGCGATACAAATTACAAAAACACAATGTTGAAAAAATTTCCACGAGCAGGATTTGAACCTGCACCCTTCTGACATACCGGGTCAGGTGCTCTTCCAATTGAGCTATCGTGGTTATCGTGGTCTGACCCGGTATGTCAGAAGGGTGCAGGTTCAAATCCTGCTCGTGGAAATTTTTTCAACATTGTGTTTTTGTTATTATTCAATATTTTAATCAGTGTGTGTGTGTGTGTGTTTATGTATAGGCGTGTGCGTATTCTTAGCAAAGTCAAGTTTATCTATTATAACTTACAACTAATATAACTCTAGTACAACTTTTAAGAGGTATATAACACAGCTGCATAAACTCAGTAGTGTGGCTGGCTGAGATTGCTGTGCTTTCTTAGGCTAAAGATATACAAAACTTTACCTTTATAATCACACCTTTTAGACATAAGCACCTACAAAAGCTGACGTTTGAAATTGTTAACCCTTCCTGAGATATTATGATAGTTCTGCCCACAGACCAGTATAATAGGTCTGTGGTTCTGCATCTTAATATTATCGATATCAAATTTATGCATAAAGATGATTGTGAATGTAAAATTTCTGCGATATGATAGTTTTGCCTCTTAACTATTATGGATATTAAATGTATGCCTAACTTAGAGCATTAAATAGATGCAGATGCCTAAAGATGATTCTGACTTATAAAATTATGGGTTTTGAATTAATGAATTTTTTTAAAGGCCGGCAACGCATCTGCGATTCCTCTGGTTTTGCGGATGGGTGTCCATGGGCGGCGGTGATTGCTTCCCATCAGGTGACCCGACCCGCCTGCTCGTTTGCCTCCTTATAATATTAAAAAATAGATATATATGATTAATGAGTGTGTGCCAAATGATTTTCTGCGAAATGAAGTTTATGCTTTCCGCTGTTATGCATAATAAAATTATGACATAAAAAGTTCTGCGATAAAGGGTAGACCCAGCTACGTTCGTTAACATAAGAACTCCGTATCTATTGTGTGTGTAATAAGGAGGTCGGTGGCATGGCACCGTAGTCATTAGCTCTGCCGAACAATCGCGCAAGTTAAGGTAATAGCGTGGTTTGTACACGGGTGGGTGAGCAAAAATTGCTAAATGCGTGAACTTAAGATGTGTTGTAATTAATAGAATTGGTATTAGGATCGATCTCTTAGTTTTTTTGGAAAACTCAATTAGTTAGTGTATATTTTGTTGATTATCAATAATAATAGTTAGTGATCTCACTTACTGTGCAAAATATGAAGTAGCACATTCACGGTCAAAAACCTTAACTTTTTATCCCTTCCAATGGTATAAAGGGCGCCCTCCGGACGTCTTTAACTTGACTATTACAACTCAAATCCCTACTACTCCGGTGTGAGACAGATTCAATTTGTGTTCTGGTCCGAACAAGCGGAATAGATACAAGACAGTTGGGGCCAACGGCGGCCCTTTAAAAGAGTAAACTGTCATATTTTCGAAATTATTCTTTTGGAATTTCAATTGTTCGATAACGGTTCGACGACGTTTCAAACACCACATGGTATTTTTTTTTACATAATATTGTTTGAACATAAACTTATTTGACGTACAGACGCTTGCACAATAACCTATCCAAAACTGACAAATTTCTTCAATAAATGTCCAACCATATGTCATAGGCATAAAGTACAAAGTCTAGTCCACAATTTCCAACAAAACAATGACAAAACCCCCAGCTTCCGTGTACTATGCAAGCAGTCATGCATTCATTTCAGTAATAGAAACGATTTTTTATGCTTTCTAATATCTGTCAACATCTCTGTATTTCCTTTAAAGCATAGAAAGTTTCATTAAAATTGGCTTATTTGTTTGAAGGAAAACAGAACTTTAAAGTTAGTTTGGGATACGGAAATACAAAATGGCGCTTAAACCCCGAAACGTTCGTACCCTGTATTTATTAGGAAAGGGTTGGTTGGCACTACTGTTCGGGCTCGTCTAATAAGCGGCATGTCACAAAGTTATTTATAGAAACAAATTGTGTTTGCGTGGAAAAGTCGCTAAAAATCGTATAAACACTTCTCAATATACTTTTTAGATTAGTTTTGTTTACTATCGGGAATCGCAATTATAGAATAGGTAGGTAAGTAAAAACATAAAACATTTAACGAAATAAAATATAGCTATTTAACATTTTGTTAAAGAGTAGCTATTTTTTTTAAACAAAATATAATATAGCTTCTCTTTAACAAAATAACATTATTTTTATGTATCTAATATAATTTTATGTTTTATCCTATATAATCTTTATTGCACATTAAAATAAAATTGAATCTAATAAGCTATTTCTTAACAAAAATATAATATAATAACTATCTAAAATATATTATTAAAAGGAGTCCCTTTAGGAATAATTAATTATTAATTATTAATCTCACTTACTGTGCAAAACATGAAGTTATTATTATTATTATTTTAATTCTTTTTATTTTATTTTAATGTGCAATAAAGATTATATAGGATAAAAAAAATAAAAAAAATGTTTTTATGTATCTATCTATACTATTAATAAAGAGGAACTGTTTGTGACTTTGTTTGATTGTGGGGGTAGCCTCTGATAGAATGCTACATTCCCTGCGGGTAACATGGGCTATATTTTATTTAAAAAGGCCTCCTTTAAAATCTCAAATCTACAGGGACGAAGCCGCGAGCGCCCTTGTACACACGCCTGCACATCAACCTAACACAAACTGTCAAATTTCCATTATAGACTTTAAACCTTATGACTAAGGCATATGGTTGAAAATGTATAGAAGAAATTTCACAGTTTTGGATAGGTTGATGTGCTGGCGTCTGTACCTTGTATATTCGTGCTATGTCGTTCCTTCTATTTGTTTGTGTGTGCATAATTTGTGTGTATATACATACATTTGACATGTGTTATTTTGTAAATATCGTTACTTCTATAAAATCTTTGTTTCCATGCGCCCATTCTTCTCCACAGCGAAAACACGTCCTAAATGGACGAATTTGGACGATTCAAAATTGCTTATAAATTGAATTTCATCATCATCATCATCATCTCAGCCAAAAGACAAAGGCCTCCCCCAAGGATCTTAAAGAGAGTTTGTTTGAATAAATAAATATAAGATTTGTCTTTAAAAAAACACAGAGGCCGTACCAAATATATAGACATGATATGAACTCGTTAATGAATGCGACTCCACAGCTTTCGAGATGTCTGCTACAGGCATGTTGGATCAATTTGCCAAAATTGTTTTTACACATTCCTATATGTATATTTATTCTTCAGCCACGTTATTTCTCACTTGTGTTGTGAATTATATGATTGACACATCATGATGCTGTCTTACTCAGAGACGTTAATAAACGTTACTGATAACGTGGTAATTATTGTTTATTGTTATATGTAGAAGTAGTGATAAAAGTGTAAAAATACAAGAAACCGCATTTCTTATGGGAAACGACACAAAAGGCATAAATAAAAAGCATTTAAAGTTTTTCCTAATGCTCGATGATTTAGAAACAAATACCTTTTATACTCATCATTATTTTGACTAAATAAAGTAAAAGTAATAGTGCTTGAGTTAACACAATTTACATATATTGGAATATCAATTCTGACCAATAACTAAATAATTTTACGTTATAATAAATAATGACCACACACCTAGCCAGTCTTTCATTTCTTTCTAAATGTTCGCCTTCGTTTCACGTCTTTTGTAAAGATCTGAGTCACTGATCGAAATACTGAAATCAACCATTTTAATTCGCTCCCGCACATCAGAACTATAGGAGATCTGAATACTGGTAATGAAATGAAAAAAAAATTAGGTTAGGCACAATTATAGTGCACTTATGAAAGTACCTACATGTCTTATAAATAAAGAAAAATAATAAAATAACATGAGTACACACAATAATAGTAATATTATATATAGTAATAAACATTATTATTTTAAGTGACATATCATTTACATATTTATTTACAATAAGACAATTTACTAATACAAAGAACTTAAAACTAAAAACCTTAAAAAATACAATATAATAACTAAAATATATTATTGAAAGAAGTCCCTTAGGCAAGGTTCCGAAGATACTGGCAGCGTCCCCCCTTTGAATAGCTAGACTAATTCTTTGTCCGAGGTAGCTGCCAGCTCGCCGGTCTCCTGTGATGTCGACTAACCTTTTTGCTATTTCCTTAAAAAGCCTTATAGCGCTAGGACCCCACGGACCAAGAGTCTCGACATCGAATGGGACAAAATCATATTAGGACCCCTGTATTTACATGCTTTAGCTTTTTCAGCCGCTTCACAAGCCGCACCAGCTCAGTTGTTGGTTCCAAGTAGATGGGAAGGGGCCAGCGTGTCTGAACAGGTTGCATCCCATACCAGCACCCGGCCCATCTTCCATGGAATCAAACTCATACCGTCCGGTCTCTTGCAATACCAGTCGGCTCAAGTAGACTTGGCACGTTGACGGTGGCAAGGGACCGGCGTATGATACCGTTAAGTGCGGCATGTCTCGAGAAGCGGCCTGCACTTTTTTGGCATAACAGTCCGTGATGTCCTAGCACTACGCTTGTTACTTTTTAATGTTAATTGACGTAAGGCGTGTGATCTAAATTCTATTTTGTTGTATTAGTAGGCAAATAAATTTGTTCTTTATTTATTTATTTATTTATATAAGGTACACTTACAGAATACATAATTATTATATAATTCCTTAAATATTTAGATTAATAGATTCTAATATGTATTCCAATTATTAGTGCACACAACATTCATAATTATAATTGACACTATAATTATTACAATTACCTATTAACTATTTAAAAGATTATAATACAAATTAATTAATAATAAAAAAAAAAAAAAGGATATCAAAACAATGTCAAAAATAATAATAATAATAATTATAAAAATTAAAACAACGACAATAATAATAATTACTTAATTAAAACAAAATTATATAAAACTTATTTCACATACCATTATACCAAAATCTATATTAATACAATAAAAATCAGTGTTATTTGCACTTGATGCAAAAAAAGTCGTAAATTTTCTTCACTTAACATTAAGTGATCTCCAAGGACTTATAATAATAATAATTCTATATTTAGATAATACTCTGCGATCTCAAAAACAGTAAGTCATTCGCTGTAATACGAAATCAATTTGTTTGCTGGTTCGACCCGGGCGTTCCATAATTGGTTTGACCCTTCACTTGAGACCTTGTGTTATTTATGTCCTCGCTAGCTTCGCAGCCTACTCCGTTTGTATTAAATTCAATTCAGAATTATGAAATTATTTTAGTAACTCAACTCATGAAACCTGATTTAAAAAAAAATATCATAAAACGATACATAAAAAATCTGTGTGCCTATGTTGTATAATGTTGTGGAACCTTGTAACCGTTAGGAAGAGCTCGATGGTGGTTAACGCGCTTGGTCTGTGATTGCTGAAGTTAAACGACTTTCGCAAAGACCGGTCGCCGGATGGGTGACCATAAGTTTATCATCTCGGGCTACTCCGTGTTTCGGAAAGGTCCCGGCTGCATTAGCAGTCGTTAACAACCACTAATCCGCACAGGGCCCGCGTGGTGGTTTATGGCCCTTTCTCCTTATTCTCGAAGGCCTCGAGAATTATTCTCGATTATTTTCCCAGCAGTGGGCGTTCGTGATGTAGTTTAGCAGTTTAATCACCGGTATCAGACTAAACGGTGGGGTACGTATTATTGTACCTGATTCGGTTTGTGGTAAGTCCTGAAGTACCTAACTAAAAAAAACAACAAAATATCTTAGCTTCAATCTTGTTCCACCAGGTTCTTCGAGAGTTGAGAATAAAATTGCAAAGCCTTATAAGTTATAGTCTAACTGACAGAACATACCAACGCTTTTAGAGTTGTTGTTTGCGGCAGACTAAACAGATGGTTACAAACCAAGCGTACTTAAAACCAACAACCAAACCAAAAGTGAGTGTGAAAGCTGAATGTCTATTAGTGAGTGATTATTATTATTAGACACACAAGCTAGGAATCAAATTTGAAACCTTTTGATGTGAAACCTATAGTGGTTTTATCACTACACCACAGAGCTTTACTAAAGCAAAAGCTCATTTCAGCCATTAACATTCCCGTTGTCACACGAAGCGCGCTTTTACGCTCCGTTGCAAAACGTTATTCGTTTTAGCGATTTAGCAAAGCCTATATCTCATGGCTGATTTATTAGGTGTATGCGCGTCTGGTGCGCATAAGCAAGCAGCAGTGATCATACATGTAAGTACAAAATATTTAATAATAAATTAAATTTTTTACTTTTTTTATTTTCAAGTGCTTAGTTGCTGCACTGAAGCTAAATTAAATATTTATAAAATTTTATAAAATACGTCCACCCGACCCAGCCATGAATCGGACCTGGGTCTTCCGCAATCCGGGTGGCTGCACTGACCGCTATGCTACCGGCAAGGCTGACGTAAGCGCTGAATTTTGTCACTGCTTTTTAATGTTGTTGAGTGCTTTTTAGCGGCACTGAGCGCCATCTATCCAACGGTCGTTGCAACCGATGGCCATGCAGATTCATCTTTGCAGATGAAATACCACAAATTTGATAACATAACGCTTTAGTAAATTTTTTACTTTTTTTTTTATTTTCAAGTGCTAATTGCTGCACTGAAGCTAAATTAAATATTTATAAAATTTTATAAAATACAGTGAAAAATTAAACGCCCACCCGACCCAGCCAGGAATCGAACCTGGGTCTTCCGCAATCTGGGCGGCTACACTGACCGCTATGCTATCGGTAAGGCTGACGTAAGCGCTGAATTTTGTCACTGCTTTTTAATGTTTTTGTGAGCTTTTCAGCGGCACTGAGCGCCATCTATCCAACGGTCGTTGCAACCGATTAAAGGTAAAACAAATTAAGGTAAATAATTATGTCTTAATAACTCTGCATACAAGATTTAACATCGAAAACTCTTTGGGTCTTTCATTTTTACCACACCTTCCTGTTACACGTTGTATATTTGGATCTACATAATAGATGTAGGCGCATGCTGCGTTCACGCCCGCCCGAGTTTTGCCAATAAACATTGCATCACTATAACTGTGTGTTTCAGCTTTTAATATTGTACTGAAGCCTGCTCATCAAATGTCCAACTATATTCCATAAATACATTAAGTTCAAAGTCTATTGAGGAGGTCTATATGAGGCTGCCTGATGTGCAGATGTCTTTTTTATTCTGAGAGGCGTGTGTACATTTAGGATACCATGGACCAATAATATAAAGTCCATGAGGATACTAATGACTCAAACATACACTTTGGTAAGGCACAACTAGTAAAGAAAAGGTATGAATCGTTATAAAATAACAATTTGTAGGATACCAAATCGAAATGTTGAATACATTTTCATTCAATGAAAAAAATTCCTGCAACATGTAAAAGCTATTTAATAATGAAAATTCTTTTAGTGCTTTTATAAATTTTGCTATGATAATTTGTCGTTGAACGTGAGCGGGTATTTTATTATTAATTGAATGTGCCATTGCAAAGGGGCTAGAATGAGTGGATTTTAATATCATTGAGATTATTAAATATCTAAATATTAGGTTTATGTTAGTGAAAGCCCATAACTGTCCCCATGCTGGGCAAATCTAAAATAATACTAATCATCATCGCCAGCTCACTTGATTTCCCCAATCAGCATATCCCCACTGCTGGGGCACGAGCCTTCCCTATGGATAGGGAGAACAGGCTATAAACCATCATGCGGGCCCAGTGTGGATTGGTGGTTGCAAACAACTGCTCATGCAGCCGAGACCAGCGGCCTTACGTGCCTTCCGAAACACAGAGGAGCTCGAGATGATAATTTTTTGTCACCCATTCAATGACCGGCCTTTGCGAAAGTTGCTTAACCTCAGCAAACGCAGACCACGTTCGTCAATTATCGATCGATAGCGCCATCGATCTCATCATCATCATCATCATTATCAGCCTACTCTTGGACATCGGCCTCTCCAAGTGCACGCCACTGAGCACGATCCGCGACTACTCTCATTCAGCTCTTGCTAGCCACCTTGCGAGGATCGAGCTAATAATGAAAAATGATACTAAGTAATAAAAAAGTGTACCAATTAGAACTGAAAACGAAAGACATAAAGCTGCTTTCGGTGCCGGCTGCGAGACTGAGAGCGTACTAAAAATACCATAATAATATGGCAGTACGCAGTTATATAGGTCTCGCGATATACCTGTAAGAAGAATAACGACTACGCCGTAGACGCTGCGATGCTACGCACGTAGCGACTACAATCAAACTGTTTTTGAACACGTTCAAAAGCCGTAGCTGGGCCGTAGCTTATTAATGTGGAGTTAGAGATAAGATAGCCAGTTCCTCATTAGTTCTAGGTGCCGGGTGAGTGAGATTTTGCCGAGTTTGTTTCCACCAAGTCAAACAATTCCCCGTTTTGAAATTAAAGTTTTTTTAAATATATATTATACGGGTAAGCTCAGTGCCTTGATTCACCTGATGTTAAGTGATGATAAGGCCAATGATGGGAGCGCTTTTCACCTGGGATCCTTAACTAGTGAGGCACTGGCTATCTTATCTCTAGCTGCCGGAACACAACAATGCTACAAACATTGATGTTATGGCGACATATTTAGATAAGATGGTGGTAGCTAGCCAGGCGGACCAATAAGCCCTACCTACCATCAACCAATCTAATTACACAAACATGTGGGAATCGAACCCGGGACTTTTGGGTCTAAACCACTAGACCACAGAGTCAGTTAAATCAGGTAGTAAAAGACGAAATTAAAACTGCGTTGTCAAAAGCGTATTGGTTGTTGCTTTCCGACATCAAAATGGACCGACGACAACATGTTTGTTTTCTTGCAGTGTGAAGCTAGACTCTAGTATTTATAGAATTTGGTTGGCTACTTGCTTACTGTGCCAGAATTCACTACATACTATTAGAAATAAACATTTTAAGATAGATAGATAGATATGCGACAACATCACATACATTGTTCTGATCCCAAGGTAAAGCACTCGTTTCATGGAAATCCGAAACAACGACGGTACTACAACCACTCAGACCCAACACATTATCGAAAAGTTCGTTTTCGGCATCGACTCGACCGGGAATCGAACCTGGGACCTCAGAGTTACCGCCGCCCAAAGTCCGGCGTGCAAGCCACTCGGCTACGGAGCTCGTAAGATATTATTGTACTTCTTGCTATTGTTTGAAGTTGTAAGAGACGGAATGTTTTATTTTTAATTAACGTTACTTTAACGAGAAGGTATTTAGTGACTTTAATGAGTATTTTTGCAAGTCATCTCAAGTTCATGTTTATTCTATTTATTATATTAGAGATTTATATTACGTGATTGTGTAACTTTTACATAATACTAAATAATATTATTATGAAATACAGAAAACATCATGCTCACCAGCTAAAAACATTACCAATGTACTGTTTGCGTAGTTTGCGTCTGTTTGCATATAGGCTTGTGTTAAAAAGCGTACCAAAAATGTGTCAATTTTACTACCAATAAAATTCAAAACGCTTACCAAAATGGATAAATGATCACCAAATTGTGTTTCCTAAAATATTATAAAATGAATACAATTTATATTTTTATTAAATGCCTTATAAATATATGAATACCTTTTAACTGCATTTCAGACCAAATATGTTATATTGTCACCAAATAAATAATACCAATATTTTATGCCTCGAGTTTCAATTTGGTAAATATTGCTTCCTGTTGTCTAATAAAAAAAAATCACGTGACCTACAGGAGTAGGGCAGCTAGTATCCTCAATCATTTGAATAATAGTGTAAAAACAATATTTGGTGAGCATTAATTCATTTTGGCAAGCAAAATGTGTGTATACACACATCAGAATAATTGTACCCCAACCCCCCTACCCTAATATATTAGGGTATAAAAATTATTTTGGTGAGCACTTAAAATGTACCCTTTTATTATTATTATTAAACAGACAGGCAGTTGAGACAACCGGTCTAGCCTGTATCCTGTATTATCCTCATTACAACCTTTTTATAATTTTAAATGTTTGTCTAACCTGCTTTTAAATTGGTTAACGCTTTATGCTTTCTTCAGGCAATCTGTTCCAGGCTTCAAATACTCTGCTGCTAAGAAAGTACTTATGTGGGTATTGTATTTTCGCCATTCAATTACGCGACTTTCGCAATGAATAAATTAAGAACTCTTTCTTAACATACTTCGTTTCGGATTTCTTTTTCTACCAAGTTTTTACTTTTAGAAATGGAAGTTTTTATCGATCGTTATTGTTTTGATGTTGTGTTTTATTTAACATCAACAAAATGTTTCTTTTCCCTACTTTTATTGACGTCTTTTAATATTAATTATAAAGTCTATAATCTTTTGTGTAACGTTCTATGTAGGTTTTTCAATTAAGGTTGAACTTCAAAGTTCAGGTAAAAGTTTTTGTGACAAACAAAATCGTCAAGTACTTAATTTATGAATGTTCCAAAGTTGCAAGTCTGTCGGGTTCTGAAATATTTGCACATTCATATCCGTTGAAGGCTAAACTTTATTTTCATCGTCATAAAGCTCATATTGTCAGCCACCTTACATGGATGTGTAATAGCAGTGTACATGGATGTACAAAGGCATCAGGAAGTATGAGGCCATTTGAATTGTATCGATCCCTTCTCGCAGTTCGTTTTATTGCTGCAAACGGATACGGCTGGAATAGGGAGTACTACCGGCCGATAGGTTACTCATCACTATATACATACATAGATACAAAGATGAACTATGAACTCATCGCTCTATACATACATGATTGTTATAGACACGATAAAGTATCAGTAATAAAACTCTAACTCGGCCCCGAAATGTGTCGTTTGAGTCGTAAACATGTAATCTTCACGTTTTAATAGAATTTCTTGTATTTCTTACAGTGCATCTATTTTCTTAATGTCTCTCGGCAATCTTTGTGATTCGGCTGTCATCGGATTTCTATTAGTTATAGAGTATATACAGTTGCTACCACTTCTTTAAAAACAAAACAACAAAAGACTACGTTGTTCAGAATTCCATTTTTTATACACGATAAATGTAATGATTAATGGACGTGGAAATTTATATTCGGTTGCATTCAGAAATGCGATGATTGCTGAGAGACATCAGAAAAAAGAAGCACTGCACATAGATTTTTCACAATGCAGTAGTAGAAATAAACAGTGCATAGGGAGACATTGTAAAATATGTTATTCGCTTTATGAGAGACGATCTTCTTCTCGTGTCAGCGACATGGACGTCACCTTGTTCTTCCTGATCAGAAAACTGCTGCGTCAACAGCCCTGTAGCCTCAATTAAATCGTCCCCCTTCGTTCAGGGGGATGAGTTAGCTCGTAGAGCAAATCAGCAATATCTCCTCCGGCCTCCTTCGTAAGTACCAACGAAACCTATGTAGGTATACCTATTGGTTTTGAGGTTTTCCTACATAGGTAACCATACACTACACCACAGCGTCAACAAATAAAACATCCCTCTATAAAAGATGATAATAATTACGTAAAGATAAACTGTCCCATTGCTGGGCAAAATTGTATAAATAGAAATTATAAATGATAAGGATCTTCCCCCCAAACCCGTCGAGTATCAGGTTAAGAGTAGGACGTTACTGAAATATCACGCAGTCTTCTTCAGAGACTTTGGAAAGCGACGTCGCACTGTTTTGTTTCACTTGCACTTCGTCATCTTCATCTTCATTAGCTCATTTTTTTAGGTCTCTACTGCTGGGGCCATAAACCACCACGCGGGCCCAGTGCGGTGGTTGTTAACGACTGCTAATGCAGCCGGGACCAGCGGCTTCACGTGCCTTCCGAAGCATGGAGGAGCTCGAGATAATACATTTTTGGTCACCCATCCCATGACCAGCTTTTGCGAAACTTGCTTAACTTTAGCAATCACAGACCGAGCGCGTTTTCCATTGCACCATCGAGCTCAAAATGTATACAAAATATATGAATTTTTTAATTGCCTATAACTTTCAGCTTAGTGGACAACTTGATAAGTAGTTCTATACTGTTAAAATGCAAATTCTAATTATCTTCGCTTCTAAACTAGCGTGTGCCACGCCCCTAAAGTCTGGATCGAGCTCGACAAAATCACCATTGCAAACCTAGATACTCGCTTTCCAGAAACGTCGCGTAAAGGATATCCAGACAAAACAAACAAATGCGGTGCGACTTCGCGATCCAGGCAGTTTAAAAAAGCTAAAGGAATACACTTTTGAATGCAGCAAATGAGGGTTTTCTAAAACTAGTTGCTTAACCTCAGCATTCGCAGACCGGGCGCGTTAACCACTGTGCCATCGAGCTTCTCAATTTGCTCCTCAACTTGCATTTGTGAACACGTAATTATTACACATTATTATTCGTTAAAACACACATTTTAGTATTATTAAAAAGATACTGCAAACATGTCTCTTCACTTTCCCGCCCAGAAGTTTGTTACGTGTTGTTAGTCGTACTTTTAATGTTTTGGAATTAATTATTCTCGCTCTAAACATCGCCATTGTTTAAATTACAATTAAGCACCTACGTGGCACTATTCCATTTCTAATAGAAGTGAACTCATTAATGTCTTTGTTCTGTGGAGGCCCGAAGCTTCCAATCTAAAAGGAATAAATTAACTTTGTAATATCATATATGAGAGTTTGAGTTGGTGGTCCTACGGCTAAATTAACATTTCAAAGGAGCTTTCATTTGTTTTAGGGACAAAAAAACTAACAATTTTTTTGTATCTGCTTTGAACTAGCCTCTTTGAACTGGTCTAGTAGGTAAAACCACCGGTCTCAGAGGCCTCCCGGGTTCGACTCCAAGCGCTTACATGTTTTTGGACTCGGTTTGGTTGGTGGCCTGTCTGGAGCTAGAGATAAGATAGCCAGACAAGCTCAGTAGTTGGAATTCAGGGTTTTTTTATCTTACGAGTAAGTACTTGGCCTTCATCTCACCTGATGTTAAGCGATGATAAGTCCGAAGGTGGAAGCGCATTCACCCGAAAGCCTCAACTACTGGAACACAAAAATGCTACAAACGTTGATGTTATGGCGACATATCTAGACAAGATGTTGGTAGCTAGCCAGGTGGACAAAGCCCTACCACCAACCAAACCGAGTACACAAATCCTGTACCCCACGCTGGGAATCGAACCCGGTACCTCTGGGTCTAAACCGTCGGGCTTAACCATTAGACCATAGAGGCGGTTAAAAAAGGTGAAATGCGCCTCTGCTTTCTGCCTAAAATATAAAAAAAAATGCCAAAAAGAGGTTACATAAACGGTGAGCAAATGTTTTTTTTTCCTTTAGTTGATGGCTTCGTGCGATTAGAACATTTAGCCAGTGTCAAAGCAATTTTTCTTACAAGTAATACATAAATATACAATATTTCCTTCCAGTATGATGATGATGTATGATAATAGAAATGAGAATTGAGAAATAATATACCCCCCAACCCCTCCAGTATCTCAGTAAAGATGTGGGGCTTTACTAAGTCCTGACGCAGACTTCTTGAGAGAATTTGAAAAGTGACGTTGCACTGTTTTGTTTCATTTGCTAACACTCATGCACACTCACGAACACATAACGGTTAATAATCCACCTTTATTTCACATTAATATTCGATATAACACAAATTTTAGAAAATAAAACAAAACCGCAGTCATGACTCTTCACTTTCCCGCCAAGAAGTCCCCTGAAGAAATGTTTGTAGGTAATTCAAGCTAGTTTTTTTTTAATAGATATCAAGGTACAACGTATCTTGGTTTAAGAAAAATGAAACCGGAGCAATCAATCAATCAATCAATCTCAAAGTAACTATAACAAAAAAGGTCAAATACTAACAAAATAAGTCCCAATACACGTGTGCCGCTATCATAAGGGAGTTTACACATTGTGCGGCTGACAAATTTTGTACAAATAAAATGTAAAAAAAATAAGTTCCTTTTTCGAAACTCAACATTCAACAGTGTGGCAGACTTTGTACTATAAAATATACTTAATATATGGGTCCATATTGGCTCTCCTAATTTTTTTTACCCGAAATTTTTATTTCTACCAATTTGTAATCCGAATGATCATTCTACCTAAAACTTTTCTTCCTAAGTTTTTATTCATACAATTTGTAGTATACTACAGACTTCATGTTTCCGAAAATTGTAATTAATAATATCACTAATGTAAATATATTTAAACTCCTACTGTTGTTTTTAATAACGCATAAACATAATTTCCATAATATTTTTACTAATATTCATAAAGAAAATAATCATTTACCCAGTGTAATAAAAATTGTATGTGACCGTGTAGATGATGATATTTATTGCTTTTATGATTGAGGGTATACTTTACTTAACGCACTGAGTTGCGTCTATTGCTAATTTCATGTCGGTGTGTTATCAATACGAGGCGTGTTTGATTTAGCTACTGTTGATCTGGGTGAAGGTTTGTAGACAAATGTAAAGTGATGTATTTAATGTGGAAAACGCCCTCTAGTCGCTTCGCTCGCTCGGCTCGTGCGCTGTGTTCATGTCAACCTAACCCGCTCATCGCTTCGCTCCTCGCTAACCTAATGCGACGAGCAGGTAAGGTTTTCATAAATGTGTACCTATGAAAACATATACCTACTTGTAATGTAGAATCACAATGGTATAATTATATGCTAATCATGTTATGTAAAAATAACCAAAACTGTAAAAGTTAACCAAAATTAATGTAATTAATGTATAATGTTGATTATTATAAATAAAAACAATTCTCAATAAAAAAGATGACTTTGAATAATAGTGTAAAAGACGGTTATGATGAGAAAATATAGGAAAACAAATAATAGAATAGTATAGTATAGTAGATATAGTACAATAGATGTTTATTGCTACTGACATTATGAAGTTGAATGATTCGGAATTATGAACATTAGAAACAGGGTAGTTAGGAATTGTGATTTTTAGGATGAAAAATGTAAGGAAGAACATTTTCGGTGTTCCAATTATCGGAGTTGAAAATTTAGGTGAACTTTGGGGCACCCCTTATATATATATTATAAAAATGAAATGCTTTATTCCTTTTGGACTACAATCCGTTTATAAGTCCTACAGGGCAGGAGATCTTGTACGGCAGGAAACTCAACAAGGGCATTTCTTTCCTCCCTTTCTTTATCAGCGTTAAATATTGGAAAATGCCGTCCCTTCCTGTCATAGAAGGACACTTTCTGTTACAAATAAATGTAATAAACCCCTAGATATCGGTAACGGATGTGTTGGTAATGTGATAAAGTTGCTCATAAAATATATTTATAAAATTCTATTTGAAGAACTAAAATAATCGGCAATGCAAACTTTTAGTTTAAATATCTTTTATTACTAAAAAATTCAATACTGTGTGACACACTAACTTGTCTGAAGTTTACCTCAAAAAAATAAACATTTTATTAATTTAAAATACTTTTCATTTTACAAAACACAACATACGAAGGGTGTTCAATAAAAAGTAATAATGGCATATAAACTCCTTGGACAATAAAAAAAGTAAAATACTGGCAGGTAAAGCCCAGACATTAGATAAAATAAAAAAAATAAAAATTATTGATTTTTTTTTCGTAATTTCAAAATAGAAGTCATTTGTTTTCGTCGTGTCTGAGCGTGGTACGCAAAATGGATAAAATTTCAATTCGCGCCGTAATAAAATATCTCTGCCTGAAAAACTTTACTACTGAGCAAATAAATCTAGACTTGAAAGGAACATTAGGGGTTAATGCTCCTCCGTATTCTACGGTTGCGCGGTGGTGTGCCGAGTTTTAGAGATGACGAACTTCAACTAAAGACGACCCGCACTCGGGACGCCCTACGACAGCAGTTACCGAACAAATGATAAAAAAGTTGAAAAAAATTGTTTTGGCAGATCGTCTTGTTACTGTTAGTTTTGTAGCTGAAGAACTAAAGATTCGATAGGAAGTATTCATATGAACATTTGGGCATGAAAAAAGTATCAGCGCGCTGGGTGCCTATAGAATGCTTACAGACGAGCATAAACAAACAAGACTGAGGATTTCTCAAAACAATTTGGAATTGTTACAACAAGATCCTGACCGATTTGTGGCTCGCTTCGTAACTATGGATGAAACGTGGCTCCACCATTACGATCCTGAAACGAAACAAGAGTCCATGACTTGGAAGAGGCCGTCATCTCCAACGCCTAAGAAGTTTAAGGCATTTCCATCCGCCGGTAAGATTGTGGGCTCTCTTTTCTGGGACAGCCGGGGGGTGATAATGATTGAATACCTCAATCATGGAGCCACTATTACGGGGGCCTTATACGCAGAACAAATAAAAAAGTGCGTCAAGAAATACGCGAATAAAGTTGTGTTGTTTCACCAAGATAACGCCCCCGCACACAAGTCCCGAGTTGCGATGACTGCTATCCAAGATGCTGGATTTGAATTGATGGAACATCCTCCATACTCACCTGACCTTGCGCTTAGTAAAAGTGATGCCGCCGTACATGATTTTTTAAGCGATCAAGATGAAGATTTTTTCAAGAAGGGAATCTTAGGATTAGGAAAACGATATACCAAGTGTATGAACCTCAAAGGTGATTATGTCGAAAACTAAAATAACAATAAATAATATACAACTGCTTCATACTCATTATCACTTTTTATTGAGCACCCCTAGTACATACATACATACATGGTTTTGTAACTCGTAACGGCTAACTTTTATGATAAGTTTTTTAGAACCTCTGTTGTGGGAAATACTTCTAAGATGAAAGCTTAAAACATTTTTTATGATATTTTTTCCATTCTGAGACTCACTCTTACAAGATTTTGCTTACTCGCTTTACTTTACATTAGGGCGCGTAACGACACACTACGACTTATGTGTTAGGTCCCTTACAACCTCCCATGTCCTTGTGTTTTCTAATAACAAGGAAGGTAATAGCTACTTTTTGTAATCGAAGCCGACCGATGGCTCGGGGATAACAACACGTGTACCGTTACAACGGCACAAATAGAAATATGTCGCTTTTGCCGGACCGGGATTTTTGTTCTCTCTCTCTCTCTCTCTCTCTCTGTCCTTCTCTCTTTCTATCTTTCTTTATCTCCCCCCATCGGGAAAACTTGAATGCTCTATTGTCATCATACTTGTGAATAGGTGTTGCAAATATTATGTTATATCTGTACAGATACCTACATATCAACCTATCCAAAACTATCAAATTTCTTTAATAAATGTTCAACCGTAATGTCTTAGACATTAAAGTCAAAGTGCCTTACAAATAAACAAAGAATGTGGTCCGAATAGCTATTCCGTGTTTTAAAGAAAGAAAGAAATTATTTATTGACGATCACACAGACATAACAAAAAAAACCAATGAATAAGAAAACATTTAAAAAATAATAATAAAACTTATAAAATTAATAATTATTGAAATGAAACAACTTTTACGGATCGACTCGCGTTTATTTTTCAATGTGTAGTGTTCGCGTAAACTTTAGAAAACAATATTAATAATTATATAACAATAAGGAAGGATGAGTGTGTGTAAAGGTCAACTAGGACCCTGCCTCAGCTTTGTGCCGTTGCGGTGCTGAGAAACAAACACCACCACAACGACGCTGGTATTCTGACAGGGCCTATGGTGAGTGTTGTGGTATTGTGTGTGTGCGTGTACATATAGAGATGATATGATATGTTTTGTCTATTTTACTCTAATTTGAAATGACGTTTACATGACAGGAACAAAACACGGAATAGCTATTCGTACCATATTCTTTGTTTATTTGTAAGGCACAAAGTCTATTAAAAGGAAATTGAACAGTTTGTGGTAGTCTGACGTGCAGGCGTGTCTACATTGAGGGGTAGAACAATATGAAACGATGGGCAGTAGCGGAAGCGCTCTAAAAAGCGCTTTTTCTATCAAAAAAGTAGCTTAGATTATGCCATATGAGGGCAACAGCATTCCGTTCTCAAAAAGACCAGTGATCGACACTTTAAGCAATACTTTAACTTTAATTTTCGTTCGACACAGTAAAAACCAAAAAATAACATACAATTTAATTGAAATTTAACGGGATGACAACTGTCTTAGCTAGGAAGCAGGAGGTCTGTGTTCAATTGTCGTTAAAGTTTCGCAACAAAATTTGCGTTAAAATTATATAAACAAAAACAAAAACATGTTACAAATCAGTTGCTGACCGTATTTTTTTTTTAATATTTGCGGGTAAGCACAGTGCCTTGATCTCACCTGATGTTAAGTGATGATAAGGCCAATGATGGAAGTGCACTTCACCCGGATCCTCAACAAGTGAGGCACTGGCTATCTTATATCTAGCTGCCGGAACACAACAATGCTACAAACATTGAAGTTATGGCGACATATTTAGATATATGAGATGGTGGTAGCTAGCCAGGCGGGCAAACAAGCCCTACCACCAACCAAACCGAGTACACAAACATGTACCCCCCGCTGGGAACCCGGGACCTCTGTGTCTAAACCGGTGGTCTTAATCACTAGACCACAGAGGCGGTTAAAAATTACGTCGAGCACTGGTACCACTACATAACTAATGGTTAGGTTAGGTTAGGATACATGCACTTGGAGAGTCGGAGGTCCAGCTGTCGACTACGAGTAATATATATATATATAAAACTCCTGTGCGTGTGTATGAAATTGAACTCTTTCTAAACGGCTGGACTTATTTGGTTGAAATTTTGTTGTGCGTGTTCAAGTGGATTCGAGAATGCTTTAGATTTACAATTGGACCCGGTAGGTGGCGCTGCTATAGGGGTCCATCATGGGATACGGGTGTTCTTAAGCGGACGAATGATTTGTTTGCTTTGTTTTCATGGAAACTGTCAAAGCGGTACGAAGTGCGCCGTTCAGCTGGAAGACTGGTGCCTGAAATGGATTGAGACAATCTGTTATACACGACACCAGGTACCCATCTCCAAGACAGTTACATTGCAAGTTAAAGAGGAAACACTGTACGTAATTATATATGTTTAGTAAAAATATCAGCAGTTAATTAATTATTACCTAATTCATTAAGTAATAAAGTCTCAAATATAGAGGTGAGATGATGATGAGGTTACATAAAATAAAAATATGATATAAGAACAGTTTCCGTGGTGCTACCGTCACTACATAGGCTGTGGCAGTCTGCGGACGGGATTTTGTAATAAATAACGCACTGTATTTGTCGACCGCGCCTAGACATAGTTCTGAAGCGTTCAATAAACCACTTTATGGGCGAAACAGAAAATTTGGCTCCAAAACTTTATCTTATAATTAAATGTACACACGGCGGCAGCTCAACCTACCCAAATCTGTCAAATTTCTCCTATGAATATTGATCCTTATAACCAAACGATAAAGTTCAAAATTGATTGTGAAAATTTGACAGTTTTGGGTAGGTTGATCTGCCGCCGTGTGTACATAAATGTTCTCACAATTATGATTTGTAAAAATTTAGTTAGAGTAATTATTAAAAGGATTATTATTTGACGACCTCCTTGGTCGAGTGGTTTGTACACCGGTTTTCATGGTGTCGCCATCTCTGAGGTCCCGGGTTCGATCCCCGGGCAGATCAATTTAGAAATTAATGTTTTTCTAAATTGTCTCGGGTCTGGGTGTTTTCTATGTATAATAAGTATGTATTTAAGTATTTTAAGTATGTTTATCCGTTGTCTAGTAACCATTTTAACGAGTTTCATAACGAAGCTTCTCTTGGGCTAGATAATTGGTGTGAGTGTAGGAATTTTTTTTTTTTATTTATAATTAGCTTTTTTGTTGTTTTTAAGTTACTGGATATTTTGGCTCAGTTCCATAGGCCATGATCACTGATGTACGATAGTGGCGCAAGTCTTTGACAGGAGCCAGTGATAACCTTTTTAAATATAAGGGGTCGGGAACTGATTTTAGTCTTTAGCGACAATTAAATACCGGCCGCCTTCTCCCTTGTTGTCATCCCGTAATATTTTAATTAATGTTATTTTATAGCGACGGAAAATATGTCGAACACACGGCGTAAAGGGTTGAAAACTGGTGCCATTACCTGCTGTAGTTACTGCGGGTAGATACTCTACATACCATCATGGGCGGGCTGCGGACACCAGTTTTAAACTGCTCTCGCGGACCAGCCTGACTTACAACCTGGACATTTTCAAGGCAAGAGTGAACAGGCATTACCTAGGCAAGTATGCTATACCTTAGGCCGCATCATTACTTACCAGGTGAGATTGCGGTCAAAAATTTGCCAATAAAAAATATTAAAAAAACAGTCCCCCTAGCTTTGTAGTCTCCCCTATAACACCAGGGGGATAATCCCACATATAGCCGCCGCGACTGCCAGCGCGCCGGGTATTATGAGCAGACCTAACAGTCGGATACACATTTGGTCTGTGGTCGGACTACAGCAGCAGAATCTAATGCTATTTTTTCATAGATACGTTGGCAAATGACTCTGCTATATCTAATGTTAAATAGAACAGAAGCAGAGTCCAGATGCGGGGACAGTTAGTGGAGCAGGATTGTGTCTAGCCGCCCTCACCTTGCAGACCCGAAAGTTGTTGAAACTAAACTACTGAATCTTAACTTTCACAGAATATCGGCGTGAAACAATGGCACTCGTTGCTGTTAAGTTTCGTCCGGTGAGTGAAAGTACCGGAGGCCCATCTCTCACCCCTCCCCCCTCCTCAAGATCCAATTCCTTCCTCAAGGCCGGCAACGCATCTGCGATTACTTTGGTTTTGCGTATGTCCATGGGCGGCGGTGATTACTTTCCATCAGGTGACCCGCCTGCTCGTTTGCCTTCTATTGACATAAAAAAAAAGAAAGAAAAAGACCATTTTTTTGGGAGAATTTGAAAAGTGACTTTTTTCTAGGTACTTTGTTTTTATTTCAGCTGCATTCATGCACGTTCAAGAATACTTAACAGTTATTTAAGCCGCTTTTTCGCCAAGTAGTCTACTCCCCTAGTCATAATTGTCTCAGAGTGAGGCAGTTTGACAGTTACCTTGAACTTCAGAAGTACCATTATCTTTATGAAGTTACCTTTCCTTTCTCGCTCTTTTCAACTCGATACTTTTGCGTTCAGACACAACTTTTTAATTGTGAAATTAACTCCTTGGTTTCGGATTTTTCGATGCATAACCCGGGTTGTTGATCGATCGCTTTTGCCCAGCTGTGGGACAGTTATAGGTTGTTTACTTTACTATAGGATTATATAATTATAAATAAGATCACAATGTGGAACGAGTAATTATTAAGACAATACCAAATGTAGAGTCGATTTGTTTTCAATAATAAAGGTCTTTGCCCAGCTGTGGGAGAGTCCCAGCATACCCAGTATTATGATTGACCGATTTGGAACAAATTATTAGCAGCCTTCTTGTTTTTTGCTGTATGAATATAAAAGTAATAGTGCTTTTCTCATATAAAAGTCCTTTCTTTCTTTCTAAATTTTCTCTTCTTCAATATAACCGAGCTTAACTTAAACCATTGCTGAATCATTAACCCAGGCTTAAAGGTGAAACGCGCACATTCTTTTATCACACCAATCCATTCCATTAAAACTTTCTTCTCTCGCCACAGAACCTATTTATTAGAGAATTTAAAGCCTTCAAACCCTAGTTCATTATGGTAAAACATTTTTCATCATTAATTTGTTAGATTCTAATTTCGCTGGTCTTGTGGTTCTCATTAATCAAAGCAACGTTACCTCTTTCTTGAGCTTTCTTATTAAATTAAATTGTATACTATTTTTAAAAACATTATTTATCTAGATCCCACAACATTATGATCAAAATTTATAAATTTTGCATCATTATTAGGAACACAACGTTACTAATTGTATGTATTTCATTTAATTGCATGATTAATCATGACATTGTATGGTATGCACATATATTTAAATAGTTAAGTTAATATCTTGTACACACACTCAGACAGTCACTTTTTTACTCCATATGATTCGTCTTGACGAGTACTTTGTTGCTAGATATGTCATATAGTTAACGTTGCGCCTCAGGTGAACCCTGTTGTACTGAAGCCCTTATCCCTCTACAAAAATAATAAAAAGTTAAAAATAAAATTAAAAGGAAAAAAACTTTTTAAAAACAAGCTTTTTAAAATAAAACTAAAGACTTCACTTTGGACTTCTTGGCGGGAAAGCGAAGAGTCATGTCTGCGGTTTTGTTTTATTTTCTAAAATTTGTGATAAGTCAAAATTTATGTGTAATAATGGTGGATTAGTACCGTAAAGTGTTCGTAAGTGCGCATGAGTGTTGGCAAATGGAATTAAACAGTGCAACTTCACTTTTCAAATTCTCTCAAGAAGTCCGCCCGAGGAATTAGAAGCCTCACATCTTTACTGAGATACTCGAGGGGTTGGGGGGTATATCATTTCTCACTTCTCATTTCTATTATCATCCATCATCATCATACTGGAAGGAAATATTGTATATTTATGTATAACTTGTAAGAAAAAATACTTTGACACTGGCTAAATGTGCTAATCGCACGAAGTCATAAACTAAAGGAAAAAAAAAGACTTCACTTTCCCACCAAGAAGTCCTAAGGACACGTCCGTCGCAACCACAGATCTACAATCTACACTTAAGTCTGTGGAGATTATACTCTGGTGATGGTCTACGGACGCAGATTAAATAATAGTGACACGCAACCAATGCATGAAGCTATAGATATAACGCAACCTTCGTACGCATTAGTGCATTAAAATCCTTTGGCATAAGCAAACATGCCAGATGCACTCAGTAGTCAACGCGACGAGGTGTCCGATTTTCTAACCGAACACGCCGTCGACGTTTTTCTAGTACAGGAAACGTTCCTAAAACCATCCATCCGAGACCCTCGCATGGCTAACTACAACCTTGTCCGTAATGATAGAGTCGGCCGCGGTGGCGGCACTCTTATCTATTACAAGCGGTCGCTTCATTGTGTCCCGCTCGATCCCCCGCAGCTATCCGATATGGAGGTATCGGTCTGTCGGCTAGGCATGACGGGCCACCCGTCTATCACTATCGCGTCCGCGTATCTGTCCCCTAATAAGCTTCTCACGCAACCCGATCTCGAGGCGCTGTTTGCTATGGATAACGCCGTCATTATTGCCGGCGATTTCAATAGCAAACACGCTCAGTGGAGTTGCAACTCAACCAACCGTAACGGTCGGGTGATGAGCCACCTCGCTGAGTCGATGCTCTTCGATATCGTAGTGCCTATGGAGGCCACTCACTATCCGTTAGTGGACAACTACTCCCCTAACCCGTTAGATATGGCGTTGCTAAGGAACGTAACCTTACGGTTGCGTTCCATAGAGACGATCCACGCGCTCTCCTCCGACCATAGGCCGGTGGTTTTACAGTTAGGCCCCCCCACCGACCCCACCCCCGTTATTAAGGTGGTGACTGACTGGGATAAGCTTGAGAAATTACTCGAGCCTACCGCCAGTGAGTCACTAAACCAAATCCCCGATAGCATTGTCTCGCCTCACGAGACAGTGGCCGCGGTCGACGCCCTCAGTAGTCATCTCACTAACGCTATAAGCGAATCGTCCCGGCGGGTTGTTGCGACGGGTGACCATCGCTTCAAACTGCCGGACGATGTGAGGCAACTGTTGAGGGCTAAGAACGCCGCCACGCGCGCTTACGACTCCTATCCCACTTCGGACAACCGAGTTCGTATGCGCTCTTTGCAGCGCGCTGCTAAGGAGCGCATTCAAGAGCTCCGCGGTACGAATTGGGATGGCCTACTTAAAGAGATCTCGCCCTCTCACCAAGCTTATTGGAAGTTGGCGAGAGCCTTTAAGTCGGATACAGTCACTTCTATGCCCCCGCTTAACAAACCCGACAACTCGATCGCCTTTGACGACGACGAGAAAGCCGAATGCCTCGCCGACAGTCTCGAGTCTCAATGCTCGCCTAGCACTCTCCCAGTCCCTCAGGACCATGTAGACATGGTCGATAGGGAAGTAGATAGACTCTCGTCCCTCCCCCCAACCGCAACCCTCCCGCCTGTTACGGAGGATGAGGTGCAAACGCTCATTAGACGACTCAAACCCCGTAGTGCCCCCGGGGCAGACGGCATCTCAAATAAGATCCTTAAGATCTTACCCGCTCAGCTTATCCTTTTAATAGTAGCTATCTTCAATAGCGCCATGTCAAACGCAATCTTTCCCGCTGCGTGGAAAGATGCGGTTGTCATAGGTATCCATAAACCCGGTAAACCGCGTAACGCCCCCTCTAGTTATCGCCCCATCAGTCTTCTCAAATCGCTGGGAAAACTGTACGAACGCGTTCTAGTATCCCGCTTAAGGGACTTTGTGTCCTCTAACAATATCCTCATAGATGAGCAGTTTGGGTTTCGCCCCAAACACTCGTGCACCCATCAATTGCACCGCCTCACGGAGCATATCCTATCCGGCCTCAATAAAAGGGCCCGTCCCAAGGGCACCGGAGCTCTTTTCTTCGACGTTGCGAAAGCGTTCGACAAAGTTTGGCACAACGGCTTAATTTATAAGCTTTACCAATTTGGCGTGCCAGACAGACTCGTGCACATCTTACGAGACTATTTGTCGGATCGCTCCTTTCGCTTCCGCGTCGAGGGAACGCTCTCCGCCCCTCGTCCCATTCGAGCCGGTGTTCCGCAGGGATCCGTGCTCTCCCCAATCCTGTTTGCGCTTTACGCAAACGATATTCCGAAGACTCCACGCGTAGAGCTAGCTCTATTCGCGGATGACACCGCGCTATATTCCACTGGTAGAGATAAAGTCGCGGTTACCAACCGACTCCAAAAGGCCGCCAACAACCTCGGCGTTTGGTTTCGCAAATGGCGGATTGAAGTTAACCCCGAGAAAAGTGCCGCAGTGTTCTTTTCTCGAGGTAACGACGATCGTCGCCCTCCTATACGTTTATTTGACCGTGCTATCCCTTGGGTAAAGCAGGTGAAATATCTCGGTGTCACCCTCGATAGAAGGATGACGTTTGCGCCTCACCTTAAAATCGTCCGTAACAGGGCCGCGTTCATATTAGGTCGATTATTCCACCTTATAGGCAGGCGGAGTAAAATGTCTCTTAGACATAAGACGACAATTTACAAAGCCTGCATCCGCCCCGTCATGACTTACGCTAGCGTAGTTTTCGCGCACTGCGCGCCCTCCTATTTGTATCGTTTACAAACGCTACAAAACCGATTCATGCCACGATGAGTGCCACGGGTTGCCCGTGGTACTATCGCAACGTAGATCTCCACCGCGATCTTGATCTTCCCACTATCAAAGACTTTATCAAGGACGTTTCCATACGTTACTTTGATAACGCCCCCCACCACCCTAACCCGCTTGTTGTGGCGGCCGCCAACTATAATGTTGGAAGCCTTCCACCAACAAAACGGTTCATGTCTAGGCGTCCTAAGCACGTCCTAGATGACCCCGACGATCCCATAACGGTTGCGAACGCCCCCCCGCCCGATCCTCTAAATGACAGCACACATTTACAGAATACACTAAACATGCACACCAGTTTAGGCCCAAGACACCGTACTCGTAGAACAAGGGTACGAAGAACCGGTTCACACACGCTCTACACCAGGTACAGACATGTACCTGGTCGGTTCTCTCCTCCTCCACGGCCCGGTCAACCCGAGCCGAGGTCCGTGCCTTTAGAGGCGCCCTCGGGTTGCTCCGCTCCCCGATCCGATCCGAACCCTTCGGAGAATCTAGTAGGGCACGGGGACGCGCACTTGTGCGCGATGCCGTTCCCTCTAGATAACCTCTGAAGGTGATTCGTTTCACACGGCTTGAGGGACCCTTTACGTTCCTCGCCGCCCCCAAAAAGCCCGGTGAAGCTGAAAATGCCGCAGCGGCAATCAGCAATCTCTCTCCAAAAAAAAAAAAAAGCCAGATGCACTGCAGTCTAACAATGGAGTCGGAAAATACCTCTAAAGATGTTTGCAGAGCACTTTGAAGTTTCTATCTGTTAACTTTACAGACTGCTAGTGTAAAATGTTTGTCATAAGGCTTTTGGCAGACTTATTTATCTATCACAAAGAAATATATAAGAAAACAAGATTTAATTAGCATTCAGATGTTGCTTTCTTTCGTTTTGACTGTGGCATGCAGTAAAGTAGGTACGTAATTTGATTTGAGACGTAGACTGTTGTCGATATATGAAATCTCTTTTCTTAATTACGTGTTTTCAGTATTGCCATTACATGGTCAATTCTATTCACAAAAAAGAAAGGATCGAAGACATCTAATCAATTTTAATAAGTGTCCGAGGAGCTCGATGGCGCAGTGGTTAACAACTTTCGCAAAGCCGGTCTTAGGTGACCAAAATTGTATAATCTCGAGCTCCTAATTACACACACCCTCACACACGCACACACACACAGAGCATGAGTTACCACGAGCATAATTTGTTTTTATTATTATTAATATGTATCCTTTTTAATTTAATTCTTTAGTTTACTTTCTTTGTTCGCATAATGTTTACGTTGGGTTTGCCACAAGTCAGGCTCGTCCTAGTGTGGAAACCGCTGGCAACTCTTTCTTTTGGCATGTATACAATTTTTTCTTGTAAACCCATTATCTATGTTACTTACTTGTCAAATAGTATGTAAGTTTAATGTTAAATAAAGAATATTTCTATATTCCTCCATGCTTCGGTAGACACGTGAAGCCGTTGGTCCCGGCTGCATTAGCAGTGGTTACCATCCACCGCACCGCGAGGGACCGAGTGGTGGTGAATGGCCCGTTCTTCTTATCCATCCATAGGGAAGGCTTGTGCCGCAACAGTGGGGGCATACAACGAGCAGATGATAATGATGAAGTATCGTCCCGAATAATTAAGACCGAGGGTCGGCAACGCACGTTATATTCAAGTATCAAGACTGAATAGGCTGCAGTGGTGGCTTATCACCAGGAATCAATGAGTATTGGTTTACTGAATTGGCTGAATAAAAAGGACTTATAACAAAAACCGCACAATTAAAATCATACTGTCACCTACGTTAATTAAGCGGGTTGATGAGGCAAGTGTAACTCGGGCCCATGTAATTATCCCATTATGCGTTGACCCAAAATGAGTTGCTACATTTACAATTTTACTGATAAAAATCGGGGTTTTAATAGGTTTGACATGGCGTCGGATCACTGGAGGTTTTGCTTCCATTATTATTATCTCATTTGGGGCAAAAGGGTGCGAATAATTAAGTAAGTAAATAGCCTGTATAGTACTATCTCACTGGAAGGCCTGCATCATTGATATGAACTACAATCGATAGGTAATCGATGTTGCTACAATCGATAGGTATTGGCTTAATCACCACGCTTGCAAATGCGGGTTGGTGAATGGGATAATTCGAAACAAGCTTGCCCGACCCAAGAGTTGAACCCAGAACCTCCGCTGACCGGGCCGAGTGCTTAGCACTGGGCCACAGGGATGTTTTAAATATGACAAACAGTATCTATCAATATATTTTTACGTGAAGAAAAGACTACCACAGACTGACAAATTTCCTCAATAGACTTTGAACTTTATATATGTAAATTATGGTTGAACATTTACTGAAGAAATTTGACAGCTTTGGACATGTGCGGGCGTGTGTACCTCTTTTAAGGACATTGATTGACAAGTGTAAGAGTTGGCATAGTTTAAATTTTGGAGGAGGAGTGCAGAGTAATGAAATTTATAATAAGTTTTTTATTTTGCATAATTGAACATTGTATCTTATACAACGTGTAACAGAATGGTGTGGCCAAAATGAAAAGATCCAAAACGTATCCGATCAAGGTCTTGAATGCAGATAACTTTAATAACTTAACTGACTAAGACATAACTTATGATCTATGATCACTACAGCTTGCTTATGCGCGCCCGACTCCACTATTATAAATATTTAATTAACCTATTAATTATTAACCTATTAACCTAATGTAAACATCCACAAGAAACGCAACACATACATTATAACGCACACACGCCTAAACACTCACATACACACATACTCTCATACACTCATGCACACACTCACACACTCTCACAACAAATGATTTTTATTTTTTTATTTTATTTTTATTTTTATTTTTTATAACTATCTCAATCTTACGGTACATGGTTCGGGTGGGGGATCCTGGAGTCCTGAAATACAGGAATATCCTAGCTTAGGCTCCAGTCTTCCCAAATATTACGTGTTTTACTTATATTTCAATATATTTTATTATGTTTCACTTCACATTCTTAACTATGTTATTCTTGTATAGAAGCTCATAGTATAAGTTCATACAACAGGTGAGACATGTAGTGTTTTGGTGGAAAATAAATAAATTTTATTATTTATTATTATTATTTAATTAACAATTACATGACAAATTAAAGTTAATAAATTATGTTAATTATTTTGCCCACACACTTTCTGTTACACGTTGTATTATAAATGTTCTGCGCGTGTGTTTGTAATTGAACTCCTTCTAAACGGCTGGACCGATTTTTTGTGTGTGTTCAAGTGGATTCGAGGATGGTGTAGATTTACATTGGACCCGGTGAGGTGGCGCTGCAATAGGGTACGGGTGTTTTCAAGCGGACGAAGTCGCGAGCGGGCCACTAGTATTTTATGAACAGTCAAATATTGACCACGGGGCGACCACTAGACAAATAAAAAAGTCAGTAGGCACACACGCCTGCACATCAACCTACCACAAACTTCTTGTCTTTGAACTTTATGCCTGAAAATGTGGGCCGGCAGAGTGAAGTTGACTGATGCTGCGTTATTTCACGCTGCACTAGTTGTCTTCGCGTCTGGTCTCCATTTCCACTTAGCATCAGGTGGTGTGGAGTCATTTGCCGTGCTAAGTATAAAAAAAATGTATTGAAGAAATTTGACAGTTTTCGATTGGTTGATGGGCTGACGCGTCTGCACTAGACACACGCGAATAATTAAATAAACGAAACTCTATTAATAAATCAGTTTGTAGCATGAATTTCCTTCGGGAATACAGCTCGGAGCTGATTTTTAGCAAACGAGCGTAGTATTACAGTCTCCTTAAGACTTCTGAAGTAACAAAATATCTTGCGGGTTATAAAAATAATGACTCTTACTGTTTTGTCAGGATTATCAAATATTACTGTTTTATAAAATAAATACATTGAGGTGTCTCGAGAGATTTCAATATTCTTTAAAGTAGGTAGGTATATTTAAGATCAAGTACGGGTTTAAGATATATTCGTAAGTCATTGATACACATTGCCTAAAACATATTTTTTGGGAATATCATCATCATAATCATCATCAGCTCATTTTATGTCCCCACTGCTGGGGCACGAGCCTTCCCTATGGATGGATAGGGAGAACGGGCCATAAACCACCACTCGGGCCCAGTGCGAATTCGTGGTTGTTAACTACTATAAAAGGAATATAAGCTAAGCAGGACATAAAATGATGTCCGCAACATTTCACTTAGTACATAAATGTTAAACTATATTTAAATTAAACATTATTTAATCCTGACCTTCCGAACCCTTTGCAGGATTCGAAATGTCAGAATAACAAACCAATGTGTAAATAAACGCGAGTAGATCCGTAAAATATGTTTTACTAACATGTGTAGGGTTAGCGTGCTCTTTAGAAACAATATAAAACTATTTTTTTTTGTATTCCACATATGGAAAAACCCCATGTTATTTAAAATCACATTATTATAAACGTAATTAAGCGACATAATTTGAAAGCAATTTGTGCTTTAAGATCTGACAATACTTTGAATGAATTATTCGACGTTTATGCCAATATCGTTTCTTCCTATTCAACCCATCCTCTAGGAAGATTTCTTCCATAAACTAAGTGCATACTTCAAAGTATATGATGCATTACTCAACACGGCCCTCAAATCTGTGACCCCGAAGGGTTTTCTTGATATATTAATTTAAGAAAACCCTTTTTAACAAAGTAACACGTCTTTTTTTACAATATTTACAATAATTGCTTTTGAATGTGGTATTACAAAACACATTAACTCAACTCTCCAACGTTCCATAAAGTGTTTACGTATGTCAATATCAGGCCCAATAAAGCGTACAAAAATCCTGCGAGCCAGTCAACAATGAAAATTGTTCACTCTTTTGTTGAATGAACGATACATGGCCAGTCTCGTTCGCTTAGAGCGGGAGAAATACCCCTGGATTCTTTGAATATTTCGCTCATGGAGCGATTTAATATACGGGATTTTTGTACGTACAAAGGAAAAACGGAATTTTGTTCCGCCTCTGTAGTGTTTTAGTTAGACTCAGAGGTCCATGGTTATTTTCTAGAAAAGAACTAGTGCATATATTTTCTAAATGTATGCACTAGTGATGGAATGGAAGATATTCGAAAAAAGTACACTGGGGATACTTAGAATCGATAACAGAACACGTTCCAACAGTTTTTAGAATTTTTGTCTGTTTGTCTGTTTATCTGTTTGTCCGTTTACTTGACCGCGCATCACGTGAAAATGGCTGAACGGATTTTTATGCAAACTTTGCACATAGACAGACCATGTCTGACAGAATAACAGACAAACAGACAAAATGACAAAAATTCTAAAAACTGTTGCAACGTGTTCTGTTATCGATTCTAAGTATACCCAACCAACTTTTTTTCGAATATCTTCCATGTACCAAAACAAGCGCATCAACATCAGTGTGTTTTATAAATATTTAATTCAGCTTCAGTGCAGCAATTGACACTTATTTATTTATTTTATTTTATTGGTTTAAGGGAAACAAACAGCTTAATTTAATACTAGTATATTAAGTTTGTACACTTATAAATAAAAAGTAAATCGAAACTCCTTCGTCACTCAGAAGGCACGTATAAGTTTATTATACGGTAGTCGTTAAAAGTTAATATTACATAGATGTAAGTACCACAATTCATCTTGTAAAATCTCATAAAAATTTAACAGTTCAATATTTTTCAAATCGGTAAGTCAATTCTAATTTCACATTTACAGATCTGGAGTACATTTCAAAAGTTCTAGGCATGTATATGATTTAACAAAACAAAATCAAAATAGATCTCAGTATTTTCTACTAGCATAAAAACAGTGACACAGCAGTGGGACAGTATAGGTACTTAGCTCTTGTAAAAGTTTAATTAGAATTAGCTTTACCGTTTGAAAAATACTAAACTCTAAAGTTTGTAAAGGACACCGAAATGGATAGACCCTTAAATCTTCCGGGTAAGGCAATAGACAAACAGACCTTGAACTTAGCAGTGAGATAAGAAAAGACAGGGAAATGGCTGAAAGTGGTGTCGTTATTAACACTAGCATAAGGTTCAAATTAAGGGAGGTGTTGTTTTATCACGTCATTAGTTTTGATTAGGAAATCCGAGATGTTCGGTTCATTCGAGGTCTGTTTTAGGGGACTGTGATTCCTACTGTTTTTTTTCTTTATGTGAACGCCTTGGTGGCCGAGTTGCAAAGCGCTCTTCAAGCTGTGTCTATGTATACCTGATCCCGAGGAGGCAATTTTGACAAATCCCTGGTCATCTGTTTGCCTACGTCATTAAAGGCATCTGCCGACAGTGCAGCGGTTTTGATTGTGCGATGGTTCTGATGGCATTCAGTCACCCAGTCAGGATTTGTTTTACAAAAGAAGATTTTAAAGTATTCCCAGCAGTGAGGCTTTGTGGAGTTGTAGGTATTTTTTATATCGTAAGGTTAAGCACTTCGTCTTCATCTCACCTGATGTTAGATAAATGATAATAAGGCCAATGATGGAAGCGCACTTCACCCGGATTTTTCAACTGCTGATGCACTGGCTATCTTATCTCTAGCTGCCGGAAAACAACAGTGCTACAAACATTGATGTTATGACGACATATTTATTATAGATAAGATGGTGGTAGCTGCCAGGCGGACAAACAAGCCCTACAAACCGAGTACACAAACATGTAATTCTCGCTGGGAATCGAACCCGGGGCCTCTGGGTCTAAACCGGTAGACCACCAGTAACCACTAGACCAAAGAGGCGGTAAACTTAACTAAAGGTAACTTTAATAATACAATCAAAAAACCTTGTATAAAGCTTTTTTCGAAGCAGCTTCGATGTTGAGAGTGACTTTACGAAATTCTTTTTCAATGGCGGCCGAGGCGTACGTAGTTCCTTTTCTATTTTCAAGATTATCCGTTAAGCCAACGACTGGCTCTCCCGAGGACAGCTTTATGAGTATTTCTGTGATTCAGCAGTTTTCGTTCAGAACGTAATACAATATTTTATGAGTAGTTTGTAAAGAGTTTGTATTATTGCCGGACATTTGGCTGGAGAAAATTATTAAAAACTCTTTTGTTTATTTTAAAAACGGGAAAGGGTTAGGAGTTCGATTTTTAAATCTCATGGGTGATTTTTATATAAAAAAATGGTAATTTAATAGTACGATATTAAACTATTTACAATTACTACAATAAATTAATACAACGAAAATGTACAAGTTCGTTTTCAAAATTGTATCTGTATACACAATTAAAGTTTTGTTTTTTAAAATTAAAATGTAATTACTTACTTCACTACATATGGAACGTAATAGTTTTTTATAATATTACGAGTATTTATTTACAATTTGTAATGTTCACGCATTGAAAAATGTGCCAATACCTCATCGACCAATAATCAGTTTCAATCAAGATGTTCATCTCACGCCGATCTCTTGAAAGAATTTGAAAAGTGTCTTCGTACCACATGGTCGTACTTCCACTGTTTTGTTTAATTTGCCACCTCCATTTTTGAATTGAAAATCAAGTTTTTATCCTTTTATGTATTTTAATTTAAATCCTTATATTATTTTCCAATATTTTTGACGCTGTGTAAGACACTTGCTGAGTTTCTTGCCGGTTCTTCTCAGTACAAGATCTCCCCGCCCAGCGTAGACTTACGAACCGATGGCATAATGACGTTCATAAGCTATTTGTAGTCTAAACTCAATAAATTATTTTGAAATTTGAATTTAAAATTTTGATATTTCAAATCTGATGTTAAGTTCTAGCGGATTCCAGATCATCAAGACATCTAGTCTGCCGCACAATTTATGAACGCAGTAAGTACAACTTACTGTGTTCGTGATTGTGATATTTGAGGTGCTGACATTACGGTCTATTTTCTCGGAACTGGTCACATGTTCTTTACTGCGTTCATAAATTGCGCGGCAGCAGTGCAGCAGGATTTGAGTCGCCGTTCATACATTGCCAACCCGCTAGTTGCTCTCCACACCTCATTACTACGCCTTATGCACGTATTCTTTGGAAAGCTCAATCAAAGTCAGAACAAACAAATTTTTCCAAGTAATAAAAAATATGTGGTGTAACAAGATCGCTATACACAATCGCGCTAAGAAGCTTCATTCAGTATAAAAGCTCGATGTGTATTTTTACGATAATGACATAAGTTACTTGGAGAAAGTTCTTCGGGATCACGGTGCACACTTCACGGCTTAACCACTGTTTTTCCGCATTAATGTTCGGTAAAACACCATTTAGAATAGAATAGAATATATATTTTTGAAATGAAACAACTTTTACGGATCTACCCTCTGCAAAGGGTTCGAAACGTCAGGATAAACATTAATTAAAACTGATGTGTAAAATAAACGCGAGTAGATCCGTAAAAGTTGTTTCATTTCAATGTGTAGTGTTCGCGTAAACTTTAGAAAACAATATATATATTTTTATAATAAATATCGACTGCAACTGAAAACATACTTTCCCGCCAAGAAGATAGAAAAATCCATAAACCACCAACGAGTCTACCTGACAACCTTGACATTGCGTCAAGACCTACAGATTAGAAACAAGTGACGCTCACCCATTGTCACAGGGTATAGCCACAAAAGTTGCCATAACCGTATAATAGCATTATATCATTGTCCGCGATGGTAGCGCGGCTATTCGAACGTATCTAGCTACGTGGTCACCTATTACGGGCACCTGTCTGCTATTGCTCATGATAGACGATTATGTGGGGCGCGTACGCACGTCGATACAAATGGATTATTTAATTACGCGATTTAATTTGTTAACTAGCATTTGTTGATCGTTTTTTTGTTGGTGACGATCTTATAATTAGATTTTATTCCATTGTACTTTGTTACATTATAAGTGTGCGGTTGAAGATGTTAATTTTTGTTGCTGCTTGTAACTTTTTGATGTCTACTTCCGGTTTGTTAGAAGTTAGAGCGATACGTCTTTCATAGTTGTGTTATTTATTTACCGTTACCAGCTCATTTTATGTCCCTACTCCTGGGGCACGAGTCTTCCCTATGGATGGAAACACTTCAGGGAGAACGGGCCATAAACCACCACGCTGGCTCAGTCCGGATTAGTGGTTGTTAACGACTGCTATTGCAGCCGGGACCAACGGCTTTAAGTGCCAAACATACACATTTCTTATTTAACAATAACCCTAATCCTATACAACAAACATACAACATACATGCAATTTATGTTGAGTAATTTATATTTAAATTTACGATGGGAATCGTTAAAAATATCAAGCTGTCGGCATTTTTTTGCATACATACTATACGTGGTAGGTGGCTTCTAACTAGCGCACTATACAAAAGCTTATGAGTACTGCTAAACCGAAAACCTTTGCTATTTCTTATAATAAATCCTAACATTTGGGCCGCTATTTTGACAATGCCATTGATGCGTGTTGTAAACTTTAATGATTTATCTAGAATAACACCCAAGTCGCGAACCACGTCAACCTCAGTCAATGTTATAGATGGATATGTGATATATGTTATAGATGGGTATGGATTTCTCTTTCTAGTGAATTTGATGTGATAACATTTTCCGGTATTTTAAGTCATATCGTTTGCAACACACCACAGGTTAATTTTGTCGAGATCTTTTTGGATGAGGTCAATATCGGTAGAATTATTCACCTGTCGATAAATTTTTAGGTCATCAGCAAAAAGCGAGAATTTACAATTACTAATGTGCATGGATATATCATTTATAAATATTAAAAATAATATTGGACCTAAATGGGAGCCTTTTGGAACACCAGAGAGCGCGCAATATATTTGGGACTCATAACCATTGACGACGACCATCAGTGACCTCTCTTCTAGATACGTTTTGAACAAATACCATACGACTCTAGTTTTGGTAGGAGCAAAGAGTGATTGACCTTATCAAATGCACTACTGAAGTCAGTATATATCGCATCAATCTGAGTTCCACTGCACATACTCTCTGCTAAGTCTGATACGAAAACCGTGAGGTTTGTTTGGGTAGAGCGTCCGCTGCGAAATCCATGTTGATGGTCGGTCAAGATACTGTCAACTTGGATGCTCAAATGTGGATGTATCAAAGTCTCGAACAATTTTTATCTGTTTTGCTATTTCAGATTCAGTAAACTGCAAGTGGGATATGTAAGGGAGAAGATGATTCAGAGGTCAACGTGGACTCAAAATGCTGCGCAAAAAGATTTGCTATTTCAGGACCAGTGGTTGCAAACGATGCGTTTAGCTGCATTTTTGAAGGGATATTAGATCGGTTGCCCCGCTTGTCTTTAATAAATTGCCAAAATGCTATGCCATTTTCAATATTAGTTTTATATGTACTGTTACATTTATATATTAATTTATGACATCTTTCACGTAAAATATTGTACTCAAATTTGTCTCGTGGGTTTTCATCTTTTCGGTATTTTTTTCTTATTTTTCAGATAAGAGTCTTACAAGTGAGCTATTAAACCATTTTGGTTACTTTTCATTTTTACTATTAAGCTTTGGCATGGACTTCTCAATAAACTTATATAACTCAGTATAGTACAAACCTACTATTTCATCAACATCAAAACATCCCTCAAACTTACTACACCAATCCACAGATGCTATGTCTTCAATAATACTTTCATAATCCGCATTGTAAAAGTTAAAATCACAACGTTCTTTTGGTTCCAAGTAGTTTATTTTCAAAGACTAAATTGAAATTAGCAAATTAGGATACAGTTTACAGTCCAGTTTACTTAATAAATTCAACGGTTTCTCAACATTTACATTCACAAAGTTACTCAAGACGAGATCCAAACATCGCCCATCAGAGTTTGACAGTTAATTAAACTGATATAGGTTATTAAGTGACATAAATACCACAAGCGAGTGGCCTAGTCTACAATCATAATTAGACGGCACGGCCGAAAAACCGTTGCCAAACTTATCCCAATGTATGAAGCCCAAGTTAAAATCACCCAATAAGATAACCTTATCAGTTTGATTCAAAACGCAGTCAACACCATCCAAAAAATGAGCAAAAGTCTCCAGTTTAGCCGGCGGAGGTAAATAGACAGCACAAATTGCTATGTTAGTCAGGATGCTGCCTAGTTTGAATTGTATTGTTATCCATAAGTCTTCACAATCGCTCTCCCACTGCTAAACTCTCGCACAGGATATATTACGCGAGACAGCTATCAGAACTCCCCCGCCGTCTTTTTTAGAAGTCCTTGCACAATTACGATCCCTACGGTAAATAACAAATTTAGAACTAATAAATTCGTTATTACTTATGCTAAAATTGAGCCAAGTTTCAGTGAATACAACAATATCATAATTAGTAGCCAGTGTCTTGCATAAAACGTCCTCTGTCTTTGTTCTCAGTCCCCGCATGTTCTGATAATAAATACCAAGTATCTCAACTTTTAAGATTTTTCGAGACATGGTAGATATCATCTGCACCCATTGCACAGTCTAGTCTTTGCTAGCTGTAATATAACATTTGAGAGATTTTCAGTCTTGTGTTCTGGCACGCCATTGATTTCTATGTTAGCTTCTTTCATATTTTGTTCAGCTAAATGCAACCTGTCGGAAAGATCCTTTACAGTTGAGTTCAAAGTATCATAATTTTTTTGGAGTTTAGTTATAGCAGCTGATTTTTCCTCTAATACAATCTTTATGTCCTCGTACTGCTTACCAATGTATGCAACATAATTTACTCTTCTTGTTGAATTTTATTCTTACGACAAACAATATTTATGTGACTATTGTACGCTGTAAATTATTATCATTGACAATACAAAACGGGTAGCTCTTTGACGTGAAATGGGGTAAAAAGGAATCAAGGAGGGGGAATAGAGAAAAAACGTGAGTGAAATGTCCGCAATAATTTATTGTAAAAATACCACAAACCATCGCTTACATATCAATGTCTTTTAGTAAACACATTTTATATGATGCTAACAGCTCTATAAACATAGGGTACCAGTTAACTGTCAAAAGATCTTCTTGGCGGGAAACATAAGAAAATATATATGCAGTTCTGTTTAATTTTTTTATCCGTATTGTTATCGAATATTAATGTAAAATAATGCTAGATTATTAACCGTTAAGTGTTCGTGAACGTGAAGTGTTGAAAAATTATACAAAACGGTGCACGTCACTTACAATTTCTCTCAAGAGGTCCGCGAACAATCTCAAAATTTGTGGTATAGTCCTTAATCTATACATATAAAATGCTTTGTACTGAATGATTGACTGACGGATCAACGCACAGCCTAAACCGCTGATCGTAGAGACCTGAAACTTGGAGGGTGTGTTTTTTGTATGACGTAGGCATCCGATAAGAAAGAACTTTCCGAAATTCTACCTCTAAGGGGGTGAAAAAGGGGGGCAAAGTTTGTATGGGACAACGTTATTCCTTGGTCAAACTACTTAATATTTTGCATAAACCTTTTTTAACAGAATTGATGGAAGACGTGTTTCGTATTATATTGAAATTCATCCCCTAACGGGGTTAAAAAGGGATCGAAAAGAGTTATTTTGGCGGTGATTTGCTGCGAAGTTGATATCAATACTCCTTAGTGCTATTGATATAAATTATATTTTATTTTGACAGATGTTTGAAAACTCAATCCAATTTTATTCTAAAAAGGTTGAGAACTCACTTAAAAACACATGCCAATACCTTTAAAATTGCTGTTCGTTTGTCTCGCTAAAACTCGAGAACAGCTGGATGGATTTGGTTAATTTTGATTTTGAAATATTTGTGGAAGTTCAGCGAAGGTGTAAACGGTGAGAAACATAAATAATAAGTAACGGAAAGTACTAAAAACGACAATTTATGTTTCCAATACAAAATGTTCCACGATTTGTTTGTCTTGTTGTCATAGAAACGGTCAAAGTGGTACGAAGTCCGCCGGGTCAGCTAGTCTCTATTAAAACTCAAAAGGGGATATATCGTTTAATATTCAACATCTATTAGTCCTCCTTATAATCTAGTAACTATTATGCAAATAAAATTTTATTCGATAGTATCTTAAACGTTGAAGCTTGAAAAAATATTATAATGATTCTGATGAAATGCTTATATGAAGGTGTTGAAATAGTTATAAATAAATAATAATAAATAATAAATATGTATAATAAATAAGTTTATTTTCTCACCACAAAATAATGTTCACGGAGGTTTGCTTAGGTTAAAATACATTTAGTTTGCCATTGAGAAGTTAAAAAAGTATGCTTTAAATGTTGTCTACAAGTTAATCGTAAGATTCTGAACTTGTTCATCTAGAGGTAGGGCAGTGGCACCAGTTCGACAGGAACCAGTTATCAACAGTTTTCCCCAGTCCAGTCCTGATCCCCGCTGTAACCTAACCTAATCTAACATTGAAACACAATAAAAAGTTTATTTGGTAATCCATTACACACATAATCATATCGTAAAATGAAAGTTGGAAGTGGCACCAGTATTTGATAGGAACCGTAGATCGATATGTTTATCCTTTAATCATTCAAAATAGGAGTCAGCAATTGACATTTCATTTATACGTTTATTGTTCTGGAATTAATTGTTGTTGTTGTCAACTACCCAATTGAATACAGACCTTCAGAGCTGCTAACCCGTAAAATTTAAATGGAAATGTATGTAATTTTATGGTGACGAGAACTATATCGAACAATACTACAATGGTGCCACTGATATATAATCATATGAGTTAACTAAATATAACTAATATTGTACAAAATTGCTCTAAATGTTCTTAAAGATTTCCACATATAAGTCAAATAAAGCTATCGTATATGTCATATGTCATTATAGCTACAAAGCTAATCCTGACTTAATCTGCGTTTGGATTTGCTTCTGATTTGATTTGATTCTGGATTTGCTTGAATCACATACGTAGGTAGGTATTAGAGAAGCTAAGCTTGAAACAAAAATATTGACAGAGTTTGCGAAAAAGCATGGCTCATATTTCCAAGAGGGGCCGTCGAATTATAAGTTAATTTTTTTTTTATGGTGAAAGAACTCCTAATTATTAACACATGTGTAAAATATTATATTGCGGAGATTAATAGTTTTCGAGAAAAAAAATATTGAAAATTAATAATTTGCTTGCGTTTGTCGCAGTTGAGACGTGTTTTCGTACTTCTGTTGATATTATACAACGACTGAACCGAAGTAGGGCGGGGAAGCGGGGGGTCGAAGGGGGCTCGGGGAGCGAAGCCCATCGCCTTGAAAGAAGTCTAAAGATTACATTGGGTAAGGTTAGGTTAGTATGGTGACCAAAAACGCGCGAGAAACGCCGAGCGAGCGGAGCGAGCATGCCGCGGTAGCGGCCGGCGAAGCGCCAGAAACGACATTTTTGTACGTGCGAATATATGTGTACCATTTCGATATACTTTCACTCCCCCACAACTGATACAATGCAATGCAGTACCTACGTACTTTACGGCACTATAAAAGGTCGCGTTAAATTTTGCATCTATCAACTGAAAGTTCAAAAATTAATTTAAAAAAAAACTACGCATTTCTGCAACATAAGACTTTAGGGGGGAGGTAGGAGATGCCCCCCTCCCCCCTCCCCCCTCCCTTCCCTCAAAACCCCATAAATCGACGGCCCTTTTTGGAAATTAGAACCAAAAGCAACTCATTTAATCATGTTTGAGTAAGGTTTGTTTGTTTGTATATGCCAATATATTTTAAACCACGTATAGGTACTGAACAATTTGTTAAAAATACTATTGCGTTTTGTTAAAGCTCGTAACTAAGCTAGTTTAAGCTAGTTATAAATACCCTATGCGTTGGTTACGACGATGGCTTCCCATCATCCGAGATACAGGTTTATTTCTAGTTCGAAGGTGGGTGCCTGATTGACCGACGCCGACGCTACGGTATACATTTGTTATTTCTATTAAGAAACAAGACAATAAATATATTTTGTTTATTTTATTTTTTTAATACAGATTACATTTTTTTAATCAAAAAATATGATGGCTGTAGGTAGGTAAGTACTTATATAAGGTCTTTACATTAATATGACGCTCATTGTTCCACTACATAGGTACCTACGCATGTTTTTAGAGTTTTATAACTTATTATTACATAATAACGTTTTATGTGAATTCGCCTTCGAGTAAAATAACTAAATAATCAAGTTTTAATATAAGTATGACTTTGGAAATAGCAGAATAGTCGTAAATAATAAGAAATCAAAAGATATCTTTTGAATGACCCATAAAATAAAATGTAAACAAAACAGGAAATTTTTCATGAAATAAACAATGTTTAAAAACTGTCGCTAAGTTTTTAAACATTAACAATTAAAATTAATTAAAAAGTACCTACCTTTTGTTTGCTGTTTCAACCGCACGAACTGCTACGAAATCTTCAAACAGTGTCGAAGTAAAACTTTTTTAACACAACCACGAAACACGGTATTACATTCACTCAATATTAATCGTAAACTAAAAACTCAAACACGGAAGCTAAATGTAAATAAGAAAATGTTAAGTAAAACAAAACAAATGCACAACCGAGTTCCAAATTCAAAATTTCGCGCGCTTTCGTACATACGTGCGCTTCAAAACGTCATTCATGACCGGTTGTGCCAGACTGGCGTCAAAGGCGGCAGACGCAGTACTGACTGGCTGAAAATGAACGCGAATTTCTGAGTTTGGCTCCGCAGGCGCGAATCGTATCGCGCGAACCTTCGTAATTATTATCGTATCACAGCGATTTGCCGTCAGCGCGAGCGATTAAGCCGTCAAGTTCGCTGTTTAAGAGGTCCTTTGCGACCTTGGAAGGTTTTTTCAATCTAAGTATATGGATAGTAACTTTCCTTTCCGTCAAATCTTGTTTACGGTTTTTTAAAAGGCGAATGAAGTATGATAACAAACAGCTAAGTTAATTACTGAGGGAAAGTTTTGGATTGTAATATGATAAGCATATCACATTCTGCTATTAGAGACAAAATCAAATTAGTTACTTTGTCAAACCTTAACAGTAATAATAATAAAATTTGATAATGTAGGAATCTAACGTGGAGCTTATCTAGCTAATAGGTAAATGCATATATCTATAGCTATAGCTAATAGCTTTCGATATTGCTTCCATAGGCGGTACGAAATGACAAGATGACGCCATAAACTATAGAGCGCGATAGCGAGAGCGATGGCGATAGAGTTAGGCGGTCGGGGGGCAGCATGGAGCAGTAAGACGTGAAAGGACTGTGCCCAGCAGTGGGACGTTTATAAGACGTTTAATATCCTGGCTTCTCTCTTAGTAACCCTATTAAAGTTTGTAGGTATGTGCAAAGATGAGCAGATACTACTTAGCTGAAATGGCAATTAAGTAAGAAAGTAAGTTCTCAGTATAACAGAGGCTGAAAAGGAAATTTTAACTTTTTAGTATGTTTACATACTTACGTATACTTTTATACGTTTATACACTTAAAAGTATATTAACAAGTTATATACTTTTTTCTTAACGAGAAAATTCCAATCTCTTCTTTATTTTCCAATTTTAACGTATTGTTTTATCAAAAGTTAACGTGTAACGTGAACTCTACACTCGAAAATTAACAACTTTTACGGATCTACTTACGTTAATTTCACTTAGATACCATCTTATCCGTAAATAAGTTCGAAACGTCAGTAATAAAAAGTTATTTAATAAGGGATTTTGAATAAAATCTATAAGTGAAGGCGATTTTCATCCAATCAACTCAGAATTCTGTAATGAAGATCGTGATAAAATTTACGGGCGCCTAATTCACATGACGAGGCAGAGCAGCGGGACACCCCAGCGCCACCACAATACAAGAAGAGCCAGAAGGTAAACTTAATAGATACACGGATATCGGAACAAGGTGCCTAGGGTGAGTTTTGTTTTATAGCATGTTGGCAACACCAACAAAACTATAATTTAATTTTATATACTGGCAACTTTTTGTCGCTCTCCTTGTTCGGGGTGCCTAGTGCGAGGTTCATTCGTTATTGTTCTCACTGACAACTTCTCACGGGCATGGGATCACGCAACGGCGGCGCTCGGAGCCTCGGACTGTTGCAAGCGGTGCCTATAGTGCGACTTACATTCGCCATTCGATCACGTTAACGAAAACGAGAATTTGTAGCTATGGCAAAACTTTTTCTCTCCTCGTATTTCACCAGGAGGCGCTGTTTCAATGCCATACAAATTTTCGTTTTCGTAATCATAATCGAATGAATACGGAGAGTAAAAAAAACTGACACTAGCCACTCAGATCGCCAGCCACGCCCCGGTTGATTTTGTATGTATTTTTATATTATTAACATATATAAACAAAGTTACAATTGTGAAGAACTCCTCTTCCACTCTACCACCGCCACATCAGCCCGAAAAATACAGTCCACTTCAAGGTCCACCATAACATAATATGGTATGGTATATGTACAAATCTTTAAATTATATAGATTTGTACATGGTCCTTCCGTATTCATTCGATTACATTTAAGAAAACAAAAATTTGTATGGCATTGAAGCAGTGCCTCCTGGCGACATACGAGAAGAGTTAAAATTTTGCCATACAAATTCTAGTTTTTGTTAACGTGATCGAATGGCGAATGTAAGTCGCACTATAGGCACCGCTTGCAACAGTCCGAGGCTCCGAGCGCCGCCGTTGCGTGATCCCATGCCCGTGAGAAGTGGTCTATGCGTACGTTTTTCTTTTTTTGGAGGAAGTTTGCTGTTTGCCTCGGACGGCATTTTCAGCTTCACCGGGCTTTTTTGGGGGCGGCGAGAATCTTAAAGGGTTCCTCAAGCCGTGTGAAACGGATCACCTTCGGAGGTTTTCTAGAGGGAACGGCATCACGCACTAGTGCGTGTCCCCGTGCCCTACTAGATTCGGATGGGTTCGGATCGGATCGGGACAATGCGTGCGTTGTTCGAGCGCGTTTGTATGACGCTTGCCTTCTGCTTCTTATTTTGTGCCAGCGCTTTGTTCTTTTCAATAACTGTCTATCGAAATTGGATTTTTTTTGACGATTTATATATTTCTTATGTTGGGTATTGGCACTAGTGTTTGACACACTAACTAACCAAAAAATTCAATAGAATTTCATCGAAATGTTATTGGAAGCAGGTGGTCTGTATTAAATTGTTGCTAATTTCAAAAACCAGTTGCCGGCCCCTATTTTTAATAATTAAAGGAAAAAAGGCGTCGATTACTATTTTTTTTTTCATATAAGACACATACATAGACATCCATTTATTTACTACATAAGCACACATAAATACATTTATACAAGGCGATTTAATCAAAAGACAACAACATTAATAATTTAATTTATATAATAAAAATCTAATAAAAAACTAACAGTATTTTATCAGTTTGGTGCTCATTGAAGTATGTGTGCTACAGCAGCAAATGGGCCACTCAGCAAATGCCTACTGTGTTAGCAGTAGACGCTGTTATTCAGCCAAAACCGTGCATTTAGCCTCTAACTATATAACTAACTATAACTAACTAACATTAGTGTTTAAGGTCTATTGTAATTACTAACAGTCTGTGGATTTTTTCTGAAATAAATACTTATTATTATTATTATTATTACTGGTGCTACTCCAATGTATTCAATGTGTTTGGCACTGTGTAAATTCTAAGTCATGGTTACCAAAAAACGAAATCAGCACACATCATCAATGATGGGAAGGTCGTGGTCCCGAGCCATCTCCGTGGCAAGACGCCTGCACGTCATAGTGTCTGTGTGTTTTGTTAACTATCTATATTCTTTAGATTACGTTAACGAAAACGAAAATTAGTATGGCATTGAAGCAGCGCCTCCTAGCAACATATATACGAGAAGAATTAAAATTTTCGTTACCGTGATCGAATGGCGAATGAAACTTACACCACACTCTCCAAAGCTGTCAAATTTCTTCAATAAATATTTATCCATACGCCTAAGAATTAAAGTTTAAAGTCTATTAATTTAAATATTACTTTTTATTTTCGAGTGCTAATTGCTGCACTGAAGCTAAATTAAATATTTATAAAATTTTATAGCATAGCATAGCGGTCAATGCAGCCGCCCGGATTGCGGAAGACCCAGGTTCGATTCCTGGCTGGATCGGGTGGGCGTTTAATTTTTTCACTGTATTTTATAACATTTTATAAATGTCTATTCATTTATTTATTATTATTAATTCCTGTTGCAAATGGAATCAGAAAAAGCCATTACGACATTTTAATAATAAATTTGATATTATTTCCTTTTGCCAAATACATGTATGTATGTACACAGTGGCCGTAATAGAGCTCATTACATTATTTTCTTTTCATTTTGTTGCCTAATGTTTGTTAATACATATCAACTCTTACGTTAAAGGAAAATTAAAATTAAATTAAATTAGTTAAATTAAATTAAATTAATTAAAAATTAAATTGAATTAGTTAAATTAAAATCATATAGAGAGAGAGAGCTGAGTGCAAGTTTATATGAAAATCTCCTTGTATACTACTCAAAACAAAATAAGGGCCACGAGGTATTTTTTCATTTTGGTGTAAATTATTAAACATTTACATATTGAAAGTAGTAAAATATTGAGTATACAAACTCTTTGATACCTAAACTTTTTAATATTGTAGTATTCATCTAATGCTGGCAACAATTTTAAATAAAATTTGATTTAAAATTATTTTTGAAAATTTTGATTCCATTTTCTTTGACGTTTTGCTTTCCTTAGCTTCTTGGTTTATTAGAAATTATCAGAGTTCATTGATATCTCGAGTCAGAAACATCTTTTGCAATATGCCACAAGCACGCAGGCGTCATATGGACTCGCTGACAGCAACCAGAGCCGTTACAATGATTGAAGAAGGTCATTCGCAGCGATCTGTGGGTTTGCAATTGGGATTTTCTCGAAGAGCTATTCAAAATCTATGGAATCGTTTCCAAGAGACCGGCAGTGTTAGAAGAAGACCTGGTTCGGGCAGAGTTCGCATTACAACAGCTCAAGAGGATCGTTACATTCGATTAAGTGCGCGCCGAGATCGCACAACGACGGCCCGCAAGCTGCAAAATCGTTTACGGCTCACAACGGGTACTCGTGTCAGTGACCAAACTATTCGTAATCGATTGCATGAAGACCAGCAGGCATCAAGAAGGCGAGTTGTCCGTATTCCATTAACCAGAAATCATCGTGCAAATCGTTTAAGATTTTCCCGTCAACATTTGGACTGGGACATAAACCAATGGGGCATGGTGCTCTTCACAGACGAATGCAAAGTTAAATTTTTTAACGACGATCGGCGTATTAGAGTATGGAGAAGACGCGGCGAGAGATTTTCAGAAGCCTGCATCCATGAAGTCGATCGTTTTGGTGGTCCAAATGTAATGATTTGGGGCGGGATAAGCTTACACGGCAAAACTGAGCTCGCTATTTTAAATGAGGGTACTGTTACTGCTCAGCGGTATATTGAGGAAGTCGTCAGACCACATGTGATCCCATTTGCCCAGCGAGCGGGTCCTGGATTCATCTTGATGCAAGACAATGCTCGTGCACACACGGCTCAAGCGACTCGGTTTGTACTGGAAGCGTCTCAAATTCAAGTCTTGCCGTGGCCGGCGAACAGTCCGGACTTAAATCCAATAGAGCACTTGTGGGATCAGTTGAAACGAAGAGTTAGAGACGGTAATCAGGAAATCCACAACCAACAGCAACTCATCAACGCTGTTAAAAGGGCCTGGGAAGAGATTCCAATGGAAAATGTCAGGCATTTGATTGAGAGCATGCACTCCAGGCTTCAGGAGTGCGTAACGAAACGAGGGGGGCATACCCGTTACTAAAAGATGAGCATGGAGTATTTTCTTTTGTTTTCAGTAACTTTACATTTTTTTTATTTTTAACCTTAAATGTGTTTTTTCTTTCAAAAGCAAATAAACTTTTTAATCATTATTATTGGAATAAATTTATTGGTCTACACGGTAAAAACAACATTAGTTTTCGTTATGGAGACAAAAAAATTAATATTGGTTTTATTATTTTCATGGTACAGACAAAATACCTCGTGGCCCTTATTTTGTTTTGAGTAGTATATATGTCGCACTAGGCATCTATATCAATAGATTTCAAAATGATTTCATTAAGTTGACCATCCTCCCTAGAGAAGTGGCATAACGCTAATAGAATATAAATCAAATAGAATGATTATTGTACGGGATTGTCATAAACGTCATTTATACGTATAGCTGACTTATGTCTTCAATGCAATTTGTTTTATGTTTTTATATTTTTTTTATTTAGTCACTAACCGATCAACTTCCCAATTTAAATATCTCCTTCCTCAGTGTGTCAGAAGGGCCTTTATTTTATATACTTACTCTAATTGAGGGACATAATGTTATAGTATAGTTAGTGAGGATTGGTGGGTATTAACGACTGCTAATGCAGCCAGGACCAACCTTTTCCGTGCCTTCCGAAGCACGGAGGAGCTCGCGATAAAATATTTTTGGTCACCCATCCGTAGACCGGCCTTTGCGAAAATTGGTTGGTAAAAACCGGGCGTGTTAACCACTACGCAATCAAACTCCTCACAATTGGTATAGACAGTACTGTTAGGTATATTGTCGGCACCGCATGTAACTTAGTAGCTACGCATTCCTAACGAAAATACTTTTTTGATATAAAGTTATATCGTTTCTCTCTTCTTTTTGTTTGGAGCCTTAACAACAGTATATGTGAGTCTAGATTTCAAGCAACACGCCACAATCAGAAGTTAAACGTCTGCGAGGGAAGGCAATGGGACGAGAAAATTGATATTTATAAAACTTTTTCTTCGTTTGACGACGCTAGACTTGTGTTGTAAGTGTTGGCACCAACTGTTTTGATTATTCTCTAACCATAGTTTATGTAGTTTCGGATAAAGAGATATGTTCGTTCGTTCGCCAAAGCAGCTGTGTCTTCTAACCTCAGACGTCTGGGTCCGAGACCTGTTGTCTAACCGCAAGAACAGAGAGTATGTTATGTATAGGTCTTTGTTTGTAACTAAATAAGTACATCGATAGAATATGAGCATAGACAATATTTATAATTTTAAAAGAACTAGTTAATAAGACTATATACTATATTGTTACGGTATTACATAATCTAAAGGGCGATCCTGCTCTCTCTTAACAATAGTATACATTAATTTATAAGTTTTATCAAAATTTAATAAAAAACTATTAAAATTAAAGGAAATGCAAAAATTTTGTAAGTAGGTACCTATTTGGCTGCGTGTATATGTGCATGCAGACCGTTTTTATGTGGTCGTGTGGGTAACTGTGAGTGCTAATCAGGGAAAAACATTTTGGCCTCTACAGGACTTTAATACATCTGTATAATCAAACAAAACACCTTGTACCTACAAGGGTACCTTAATGATTAAAAAATCTTATCATATCAAATTAATACAGTACGAATCGTCCTCCTGTCCTCTTGGAATTTCAGTGTCCAATAGGCTCCATAATATTTGTTTTTAAAACACATATTGTTATGCTATAAAATATTATTATTAAATATTCAAAAGAGCGAGCAAAGCCGCAGAATCTGCCTTATTTTTCGTTCGGAAACAATAATTGATATTCCACTTAAACAGCGCCTCCTGGTGACAAAAACGAAAACGCAGAGATAAAAATGTGCCATACAAATTCTTGTTTTCATCGAATACTGAGTACAACTCGCACATAGGCGTCCTGTTCTTCAACAAACACAACTGACTCTCGTTTTGATCGAATAGTCAGTACAACTTGTAAATAGGCACTCTGTTCTCCAATAAACATAGGTAACTAACAGACAAAACCTTCGTGCCGCCATACAATGGAGACACAAGAATTTGTGTAGCATTCACGAGGACATCGCGGCAGTTGCGAGCAGCCCCACAAGGAGCTAATCTATTTGGCTACTGTTAATTGAAGATGGGCGGCACGCGACGTGCACTGCCTTGGCACACATTCGCGACTTAACCCCGGAGTCACCATTTTATGTATCCCAAATATTCCAACATGTAATAGTATACCAGAACACGTTTTCCTTCGATACTTTATAGAGGCATTTTGTGGGCCGGCTGGGTGACGGCAGCACAAAATAAGGAGACCCAGAAAGTATGCTTTATACATAACGCACTCGAGCAACGCACACATAGACCCCTCGCACGGACACGGATCTCGGAACAGTTCGGAACAGTCCGAGCGCAGCTGTTGCGAGATTTCGTGTCCGTGTGATGTTGTCTATGGGTGCGTTGCTCGAACGTTTTTTAAGCTTACGTTCTGCATTTTTCTTATTTTGTGGTGAGGGTGACTGCTGCGTTGTTTACACGCTGTACCAGTTGTTTTCGCGTCTGGACTCCATTTCCTCTTAACATCAGGTGAACACGTTTGCCGTGAAAATTATTTAAAAAAAACTAAGTACCTAAATTTAGCGTATATCCCGCTGTCCCACTGCTAGGAAAATGACTCTATCATTGAAAGAAAGAAAGAAATCAAGTCATCGCTACATTTAATGAGCATTGGACTAATCGCCAATCTTGCCAATGAGGGTTGGCGATCACAAACCCGGCCGATGCATCGTAAAAATACTCTGATTTTGTCTTCAGCTTTATAACTATTTTGAAATCAAAACAACAACGAATTCTTTCTAAGCTGTTGCAGGCAAAATTGCAAAAGATAAATGAGATTAATTTGAAAGACAAAGACAAAGGGAGGACTTAATTTGAAGTGTTGTAATGGCAGTTCGTTAGATTCGATTTCCTCAGATGCAACTGTGATACGCAAATTGCCTTAATAAAGGGGCGCAGAAAATGGATCACTCTCAAACACATCACACGGAAAAGATTTAGAAAACGAAAAACATACTAAGAGAACTTTTTCTTCTTGTACTTGTACCTCCTTAGGTTACTTGGAAAATATTGCTGTCATTGATAAAGCCGTCATTTGTTTGACGATTGTTTTGACGACCTCCGTAGCCGAGTGGCTTGCACGCCGGACTTTGGGCGACGCTAACTCTGAGGTCCCGGGTTCGATTGCCGGTCGGGTCAGTGTCGAAAACGAACTTTTCGATATTGTGTCGGGTCTGGGTGGTTGTGGTACCGTCGTCGTTGTTTCTGATTTCCATGAAACGAGTGCTGTAGCTACTTACCTTGGGATCAGAACGATGTATGTGATGTTGACTCATATATTATTTATTTATATAATTGTGGTATTGTTATTTTGTTTTGACAGGGACCAGTGATCGGCACTTATGTCCTTTAATAATAAAAAATAAGGGTGAGCTAACTACTGATTTTTGACTTAAGCAACAGTTGAATGAAGACCACCCGATTCCTGGCTGCCGAGCTATTTTTTAGCATATCTTTAATACTATTTGGCGACGAGAACTGGTGTCGAACATAGGGTTACTGGGTCGAAGACTGGTGCCTCTACTATAGTCTTCTCTACTATTTGGTTGTGTTAACCCTTTCGAAGGCAATGGTAGCTATGTTGCCACCAATTATTGAACTTTGTGTACTTGGAATAATATTAAAAACCATAAAAAATCTTAAACTGTATTGTCCGTGAAAGGGTTGTATAGCATTAAGACGCAAATATTTTAATTTTTTAATTTTTTTTATTTATTTAAAATTTATATCACAAATTGTATAGCATTAAGGCAACGCCTCCTGGTGACAAATTATAACAACATTTTTTTTTAAACGTGATCGAATGATAAAAGATACTCGCACTGAGTCGCAAGTGTGCGTTTGACGAGTCCGATCGCAATTAAGAAAGTCGTTATACGATACCGGCCAGTGCGATGCCGAAACACAAATATTTGTTTGCCACCACAATTAACACATAAAACGGCATTCGAACAATATTACATAACGAAAACGAGAAATCGCCATTGCTTTCATACAACAATTTAATTGTTTACTTACACGCAGCTTTTTGATGCGATCTGAACGCAGCGCAACATCTTTTTTTTTTTTTTTTTTGGAGAGAGATTGCTGATTGCCGCTGCGGCATTTTCAGCTTCACCGGGCTTTGGCGCAACATCTAGGGGGAATCATCCCCTCTAGAACCCTCTGACGATGTTTTGATCACAAGTCTTGAGGAACCCTATAAGTCACTTGCCACCTATAATTCAAATTCAATTCAATTCCACTGTATACACATTTTATTTTTATTTTATTTTAATCGGTACATAAACAAACAAGGCTAACATAAATGTACACAACAGCTTAGGTTGATAACAAAAAGTTATTAAAAAATAACACATGATTCTTAAACAACAATAATCGCATCATTCACAAAACGAGAGGACTAAGATGAAATCAGTAAACCACAAATCAGTTGATAAAAACATTACGACCATATAAAAAAAATATTAGTATGTACTAGCTCTCGGCGGCGGTATTTCCGGACCATTACGACGACGTAGGGATCTTCAAGAAACGAGCCTATTCCTTCCTTAAAGGCCGGCAACGCATCTGCGATTCCTCTGGTTTTGCGGATGTCCATGGGCGGCGGTGATTGCTTCCCATCAGGTGACCCGCCTGCTCGTTTCCCTCCATCTAATATATTTAAAAAAAACTACTTATATAAGTTTATTTTGTTAATTATGTTTACATTGTTTATTAGTTCTTAATGTTTATTTTGTGAATTACGGTTAAACGACCACTGGACGACCAAGTATATTTTATTCCTGGCAGTGCTTGACCTTCATGTCACTTAATGATAAGTGATGATAAGGCCAATGAAGGAAGCGCAATTCTCCCGGAATCCTCAATCACTGAGGAATTGGCTATCTTACCTCTAACTGATGATGGGACCCAATATTGCTGTTATGGCGACAGATTTAGATGCTAGTAGCTAGGCAGGCGGACTTAAAACGAAGCCGAATTGAAAATACTACCACACCGTTGTGAATTGAACCTGGGTTGGAGACAGATGGTCTTGCCATTACATTAGTTTGCACTAATCCCCGTTTAAATTCTTTGTTAAGTTTAAAAGTGTATATTTCCTCCTAGTCTAAAAGAGTTTTTAAGCCAAAAACAAATAGCTCAATCAGTTACGTCGGCGTTATGGATGAACTAGATGGAATTTTCTTGTCGCCATATTTGCATTCGTAATCGGCCATGCGGAAACTACTATGTTGATGATGGATCGAGTTCCACTTTAACTACCTTTATGGTGTAATGGCAAGACCATCTGTCTCCAACCCAGGTTCAATTCACAACGGTGTGGTAGTATTTTCAATTCGGTTTGGCTGGTTTGGTAGGCTTCGTTTTAAGTCCGCCTGCCTAGCTACTGGCATCTAAATCTGTCGCCATAACAACAATGTTGTGTCCCGTCATCAGTTAGAGGTAAGATAGCCAATTCCTCAGTGATTGAGGATTCCGGGAGAATTGCGCTTCCATCATTGGCCTTATCATCACTTATTATCAAGTGACATGAAGGCCAAGCACTGCCAGGAATAAAATATACTACTGGTCGTCCAGTGGTCGTTTAACCGTAATTCACAAAATAAACAATCAAAACTAATAAACAATGTAAACATAATTAACAAAATAAACTTGTATAAGTATTACATACTTATAATTTATTTTATATAGTCGTAATATTTTTATCAACTGTTTTGTGGTTCACTGATTTCATCTTAGTCCTCTCGTTTTGTGAATGATGCGATTATCCCGGCTGCATTAGCAGTTGTTACCAACCACTAATCAGCACTGGGCCCGCGGAGCTGATGATGATGATGATGATGAGTCTAGGGACCCGGTGACTCGCACTTAACTCACTAATTAGGTACTTTTAGAGCTAATTATCAAAGACTTTAAACAAAGAAGTCTTTGCTCAGTAGTTTATTTGATACATCAATCTCCCTGTTTTAACAATAGGGACGTTGACGGATTGATAGCAGCAATATTGAATTCCATAGCATTAAGGCACAAAAGACATCACCATAATAGCTATTCATAACATTTACCCTATTTTGATTTGACCTAAATACGAATTAAAGTAACCTGTAGTAATCAATTAGTTACGGGTAAGCACTTTGGCCTTTACCACACCTGATGTTTGATGATAAAGCCGAAGGTGGAGTGCTGACGTTATGGCGACATATTAAGATGAGTGGTGGTAGCTGGAGGCGGACAAACAAGCCCTACCTCCAACCAAACCAAGTAGACAAACTGAACCCCCCTGGGAATCGAACCTAGGACCTCTGGGTCTGAGACCGGTGGTCGTAAACCACTAGACCACCGAGGCGGTTGAATAAAAAAAACTTAATTGATGGAACAGAATAACTTGTCGTCATAATTCACTCTATCCCCATGAATCAATCAGATTGCTTTTGAATTTATATTTCTATTTTTTCAATTTAAATTTTAATACAAATATCGTAAAATGCAAGTTCGAACAACAAGTTAAAATATTAACAAGGTTATTATTAGGTTGGGTAGAGTATCTATACATATAAAGCTAAAGAGGGTCGAAAGTCTGTACATGAAAGATATTCGAAAAAAAGTTGGTTGGGGATATTTAGAATCGACAACAGAACACGTACCAACAGTTTTTAGAATTTTTGTCCGTTTGTTTATCTGTTGTCTGTTTATCTGACCGCGCATCACGTGAAAATGGCTGAACGGATTTGGATGAAACTTTGCACATAGACAAACCATGACCCGGACTAGGATAAAGGATACTTTTTATCCCAGTAACAGGTTCCTGTAGGATAGTGTAATCTTCGCGAACGAAGTCGCGGGCGACAGCTAGTTTTCAAATAATTTTAATCAACCTTTTGATTTATTTATTTATTTCAAGGAAATCATCTGAATGCTTATAAAAAGTCAAAACACTTTCCATTTTATGAAAGGGTCTTGTAGATGCAAATAATTGTGACGGTCTCCTACAAGGAAAGTCCATTGCGGGAAGTGATTTTGAACGTGATCGCCATTTTCTGATTCAGGCGAGACGCCATTTTTTTATTATTGTTCTGAATTCGAAAACAGAACGAATATACATCACAGATTATAATATTTAATTAAAATGAGTAGATACTCCTTATTCTTTTCAAAAAAGTGTTTAATACTATTTAGAATGTTATATGAGGTAAAGTACCTATGTAAACTGTCTTACTGCTAGCAAAGGCCTGGCCATCATTGACATCAAATCATCGCTAAAATTTATGATATTAGCTTGATCCCCACGCTTGCCAAATGCAGGTTCGTGATTACAAGCCAGGGCGCGCATTAAAAATCAAAACACTTTGCCCGACCTGGCAATTCATCCCAGATCAATGTTATCGTCCCAAAATCTTTCATTACCACTCGACAAACAAAGCGTTTATAGTGTAAGACATTTTTATTTTCCACAAAACCAATACAAAGTTATATTTGAATGTAAGAAGGATTTAGTTCATGGAAATCTTTGCATTATTTTTTACAGTAAAGGAGTTTTTTAAAAGAAGTTTAAAAAGTTGAGGCCGGCACATCTAGTCAAAAACATATGAAAAGTAACAAAGCTCAGGTCGCCTAACTACAAAAACAAAGAAAAGAGAAACAAAGTTAGTGAAAATTGGTACGGGTAACGCCTACTACTAGTCCACTTACAATTTTATTTTGAAAAGTTCACATCTACAAAGCCGGATAAGCTAGAAACTATCAGTGTTCTGAGGGTCTTCTACGAGAATCAAAGTAAACACAACTTCAATCACTGTATTTTTGTCCCCGTGTGGTGCCGGGGATAAAGAATTCCACCACCCCATCTCTTCCCGTGGGTGTCGTAGAAGGCGACTATGGGACAATTCCAGAGGATGGGCAGCAGCGTCTCTCTGTGATTATTCTTGCCTTACTGCGATCGCCAACCCGCCTGCCAAGCGTGGCGATTATGGCAAATTTTCCTCAAAATGAGGTTATTGATTTATCCTTGAGGGAGGCCTTTGTCCAGCAGTGGACGTCTTTTTGGCTGAGATGAAGATGATGAGATGATTTTTATCCATTCAACGTTTAAAACAGTATTTTTATTAAATCAAATCAAATCAAATTAAATAATTTATTTTGCACACTGTTACACAGAGAAGGGTTACAAAAAAAACAGAAGCATAAAGGTATTAAGGTGAGCAGTGAAACAGTGGCAAACAAGTCTCAGCATGTGTCACGGCATTGGCAAAGCCCTCGCCGTGACGCTGATTTTCAGACGGAGGCCGAGTTGCATTCGTAGGTACTAAAGTTGACCCATGCATCAATTTTTACCACCTCAAATCAGTCCAAGCGCTGCTGTGCCCGTGAGAGGTTGTATAATACGTTTTCGAGCGCCTTTGTATAAAACTTACCTTCTACAGTCTCATTATATCTTCACTTACCGATCAAATAATGCGTATATCTGCAAGTAGCTCGCTAGTAATCATTGTTTTTTTATGCGGGAGGAAAAATCTAGTTAGGTTACAGGGTACTAGCTGACCGGCGGATTTCGTACCGCTTTGACAGTTTTCATGACAACAAAACAAAACATCATTCGTCCGCTTAAGAACACCTGTATCCCATGATGGACCCGTATGGACCAATTGTAAATCTAAACCATTCTCAAATCCACTTGAACCCACAAAAAAAAATCATCCAAATCGGTCCCGCCACGCCGTTTAGGAGTTCAGTGACATACACACGCACAGAATATTTATATAAAGATAGAGGCATAAGCGGTACTAATACCCGTAGTACTATTAGTTATTCTGTGTTAATACTAGATCCAATGACATTATGAACATTGAGGCATTAGAACTGGTGACGTATTATGAGCTTTTAAAGTAGTATTTGTAGTAGTGTTGTTACGGATGTGAAAATGAGACGCGTGTACCCGCCTGATCCTCAAAATACAATCACATGATAAACATACACACTCGCAAAGGCCTAAAACACCGTACCCATAGAACAACAGTACAAAGAACCGGTTCACACTATACCAGGCACAGACAAGTACTTGGACGCTTCTTCCCACACCTATAAGTCCCACGATCCGGTCCACCCGAGCCCAGGTCCTATCCTTTAGAGGCGCCCTCGGGTTGTTCCGCTCCCGATCCGCTCCCTTCAGAAAATCTAGTAGGAAAAGGGGACACACTTGATTGTTGCCATTCCTCTAGAAACCCTCTGACGGTGTTTCGATCACAAGGCTTGGATCTCCGGTGTCGCTGAAGCCAACAGCAAACTCTCTAAAAAAACGCGTATGGCGGCGTATATACACGCGTCTCGTTTTCACAACTGCAGTAACATTGCAGTAATACTGCTATAATTATCAAAACATCATATATTATTATTATATATATCATATATTATTATTATATTATTCATCAAAACATTCAGGGCTTTTCTGGAAAAGAATTAGAATTGGAATTATATATAAATGAAAAAAATATACATGTCTTATGCTTAAGCGAACACTGGTTAAAACAATGCGAACTATTAGTAAGCATTGATAATTATAAAGTCATTAGTTCGTTCACAAGAGAGTCTGCTATAAGAGGTGGGTCACTGATATTATTAAACAATACATTACAATCAAAGGAGCGTAAAGACATAGTATCCCTCTCAGTTGAACGAAATATTGAACTATCATGTGCGGAGCTTGAGCAGTATGTTATTGTTTGTGTGTATAGGCCTCCCTCTGGTAATTACCACTTATTTGAGTCCATTATGGAAGAAGGCTTGCAAAAGGTATGCAAATGTAAAAAGAGGATAGTTGTATGTGGTGACTTTAATATAAATATTTTAGATGACTCACAGAACTCGGTAAGGTTTCTTAATCTTTTCAAATCATTTAACTTGCAAAATCTTTTTGATGAACCTACAAGAGTTACAGCCACATCAGCTACCTGTTTAGATAATATTTTTTCTAATTGTAATGTTATTGAGAAATCAGTAATAAATTTTATAAATTCTGATCACAGTGGTCAGATAGTTAGATTTGAGCACCAATATGATCGTCCTTCAACGAATATTTTGTACAGGCCAGTGACCACTAATCGATTAGACAGATTTAAGAAGAATGTTTATGATAAAGTGTCACAAATACCATGTAACAATTATAATGCGAACATTTTATATGACAACCTATTTGATTTAATCAAAAAAGAGTTTAATAACAACTTTACTCAAAAATTAATCAAAATAGATAAGACTAAATCTAAATTCAGTGATTGGGCCACAGTTGGCATCTATAAGAGTAGAAATAGGTTGTATCAACTATATAATATAAAGGCAAATTCTAAGGATCCAAGTGTAATTGAATATGTTAAAAATTATTCAAAAATGTTCAAAAAAGTTTGTTCCATAGCAAAGGCTAACTACATTCGAGCAAAGATTGTGAATTCAAAAAATAAAATAAAAGCCACTTGGAACGTCATTAATAAAGACACTTGTAAAGTAAGGTCTCGTGATCGTATACTTGAACTCAAAGTCGATAATGCTTACATCAATGGTGATACGGAAGTGGCAGGCGCGTTTGAAACATTTTTCTCAAAAATTCCACTCATTACATCAAGTAAATTAAATTCTTCTAAACATCTTGCCCAGATTCTTCTTGTGTCGAGTGTAAAAATATGTAATATTCCATTTAATTTTCACTATATTGATTCCGATATAATAATAAAAGCTTTTAGACAACTTAATATAAAAAAGACTGAGGATCTTTGGGGTATCTCCACTGATATATTAAAATCTATAATATCTTCTATCGCGTCTAATTTAGCAATAATATTTAATAAATGCGTTGATGAAGGTGTATTTCCAGACTTAATGAAGCACAGTAAAATTATACCGTTATTTAAAACAGGCGATAAAAGTGACCCATCTAATTTTCGGCCTATATCCATACTTCCGGCTCTTAGTAAAATTTTTGAAAAAGTTATTTTTAATCAATTACTGTCACATTTTACAGATAACCAGTTACTTCATAACAAACAATTCGGTTTTACTAAAGGTAGAAATACAACCGACGCGGGAGTTGCACTCATTAAGCATATTTTCGATGCATGGGAACAGAAACAGGATGCGATAGGTATCTTTTGTGATTTATCGAAAGCTTTCGACTGTGTCGATCACGAGACTTTATTGTTAAAAATGGAACATTATGGTGTCTCAGACAACTCACTTACCTTATTGAAATCATACCTCACTGGCAGAGTTCAAAAAGTTAATATTAACGGTACCGATTCTTCTGGCGCTCCGTTACTTATGGGGGTGCCCCAGGGTTCAATATTAGGACCTCTTTTATTTCTCATTTACGTAAATGATCTACCTTACTACACCGAAGATCTTTGTGAGATAGTATTATTTGCTGATGACACCTCATTGATTTTTAAAATTGATAGACATAGAGCAATATTTGACGACGTAAGTAATACTCTCTCTCAAATATTACATTGGTTTACCACCAATAATCTGCTGCTTAATGCAAAAAAAACTAAATGTGTTAAATTCACGATGCCCAATGTAAAGCAGGTTAATACCAGTATCACTATGAATGATGACATAGTTGAAATAGTTAACTCGACAGTTTTCCTGGGTGTTACCTTGGATCACAAATTACAATGGGGTTCTCATATTTCTGCCCTGGCAGGAAGACTTAGCTCAGCTGCCTATGCGGTTAGAAAAATAAGGTCACTTACTGATGTAGAAACGGCAAGATTGGTTTACTTTAGTTACTTTCACAGCGTCATGTCATATGGTATTTTATTGTGGGGCTCAGCGGCTGACATTGAAACCATTTTTGTGCTACAGAAAAGAGCCATTCGAGCTATTTATAGCCTTAAGCCCCGTGATACGCTGAGAGAGTTATTTAAGCAGATAAATATTTTAACTGTAGCTTCACAGTATATTTATGAAAATATAATTTATGTTTATAAAAATTTAGATAAATTCGAAAAAAAAAGTAACACACATAATTTTAACACAAGAAATAAAAACAAACTTGCCGTTCCAAAACTTAGACTCAATAAGGTCGGTAATTCATTTGTTGGGAAATGTATAAAAATATACAATAAAGTGCCTTTCACTCTAACGGAATTGCCACTACACAAGTTTAAGACAGAAATAAAACAAGGTCTAATGAAAAAAGGCTACTATAAAATTGATGATTATTTTAATGATAATAATGTGTGGTCATCTTAGTCTGCTCGCCTGCACATGTTATTTCACATTGTCAGTAGTTACACTTTTATATTATAAAAGATTATTTATTATACAGTCAAAGAATATTAATTTATATAACTTTTAAACTGATATCATAGCCTTTATCAGCAGTGTCCTACAGTTAACAAACAGCATTGAGTTAAATAGATCATTAGGCTTTTATTTAGAGTATCTTGAGTGTGTCATGCTCTCTTTATTGTCTCTGCGGTGGTGGCGTGTGCGTCGGGTCGTTACGTTCCCTAAAATATGGTTGAGCGAAGCGATGGCTGATTCATATGTCATACTCGTGAACGGGTGCCGCCTGTGGAGGCTGGTCTGCTCTTGCATACTTATCTTATTTTTAATATTACTTACTATAATTTGACTTTGTTTTTCTTAAACAATTTTTGACTTTTATTAGAGTACTGTAGTGGTACTGTATGACATTGTGGAAATTGGAACTTTTACCTGAGGTAAATTTGTTAATTTAGATTTTTAATTTTGTTTTTTTACATGTGGTCTTCTATATTTTTTTATTTTTATTTTTATGTGTTTATTTGTGATGGAAAGTGTCCTGCTAAAATAGGGCATTTTCCAATATTTTTGACGCTGTAAGGGAGAAAAGAGCTGGACACTTGCTGAGTTTCTTGCCGGTTCTTCTCAGTACAAGATCTCCCGCCCAGAGTAGACTTACGAACCGATGGCATAGTGACATTCATAAGAGCTACTTGTAGCCTAAACTGAATAAATGATTTTTGAATTTTGAATTTGAATTTTGAATAAGTGCTCATGGTAAGGCTCCTGGAGCTTCAAGGTTCAGGGCAGGGCAGGGCAGCTCGCAGGGCTTCAAGTGATACTCTTGAAAGCGTCTATGTAGGCTGGGGTGGCCGCTTTCCGTCAGGCGAGCCATATGCTTGTTTGCTGGCTCATCTATATATTAATATCTATCTATAAGTATATTAAAACATATTAAAACGTGAAGTGATAACTTCGTGGGCATTTTTAAGCACATTGTGCCCACCCACAGATGAGTTTGAGATATGGCATAGTTAAAGTTTATATTATAGAAGTAATCCCGAAATATAAAATTTATGCTTAATACATTTTATATTACATTTTATAAATATTTTATATTTTGTGAACTACCTACGGACGAATTTCAACATCTGGGCGACTGCTAACTTAAGTTAACATTAGAAGCAAACTTCTATGTTTAATTGAAAAGTGTGCACTCTCGTTACATTAAATGTGAATTCCTGAGCTGTATTTGTCTTTAGCTCTGCCAGTAAGTATTATTGTGAAGGGGCTTAGGTTTCCCAATGATGGATCCCTAAAAAAATTATATAAAAACCCTTGGGTAAATTTCATTTCTTTGTCAGGTTACTTTACACAAAACAACATGACTTCTCCTGATACATTGTTAACAAAAAAGAAACACTTAGGACCAAAAGTAAGTTCCATCAGAAAAGTTGTATTTTACTTTTTATATGCTTAAGCTTTTTTTTATTATGTGCATGTACAAAAAAAAAGGCAAAAAAATTAATGAAATCAACATTATCTACCCTTACCCCCGCACATCATAAACAATATATATATAAGCTTGGAATAGACATTCCGTGTTTTGTCCCTGTAATGTAAACTACATTTCAAATTAGAGTAAAAGAAACAAAACACGGAAGAACTATTCGAAACTTTTAAACTCGTACTCTGTTTATTAGTAAGGTTCTTTTTCGTGTATTTGCTTTGCTTAGTGCTGATTTTTTTTTATGTCGTGTGCGTGTGTGTGTCAATAAAAGTTTTTCTACTTCTTTACTTTTAGTTATTCTGTGCCCTTCTATGTAAGCCAAAGGAATCATATTCGATTTCAGCCATACTTATAAATATTAAAATCTATTTTTTGTTAGGAACTGTGCTGCTATGTAGAGGATTACGACCGCACCTACGACATCCCACGCGTGGTCCTAACAGGGGTTGGGCTCCGACTGGGGAGAAAGGACTCCAATTTAGCAAGGTATCCAATATATGAGCTGGGTTAGAGCCTCCATTCTGCTATTTTAAGACTGCTACTGTAGTGTTTCAGTCAGCGGACAGTTTTCTTTTTATAATTAGCGCGGCGAATGACTCCACTCCAAGCCTGACGCGAAGACAAAAAGACAATAGACCAAAAATGTCAAAATCAGACCGCTAAGAAATTATTAAAAGTATTTTAAAAAAGTTGCTTGAAGAGCACCGTTTATGTAAATCTAATAGATAAGCATTTTTAGCCGCAACCCAGCTGATGTTACATGTAATTCTTTTTTTTAATTTTGGTTAGACCATCCACACAAAATAATGTTTTATCTGTAACTGTAATTTAGTAAGTCTCCAATTTTATTATAATGTTGATATTAATAAAATGTTTTTGTTTTGTTTATATAATTTTAACGCAAATTTTGTGCTCCTGCTCGTGGAAGTTTTTTCAACATTTGTGTTTTTGTAAATTGTTTCGCAACAAAATTTGCGTTAAAATTATATAACCAAAACAAAAACATTTTATAAATAGCTTGCCTACTTCTTAACTGATCTTTAGTATTTGTAAAAATATTGTGATCAGATGTTAATGACGGTAGTTGTTGACATTGAATTGGCGCCTTTGGCTTTCAAAGTAAAAAAGTAAATAGTTTTGAATAATTTCGGCGGGCTGGTTAGAACCACGATAGCTCAATTGGAAGAGCACCTGACCCGGTATGTCAGAAGGGTGCAGGTTCAAATCCTGCTCGTGGAAACTTTTTCAACATTTGTGTTTTTGTAATATTGATATTTAGCTTATATTGGCTTATAAGTAATTTAAACTTTTAAATCATGTAATATTAAAGCTAATAATTACTGATAATAATAATAACTAACTACAACCACGTTTAATAATAACATATATAAAATGTGAAGCGTCGCGTCTATTGCTATTAAATATTACATCCTAATTAAAGTTACGAGAAGATAGCTACCTGCATATAGATCGCTTAATGACAATAATCATAGGACTTTTCCTATATCTTTAAAAATGCTATCTGCTAAAATATACAACTAAAAAAATATATTTTACGTACTTAACGAAATAAAGTTTTAGTAAAACCGTGTGTCAGACGCAAATACCGAACTTAAAATAATTTCATTAGCATTCAAATTACTTTGTGTAATCAAACGGCACTTTGATTAAGTGCAAAGAAAAGTTATTACTTAACTCTAAATTGAACCGTTACGAATACAAGTTATTCGTGAAAGTAGTTAGTAGTAGTATTTGCTAAAAGTTTTGCCTCAAACCACAGAGTACAATTTATATTTTTATTAAATGACTTAAAAATATTATATGAATACCTTTTAACTGCATTTCAGACCAAATATGTTATATTGTCACCAAATAGATATACAAATATTTTATACCTCGAGTTTCAATTTGGTAGTTTTTGCTTTCTGTTGTCTTATAAAAAAATAACCTCGAAATTCAAGACAACCGCTACGCTGCGCTTCGCGATTGTCTTAAATTTCTAACCTATCACGTGACCTACAGGAGTGGGGCAGCTATCCTCAATCATTTGAATAATAGTGTAAATATTTGGTGATCATTTATCCATTTTGGGAAGCAAAAAGAATATTTGTACAATATATGAATTTATGTGTGTTTATTTATTTTGGACCATACTATGGTATATTTCAGTCAACCAACTTACAAAATGTAGGTACTTGGCGCAGTACAAATTCCTCATTGGGAACTACTTAAATAACGTTGTCAAGTGTGTGAAACTGATAGTATCTACATTTAAGTATATGAGCCATCGTTAAATAAATGTTTATAAAAGCCCTCTTCTCAGAGTACGCATTATTGAGATGGGCTACGGAACCCTACACTGCGCGTGGCCCGACACGCATTTGGCCGGTTTTTCGGTAATAGCTTGTTGTGGATGATTATGTGATATTTATTTATTATTAAATTGAATTGTTCAAACATAGAGATTAAAACTTTGATTTTAACAGCAAAACAGTTCAATAAGGACAGCAATTTCATACTTGACGCTCACAGAATGCCAACATGTAATTTTTGCATTCTTATTACTCTCAGGATAAAACAGTATATTGTTTTCTTTGTACTTCCTGGTACTTTCTAACAGCTCTGAAAGGTCTCAACAAAAAGTGTAAAACAAAACATAGTTAGAACTATGAGGTTTTACTCAAGCCTTTCAACCTTCTTAGGCCCTTCTAACACGACGCTATTCAAAACGAAGTTACAAAGTTGAATTTTCATTTAGCTCGTTTTATGTCCCCACAAGCCGGCCGGAGCCGGTGTGGCTGGGCCACAAGCCTTCCTTATGGAAGGAAAGGGAGAATGGGCCATAAACCACCACGCATGCCCAGTGCGGATTGAAGGTTGTCAACGACTGCTAATGCAGCCGGGATTAACGGGTTTGCGTGCCTTCTAAAGCACGGAAGACCTTGAGATGATATACTTTTGGACACCCATCCGATGACCGGCCTTTGCGAAAGTCGCTTAACCTTAGCAATCGCAGACTGGGCGCGTTAACCACAGTGCCATCGAGCTCCTCGATTATAATAATAATGAGTATCTAGAACCCGCTATTGAAATTTTCGTCACAGCACTCAAATTTCAATAGCGGTTCGTATACGTTTTACAAAATTAGGAGTAACTTCACCCGTGACTCGCCATGCTGTCGTGCGCTACTGATTTCCACTGAAAACAGGAAATTGTTAAGTTGGTTTTCCAACAAATTTGGTAGCGCCGTGTACGAATCCGCGTTAATAATGAGTTTTCACCTTAAAGTGCTGACAACTGTGAAATGCGCTTCACTTATGCACTTCATATACGTTGAGTTGGTATTCAACATACAACGCCAAGAAATAAAAATGTTACATAATATAATAATAATAGATTATATTAGCAGCAAAGTTATTATTGTTTCTAAAATGCAGAATTACAAAATTTCCTTGATAGAAAACAGGCCAAAGTCACCTTTAAACTAAACTTAACTTTAACTTTTTTATTTACATAATTAAATAGCGTTTTTCGAATTTCCTTACATAGTAATGCAGCGGTGTCTGCACTATTACCACCCCTTTTGCGTGTATGCAGATCGACAGTGAGCGCTGTTTCATAGTATCACAGCACAGACATGTTTAATATTAGAGAGATGTCAGTGCCTTCACTGGTTGGTGGACTTTTCAGTAGCATCGTGTACAAGGGCCTTAACGAATGCTTTCACTAGCGCATATGCTACAAAGTCCGAGTTACACTGTTTGTTTGATAATCAGATCTGACTCCGGGAGCCATTTCTATATCTGTCCCTCTCTCTATCTCTATCCCTCAGTCACCCCTCAGACAGCCATTTATGATAAGCTCTTACCCTGTCTCTATTTGAGAAGCTACCCTGCGAAAAAACGGAATAAGATATAAGATAAGAAACGTTTTAATAAGATATCGTTTGTCTCTAAAGCAACTCGCACTCTTCTAGCAATCTTAAACCCAAATTTATATTTTGCTTAATACGTCATTGTTCTCCATAATTTTATAGATACAGCACCTGTTTAAATCATTACTTTTAGTTATCTAGAATTAAGCTTAAAAGTGTTAGTGTTTTAATAGCAAACATATGGAAAACGCATTGTGAAAGAACTACTTCTCCCTGGGGCAGGTTAAGTATAAAGATTATTATTATCAGCTTATTTTCCTACTGAAGGACAAAGTCCATCCTTTCTTCTGTACTTAGATAGCTACATATACTATGTTACTCATATGTTCTATAAACACCAACATGCAAGCAACGTAAAGAAATATATTGCGTTATAAAAGTTAAATAGTTATTTGTTGTTCCGTTATGAGGTTTCAATTAACGATTTCACTCAGTCGGAACCAAGCTGCGAATTGGGCAGAACCAACCATTAACTCCTATTAGCCTGATTACGTTGAGCAATGAAACCCTTTCGAGGGGGTTGGGTGATAAAAATAATGTCATATTAGCCACAATGCTAGCGAGTGGGAAATGTTGTTGTTTTCGTTTTTGCGGTGTTCAGGTAGGCAATTTTTTGATCATGAAGATGCGCTTTTTTGTTTTGATATGACATTTTAAAAAAAATAGGTAACAAAAACACTAATATGTTGTTTACCTCACACATATGTTTGTGCATGCGTACGCATTTTCTCCTGTAAAGAAGGGTTGTAATTACATTTATAAGTAATGAAGTTTTTTTATTTACTTTTTGAAGTACCGATGACTTCGCTCATTCTTTGTTTATTATGATTTCTTGTGCTTATTTTACCTTCGTTCAGATCCTCGCCCACGTCTATTCGATAGATGACCAGGTAGACCAAGACGCAGATGGCAGGACGAAGAAGTACTGGTATGATGTTGCAGGAGACCAGAAGGTGTGGAAACAGTGTAGGGAGGGAGGCCTTTGCACAGGAATGGGATAGTTATAATAATATTAATAAATATTTATTTCAGAATAATTCCATAGACTGTTAGTAATTACAATAGATCTTAAACACTAATGTTAACTACAAGACATTTAACAAAAAAACAAAACAAAGACGACCTTGGCGCACTGGGTACCGACAGTACGACCACTCGCCGTTAGAGGACGGTGTGTAGTCGCACCCAATGTTTCATTCAGCATCGGTGAATCCTAACGGTCAGACAACGCGTTCAGAATATGGTTCTGTTGGTTATGGCTTATATAATTATAACAATATTTATTTGTACTAGTACTTTGTGATTTACACTGCAAGCCAGCGGTACTGGGCCCGCGGTGGTTTATGGCCTGTTCTGTCTATCCATCCATAGGGAAGGCTCGTGGCTAGAGGTGGATAAAAAAGCAAAAAGCAATCAATTAAGCATGCTTTTCAAAGAAAAGCAAGTAAGTCACTATTTTTTACGCAGATTTAACTTTTGCTTTTTACTTTTTCATTCGTAGTCCTGAAAAGTACGAAGGAAAGTTCAATGATTAATAGTCTTAACTCTTTAAAAAAATGTACATTGCTTAAAATTTCAAAAGTATTTACGCGTTTCACTTACGAAAAACTTACTGCTTACTAAAAAAGCGTACCTACGCATCAAACAGCGGTTCACTTTAGCCATTAATAGCCATTCATATTTATAAGCATATAAGTAAAAAGCAATTTAAAAAAGTGGCTTTTTAAAATAAGTGAAAAGCATAAGTGCCCTTTTTAATTTTAAGCAATAAGTCCCAACTCTACTCGTAAAACAGCATTGTGGACATTAAAAAAAAATTGCTGATGATTCACAACTGACTATTGGACTATTGGACTGGTAATCCAAGGGTCGTGTTCGATTCCCACTCGAGCGTTCTGAGGCTGGACGATTTTTCTAGTAAAATTTTATCTTTTAACTACATAGCAGTGCTGGATGCAAAAATTTTAATACAAAATAAATTCTATCTTCAGCTTTGTCCAAATATTCTCTTCCTTCCAGGGTCTTCTGGGATGCTTACTACTGGATCGGTTTCGCCAACATGTTCATCGCGATGTGGCTGGAGGCAATCAAGATGGTGCGCACTGCCCAGACCGCCGACTGGGCATCGCTGGAAGACGTGGTCGGGACTTTCAGGATGATGCCGTGTATCGGCTACTTGCCGCTCGGTATGTATGTATGAGTATGTTTGGACATCCTTGTATAATTGACGATGCGTCGGCAGCGAGTCGGACGAGAAAGTCGGAGGAGGGTCCCAATTCCCACATAACCTGGAGTCGCCACTGACCCCAGCTTATATGGGTTCCACGATGGGTACAGGCGACTTTAGGCTGCCCTACGTCTCGGTCAATAGCCGAACGGGTTAAATGCGAGAAACCGTGGTTTAATCCTTTGTTATACTACTAACGTGTCGTGACGCTTTTTAAAAAAAAAGGCCGTATGCTCTTTTTTGATAAATCCTTGGCAGAATCATCTCAGTAACGTACTATTTATAAATTATGTACTAAACGTTTATTTTTGTAGTATATTTGTAAAAGTAGTTTATGTAATAATATAATACATTATATTTGTCTATATAAGTACATATGTATATATATATATAAATAAATTTATAAATTGTATATATGTAGGTATATATTTTGCGTTTTAAAATATATTGTTTTTATTTCTAAAATTGTTGTCTTCACCCAATTGCACCTACCATGTTATATCTGCACCACCCTTGTTGGTTGACTGGTAGAGAATGCCTCAGTCATTAAGTCCGCCATGTAATGTATGTTGCAAAAGTTTTAAATATATAAATAACGTGAACTCATTCGTAACACAGACATAAGCTTTCTAGTTAGACTAACAGGACCAATAGTGGTGCCACGGGCGATGCTATAATTCCAGACCCGGAAGGAATAAGAACTTAAGTCAAAGTCGTTTAAAAACGTCACATAAGTCAGGCATAGGTGGTTTATGTCGAAGTTAAAATGAGTCGATTAAACATAAGTTATTTAGAATAGGCGTGTCGTGAGTTAGAGACGTAATGGGCCGCAGTGACTTACGTGTTTGTTCCAGTCAGCGCATTGGACCTGTTAAAGCAACGGACTGTGGTTTTGTATTGTAATTAGGATGATGGTTCAATTAATAAAAAGACAATTTAATGCTATCGCGTGTATTCGGTCCAACACCACACAAAAAGAAGACAAAACGGAAACGGATACAATTTTAACCCCTTTTTTACATTGTGTTGCCATGCTAAAAGTGTTGCAACTATAAAATGTTGGATATTCCAATGGTTCATTTTGAACATAATTTCGAAGATAAAATAATTTTTGAATGTCCACTAAATAATTGTTGGAGTGATTTAGAGCGTCAAAGAGACCTATAAAGGGTTTGTAATCAGAGTATTTTCCAGTAAATATAGGCAAATCTATCTGAGGTAATTTAGTTGCGGGCACAGAGTCTCTAGCAAGCGAACAACTTTCCTGTGTTACTGGCGTTTGTGACTTGTTTATGGATTCAATCAGCTCTTTTAACGTGACTAAAGTATCTAAGTACTTACTTTCAACAGCATCCATATCGTCTGCCTCGGGGTCAATGGCACATATATCTAAGTTTAACTGCTCGAATTTATTGAAAGAAGCCTTGATACGCTCCTCTTTTATTGCAAGGACGTGAGGGTTGACGTCCCCACGTGTTGATAACTCTTTACAGGAATTGAACATTTTTGTAAGAGCTCCTTTTGTTGCGGCACGCTTGCGTAGCAAAGCAAGCTTACTATCTTGTACATTGTTTTCATTTTCATCAGAACTAGACATTTGTTAAACTTAAAGTCCACTATTATGAATGAATGTATAATAAAACTAGACGCAATAATGGCGTCCGCGCACAACACAGGAAGAGAATGCTTGTTGATGCTTGGGTTGGCTAGCTTACTCGCTCGACCGACGCAGACGCTCGGCGACAGGTGGCAAAACTTCTCTCCGCCAATAAGGTTGCAGACTCGGATGACGTTGTCACGCAAAAACCAATGAATGGCGGCTTCGAGATGCGCCGTGCTGCACTATGGCTGATGACATTATGTTGAGATGTTGCGTTGACAAAAATGGCGGTCAGCGAGGCGACTTATAACATTCGTGTCGACGATGAATATCTTGACAATGATGATTGCTTCTTGAAATGGAATGGCCTTTTTTTTTTGTAGTTTTATGGTTGAATCGGTAGGCGGCTAGCTAGCTGGCGTCTTCCAAATGCTTTCTAAAAACTCGCGGCACTGAATTAAAACTGCACAGCACTTCCTGCACTACTAATGCGATTGACTGCCTTTTTATTGTAAAAATGCGAAGGACCAGTGTTAAAGCAACGGACTGTGGTTTTGTATTGTAACTAGGATGATGGTTCAATTAATAAAAAGACAATTTAATGCTATCGCGTGTATTCGGTCCAACACCACACAAAAAGAAGACAAAACGGAAACGGATACAATTTTAACCCCTTTTTTACATTGTGTTGCCATGCTAAAAGTGTTGCAACTATAAAATGTTGGATATTCCAACAGACCAAAATACGCGCATTGTGACTTCATCAATTTTGGAGCAAAAATTGACTTAAGTGTCCGCCGTGTCTAGAATGTATAGTGGCTATATTTTTTTATTGGCGTTATACTAGGCTAGGCGATGTTTCGAACTGCGAGGGATGGCGACATGGGCAACGGGTAAACAGTTTGATGGAAAAAAAGGAGACACCCTGATCAGCAAGCGGCAGTAGGCACCACGTGTGCGGCAGGCGGGCGAGCAGTCTGAACCGGCACCAGGTTGGTGGCCGGTGGATGAACTTGGCTGGAACACGAACCTTGACCACCAGCGTGTGGTTTCTCACAGTTTAAAACTATATTTGCGCGGCAAATTTAAAAATCACCAACTGGCGCAACCAGATAGCAATGTGGCATTGATAAAAACCCAGTTTAATAGACACCCAGAAGGGCTGAACGCTACTAAGGCTATAGCCCAGGTCCCATAAAAGTTATCGCTTTTCATTTGTTTTCTGTTTTAGTGCAATAAAGTAGTATAGAATATATATTAATGTCAAAATTCAAAAATTCAAAATTCAAAATTCAAAATCATTTATTCAGTTTAGGCTACAAGTAGCTCTTGTGAATGTCACTATGCCATCGGTTCGTAAGTCTACTCTGGGCGGTCCAGCTCTTTTCTCCCTTACAGCGTCAAAAATATTGGAAAACGCCCTATCATAGCAGGACACTTTCCATTACAAATAAACACAAAATTATAGAAGACAACCACAACATGTAAATAAATAAAAAAATATCACAAAATAAAAAATGTGATTTCTTATTTCCAATTCAAGCTTGATAGTGCTTTCTATAGACCAAGGCCGCCTTATCTTCCGTTAAGCCTTCTGCCAAGCTTTCAAGACGTGCTAGCTAATCCCAAAGAAATACTGAGTTCCCTCTCGTAGATAAGGAAGATGCTGCTAGTATTGTTATTCAGAAACTAGGGTGATTAATTTTTTTTATTCATAGTCAATTAGTCTATGACTTTCCCACTGCTGGGCAAACGTCTACTAGTCTAGTCATCACTACAATTGATGGATAATGGCTTAATCACCAAGCTTGCCATAAATGCGGGCGATCGCAAAAAGCGCTTTGCAACTCGGCCACCGAGGCTTTTTTATTTTTATTCATATAAGATTGTATGCTTGGAAAACTGTAAAGTAGCAACAACTCACTCTGACATTGACAACTCATGTGTCACTTACCGGCGTCGCAGCATGCGTTCGCGGCCTATGTCTGCCCCAACTGCCCTGCCCCGCAAAATCTGCATTGTGCTATGCTGCGTCACCTGCGTCTCAGCATACGCTTACCCTAATAGTAAATGGGAAGATCACCTGTATTTAAGATTGCATTTAGATTCATTCATTCCATTGTTCTCCACAGCTAAAAAAATAGACATCCTGAATATTTGGTAGTAGGTAAAAAATGTATGGACGATTCAACTCACATTCACATTTCGTGAGTTTATTTGAATAAAAAATTTTGACATTGACTTTGATTAAGTGCTTAAGCTATATTTCGTAAGTAAATTATTAGCGTATTGGTGTTAATCTTGTTGGTGTTAATAAATAAAGAAACGCACTCGATGATGGCCCGACGCGATCGCAACCGAACTTGTAGGGTATGAAAATGTTTTTGTAAATGTCGCTACCTACTTCTATTTAAAGCTGTGCAGGGTGCCAAGTGCGAGTTTCATTCGCTATAAAATGTTAACTCGTATGCCGCCAGGAGGCGCTGCTTCATTGTCATACTAATTTCGTTTTCGTTAACGTAATCGAATGAATACGGGTAGTAAACAAAACTCACACTCATCTTCATCATCATCATCATCATAAAAAAAAATGCGTTTATTTCAGTAATCTTAGATACAACACATTGCTGAGACATCCCATTAAGTAATCGAAAGATATTTGTATTGGGAATGACCCGCTAATTCCCCTATGGATAACAGTAGATTACAAAAGAAATTAAGCAGTTTGTGTGTGTGTGTAAATGTGTGTGTGTGTGGGGGGGTGTGTGTGTGGGGGGGGGGGGTGTGTGCGGGGGGGTGTGTGTGTGGGGGTGTGTTTGTGTGTGTGTGCGCGAGCGCGCGCGTGCTAGGGTGTGAGGGTGTGTGTGTGTGTGTAAGTGTGTGAGCCTATGCGTGTGTGTGTGTGTGAGTGTGTGTGAGTATGTGCAAGCCACAAGTTCGTACAAGTTGGTCAAAATTCATATTGGGTACTCTTAGCTGGTTAGACAATTCTAGTTAAAAGATTTTCGATATCACAGCTGACGTCCTGAAAGGGTAGGCAAAATATTTTGAGACGATTCAAAAGCGCTAGAATAAAGATTCATTTCATTTCAATGGCGTTAGTTACCCTGCGAGCTTCCTTCGTTTTCACGGTAATTCCTTTTCTTTTAAATGTCAAACGGCCTTTCAAATTAATTTACCTACTTGTTAATTAGAAAAGATAAAAGAAAATTAAATAAGTAGTGGGACGTGATGAACGTGGCGACTGCCTTATTCATTAAGCGACCCATTTTACAAACGTTCTTTTTAAAAACTTTTGTGTGGACCGCCTGTGGTCTTTACATCGTCATCACTAGCTCACTTTAGAGACCCCACTGCTGGGGAACGACCGTTTGCTCAAAACCACTTTGACTCAAACGCCACAGAAAGAACGGGCTATAAACGGCTTTTTGTGCACGGGGGAGCTCAATACAATAAATATTTGGTCACTATCTGACGACTGGCCTTAGCGAAATTCGCTTAACTTCAGCGAAACAGACCGAGCATTTTTACCATTGCGCGCTGTGCCATCGATCTTCTTACACTTACAAAAAGGCAATTAAAATATGTAGTACCTACCATATTCATTCTGCTGATTTATTTGTTTGCCAAGCTCGTATGCTGAAGCCTTTGGCTTGCAAAGCTTGGTTGAATTAAGTTAGAGTAATGAACACTGCATATTTTAATTCCATTTTTAAGTAACAACTGATTCATTTAACTGTCTTTACAGCGAAACCTTGTCACATAAGAGATAATAAGTACCTTGTATTGGCGGTGAGAAACTTAATTGTTAGAATAGAATAAGAAAGAATAGAATAGAATAGTGTAATATTTATTTGTGAAATGCATGATAGGTACAATGATTTAGTTTCACAACACTTCCACCTTCGTCAAGGTATACAAATATCTAATAGTTATATAAAATTGTTTAAGTCTACAATATAGCTTGTCTAATTCTTAACTGATCTTTCAATATTTGTAAAAGTATTAAGATCGGATGTTGATGACGTAGTTGTCGACATTGAATACGGTTCCTTTGGCTTATAAAGTAAAAGTAGATAGTGTTGATTAATTTCGGCGAGTTGGATTGAGCCACGATAGCATAGTTGGCAGTGCACCTGACCCGGCATGTAATGGGGTGCGGGTTCGAATCCCATTCGTGGAATTTGTTCGTCTTTTTTTTAAATTAAGTCCACAAATTCAAAATTGATGAAACATAAATTACACATGTCCAAATACAAAATTAATTTTAATAAATGTGTACTTGTTCCGCAAAGTACACTACACTACATTTAAACCATTATACCATATTATACTATATTTCGTTATATTTCTATACTATCTATCTACAAGTTGTAGAATTCGAGAAATATAATTTCAATTATATACATTTTTTTAACTACTGAACCTGTCCACAAAACTAACGCTTGTGTTAGGTATGGGTTCACGTCAGTAGAGGGTTTTGAGAGAGAAATTCTTAAAAGGATCTCTTGCTCTGGATGAGCCACGAAAATCTCGACGGGAGGAGGGAAGGCCATGCACCATTACCAATAAGTACCTTCCCTTCTCTGCCACGGGGATGGCTCAAGACCACGACCGGCAACCTAAGATTTTTATAACAGATTTATATTGAGGAGCTCTATGGGGGGCAGTAGTTAACAGTGGTCTGCAATTGCTGAGGTTAAACAACTTTTATATCATCTTGAGCTCCTCCGTGCTTAGGAAGGCACGTAAATGTATTGGTCGCCAGTTACATTCACCAATTATTCATCCATTGGGAAAGCTCTTGCCCCAGCAGTGGGGGGCATAAATGAACCGGTGATGATATATAACATGTTCTTTTTAATCCAACCCTCTGGTCATAGGTATGGCGAAGACGTATAAACTGATACGTGACCGTCCACTGTACGAGCGCATGATTGAGGAGCTGCGACAGATGTGGCCACGTGGTGCGGTGTCCAAGGTGGAGCACGACATCATCAAGTCTGCTCTGTTTCGTGCTAAATACGTCCTTAAAGGTAGTGTAATCGTATAATTATGTATGAGCGGATAATTTCAGTATAGCATAATACACCTAACCTTTGCTTGGCTTCAGCGCCGGACCTTGTCCTTGATCAGGGTGGAGCGAGAATTAAAATAAAACACGATATCTTATTCATCTCAAAAGTTAATAGAACTTGTCTTGATTGATCGTGCCACTCGTTCTCCATGACTCTACCCACAGTATTAATATTTTATTCTAAGTAATAAGACTGTGCTCTACCCTAGCAAGGGCCCGCGGCACTGAGTGCTTGTCCTAAAATACTTACGCCCGCCGCGTCGCGCTTTATAGCAACAGCTACACATTAAAATTTAGTCTTAGTTGTAGTTTATAGTCTTGCTCACGTTTGCTTGTCGTGGCAGCCTGTAAGTGAATCTGCACTTATCCTAAATATAGTACGTAAGATTAAACAATGTAAATAGTGTAAGATTTGTTGGTTGCCCTTAATAAATAAATAAATAAATCTAAAAATGGAGGCCAAGAATAAGCAAAATTGATACATTCAAATTAATCTTTTTTGACGTATCCACTCTCGTTTATTAAATTTATTATTCTATCATACGTTCGTTTCGATCGGTAAAAAGCGTTTCACTACGATTTGCCTTTCGGACTAATCGTCACTAACCACCTACAAGGTAACATTAAGGATCTTCGTTCACTTCTCCGTTGTAGAATAAAATAAATACCTAAACTATGTATAATTAAGTAGATAAAATATACCTGATAGATGTGTAGGTACCTAGAGTAGTACTTCTAAAGAAACATTAAATCGTTTATTATGAAAGAAATTTTACTACGAGTAATATTTATAAACAGTGATTGGAATCATCATAGTAGGCATTCTAGAGACCCCGATTTACGGGCACTCATTCACGCCACTTCATCACTCCAAATTAGATATAGATTTTGGAATATTTGGAAATCCAACGCTCGGAGTGAGCGATGCCACGCATTCCAAGTAGTTAGGTACCTATATGATTAAATTTAGAGTGATGGAGTGAAACGATAAGTGCCCTTGAATATGGGTCAATATTAAATTTGTAGTGATGTAGTGGAGTGAGTGGGTCCCTTCCTCCCAAAACACAGTTATACAAAACATTAGATAGACAATATATAAGTCTAATGTATAGAATTAATTTTTAATTTAATATAGTACTTGTACCTATATCTACAGCTACATGGCCCTTACCTATGTTAGAAGTAATAACGGAATATAAAATAGAGTAAGTAATTGTTTTGTCTGATAAAGCAAAAGAAAAATAAAAAATACGTCATTGTTCTCAGGCTATTTCTGGAGTAACAACGTGTCCGTGATCATCTTCATGGCCCCGTTCTACGTGGCGGGCGTCAGGTGGATCCTTGGCCACGACGGGGTAGCCGAGCTGCCCTTCGAGTACTGGTTCCCCTTCGACCCGACGCTGAAAGAGAACTTCGGGATCGTACTGCACGTGCAGATGTGGCATGGTAAACGTGAAACACCAATCGTGATCGAGAGAGGCCGGTTAAAACAACCAGACCCTTTATTTATAACATTAATAATAAACAATACTATTCATACAAACAAAATACCGTTAAAGAAACTGGCGCTTATGTAGACAATTTCTACATTATTCAAAATTATATTTTTTTATTTAAATAGCGTAAGCTGAAGCCAATGTTATTTCCATACCACCAAACAAAGTCCATTAATCTCGAAAAATAAACTTACCTTACATTAGTACCTAGTCCATCAATTCGAAACGAATATCTAAATAGTAGACCAGAGTGCTGAGTGCGAACTTTTTTCTTAATTCGATTACATTATACAAATATTTTTGTTTATGGCATTGAAGCAGCGCCTTAACAAAACTCGCACTAGACCCACGCTATGTTTGGCGACAAAGCATACAACAATGTATGTTGTATGTAGACCGTCTGTTCATTTATATACATTTGAACTTTATTATCAGCCGCAAAGTCACACCCCCCTGTATTTTAACGTGCTCTTGACGTCACTACCCGATTTCATGAGTTGATTCACCCGAAGGTTTTATTCAAGAAACCTTTTAGAGCATTGTTAGGATTCCACAAGCAGGCACCTGTATGTTTACGATCACTTTCTCAGTAGAAGTAAGGGTTAATCTTAATTTTATAACTCGAAAAGTGTACAGATAACCGATACCTATATCTACTCAGCGGACTATTCATGACTGACGCTAATCTTGACCGTCTCTGAGGTACAGACCTGCACATCAACCTATCCAAATCTGTCAAATTTCTTCAATACAATTTGACCATATGTCCTAAGCATAAGGTTCAAAGTCTATTGTGGAAATGTGACAGTTTGTGGTATTCCGATGTGCAGGCGTGTGTACCATGACCAGTCTCAAACCTTAGCTATTGACATGGCTCAGGTTTATGAACCCGCAATTGAAAAGGTATAATACCCAACAAATTGTAGATAATGTAGCGATGCCGATGACATGATTTCAATGTTAGAAGGAAAACATCTTCTTCTGTCCCAGCAGTGGGACAGTTCAGTGGCAAAGGTAAGAGTTTTGTATTTCACATAGTCGCATCAAGTCGGTTTAACCTCTGTGACCTCTGTGCACCTAACCTACTTACATTCATGATCACTGCTGCTTGCCTATGCGCACCTAACGCGCATGACTTTACTAATACAAATATTTAATTTACAATTGCATTACAAAATAAAGTTAATATTATGCTTTAGTAACTTAATAAAATAATAAAATCTTTATTGAAATACGTTAACATATTATATTCTTTATAAGTATTATGTATAAGTGAACGTTGTATCTTTAGGGTTCCGTAGTCAACAAGGAACTCTTATAGTTTCGCCATGTCCGTCTGTCTGTTTGTCTGTCCCCAGCCTAGCTCATAGGCTCTTAGTACTAGAAAGCTGTAATTTGGCATGGATATACATATTAATGACGCCGACAACAAGGTGAAGTAAAATTTTGAAAAATATATTTTGGTTAGGTTACCTCCCCTACACGTGTAGTGGGGATGTAATTTTCTTTCTGGTCTACCCCATAGTGTGGAGTGTCGTTGGATAGCAATTTCAAAAATATAGCGGGTTTTTAAAAACAGTTTTTTGATTGAGGCATCCGTTTGTGAACTATTAAGCTTTAAAGTGAAAAAAAAATGTTAGAGTCAAGTATCCCCCTGCCAGCCAAATAGTGGTTTTTGGATACGTGAAAAAAATCACGGTAATTGTATATATGACGAAGTTAAAAGGAAAACTATCACAAGCTTTACAAGTTTACGAGTAACATGTCGACCTACTTATTAAATGTATGAGCCATCGTTAAATAAATGTTCATTAAAGCCCTCTTCTCAGAGTCCTCATTATTGAGATGGGCTACGGAACCCTACACTGCGCGTGGCCCGACACGCACTTGGCCGGTTTTTTTTTGTAGGTCCGGGTTGGTGATCCTTAAAACTTTGTTTTCTGTTATTTATATATGAGTACTTATTGAATAAACAAATGAGTGTCTATCAGCTCACTGCCAAAAAACGTTGTTTGCAGGTTTTCTAAGCATTTGGTTATCGTTATGCGGTGACCTGATGTTCTGCACCTTCGTGGAGCACATCACGACGCAGCTCAACCTCCTCGCAATCAGGATCAGAAAGCTGGTCTACGTCCCCGTCGATGGTCAGCTGGTTGAGTGTTATCCATTAGGTAAGTTTTAATCAGGAATATGGAGCCAACAAGTATAGTAAGTAAAGTAAATAGCCCATAACTGTCCCACTGCTGGACAAAGGCCTGCATCATTGAAATAAAGTCATCACTACAAACGATGGGTAGTTAGATGACTTTAATGAACCTCTGCTGCTGGCAATGCGACATTTATAGACGGGTGATGATGATGAATTGATAATATATCTTATTTTAAAGCTGTCTCCAATGAAACAAACCTTGGAAATAAAAAAGCTATGCATTCGATTAAAGATTACATGAGGGAAGATGAACATCAGAAGGAATTAGGCAACATCCTAAAAAGGCATCACGATTTGATCAGGTAAATGAGTATTGTTGACAATTATAATTTGCACTTTAGTGAGTTGGACCCATTTATTGGGAGCAAGAGTGGCTACATAAATAAAGTGCGATCTGTCTTGTTAACTTAATTAAGTAACTTAAGATAACGTTTATTTACACACAATATATATATATATATATATATATGTACTTTATTTACATCCAATTCGATGTTAGGTACTTAAAGCATAAGTAATTTATACCCAACAAAAAGAAACAAAACTCAACTGAACTTAAAAAACAACAGAGAAAAAAAATAGAAAATTAAGAACTAAATACCAATAAATAAAAGATGTCTTCCAACTGTGGGCTCATGGGAACGGTCCCAAGAATGCTGGCAACATTGCCCCTCTGGATTGCCAAGCTAATACGCTGGCAGAGGTAGCTGCCAACCTTCTTGTCACCGGAGGCGAGCACTTAGCTCTTTAACAAGCTGCCTTGCCTCCGGCCCCCATGGACCCATTGTTTTTTGTTTTTGTTTAAGTAAGTTATATATACTTATATATATTAATTTCATTTTATTTATTTGTGTCAGTTCAATTATTATATTATTAAGCATGTACTATTATGGTTGCCTTAATGTTCAATACTGCTGGTGACAGTTTGCTTTTGTTAGGATAATTGAAATGTAAGCCTAGCATAACATACCTAGTTGCCTCTATGGGCGGTTTTGTTATTATTTTTATGTGGACCACTTTTTAGCCGAATATGTTTAGCCTTAGTAAGATTGTGAAATTACAAGTTAAGTATGGCTGTTGTTGTCTCAATAAATAAATAAATAAACAAATAAGTAGTATCACATTGAATGGCGTTCTTTCGACTGTGAGGGTAACTTCTCAGTGACATAATATCGCTGGCTTGCAGCGTAAATCTAGAAAAAAACCGGCCAAGCGCGAGTCGGACTCGCGCACGAAGGGTTCCGTACCATTATCTATAAAAAAACGGCATAAAAAAAATCATGTCTGTTGTATGGGGAGCCCCCTTAAATATTTATTTTATTCTGATTTTTAGTTGTTATAGCGGCAACAGAAATACATCCCCTTACAAACCCTTCGTGCTCGAGTCCGACTCGCACTTGGCCGTTTTTTTGGTTGTGAGACAAAGAAACTATTCATAGCTATCTACCACATATATACTAGCCAGATTTTCGTATATTAGATGTAATTTTAAAGTACCATTCCAGGTTAGCTGGTCACGTTGAAGACATGTACAGCTTCGCTCTGCTCGTGCACTTCTTCAACAGCTCCATTATTATCTGCTTCTGTGGATTCTGCAGTGTCGTAAGTAAATAGCATTCTATTAGTTGGTAGTCTTCTCTTCGCTTCCCACTTCAACCCGGGGAGCATATCGGCGCGCGAGTGGCGTTCGGTCGCTATCAGCGACCAGACCAGTTCGGACACCTAGCCTGCCACACTGCGCCGCACTTAGCCTCGCGACAGCTTAGGCACTGATTTAACTTTTTTTTTTTTTTTTTTGGAGAGAGATTGCTGATTGCCGCTGCGGCATTTTCAGCTTCACCGGGCTTTTTGGGGGCGGCGAGGAACGTAAAGGGTCCCTCAAGCCGTGTGAAACGAATCACCTTCAGAGGTTATCTAGAGGGAACGGCATCGCGCACAAGTGCGCGTCCCCGTGCCCTACTAGATTCTCCGAAGGGTTCGGATCGGATCGGGGAGCGGAGCAACCCGAGGGCGCCTCTAAGGGCACGGACCTCGGCTCGGGTTGACCGGGCCGTGGAGGAGGAGAGAACCGACCAGGTACATGTCTGTACCTGGTGTAGAGCGAGTGTGAACCGGTTCTTCGTACCCTTGTTCTACGAGTACGGTGTCTTGGGCCTAAACTGGTGTGCATGTTTAGTGTATTCTGTAAATGTGTGCTGTCATTTAGAGGATCGGGCGGGGACTGATTTAACTTTTGTACGGGCACGAATTTATTGTTTGATACGAGTATTATATACAGGATTACATATATATACAGGACATTTATATACAGGATGTTTGGAAATACGTGTATATTCCCGAAACTTAGCCACGCAACCAAACATAGAGAACACTGTGATAAAAAAAAACTCAAATTTATTTTATTACAATATTTTTTTTCATTCCTGCGATGTTTCGACTTCTGTTTTTATTTGCCCATGAGGTTGACGACCAAGAACAACGTATCAGCTTGACCTAGGGTTGTCACTTTACAATTTTACAAAAACCCTTAATATCTCAGCTATCAGTCTGGTGTTTTTCAGTTATGCTCAGAATTTTCCGGGGTTCTATGAACGGTACCCTATCTGCAATATTCGGGATTATACAGGTATTACCAAACACCCTATATATCATAAATACAGTCTGCTTTATTTTTTAATTTATGAGAAAAATGTGGAGATGCTTTACACATCCCGTATTTAGGACTCGCTTAGTGATTAGCTATTTGGCACAAATGATACCCCCTCAATAATCACGGACCGCTTATCCACCTTTTGTACCTAGGTTACTATAGAAATGACTCATGAGGGATTAATTTATAATAATATATTAAAATTCATTCAAAAAATATAACCTCATGTTTTCTTTTTTATTGCTTTCTTTCTTGCAATTTATTATATTTTAATTTATAGGGTATAGTGGCACCAGTTCTCGACAAGAACCAATGATTGTCATTTTTTACTTATTAATCACTAAAAAGTAGGTTCATCAACTGATTTTAATCTTTAACAACCATAGAATACAGACCACTTGCGTTTGGAAGTTTGTCATCTCGTAAAACTCCAATGAAAATCTATGTTATTTTTTGGCGACGAAATCTGGTTACTACTATTTTTTAAATAATGAAACAATCGCAACGATAGAACGAGTGACAACATAGCTAACATATATAAAAGTACCTAATACTTATTAGATATATCTGTAACATGGCTCAATGTTTAATTTATTTAATTAATTCCAGCTAGTGGAGAAGTGGAATGAGATTAGCTACAAATGCTTTCTGTTTGCCGTTTTGTGGGAAACGTTATTGCTGTGCTGGTACGGACAAAAGCTGCTCGAGTCTGTAAGTTTGCGTTTTAAACTGTCTGAATGCATATGTGTCAGTTTAAACCGTGTGTATTCCGGTCAATTAGGTAGGTATAAGCATAGGTATCGGCCTTATCATCATTTAACCTCAGGTGAGATCAAGGCACTGTGCTTACCCGAAAAATATAAAAAAAAATTAGGTAGAGCAATTTAAGCGTATCTAATACCTAGATGAGAAACTGACTGTCATCTGAGTGCTAATAAAACTCGCAATGGGCCTCCTTTTTTTTACTCTGGAAAATCTGCTCTCAGACCGTCTCGACCGGGCTGTAGCAAACGCTGGGAGTTGTGTAGGGATGGGCGATGATTTGCCCGACCCACTTTAACCCAGGGACATCCGTCGGCCGCTGGGCGGGACCCCGAGTACTGGAGGAGTCGTTCACGGCCCGCCGCGGTGGTCCATGAGGACACAACTTGAGGATGAACCTCAACTGAGCACTACGCTGATGCGGAAGGGTAGCCTCGACACCTGGAGACTGTGGGGAGTGTGAGGAAGATGGCTAGGATGGGTTCAACTGCCCATGAAGCCGTCTCCGCGCAATGGGCCTCCTGAGTACTCCTGATCACGACCCAATATTCTTTCCGGTTTTTATAACTATTAAATTGCAAGCTAAGTTGTGTACCACTATTATTTTTATTTTTATTTTTCCTTCCAGAGCCTAAGTATTGCGGATGCTGTGTATAACAGCGGATGGTACAGAGCCAATAAAAGGATTAGAACCTCCTTACTAATAATCATTGTTAGGTAAGTAACTTTTTAGGGTTTCCAAAACCCCCTAGTTTCTATTCCTATTATAAAACTTTGTTTAAAATGGAACGTGAAAAGTGTTACAGCAAATCATTCTGAAACATCAGCATGTCCTTTTTAATAGATCTAATAAGTGCTTAATCGCATAAAGGTTCCTCTATATTTCAGATCTCAAAAGGCAGCACACGTCACCACCTGTGGATTTTCAGTGATTTCTTTGTCAAGCTTCACTGCGGTAAAATACCTTGTTCACTTCATGTGTCGCAGTCGCCCGGAACGCGAAAAGTCATGGGTTCGAAACCCACCTGAGAATTCAGAATGATATAAGTTGCAGACTGATTTAGAAATATTTGCTGATCATAAGTTGCTGCCCAACTAGCATTGTTTAGCTAATAAAAATATGAATACTTTGCTAACCGTTTGAATAACACCCTTTTTTATATTTAATTCAAGCGATTGTTTTTTTTTCATTTCAGTTAATAAAAACAGCGTGGTCATATTTTACATTGCTTGTGAATCTTTACGACCAATAGAAGAGTTTATGGAAATCGAAACAACATACTAACTTAGGTTTTTTTAAATTTGTCAATAAAATTATGAGCAACCATTAAAGGTAATAAAACAATACATTGTCATGTTTATTATTCATAATATTATTAGTTTCATCTGAAATAAAATGAAGTTTTCCGCACTCATTATCACAGTCATGATATAGGCGTCCTTTAAACGTGTTCGTGAATTATATATAAAAAATATATATTGACAGGGCAGTTAGAGAAATAAGTGCCACATTACTTTTTTAACAAAAAAAGTTCGCGTGAGATCTTAGTAATTTTCTACAGCTTTACTAAAGCTTATTTAGTTAGGATTGAAAATCATCCTTCATTATTCATTTATAACTGATTATACAGTCATTGATGATGAATATAATGAAATCCTATGATCCCTCATTATTCATCTTGAATAATATCGAAGACATGGCTGTATGAACAAGATCTCTTTGCTACTCCTACACCAAATGGAAAAAACCTAAAAAACTTTCTCTGTCTGTCAATGTCAAACTGACTGTCACTAGTGTAGTGTCCGTCCTCCCAGAGGTCCTCCCTCATGTCCTGTGTCACTGTGATGATTCGATACCGTGAAAGTATCGATACCTACTCATACCAATACTTTTTGATTTTTTTATGCAAATTATGTTATGAATGAAGCATGTAATGTATTGTATTATTATAAGATATTTTAAGTATACTATATTATACTTGATTGTTTAATTTAGTTAGTTTAATAAAACTCGTCTACACATCAAATTCTTTTATTTCTTATATGTATAATTAATAATTAATTAAACAAAAAGTCCTCTTTTGATAAGTTTCCCAAAAAGAGCAATGGTTGAAATATTTAGGAGACAGCTTGTTTTTTTTCTCAGTCATAATTGAACCAGCTTATGAAAATAAACATTCACTAAATAAAAATTCAATACATTCTTGAAAAAAATTAAATTAAACTAACTTACGGCTCTGGGAATTCGACCTTTTGAGCCATTTTGATATGACAGGCAGTGCGGTGTGGCCAGTTTATAATTGAAAAACTCGGATATACGTGACGAATAGATTCGATAGAAGTACATTCCTTTCGATACCGAGTAGGTATCGAAAGAAATGATTTCTATACCAAAAGTACTTGGTATCGAAATAAAAGTATCGAGTACTTACTCGTATGTACTTGTATCGAATCCATCCACTGTCAAATTGTCAATCACTTTGTCGTGTTGTGTTTGTCGCATTTCGCGTGTTTTCTTTCACGAGTGCGTTTGTTGTGTCGGCGGTTGTTTTATCAGTAATTAAAATGTCTAACAAAAGAAACAAGGAAATCGAACAGCAAGAGAGTGGTGATAGTGACGAAGAACAGGGTTCGGGAAGCGAAAAAGATTCAGACTTCGATTCGGATGGAAATTACGTCGGCGACAAAGTTAGTAACAATCATAACCTAAAAGACACATGGCGTTCATAATAACAAATTCTTTTAATTCATGCAACGTTCCTTTTGATACTATAAAAGTTGCAAATTATCGTTTCGTTGTTAGTTTTATACTTGCCTTAGTAATAGCTTAGCTATCGGAGTAACACGCGTGCTTGCAAGATTTCCATAATAAAATTAAACAATGAGTCATTAACTTCAACATTGTGCTATTGTGTCAGCTCTCACTCTACATCAATTAATTAAACATACAACCTGGTTTCATAAGCGTCAGTCGAATCCTAAGAAGAATACTACTACAGTCAACGGACTTGAATTAATTGTTTGCCCAATATTAAAGATTATGTTTACATTTAAATTAAGTCCTAAGATTAAAAATTAAATAAAAAACCTGCCATCGACAAAAAAATCTCACCTGTTCCTGTTTTTTAACTGCAGATGGTATGAAGAATATAAAAATTAGCTACATATTTAAAATCGCGACTAATATTATAAATGCAAAAGTTTTTGTTCTTCCTTTACAAACTAACGCCAGCATGATGTTTTTCATTGAGATAGTTGGACTACAATTGTCTAGTTTCAAAGTTACATAATATATTTAATGTATTATTTTCAGCTCATATGTACTTACAACTGTGAAAACAAAGTGGAATGTTCGTAATTTTTTTTATTGAAAAGATCTGTGTCAAAGAATTTATTTGTGCAATGGTTTACATCCATGCGAGCAACGAAGGCGAGCATAAAGTACCTGTGATTTTTTACGCAAGGGCTGAGGGGCTGCTTTTTCCGCAGCACCGTAGATGTTCAAAAACATTATTTTGTCTATCTAATAATATTTAATTTAATTTTTATTTTCTTTTATTTAGCTACCTTTTGTTACTACTTTTGTAGAAAAAAAAATTCAGATTAGGTAACTTTTTTACATTGAGTTTACGTTAAACAAGAGTGAGGGAGGGTCGGTGGTACGGGGAGGGGGGCTCCTCCAAATTCTCTCCTTAAATGTATAATAATGCAACTTTTATAGATTCATAACCTCATAATTTCTTTATTGCATATTATCTCTGAAACTATGCGTCTCCAGGGAGAGGGGGGGGAGTTGTAAGCGAGGGCTAGAAGGGGTCCCCCCTTCCCCCAAACCCCCAGTTTGGTTTCACCGTTTACCTTGCTTTCAGGAGCTACAAGCCGATTTCGAGGGCCGCAACCCTGAGGATTGTGACTTTCATGGCATCAAACAACTGTTACGCCAACTGTTCCTAAAATCTAATGTTGATCTTGGTTCTTTAGCTGAAATTATTATATGTAAGTCTTTTTTTATATCAGCAATTTATAACTCTACAAACTGGATCAGCCTCTCTACTCTGTTAGATGCTGGTCCAGTTCTACCAAAGTAGCAGAAAACTAGTAGAAATATTATCAATAGGTATTCTTATAAATCTAAAATAATTAGTTTCAATTATTTTTCTAGCTCAAAACTACATTGGTAGTGTTGTGAAACAGTGTCTGGATAATGAACCAGAGGATGATGATGATGAAGATGATGGCAGTGATGGGGTATTTGGAATAACTACCATAATCAACATTACAAACAGAAAAGTAAGGATTAAGTTAATTATTTCTCATGGTTATAAAAATGTTCAATAGTTGCAAAGTTTTAACACACTACAGGTGTTTCTTATTTAGCATTCTCAACTCTTAAATATAATAAAAGTAAATGTTTATCACACTTTATATTTGCTTACAAACAAACAATGTAACAACAACAGAATAGCATATCAATGAAGGTGTCTGTCATTTAAATATAAATATGGGTCACCCAATAGCCATTTATTATTAATTACTTTTTACAAATTTCAGGATCAAAAATGTGTAGATCAAATTAGGACCTTACTTATGACTCTTGCTGATGAAAATGCAAATGACAAAACAAAAGCTCTCATCAAAAAGATACTTACAGAAGATTCCGCACAAGTAGGCCTTGTTATAAATGAAAGGTAAATGCATGAATTGTATGCAAGCTTGTTGGAAAGGATACCTATTTATTAAAATCTTAATTACCTATTACCAAGAATGCAACTGGATGACATTGTTTAACATTGCTGTATTCCAGATTGAAGGGTATTTATTATATTCAGTAAAATTACTTTGCATAAAAGCATACAAATCAAAGCTTCAGAGTCGGTAACGCAAATCATAAGAGTAACTATATATGCAATGATTAATATTACAGGATAAAATAAAATTTAAAGATGACTAGATTCGTAAAAATAGTTTTCTTTCAATGGTAGTAAAGTAAAAATTACCTTAACCTCGTAAGGCCTAATGACCTCATATGATGACATAATAAGGTTTTGCATTACAGCCCAACTAAATATCTAAGTATATTCATTTACCGCCCAGCAACCTCATCTGATGACATATTAACAAATAGAGAATAGAAATGTGATCAAAGAACAAAAATGTATCCGGTTTTTTGCATGGAAATTGCTCACAAATATTTAATAAGTAAAAAAATATATCAAGTGTAGTTCTAACTCTATCATATTTTTATTCATAATATTTGTTCTAGGCGGAACCTACTAAGTCGATTATGTGGTCATGTGATGACAAAGGGTCGCAAATTTACTTATGTAGTAATTTAACACTAGGCCTTACGAGGTTTAAAAATTACAAAAAAACTTTCTAACTTTATAAAAGCATTTTGTTCCAGGATTCTGAATATTCCAGCCGCTATCAGTGTCCCCCTGTTTGCATCACTGCAGTCAGAGTTAGATAAGGCAGTGAGAAAAAACATGCCTTACACATTCCAGTACCTAGTGTGGATATGTAAGACTTACAACACTGGAGGTAATTGCTGCTTCCCTATTTATTACTTATACAAATGTTCCTTTAGCTGTCAGTGCCAATATAGATGCCATCATCAATTAAACCTTATTCAATGGCAATAAAATTGATTTACAATTATAATTCTTTTATGATGTTCCAATCAAAGTGTACAAGACAAAAGACGGTAGAGAGAGACAAAGACAAAATAGTCATCCATGTTCTGGCACTTTGATTTTTTATTGAATAATACTAAATTAGTTAATTAGTAATGCGGGTTGGTGATCAAAAACCCGGCTTATGCATCGAAAAATCCGAGATACATTTAGACATTTAGCCCGACCTAGGAATAGAAGGCGTTACTAGAACTAAAAATAAAATAAAATAAAACACATTGATTGTTGGTTGGCGCGCAGAGCAATCGTCAGAGGTGCTGTTCGCCAACCAAGAGGAGAAGCCCATAGCGGACGAGGCGATCGCCAGCTTTGACGTGGACGTGACGGAGCAGGCGGACCTCTCGCAGTGGGACTATGAGGGAGGCGCGTTGACGCCGTGCAGAAAGGTAAACACTCATAAGATTTCGTGTTCCATTACAGACAAAATACAGGCCGATATTTAGCTCACATACAAATTTTAGGAAGTAGTAGTAGGAAGCAAAATATCTAAACTACAATATACCCCCTTGTCGGTCACCGACCTCCTGGAGGCCTCTTTTTTTTACAACCCCTGTCTGTCGATACGAGATACAATACGAGCCTTAACTCGATGGAGTTGTGTCGTTTAATTACCGAGTATGGTCCTCCTATGGTCATCTTCCAGCTCTATCATCAGACCCTGGTTACCATCTAGCACCAAAGTACTCTTCAAGACGAATATGAACCCAAACTCGATGTGGTTGTGTCGTTAAATTATCCAGTTCCTATGGACCTTCCGGTTTCATCATTAGACCCTGGTTACCATCTAGCACCAAAGTACTCTTCAAGACGAATCACACGAGCCCAAACTCGATAGGTTTGTGTCGTTTAGTTACAGAGTTCCTATGACCATCTTCTAGCTCCATCATAAGACCCTGGTTACCATCTAGCACCAAAGTAATCGTCAAGACGAATAATACGAGCCCAAACTCGATGGGGTTGTGTCGTTTAATTACCGAGATCCTATGGGCATCTTACAGCTCCATCATCAGACCCTCGTTACCATCTAGCACCAAAGTACTCGTCAAGACGAATAATACGAGCCCAAACTCGATAGGGTTGTGTCGTTTAATTATCGAGTTCCTATGGCCATCTTTCAGCTCCATGTCATAATAATTTTACATTGTCATCCGATTTACACATGCATGCAAAATTTTCGCTCAATCGTTACCGATTACCCGGGAAGTGGATCAAATTTAACTTGCAAGATTTGATCACAAACAAACATCGGGACAGGTGAAACTAAATAAAAGCTTGTAATAACCCTGCATATTGGAGTTTATATCACACTAATATTACAATGTATGTAATGTATTTGGTTCCACAGTTTACTACTTAGGTCTTGGATTTGATGTTGGGAATAGAACCTATTTGGTAGTTTTTTTTTATTGAAATTTTGACAGACTTTTTCTTTTTGACATTTGTTTTCCAATACAAAATATTTGTTTTGTTTTGTTGTCTTGGAAACTGTCAAAGCGGTACGAAGTCCGCCGGGTCAGCTAGTATTTTATATGAGTCTAGTCTAGTGCATCCACACCAAACGTAAAATGTTACCTGCTGGGAATTTAACTTGGGACTACTAGTGGGTTTGATTAGAACTGTGTAACTCTGCTAAAACACCGGTTCCTTAAAAAGCCTTACTTAAAATATCTACAACCAGTTGTAAGCATTATACCCCACTGAGTATTATGCTAGTATTTTGTCAATTAACCTACGAGTTCATAAATTAGAACTAATAGTAATTTCCTGTTTCTCTTTCAGGTCCTCATATTTGACGGCTCCAAACTCAATAACCTAATAAGGCTTATAAAGGAAGAAGTGGAGTCAGCATAAGCCCGTCTCACTGTATCACCGCTCTAGCCACTTATATGCCATTCAATACATTGTATTTATATTTTAATATTACATACCTAATATAAGCTTTATATTTAAACAATTGTTTGATTGACTTATTTCCTACCAGAACATAGTGCAGCACATTTTTAAATTTTATTGCAAATATATTTTATGACCAGTTTTTTCTACAAGCGGGATTCGAACCGCCATTCCTGGTCAGGTGCTCTACTGTCAAGCTATCGTGGTCTGACTATTGCAATCTTGTAAATATTATTCACTTTATAAGCCATACTAGTTAATTCTATATTTTTTTATTTTAAATATAATGTTTCGAGCTAAATCTATAAAATTGCTTGAGAAACTTAAAAGGAGCTGTTGAATAAAATAGCTACCTAAAGTGACAAACAAAACCACGAATGATTCATCTACCCATTTATTAGTCAAGAGAATATACCGAAAATACATGATTGCAACTTACTCACTACCAGATTTGACATCTAAAAACGTCATTTCACCGTCTCATGTCATCAGATATTCTTGTAGATGTTCAAGGCATCTCTCATCATGAAATCTCTCAAAGCGCAAAGGCCTTTCAGTACTTTTGTACTGTGATCCATTTTCTGAAGGTCTGTTTCCGAGAGGCTCTTATCCTGGGCCAAGTATCCGTTCACTGCTTCTTCGGTCATCCAATGGGCTGGCAACTTGTGCATGTTGTACTGTGCTGGGTCTGGGTTGGCAGGCATCGGCGTAAGCGACTTCTCCCAAGGAGTGATGTACTTCTGCTCCGAGTGGAGACCCTCGATGTACCTGTACGAAAAATGGTACTTTGACATAGTTTTAGAACAAGTTTCTATCATCATCACCAGCTAATTTTATGTCCTCACTGCTTGGGCACGAGCCTTCCCTATAGATGGATAGGGAGAAAGGGCCATAAACCACCACGCGGGCCCAGTAACTACGGGTTGGTGGTTGTTAACGACTACTAACTAACGGCTTTAAGTGCTTTCCGGACCGCGAAGAAGCTCCAGATAGATTGCTTTTGTACGACAACAAGCGCGATTCCGAAAGGACCTGGGTATCGTGGTGGCTAGTGCGATTTTATAGTTTATTCGCCATTCGATCACGTTAACGAAAACGAAAATTACTTAGTATGGCATTGAAGCAACGCCGCCTGGTGGAAAATTAGGAGTTAACATTTTGTCGTACAAATTCTCGTTTTCGTTAACGTGATCGAATAGCGAATGATACTCACTAGGCAGACTTATCTCTTAACTATCGAAACAACAACGCTACTAACAATGTTTTAGCGACACTAACATATAATGCCGGCATAAAATTGTAGATAGCCAGGACTTAAAACGGGCCGCGCTACCAGCCAAACCGATAACAAGCATGTAACCTTGTAAGTCCAATTTGGGCTTTCTGTCTCTGAGATCGGTTATCTAAACACTGGAGTGATGTTAAACGTGTGACGATAAATTAAAGTAGGTAGTCTGTAAAATTTATCGTCACCCGTTTAATAGTAGTACTGGTCGCCTAGTAGCAAATATTCGACCGCTCCGCGCTGTTTAGGGTCTGTCTATAACCATGACCATGAAAAATAAAATACTAATATGTTTGACATTAACAGGTTCAAATCAACCGCATTTTTTGTTTTAGTCTATGCCAAATCTTTCTTCAGAGCTTTTTCTTTACGTATTAAATACAGATTAGTAATATCTTCTTAAATTAATAAATTTAAACATAAATTCCTTTGAGACAATTTCTGCTCTGTGAGACTTCTTTGGACGTATAAAAAAATTTACGTCCGTAATCTTGGATCTCGATTTAAATGTGATATTCATAATTGGTACCCATGAAAACCTTAAAATCGATACCCAAATTTACTTTATTTTTAAGTTTTAAAGGCTATCGGAGCTAAAAAAAACCCCCGCCATCTTACACCTCAAAATACAGATGTCATATTATTGGTTACTATTCGAAAGTTCGACAGTTACAACATCTACTTCGAGATTCAAGATGGCTGGAACATTATAGAACTCATATTCTTCGTAAGCAGCACCCTCGATTTCAATGTCTAAACACTGTCTTGTTTACCAAATCAGTTGTTTAATAAAGTTACAGCCTTGGATTCATGAATGGGGTTAAGAATAAAAACAAATAACATTTAACAGAAAATACTTTATTTATATAACATAATTTATTTTACAATTGCAAAATAATACAATCGACGGTATTTTAACTAAAATGTAATTTCTCCCAGGCAATCTACGGATAGACTGGAATAGTCAAAGTCAAAATCTCTGTATTCAAATAAATAAAATTAAAAAGTACTTTTAAATCGTCCAACAAATAGATTTATCTGCTGCCCATTCAGTACGTCTTTTAGCTGTGGAGAAAAATGGGCGCAAGAAACTGCACAGTTTTTACAAAAGTAACGAGATTTACAAAAAAATATTTCCTTACTATTCATGCAATTTTAAAACTATAAACTTTTTTAATTAGAAATACCTGCGTGTCTTTTGTGTAATCAGTTACTTTATATAAAGCTTCTCTTTTATTGTCATTTCAATTTAATTACAATTATATTTAATTTATAAAAAAAAATATTTGTAACTTTATTTTAAAAACGTACACAGACGTTTAGGGTCTTACAAATAAACAAAGAATAAGCTCCGAATAGTTATTCCGTGTTTTGTCTCTTTTACTCTAATTTGAAATGACGTTTACACGACAGAAACAAAACACGGAATAACTATTTGGACCTTATTCTCAGTTTATTTGTAAGGGGGTATATAAGTTTTAGAATTAATTATTTTGCGGAGCCTCGTATAAGGTACTGCTAATTTATTCTTATTTCTAGTGTTTCTATCGTAAATATCATTGTTTTTAGAAAAAATTTCAATATGTTTAAACACATACATCACAGATTCACATTATCTACACAATACAAGAAAATTTTACTTAGTTGAGACTGGAATGGTTGCGGTTACCGTAGACCAAGTAGTAATGCGTAAATGGAACCGTTACTGGAAGAGTAACAATTAACGTTGCTACGATAGGTAACTATTACAAATATAGTATTAAATAAATAAACCAATTGATGGGTAAATAAAAGTACATGAATGTTATATGATCAGAAGCATTCTGCCAGTATAGGGCTATGCGGCCTCTGCGGCCAAAGATTGTTTGAGAACATTTAATAAACTGCAAAAAACATTAGTGACAGAGGTCCCAGGTTGAATTCCCAGCGGGTCACTTACCATCATATGAGGTGAGAGCCAAAAGTCCCAGGTTTAATTCCAAACGAGTTACTTACCATCAGGTGAGGCGAAAACCAGAGGTCCCAGGTTCGATTCCCAGCGGGTCACCACCATCAGGTGAGATGACGGCCAAAAGTCGCAAAAATAAAACAAATCAGTCATTCGCAACGCGACTCCGTTTTCGCCCGCGGATCTCTTGCCCTTTGAGCTGTGGTAGAGAGTGCCACTCTCTCCAACAGCTCTCAAAACACAAGTGCTGCTCACAAGTGACGCATTGCAAATGCACCAGTTTGCTGTTACCTTGCCGATAGCAAACAGCACAACGCTTCCGGTTTTTATTACCACACTCGTACTTAGGCTCATGCACAACATCTTTCCTCAGCCTCATCAGTGGGGACACTGGTTCACTAATCTCTGGAGGACACTGGCGGTGCCGGTCAACCAGAGATTTAGCTAACACGTAGCGAAACTCACGATGCGTCAGTGATTGTATGTTGCGCCTTCTACGTGAGCTGATATACAATATGTAAGCATTGTGTATACTCACATTCAACAGCCTCTTGAAAATCTTGATGTACCATTTTACACCCCGTTTTCGTTCCAACAGATACATTGACAGTTTTTGATCCTTTAGACCAACTCCGCCCATTGTGTTGTTATAGTCCCTCACAATGACGGGCTTGACCAGCACCTTACCTGCCTTTGATCCAACGTAAGTTTCGTCAGTGTGGTAAGTGGATATCATAGTAACCACTTTGTAATCTTTCCATGATAATATTGAAACATCACCACTGTGGCGAGCTATGATAGTCCCCTTAGCCACACTGTTCGGAACCTTCGCTATATCAGTCGGCACGTTTTTGCGATTAATACGTAATGTTCCCAAACAATCACAGCCTAAACTCTTTAGATACCGTGCTAACGATGGGCAATTGTAAAAGTTATCCATCGTTACACAATGCCCGCGATGTTGTAAATCTCTCAGTAAATCTATTACTACCATAGTGCTTTTGCCTCCCAAATCAGCGGCAGGTTCAACACCTGCGCCGGTAACGTCATCTTTCCCCGTATAAATCCTAAACTTGTACAAATAGCCCGTGCGTGACTCGCAGAGCTCATAGGATTTAATTCCAAATCGAGCAGCCTTTGGCCTTATAGTTTGGACCCAAGACAAGCGGCCCTTGAATAAGGTCAAAGACTCATCCAATGAAATTTCTCGCTGCATGTTGTACAGCGAGGAAAACCTTGAGCCTAAGTGAGAAATCACTGGCGCTATTTTCGCAAGTTTAGGCGAGATCTCAAATTCTTCACTTTGTTGTGAATTCTGACTGACATTACAACTATCAACAAAGTGAAGAAATTTGTTCAACAAAATGTACCTATTATATGACATTATCGCTTTAAATTTGGGCATTTCCAAGTAGTCGCAACCGTTCCAATACTCGTTCTGTGCAGTTCGTAAGTCTAATCCCATGTACATTATGACAGCAAAGAGAACCAACATCTCGTCTGAATTAGTGTCAGACCACTGATGCAAACGAGATGATGGTTTCAGTGTCCCCTTCGCTTTCATACTATCGATAGTCTGCCTGGCGTACCGATTGGTTTCCTGGGCGATCTTAACTATGATGTCTCTACTCCAAATATCAGTAAACGCATCATAAGGAGAATCGTAGTCTTTGATTGGCCCAGGCTCGGGGCCTGAAAATTGTTCAGGAATCCCTCTGAACGAATTAAAGTCCACTTCCCACTCGAAAACGTTCGATAAGCCAGGAAGACGATCGATTTCCTCGTCCATTGCCCTCTGCACAGATTCAATCATGTCCCGAACGGGTTCCTCCAGTTCGTCATCCATTGGAATATCCCTGCTTATCCCATTGAAGGCATTGGTTTCGTCAGGATATACGTCAAACTCGTCGTCAAACTCACTGTCGAAATCGCTGCCATGACTCATTTCACTCTTGCCAACAGCCGGCAGAGATGTTGCGTTAATGCCTGACGTTGACGGACGAATTTCAGCTTCTGCTGAGTAAACCTCTGGTATGCATGGAACATCGCTAGAACTAGAGGTTTCCTCAGCAGTAGCGTGGGGAGAGAGAGACTGAGGAGGATATTCCTTGGGTAACTCACCGACCCACCTACGCACGGGCCAAGGTGCTACCTCCATCAAATCTTCCGCCTCTTCATTGGTCAAGTCCAAAGCATCATCAACTCTTTCCAGTACATCAGAACTGCAGGCAAACATAAGACCCAATGAAATAGGGTATATATTGGAACGCCAAATATTTTGTCATTTTTGTCTCTAATTGTCATTGGCACACAAACTATACGTCTTAAAAATTTCGCAAAGCTTTTTACTATTCCTAAACTTGTTTCGCCTTTTTTACTGTGCCTTTATTTTTGTCGCCACATTTTAAATTCCCAAAGATTTTAACCGCTTTTTATTCAAAAGATCTTTATTTTTCTCGCTCTTTGTTTTATCTAAATTGACATTTTATCACGCCACTATTGCAAAATGTGTAAAGTATGAAATTGCCGATTTGTACTGAAAAATTGAAATTCGTTTTTTATAAATTTAACATATTTATTTAATCAAAATAATTACCATTATTATCGATACATTGCTGCCATCTAATAGGAAGGTCATTTATGCCTTTGCGATAGAACTCTCGTGATCTAGATTCGACAAACTGTGTGAAAGCATTTTGTACTGCCTCCTGAGAAGAAACCTGTCCAAATCACGAAAAAAATGGTAGTCCGTTGGAGCAAGGTCTGGCGAATACGGAGGGTGACAAATGGTTTCTAATTGCAGTTCCTGTAGAGTTAAAACGGTTTCTTGTGCTGTATGAGGTCTCGCGTTATCATGGAGCAATAATGGTGAAGATCGATTCATGAGTCGGGGCTGTTTCACTATCATTGTTCGAAGTTCGGCACAGTAGACATCTGCCGTTATTGCTTGACCAGATCGGAGAAAGCTATAGTGAATAACACCATGCTGAGACCACCAAACAGTTACCATTACCTTTTTATTGGTAAGCTTTGCTTTAGGACGCTGTTGCGGCGTTTGACCTGGGGTCAGCCATTGCATTTTTCGCTTACGGTTATCGTAAAGAATCCACTTTTCATCACATGTCACAATTCGATCCAATATTCCTTCATTTCTGTATCGATTCAACAAGGCAACACAAGTTTCAACACAAGTTTCAACACGCGTTTCTTTCTGCAGATCAGTCAAATCATGAAGCACCCATTTCTCATATTTTTTTTTATTTTATTGATTTGACGCAAATGAGTCAATATTGTTGGTAAGGTAACGTTAAACCATGCCGCTAATTCCTGGGTAGTTTGGCTCGGATCGGCTTTCACCATCTCTTTCAATTCATGTTATTCATGTTATTCACCTGTGTGGGCGGTCTTCCACGTGGTTCGTTCTTCAAATCAAAGTTTCCATCACGAAAGCGTTTAAACCAAAATCGCACGGTGCGTTCATTAGCAGTCCCCTCTCCAAACGCAACATTGATATTGCGAGCTGTTTCTGCCGCGTTAGTTCCGCGTCGGAACTCGTATTCAAAAATAACTCTAATTTTCGAAGTATCGATCTTTCTTGTCTACACTATACTTACTATAGATTTAAGTGTTATTTTATGACTGGAATTATAAGTCTATTGAGGAAATTTGACAGTTTGTGGTAGGTTGACGTGCAGGCGTGTGTACCTAAAATCAAAATCGAATGTATGGCAGAAGAATACATTAGATTTTTGGAAAGTAGCAAAAAAGAATTATTTTTTTATTTATATCGTAAGATTTACAATTTCACGCACAACTTTTTCATGTATTTATTTGGTTAAAACTTGTACCCGTTTCTCTGGAATCGTTATCGCAAGAAATGTCAAGTTAGCAGCCCACTTAGAGACCGTAATATCTCGGCTTGTATTAAAGTACTATTATTAGAATTTTGCGTATACTATTCACTATTTATGTACAGTTGTTTGACATATAAATCATATTGATATTTAAGGTGCCAACAACTGGTTTTATTAGCTCTTTGCCCGCCTTCCTGCCCACATATGTGTCTGCATTGTGATAAGTGGAGATCAAGCACACCATTTTGGAGTCTTTCCACGCAACACAGGAAACATCCCCTGAATGGCGTGCAATAATCGTACCTTTAGCCACGTTTTTTGGTGCGTTGGCAAGCTCAATAGGCACATGCTTCCTGTTTGGCCGCAAAGTACCCAAGCAGTCAAATCCTGAATGCTTCAGGTGCCGTGCCAACGCTGGACAATTGTAAAAATTGTCCATCGTCACACAGTGCCCTCGGTGTTCGAGACCTTTTAAAAGGTCCAGGACAACTTGGGTACTTTTATCCGCCAAGTCAGCAATAGTAGTTATTAACGCACTCCGCTCTGAATTTTTGCCCGTATAAATATCAAACTTATATAAATACCCGGTATTTGAAAAGAACGCGTTTTATTAATTTTAGACCTCATGTTTCGTAGTAACATTTGCTGCTTAAGAACTACACAATCGATATCTAAATAGAAATAGTGTTAGTTTTATTTTTCAAAATGTCCGCGTTCGATTCCCGAGCTGAGTACAAGTTTTTTAAAATGTATGAATGCAGTTTTCCTTGCTACTAAAATCGATGACATGGTTCCTGAGAACAGATCTTCGTATGTCTTATAGTTTCAGATTTTCCCATACTGACCGATCTAAATGTTGCACTCTGTATACTAAATATTATTGAAAATGGGAATATTATTTAACCGCGTTTCCTTACACAGTTTGAAATTAAGTTTCTCCACAATGTCAATTATTTAATGTAAGAGTATTGAACTTTACAATATATAATATAAAATGCGCTAGATAATGCACACTATTGAGCAATCCCAGTATAACACGAAACAATAACGACTAACATCGTTTTCAGTATCTACACCAAGTCAGTTCTATATTAGTCTGACCAAAAATCGAAACTGAAACCTTTCACGAGGATTCGAACCCCGAACATTACTCGTTTTTTTCGCACCTAGTACTTTAAGCCATTTTTACTGCCATCCGGCACTTATTAAAAACTGGACAAGTGCGAGTCGGACTCGCCCACAGAGGGCTCCGTACAAAGGACATGGACAAACTATTGCACTAGTGTACAAAAAAAAGGCAAAAAATGTATTAAATTACAAAAATAGAAAAAAAAAGATTACGTAAATATTACCCTCTCTGAACTTGTCAGGTTATAATTAAAAATAAATAGTAATGCTAGTTCCGTTATTATTTTTTTCGACAAAATGTTACTCTTTTACAATACTCGACGTTCCTTACCATGCAGACGTTATATGTACCTACGCATGACGTTCAAACGGAAAATATTCATATGAGATACATTATAAATAATAAACCTATTTTAAATTAGTATTTGCTGCATTCGGAAAATATCTGAATTTTTTGTTAGGTAATATTGTATAATTTATCAAATAACGATTTTATATTTCATAAAAAAACATTTATAATGGAACGCGTTTACGCGACATCTATTAGTGGCCATGTCATTTCTTTGCAGTTTCCTCGTTGCGTTTGCTTTCGTTGTTCATTGTAATTTTATATATAGTTTGAGTATTTGAGGTGTGACGATACTCACAATAATTTGAGATTTGTAAAGTAATGAATATGAGTAGTATTATTATTAATAGAACAAAGTAATAAACACTTACCGTTTAAATGTTTGAGACATAATTCACTTGGCACTCACAACACAATTCACACGATTTCCACTTCTAAACAATTAATGGCGGATATTTTGTTTCGGATGAAAAAAAAAATTCGAATCCGTCGAATCACACAATATGAGTAATCTTTGGCGTCAAAGACAACGTACTAGCTTACTGACAGATGTCTGTCTGCGGGACGCGTTGCGACACTGTCGCTTATAGACAGACGGTTGTCCGTAGGACGCGTGATGGGATAGACAACCTTTCACGGTGTATGTGTGCGTTGCCCGAGCGCGCCAGGTTTAAAGGTTACCCTCTGCGGTCTCCTTATTTTTGTGGTATTGGACCTATTCTGGTGTGCATGTGTACAGGGTGTTTGGTAATATGTGTATAATCCCGAAACAGCCATGCAACCAAGTATAAAGAACACCGTGATACTAAGCAAAACCATATTTAGGACCATTTACATTTTCATAAAAAAAACCAAAATAAAAAAAATATATTAACCCTGACATGTTTTGACTTCTGTTTTGTTTGGACCATGAGGTAGACGACTAAGACCACTTTTTCAACTGGATCTCGGGTTGTAACTTTGCAATTTTACTTAGTAACAAATATAATATAATTTTCCGGGGTTCTATTCACTGCACCCTATCTGCCATATTCGGGGTTATACAGGTATTATCAAAACACCCTGCGTATAGTACATCTGAGTGTGTGTCCTCCGGGCATGTGATCTCACCTGATATAAGCCTCCGAGTGCGTGACCCGTTGCGCTCTAGGTGGTGCGGTTACGAACAGGGGTTCGAGCCCCGGTCGCGCGCCGGTCACTAGAGCGCCGGGGACTTCGCCCCCCGCGCCCGCGCCCGGCGACGGCGTGTTGCGAGCCATCGGCGATAGCCCCGAGAATGCTGCGGGAACAGTGCAACGATTATGATGCATCCATATAATGCAACACGGTAACATTAGGTCACCACAAATCAGTCTTCCACAATATAATCCGTGTCATTGTATTTTCAAATAGCCTAATTAAACCTTTTTTAATAAATTATTCTATGGTGAGAAAATAAACTTATTTATTATTATTAACAGGTGAAATTCTTAAACTTTAACTATCAATATTTATTGCTTATCATTTTCATCATCAACGGCTCATTTTACGTACCCACGCTAGGGCACGGGCCTTCCCTATGGATGGATAGGGAGAGCGGGCTACAAACCACCAGCGGACTCAGTGCGGATTGGTGGTTTTTAACGACTGCTAATGCAGCCGGGACCAACGGCTTTACGTGCCTTCCGAAGCACAGAGGAGCTCAAGATGATACATTTTTATCACCCATCCGATGACTGGCCTTTGCGGAAGTTGCTTAACCTCAGCACTCGCAGACCAGGCGCGCTAACCACTGCGACATCGAGCTCCTCATTTATTGCTCATCGCATCCAAAATGCCAACACCATAAATTAACAAAATATAACAAAGTAAAACTTTCCGCAACAAGCGCGTTACGCGGCATATGTTCAAAATTTTCTGCAGGCAGCGGACCAGCCCCCCAACCGCCTAACTCTATCGACATCGCTCTCGCTATCGCGCTCTATAGTTTTTGGCGTCATTTTGTAATTTCTAAAGCGATATGAAAGCATTAAGAAAGCAATATCGAAAGCTATAGCCTATAGCTTTCGATATTGCTTTTATATAGCTATCGAAATGGCAAGATTACGCCATAAACTATAGAGCGCGATAGCGAGAGCGATATCAATAGAGTTAGGCGGTAGGCCCCCTGTTTCGTAATGTTGTCGATTGTTACCACAGCAACATTTACTATAACTTCTACCATCGGATGTTGTCCACTAACAATTGGAAACGTTGCTCCACAAATGCGGTGTGGTGTGGTTTGTATTTTTACCCATAACCTCTCACACATATTCGACTAGATATTTTTGTACTTATATTTCTGAAGCCTTGGAAGTGTATACGTCTTTATTAACCCGACTGAACTTTCCACCTTTTCTAACTCTATTACGGTTAGTAAAATTATATTAAAAAGATCCATACCACCAGGAGACAAGACTCCGCCGCGATTCCCCAATCCGTAGGTCTTCAGGGGTTTCTTCGTCGACGGAATGAAGTTTCTAAAAACAATAAACATTGTTTTAAACACTAAAGCACAAAAAATAGTGATAATATTGAAATGACGTTTGGCCTTTACGCATACGTGTTTTTCCACCTTATACTATCATTATAGCAGTCCTTTTTGTCTCTCCCTTAGAACGCTCGTCAGGGCTTGCAACCGGTACCGAAAATACAGGTATCATATCGGATTTTCCATTTCGGTATCTGAATACAGATTCTTCAATGAGTACCGGTATTGTACCTCAAATATACCGGTACTAATACTGTTTTCTGTCTATTGCCAAATAAGACAGAAAAAATGTACACGAAGTTATTTGAAATATTAAAACAAAAACTTTCAATGAACATAAGTAATATGAAATAAGATTATGAACTCGCTTCAATTAATGCTGTACGCAAATGCTATCCAGATGCTAAAGTGCTTATTTCATTACAAAAAAGCGATTACAAAAAAATCAAAAGCTCTGTCTATTGGAGAAACTCATAAAGGCCGTAAAATTATAAATATGTGCATGTCGCTACCGTTTCTACCCAATAAAAACATAGCCGAAGGGTGGTTATTTATTTTGTCAAATGCGAATAATATTCCAGATTTTCATATATTTGAAGATTATTTCGGGAAGCAATGGTTGAAAATAAATGACATGAATTGCTTAAGTGTAGCTAACGATGTTCACCGAACGACGAGTGCGTTAAAAGGGTAGCATCGCAGAATTAAAGCTAGATTTGGTTCCAAACCTAATATATGCAGATTTACGGCTTTGTTAAGAAAAGAAGTCACCCATTTTGACTTAAAAATTCATTAGAGCAAATAAAAAAATGTATAAAACTGTAACAAACAAACAAACAATGATTTGATGCAAAAATAAAATCAGTTCTTCGCAAATTGCGTAAACAGCGGATATCAGCTACTGAATCTTTAATTAAATTCACGAAGCTGTCTTTTTATTTTAAGAAAAAGCTGTTATTTTAATTTTTTTTTTAAACTGTATTTTGTTTATGTTGCTATGTTTAAGTAAAGAGGTCAGTACTTGAATAAATAAAAACAATCTAATTATAAGTTTATTTTTTTTATTGCTGTACAGTTACTGTTGTAAACTACAGTCAGATTGACCCTGTACTTTATAAATTCAGAACATGACCACAGCAGATCATGACCAACGCAGAACATGACTAGGATAGAAAATGACTAGGGCAGATCATGACTGGGATAGAACATGACCAACGCAGAACATGACTAGGATAGAAAATGACTAGGGTAGAACATGACCAGTGAGGAACATGACTAAAGGAGATTATGACTAAAACTGAACATGACACCCACCTAACAACCCGAAAAAGCGTACCTATGTGTTTACTTACAGTATTTATAGGTACCTACGTGGCGCAAACGCTTCATATTGCAGTATTTGTATTCAACCTTATGAGCGCGCAGCCGGGTTACGTCAAAGTCGCCAAGCAGGATTTTGTGACAGCAGCGGCGAGCGCCCGTAGCGCCTTAGATATAAGATTTACTTTCGATTGTCCCGACCGATGAAAGAGTTAGGTACAAGTACAGGTGCAGAGTTATTTTGGACGAAATTAGCGCGCACCGAAGGTTGATATTGTATTGCCATTGTGTCGAAAGTGCGTCTTCTGGCCTATATATTAGTCTGTGACTAAACAAAACACTTCACAAACAGCATTTGTTTACGCGGAAGCGCAGCGCGTGCACTTGTAATGGCCGACTATAACAGTTCCGGTAGAAATTAAATAAGGCAAATAGGTAAAAATATATTCTTTATTCAAACAATAATTAAATCACAACTTGATAATACAGGTACAGCACTGGCGAAAAAGCGAGAGCAGTTGTAATGTAATATTAATACAATAATTGTTATATGCATTATAGTTGTATTGGGAAAACTTTGTTACACATTTGTGACGCCTGCACATCAACCTATCCAAAACTGTCAAATTTCTTCAATACATTTTCAACCTTATGGCTTATGCCTTAGTCATAAAGTTTAAAGTATATTGAGGAAATTTGACAGTTTGTGGTAGGTTGATGTGCAGGCGTGTGTACAATAAACTTAGTTTATTATCAGCCAAAGCACATCATTCGATATAGTCCTACCTACGCAATATATTTCCCAGTGACCCGTGAGGATCATGTAGCGAATCTAGACTTTCAAGTCGTCAGAGTAGTAAAAAGTAAAAGTTATTTATTAAACATAAACCTTCTCAGGTATAGAGACACATCCTAAATGTAGCTTAAAATATTGAACTTTTCTATGTGTATTTAGACTAGGTACATATGTTAGAAGTATAAATAGTGAAGGTACAATACAATTTCTTTTATTCAACCCTACCGGCTTCGCACGGGTGGACATTTCTTTTTTTAATATAACCTATGTTACTCAGCGCTAATGTAGCATTCTAATGGTGAAAGAATTTTTAAAATCGGTCCAGTAGTTTTTGAGTTTATTCGTTGCAAACATACAAAAATACAAAGCTTTCAAAAGCGTCAAAGACAAAAAAGTCTTTTATTGAACAACGTTGTTCGACAGGACGCGTCGCGGTATATTTTTCTATCGAACGTTGTTCGATGAGACGCGTTACAGGTTAAGGTACCGGTTATTGGAAATACCGGTATTCCAAGCCCTGATCGACAATAGCTTCCCATTGTATTTTTGTCATGACAGCCGCAGCACCTTATGAAGTGACAGTACTAATTCTGTCTTTCTTTTAGCTTACCTAGATCGTTCGTGTATCGGCAGCGGCCTCCCGTTCCCCTTGTTGACGTGCAGATCCCTCACGTGACGCAGCAGTCGTGGCAGGTTGGGGAATGGCGCCTGCCCCTTGCGTACGCGCGCGCAGTTCCTCCACAGGCACGGGTACTCGCTGAACGAGCCGCGGTAGTGTTGTTGCACGTGGCCCGCTGACGATGTGCATGTGGGGGGAGGAAGGAGGTCACAACACCCGAATGGCAATACTCCTTGCACAGTGAAAGTAAGGGCGCAGACTTCTTGGGAAACTTAGGTAAATAAATGGTGGATTATTAACCGTTAAGTGTTCGTGAACGTGCACGAGTGTTGGCAAATTAAATAAAACAGTGCAACTTCACTTTTCCAATTGTCTCAAGCAGCCCGCGTAAGATCTTAGTAAAACCCTAATAATTTACTAACACTCAAAGGGTTTGGAGGGAATATACCTACAAAGAAAATTCATATTACTATATAACATATATATAACTTTGACACTGGCTAAATGTATTAACCTTACAGAGCCATTAGTGAAGGGGTAAAATAGTAAGTCGACGAGAAAACCATAGGGAAGGCTCTATACAACGTGTAAAGGATTAAGCGCACATCCTCGGACACCCAAATTAGATTATTTAATTATAATTAAAAATCATGAAAAATAATTTTACTTATATTCAATTCAATATGGTTTATTTAAGATATTAGTTATACTAGTCGAGAGCAAACAGTGTGGGCATATTAGCGCTTTAGCCTACCGACCTACACACACACGAAATACGAATCGTGTTTATCAGCTGACTTGTTTACGTTTAGTAAATATATTACGATTCTTTCTTCAATTACCGTGCTTTCGTTCCATTTCTTTCAGTCTTTCGAATGTTGCTTCTTAATAATGTTTATTAATACGGTAATAAAATGTCAATAGAAAAATTCGTAGGAAAATGTAAGCTATTGTAGAAGGTATTGCAATTATTATTGCACAGCTAAAAGTAGGTATATTAGATTTGATAGTAAATAACAAAACTTTACAAAGGCGGCGCAGAAAAAAACATACATAATAGGTATTATAATAACAACAACATTTCATTCATTGGCAAGTTACAATGATTATTGCACATTATAACGTTCATAGCTACTTACTTAGCTACCTGCGTCGACGCCGCCGGCGCCGCCAGCGCCTTTAATTGTATTTTAATTTCCTTAACATTTAAGTTTGCAAAACTTGTCAACATAACAGTCGTTGCTTCGTTTTCATACACCGTTCTTTTAAATTTACCCCATAAATAAAAGTCAAGCGGCGTGTGATCAAGATCGAGAAGATCGAGCCGGCCACCTGATCGGTGGGTCCGTTGGATCAGGCTCCAGACGGGCCATGACGGACCTTTATTATTAACATAGATCACGCAAGTACACCTACTGCAGACGCTTCGAATGAGCCCAACTGCCATTTTTCATTGCCAGTTTCCTAGATTTAGTCCGCGGTTGACATTATCCTTGTGCATCATCTGTCAAAAATAAGAAAAATGTTTCGATGCGCCGTTATAAATTGTAAAAACAATTCATCTGTGAATAATCAACAAACCGATAACGTTTCGTACCACCGGTAAGTAATTTTTTAACAAAATATGCGTAATTAATTTTAAAATTTTGATTTATTGTCAATTTTGGAAAAATCTCGTGTATGCTGCATGATTCATCATACATTGCGGCTTTACTTGGCTCTGTACATGTGGGATGTTGCATAAACGGGCAATGAATGTCAAACGTTCGATACATTCGAACTTCATTTCTTTTTCGAGGTTAAGTCGCTCTTGTAATTTTCCTATTAGTGCCGTTCTCTCTATGCAACATTATTCGCTTCGATCGATCGATTAGGAAATAGATAGAATTAAATATTATATAATCTACTTAGTTTTGATAACATTTCAATGTTTTTAGTTTTCCACATAATCCTACTTTAAAAGAAAAATGGATTGATGCGACGGGATGTAAACATTGGCTTCCAACAAAAAACAGTACTATTTGTTCAGTACACTTCAATGAAACCAAATTTGACAAAGGAAATAACTTAAAATATTGCTTAAAAACAGCTTGTCCGACTGTTGACATATTTAAGGATCATAAGTTATGAAGAAGTTTTTTTTTTTTTTATACTTAGCACGGCAAATGACTCCACACCACCTGATGGTAAGTGGAAATGGAGTCCAGACGCGAAGACAACTGGTGCAGCGTGAAAACAACGCAGCATCAGTCAACCTCACTCTGCCGGCCCACAAGGTGCTTCTTCACGCCTCGTTTGAAGGACCCCATATCATAGGAAAGAGGGAAAACATGTGCTGGTAGACTATTCCATCTTTTGGAGGTGCGACAAAGAAACGAGTCACCAAATTTCTTTGTGCGCGATGGGATATGTGTGACAGTGAAGCGGTGACACCGGAGAGCAGCACGTGTACTCCTATGGAGGAAGGGAGAAGGTGGGATAAGGTCAAAGAGTTCTTCAGAGCAGAGCAGAAGTTAGTGAACTAATAGACATTCCATGCGGTATTTTTGGTATAACTTTCGAATGTTAAGTTGTGTACTTGTTGTGTGTTACAGAATATGGATCCAAATGTTATACATCCAAATAAAGCTTCCCTATTGCTAAACAAAAGAAGATTAGACGAGGTATTTCTTATTATATATACGCGACTGGTAAATCTTTGAGGAAGATGTTTGTCTAGCAGTTGTCGTCTTTAATAATAATAAGATAATGGTGATTTTTTTTAATTTGTTTTATTTTATAGGAAGTTAATAAACCATCAACGTCAGTTGAATGCTACAAACATTGATGTTATGACGACATAATTAGATAAGATTGTGGTAGCTAGCCAGGCGGATAAACAAGCCCTACCACCCATCCAAACCGAGTACAAAAACATGTTAATCGAACTCCCCCGCTGGAAATCGAACTGGGGACCTCTAGAGACCAGTGGTCTTAGCCACTAGGCCACAGAGAGGTGGTCTAAAACCCATGCTATTAATCCATCAAACCTTATATAGTAAAATGACTTGTCATGATAAGTATATTGTTCATTGACTTTGTTCGTAGCGGTCAATTTGCCGGCGAGTCTGTGTTCATACGGTGCGTTTAGTGTTTACTTTAAAGTTGATTTTTCATAAAAAAAATTTTTAAGCTCTTTCTTTGTCGGGTCGGGGTATGTTTGTGTTTGTGTGGTTTAGTTTTGGACAAATTTTGTTAAGGAATTAAAGCCTGACTGCCTTAACTTACGTTTTATTTTCGTTTGTTTTGAATTTTTATCGATGGAGTGACTGTAATTTTAATAAGTATAAATATTTTTGGGGAAAAATATAACCTAGGTATATTTTAAATATTTTTAATCGATTGAGTAGTCGATTTAGAACAAACTACTTTCAGGGTGGGCGTTAAACCTGTTACACGTTGTATATCATAGGCTAGAGGATCCCTATGCCTCGAACAAGGCAAAAACCACCACGCGGGCCCAAGGCGGATTGATTGTTAACGACTACTAATGCAGCCGGGACCAGCGGCTTCACGTGCCTTCCGAAGCACGGAGGAGCTCGAGATGATACACTTTTGGTCATTCATCCAATGCCCAGTTTTTGCGAAAGTTGCTTTACCTTAATTGTAGACAGGGCGCGTTAACCACTGCACCGTCTAGTTTCGCCTCCTCGCGTTTTTATAAGCTATTGGTATTGTCGATTATTGTCGTCATTAGCGCACAGGGCACGATATCGCTTGTCGATTATAGCCGACTGCGGCAGTAAAAAAGTAAAAAAAAATATTCTACTGCTAGTTTAGTCACTAATTCGTTTACTTGCATAGCTACTAAGGTACGGTACCATACTCACGTTCTAATTTACTCTTCTTCGTTTCAATATAAGTTCCGATCACTGGCAGCGGTGAAATGAAACGGAATGTGTTAATACAACAACAAATTATTGGTCTGTAACTAGTCTGCGCGCTTAAATACAGAGTGCTGGGAGGCGATTTTTGAACCGGTGATTAACTTTCACGCTATGGTATCAATTACGAGTGCTCCTTTTTCTCTTATTAAAAGTCACAGGTAACTTATTTTTTGACACCGAAAAATCAATTGAACCGTTGAGATTCAATAATCGCTTCAAAAAAAAGTAAGAATTTTATTCCCCATTCAATCACGTTTAGCGATAACGAGAATTTGCATGACATTAATTTAAGCTGCTTTAATTTAAGTCAAAGTCAAATCATTTATTCAACATAAGCCTTCACAGGCATGAATTGACGTCAAAACTATAAAATCCAAATAATAATAAAAACAAAAAAAAATTAGACTAAACTACAGAATCTACCACTAGTTCGGATTTAGGGAGACCGAGAAGAGCTGACAAGAAACTCAGGAGTCTTATTTCTTTTTCTCTATTAATAAGTACTGGTTTCGCTAAAACGTTATCGAGTGTTGAAAAAAACTCCCACTAGCGCCCATACCGGCGGTTCCGGGGACAGCTACCGGACACGACGCTGCGCCACACGTCGACGTCCCTACGTGTAACATAGTTTTAAGATTCAAAATTCAAAATTATTTATTCAGTTTAGGTTACAAATAGCACTTATGAATGACATCTATACCGCCGAATCCATCTGTGATTAAACTACTTTTCATACTAAAACATTTTGTATACGAAAGAGGCTTAATGAACACCTAACATCCGCAATAAATACAGCACTGAAACATATCATGCCGGACACAATCAGCACGAAACCTCAAAAGCTGACTCCGGAAACGCTGGCTCTAATTAAAGAGAGACGTCAAATGATAGCCGAAAATAAATAAAACACCCACGAATATCGGCAACTACAAGGTAAGATCCGTCAATGCCTACGGAATGACTTGCAGTGTTAAAATGAGAACCTTATAACTCTCAAGCCTTAGAGCTCAAAACGAGTAAAAGAGTCCTCAAGACTGAGCTAAGCACCGTAAGAAAATAAATATTCCATCTTATCGATGATACAGGTGCAATCATTACGTGTATGGATGGACTGCTCCATGTGGCAAGGACGTATTATGAGCGCCTATACACAAGCAGGCTGCCGAACCCGGACGCTCCAACAACTCGTCCCGTGGTGGCTAATGTGGGTTGTGAGGAAATACCTGATGTTAGTTTACCCTGGGGGAGATACAACTAGCGTTGAACCAGGTTAAAAACAGAAGAGCGCCTGGTCAAGATAACATTTTGCCAGAAATGCTTAAGACAAGCTCCACATCGCTAATGCGAGCCTTGGCGATGCTGTTTACGAAATGCATCTTAGAATGCCGAGTACCATCCAGCTGGCACAACGCAATGACTGTCTTTCTCCACAAAAAGGGGTATATTAAAAAGCTTGATAATTATTGACCAATCAGTCTTTTATCCCACGTCTACAAACTTTTTACAAAAGTGATCGTTAACCGACTGTCACAGAAGCTTGACAATTACCAGCCCAGGGAGCAGACGGGATTCCATTCAGGGTTTGGCACCAATGACCATCTCCAAACGCTGCGAACTATCTTATAGAAGTGCCATGAGTACAGGAAACCAATCATTATTACATTCACAGACTATGAAAAGGCATTTGACTCGGTTGAAACATGGTTAGTTGAAAGAGCACTGGCCGATTGGGTTGACGAAAATTACATTCAGCTTATAAAACACCTTCAGCGAAATGGGACCTCTACTGTCAACCTACATAAGCTTACTGCTCCATTTAGGCTTTCCAGAGGCGTACGCCAAGGAGACACGATTTCTCCAAAGATGTTTACCGCAGCTTTGAAAAATATCTTTAAAAATCTGAAGTGAAAAGGCCTTAACATTGATGGAGAGCGACTCAACAACTTGAGATTTGCTGACGACATTGTTCTGATATCAGACAATGTCGAAGATGTGGTCGCTATGGTAGCAGATTTGCAGAGGGAATCTGGACTGAATTGGACTGAAATTGGACTGAAAATTAACAAATCCAAAACCAAACTAATGACTAACATTCCCGATGCACAACAGAATGCGCTACAAGTAGAAATAGTGGATCATTACATCTGCCTAACCCACAAAATAACTTTAGGCCTCGATAATCAAACAGCAGAAGTCGATCGTAGAGTTGGACAGGCCTGGACAGCGTTTGGTGCAAATGGCAACATCATGCGTTCCAATACTATACCGCAACACTTGAAAAGTAGAGTCTTCGAGCAGTGTGTCTTGCCCGTTTTCACCTATGGAATGGAAACTACAACACTAACTAAGAGGTCAGCTGAAAAACTTGAGTCGCGCAGAGAGCAATGGAAAGAGCTATGCTGGGTGTAACTCTGCTAGATCGAAGACGAAACGAGTGGATTAGAGGAAAGACAAAGTTGAGAGACGTTGTAGACCTGATAGTCCCGAAAGTGGAGATGGGCGGGACATATTGCGAGGATGGAGTACCACCGATGGCCCAGAAGGACACTGGAGTGAAGACCGTGGCAAAACATATGAGGTCGGGGCCGCCCACCACTCAGATGGATGGACGACATTAAACATCTAGCCGGCCACAACTGGATGAGGGTGGCTGGCGACAGAAAGAAGTGGAAGCGTTTGGAGGAGGCCTATGGCCGAAGGCGGACTGAATGATGACTGAGGATGATCCCGATCTCTAGTTAGGGTGGATATGACACTTACTACTGCCGCCCTCGCCGATGCAGTGCTCCATGCAGTCGGTGAGCTCCTCGAATTGGTAGTCGCAGGTGTCCCACGCGCACTCGAAAGTCTGCTCCATAGGCGTCTGTGAACGATGGTGGTTCAAATGAAATACTTTAAACACTATTCGCGTTTATGTTACATCTTATTTTATCCTGACGTTTTTAAATCTTTACATGGTCTATGGTCACAAATTATACGTAAAAATAAGTACGATGTCGGCCCAACATTATTTAGAGTTTGTTTACGACAATGCTTGGTTAAATAATACCCGAAGAAACAGTAAAATATCTTTACTCTGAATAAAATACAATAATAAAAATAGGGACGCGCGTAAGAGCTAAAATCTAGTTGATAAATGTCATTGTCCGGCCATCGCCGGTGACGCTGGTGTCACTGCGTCGTCCCCCAACAAGCAAAGTAATCCTATAAAGAAAATTATAAGTAATTATCTACTAATAATGTTCTTATGAAGGCATTGTTGTAGACTCTTTTATTTATAATAGCATTTGCTACACTTTAACACACTCAAGAGCATTCATTTTTGTATCTTAGTATTATAGTTTGCTACAAGACTAACGCACAGAACGGTTACATGATATTTTACTTATAAAAACGTTTCACAAGCGTAGATATTCTCAAGAGCATTTGTTTCTAATTCACAGTCTTCTAGTTAGCTACAAGAATATCTTGCTAGACACTTATAGGTATAAGTCTCATATAATTGTTTGCAGAAAGATCAAATAGTCTTGACTGATATTTGATCCTATAGTAGTATTTTGTAAGAGAAAAAGATGTTATAAATACACTGAGCTGAGGTTATTATAAGTTTGCATCGCAATTAGTCTTGTTCGAGATTCTTTTAAATGTAATTGTACTTAATTAGAGTGATATTAGATATAAAATAACCGTATAAGCTACTAGATCAATCACTTTACTAGTAAACGTCAGCCATTTCGTTCTGATCCAATTGTTCGTATTTGTTTTGAAATAATTGTTTAATATGGATTTAAGAGAATGGAAACGATTTAAAACGAGCGGTGGTGTAAAGAATTAGTAAAGCCAGATTTATAGATTAGTAGGCAGATTTCGCGAGGACACCTAATATGTTTTAATATGACGGCGAGTTATCTGGTTTAAACTGCTATAAGTACAAATTTACTTATATATATTATTTTATAATTGTTCTATAACATACTCAATGCAGATAATTTTCAAAATATGGCGAATGTTCGTAATGATTGTCGAAATATTATTTTATATTTTATATAAATATGCTATGTGGTATTTTTCAAAGGGCGTTGTGAAATTTGCCAAACTTTGGTAGACATTTACAATAAAAATGAGTTCCCTGGCGAGTTCACACACTATAAATACAATGTTTTACAATACTGACATAATATGTTCTACAATAATACAAATTATAATAGTTTAATTTATAGGAAATAATATTAGTATTCCTATAACACAAAACAACCGCACCAACCGGCCGAAAGAACAAATAGATGTTTAGAAAACATACTTATAACTAATAATTAAGTAAATTAGTAGTGCATTCTAAACAAGATTGCATTAGTTAGAGACTTATGTCAGATACAAATAAGAGTATTTGTATTTGAAAATGTGTAGTGTCAGAGCATTATAGAAGCAATTGCGCTTCTGTAAGTGTCTTATAGGCCTTAGTGACATTCTGCGAGTTGATTATAAGATCGTTATTAGAAAATAATGCTCCCAAATCCAGCTTTGTAGCAAACTGCAAGTATCTTATAAGTACAAAAAAACTAGTCTTGAAGAACACTATATTATATTGATTTTGCATGCTCCCTCCCCAATTGCCATTGCAGTAGGTATGCCTAACACCATTCTTACGAGTGAAGTTGTGGTATTTGTATTGTGGTTTACTTTAAAATAGACAAAGGTTTTCAGCAAATGCATTCATTCGGCATCAGGTAAGTTATTAAATATTATATGTAGCTATCCCATTCAAATCCCGGCGCGTGTAGATACCAATAGAACGTTTAAAATCGTTGATTCTTCTTATTTTTATTTCTAACTAATTGTTGCCCGCGACTTCGTTCGCGAAGACTACAGTTAAAAAAAAATATTTCTTTACTTGCTGGTCTGGGTTATGGTCTGTATATGAGGAAAGTTTCATTAAAATCCATTCAGTAGTTTTTACGTGAAAGAGTAACAAACATCCATCCATACTTACAAACTTTCGCGTTTATAATATTAGTAGGATGATGATTGAGGTTAAGTATTTTTTTGGAGAGAGTTTACTGTTGGCCTCATACTGCCTTTACATCATCATTACAATGCCACAAAACAAAAGGTTTCACAGAATGCATCTATCAGCGAACAGCTTGTTTAGGGCATGTGAAGAGGAAACGGTGTCAATGCAACACCTACTATGAGACTGCGACTCTCTGGCCAGGAAAAGTATGGGACTGCTTATTGGCTTATCCGAAACCGGAGGACTTCAGGGCTCTTCGCTCTTAAAGACGTATGGCATTCATATCTTTACAGAGGAAGAAGAGTAAAGGATGGAGTTGTACAAAAGGTCCCGATGGGTCGAAGTGTTACCGGGAGAGGTAAACTTCAGCAGGTCCCACTAAGATAAGATAAGATACATAAATGGATTTGATTATGTTGGGGTACATACGTGCTGTGACAGTTCCTTCATCTCCTCAGCCAGTCTGGCGGACGTCTCTTCGTTGCAGCGAGCCGCGCGCTCCTCCCAGCTTTGCTTGGTCGACGTCGGGAGAGAACGCCACTCGTTGCCGACGATGCGAGATATCTCGCCTGGCGAGCGAAACAAATTGTTGTGACTGCTTATCGGAGACAGACAGCGGTGCATTGGCACTATCATAGAGCGCTCTCAAACTATGAGGTGTACTTGAGTAAGCTCTTATGATGCAATACTGTAATGATTGTAATAATAATTACTGTAATTTTTTCTTAAATGTTACCTCAAGTAATATTATAATGTCCTAACTAAACTATGTAAGAAACACTTAGATATTTACAGTTTTGTGATTTTATGTGTGTCGACTAGTTACAACAGGTCAGGCTCAGCCTAGTGTGGGGACCAGGCAAAATTAAAAAATTTCTAACGAATATTTATTACTTAGATATAAATATTTTATAATTATATTCTATATTTATTTTCTTTCTTAAAACTAGATTTTTACAATATTTTAATATAAAAACAATAAAACATTATAAAAACCTAATTCTAGGTTTGTTATAATATTAATATAAAAGTAAAATACAAAAGCACATACAAAACGTAAAAATATTATAAAAAACCTAGCCTAGGGTGCCGCCGGCAACGGGGCAGGGCTCAAGCTGCAGGTGGTTAGGGCTGCAGAGACAGGAACCTTCGGACTATATCCGCGACGTGTCCAAGAGTACCGCCTTCTGTATCTGACGCTTGCTCCAACCATTGAGCGAGAGTCTCTTAAGGTGTTGGTCGAGACTCTTCGCTTCTATTGTTATCATTATACACGTAGACTTTTTATCGGTGATCAGGACCTACTGATTCCGACTAAGTAAATGATGACCATTGCAATAATAATAATAGTAGTTAGATGTTTTCTTTTTATAAATTTAATTTGTATTGTATTTTTAATTAGGTAACCAAAATTAATTAGAATGAATGAATTTCAATTAATAAAACTAATATGAATAAGGGAATGGGCGAGTATTTGTAAATGACTTGACTGATATTGCATTTTTAGTGCTTAGAACGCTCTATCATTACGGCTACTAACTTAGTTAGTGTTTAAAAACAACTAGATATAATACATAATTTGTAATTTATATAATTAATAAACGTAATTAGTGATATAGCCGTGTTAATTAATTAAATAAATAATAATAATAACAATTTATTTGGAACAATAAAACAGACACTGACCAAGTCATTAGGGTTATTTACAATTTTATATGACTTAAATATTGTTTCATCTCGGTATACAGATAACAAACGACGTATGTGGGCGGTTTTTTTTACCTTATTAGATTAACTTTATGCTTTTTAACTTTACTATATAAACTTGCAAGAAATTTATGAAATACATTAAAATCATATATCTCGTAGCAAGAGCCTATTTATTACCCATAACAGATTAGTGTTTGTATTAATTATAACTATATTAATTACCTAATAATATTTAAATTGCATTATAATCTAAAGATTAAGCATGCATTTTAAACATATTTAGGAAAATTAACCAAATAACCTTCTTCTTATGGTGCCGTCCCCTGCCGGAGATTGGCGATCATCAAGGCAATCCTGACCTTGTCCCTGTCCGTTATAGTGATGTTTTGCATATAAACACGAGTGCATATATGCCAGCCGCACTCGCATGCATGCACTGTATATTATGAATACATCATTTATTATGTCAATGGTATATGACAGCTTCAGAGAAAATAAATGTCTGTGTTGATTTAGATAAACTTAGTTAAAATATATGCATAATAAATAACACAAAAGTATTTACCATGCAAACTATTCACTAAACAAAACTCTTGATGCATATATATTATATAATAAATATAATCATTACGATCCATGCAGTGTTATATTCTAAATTCTGATTCTGTATTTACTTAAAAGGATTGACAATTTTAACTGTAAAAGAAAAACCATGGTTTATCATAACAACAATGTTTTTCATCGATACAGTCAATTTAAGACATTTCGTATACTTTACTAAATAAAAAATTGTCTATAGAAAGTCATCAATCATCATCATGCATAAAATATTTGATATTATAAAGTAACTATTATTTATATACCAGGCATTACTTTTTCAAACTTAGACATTTGTTTAACAAAGCAGAGTATAGAAATACACCTACCTAATTTTAATCGTTTATCCTTGGATGCTAAAGTCGACACAAATTTGTGATAAGTATATTTAAAAATGCCAAAGTTACATATGAGTATTAATATATAACTTTTGCATTACACAATTTGTGATAGGTTTTGTTGACTTGGTTTGAGGTAACGTCAAATCAGTTAAATTCGCTTCTTTTTTGATACTTACAATATCAATTGTAACTTATAAATATAGTGATACAGAGTTTTAGAACATAATGTCTTAAGTCGAGCAAAAATAGGAGCGAATTTTACACATTCAAGTTTTGACAATATGAGTCGAATGCTATATTTCAAAAGCTCTTAACAATTGATGAAAGAACATTTAAAATACATGCGACAATTTGGTATAGATAAGTAAGACAGTAAATTAAAGCCACGATTTGCAAGTACTTACCGACAAGTAACCATGATATTATAGAAACGTTAAACGTATATTGAACATATTAATTTACCTTCCTTAAAATTAAGAAAACTTTTTTCTTTTTTTCTTTTAACTCGAAATATCTTTAAAATCACAACAAATCACAATGAAGAGGTTGCTATTAAAGACATTATATCGTCTTGCCCGTCGCCTTTGGCAAAATAGATGCCAATGCAAGTTGAATCTTATAGCATTGCAATAACATGAAAAATCTATCAAAAATATATCAGTGTTATATATTTTTGACCGACCGAACACAACATACCGAAAAAAAGCATACGACATCAATCTTCTGATACCATCAAAACCGACCGACCACACAAAAAGTAGCTTAACTTTTGCGATCGTTACAAAAGGCTGACCTAGTTTCTCCGTAATCTTTAAAAATGAAACTCACCGAACGAGCACTCGGGGTTGTTAGCGACGATCGCCTTCCGCACTTCGCTGGAGTACAGTATGTAGCCGGTGACGATCTTCTGCTTCTGTTCCTTCTTCTTCTTCCCGGAAGCGGGGGTGGCGGAGGTCGTGCCGCTGGGTCGCTCCTGGCTGGGTGTCGCCGCCATTGACGGGTTGTACGGGTTGCTGTTCCCGCCTGCGATAGAAACAAGAGTGGTGTCTTACAAATATATTTTACAAAGATTTGTAAAATATATTTGTAAGAGTTACTAAATACAAACCACATAGTCTGCCATAAAGCATGTACAGTAAAAATAAGAAACATTTATTCGGCTTTCGACAAACACACTCATTATGTATACAGTACTTTCCACTTTATACACTACAGTGTACAGTATAAAGAATAAGCACTTTTAATGTCGTCAAGTTACGGAAAAATGGCATTAAAAAATTAATATTTCATCCTAAACCCGGCATTGTACTCGGTCAAACCTTTGAACAATTATTTCTGTTGGTTTAATTTTTGTTAACATTTTTTTCTCGTTACATATATCTTTCTCATTTTACTGTACACATCTTACATTGCATTATAGCGTAACATATACAGGGCGTCCCTTTGAACAAACAAGAAAATTTAGATTTTCGTTTTATCTTCTAATTAATGAAACAATAACGTTATAGTATTTCTGCGAAGTAGCGTTACACGGGTTTTCAATGTTTGTCCAAAGCGTAAGGTCACGTTGTATAACTCCGCTCACCTATAGAGAGCGGCGTGGCGGGCGAGGCGAGCGACGAGTCGTCGAGCGAGTTCTCCAGCAGCATCTCTACGTCCTGGCTGCCGATGGTGGTGTTGATCAGGTTCGTGAACTGGGGCTTCACATCCTGGACAGACAGGTGGTATTACTAAAACTGCAGTTGCAATTCTGAGGTATCCTACTAGCACCAACGTTCAACATTGTTTTTGGACGCCAAAAAATAATATAGAAAGCAGGTGAATGGTCTGTATTCAACTGTCTCAAGAGTCACATATCAGTTGCTGACCTCTTTTTCTCGTGCATAGGGTTTTATGGTTAACTTGTCATTTATTTATTTATTTCACATGAAACAACATTTCTTTTTTTTTATCAATTTTATATTGTTCGTTTGTATTAATGACCAATAAATGTTTTTTTTATTATTTTTATTTCTGGTACCAAACAGCATTTTTTATGCGATACTGTTGTTTTAATTTATTATATTCGGGAAATATAGAATACAATTTTGTATTATGTTCCAATACTTGTACACTACACTCACCATAGATTCAACATTGACACTCGGGTTAAACTGTTTCTGGCCGAAAGAGTTGGACGTCGACTGTACTTCGTGGGTTATCGCTAACGCGGGCGGGCCCAGGGGTTTCGGGAAGAAGTAGATCTGTCAACAACATTTTTAGTTAAAACAAAAATAATTGGATTATATATGAGGGCATTTTGGTAACAACAATAAGATAAGATAGATAAACACTTTATTGCTTAAGAAGAAGAAAGAATAAGAAGTTGGTCTTAACTATTTGAGTAAACGTATTGAGGCATTTAAAGTTATTATTATCATAATAAAACAATCAGGAAAGCAGCTAAAAAGTGGGTAAATGCTTGTGTCTTGCTACATCGCACCAATTTTAATATTTCGAAAATATTATTATTCTGAAACGTCAGGAAATAAATGTGTAAAATAAACGCGAATAAATCCGTAAAAGTAGTTTCATTTCAATTTTAATTTTAATTAAGATAAACATTTTCGTTTCCGCTTTTAAATTCATAAATAAAAAAATATAATTGGTCACGAGCTCATTCATCATCAAGTCTCCGAGGAAGACGCAACAATTAAGCGGGGCTCTCTCCCGAATTACTCTTACCCGGGGCGGAAGGATATAAAAGAGAACTTCGCAGAGTAAGAGTGATACTAGGGTGCTCCGGGACCAACATGAGCAACCACCTGAATTCACCTCGGAGTATTCTCCCTCTCTGTCTAATAAGCTACATAATAGAGATAAAACACACCTCATCGACGGTTACATCTTTCGTGTGCTCGAACTTGCGCAGCCCCGACTTGAGTTTGCGCGCGACGCGGTTGGACTCGTCGTACACCGATTCGCATACGTACACGTCGCTTTCAGCTATCTCTGTCGGACGGCCTGTGTGAGAAAGAGAAAGTTGACTTTACTGCCACCACATCACATACGTTGTCAGTTTTAATGATGAAATAACTTGTTCCAAGTCCTACCGCCTCTGTTGTCTAATGGTTAAAACCAACGGTCTCAGACCCAGAGGTCCTGGGTTCAGTTCAGCGGAGGTACATACATATTTGTGCCTTCGGTTTGGTTCTTTGCCCGCCTGACCACCATTTTATCTAAATATGTCGCCATAACATCACTGTTAGTAGCATTGTTGTATTCCGGCAGCTAGAGATAAGATAGCCATTGCCTCAGAAGTTGAAGACTTAGGGTAAAGTGCGCTTTCACCTCCTTATCATCACATAACATCAGGTGAGATGAAGGCCAAATGCTTACTTGTAAGAAATATATATAAAACTACCTTCCTTTGTCATATTATCAAACCATTATTGAGATTTTAACCAATCGTTTTCGTTCCTTTGGTCTTAACCAAAACCTCTTAAGGTATGATAGCCAGTTCCAGAATGGTTGAGGATTCCGAGCGCACTCCGCACTTCCAACTTAGGCTTTTTTTAGGTGTGATAGCGATTCCCCGTTCTAATAGAATAAAGAATTAATGTCAGTTTAGATGACACTGATCACGGTTAAAAGGTCACCTAACGTGGCTTAGGGGTCACCAACAATTATCAACATTTTTGATAGATTTGATTGAAGAAAGGTTATTTTATAGGAAATTCCCGGCTATAAATAAAAATAAAATGGTGTTAAAACTTACATTTGAGATAGTCATCGTAGTCCAACACGGAGCACTTGCCGACAATGCCCACTAGTGGGCTTGTATCGTGCATTGTAGTAAGCAACACTTCTTGCTTATAGAAAGGCTGCAACAATAATTGTATTCAATAACTGTACTTAAGTTTTTCTCAATTTTTAATATATCGCACGCTTAAAGGTAAAACCTATTATCTTTGCGACGAAAAACTTAAAGGATTCCTTAAGCCGTGTGATCGAAACACCCACCGTCGTGGTTTTCTAGAGGGAATGGCATAACGCTAAGACATCACTAAGATTCTCCAAAGGAGTTCGTATCGGATCAACCGGCCCCATTACTTGGAGGCTGTGTGGCGGGTAGTGTGAGTAAGGTATTGACCCCCAACCCCGCGATTAGCTAAGACGCGTTCTGTTGCACCCGTTCTAGCTAATCCCGGGGTACCCGTGTAGCCCACTCCAACAGGTCAACTACCCTGTGTGCTTGTTCACGTTGGAACACGCATTAAAATTTAATAATCCTTGTGATTGTATATATAGCTATGAAAGACAAACTATATGTCTGAGGATCTAAATATTAAAAAACTGAAGAAAATGTACTCTGAATGTATAAAAAATATAAATATAATTGACAAGAGGAGACATTTGCAAGTCGGACTCGCCCACCGAGGGTTCCGTACAAATTTACTGCAACGACGATGTCATCTCAGGCTTTGTTACGCGCATCTTTGTTTCGATACAATGGGGCCGAAGCGTCCCATAAATATTTTCTGGATCGCACTTCGTCAATTACTCGACCGGTGTCTATTTCACGATTGTCCATGACCGTATTCGTCGGCACGTGCCTTTAGGGCGACACGTAAACACTCAATGACGCGCCTCGCGCGTCGCCGCCATGTTGGTCAGCGGCGCGCGCACGGCCGCGTATAGCTCAGCGCTGACGGCCGACAGCGCTGAGCGTCTCAAAAACGCTACCTATAACTACATACCTATTGACCTATCAGCGCCGACCGTCAGCGTGCGGTCAGCGTGAAAGGAAAACCCGCCTTAATTACGGTAGTAAAAGTAAATAGTGTTAAATAATTTCGGCGGGCTGGTTAGAACCACAATAGCTCAATTGGGAGAACACCTGACCCAGTATGTCAGAAGAGTGCAGGATCAAATCTTGCTCGTGGAAATTATTCAACGTTTTTTTTTTTTGCATCGCTTAATATCGGATGTGGACAGACCCATTATGCAGCACCGCACCGAACGCTGCATCCATATCGTCAAAGATACTAAAATAAATTGGCGTAGAACTTCAATGTTTTGGCGCCCTGATGTTGAATGTTTATACGCCATAGTCTCTCGATAAGTGGGTCTTTACATGAACATGGAGAAGACAAACATTATGTCAAAGTCAGGTGTCGTAGACACTTCTACTGTTGAAGTTGTAGACGATAATGTTTAAATGGGACAAACTTTCTAGTTATGCAGGTCTAACTTCAGCAATGAGGTCAATCGTCGAATGCAACTTGACTGGGAAGCGTTTGCTAAGCTACGACACTGTAAATGTACAATACTGTAATCTCTTTTCTATAGGATTTCTCTCTCTACAGTCTTCGTTGTTAAAAGTTTTTTGTTACTGTTTATCGATTTTATCGAAATTTATTTCGATATTTACTTATCGTTTTTCAAAATGGACCAATAACCGATAAATTGTCGATTATCGGTTTACATGCCCTACTACGTACAGTTTACATTTACTATTAATGGTCGATGTATTTTATGTTAATTATTACCTTATTAATAACGTTCGAAACCTCGGACGGGAAAATCAGGAACGGTCCGCGGAAGTAGCATTTGTTGCTGTAAGAAAAACAATTAACATCAATATTTTTAAGGGATACTTCTTTAAACTACCCTCCTACGGCACAGGCATATTTTTTAGAATTCTTCAGTACCGCCTAGTTTACATACATACATACATACATACATACATACATACATACATATAATCACGCCTCTTTCCCGTATGGTTAGGCAGAGACCACTTCTTTCCACTTGCTACGATCCTTACATACTTGTTTCGCTTCGCCCACTTTCATTATTCCCTTCATACATGCTCTTCGGTTTAGGGTACTCTTGACCTGGCCTTTTTTCAAGACGTCCCTGATTTGGTCATGAAACATCCGCCTAGGTCTACCCGTACCAACACTTTCATTCACAATCGCCTTATACACTTTTTTCGTCAATCGTTCTTCATCCATTCTCTCGACATGACCAAACCATCGCAGCATACCTTTCTCAATTTTTGTCACTACATCTTCTTTCAGACCACAACGTTTCCTTATCTCACTATTTCTTATCCTGTCACTCAGTTTAACTCCTATCATACTTCTTAACGCTCTCATCTCAACTGCGTTTATTCTGCTTTCATGTTTCTTCTGCCATACCCAACTTTCACTTCCGTACATGAGTGTCGGAATTTATTTTTGTACTCGCAGACCGGGCGCGTTAACCGCTGCGCCATCGAGCTTAATAACATTACTAAAATAGAAACAGAAAACTCACTCGCCCGTCTCCCAAATAGTGTCGACTTGCGCCGTCATCTGCTTGCCGCCGTCGGTAACCACGTATACATAGTCGCCGGTCTTGATAACGCCCGAGCAGACCGTGTTGTACTGCTCGTAGTAAGTGTTCTCGTCATCGGTACCGAGGGGGTTGTACATCACCACGTCCTGGGGCAAAGGGGGATTATTCTTCACATGCTATTATGAATTTATTTATTTATTTATTAATGAAACACTTATTATAACATTAAATATAAGTAACTAAATGATAATGATAACTAAATGGGGAACCCATTTAGTTTTGCACAGCTTTAGCTATGCTATTACAATTCGAAATAATTTATGTTCGTTTTTTGTCGTAGTAGGTTAACTCTTTTTATAACTTCTGTGTAGTTCATACGAACAGACTCATTCAGCTTATCAACTTTGAACTGAAAGTAATTCTCATAGTAAGATATTGTTTCTGAGCAGTAGAATCGCCTGTTACAAAGAAAAGGACACATTTTTCTATCATTTAACTACTAGGCACTGCTTCATCAAATTAACCCAGGAATCTCGCTGATCAGGTCCCATCAACCAATCTTATAAGGGTCAACTGCGCTACCAACTATGCTATCGTGGCTCTGTCCAACTCGCCGAATATTTATCAATACTCTACTCTTACTTTGTTAGCCAAAGGCGCCTTATTCAATGTCGACGACCACGTCATCAACATCCGATCAGCAATCACCAATCACCAATAGCATTTGAAATACTAAAGAGTTTGAAATCTGTTAAGAATTAGACAAGCTACATTAATAGTTATGGTTATTTAAATGAATTAAAAATTTATAACCATAATTAAAATCTTATTGGGGCATCAATATTATTATTTTCTATTTATTTTGATACCAATACGGCTGTTGACAAGAACAATAATTACCAATACTATAGAACTGTTGACAACAACAATAATTAACTCCAGAGCATTTAACGTACAAATGCAATCACGTAACAGTTCTTTAAAACATAAACCTATTTTTTTCTGTAACCTAAAAAGTTAAACACCCAATTGACGGAACACAATAGTAACGTCATAGTTTGCCATTCCCATACAATATATATGATAAAAAACAAAATTTTAACAGGCATCATGGACGCTACGAAAATAATACAATCATGCTATAGTATAACTTGTTTATCTGGAAGGTTACCTAGTGTCCTGATGTACAGGCATTTCTTGCTTAGCTTAGGCACCAGTCTCCTACAGAGTAGTTACCTTCAAACCATACTTTTTTATAAACTGTAAAAAGCAATAAGAACACGCTTTGTGATATTTTTTTTTGTTTTTGTATACCGGTCTCTCTTTCTCCTGTACGTTCTCCAACACCTCGAGCTCCGCCAACTCATCCTTGTGCTTCTCCACGCGTTCTCGGAACACTGAGACGGTGCGGCTTGGCTCCAATGGGACCTGGGATAAATTCATGTTGAATTATTACTAAACAAAACAATAAATGTTAAAGGCTAAAAAAAAAACTTTGAAGGGTCAAACCCTTCGGTTTCCATCGGTGGTGGCGAATTGGCAGATAACTGTTATTGGTGTAACTATAGTGTTGGAATGAGTTTTTGTTTCTACTTTTATTTTGACTGATATGGTTTTTGGCGGTAGGCATTTGGATTGCACATTTATTTTTCTAATGCGGCTTCCCTTTTAGACATCCACCCTTCGCCACTGCTATAAACACATAGAACTCTCCTATAATACTTACTACAGTTAACTAACATAAGCTAGTAATATATAATCTGAACCTAACTGGCAGCGAGTTCACTGTGTGGCCCGAAGTGAATTTTTAAAAGAAATAGACGTAAAAATCGAGTGTGGTATAACAGTCATAAAATGTATGAGAAATACGAACCTCCCTCGGTATGAGAGTGGCTTCCTTCTCGGCTCCCTCCCACACCTTGATCTTCTTGAACCAGCGGTTCTTGGTGTTGTATCTGCTCTCGCATACGTACACGTCTTTGTCCGTGTAACCTTAAAAAATAAAAGATTTTAAAATAAATCATCATCATTATTCCTACTTTTTGTTTCTGTAACTACGTAGCTAAAATTTATTTTAAACATTTATTATTTTTTCAAATTAAGTAGCTAAGTAGTTAAGTAGTATTGGAACAGAAAGTGAAATTACAAAAAAATATGGGCACTATAAAAGCTTATAGCTCACAAGACAAAAATGGTCTCAATTACCAAAAAAATATTGTTTTGGTTAATGTAAAATTTTATTTAAACACTAGATGACCAGGGCGGACTTCGTACCGCTTTGACAGTTTCTATGACAACAAAACAAACAAATTATTCGTCCGCTTAAAAACACAATATCCCATGATGGACCCCTATAACAGCGCCACCTACCAGGTCCAATTGTAAATTTAAACCATTCTCGAATCCACTTGAACACACACAAAATAATTCATCCAAATCGGTGCAGCCGTTTAGGAGTTCAATAACATAAACATGCACAGAAGATTTATATACAGGGTTATGGGAAATACGTAGCGATCCCTTTAAGGGGTGATAGTAAAGATCATTAGCTATCAAATTGCCCTCGGGTAGATGGGGCAAAAATGTTACCGATTTCGAAATTTTTTTTTTTTCTTTTCTTTTTTTCTGTTCCTTTTTGTATTATTATTACGTATTAGATTGTTAGCAAACTAAAAACACCAAAAACAATCCTTAAATACGTAAGTTCTTTTTTTAAATCCACTTTTTTTAAATATAATTAGTATTTATTTATTTTTAAATCGGTACATTTTTACCCCATCTACCCGAGGGCAAATTGATTGCTAATGATATTTACTATCACCCCTTAAAGGGATTGCTACGTATTTCCAATAAACCTGTATAGAAAGATATTACTTTATTTAACCACTAAAGAAGAAGCTGGTGTGTGTGAGTTTACCTCATATGTCATTATAATTTCTAGAGTTGGTTAAGAAAAGTGCAATAAATATTAAAAATATAATTTAAGATTAGAAATGACCGTAGAATAGTATTTTTTTATTACCTACTTATAACTATACGCGACACGCAATAAAGAACTTTATTACCTCACCTTGCGGTCTAAACTTGAAGTACTCTTTGACGTTCATAACGTAGCAATGGCCGCTCACTTGGTCCAAGGGGATGGTGCGATGACTCTCAGTCTTAAACACTTCTTGGTGTAGGAACTTGCGCGTCAGTATGTGGAAAGTTTCATGTGGCCTGGAACCAATATTTATTATTTTTTACCAAAGTTTATCGTGTTAGAATAAAAATATGAAAATTTAAACATGATTTGCAATATGTATCTTTTACTTATTAAGTAAACTTATGATTTATATTTTGTAAAAACATAAGTAGGACAAATAGGGAAAATTATCCAAATAAGTAAAAGTCAAGTTAATAAATAACACAAGACAGCGCACGTTTGAAAATAGCAGAACCAAAGCTTTTTGGGCTATTTATTTATTTATTAAGTACAACGGTTAACTTACAGTTTGTACCAAATTTTCACATACTATATTAGTAAGTAGTTAGCATAGAGCTTCCTAGGCCTCCTAGATCTTATGCATACATATCACCGATAGTAGAGTCAAAAAATTTAGAAAATGAATGATATCAAATCTCAAAATAAATAAATAAGTATTATGTTGTTAAAAGTCTTGTCTAACATCTGTTTTAATATGTGTTTTATATGTACAATAAAGGATTAATGATTTTATTTCCAGCATCATCTATTTTGAAATGGTAGCTTTTCTCTATATCTCCCATTAGTGGTGCTAGTTAACTTAATAAAAACAAAAGACAAGTCTCACCGAAAGTAGACGTTCGCGTACATCATGGGCACGCCCTCCTTGTTGGTCCACACCCGCTCTACCTGCACTATGGCGGGGTCCTTATTCCCCTTCTCTGGTATCACATACACGAAGTCCCCTTTGTTGTACTGTGTCTGTTGGAGAGGCGCGCTGCCGGCCGGCATCGAGTCGTCTGTGCTGGATCTATCACGAAATAATAATAATTAATAAATTTATAAAATTTATAAGAACTGCATTTCACATCACCAGCTGATCAACGTTCCCACTGCTGGAGCACGAGCCTTCCCTATGGATGGATAGGGAGAAGGGCCCAGAGCGGATTTGTGGTCGTTAACGACTGCTAATGCAGCCGGGACCAACGGCTTTACGTGCCTTCCGAAGCACAGAGGAGCTCGAGATGATAAATGTTTTGGTCACCCATCCGATGACCGGCCTTTGCGAAAGTTGCTTAACCTTAGCAATTGCAGACCGGGCGCGTTAACCACTGCGCCATCGTCAGCCAGCTCCTCCTTAACTGCATATAATAACCGTGAAATCAAAAAGTATCAGATCCAATTCTCTTAACTAGACTCACCTGGCCTCGTTCCTCGTCCTCGTTCTTTTGCAGCAGTTTGCAATGCTTTACTAACTCCACGCTAGTCTTGAGTCTCCCTTGTAAGGGACAAAGCCAGTGACTGCAGTGTGTTACAGCATAGATAGTCTAATTGCTCTATGAAGTACGATTAGGCAATAACCTTACTCCCCTTGCATGCCTTATATGGTCTCAACTTCGGCCTCGTTCTCTTGCAGCAGTTAGCACTGCTTTACTAGCTCCACGCTAGTAGTAAGTATTTCTTGTAAAGGACAAAGCCGGTGACTGTACCGTATTACGGCAAAGGTGGTCTCTTTGTTCTATAAGAAGTAAGTTTGCAACTAGCAATGACCAAACTCGCCTAGCATGCCTTACCTGGTCTCATCTTCATCTTCGTTTTCTTGCAGCAACTTGCACTGCTTCACCAGCTCTACGCTAGTCGTGAGAGTGTCCCTTGTGAAGGACAAAGCCGGTGACTGCAGTGTGTTACGGCAGAGGTGGTCTCGTTGCTCTATGAAGTAGGATTGCAGCTCTACTGAGTCTTCGAAGATCTGGCTGTCGGTGCGGGAGAGGCGGCGGGCTCTGAAACGGAATGGTGCTTTGAAACGTTACGTTAAGGATAACATTAAATCTATTTTTTGGTGTGGACGAGTAGGAAAGCGCTCTGCCCGATATCAGGACGTCTTGTGTTCAGTTTAAAAGGTCAGGCAATTGTTTCGAATTCTCGATGCGTAGCTTGAATTTGTGATTACAAACCTGCAATTTGCAAGCGTGGTTATCACACTGGCCATATAGTACAATAAATTAACGGTAAAGTTCTGACATGTGCTCTAAAATGAAGACGTCCAAATAGTTTAAGTTACCATTAAATTGCGTTACCCTCCCACGACCGACTTTTTGTAGGACGTGTGCGTTGGAACATAGAATTCCATACGTTTCATTTTTTGACTGACTTAAAATCGACCACCGATTATCGGACGTACCTTAATGCTATGAGGCAGTTTTTCGACAACAGTCACCTTAGAGCCTAGTTAAAACAAAAAATCGTTGCGAGAATTGGCATGGGCATTAATGCTTTTTCTACTAATAATATTACACCTCAAACATTGCATATGAAGCATTTTCAAGATATACGTAATTAAAATTAAAATAAAAACAACGATAAAATTAGTTTCGTTTCACACACACCTTTCGAATACAGCGAACATGTCTTGTTGGAAGTGATCCAGCCGCTTGTAAAGGCCCTTGTCCAGTCTGCGCTTCACCAAGTCGAGCGATATAGCGCGGACCTTTTCGCCGTTAGCCGCTTCGTCGTGCTCTTGTAACTCGGCCATGCTGTCTGAATAGCATCTGTGAAAAGTCATCGACATTATAATATAACGTCCTTCATGCGAAAATAATAAAACATTTTAATTGCACCTTTGTATGCCAAGGATTTCCACAAATTAACGCCTGATATAGACCTTGACTATAATGGTTAAGAATACTGGTTTCAGACCGATAGGGGTTCGATTCCTAGCCGGGGGTACATGTACACGGTTTGGTTGTATGTAGGACTTGTTTTAAGTCCGCCTGGCTAGTTCTTATTATCTTATCTAAATATTTCGACAGTAGCAATGTTGTGTACCGACAGCAAGAGATAATATAGCCAGTTTCTCAGAAGTTGAGGATTCCGTGTGAAATGCGATTCTACTTTCGGCCTTATCATCTCTTAACATCAGGTGAGATGAAGGCCAGGTGTTTGCCGGAAGGAATTAAAAACTATAATCCATTAGTTGATCGCCCTTACCTTCCCTCCTCGTCCTGGTGATTGTAAACGGTGGTGAACAAATTGAGCAGCAGATCTTGAACGGCAGCTGGCACGTCCGGCACAGAGTCTTCGTCCTCCCTGTATAAGATCAAAATGTCAACTTTACAACGGTACGGTGTTATCATTTAACAATATTCATACTCACATAACCTATAATAATATAATTGTGGTTTTATATTATTACGCAAATTTTGGTACGAATAAATTACAATTCCGCATCCCACTCGTGAATTTATTTAACACTTTTTCAAACTAAATAAAATAATCATGAACTTTTTAGTCTGTCTGTAGATAAGAGGTCGTTGTGAAATGAAATGGTTCATGAATCGAAATAATATCGTTAAAGTAAATTAATTATTAAGAAACTAGTTATTGGGATTAATACAAACAAATAGAGAAGCACAAAGAGTTTCTAAGTTTTATTAGTAAGCCTGGCTCGATACTTTGATTGATTAGTTTTCATCATAGAAAATCTGTTATTTTCCATGATGAAAACTAATCTAATTCACATTTATATGCGCTTGTAAATGCGCGAATCTTTTATATTTTAAAATTAGTTTTAAAAAGTACCGGGGCCGTATCATATATGATCTAACTAAACCAACCTGAGCATCTGTTTAGTCTGTAGACACATCCTCTGCAAGATCAACGCGTCCTTGTATATCTGGGAGTCGGGTTCGTTGTACTTGCACGCGTTATCGAACATCAGTATGAAGTCCGATGCGAGCTCGTTCACAGAGTTGTAGACGTTGTTCTTGAGCTTGTGGGCGATTTTCTCCATGTCTATTGGGTTCTTGATTAACTCATAGTAGTCGGGGTATTCGATTTTGTTTGGTAGCTTCATGAATATAAGGGCCAGTTGGCGGTTGGCTGAAAAAGAAATACTAGATAACTGGAAGGCACTTTTTTATATACAGGATTAGGTATTATACTTCAGCCAGCGCCCAGAGAAACACAGATGATAATGTACTATAAGGCGCTAGTAATTTATCTGTTTTTTAAATGAAAACGGTAAATTCGTTTTTTATTTAGCTTTTATCTATCTGTCTACAGTTGGTCTATAAAAACATTGTAAAAGGTTGAAACTAGATCTGATGGGAAAAGCAATTGTCTTTTTTATTTACAGTACACAAAACGATCAGACATACGAGGTTCCGGATTGATTTTCCTGAGTACACAAAGTGCTCGAGTTTGGTTGGTTGTAGTGCTTGTTTCAACTTGTTCCACTTGGATAGTGCAACACAATGATGTTTTAAGAAAAATAAGAATTTATCTAAAGTAAAATATACACACCTGCTGCATGCACATCAACCTACCACAAACTGTCAAATTTCCTCAATAGACTTTGAACTTTATGCCTCAATAATATGGTTGTACATGTATTGAAGAAATTTGCGTATTGGATAGATATTTGAAGCGAAGTTATAATGCGACCTATTTTTAGGGTAAGTAAAAACAAATTAAATAGGTGTACAAACAAACCTTAGGATTTCGATAGTCCATTTTGGCATCGTGTTGGTATCAGAGTTTAAAGAACACTGTTTGCAGTCATCATTTAAAAAACAATGAAGTGTGTACATACCCTTAGGATCTCTATAATCCCTGATGGCGTCATACAAAGTCCTCAGCTTCTGTTCAAACGGTGACAGCTGCTTCGACTTGACCGTTTTGATGATCTTCATGGGGGTCTTGCGCTCGTGCCCGCTGTTGAGGTCTCTGAGACGTTCGACCATGACGCGTTCCAGAAGGTTCGCGTCTTCGTATATCATGGAGCCTTCCTCGTTGAATTGACGGCAGTTCGAGAACATCAGACGGAAGTCAGAGATCAGCTCGTCGAGGGCGCCGTAGCGGTCGTTCTGCAAGTTGGTAATATTTAGTTTATTTATTAGTTCAGACTAAACATGTTTATGTCATTGGTTGAGGATTTCGAGTAAATTGCGTTTTCACTTGACATATCGTCATTAATTGTTACCGTAAAATAGTAATAGTATGGAAATTGATACAGCGCTAGACTTTCATAGAATTCTAATTTCGATAGATTCCAAATACGCCGACAGATCCAGACGAAAGCCAAGGGCCTCCCCCTAGTGTTTTAAAAAAGAATACTTTCTTTTTATAAACAATTTAAAATACTTATGACGTCATATTTTTGTACACGTGCGTGCAGAAAATTAAAAGCTACTATTAATTTTCAATAAAGCAATTTGACGTTCAATTGTTTTTTGTAACATACAGATAACTAAGAACCGTGACACAATATCTAGACGCTTTCAACACGAAATAAATAAATACACGTGATTGTGACTCGTTTTTTCCCTTTAGTTTCAGTAGTTCGGTTGTTAGTTCGGTCGTCCGAACTAATGCAACTTTGAAGTAGTAGTAGTCCGGTTGATTTAAATCACCGAACTGTTGCTACTATTGAGTGTTACAATAGTTCGTTACTTTAATTTATAAAATCTATAACGTATTATAGTAAACAACTTTGTAAAACTTAGGTAGGTTTATTTATTTTTTCGAAGGTGAGACAGTAGGATGAGCAATTTTTTTCCAGTTTATTGTACAAAAAATGAGATATTTTTAAATAAAACCCTTTATTTTAAAAATGTTTAAGTACCTACTTACTTTATTTGCTACCTCAAACATTACTTTCATGATTATATCACAGCACAACACAAATCAAAACTAAACTTGGACTTCTTGGCGGGAAAGTGAAGTCATTGTCTGCGGTTTTTTTTATTTGTTCTTTTTCTTTTTTGTTTTATTTAAAAATATCACTTTTTTTGTACAATAAACTGGAAAAAAATCGCTTTTCCTACTTTTACATTCGAAAAAATAAATACTTAAACCTACCTAAGTTTTACAAAGTTGTTTTTGTGATATTTTTGTTTTTTATTTACATGTTGTGGTTGTCTTCTATAATTTTGTGTTTATTTGTAATGGAAAGTGTCCTGCTATGATAGGGCATTTTCCAATATTTTTGACGCTGTAAGGGAGAAAAGAGCTGGACACTTGCCGAGTTTCTTGCCGGTTCTTCTCAGTACAAGATCTCCCGCCCAGAGTAGACTTACGAACCGATGGCATAGTGACATTCACAAGAGCTACTTGTAGCCTAAACTGAATAAATGATTTTGAATTTTGAACTTTGTTTACTACAAAAAATTATAGATTTAAGATTTTATAAATTAATTAACCTATTGCTGCACTCAATAGTAGCAACAGTTCGGTGATTTAAATCAACCTGACTACTACTACTTCAAAGTTGCATAAACAACCGAACTACTGAAACTAAAGGGTTTTTTCCGAACCCCCTTTCGAACCTCACGTGATTAATAGCCTATTAATTAATTTCCTACGTAAGTTCACTGCTGAATATAGGCTTCCCCTAATGGATGAATAAATAATGTTTAATTTCATTTTAATGCATTCCTAAGACCGTATTTGAAATTCGACTTACCTTAATATTAGCTTCAATGGTGAGCATGTCAATCGGCCTATCAATGACATTATAATAGTCCGGATACAGTTTCTTGCTCGGCTTCTCCATGAACAGGAGCATGGGTTGGCGTCCATCAGGGCAGGTGTACTCCAGGAGTTGTTTGGCGATGAAGTGGAGTTTCTTCTTGAGAGGCACATTCGGTTTCGGCACTGATGGTGAAGGTGCGGGGGAAGGTGCTGACGCGGGCGGGGGGTTGATGCGGGGGCGACCTGTATACCAATAATATACATTACACACATTTTTTTAAAGAGTTTGATTATTTATTTATTTAATTAAATAACACGGCAACAAGCCAATTACACATTATAATAACATCACCAGATAATTATGTCTAGACTTCAGGGGCACGAAATCCCTATGGATGGCAAAACCACAGGCAAAACGGGCTAAAAAACCACCACGCGGGCCCAGTTTGGATTGGATGGTTGTTAACTGCCGATACATCAATCGCGGAAAAAGGGATAATGCTAAATATCGTAGTGGCTCTAGTATTCGACACTTTAAGCCCTTAAGCTTAAGTTATAGTCGGCAAAAATAACATAGATTTAAACTTTAGAAAACAATATAGATTTCCATTTAAATTGTACGGGATTAGCTAGGAAGCAGCAGCTCTGTATTTAATTGTTGCTAAAGACTAAAATCAGTTGCTGACTCCTATTTTAATGATTCAAAGAAAAGAATGTCGATTACTGGCTCCTGTCGAACACTGGTGCCTCTACCCTACCCATTTTTTCACCTTGATGGAAATTGAAAACCGAATTAAATCTAACATTGTAAAATATTATTTAAGTCACAGAATTGGTTATAATCGACGTTAAAATATATAAGGTTTTAACATCTTATTAACTAATTCCCTCCTAATACGCAATGTAGCAGCATGGTACTTATAAAATGTTTTTGTTTTGTTTGTATAATTTTTTACGCAAATTATGTTGCGTAAAAATTTACAAAAACACAAATGTTGAAAAAATACTGCTCGTGGATTTTTTTTCAACATTTGTGTTTTTGTATTGTGATTTCCAAAATAGTAAATTATAAATTATGTAAACACCGCTTCTTGAAACATATAATTTTTCGAAATAGTATATTTAATAAAAGTTTGAAGTAAATAGAAAAAAAACCCCACGTGTAGATTTCTGGAAATTACATTACAATAGATGTTTTTAATACAATAGCATTCGGCGGATGGTTCAAAAGAACAATAGGTTCGTTATAAATAATGTCTTTGTACAAAAAAGTTTTCTAATCTTCATAATTATAATTCTTAATAACCGTAATCTATTCATCAATTTGTAAAGTAACAGGTAACAAACTGGCGGGCAAACTGAAGCAGGTAATTAAAAAGCCGTTCGACATACTTTTAAATAGTACAGATAATAAGATTAAATATTAAAGTATTTTTTATGGTTTTGAATTTTATTCGGAAACAAAAGAGCGGCAACATACTGTTTGGATTATTACATGAGGAGATAGGTAAGTTTTGTATCCGTCATTGGTGTAAATATGGAATTCGTTATTATTATGCTTACTTCTTGAGGAGTTAGGCGAGCCACGGCGTGGCGTGATTGCGATCATGTAAGTTAAGCAACTTTCGAATCGCCGTAATCATCAAATGGGTGACCAAAGTTACATAGAGTTACATCGAGCACCTGAATGCTTCGGCATTGGGCGTTTAAAGGCTGATGATAATCACCTCTGGGTCGAGGAGTGTTGACTTGGTTCTTCACTGAGGACAGGCTCTCGTCGTCGCTGGACGAACTCTGTACGATGTCGAGTAGTTCTTGAACGCGTTGTTGCATCAACCTGTTGAAACATGATTAAATTGATAACATACTCATACATTTAAGGGGCTCAATGACACAATAATTATCGTGATCTGTGATTGATGAAGTAAAGCCACTTTCGCAAAGGCATCTGATCGGTGACATGCTAAGCAAGCTTAGAATAATTACGTATAGAAAGTAAGTCCGCGCGCCCATTTCGAAGCACCTTTTTACACTACGGAGTTCGTGTGCGTGCGTGTCGCCGAGCGCAAGCAGAAGCAAGTGCTTCACTTTTGACAGAACACTTGTATGAAGACTATCTTTCTATACGTAATTATTCTAAGTACGGAAGGCAAGTAAAGCCATTGGTCCCGGCTGCATTAGCAGTCGTTAGCAATCGCCAACCCGCACTTGACCCGCGTGGTGGTTTACGGCTTTCCCGTTTTTTTTCTGTGCTCTTTCCATCCATTGGGACGGGAGGTTCGTGCCCCAGCAGTGAGGACAAACATATAAGCTGGTGGTGGCATAAGGCTTTTTTTAACCTTATGAAAGCAACCTGCACGTGGTATTTTAATCCATGTGATATGATTATTTCAAAAGATTAAATTGATTATTATAAGTAATATTTTAACTACATGTCTAGTTTGTGTAATTTCAAACTTTTAAATTCGAAAGTGTTTTAAAGATTTCGATTATTTAATCATCAATCGATTTACACAATCATTGAATAATTTAAAAAAGGTCAAAACTAAAACAAATTATTGATTTCAAATAAAAGTTATGGTGAAGATGGTTATGAAATTTTTTTTAAAAAATCTAGGTATTCAAATAATAAAATGTTGATTTCCTAAAGCTCTTTTAAGTAAATAATAAGTATATAGGTAAATAGCGCGAACTTGTGCTTTTCAAATGATTATTTCTATTTCACGTAGAAAATACGAAATTAGTTTTACTAAAAAGTTGCACCAATAATAAAGATAAATATGTAAGACATTCTGTACAATACAATTTTATATTTAGAGAATAATATTTTACACTGGCAACACTCAAACCGCGCGACGAACGACGCGCCGCTTATATATAAGCAGCGGCATTATTTTGACAGCTCATTCTACTCTCGAGTCAGGTAGAGTTCGCATCGAAATATTGTTAACCGAGAGTTTAAATATCTATTACTTTGTTATCTTCACAACTTTAAGTTACACATTTGAATTCTGAAAGTGTTGTGGACTTGGAGACACTGAATTTAATAACAATAAGACGCGAAACAATATCAATAATCGTAAGTTATTTTGTATTATTAAATAAGACACTACCTACCTAGAATACGATATGCTTCACTGTTTACTTTAGTATAAAGAATTCATAAATAGTTCTACATAACCTCTACATTTTATTGGTATTTTAATTGGTTACCTTTTGAAACCAATTTTAAATTTAAAGCAGATTTGAGCATAATGCGCTGATATTTATAGTTTAATTGACACTTCAATTGCAATTGTTAAATATTTTGTGTGTCTTTGTGTAGGTAATTGCGAATTAGCCGCAATTGTATTGTTGACTAAATAGAGTCGAAATGTTAATGTCAATAGCACGGTCTTAATTTCATTTAATTTTCTGATGGTCCTTCCTTCTTATGTTTCTTTGCAAATTTCGGGGCCTACTTGATACACCACTTGAAAGAAAACTAAAATTATAAATGTAATCGACAGCTCTACCAACTTACTTACCGAACCATTGGTTACCCTGTAAAATTTTATTTGCTTATTAATTTATTAGCCAGTGTTCTTTCATTAGTTTTAGGTATTGTAATATATTAGGGGTTAAAGTATGAAATTGCCGATTTGTCCTGAAAAATTGAAATTCGTTTTTTTTTTTAATTTAACATATTTATTTAATCAAAATAATTACCATTATTATCGATACATTGCTGCCATCTAATAGGAAGGTCATTTATGCCTTTGCGATAGAACTCTCGTGATCTAGATTCGAAAAACTGTGTGAAAGCATTTTGTACTGCCTCCTGAGAAGAAAACTTTTTATCACGTATAAAATTGTCCAAATCACGAAAAAAATGGTAGTCCGTTGGAGCAAGGTCTGGCGAATACGACGGTGAGGGTGACGAATGGTTTCTAATTGCAGTTCCTGTAGAGTTAAAACGGTTTCTCGTGCTGTATGAGGTCTCGCGTTATCATGGAGCAATAATGGTGAAGATCGATTCATGAGTTGGGGCTGTTTCACTGCTAGTTTTGTTATCATTGTTCGAAGTTCGGCACAGTAGACATCTGCCATTATCGCTTGACCAGATCGGAGAAAGCTATAGTGAATAACACCATGCTGAGACTACCAAACAGTTACCATTACCTTTTTATTGGTAAGCTTTGCTTTAGGACACTGTTGCGGCGTTTGACCTGGAGTCAGCCATTGCATTTTTCGCTTACGGTTATCGTAAAGAATCCACTTTTCATCATATGTTACAATTCGATCCAATATTCCTTCATTTTTGTATCGATTCAACAAGGCAACACAAGTTTCAACACGCGTTTCTTTCTGCAGATCAGTCAAATCATGAGGCACCCATTTCTCATATTTTTTTTATTTTATTGATATGACGCATGAGTCAATATTGTTAGTAAGATAACGTTAAACCATGCCGCTAATTCCTGGGTAGTTTGGCTCGGATCGGCTTCCACCATCTTTTTCAATTCATTGTTATTCATCTGTGTGGGCGGTCTTCCACGTGGTTCGTTCTTCAAATCAAAGTTTCCATCACGAAAGCGTTTAAACCAAAATCGCACGGTGCGTTCATTAGCAGTCCCCTCTCCAAACGCAACATTGATATTGCGAGCTGTTTCTGCCGCGTTAGTTCCGCGTCGAAACTCGTATTCAAAAATAACTCTAATTTTCGAAGTATCCATCTTTCTTGTCTAAGCAGAATAAAAAAACAACTGAAAGTCGATAATCGAATGTTGCACATTTTTTAAAAGAAGAACTTCATAAGTACCATGTGAAAAAAGTTTCACTTAAAAATCTCAAACCATGAAGGCTCTATGTCAATTCAAAGTACCTAATACAAAACGGCAGTTTCATACTTTAACCCCTATTATAATCTTAAGGCCTACTCTTTAAATGGACTATTCGATTGCAAATTTTCGTTGTATATTGCATTGCGTCACATTTAGTGACAGACGCGCACGACACAATTCAACATAACTAACAATGTCTCAGTAGCTCTATTGAAAGAGCTGTCGCCTTGATTGCGAAAGGTCGTGGCATCTACTTACTTAATACAGAAGTTGTATGAAATTAATTAATTCCGAATTAATGACATTTCGGAGATAAAGTCTTAGTGGTTATATGTCGACATCAAAAATATTTTAATAAGAACACTATGCTTTGTTCCAGATACGAAAAAAAATCTAACATCACGATTCCATCATGCATCACTGATATTGCAGAAGAATATAAAATCTATGTTGCTGCAACTGGTTTTCATCAAAGGAGTATACACAGTGATGCATATAATAGAAGTGTGTTTACTTCGTGTTTTGAAAATATTTGTGAATGGGAAAAACATTAGCTTCATGAAAAAAGTGAGAGACAAATATACTGTTGGCAAATCGCATATATCATAAGATAAAGTCAATTGCAAAACTTTTTTAAACAAAATAACATATTGTTAATGCATATCAAAACATAGTCAACTGCAACTAAAAATATTAGTGTATGAAATACGAGTTAGCTTTACGGAAAAAATAACAGTCAAATATAAATTTTATTGCCAAATCGCATATATCATAAGATAAAGTCAATTGCAAAACTTTGTTAAACAAAATTAACATATTGTTAATGCATCTTAAAATAGAGTCAACTGCAAGTAAAAATATAAGTGAATGAGGAACAAGTTAGCTTTACTAAAAAAATGATAGTCAAATACAATGTTTGTTTCCAAATCGCATATATCATAAGATAAAGTCAATTGTAAAACTTTGTTAAACAAAGTAAGTATATTGTTAAAGCATAACAAAATACAGTCAACTGCAAGTAAAAATACAAGTGAATGAGAAAAAATTTAGCTTTACGGAAACAGTAACGGTCAAATTTAATATCATAAATCTCAAGATAAAGTCAATTGCAAAACTTTGTTTAGCAAAATTAACAAACATACTGTTAATGCATCTCAAAATACAGTCAACTGCAAGTAAAGTTATAAGTGGAAGAGAAACAAGTTGGCTTTAGCTAAATACAATGTTTGCTCCTAAATCGCATATATCATAAGATAAAGTCAATTGCATTACTTTGTTAAATATTGTAATGAGTAAGTAGGCGAGACATGGTTTTACTTGACTTTATTAGGAACACTAGTCCTTACAATAGGTAGTGGATGTCTCATCTACTGGGAAACAGCCTTGGACTATTCATATCAACAAAACTATACAAAAAAATTGTGACGAATACATTTATCTTAATAGTTAAGGAAATGGCAAATTCAAAAGTACAAAAGAAGTTTTAAGAAAGGTGCAATTTAGATAACTAAAGCATAATTTAAGGGTATACAATAAGTAATAACAAAGGAAGTTGTACAATTATCATAAGGCTACTATTATTTTAAGGGCGCGCGCGACACGTCTTTTGGCGCCGGCGCGCCGGGTTGCTAATACAGTAACAATACGAAATAGAATAATGGTCATTGGCGCCAGGATGATAGTATTGCGATACAATTATAATTAAGATTATAATACAAAATAGCAATGGTCAGTGGCGTCAGGACGTTGTGTCGTCGATATTGGAATGTGGGGTTGTGCGGTGACATAACAATATACTTTACATCGTGGCATATCTATTATAAATAAAGTCAATAACAATATTTTGTTGAAACACTTTGATTATAATCATTAACTATTTCATATCTAGTAAGTAATTAAGTTTAATTTTGTTGTTTTTAGATTTAATAATTAAATTGTTACCTTACTTTATAAAATAAATAAAATTGTATAAGAAGAATTTTTTTATTTCCTATTCATTCAATTTCTAATAAATCCACGGACAGTGTAACTGTTTCAACTATACCACAACTGTATATATTACATGCTACAACCTAATTGGTTTATACTCTTATTAAAAAATATTTTTGGCTTTATTTTTGAAAGAGATAATATGGACTGCCATATTATTACCATATATACGTTTATACCACATTATTCCATATTATGACTACATAATCACAGTTATACAGTTTAGTTGGTAGTAAGGTAATTCCGCTTGGTTAGCTACCACCATCATCACCATAGCATCCAAGTCAGTAGCACATTGTTGTTTTCCGACAGTTAAAGATAAGAGAGTCAGTCCATCAGTAGTTGAGGGACTTTTTTTTTTATGTTAACGGGTAAACACAGTACCTTGATCTCACTTGATGTTAAGTGATGATAAGGCCAATGATGGAAGCGCACTTCACCCGGGATCCTCAACTAGTGAGGTACTATCTTATCTCTAGCTGCCGGAACACAACAATGCTACAAACATTGATGTTATGGCGACATATTTAGATAAGATGGTGTTAGCTAGCCAGGCGGACAAACAAGCCCTACCACTAACCAAACCGAGTAAACAAACATATACTCCCCGCTGGGAATCGAACCCGGGACCTCTGGGTCTAAACCGGTGGTCTTAGCCACTAGACCACAGAGGCGAGACTGACTCTCTTACGGGTGAAGTGCGCTTCTAACTTCAGTTCTATAATCACTATACATAAGGTGAGATTAAGACCGTAACAAATTTAAATATAACACTAACACTCACCTCTGCAACTCCACAGCATTCTTATAAAGTCTTGATGTGGGTAAGTATTGCTTAGCGTTCTCGAACATGAAATTCATGTTCAACTAGCGTGTCACAACTTAATTGGTTAATCTATTCAAATGTTTCAGTTAAAAACACCCTTACAACACTAAACTCACCTCTGTAATTTCGCAGCATACTTGTAAAGTCTTGATGTGGGTACATTGTATTGCTTAGCGTTCTCGAACATGATGTTCATGTCGCCAGCCACTTCGGACAGCGTTCCGTAGCTGCCCCGTCGGATTTTGTTCTTGATCTGGTTGAGGGACACCGGGTTCTTGATCTCCTTATAGTAGTCTGGGTACGCGCGGCGAGATGGTAACTTCCAGAACGGTTCTGCCATCGGGGTGCCTGTCAAACGATTGTTTATGACGTGGTTTTTAAAAATCTTTAAGTATTCTTTATTGCACAGAAACATAGTAACAAAAAAAAAATTACAACAGAGACATTGAATGCAAAGGTGGACTTATCTCTAGAAGAGATCTCTTCCAGTCAACCCAGATAGTGTGCGAGATAAATGTAGCAAGGGTGACACAAAGTGCAACAACAAAAAAAAAAAAAAAACTACACTATTTCCTAAACCTAAATAAATATAAAACAGATATAAATAAAAATAAATAACATACAAATAAATAAAATTACAAATAATAATAATTATATAATAATAATACATAATGGTATAATATAAATAAAACATAATATAATGATCATGTTATACCGGTAGTCTTAAAAAGTGCTCTTTGAGCTTTAATTTGAATGAAGTTATGGAAGGACAATCTTGAATGGATATTATCCATTTATCCATTTAATAAGTTTAATCATTTAATCTTTATCCATTTATAAGTTTTTTTCTAGAAGAGACATGTCAACTATTTATTTTTGCTCAACCTTTTGCATCTAGAAGTATGTGATGGACATTGTCTTAACCACATACAGCAAGTTTGTGTTTTGTAAGAGTAAGCTTCCAGCATTGTAAGTTTTGGAAACCTGCAACGCTACCCTTCATTTTAATTATATTTTACTTTAATAGCTCGACAACTGACTCCACTCCACCTGATGTTAAGTGGAAATGGAGTCCAGACACAAGGACAACTGGTGCAGCGTGAAAACAACGCAGCATCAGTCACCCTCACCCTGCCGGCCCACAAGGTTCCTATAGGTGTTGTACGATGTACGATTCTAAAACAAAAAGTTTAACTGTCTTTCAAAGGTAAATTAAATTAACATTTATGTCCCATACCTGTTAAAATAGAATCAGTTGTTTGACATTGGTAAATTACACTGACATTTTTTTTTACTTTTTTTTAGACTACAGTAAAGCATGTAAGTTGGTCGGACTCCTATTCTAATCTCCATCGTCCTTACCATTAGGGCCCAATTGATTCTTGACGGTTTCTAGTAGTTTCCATTGTGGGGAGTCTTCGTTTTCATTCATTTTTTCTTCGTCACTGTCACTGTCCTCTGAATGCTGTCAGGTAGAAAGAAGTCATCAGATAGTAATTTAAACTAAAAACCCATTCAAATCCACTTTTAAATTTTCGCATTAAATTTCAAACAGTTTTATTACAGGGATTATACTTAGTGTAACATAGGCATATCTTTATACCAGACGACGGACGTTTCGATTAAGTTGCACTGTTAATCCCTGCTACAAAACTCTATTCATATCCAATATAATTTCCACATTTTCATAAGTTGTTTTTTTTTAACTTAATTACTACTCAACGTTAAAGGTACTTAGTAATCAGCCTGTACAGGGGCTATGCAATCTTATTATCGCTAACCGCCAAGTGAGCTACAAGTTAATAGTTAAGATTCTAATTCTAATATTTTTACTTAAAATTAAATTACCTTTTACTCCCGTACAAGTAAACAGAGTTTAAAATTCGAATAGATATTCCGTGTTTTGTTTCCGTCGTGTAAACCTCATTTCGAATTAGAGTAAAAGAAACATAACAACTATCTACTTGAAGCTAATTCTCTGTTTATTTGTAAGGCCATTTGAATATTATCTACTATCCATACAAAGGAGCTCGATGGCGCAGTGGTTAACGCGTCCAGTCTGCGATTGCTGAGGTTAAGCAATTTTTGCAAAGACCAGTCACCAGATGGGTGACCAAAGATTTATCATCTCGAGCTCCTCCGCGTGCTTCGGAAGGCATGTAAAGCTGTTGGTCCCGGCTGCATTAGCAGTCGTTAACAACCGCCAACCCGCACTGGGCCCGCGTGGTGGTTTATGGCCCGTTCTCCCTATCCATCCATAGGGAAGGCTCGTGCCCCAGCAGTGAGGACATATATGAGCTGGTAATCATGGGATGAACTATACAAAACTTTAATAAAAGTTTTACGCTGTAAACCACCCACCTTAACATCCAGCTCCGGCTCGGAGCCCGGCGGCTCCATGATGGCCAGCGCCTTGCTGGACGGCACCGGCCCTACCCGGGAAGTACGCTTGCTGCGTATGCGCTCCGAAGTCTTCGCCGGCCCGCTGCGACCGTGCTGGTCAATCTCCTGCTTGCGAACTTGTATCACCTAGGGCGGAAAGTTATTTTGTTATGGTTTTTAAAAAGATGCAAACCTCGGTCAACTATGTACTAGCGATGAGCGCTTGATAAAACGGTAGGCGATTTCGGGACCACGGTGTTTGTGGCGATGACAGTAAATATTGAGTACAAATTTTTTGCTACCTTAATTTTATTTTTATTTTTAAGATTTAAGGTTCATACTAAGCTGAATTTGTTGATGCTATTCAATGTTTTTCAGAATGTATATGTATATATATATATATATATATATATATATATATATATATGTATATGTATATATGTGTATGAGTCACTTGCCCCTTGATGTATTGTTAGTCATGACTTAATTAGTATTAAATCACACATCAAAGACTACACTCGTTTCCTTTAAAGTGTCTCCCGGTCCCCACATTGCATAATGTATATGTAATGTGAATGTATACGAGCAAACAGGACCACTTTCAAGATGCGTTTTTGTTCCGGATTATTTATCTAGTAAATAGTTGATTGAATGATGCAAACAATAAAGTTCTCATTAACAGGCTACTAATATAGCTCTTTTGAGGAGTAATGGACCTAGATACCTTTAATCGCAAAAAGTGCCAATATCAAAAAAGTTAAAAACCAAACAAAGAGTGGAGAAAAACTAAAAAAATTGTTATTAAAAAAATATATTGTATTGTTCAGTGAAAATAAATAATAAGTAATTTGATTGGTTGAATGATATATAAATGCAAAATGTCAAATAAAAAAATATGGTAAGTTGGGTCTATTTAAAAATGATGCTATAGTATATTATTTATAAAAATTAAAACTAGATGTATTGAATTATCAACGTTGAAGAATGCCAAGAAGAAACCTTCCTAATATTTGGCAAAGTTATTGAGTGATTTTTTGCATTTTAAGCAGGTGTTTCTTAAGTCTACTTTTGAAGGTAAACTTGCATTTTACTTACCTTTTTCAATGCCTTAGCATCCTTGTAGATCTGACTGCCAGGTTCGTTAAAATTGCACGCGTTCCTGACCATCAGCTGCAGATCTTTCTCCAGCTCATTGAGATTGGAGTACTCCCCACCTTGGATCTTCTGCGCTATCGTTTTCAAGTCAATGGGGTTTTCTATTAAGCTAAAGTATTCGGGGTAGCGACGTTTCGATGGCAGAAATAGGAAAGCGGGGTAAAGCGGCCGGCTGTCCACGTTTGCAAGCATCACCTAGAATTATATAAGTAAACATTCATAAAATAAAATATAAAAATAAAAATTTTGGTTAATAAATGAAATCAATATAAATAATAGTCACCTATACATATGCCTACACATATAACTACAATACCACTTCTAGGCCTACCTACCTTAATCATTCAAGTTATCACTATAACTGAAAGGTTATACAGGAGTACCAGCTGACTGGCGGACTTCGTACCGCTTTGACAGTTTCCATGACAACAAAACAAACAAAACGTTGACAGTTTTCATGACAACAAAAAACTAATCATTCGTCCGCTAAGAACACCCCATATCCCATGATGGACCCCTATAGCAGCGCCACCTACCAGGTCCAATTGTAAACCTAAACCATTCTTGAATCCACTTGAACATACACAGAAAATTTCATCCAAATCAGTCCAGCGATTAAGAAAGAGTTCAGTGACATACACACACACAATTTATAATTATCTGCTTACTACAGGTTGATGAATAAAAATAAGAAAAACATTTAGCCAAAACTGGGAATTGAACCCTGGACACCTGAATATTGGGCCCAACCAACACTTTACCACATAGCCACTTTAACCTTAACTTTATAAATTCTGGATAGAAGTAAACTGTACTTTACAATGATACTATTGTTGGAGAGGCCTTTGAAGCAGTAGACTTAGTGTAGCTGATGATGATGAATGATTATAATTCTTCACTATTATAATTCTTCATATGAAATACTTACAGCATTGAAAAGTTCCTCAAGTATATTATCTTCGTCATTATTTGTGGAGGTCTCTGACAGATCTTCAGCAATGTCTGACCTCCTGCTTGAAGAGCCATTACGGGACAGCTTGGGAGGTTTAATATCATCTCCTAAAATAAAAGAAAAAGAATTACAACTAGCTTATGTTTAGTTACTACTTAATTGTGCTTGGAAACTGATAATATTATAAACGCAGGTATTAACATAGATGCCTACTTTTAAGTAATTAATACTGTGTTATATATTATTCTAAACAAATTTTTTGCAAGCAAAATCAAAGCCAACAATCTAGAAGGAAATTTTTTCAACACTTCTTTTTTAAATAATATTACTATTATTATTGTAAAATCGAAACAACGAACAGATCTAATACACACACAGGTGGAATGTTTTACTCCTGATAAACAGGTGGTCACACTGTTCTTCTAAATAATATTAAATAAAACACCAAAATAATGTGTCTCTTTCCAATGTATACTATATTGAAGCGAACAAAACAACAAACAGATCTAATACACACACATGAATAATTTGACTGTCAAAAACAAACTGTCAGTTATACTTCAGTGTAGGTGCTGTCATATTTGCGGTGTGCTATTTTTAAATCAATTTATAAGACTGATTATGTACATAATAAAGGATGTACTATAATTATATAAATAAAACAACTAATAAACGAAATTATAAGACCTTTTATTTTGTTTTTAATGATTACTATTAATTTTCATAATTTTATTGCAAACTTACAATCAATTTTTACAGATGTCTCAGATTAAATAATTTATAATATTTTTATGTGTTGTTTGAATTAGTTTCAAATTATTTATTATTACAGAAAATTTTATGACCATTCCAAATATATAACTATATGCTAGGGTATTCACACAAATTCATACCTAAATCGACGTTAAAACACAGCACCTCAATAAATTGAGGTGATTATTGATTTTTTGCACATGGCGCTTAATGACTTTGTCAAGTTTGACATTTGGGCGCTGGAGAGGTAATAATAGTTTCAATAAAAAAATTTATAACATGCATGATAAAGTAGACATACCATTCTCAAGAGCTTGTCTAGTATGGGTGTACAGTTTCCAAAGCTCGGTAGCATCTTTGTACTCCACAGAGTCAGGCTTATAGAATGCCTTTGCATTGTTCACCAGTAGTTCTATATCCGCTGACAACTCATCTATGTCTTCATATGTATCAGTTTTAAGCTTTTGTTGGACCTAGAACCATGAAAATAATTAGCACTGAAATATGTAGAATAAAGAAAAATTGTGCGACAAGATAGAATACTAACCTAACATGTTGCCACAGAACCCAGACACAATAGACATTTAATTATTTGTCGGTCACATGGGACTAAAGGACGGAATAGGAAAAGCCCCAAAAAGTGAGCAATCATCATGCACATAACTTAGTCCAAACAGAAGGAGCTCAATGGGCCCGAACTTCTATACAATTTATGTCGTTTCGTAAACAAGGAATGTTGTATGGAAATTAGTACAGCTCCACAAAGTCCATAAATTGAACTCACAATTGACAGCCATCATTAGATTTTATTATGTCATTAGCAAGTCTTAAAATATGTCGCCATAACATCAATGTTTGTAGCATTGTTGTGTTCCGGCAGCTAGAGATAAAATAGCCAGTGCCTCACTAGTTGAGGATTCCGGTTGAAGTGCGCTTCCATTATTGGCCTTATCATCACTTAACATCAGGTAAGATCAAGGCTTTGTGCTTACTGGTAAAATATTTAAAAAAAAATACAATACTCTTTCGATAGAAGTTGCAAGGCCCACTGATGAGCTAGCAAAGATCTGTACTCTACTTGCAGTGCACTTCACTGCTGTGAGCAAGGAGAACCACGAAAAAGAGTCATAGGAGATTTTAAAAGGGCAAGCAAGAGTTTGGAAAGTAATAAAATAGAAAATAGCAATGTTATCAATTTACATATTGTATGTAAATGTTTACTAGATGTAAAATGTATGAATAAAGGCTATTAAATACAATTATATTTCTTACCCTCAACAAGTCAATAGGTTCTGAAACAACTTCATAATACTGTGGCTCTTGACGCCTTTTAGGGGCACGTATGAAAGAATCACACAGTAATGACCCATCCTCCTTTTTGTGAGACCTTATTGTATCATACAGCTGCTGGCATATTTCACCCTAAAATAAAAATAAAGTTTAACATTCTTAATATCACATTGCTATATAAATTTTTATTCGGCAAAGCTGTACAAAACAGACCCACGAGTTCAATAATACATGATTTAGAAACGAGTTCCCTCGTTCTGGGGAAACTAATATTGTAGGGGGGCTCAGTGGTCTTACTGATACCCCTGATATCGATTTTGGTTGCCAGAGAGGAAAAAAGTGAAAAAGTTCTAAAGTTCATTAGGTTAGATTAGGTTAGTATGGTGAGCAAAAACGCGCAAGCCGAGCGAGCGGAGCGAGCTTGCCGCGGCAGCGGCCGGCGAAGCGCCAGAAACGACGTTTTTGTATGTGCAACATTTTTTTGTAGGTTTATAATCTCAAATTTCAAACTTGAATATCTCTGAAACTATGCGTTTGCGTAGAAGGGGGAGTATGGGAGAGCCCCCCTCCCCACCCCAAACCTTTGAATTCGTGGGTTTGCATTGTAAAGTTTTACCTTTTAGTTAAATGATTTAAATAACTAAGTTCAAAATTCATGAATAATTTAAATTTTAGTGTAATAAATAATTAACCAAACAATTAAATTTATAACTGATTTATTAACAAAAGAGGGAAAACAAAGATCATTAGATAACTTGGCAGTTGTTTTGTTTTAGATTTATAAAAAATTAAAATCTTTACAATTTAACAGTAATTTCCGTCTAAGTCGAAGTCGATGCATTAAGCTTTTTTTAGTTGGTGTTATACGTATAGTGACATGCCAATATAATTTTAACAAACAAGTCTTCAAATTCAAGCTGCTACTTACGGGATCCAGTTTTTTCTTCTTCCTGGATGAAGGCGGTGGACCAGGGTTGCTCAACGCATCGTCACTGTCATCATCAGCCCCCCGGCTAGCCACCGAAGACGCCCGGCGCCTTTTACTCATTGCAACGTTTGATATGGCTACCTAAAATTGCCCGAGGCCAGGCAAAGGCTAAGTGTAATGCAATGTAAAGTTAGTTACAAAATTTTTGTAGTCGGTTATTTATTTATTCAATTATAGGTACTTGATAAACAAGATCTTAGAGAAAGCAAAGCGTCCAAAAAGAGTAGATAGGTACGTCGGTCGTCTCTTCAAAACGAAAACGCAAGACATAGATAATTTTTTTTTTTAAGTTTTGTTTGTTCCTTAAGGAGCCGGCTAAGGTCATAGACCATGCTGCCATGTCACTAGTTTCTTAATTTCATTGTAATACATAAATAAACAATATTGATGATGATGAATGATAATAGAAATGGGAAGTGAGAAATGATATTACCCCCCTACCCCTCGAGTATCTCAGTAAAGATGGCTTTACTAAGTCCTCGGGCGGACTGCTTGAAAGAATTTGTAAAGTGACGTTGCACTATTTTGTTTCATTTACCAACACTCATGCACACTCACGAACACTTAACGGTAAATAATCCACCATTATTTCACATTAATATTCCACATAGCACAAATATTTAAAAAATAAAACAAAACCGCAAACATTACTCTTCACTTTCCCGCCAAGAAGTCCTTTAATTTAATTACATTAGCCACACTGCAACAAAGTTAGAGCTGCGACAGTACAATAACAAAATATCGATATCGATATCGACTTGATCATAATGTTTATTCGCGCTATTAATTTTTCAAATTTCCAAAAGATGCAATTACTCGAGATATTTGGATCCGAGCTACTTTGTGGCCTTATTTTCTGAATTTGTGCTCTTTATAAAAATATAGTACTAATCATAAGTTCTTTGAAATATTACATATTAAATAAAGATTATTCAAATTGTTGTTTATTTTTTCTCGTATAGTTTACTCTCTCTTGGATTTTTTTTTAAAAGATGTACTTAAAACCATTATCCAAATACTTGGGAAATCTCCTGACCGAATCGAGGCAGGAGATTATCCAAATTTGTCGAGATTCGGACCCGTCAAATGTGGAAGGTTCTTTTTTCATCTTGTTATTCTATTTTCATAGTGTTCCCTTAAGACCTTAGTACGTTACTTATATAAAAGAATTTATTGATCTGCCTTATGGAACCATGAAAATACACGTTGTTCAGTTTTTCGGCTGCTCCTGTTTGAAAGTCTCAGTTAGATAGCCAACTATTTTTTCATAATAAAAAAATTAGATTGCAGTTTTTCTTAAAAACAACAATTCTCCGTGGAATGGAATAAAATTATATAGTTAAATGTTGCAGATTTTGATTTATCTTAATTAATGACTCTGTCAATTTGAACGATAACGAAAAGCAAAGTGTCTACTTCAATTAACCCTACTGAAGAGCCTAATTAAAAAAAAAAGGATCTCCACTACGACCGGTTTTGTGCAGCCCGCATTCAGCGGCTTCCCGCAACCTTTACCAGATCGTCGGTCTACCTTGTTGAAGGCCTGCCCACACTGCGCTTTCTAGTACGCGCTCGCCACTCGAGGACTTGCGCTTCAGCGGCCATCAGTCCTGCGAGCGATGTGCCCTGCCCACTGCCACTTGAGTTTAGCAACTCTTCGGGCTATGTCATTATTATTGGCAACGACAAATTTAGTCGATACTGTCAAGCACTATCGACGTTTACATAAAGTTGACGTCAGACTCGTGCACGGACAACCACGCCACCCGACCTTCTGGAGGCGTGCATTCCGGTAGCCTTCACAGCGCTTATTTTTTTTTTTTACATTAATGGGTAAGCACAGTGCCTTGGTCTCACCTGATGTTAAGTGATGACAAACATTGATGTTATAGCGACATATTTAGATAAGATGGTGGTAGCTAGCTAGGCGGACAAACAAGCCCTACCACTAACCAAACCGAGTATATGTACCCCCCGCTGGGAATCGAACCCGGGACCTTTGGGTCTAAACCGGTGCTCTTAGCTACTAGACCACAGAGGCGGTGAAAAGGCTAACGGCGAACCTCAGGAGTTTTTACCGGGTCGGTCTTAATCCTTTTTAGAAAAGGGCAAGGCCATCCCCGGATCTAGGGAATCTGCGAGCAGATTTTCCCCTGAGTCAAAAAAAAAAAACGTATACAGACAGGTTATCCCTGTGTGTGAATATATTAGCACAGTGCAGTGTTAAAAACTTACAGTGGTCCAACGCCTTTGAAGTTGCGCGAAATGCCGCCATCGTCTAGACATTGTCGTTATTGTCATTGTCGCAGGGTTGTCACATTATTTTTTTAGTATATTTCATATTTTGCATATTGGTAGGTTCGTTTGGTTTTTTTTTGGCATTTTAAGCTTTACCGGGCTTTTTTGAAATTAAAGGGTTCCTCAAGCCGTGTTAAACGAATCACCTTCGGAGGTTTTCTGGAGGGAACGGCATCACGCACTAAAGCGTGTCCCCGTGCCCTACTATATTCTCCGAAGGGTTCGGGTCGGATCGGGGCGCGAAACAACCCGAGAGCGCTTCTAAAGGCTCGGACCTCGGCTCGGGTTGACCGGGCCGTGGTGAAGGATAGAAGCGCCCAGGTACATGTCTGTACCTGGTGTAGAGCGCGTGTGAACCGGTTCGACGTACCCTTGTTCTACGAGTACGGTGTCTTGGGGCTAAACTAGTATGCATGTTTAGTGTATTATGTAAATGTGTGGTGGCATTTAGAGGATCGGACGGGGGGGCGTTCGCAACTGTTAAGGGATCGTTGGGGTCATCTAGGACGTGTCTAGGACGTCTAGATGTAAACTGTATTGTTGGTGGAAGGTTTTCAACATTATAGTTGGCGGCCGCCACAACAAGCGGGTTAGGGTGGTGGGGGGCGTTATCAAAGTAACGCATGGAAACGTCCTTGATAAAATCTTTGATAGTGGGAAGATCAAGATCACGGTGGAGATCTACATTGCGATAGTACTACGGGCAACCCGTGGCACCACGTATGAAACGGTTTTGGAGGGTTTGTAAGGGTTGCAGATAGGAGGGCGCGGTATTCAGGTGTCAGAAAAAGAGCCAACCTTTAGAAAGTTATGGGAGAATATAATTTTTACTAAACTTTTCTACTATCGTTATGTAATTTTGCCTAATATTTATTAACTAAAAAAGAAAATAAATATTGTATGTAACAAGTAACTTTGACTGGCTAAATGTGCTAACCGCACGAAGCCATTAATTTAGGAAGAAAAGAAACTACCGCCATACCGCATACGCATGTGAGTAGGTACCTACCTTGGCAATTTCGAAGAACTTTTGAAAGAAGACTACCCTCATTTAAAGAAAGATATATCTATTAGAACTACCCACTGTTATTTTTCATTGGTAAGGGATGTAAAAAGAATTTAATATATGTAAGTACCTACTTAGGCAACCAGTTTCAAGATGAACAAATATTTCAAGAACTTCATATTATGTGGAGATATCGATTACTATTGTATTCTTTGCAAAGAGAATTTTCAAGGCATAACAGACGTACACAAACATATCCGTTGGGAGAAGCACAGGAAATCACTGAAAGACCATACCTATTTTCCAAAATACAAGAAAGATTTTATATACAAGGTGCGTAAGTATTTATGAATAATAATTTTTTTAAACTTTAATTTGCGAAACAGATAAAAAGCTATAGTTCCCACCTTTCTATAGCATGGTTTAAAAGTGATCTCATTTTTTTAAATTTTAGTTATTCACTTTATTTTCTTAAATAAGGCTTTAATACATACAGCATCACTCTTGGAACAAACAGGTAATGTGCCTACATTTTAGTCATATGTACGTAACTACGTATGTTCTTATTTTATCCTTTACAGTTGGAAAACAACTACTATTGTGAGGCATGTAATTGCTTATTAGCAGATCTTACATTCGTGACGTCACATATAAAAGAAGATGCACATAAAACTAATAAGAAAACACCTGTCTCCGATAAAGATATTGAGAATACATTATGTAGCTACGACAGTGGCTATGTAATAGTCTCGGATATAATTGTGTCTGATCAGCAGTGGCATTGCATTGTCGATAGGATGTGCTTGTTATGCAGTACAAGGTGCAACATAGAAGAAGCTAAAAGCCACATTAATACAATCACTCATGTGTTGAACATAATTAGGTCTAAAATACTCAAACACAAAGAGGGATATTATAGAAAGGTAAGTTGTTTAATATGTATATTTGACTGACTCCACTGGCACGGAGTAAAGACACCCGTGTCCTGTGATGATTTTACATACCAACTTTATTCAAATTCAAATATGTACATTTATAAAAGTTATTAAAGTGAATTATATAGGTACATAAAAATCTTAATAAAAAGAATTTAAAAAACAAACTAAAGGCGTTGATTCTGGGTGTGTTGGATGGCAGCGACCGCATTAGGTTGTAAAACCTAATTTAGATTATAAAAATTTATTAGGTAACAGCGAACTCTAGCACATATTTAAATCTTAGTGATTTGTAATGTGCTGCTGTGAATGTGTTTTATTGTAATTCTCGATTGGTATTAAAAATTGTTTCAATCTATAATATGCCTATTTAACCGCCTCTGTGGTCTAGTGGTTAAGACCACCGGCTTAGACCCAAAGGTCCAGAGTACACGGTTTGATTGGTGGGAGGGCTTGTTTGTCCGCCTGGCTAGCTGGCTGAACGTCTAAATATGTCGCCATAACATACATTTTAAGCATTGTTGTGTTCCGGCAGCTAGAGATAAAATAGCCAGTGCCTCAGCAATTGAGGATTCCGGGTGAAGTGCACTTCCACCTTCGAACTTAACATCAATTAACATCAGATGAGACGAAGGCCAATTGTTTACCCATAAGGCATAAAAAATATGTTACTAGCTATTTAATTTATCAATTATTATTTTCAGGTGAACAATGTAATATTTTATTGTTTCACTTGTAAAAGCATTGTTCCTTACGAAGCATTCGACGCTCACTGGGCGGGCCGAGAGCACTGCCTCAACAGAACTGCTGCAATCAGTCGCATCACTACCAGCAACACTGAGCAAGAGAAAAAAAAGGAACTTGCTAGGAAGCTCATTGAAACACAAAAAGTTTATTTCCACATAGATGAAGCAAAAACAACTGCCACATGCAAAGATTGCAAGCTGGCTGTAAATTTAGAGTTTAAAACTATGTTGGACCATCAGAAGAGTCATGGAAGTAAGAAAATACTGGAAGAACCTATCAGTGAACCTGTCTCCGGTAGCTCGGACGAGGAAGAGGTAGAAAAAGTGGTTTATTGTGCTGTCCAGGATCATGGGAAACGTAGATATGAGTTATCGAAATTCGGCAAGGAGAATTACATCAGACTTAATGCTGGAGGAAGTCGGGGTTACTGTGGCCTGTGCCACTCGAACTTGTCCGCGAGCATGCGTGTTTTTAAAGAGCACATAAGAGGTTCTCGACACAGGGGCCATCTAGAGTTGAAGGGCATTAAAAGTAAGAGGGAACACAAAAATCCTAAAATAAAAAGCGTACCCATAATTAACTATTTAAACAGCTTATACTATTCAAGAGCAATGAGAGTTATATGGATAAATAAGGACATTTGTCTCGATGTGCCAGGTTTTATTCTAGTATCGACTATAAAACATCAGCCTAATTATCCAAAAATGAAATGCTTTGCTTGTGATGTGGAATATCCGACTGGGACCGATCTTATGCACTATCAGACGGAAGAGCATAAGAGAAGATTTTTAGCTGCCAAAGTGTTTGAAATACAAAACGAATTAATAAGAGAGGTAAAATAATTATGTATCTTAAATCTGTTTAAAGTACGATGCGATACGTGTATCTCGATGGCGCAGTGGTTAACGAACGTCTGCGAATGCTGATGTTAAGCAACTTTCGCAAAGGTTGGTCATCGGATGGGTGACCAAAAATTTATCACCTAGAGCTTCTCCGTGCTACGGAAGGCACGTACAGCCTTTGGTTCCAGCTACATTAGCAGTCGTTAACTGCCACTAACCCGCACTGGGCCCGCGTGGTGGTTTATGGCCCGATTTCTCTATCCATAGGGAAGGCTCGTGCCCCAGCAGTGGGGACATAAAATGAGCTGATGATGATGATGATGGAAGTACGATGCATTATCTACATTGATGCCTTTGATGTATTTTTACCTAACCCTCTCACAGTCAGAATATACATCCCTATATTTGCATCACATTTTGAACTTTATGTTATTGAGATAAGATTGAAAACCAATGAAATCTGAAACATGTTCTGTCTGTTATAGGGTTAAGTTTTTTATTATTGATGCCTCAACAGGAAAAGGCTTATATTATGATGGAAAGTGACGATAAGGATAAGCATTAAATAGTAATTTAATGTCACGGAGGCGTACTAACTATGTACAGGCATTTGAAGAAATTTGATTTTCTTTGGATACAACTCCTACCCTCCTAAATTCGTATTATTTTACAGATCCGCCCCGACGTTTACCACTGTGGGTGTTGTAGTAAGGTATTCCCCTTTTGGGAGCAGATGGAGAAACATCTGAACACTTTCCAGCATTTGCACAGGAAGAGGAACACTGTAGTGGTGCAGCGCCTAATCACCCAGTGGTTCAATGATAATGTCCTCGTTAAAAGCAGCGAAAACCCAGATGTTTTGTATGTCCAACTACTTAATCTTGGAATCTTTTTTTGAAATCATTCTAAAACTTTATTTTTAATTTTTTTTATTTTAAGTGCTAGTTGCTGCACTGAAGCTGAATTAAATATTTATAAAATGGAATAACCGTTGGATAGATGGCACTCTGCCGCTGAAAAGCACTCAAAAATTAAGAATCAGTGAAAAAATTCAGTGCTTACGTCAGCCTTCCCGGTAACATAACGGTCAGTGCAGCCGCCCGGATTGCGGAAGACCCACGTTCCGATTCCTGGCTGGGTCGGGTAGGCATTTAATTTTTTCACTGTATTTTGTAAATATTTTATGCAGCTTCAGTGCAGCAATTAGCACTTAAAATTAAAAGTAAAATTTACTATAGCGTCCTGTTATCAAATTTGTGGTATTTCATCTGTTAAGATGAATCTGCATAGTAGCCGTCGGTTGCAATAACCGTTGGATAGATAAAGCAGTCAAAAAATTCAGTGCTTCAGCCTTCCAGGTAGCATAATGGTCAGTGCAGCCGCCCGGATTGCGGCAGACCCAGGTTCGATTCCTGGCTGGATCGGGTAGGCATTTAATTTTTTCACTGTATTTTATAATTATTATTTTTTATGTAGGCCTACGGTACCTACTTAAAAAAGTATCGCCTAAAACGATTGTGCTCAAGTAACGCCGGCCGGCATAACTGTTTTCTTTCTGTGCAAACTATAGTCCATTTCAACTTGGATGATCCCTGTGACAGTTCGATTTCGACAATTGTAGAGATGTTCTACAATAAAATAATTTCGATTGTTTCTGGTAATCGATAATACTATATATGGAAATGAAATCGATTTTACTTTACTAACAATACTTTAAATATGATTTGTGTTTATGTATTATGTTGAAAGTTTATTGTTCATAAATGCATTAAATGTATGTTTTACACAGTGTTATTCGGTAAAATGAAACAGAATTTGAAAAGAGTAAATTTTTTTTTCAGTAAGTATCTGAAAAATCACTGTCAGAATCGCTTGAAGAGTCGCTATCGCCGACATTTATTATAAGTTGGTCTTTCCACCGATCTATTCTGACGTACCTCTCCCAGTCCTCTAATATATACTACTCAAAACAAAATAAGGGCCACGAGGTATTTTTTCATTTTGGTGTAAATTATTAAACATTTACATATTGAAAGTAGTAAAATATTGAGTATACAAACTCTTTGATACCTAAGCTTTTTAATATTGTAGTATTCATCTAATGCTGGCAACAATTTTAAATAAAATTTGATTTAAAATTATTTTTGAAAATTTTGATTCCATTTTCTTTTACGTTTTGCTTTCCTTAGCTTCTTGGTTTATTAGAAATTATCAGAGTTCATTGATATCTCGAGTCAGAAACATCTTTTGCAATATGCCACAAGCACGCAGGCGTCATATGGACTCGCTGACAGCAACCAGAGCCGTTACAATGATTGAAGAAGGTCATTCGCAGCGATCTGTGGGTTTGCAATTGGGATTTTCTCGAAGAGCTATTCAAAATCTATGGAATCGTTTCCAAGAGACCGGCAGTGTTAGAAGAAGACCTGGTTCGGGCAGAGTTCGCATTACAACAGCTCAAGAGGATCGTTACATCCGATTAAGTGCGCGCCGAGATCGCACAACGACGGCCCGCAAGCTGCAAAATCGTTTACGGCTCACAACGGGTACTCGTGTCAGTGACCAAACTATTCGTAATCGATTGCATGAAGACCAGCAGGCATCAAGAAGGCGAGTTGTCCGTATTCCATTAACCAGAAATCATCGTGCAAATCGTTTAAGATTTTCCCGTCAACATTTGGACTGGGACATAAACCAATGGGGCATGGTGCTCTTCACAGACGTATGCAAAGTAAAATTTTTTAACGACGATCGGCGTATTAGAGTATGGAGAAGACGCGGCGAGAGATTTTCAGAAGCCTGCATCCATGAAGTCGATCGTTTTGGTGGTCCAAATGTAATGATTTGGGGCGGGATAAGCTTACACGGCAAAACTGAGCTCGCTATTTTAAATGAGGGTACTGTTACTGCTCAGCGGTATATTGAGGAAGTCGTCAGACCACATGTGATCCCATTTGCCCAGCGAGCGGGTCCTGGATTCATCTTGATGCAAGACAATGCTTGTGCACACACGGCTCAAGCGACTCGGTTTGTACTGGAAGCGTCTCAAATTCAAGTCTTGCCGTGGCCGGCAAACAGTCCGGACTTAAATCCAATAGAGCACATGTGGGATCAGTTGAAACGAAGAGTTAGAGACGGTGATCAGGAAATCCACAACCAACAGCAACTCATCAACGCTGTTAAAAGGGCCTGGGAAGAGATTCCAATGGAAAATGTCAGGCATTTGATTGAGAGCATGCACTCCAGGCTTCAGGAGTGCGTAACGAAACGAGGGGGGCATACCCGTTACTAAAAGATGAGCATGGAGTATTTTCTTTTGTTTTCAGTAACTTTACATTGTTTTTATTTTTAACCTTAAATGTGTTTTTTCTTTCAAAAGCAAATAAACTTTTTAATCATTATTATTGGAATAAATTTATTGGTCTACACGGTAAAAACAACATTAGTTTTCGTTATGGAGACAAAAAAATTAATATTGGTTTTATTATTTTCATGGTACAGACAAAATACCTCGTGGCCCTTATTTTGTTTTGAGTAGTATAGTATTTTTTGTCTTTTCGACTACTTTCGCCCAATTTTCACCAGTGACGTGTTGGCTGTATATATATACTGTTTTTGTTTTATAAGTTTAAGATGTTTCATTTTAATATTTTTCGTAATGACGCTGCAATAAAATGAAAAAATGTAGACTAATCTACATGTTCACATAAAAAAAGACTAACAAATTAATTAATACAGCTAGAATGAAAAATATAAAGTTAAATTTAATTGATTAGTTATTGAATGTCAATTGAACTTAAATTGGTTTACTATCCCAACACTAGTATTTCTTTGTTATGAAATGACCTTGTGAAGGGGTACGTTTTTTTATTATATTGTTTTAAAGTTGTGATTAATGTGTGTTATGCGAGAGTTTATTGAGACAAACCTAATCTAAAGTAAAAAATAGAATTATAAAAAACAATTGTAGTATATTTAGTGATGGATTATATAAGAATATGTTATTTTGATGTAGTCAAATAAGTTCATACGATTTTACAAAGTCACGTCTTCGTTATTGATGACATCTGTCACCGGGATCATCCTAGTTGAAATGGACTATAACATTGGTTGTGAGACTTCAGATGATTCAGATGCACCACTACCAGCTAGATAGATTATGGAGGGCAATAAACTTTTGGTCCCTACGGTTCATATGGAGAATTTTAAAGGGCTGGCGTCAAACAAGTGTGTACCTAACTAAATTCTCAGAGCCGAATCCAAGTGTGTGTTCCTATAGTTATATAATTATTGTTGTTTAAGTTTTTTTATTGTATTGTGAAAGTGTCACATGTCAATTAGAGGTTAATAAAAGTTATTTTTTTATTTTTGGGTTTTTTATTTCTAGCAGATTTTTCAATCCTAAGATAGCTTATCTATCTGATAAGGCAATTAATTAATCAAATAAAAAATGTGTCTTGTATGTATAATACTACACGAAATAACAATATATTTTCAAAATAATTCGGTAATTTTAAAGTAACACTAGTTTTATCAGTGGATCGATAAACAAGCTTTTAATAGCTTCACATTATCTAACTTAAATATTTTAATTGTCAACAATTACTTATAAAAAAAAAGTTTCCTATGTATACAGTCTTTTACTCTTATAACTTATACATAATAATAGCTACAAACTAGGTGACAATATTTATGCTTGAGCCTGTCATGTTAACATTGTTCATCCTTAAGAGCAATGATAACGTGACCCCTAAATAGCTCATTATTATGTATGAAACATTATCCACAAAAAAGAATGCTATAAAAAGGTTCATTTATTATCTACATCGGTATACCTTAAATAGAAATACAATTTGTACTACAGGCATATCACAAAATCTTCAGTTCTTATTTCACAAAATTGTCTGTTCTAAAATATTACATTTGGCTTTGAAAATAAACATCAAACCACTGTGGAAAATGGGAGAGCAACATTATAAAGTCGTTCTCATTATTGCCACGAACATTCTGTAAATGCTTCATTGTTGGTGCCACATAACTACTTTTAAATGGCTCCGGCAATTCATTTATCTCAATGTCAAGTAACACAACCACATAGTTAATATGGACAGGGTATAACACAGAAAATGTTATTTTAGGACAACGCATTTTGACCTGCCTAACAAATGACTGGATAAACATTTGCAGTTTAGAATCGAAGTTGGTCATTATGAACAAATAGTTCAATATGCTGCAACAGATTTGGAAACATTCAGCAGAAGCCGAAGACCTTGTCAACAATTGTACTAAAGTGGAGTTGTTAAACAAATTCTCTATATTAATATTAGCATCTGATAGAATACTGTGACAGATGTTGAGTAACAACTTCTCTATCTCAGGCTTCATTTTGATGGCAACATCATCAAAGTTATCCAATATTTTGTCTATTTCATCACAGCTCCACAAGGATTTCATGAGATTCAGAGTATTATCTTTGGCAGTGTTCAGGTGAACAATATCTTTTGATAGTACTTCAAGGTACACACCAACTTCATTAAGGTTGATGAGGGCTTGAATTATTTCAGGGTTTATTGCCGGTTGGTACTGTGAGTCAATGTTAAGTGATTTGAATCTTCTTATTAAGAAAGCGTCTAGGTCTTTGTTAGTTGAAGCCATTGAATTTGATGCCATTGAAGTTGATTGAAGTTGGTTAATATAAAGTCCGGAAAGTGCTTCTGTGACACTTTCGTCGACCGGAAGGTGACCCTCTGACTCAACAGTGCATAGTTTCCGAATATTTTCTAATATAGAGAGCCTTAAGTTATTATTTATATTCGAATTTTCTTTTGATATGTTCAGTACCTTAACAAAGCTTTTTGATAAAGCTTTGGCGACGTCTTTGTCGATGATTGGATTTTTATAAATTAATTCTGGACACGTCTCACCATTTGCTTGTATTATCTTCTCAATCATTTGATTATTCATGGCTCCTTAATTAAAACTCTTATAAAAACTAATTACCACAACACAATTTGTTGAGCTCACAACAATAAATAAAGAAATAGAACCACTACAGCTTACAGCAGCTGTATTTGACATTGACAGATTAGTTTCGACACAGAACACAGATTGATAGCTTTCGCTTCCAACCATAGATTTTTACTAACATTGCTCGTTGGTAGAATCACTAAATAAAATTTAAGCGCCATCTGTGATGGAGTAGAACTACTAATTAGATTTAACTACGGTGTGCAAAGTAACCACTAGATGTCACTAAACTCTAGTTAATATTTATTTGCCATTCTCTACAACAGATGGCGTAAACACTTAAATATTTTTTTGTTGATTCAATAAAAAAATGACTGTGTTCAGATCAGCAGCAAATTATGAACTATCCTTTAATAATGTGGTACAAAATATTAAGTATTGGTAAACTATGTATTTGAACATTAATGTAAATAAATCTATTTAGGTAGGTACCTACTTAGTTACTATTTAGTTACTAACATTTGTTTTTGAAAAGTTTATGTCAAAACTCGTTATTATTTATTATCCACTCAACATAACCGTGAAGTGTGTTATTAGTCTAATAGATACTTGATGACCACATAACACGAAAGAGCCATTTAAAACTTTCCCCAAACATCTTTACACAAAACCATTTCACATAAATGACGTTTGAACTCACGATGTTGCAATAAGCTCTGATAGGTGAAACAGACGAAGTTAGTTTATATATATATATATATATCGTTTACCACAGTCTTCGACACGATAAGATCCGGATTTTTTACTGGATGGCAGATAGGAAGGAGGTGGTCTGCATTTCTTATTCAATTGTTGCTAAAGTAAAAAATATATTGCAGACACCTATTTTTTTAAATAATTACAATACTAAATTGACGATTAGGTACTAGTTCCTGTCAAACACGGGTGCCATTACCCTACCATGTTATATATAAGTATTTTAAACCTAGTAAATAATTTCATTGGTTTTCATTTCTATTACAACTACTTTAGGTTCAAATTATGATGCTATCTATATTGCCACCACCAGTGGAAGGGAACCCTACCTCAAACCTTTCCATACATTTACATATATATATATATTCATTCTTCCATATAAATATACTTAACGCCTATATGGTCAAGCAGTTAAAAGGCGGTAACATTTATCATCATCATCTATTTCTTAGGTGGTTGCATATTATGGTCTTTACATCGTAACTGGGTTGATTAGCGATCAATTATCCATAGAAGCAGAGAAGCGGGTACTTTATGAGGATTTGTGGAACTTAAGTCTACTAATCCCCATTATTGGGTTCAAGTCAAATGAGATTAGTGGATTAAAACTTTTTTAAGGGCTTGCATTTTTTATTTTTTTTATTATTTTTTATTTATTTATTGGGATAAAAACGACATACATCAATAACATTACAAGTCGAAATTAAATTAATTATAATACAATGATATTAGAATATAATTACACATTAATAAAAAAATATTTATTAAACATATAATTATATATATTACAATAGTCATGCGAGCGAGTAACTAATATTACCTAGTGTCAAAGGTTTATTATGATTACTAACACAATACAATATTTTATATAAAAACATATTTACAATATAAAATATTATAAAAAATTTAATCTAGTTTGCCACCGGCAGCGGGGATAGACCCAAGCTATCGGTGGTTAGGGCTGCAGAGTGAGGAACCTCCTGACAATACGTGCCGTGTCAAGGAGTACTGCCTTTTTTATCTGACCCTTGACCCAACCTTTCAGCGAGAGCCTCTCTATGTGTTGATCAAGGCTCTTGGCTAAAAGACCGTTTGCCGAACCGACTATCGGTACAATAATGGTTGAATCCACATCCCACATGGCGGTAACCTCGTGAGTCAAGTCAAGGTACTTACTGAGCTTGTCCTTCTCGGCTTTATTTTTATTATTATTATTGTCAATATAATAGACGTTTAAATTTACATTTGAATTATCGTTTTAACAAAACGCTTATTTCTAACAGCTTCATCACATCGTAGCGGCATCAGTGTTCAACACCAGTTTTGGTCGCCAAAAATAACATAGAATTTCATTGAAATTTTACTAGATGACAGCTAGCAGGTGGTCGTATTTAATTATCGCTTCTTTAAGTCCCAAATCAGTTTCTGACTCCTATTTGTAACGATTAAAGGAATAAGTGTCGAAAACTGGGTGCCACTACACTACCCCCATTCTTCTATGCCTCTGGGCATAGAGGCAAATAATGATACGGCTCGGCTCTGCTATTTTATCGTATCTTAAATCGTGTCTCTGTGACCTAAATTAAACACTTGGTTAACTTAAGACAGTATCATTCCTATTTACCTAATTGTAAAGCCCGGTGAAGCTGAAAATGCCGCAGCGGCAATCAGCAGTCTCTCTCAAAAAAAAAATTACCTATTTGGTATATGTGTGTTCGTTAAAACAACCAATGGACCTATTATAGATTTTTCGAAAGTTTCTTTGCGCTTGTGAGGTCGAGTCGAGGTTATAAATTAAGAGACCCCACGTGGAACTATGTCGTGGGCAATTGGGCATCGCAGGCGCAGGCTCCGCCTTGAAAGAGAGGGGTGAGCGCGCGTCTCTCTCGCACTTTGGCGGTACATCACATTAAACACCAGATATTTATTAAAAATTAAGTTATTTTGTTATGAAATTAATTTATTTTAGAGATAAACTAATATATATTAATTAATTAATTTAACATAAACTAATGTATTGTTATAAATGTATCGGAAGAGGTTTAGGGCGCAGGACAGAAATAAATTGTGTGAATATGAGGAGGCTGAATACTTCGGAGGTGGGTGTATGTGGAGTTATGGTTTGATAAAAATCTTATAGAATAGAATAGACAACCTTTATTTCAGGCAACTATGGCCAACTATTTCACAATAACACCACATACATTTATCATAAGATAGATTAAATAAAAGCGCTTTGTTGACACCACGATAAAAAAAAATGCATTTAGCATTTATAAGATTCCACAAACTAAAAATTATCTTTAATTTTTTGAAACTGTTAAAAAAGTTTGTATGGGACCGAAGCAGCGCCACCTAGTGAAGCACTTGTGTAATAATTTTTTTTTATTTTTGATCTCACCTGATGTTAAGTGATGATAAGGCATCTCATCTGCATAACATGCATATTAAGATAACATGGTGGTAGCTAGCCAGGCGGACAAACAAGCCCTCCCACCAACCAAACAGAGTACATGTTCATTCAAACATGTACCCCCCCACCCTAGGAATCGAACCCGGGACCTCTAGACCACAGTGGCGGTTAAAAAATGGTTACTGCTTAACGCCACCCAAGTTTAATTTTACGCTAACTAGGTAAGTCATAATCAGTAAACATTCCAAAAAAAGCTAACTCGTAACTTCGAACGTACAAAATAAACATAGCAATTTTTTTGGACAGTGGTCAGAATACAGCGCCCGGGAAGGCGAATTGAAATTACCATTATTGAAATCATAGTTATTACTAACAGTTCATGGGCTTAACAAATTCAAGTTGGCATTAAAAACAGGACTATGCATCGATAAATCCAAAACAGAGTGTGCTTAACCTGGGAATTGAATCTAGGACCTCCGTAGCCACCGAGGCGTTTTTATCGAAGCGTTTACCATTCCATAAATTCGTGCTTCAGTAGGCATGTAAAGCCGTTGGTCCCGGCTGCAATAGCAGTCGTTAACAACCACCAATCCGCGTGGTGTTTTATATAGGGAAGGCTCGTGCCCCAGCAGTGGGAACATAAAAATGAGCTTGAGATGTATACCTAAGCTCTACGCTATATTTCGCAAGCAACCTTCGATCAAGCGCCGAAAGGTTAGAAGCGAGAGCATCAATTTGTATTTAACCACAAAGTATCTTATTATCGCACCGATCGAGGTGTTGCAACCATTGATGACAATCATAACGCTCATTCGCACGCTTCGGACCGATTCTTTTGTTTGGGTACTGGTGGGATGGTCCGAGTCATGCCTTCAATCGCGATCAATCACTCGGACGTGTGATCAAGAAGGTGAGCGTTCTATCGACACAGCTCGAACTAAGTACTTCTTGGTAAACTACACTTAGTCATACTTAGTATCTGAATAAATTCCCATACAAAGAAAAAATTTAAAGGTTTTTTTATAAAACAAGCTTTTATTGCTTGTTAATAAAAAAAGAACTAAAAAGTTAAAAATGATTTAAACCTAATAATTAGATTTTTTTAATAAATAAAAGCGTGTTATATTGTGATTGCAAAAGAAAAATAATGAAGGTATAATATGCTAAATGATCTTTAATGTTCCATAAAAATGTAACACGCTTTTATTTATAAAAAAAAACTTTTTTATCAGGTTTAAATTATTTTTAACTTTTTAGTTCTTTTTTTATTAGCAAGTAACAAAAGCTTGATTTAAAAAAAATTTTTTTTTTAAATTTTATTTTGAACTTTTTTTGAATTTTTGTGGGGAAATAAGGGCTTCAGTACAACAGGGTTCGCCCTGGTACCCTGAGGCGCAACGTTAACGATATGACATATCTAGCAACAAAGTACCCGTCAAGATGAATCATACGAGCCCAACTCGATGGGGTTGTGTTGTTTAATTACCGAGTTCCTATAGCCATCTTCCAGCTCCTACATCAGACCCTGGTTACCATCTAGCACTAAAGTACTCGTCAAGACGAATCATACGAGCCCAAACTCGATGGGGTTGTGTCGTTTAATTACCGAGTTCCTATAACCATCTTCCGGCTCCATCATCAAACTCTGGTTACTATCTAGCACCAAAATAATCGTCAAGACGAATCATACGAGCCCAAACTCGATGGGGTTATGTCCATCCATGTGTACCATCTAGCACTATTTTTTTTCTATTTCTATAAACAGTTTTCATGGCTAGGGAAAATGCTTTTTAGGGTTCCATAGTCAACAAGGAACATACATATAGTTCCGCCATGTCCGTCTGTCTGTCCCCAGCCTAGCTCATAGACTTAGAACTAGAAAGCTGTAATTTGGTACTGAGCCACTTATTAATCACGCCGACAAAGAGAAAGTAAAATTTTGAAAAAAAAAAATTTTTGTTTGCCTTGCCTACACGTGAAGTAATGTAATTTCTTTTCTTGTCTTCTCCATACATTTATTAGCACACACTACAAAATTACAAGATATTAACAAAAAAAAGAAAAGTCAAAGTGTGAAGCAAGGTAAACAACCAGCCTGTGGTCTATTGGTTAGATACACCATGCAACACGTTTATTTATTTACGGTTACTTTTCAAGTACTTTTTCCGAACGGCAATTAGCTAAATTAAATAATGCAAGAAATTATTTCAACATTGTGTTTTTGTAATTTGTATCGCAACAAAATTTGCGTTAAAATTACATAAACAAAACAAAAACATTTTATAAATAGCTTGCCTACTTCTTAACTGATCTTTAGTATTTGTAAAAATATTATGATCAGATGTCAATGACGGTAGTTGTTGACATTGAATTGGCGCCTTTGGCTTTCAAAGTAAATAGTGTTGAATAATTTCGGCGAGCTGGTTAGAACCACGATAGCTCAATTGGAAGAGCACCTGACCCGGTATGTCAGAAGGGTGCAGGTTCAAATCCTGCTCGTGGAAATTTTTTCAACATTGTGTTTTTGTAATGCAAGAATCAAAAATATTTCACAGTGTAGGTACTAAGTTACTGAAGTTTGGAGATCAGTACACCTACGTAATTTTCTGCCATATAGCTTGTTTTAACTGGCGATAATTCTAAGTCCTGTCCACTTTTTGATGTCGTCCAGCCATTTGCGTCGCGGACGTCCCGGAGCTCTCTCTGATCTCCAAACTTCATTACGAAAATGACACTAAATGATGTTAGATAAGTTGCTGCTTATTTGTCGTTTTTAAAATCACCTGTAACAATTGCAAGTTTGTATTTCCCCGCCTAGCTTGTATTAATTATTCATCATACCAGATCAACCACACCATTAATTACAATACAATATGTGCCGTCTCGTCTCACCTTCATTTTCCAACCGTTAAAAATAAATCACTTAAGCTCACCTCTCGATTAATACTCGCCTCGTATCGAGTAACGTATAGTATACGAATTGATGCAATTTTAAATCAGTCACATCGATTACGTTCGAACGATTTATTATAAACACTCGGTGATAATCGTAAATATATATATATATACATATATATACTTTTTATTATAAAACGGGTTAACTCTATAACCTTTATCTCACTTGATATTAGGCTGATGTTATACAATTGAGCAGAAGTGCTCAACCACCGAGGAACTGGCTACCTTTATCTTATCTTTAGGTTAATGCCACCATTAAGTACGCCCTAAATTAAAATTCAAAATTATTTATTCAGTTTAGGCTACAAATAGCTCTTATGAATGTCACTATACCATCGCAAGGGTCCGTAAGTCTACTCTGAGCGGGAGATCTTGTACTGAGAAGAACCGGAAAGAAACTCAGCAAGGGCAGCTCAGTACCAAAGTGTACGTATAAGGCGATACATAAATAAGATAAGGATAGGATTGGCAGACACAGATTCATGGAATTCAATAAGAAGTAAGTAGGTACAGATGCCTGCACATCAACCTATCCAAAACTGTCAAATTTCTTCAATACATTTTCAACCGTATGTTTAAGGCATAACATAAGGCATTTACAGATAAGTTCACCATTGTGTAGGTATGTCTTTTGTAACGTGTGATTCAATAAGTATTTTCTACGTACAAAAAAGGATTTACATGTTACTAACATACACTATGCATAACGCTGGAAATCCAAGTACCCCTGGGTTTGATATTGATGGTCTAACCATGAGAAAATGAAGACATATTTCATACAAAATGATCGTCGTGTTGTGGTGATTGGCCTTTTCCTGTTAGGTCCGAATGTTATCATGAATCATTCAAAGTATCAACCTCAAAATGTGAGTGTTAGTAAGACATACCTATCTATAACCACCAAGAAGCTATAATAATAAAAAAAATAAAAAAATTGACAGACTTAATAAATGAAACAACTTTTACGGATCTACTCGCGTTTATTTTACACATTAGTTTTAATTAATGTTTATCCTGACGTTTCGAACCCTTTGCAGGGTCCGTGGTCACAGGGGTCACGTGGTCACAGGTCTCCCAATGTGTAAAATAAACGCGAGTAGATCCGTAAAAGTTGTTTCATTTCAAGACTTAATAAAAACAGAACACCCACTGCCTAGAATGAAAGGTGATGGATGAATGAGTAGTATGTAGAATAAAAGTGCGAGAGGAATAAAAGCGAGAACTGGTATGAATGTGAATAGCAAAAACAGGCTCCGATTCTGTTGGAGGAAGTAGTTAATCTGTCGACTTCTTGGCGGGAAAGTGAAGAGTCATGTCTGCGGTTTTGTTTTGTTTTCTAAAATTTGTGTTATGTCGAATATTAATGTGAAATAATGGTGGATTATAAACCGTTAAGTGTTCATAAGTGTGCATGAGTGTTGGCAAATGAAACAAAACAGTGCAACTTTACTTTTCAAATTCTCTCAAGAAGTCCGCCGAGGAATTAGTAAAGCCCCACATCTTTACTGAGATACTCGAGGGGTTGGGGGGAATATCATTTCTCACTTCTCATTTTTATTATTATTCATCATCATACTGACTGGAAGGAAATATTGTATATTTATGTATTACTTGTAAGAAAAATTACTTTGACACTGGCTAAATGTGCCAATCGCACGAAGCCATCAACTAAAAGAAAGAAAAGATTAATCTGTCGCTTATTTTTACTGCCTCTATTTCCCATTGGTAAGTTTTCAGTATCTTAACTATTCAGAATGCAAGTTTTATTTCCCATTTGATCACTTTAGCGAAAACAAAAAGTTATATGGGAAAATTACAACTGGGTGCCGAGTGTGAGTTTCATTTGGCATTTGACCATGTCAACAAAAACGAAAATTAGTAGGTGTGTGCATTGAAGCAGCGGCTTCTGGCGACATATGATATGACACGAGTTAAAATTTTGCCATACAAGTTTTCGTAAACGTAAACGTATTCGAATGAATAGGGATAGTCAATAAAACTCAGACGAGGCATCCTGACCACGTTTGTCACTAGGAGGCGCAACCTTTGATATGGGCGAGCGCTGATCAGCGCCGCCAAATAATTAAAAATCTATTCTATATCTATTCACGGCATACGATGGATTAAATGCCATAGAAAATCTCATTTTCGTGTAGGTATATCATAACTGCAACTTAACTTATCGTCGACATACTAAAATATGGCTATAGGAGGTTATACGAATGTTTGCCATACAAATTATTTCTATGTTGGCAACACTTCGAGTGCTGAGTGCGTAAGTTTTCTTTGCTATTTAATCGCCAACAGTTAAATACTGTTAGTTAGTTTTGATCTTATAAAAATTGCAGATAACTTTAGCTTAATCGACATACACACACGCACCAAGGCGAAATCCAATCGCTTCCCAGTTCAAGCTCACAAAAAAACACACTCTAAAAAGTTTGAAGGCGTCCGTGAGGAAACTCGCCCAGTTTCCCCATAAGCCCCTTGTTACGGACCACCTTGCAAGTGAGCGAGAGAGCAGATCTCGCGGGTGGCAAGCCATAATGATTATTGTACCTACCGTGCCGGCTGAACAATGATCTATTATATTACCGGACCAATCTGAAAGTATATGTACGAGTAGTACCTAATTCGACTTTCTATTCTGTGATGTTCGGTCGTCTGAAGTTAATCAATGTTTTACCAAACTCCTCGATGGTCGAGTGGCAAAGCGCTCGGATCGATACCCGAAGGTCCCGGGTTCAATTCCCAGGTCGGATTTTTCGATGCATAGCCCGGGTTTGTGATAACCCGCATTTGACAAGCGTGGTGATTAGATAAGATAAGATAAGTTAAGATAAGTTTTTATTAGGAACACCCAAAAATTCCGAATTATGAAATTCCGAATTTGAATATTCCGATTTTAAAAATCCGAATTTCACAATCTTTAAGATACTAAATTCCGACTATTCAAAAACACGTTTTTTATTTTATTGAAATTCATAAATACGAAATTTTAATTAACCCGCTGTGTGTCCGAAATATGGTATTCCGAATTTTAATTTTCCGAAAATTCATTGCTAACATTCAGATTTTGTATCTAAAACGGATATATATTAAAAATTATAATCTCAAAAGTTAAAAAAAAACCTTTGTTGTCGAAACGCGTAGGTTAGGTGTATGTCTGACGCGTATATCTAACATGATAACAACACCGCCAGAACCGAATTGCACTTATTTCAGAGATTTTGGGAGGCACACATTTTTTAAGAAAAATTTTGGGTATTGTTATTATTTTTTTATTCAAAAATAACAATTCGCTCTTATATTATTCGGGATTTTGAAATTCGGAAATTTGATATTCGGGATTTGTATTTATGATATTGCGGATTATTATTAATTCGGATTTTTTATGGTTCGGTATCTTCAAATTCGTCAAATTGATTTTCGTAATTATAAACGTTCGGAATTATAAAGTTTCGGATTTTAAAAATTAGGAATTATGAAACACGAAATTTTCATTTTCGGAATTTTGAACCATTCGGTGTTATAAAATTCGGAATTTTGAAATTTGTGATTCTGACTATCGGAATTAAGTTTTTCGTATTTATGTAGTGTACCCGAACGCTATTTAATTTTAAAATTATAAAAAAACTATTAAACCTAATTGAATTTTATTAATATATTTAAAAAACACATAGTAAAAGAAAAACTTCATAGTTTCCTAAATGATATCCCTTATTAGCCCTTAGTGGATATCTTAGTCTTAATCTTAATAATTTTTATCTATTATCCTCTACTAAAGTACTTGGGTACTTTCATTTTTTCGTTAGGACCGTTTCGTTCAAACGTGTAGTGTCCGCGTAAACTTTAGGAAACCAGTCAAGTCTTAATCGTCATTTATACAAAACACGGTTATATTTCAACTCCATTCACGTATTCTCGTTCAACCGTGATACGTTATCATTAATTTACGATCACGATTAATACCCCTACCACTGTAAAAATATGAACAAGTTGAGCTGTCAAATCGGCAGTAGGTACCGTTGTTTGTCTATAAAGCTGCCTCTACACCAGAGCTTTGCGAAGAAGCTAAGCTTAACGAGGAAAAAATCAACTAATAGGATTGCTTCCTTTTCTTTTTTCTTGAGAGAGTTAGCTATTGTCGTCAAACTTCATTTACAGCGTCAACAGACATTTTTGGGCGGCGGGCGGCGAGAAACTTAAAGGGTTCGCCAATCCATGTGATTGAAACACCATCAGACGGTTTCTAGAGGGAATGGCATCAATGTCCTCGTTTCCTACTAGACTCCTAGATTACCTAGATTCTCCGAGGGGGTTTGAAGCGGATCGCGAGCGGAACAACCCGAGGACGCCTCTAAAGGCTAGGACCTTGACTCAGGTTTACCGGGTGAGGTTGGAAAGAAGCGCCCCCGGAAATCTTGTTATACGAGTACGTTGCCTTGAGCCTATATGAATGTTCATGAGTTTTTGAGCGTGTAGTGGCATTTTAAGGATCGGGTGTGTCCTTTTCCTTGCGATGTAAAATGGAGTAATCCTATTAGTGAACACTTTTCTCGCTTAGCTACCTCGCATAGCTCTGGTGTAAAAGCGGCCTAAAAAGGTCCTCTTCAACTCGACTGTGTGTTAATAATTTCATCTCGGTAATTGACTGGTGCGAGTCAAAGCTGTAATGACTGCGCCGTGTGAGGCGAGTGACGCCTGAACGTGTAAGGATGAGGCTACAGCGCTTAGGCGGGAGCGGATGTGGGTAGTCTTTGTTTAACCTTTTTTTATATTTTATTACGGGAAAGCACTTGGCCCACATCTCACCTGATGTTATGTGATGATAAAGCCTGTCGATAAAAAATGTCGCGCAGTCACCCGGAATCATCAAAATTAAAAAAAAAAAACAAAATTCAAAATCATTTGTTCAGTTTAGGCTACAAATAGCAATTATAAACTATGCCATCGGTTCGTAAGTCTACACAGGGCTATTTCAACTATTGAGGCACTTGCTAGCTGACGGAACACAACAATGCTGCAAACATAGGTTAAGGCGACAAATTAAGATAATATGGTGGTAGCTAACCAGGCGGACAAACAAGCCCTTCCACCGACCAAACCGAGTACACAAACATGTACGCAGGGAATTCAACCGGGACCTCTGGGTCTGAAACCGGGGAGCAGAGGTCTCCCCAAAATACTGCCAATCGTCTCTGTTCCTGGCGTTTTCGATTTTTTTCTGTAAGCGTCGAGTCTTCATTTCTTTCCCCTCTTTCATCTCTTAGGTAGGGTAGCGCTCGACTGGAACCATTTACCTTATTATTATTATATTATTCATTATTATTTAAAAAAAAAATTAAGAGTAAGTCAACACATGAAACATAAACATTTAAATTTACTTAAAGTAAAATAAAAATACATACAATTTAAACTAAATGGAAAAACAAGAAAAGTAAACACGTAGGTAACAAATTCGTGTCAAAACTAAATTATTGAAACTACGTCAACACTTCAAGTTATACCTAAAACCATTTATCAAACTCCATCAATAATTTACAAAAATAATCTGGAAAATATATAGTTTAATAATGTATTGTATAATTAAATTAATGACGTCTATGCAAAATCCGTTACTTAGGTACCTACACAAACTGATAAATGCGTCCTAATCAACTTGTTTCTGAAGCAATAATAACCAATGTGCAGTCAGAATAACACAAAAGTATTTTAATTGTAATAATAATCTTTGGTTATTATAAGTTAAATTAAATAAAAGCCGTTTCCTAAATCCTACTTAGTCTGTTGAACCATACATCAACACTAGATGGCGCTGAACGTCTCATTTCTGAATCGCGCTATCGAAGTTGTTTGCCGACACTGTATAAGCTTCGGGCGGTCATTTTGCTAGTAACTCTGGTTTCCCTTCATAACGTATAAATCTTTCGCCTTTTACTAAAGATTTCCGTGGAGGGGAACACTCAAATGAGTCTGTAACTATTTTTGAAGTCCTACGAAAGTAGGACACATAAGCTAAAATTTATCTGAACCTGTCATAATTTATTTATGATAACAATTTATATGACTTATTAAAATAATTTATGGAAGAGCTTAAATGTAAAATATAATGTAATGTAATTAATGTATGAATTTGACTGAACTGTATGAATTTGACTGAACTCAACCCAAATAAAATCGAGGACATTATGACAATTTGAATTTCTGGTACAATGCGTCAATTGCGTACAATTTACATAAATAAATGAATGTATAAATTATGACAAAGTGACACATATTTATAATTTGATTAAACTGTATATATATATACCTGTATATAACTGTATACATATATATATATACATAACATATACTTTAAAACTAAAAATTAGTTTGAAATATATTATGGGTGTGTAAGGTTTGATGTAAATATTGTTGGTATAGCGTTTAAATCGAATCATTTTATTCAATATTATTTTTGTATTGTAACATACATAATAAATAAACGTTTGATATAATTTTATTTTCCATAATGATCATTCTCATACCGACACTAATACTCATTCCATCGAATGATTATTATATATAATATATTGTACTTAAAGTTAAAAATAGTAACAGACTTAATTTCTATAATTAACTCCTCCTAACAAAGCCTTGTAGCAAGCAATAAATGGATAAAGACAGCAAATAACAGATAGTATCTGACATAGGTTAGATAGGATAACGAAATCCCACCTTCTCCATTCCTCCATAGGAGTACGCGTGTTGCTCTCCGGAGTCACCCCTGTACTGTCTCGAACATTCCATCGCGCACAAAGAAATTTGGTGACTCGTTTCTTTGTCGCACTTCCAAAAGATGGAATAGTCTACCAGCACACGTTTTCTCTCCTTCCTATGACATGGGGTCCTTCAAACGAGGCGTGAAGAGGCACCTTGTGGGCGTGGGTGAGGGTGAGGGTGACTGATGCTGCGTTGTTTTGACGCTGCACCAGTTGTGCTTGCGTCTGGACTCCATTTTCACTTAACATCAGGTGGAGTGGAGTAATATGTCGATTTACGTATAAAAAAAATACGTTGTCTGATATATCAGACTTGGCGCCACCTCGTTTATAAAAAAGGTTTTAGTTAGGTATCAAAATATGCAAGCTAAATAAATTACACTACCTATATAACACAAAATTACGAATATTGATGTTATTAACGTATTCGATCGAATGATTCCCAAACAAGTTTAAGTGGTTTCTATGTAATTTCAACAATTATAATTTTTCAGAGGTGTTTTCGAAAATAAAATAGAGTTGAGATAAAGACATCTATACCCATGCAAAAATTTCACATAAAATAAGAATTAGGTCCAAATAAATTATTCCTTGTATTGTTCCTGTCATGTAAACGTCATTTCAAATTAGAGTAAAAGAGACAAAACACGGAATAACTATTCGGGGCTTATTCTCTGATTATTTGTAAGGGGGTTATTTGTAATTTTTTCAGTGCCGCGTTAAGAGGTCTAAAACCGCTACCGCCACCGCTTATGGCTATGGGCCCCTTCTCCTACTAGTCCTAGTGAGACGATCGATGGACATAGCTAGCACAAAATAAGCACACTGCAGAAGGTAAGCTTCCCACATGACGCGCTCGAGCAACGCACACATAGACAACCTCTCACGGACACGGAATCTCGCAACACTGCGCTCGGACTGTTGCGAGCTGTTTCGAGATTCCGTCTCATTGGGACTAGTAAGAGAAGGGGGTAACACTGAAAAAATGCACCAACCTTCGCCGAATAGTATAATTATTTATAAGAAGACAAACACATACTTGATATAGGTAGATAAATTCATTTTTATATATATATAGAATTTGCTTGCTCAATTACACGATTGTATATATTTTGACTTAAACATAATTTATTGTTTTCTAAAGTTTACGCGAACACTACACATTGAAATGAAACAACTTTTATGGATCTACTTGCGTTTATTTTACACACTAGTTTTTATTAATGTTTCGAACCCTTTGAAGGGTCCGTGGTCACAGGGAGACTGTGACCACTGACTGAGTCTCATAGAGAATCATAATTGTTTCCAAAACAAAAAGATCACCATTTGTTGAAATGAGTTGAGCATCGCACACATGGGTCTATATGTCTCTCACGCACACGAAATCTCGCAACAGAAGCTCGCAACTGTCCGAGTGGCAGCTGTTGCGAGATTTCGTGTCCGTGAGAGGTTGTCTATGTGTTCGTTGCTCGAGTTAGTTTGTATGAAGCATACCCTCTGCAGTCTCCTTATGTTGTGTCTTACCAGCAAGCCAGCTCTTACGAAAAGAAACGTGTTATACGTGATATTTACGGCGCCGGCCACGCAATAATGTTGTTATTAAAACAAATAACGTTAGAAAGAGAGGGGGAGAGCGTTCGTCTCACGTTTAATCAATTTAATCAATATCGTATTGAATTATCGTATGAAAATTATAGTACCTACTTGTACAATCTGAAGGAACAACAGACTGAGTTAAAAAAGGAAAATGAACTATTATGAACTTTTTAGTGTTCGAAATGCGAACTTTCAAGTTAAGTGATTTTGCAATGCCAGTGGTAGCCAACCAGGTGGACTTAATAAGATCAAGCCCTATCACCAAACCGTGCACAGTTACAGCAAAAGTCGAGGAACAGAAAATTTAAGTATAATTAGAAAATATTATTACAAGTTAAGTATAATTAAGTTAAGTATAATTAGAAAATAAATTCAAAGTTTTGTTTTTTTTAAATATCAACCTTCACCGGCACTTGATGTCAAAAACAATTCAACAAAAATTTTGTTTATACTGAAGTAATGAATATAGCACCAGTTCGGGTTTTTGGGACAGCCTTTATAAATGGCAAGAGACTCGCGCTTAAGGCAAAAAAAACCACTGTTACTAAATACGAAACAGACTTTTTTTTTACGATCTCAGTCAGGTACATTGATGAGTTTTTCCATTTTCTTTGTACTTTTTCATACTATTTGTGTTTTACTATTTCACTCTTATCTATAATAAACAGGTAAGGTTTGTTACTTAGTTTGCATGAGGAGGGTAACCATAGAAACTACAAGTCCAATACCAAAAATTCTTCCTATATTTAATTTAAAGAAGGTTCCTTTTTAAATCTTAACATAGACGCTGATTGGCTGCTTCATCGGCGTACGCTGACCAAGCGGTTGGATTGCGGTAGGCAGTAACCTACCTAATAATCTCAATCTTGATTCAAACGCGTAACTCGTTATTCCAGGTCGACATTTACAAGCGCACTAACAAAAACTGGTGGCTATTTAGTTCGGTACCTGTCATCGTTCGTATACATCGGAATGCCATCTAAATCAATCACAAAACAACCTTATAACAACCGAATGACCTAATTCGTTCGTTCGCCCCGTGAGGTCTCTCATTTAGAGCTGTAATAAAACCTCTTTTTGACATATCCGTGGCAAAACCCCTAACTGATATGACCCCTTGCACTGTGAAGGTGTTAAGAAAACTGTTCGTCTTCACTCAAAAACTTACCTTATTTCTGTTGAGTTTAAACAGCAATTTGGTATGGCGCGTTCCGCTCGTTTATTAGACTACAAAGGCGCCGCGCGGCTCGGCGGCACCTTTGATGCGGCGGCCTGTAATTATGTAAGAGCGTTCGAATTCTCCGCTCGGTTACTGCGGCGAGAGCCCGCGGATCACTTCTAGGACTCTCCGTGTTCAAATTGAAATGCAAGATGGTTTTCTTGTGTGGTAAACATTGGCTCCATGTAATGGGCAATTTCTGTATGTGGATTGTGTAAACAGCGTAAGCTTTCTGGGTGCGTCTTACGATAGAATTGCGTTTGTTTTTTATAATATGGAACGATATAAGGAAACTAGGAAACCATTCAAAATTCTCGAGAAATGTATGGCAAAACTTTTTTTTATATTATTTTAACTCTCCTCGTTTGTCGCAAAGAGGTGCTGCTTCAATGCCCCATACAAATTTTCGTTATCGTTATCGGTATTTAGTGAATTCGAATGATAAATACTCGCAATAGGCACTTCGTTGAACAAGTGATTTCTCGCATCCAAGTGTAAGGGGAATTCTGAAAGATAGATAGAGTGTGTGAAAGATAATGGCAAAGAAAGGCGTAAATGTTGCGATATCGGCTGACCGAGGAGAATGGAATAAGAAAATATGTCCTGCCGATCCCAAATAAGATAGAGTGACGAATATACCTAAGTGTTGATAAAGGACCAAATTTGTCCTTAAATATATTTTTAATTTTGAAATTGCTCTCATAATTTAGTTTTGGCAATGTTTTTAACGGAAGGTTCATCAATTTTTATCAATTTTTATTGCTCTTTTTTTGACAGCGGACGTTCAAGTGGAACGCTGTCTAAGAAAGGGAGCAAAGTAATGCCCTTGCTGAGTATCTTGTCGGTTCTTCTCAAGGTTCTTCTACAGGGTCTCCCGCCCTGTGTAGACTTAGAAGGCTTACCAAGTGACATTCATAAAAGCTATTTGCATCATAAACTGAATAAATGATTTTTTAATTTTAATATTTATACAACTACCACCTGTATTCGCATTAAACATAATTATTTGATTTGATTTGAATGGATTGTGTGAATGAATAGGGAGTTGTAATCTAGGTAACGGCTTATAGAGGACATTGTAAGAAAAAGACAGTTAAATACAAGAAAGAAAGTAACGTGGGACCAGGAAAGAAAGAAGAAGAAGAAAGATGGAACGATATAGCCGAAAAGAGTATGACAAAGCAAATTTCATAAAATAGAAACTGTTTTCAAACTCGATTGACGATGGGTTTTAATTTAATGTAACTAAGTTAAGGCGAAACTGAAAAGAAAAAACTTGAATAAAGACGATTTCATTTGACCCAGTTAAAATTCCTAATAACTACATATATATGAAAAAATATTGGTTTTTATATAGCGTATTCAATATCTGAAAAATATAACAGAAAACCTAAAGAGAGCTGTCGCTTTTTTTAAGTTAAATGTAAATTTTCAAGACGACATATCTATTGTATGTTCAGCTAATTAAAAAAAAAAATTAAGTCAATTCAGAATTCAATTTAAGTTAAACTCCTAATAACTTAACTTTAAAATAAATGCCTTTTCTAACTGAATGACGCACGTAAGTGATTGTTCTTTTGTTTACAAATAGCATCGTCAACCTATTCAGTTTGTTCAGTGTGTTTGTTCAGTGTGTTGTGACATTGTTGGTGTTGGTGTTGGACGCGCACAGTGCGGAGTGCGCGTGCGGGTGACGATCGTATAAGTTAAGCAACCTTCATAATGTTGGATCTCGGATGGATTGACAATTCAGAACTTACTTACTTATTGGCTTGACCAGTTGAAACAAAAATAAGGCTTGGCAAGTCGAAACAAAATTGGGACTTGACTAATTATTACTTTTGCATTGCTTGACAAATCAGAACAAAAACACGCGGTTAAAACACACTTGACCAATTGGATCTTTCTTTCTGCTTGACGAATTAGTTCCTAAATCTAAGAAACAATACACACAACGCCCATTCTTATTACAGCGAACAGAACATGCATTTTGTGGGCATGTTCGATAATGATTAACAAATAAATATTAGGTAAATCTGCATGGCCATCGGTTGCAATGACCGTTGGATAGATGGCGCACAGTGCCGCTAATAAGCACTCAAAAATTAAAAAGCAGTGACAAAATTCAGCGCTTACGTCAGCCTTCCCGGTAGCATAACGGTCAGTGCAGCCGCCCGGATTGCGGAAGACCCAGGTTCGATTCCTGGCTGGCTCGGGTGGGCGTTTAATTTTTCCACTGTATTTAATAAAATTTTATTAATATTTAATTTAGCTTCAGTGCAGCAATTAGCACTTTAAAATAAAAATAAAGTAAAATTTAAATAATATAGAACCTACTAAACCAGACTGGCTTTAGTTGAGGCTGAGGGACCGTGGAATACGTCAAAAGAGGTAACATTACAAGTTTTTTACCATTATAAATTTTAAAGAGGTTGCTACTAGCCGCCTATACCGAGCCTAGCCTTTACAGCTTGAGTTTGCCGATCATTTTAACAGTACACACGCCTGCACATCAATCTACCGAAAACTGTCAAATTTCCTCAATAGACTTTGAACTTTATGACTAAGTCATATGGTTGACATTGTATTGAAAAAATTTGACAGTTTTGGATAGGTTGATGTGCAGTCGTAGTGGCAGAACCCTCAGGGTGCCTAGTGTGAGTTCTATCCGTGTTCATTCGATAACGTTTACGAAAACGGAAATTAGTATGGCATTGAAGCAGCGCCTCCTGGCGACATACGAGAAGAGTTAATATGTTGCTATACAAATTCTCGTTTTCGTTAACGTAATCGAATGGTGAATGAAACTTGCATTAGGCAGAGGGTTCTAGAGAGGACAGGCGTCACGCAATCATGTCCCTATTCCCTACTAGATTCTCCAAGCTAAATCTAAACCTAAACCGGTTCCACTATCAGCGACGAAAAGTTCTAATTGGCAATGGCACAACCAAGTCCAATAGCAGATCGGAAAGCTCCCATAACTTCCTGTCGCTTATCCGAGAACTTCTTGCAATCCGACGTTTCCGTAATTAAAACCATTGTCATTACCGCGTGACGAATTAACTATAGGCGGCGCGGGGCGGGGGGCGTGGCCTGCGCACTTCAAAGGAGCCGCCAGCACACCATAGGCACAGAATAAGGAGACTGCAGAAGGAAAGCTTCATACAAACGCGCTCGAGCAACGCACAGACAGATAACCTCTCACAGACTCGGAATCTCGCAACAAGTGCACTCGGTTTGGTTTTGAGATGGTCCGAGATTCCGTGTCCGTGATAGGTTTTATATGTGCGTTGCTCGAGCGCGGTATGTGTTAAGCTCTCCTTCTGAGGTCTCCTTATTTTGTGCCGCAAGGGCCGCTTGTTGGTGCGAGCGAGACCAACGTGGGAGAAAGCGGCGGGTGCGAAAGAGACGGAGCGAGTCGAGCGTATTTGTGGTAGTAACGCTGTGAACGGGTTGATTCAATGGAATGACGGTAGTGTTGGCGTGTCTCAGCTTATCGATAGAGTTCTGGTGTTCTTTAAGAATCAACAGCTTTCTTTAGTTTGCCGTATTTGTACTTACCAGAATTTGATCCTTAATAGCGACACTGTCAAATGTTGCTTTAATGTCTGTAAACACAGTTAACACACACTTCATAAATTGACGAGTGAGTTTCTATTGTTTACGATTGTTCAAATACACTTATGACACCGTTTAAGTTTTCAGTCAGATTTAGACCAAGACTTCTTCGAGGGGTTTTGCATTTATTTGTAGTTTCGAATTTGGTCATCATCGCACACTTGAAAAATTCATCATGTTTAGAGATCTTAGCTAACGATGATGAGTCACTATCTCTTAGATTGAAAGCTAAAAATATTCCTGCATCAGATAATTTCAGATTAATTACTTCAGCTTATCACATCACATCAGTGATGAACACACGCCTGCACATCAACCTACCCAAAACTGTCAAATTTCTTCAATACATTGTCAACCTTAAGCCTTAATCATAAAGTTCAAAGTCTATTGAGGAATAGACTAGGAATTTTTTTTAGATAGAATAGGAATTTTTTGGTAGGTTGATTTGCAGGCGTCTGTACCTACGCTATTTTCTTCCACGACACTGTCTACCGAACCGGTGTGTAATACTCCGGTGAATCTATTAAGTTGGAAATTATGCAATACCGATATAAATCAAATTGCGCTGTAATAGCCATAGGTGGCTAACAACAAAAATAAAATCCTTTGTATTTTTGTTAAATTAAAGGTATGTTGCAAATTAATTTTAAGATCAACTGATCTATAGTGAAAGATACAAATTATTAAAAAATTTTTTTTTGTAAGAAATATTTTATTTTGCTTTTTACTTCCAGTTTTCCGCTTACCGCGAGGTCTAAAAATAATAATTAATATTTTTTATTTAATCATTATCGACAACATTTCATTGTCTCGGCACATCACTAGCTATAAATCTGCGCCGCTAAAGAAGCTTACGTCATTGACGTATTGTTTATAAATGAGACGCTTTGGATCCCGAGCTGACAGTATTGCGCGGCCGAATCGAATACAACGTCGGCATTTAACACAGCGCAAGGAAACACAGGAGTTCTCAACTCGGCAGGGTTACGCCGTCAATGGATATTGAAATTAAAAACTTAATGCACCGGGTATTGTTTTAATTCGATAAAAGCTCTCCCTTTGTGCTTGTGACGTTGCAATTTTGTTTAGAAACAGTGGAGAGGTAAGGATTTTCAATCGGTGGAGTTTTAATTACTTACCCGCTTTTATTTAAATGTGTTCTGTTTTGTTTATGGTTATTCCATAGATATCGATCGGTAAAAGACATTTCTTGTATATGTGTTTGTTGTTTATCGTACAAACGAACTTAGAATGATTATTTGAAAAAAAAAATATAGATCGAACACACAAACGGAAACATGGAAGAAAAATAAGTAAATAATTTCTATGAATTGCCACAATAGTCAAGATTAGTGATGTAGGTACTGGATAATTGGATATCCGTATTCGTTACTTTTTAGCGGATCTTTTACATTAGTAAATTTCAAAAGGGCAGAAATTCCAATTAAAGTTTCCATTGATTACATAGTTACAAATATAAAAAATAATTTAACGCATTTAATTGAAAGATTTCAGAAGAGTCAGATTTAGACAGGCAAGTTATGATAACTTAAACATCATCATCACGAGCCGGATTTGAACCTGCACCCTTCTGACATACCGGGTCAGGTGCTCTCCCAGTTGAGCTATCCTTTATCGTTATCGTTTTTTTTTTTTCAACATTTGTGTTTTTGCAATTTGTTTCGCAACAAAATTTGCGTTAAAATTATATAAACGAAACAAAAACATCATCATCATCATCATAATCATCAGCCTACTTTATTCCCCTTTTTTGGAGAGAGATTTCAGACGGCATTTTCAGTCTCACCGGGCTTGTTTGGAGGCGGCGAGGAACGTAAAGGGTTTCCCTCAAGCCGTGTGAAACGAATCACCTTCGGAGGTTTTCTAGAGGGAACGGCATCGCGCGCTAGTGCGCGTCTCCGTGCCCTACTAGATTCTCCGTAGGGTTCGGATCGGATCGGGGAGCGGAACAACCCGTGGTGGAGGAGAGATGCGCCCAGGTTCATGTCGGTACCTGGTGTAGAGCGCGTGTGAACCGGTTCTTCCTACGAGTACGGTGTCTTGGGCTTAAACTAGTGTGCATGTTTAGTGTATTCTGTAAATATGTAGTGGCATTTAGAGGATCGGGCGAACACCCCCCGGTGTTCGCAACTGTTATGGGATTGTCGGGGTCGAACACTTTATTCCACTGCTGGACATAGGCTTCTCCAAGTACATCTCCACTAAGCACGATCCGCGGCTACTCTCATTCAGTTCTTGCCAGCCAGCCACCTTGCGGAGATAGTCGCACCACCCAGAAGTATGAGGGCTAAATTAAGAGTTAAAAAATCAAGCAGTAAAGTTAACGGCCTATAACTGTCCCACTGCTGGGCAACAATTGATGGGTAATGGTGACAAATCCGGGTTATGCATCATGCTATGCATCGAAAATTCGAAATACACTTTGCCTGACCTGGGAATTGAACCTTCGGGTATCGGGCCCAGCGCTTTGCCACTCGTCGAACACCGAGTAAAACAAATAAAAAAAGTTATACATTGTTATTAAGAGTATGATCTAATAAACATTAATTAAGAAAAACACAATTAAATAATTTCTTGGACAGATAAACTTCGTATAAAATGATTATTTAAAACAAAAAACGCAAAAAATTTATATAATAAGGGATTTTTTTAATCTTCGACAAGTCTTTATAATACTCATTATGAAATAAAATCATAATTTACTCAAATAAACAATAAAAAAGTCTCAGTTGCAAGTTTCCATTGAACAAGAGTCGTAATAGACGTTCTTAATTCGTTAATTAACAGGTCCCAGCCATCAAATAGAATTATCTATGACACGTTCACTCTGAGAAGAAAAGCTAACTACTCATTAGGCTTAATACGTCCACGTCTACAAGACCTGCACAGTCCGAATGTAAAAGAGGAGAGGCGGGCCACTTAAGCCTGGTCGCGGCTTATACAAAGATTGCTGCGTCATCCTAGTAGACGTTATTCGCTCAGAAGTAAAGCTTTTAGTAGTTTCCCACGATCGCGAAATTGATAAAGCCAAATTCCCGAAAGACACAGTAATGTACGTGGGAATTAAAGACAAAAAAAATGGCACGTCAAAGGCGTGTGGCGTATATGATTAATTATCGAAAGCAATTACTTAATTAAGACCAATTATGCGGAGGTGTGACAAAATGTCAGTCATTTCTCTTGCTCGCCGCTCCCAATGACATATAGGATATTGTGTATTTGTGATGTAGAATTTTTAAACTTTTTATACACACGGCACGGCACGGCACTACCGTAATATTTTGACTTGTTGCCGGGAAAGTAAAAAACATGTTGGCAGCCTTGCATTATCTTTGTTTGTTTTTAAAAAAAATATTAGTTAGTGTCAAATAATGGTGAATTTACTAACCGTTAAGAGTTTGTGAACGTGCGTGAGTGTTGGCAAATGAAACGAAACAGTGCAACGTTAATTTACAAATTCCCTCAAAATCTGTTATCATCGAACGAAGGAAATATTGTTGAAATATATTATGTGATCATCATCAGCTCATTTAGTGTCCTCACTGCTGGGGCCAAGCCATCCCTATGGATGGAAAGGGAGAACGGACCATAAACCACCATTCGCGCCTATTGCGGATTGGTGGTTGTTAACAATTGCTAAACTGCTAATGCAGCCGAGACCAACGTGTCTTCCGAAGCACGGGACGGGCGCGTTAACCACTTTCCTCCGAAGGGTTCGGATCGGATCGGGGAGCGGAGCAACCCGAGGGCGCCTGTAAAGGCACGGACCTCGGCTCGGGTTGACCGGGCCGTGGAGGAGGAGAGAACCGACCAGGTACATGTCTGTACCTGGTGTAGAGCGAGTGTGAACCGGTTCTTCGTACCCTTGTTCTACGAGTACGGTGTCTTGGGCCTAAACTGGTGTGCATGTTTAGTGTATTCTGTAAATGTGTGCTGTCATTTAGAGGATCGGGCGGGGCGTTAACCACTGCGCCATCGAGCTCGTCGACTGCACTCAGGTGTGTGCTCTCATACTATAGTACAGACAGCAACAAAAGTAACTGAACTCCTTTGTTTTATTGTTTTATCTTTTATATTCCTTTTTGTTACTGTTGCCATTGTAAAATGCTGTAAAATTTTTTGTGTTTTCGTATTTACAATATGAGGTTGTCATACGCAAACATCGTTGTTAGGATATTAAAAAAATAGAGCAACTGTCTACTTGCAAATATTGTAAAATATAAAAATAACTAACGATATTTAATGACACCACAAAAAGGCATGCCAACATCAATAAAAACGATACTAATCATTAATGATTAATACACATTAAATAATATGGTCAAGTAACGTTATTATTATTTCATTAATCAATCCGAACTGAATTCGTAACATCTGACCGGTCCGCGGTGTTATTAAATGGCCCAACGGATAACCGTGAATAATTAACACAAGCATTTTTCCGTCCGTCAACCTATATCAAAGAGAAAAATCGCCTAATTCACACCTCAAAGAGCCCAACTTTGACGTAGTTGCTGCAACGTTATTAGGCATGTCAAGAAAAAAAATTATACCACCGTGTCAAATTAAAGTCTTCGAAAAATTCGTTGATCCACAAAATTAAACAGGATAACTCGTATTACAATAAGGTTCTAAATAGCGAACGGAGTTTGACCAAATTAATCAAGTGGACCCTAATTATGGCGTATTTTAAAATGTTTTCGGACGGAGCGACACAGTTTTGACAGAGCTGTAAAGATAAATGATCGCTAATTACCAAACGGACCGCTAGAGGGCGGGGTTCGGTGGTTCGGGTCTGTGTCGGATCTAATGGGCCCGCAACTGTTGCGAGCGCCGATTTTGTCAAGGTTGTTGCAGAAATCATTAGCGATGAATCGTGTTTGATTGCATTCATTATGGAATTGGGTAGGCCGGGCATATTGGTGGGGGTCAATACGACGTTTTATTGCGACATAATTCTAACGAGTCTATTTATTCATTTGTTAACATAAGCAATGCGCAGTGCAATTTTGGAACAGGTGACATCAATGCTTACTTAGCGTTCGATTAAGTTAATACTTCTCCTTTTTTAACCAGAGTGCTGAGTGCGAGTTTTATTCATTTATCGATCATTGTTATTCATGTTATCCGCACTGGGCCCGCGCGGTGGTTTATGACCCGTTTTCCTGTGGAGACGAGACGGAGTGGAGTGGAGACAAAAAATGAGCTGGTGATGATGATGATGATGATGATGATGAATCAATGTTTTATTTTGAGAGAGTTAGCTGATTGCCTCGTGCGGTATTTTCAACGTCACCAGACATTTTTGGGGACGGCGTGGGCGAGGAACTTAGAAGGTCACACCTCGTTAGTCACTACTAGGGGGCGCTGCTTCAATAGTAAGTAAAGTAAAAGTAAATAGCCTATATGCTGTCCCACTGCTGGGCAAAGGCCTCCATAATTGAAATCAAGTCAACGCTATAACTGATTGACTTCATCACTACGCTTGCCAACGCGGGTGGGTGATCAATCACAATTCACAAACCACTTTGACCAATAATGAGGACGATATAGAAAAATCTGTACGAACGACGGCCTTATCGCTAAAGCAATTTCTACCTGGCAAACATGTGTTCAGCTATGCAAAAATTGTAAGACAATGGCCGTTTCTGGTGTTTTCCGAGTAGTACACGTAACGTTTATTTGCATATATTAAGTCTTTAGTCGCCGTGGTTTTTTTTTTTTTTGGCTGAGAGATGGCTGATTGCCGCCGCGGCATTTTCAGCTTCACCGGGCTTTAGTCGCCGTGGTGGTCACCGGTGACCGACAACCAATAAATTTACTATTGTGTCTGGTTTTGCGGCAGTCAACGTGTTAAATATATTTACAAATCATACATACAAAGCATATGTATGTATGATATATATACCTACATATATATATATAGTCTAAAATATGGTTGAGCGAAGCGATGGCTGATTCATATGTCATACTCGTGAACGGGTGCTGCCTGTGGAGGCTGGTCTGCTCTTGCATACTTATCTTATTTTTAATATTATTTACTGTAGTTTGACTTGGTTTTTCTTAACCAATTTTTTTTTTGAGTACTGTAGTGGTACTGTATGACATTGTGGAAATTGAAACTTTTACCTGATGTAAATTTGTTAACTTAGTTTTTTTTTTTTTTTATTTTGTGATATTTTTGTTTTTTATTTACATGTTGTGGTTGTCTTCTATAATTTTGTGTTTATTTGTAATGGAAAGTGTCCTGCTATGATAGGGCATTTTCCAATATTTTTGACGCTGTAAGGGAGAAAAGAGCTGGACACTTGCTGAGTTTCTTGCCGGTTCTTCTCAGTACAAGATCTCCCGCCCAGAGTAGACTTACGAACCGATGGCATAGTGACATTCACAAGAGCTACTTGTAGCCTAAACTGAATAAATGATTTTGAATTTTGAATTTTGAATTTATATATCAAATAATATATACATAATTATAACCATATAAACATAGCACCTACATATAAAATGTTTAAAGTGAATGTAAATGCAATGTTGTTGTAGTTTATAACAGTTGTAGATACGTATTTTGTTAAGTTATCTACATCTCTTACCCTTCCAAGTGAGTCGTGACGATCCCCCATGTGACTTCAGTTAAAATCAACTCATGGCGGCCAGACAACCTGATAACATTAACACATGCAACAAAGAATCGCCGACACATGGAAAGGGCACCCAAATTATCCTGCACAATGCTCAGCAGTGGAACCTGTAATTTTCTTTTTATGCCTCAACAATTGGCTCCGTCTATTGTTAGCGTGGCACAATTCTGAAATGACCTAAGTGCTTAAGAAAAAAGACTTAAGAAAATTGCTCATATACAATGAAAGGGGTATGTATGGACCTCTAAAGCGCATTGGGTAGTGTTTTGGGTTGCGGTCTTGCGAGTGAAGCAGCTTTCGCGATGCCGGGTACTAGATGGGTGACCTAATTAAAATGTTTCTAGCTCATTTCATTTCATTTGAAATAAATAAAAAGACAATCCAACTAATTAACTAAAATTAAAGCTTTTTTTTTTGGGGAGAGTTTGCTGATTGCCTCAAACGGCATTTTCAGGTTCACCGGGTTTTTTTTTGGGGCGGTGAGAAACTGAAAGGGATCCTTAAGCCGTGTGAAATGAATCACCTTCGGAGGATTTCTAGAGGGAACGGCATCACGCACTAAGGCGCTTTTTTTTTGCGCCCTGATAAAGACAAACCCACCTATACAGGGATACTACATGTATGAATAACTAAAGCGGCTGAGATAGACTAGTCAGACTCCTACTGACTAAACACCCCCTGGTGTTGCCCATAGCCTTGAAAGGGCTACATAGGCTGACGGAACGGTCGCCTCCCGGGAGGCGACGTTGGCGTTGGCTAAACTTAAATGTAGTCTTCTAGATGCTGAATGCGCGCTTGACTCGATCACGTCGATCCGTTCCAAACTCCTCGAAGAATCTTGAAGCCCTCAGAGTGCCTAGTGTGAGTTTCATTTGGCATTCGATCACGTTAACGATAACGAAATTAGTATGGCATTGAAGCAGCGCCTCCTGGCGACATACAGGAAGAGTTAAAATTTTGCCATACAAAATGAATACGGATAGTGCTACGACTCATCACACTACCACAAACTGTCAAATTTCCTCAACAGTAATTTTTACATTTTATTTTTAAGTGCTAATTGCTTCACTGAAGCCGAATTAAATATTTATAAAATACTTACAGTGAAAAAAAATATATAAAAAGCAGTCAAAAAACAAAAAGCAGTGAAAAAATTCAGTGCTTACATCAGCCTTCCCGGTAGCATAATGGTCAGTGCAGCCGCCCGGATTGCGGATGACCCAGGTTTGATTCCTGACTGGGTAGGGTAGGCATTTAATTTTTTCACTGAATTTTATAAATATTTCCTCAATAATCACACTCTGACGATGTGTCGGTCAGTCACACGGCTTTAAGGTTCTCGCTTCCACAAAATCATCCGGGGACCCTGTAAAGGCCAATTGCGGTCGACAGCGAACATTATCAAAAGAAAATTCTCGAATCTGACACTGTTGAAAAGAATCATGCAAGAAGCTACCTAAGTGGAAAATTCTTTATGAAAATATCGAATAACGAGAAACGTCTTGAAGCAGAAAGAAGCTTGTGATATTATTTTAATTTTTTGATCAAAAGGCTTACTCACAAGAAATAAAAAAATTACACTAAATTTCTGATGAGTCGAAGTGCTGTAAGAGGGAAACCTCGGCAGGCCCAATTAGAATAAAGAGAAATACTATTAATCTACACGATAGTAAAGTGACAAGCATTAACTTGTAAACAATGAAACTCTTAATACAATGGAATAAGAGTCAATACAATTCTCGTGACTGTTACATAGATAAATACTCATAGAAGTCGCCCAGATACTACCGAAAGCGTCAAAAAACAAAACTTTAAAAGTACAGACCCGACCTGCTTAAGCAATAGTTAACACCACGTGGGTATGTGTGAACGTCCAAGTTGCATCAATCTCTAGATCGTTCCGTAACCTCTCCGTAGGTGGTATTAAAAAGATATAAATATAATCTCGGCGACTCGGGGTGGTCCCGACTCCCATGCGATCACCTTTTGCATAATAAGCGAAGTCTCTCTCTGCCTTTCTCGAAAAACCTTTGAATTTTCATACATTATTAACTATACGTTGTCAACGACTGCTTATTAGCCGATCTCATATTAAGTTTAGGATGTCAATCTATACATAACTTTTAAAAATCTCCAAAATATAAACTACACCATTTTCTCTCAGAAATTGACAAGTCAAGACCAATCAAGTCAATCCAATTCCAAAAATATTTTACAAAAGATTTAGTGCGAAAAATAACTCTTTATGTTGATGAAATTTTCCACGATCGGGATTTGAACTCTCTTGTTTCTGACAGTTAAGGTCGGGCCCTACTATCAGGCTATCGTGGTTGTATACGACCCGTACTTTAATCTTCCCATCTTAATTGACTATCGATTCGGGGACAATCAATGTTCTGTTAACCTGACAGATGTCGAAATGGCATGTTACATTTGAAAGTATTAGTACACTAAACCACTAAAAAATCTATCGTCAAAACGTACTGTTAATGTCAATCACACGATCTCTGACCCAGCAAAGTGTAATGACTAATTGAAAACTGAATTCGTCCATTAACTCAGCTCAATGAGTAGAAATGACGTACTCATTCAAGTAATCGCTATCAAACCTCCTTGTCAATTTATTGTCTTGTAAGTATACCACATTCCCATCGCGCTCTTGTGAGGCGTTATAATACTTATAATGACAGCGGGATGACGTATGGATTTGTCGCTTACGGCGTTTGTAGGCGCGCGCCGGCGGCCACATCAAAGAGGTGGGCTCCTTTGATGTTGCCGCGGTGCCGCCCTCAGTGCGGGTGCGATTGCAAGGTGGGTTGTCGATGAAATTAACTATCGATACTTTGAAAAGTGTTAAGGAAATTTCTACGAGCGGGACTTGTATCCGTAACATTTGACTAATCGGGTCAGGCGCACTTTCTTTTGTGCGTAGCAAATTCGTAAGAAAATTCAAACAGGCATCTAGATTTATCGATAATTTGCATTTTTAGTTCTTGTGTCGTAATCGTAATATGTTTCATATAAATGTACGAGCTTTACCGTTTAGCAAAAAAGTGTTTGCTTATTGTCTTCTGTGGAAATTTTGTGTCTTGAAAAATATCGGTTCAGTAATTAGTTTACTTTATAACAATCGCATACTACTTCAATTATTTGTCCACGATAGACTAACTACTCAAAACTCTTGATCTAAGTACTTTATAAAAAAAGTACAGATTGCTTCATATTTTTAAGTCATTACATTATAGTTGATCAAATCGTGTAGCTCGATCTTGCAACAACAGCTTGTGGGTTGCAATCGTGCAAGTTAAGCAGGTCAGTGGATGGGTTACCAAAATAAAATATCTGGAGCTCCTCTGTGCTGTAGAAGGCATGTTAAACCTTTGGTCACAGTTTTTTACCTTAGATAACATATCTAAAACCCACCGAACAACATTATAAGGCTAGCGTGGTCGATTATACTCTGATCTTCCTAACATGCTGTTGTTCATGTGGCAGCAGTGTGACGTTTGCAAGCTGATGATGATGATGACGATTATGATGATGATGTAGATACAAAGTATCAAGTTCGATTTAATTCTTATTTTATGAAAGAGCATATTTTTATCGACTACTATCGATATCGACACCGCACGCGCCCGCAATCACCGCAAGGTAATAAAACGAATGAAGCACGTATTTTGACGTGGAGCGGCGCTTCTGGTCGCCCGTCCCGCTCGCTCGTAAAGTGGCGTCCCGCTCGCACACCAGAGGTGTCTGCCAAGCTATTATAGCGTATAGCCCCGTAGCCTCGCTATAAATTATAGTGCAATAGTCCTATTCTTTTAGACTGAGTATCGGTTAGGATGGTATGTGGCGGATTCTTGGCAATTTCCCTTGATGGTTGAACATGGTATGGTACTCAATCGTAGGTGGTGTATGGCCTTTGTTTGCTTGTACTGTTGGTCTATTGAATTGTGAGTAATAATGACTAAGAGATGTCTAGGCAGAGTTCTCTAGAGAAATAATGGAGATGTGTTTAGAATAGACGATGTACAAGTATTGAATGCTGTAGTGATTTATCCTTGTGCTGTGTTGGTGATGGTTTCCATTGAGCTGTCTTAATTTTTTTTGTTATTAAGTATCATGTTCATAGGTTAGTTAGTAAAAAAAAGAAAAAAAAGGAGTGTATTTTTTGTGTATCTGTCGTAGACGTTACGTGCTCTAACATTTTCATAGCGGAATAAGTCGTAGCAATGTGGTTAAACTTTTTGGTGACATAGACAATTATATTTATGGTACAAATTATTATTATTATTTTTTTCTATTTTTCATAATGCTTTATTAACAGAAAGAATTGTACGTATTTATATATTTTAATTCATCTCACTATAAAAAGTCACTTGTTTTGATTCCCAGCGAGGGTAAATGTTATTTTAGGTAATTATTACATCTGTGTTATTAAATAATAATATGCAAGAATAATAGTCTAAGTAACATCGTCTATTTTATTTGGAAAACTTAACAGTAATGAAAAATCGAGAGTGTTAGCAATTTAAATAATAAAATAGTTGTTTTCATGCATATTGTAGCCATTGCCTGATATTATAATGGCTTTGTAGTTTGTTTAAAAAAATCCTTTTTTAAGGATTTTTTATTATTATTATTATTCTCTTTATTAAATATGTATCTTAAGATTTTTTTTTTACTATATTTTATATGAAAACACATTTACAATATATTAAATTATAAAAAACTTAACCTAGGTTGCCACCGGCAGCGGGGATAGACCCAAGGTGTCGTTGGTTAGGGTTGCAGAGTGAGGAACCTCCTGACAATACGTGCCGTTTCAAAGAGTACTGCCTTTTGCATCTGACCCTTGACCCAACCTTTTAGCGAGAGCCTCTCTATGTGTTGATCAAGGCTCTTGGCTAAAAGACCGTTTGCCGAAACGACTATTGGTGCAATAATTACTGAATCCACATCCCACATGGCGGTCACCTCGTGAGTTAAGTCAAGGTACTTACTGAGCTTGTCCTTCTCGGCTTTCACGAGGTTCTCATCATGAGGTATGGTGATATTATTATATTTATTTTTATTTTTTAGACTTCTGCATTCTGGCTGAAGTGCGCTATCAGCTTTGGCCTCATGTGGTGTTGCTTGGTGTTGGTGTTCGTGTTGGTGTTGGTCTTGGTGTTGGTGTTGGTGATCACAAACCAAATCAATTTTCCCGCCATAGGAGTTGAACCAACTACCTTCGGATATCGAACCGAGCGCTTGGCCACCGAGGTTAATACTCGTATAATTGAACTGGTTTTTCTCGCTTTAACTGTCAACGATTGATATAACTTATATACCTACGGACCTACTCTCGTTTATTTTGCCTAATCTTTTTTATCCTGACGTTTCGAACCCTTCAAAGGGTTAAAAAAACTACCTTCCATAAGGGAAACAAACTACCATCCATGGAGGATGGTAGTCTTTTTCAATCGATACGGGAGTTTGCTAGGCTGATGTTAAGTGTTGATAAGGCCGAAGATGGAGGCGCTTTTCACCTCCGGTTGAGTATTCCGATCCTCAACTACTGAGGCACTGGAAGCCATAAATAGTCTCAAGCCTTGCAAATAGGTCCGTATATAAAGTGTTTCATCAGTGCTATTTGTTTTTTTTAAGTCAACACCAATGCGTACAAATAAACACAAGAGCCAAATGTTTATTTCCACTGGATTGCAACACACGACTGCTACCACCTACTCGACCACTCAGAAAATCGCTATTGCCATATCGTATCTGATTAAACACTCATTAACACACTTATCCACAGGAAAGTGAGTACAACAAAAACAAATATATACCCAAAAAACATTGCCCGAGCGTTTTACGGCCAAGCGGTCATAAACCAAAGTTCAAATTGACGGATTGAAATCTTCGATCCTGAGTGTTTGTCCAAAAAGTTAGATAGAAAAAAGGTGGGCCAATAAACCATCGGCCTCTTTGGCGGTGGGCCATAAAACTCCCCATTAAATGTCATATTAACGCCTATTTGGACATAATTAGGACGGTGCGCTCCCAAAATGGGTAAGTTGGCCAGTTGTTTATGCTTTTAGGGTATTAATATTAATTGAGGTCATGAGACATCTGATTTGGCGGAAGGGATGTTTTTTTAATTGGTTTTCGAGAACAGCTTGGACTTTAACATGCCTGATGGTGAGGCACATAAAGTCGAAAATAGATGTTTTCATTGGGAATTTTCTACCACAGAGAAACTGTGACTAGGTACATTTAAAAGTAAGGTTTAGCAAAAGATATTGTGTTAAAAATATTATTTAAGAGTACATTTTACTTTTTCATAACGAATACTCAATTAAAGGAACAAACAAATACTTTGGCCATTGATTTTTTCTTTACCTAGTAAATAAGCTATTTTAATTTAGCTGCAGTAATAATTCTGCTATATTCTTACAATGCAACGCGATCACTACTTGCTAGCCGATCATCCGAACTCCTCGGAGAATCTAGTAGGGTACGGGGACACGCTGCCGTTCTCTCTACAAAACCTCAAAGGAAGGAACCCTTCAAGTTTCCCGCCGCCCAAAAAAAGTCTGGCAACGACGCTGAAAAGGCAGTCTGAGGCAAACACTCTCAAAAAAAAAATGAAAACTACTTGCTATCACAATGTTATTGTGTAAAATCTCATTATTTGTCTGTGTACATGATAACTTAATAAACAATTGGCTAATTGTAGTCGGTTAGAGACTTTCTAACTGACGGAACACAACGATGATGAAATCATTACTTGAATGGCGGCAGACTCAGATATGGTGATAGTCAGTGAGGCGGTGAGGCGGTGAGGCGGTGAGGCGGTGAGGCGGTGAGGCGGTGAGGCGGTGAGGCGGCCTTAATTTTAATACCACTACTTTGTTTAAGCAGGCCATAAAAGGGGTGTTTATTTATATATCGTACCTAACGTAAAATAAAAAAAAAATGTAAAGTTATAATTGTAATATAGGTAAATATGTAGTCTCCCCTGTACTCCCAACTCTTCCCCGTGTGGTGCCGGGGATAAAGAATTGCACCACCCCATCTCTTCCCGTGGGTGTCGTAAAAGCCGACTAAGGAACCATTCCAGAGGATGGGCAGCAGCATCTCTCTGAGGTTAATCCTCAACTTACTGCGATCGCCAACCCGCCTGCCAAGCGTGGCGATTATGGCAAATCCCCTCATGTATCCTTTTGTCCAGCAGTGGACGTCTTTTGGCTGAAATGATGATGATGATGATGTACTCTCCTATGTGTATACAGGCCCTACACGTGGTTATTTGGAATGTTATAAAAAATTCTGATTGTATTGCTTCACGATAATAATATCAATTGCGAGAATATAATTTTTTATTGTCAAATGTAGCTGAATCCTTGTAGCCCAAGTGGGACGTTTGCAGCTTTATTAGATGACTAGCGGCCCGTCCCGGTTTCGCAACGGTGGACATTTTTTTTTAATAAAGTCCATGTTACTCAGCGCTAATGTAGCATTCTAATGGTGAAAGAATTTTTTAAATCGGTCCAGTAGTTTTTGAGTTTATTTGTTACAAACAAAAATACAAAAATACAAAGCTTTCCTCTTTATAATATTGGTATGATGATGATGGTTAGGGAATATAAGATTTTCGTTATAACTATCATCTCAATAATTCAAGAATTCTGAAACAAAGGACAAATTGCTCAATTCAAAAAGCGATAAATATGATAAATCGAGAAAAAATAATTTATCTCTGTTATTTATAACAACACAAGTTTACAATCTTTGATTGAAATAATCACCAAACATAACATTTTACGCAACAATGGAATCAATTATCGTTTTCCATATTAAAACGGCACAGTTTTAGCGAAATTGAGACATAAAAATAATGGATACCCACACAGAACCATTTAGATTTTTGTTGAATTATTAAACGATTGTAACTCGATTCTCTGAATATAGAAATTGTATTTTTCTGGTGAATCAACAATTATTTTGATGAACACAAGCAGCTGTATGTCAAATATTATTAATAAAAAATTTTTGGTCGATCACTACGAGACCAGGAGGCTATGGTCTCGTAGTAATCAACCATAGCCAGCTTCAAAGTGGCACCAGTGGTCGACAGGAACCAGTAATAAATATTTTATTCCTATAATCATTGGAAATAGGAGTCAGCTTCTGATTTTTATGATTATTTACATATTATTTTACGCAAATATTGTTGTGTACAAATTAAAATTTTAAAAAAGACAAAATGTTGAAAAACGGCACCTGAGTGCACCTGACCCGGCATGTCATGGGGTGCGGGTTCGAATTCCGCTCTAAAATCTATTTTATGTTTTGGCGCCGAAAACTCTGTCGAACACTGGCGTTAAAGTGTTGAACTCTGGATGCCTAGTGCAAGTTTCATTCGCCATTCGATCACGTTAAAAAAAACGAGAATTTGCATAGCAAAATCTTAACTCTTCTCGTATGTCGCCAGGCGGCGCTGCATCAATGCCATACTAATTTTTGTTTTCGTTAACGTGATCGAATGTCAAATGAAACTTACAATAGGCACCCTGTTGCCACTAAGATAGGCTTAAATTAGAATGAACCACACAAAAAAAAAGTTGTTCTGCCTACTTGATCAGCACAGTTAACAACATAATTATTTATTTAATTACAATAATAATGGCTAACATATAATTAGTAACGTTACCGTACGTTTCTTTATTCGTACAGTCCTAGTCCGATACAAAAACACGTAAACACCTACAATTTCTCATAATAACATAGATATTATGTTTTATTGTAATATGAGACATAAAACTTTTATATGCGCACACGCATAAATGAATTAGATCTTCCATTGTTATATTTTTAATGGACATAACTACAAGTACTTACTTAGTTTTTATAAGAATACTTTTTATATATATTTTTTTAAAATGACATTACTAAGTTAGTTTTGCGGCAATTTATTGTGTATTTTGCTATGGGCGGCTACAGTGGTTGATTTCAGACCAATAGGTTCCGTGTTCAAATCCCCAGCATGATATATTGTACCTACCCTGTTTTGTTGGTGGTAGGTGGGTGGTAGGGCTTGTTCCTAGACCACCATATAAGTCAGTAGCCAAACACAACAATGTTTACTAGTAGCATTACCTACTATGTTTTTATATTTGCAGATAAGATGGCCATTTCTTAGTAGTGGAAGATTCTGGATCGTTCCAGAATCTTGTAGTTATATTGTCAGATAACAACAATTTGTATATGTGTATATCATATCATACTAATATTATAAAGAGGAAAGCTTTGTATATTTGTAACGAATAAACTCAAAAACTACTGAACCGATTTAAACAAATCTTTCACGATTGGAATGCTACATTAGCTCCACCCGTGCGAGGCCGGAACGGGCCGCTAGTTTATTACAACAAGTGGTCGCCCAGTGGTCTAAATTCGACCGTAATTTTATTAAGGCTGCACGGATTGTATCCTATGCAATGAAAAATTAAAAAAGATAGAATGTGAGTTTGGATTGGCATTGACAGATTTCGGCCGCTTCTCTTCCATTTTTGAAATTTTTGAAAAGAGTATTTTATATAGCGTGTCAGCGTGTGTGTTAAATACATATGCGTGTGTGTCAAATAAATGGCAATGTGTGTAATGTTTGTTTGCAAAAACTTTGTACTTACCCCTTTTTACGAAAATTGGCATGGACGGAGGAGTATGAAATTTCGCACACTTATAGTTTATATAGAAAAGGAGTGCAGAGTGCTAATATTTTTTTAAAATTATGCATAAAAAATACATTAAATTAAATAAACATTGTTTCATAGGTACATTTTTCAAAAATTTCAAAAATGGAAGAGGAGCGGCCGAAATCTGTCAATGCCAATCCAAACTCACATTTTATCTTTTTTAATTTTTAATTGCATAGGATACAATCCGTGCAGCCTTAATAAAATTACGGTCGATTTTCGACCACTGGGCGACCACTTGTTCAAAGTAAATTTTCTATATTAGACATACTTTATATGTACAGCATAAAAGCAATAAAGATGTGATTATGATTATATACAATAAAAGAATAATATATTAATTTATTAAACTAGGCATCACAAGATAAAAGATAGAAGATAGAAGAAGAAGATAGAAGATCACAAGAATGCCAAATAGGTACTACTCTTCTATGGAATTACACGAAATACATTAAATTACACTATTTTAATTTGTAAAAGGGATAAAGTCATCAAATACCGTGTAACGTACACAAAGTCCGGTACCAGGATCCCATAAAATCTGAGGGTGATTTACAGCACGCGATCAGAGAGCGGCTTTACAGTACCAAAGTAATTAATTTTGTGTGAATATCATAATCCTGGTTCAGCTCCTTTGATGTGGTGATTGTTTGCTATTTATCATTAGGATGTAAACAGGAACACGCGTGGTGGTTTGATGGTATTAATATAGTTAATTTAAACAGATTATTTTTTTTACCGAGGAGCTCGATGGCGCAGTGGTTTACGCGCCCGGTCTGCAAGTGTTGAGGTTAAACAACTTTCGCAAAGGTTGGTCATCGGATGGGTGACCGAAAATGTGTCATCTCAAGCTCCTCCGTGCTTCGGAGGGCCGTAAACCCGTTGTTCCCGGCTGCATTAGCAGTCGTAAACAACCACCAATCTGCACTGGGTCCGCGTGGTGGTTTATGGCCCGTTCTCCCATCCATCCAAAGGTAAGGGTCGTGGCCCAGCAGTGGGGACTTAAAATATGCTGATGATGATGATGATGATGATGAAATTTTTGCAGTCGTTCATTAATCGTTAATGTACTGTTCGACCTTTTTATAATAAGTATTAATATTTGCAGATTTAGTTTTTGTCTAAATCGCTTCCGACAGTTAATAAAATATTTTTCGCTATTTCTTATAAGTAGTTTCTCATTTGTCCAACCACTCGCACTCTTGGAAAATTCACTGTATGTATAAAAGCGAAATAGTTACCACTTATTTCCTAAATGGGAAATCACGAAAAAACGGGACAAAATAAATAAAATAATAAAATTAAAATTAAGCTTGCAAAACATATTCTAGTTTACTGCTGGACATAGGCCTCTGCAAGTGCACGTCACTGAGCTAATATGCTCAAAACATAAAAATATTTTTCATATTTTTGTCAATTCACTTGAAAAATAACGTCTTGCCTAAAATGTACCCCGAACCTACGACCATTCGCAATCCGCACAACTCTCCCAACTGAGTTATCAGGACCTACTTAAGTTAAGTTCTTCTTATCAGAATTTATAGACCAATTTAATTCACCGTCCATTCGAGAGATGTATCAAACCATATCAAACCAATCCTGGTTCAATCTCGTCTGACCTCTCTAAACATCCCGGATTTGATTTACAGCTCAGGTCGTCACAGTCAATGGATCAGTCTTGAGATGAAACATGTTTCATTATCGTTTTAATATTTCCTTTATTTATATAACACACAACGTAGGTAGTTAGATAGTTTAGTTTTAAAGTCTGTAAAAAAACTGTAACAAATGAACTAAGTATTGTTTTATTGGCACTTTTTTTATGAAATGTTTTTTTTTTTTTTTTTTTTTTTTTTTTTGTTTTGTTTATGTACTTTTTTTATGTTAAAAGGAGGCAAACGAGCAGGCGGGTCACCTGATGGAAAGTTATCACCGCCGCTCATGGGTGCAAGACCAAAGTAATCGCAGATGCGTTGCCGGCCTTGAGGAAGGAGTTGGATCTTGAGGAGGGAGTAGGAATTGGAGGGGATCTCTCAACCCATCTGGGCCTCCAGTACTTTCACTCACCGGACGAAACACAACAGCAACGAGTGCCATTGTTTTACGCCGATATTCTGTGAGAGGGTGCTATTACGCCGGGCGAGCCGGCCCATTTCGTTCTGCAACGCAGCTTGGCTCTACCACTCAGAAAAATTATAATTATTTTAAGACAGTCGAAGCGCAGTTCATTTGCAATACTCTATTGTTGAGTGCCTATAGTGCGAGTATTCATGATATTCACGATGACGATGACGATCATGTTAACGAAAACAAAAAAAAATATGACATTTAAGTAGCGTCTACTGAGGGCCTAGTGTGTGTTATTTAATTAGAAGAATATTAATAAAATTTATAAAATACAGTGAAAAAATTAAACGCTCACCCGACCCAGCCAGGAATTTCGATTCCTGGCTTAATCGTCGGCGAATTTAAAAGAAACATGGTAGGTACACACGCATGCACATCAACCTACCCAAAACTGTGAAATTTCTTCAATACATTTTCAACCATACTACTTAGTAATAAAGTTCAAAGTTTATTGAGGAAATTTAACAGTTTGTGGTAGGTTGATGAGCAGGCGTGTGTACCTTGTAGAAGCAAAATAAAAACTGTCATACCTAAATAATACATGTTCCAGACGCATACAAATCAGACGTTAAATAGATACCGGTAATATTATTATCAGATTAAAAGCAAACAAACTATTGAGCTACCTTCGAAACTGCGTGTGACCTCTAATTCGTAGCAATAAGGACTAATTGGTGGTTTCAATTACGTCACTAGTACATTTGTTAGTAAATCTGGCAGGTGACAGACGGCGTGTTCCCATCAAAAGGCACCGAGCCTCATTAGTACTTATCCCAAATCAATTGATACACGAGCTATTCAAATAGATTTTTTGACGATTTGCCGCTTTGTATGCCATAGAGTTGCGACAAGACGTGACAATACTCTTAGATCATGGTCAAAACGTTCGCTTTTAGCAATGTCGACTACAGGATACCCGCTCTCACCAGTCGCCATCTAATTTGAATGCCTCTAAGAATCTAGTAAGTTTCCGGTACATATTAGCTTGATGCCAGCTTCTAGTAAACTTTGGATGAGAGTTTGCTCGCTACGGCTTGAGAAACCATACGTTTATTGACACTTATAATTTCATGTATAATAGTATGTAGGTATAACATGAATTCCTTCGTCATTCGAAAAGGTAATGACATCCGTGGATTCCGTTAAAACTGCAAGCCTTTATTATGTGTGGCTTTATTATGTTCAATGAGGCGTTTGAATCGCAGGTAAGACTAAAAAAACGAAGCGATGTAACATCTCAGTTCGATTCTGCTCCGAACGCCTCGGAGAATCTAGTAGGGAACGCTTGCGTTACGCCATCCCCTCTAGAATCTCTCTGAAGATGTTCGAACACTACGACTTGAGGGACCTTTAGTATCTCACCGTCCCTAAAAGTCCGGATACGTAGTTAAAAATCATCAGCAGTAGTTAAAAATCATCAACAATCCCCTCACAAAAAACAAAAAAGCATCTCTGTAAGGCTAAGTCTCAACTGGGTCAGGTCGTAGTATACATACGTGTATTGGATTGCGTTAAAATGGCAAGCTTTTATTTAAGTTAAATTTAATTATTAAGTAAGTAATTGTTATTATTCTCCTATAAAACGTAGGTACTAAGGGCCAATTTCACCGGTAAATTAAACGCGACCAATTCGAGTTAAACTGAGTTTACGCGCTAAACTGAGTTCCGCTCTCAAGGTTGTGTTTCACCGGCATAAACTAAACGTCGTTCAAGTTGAACTTGGTTCAGTTTCTGAACGGCCGATTTTCGACGTTTAGCTTAGCTAAACGCGTTTAAAACTGTTTGCCTGTCATTGTCACGATTGTGTGGAGTACGGGAGATTGGTTTGTTTATTTATTTTTAAAGAATGAAATAATCATTTTGTTAGCGATATAAAACAAAGATGAAAAGAGCCCTGGCAATAGCTTTTGACGAAAATTTTAATGAGGATGAGTTTATTGTACGTCGCTCCAGATGGATACGCGAGAGAGAAGAACACTTCGACACTCTTGATGCATTGCAAGATACACTTTGTTTTGTTGTGTGGTGAATTTCGCTATTGTTATGTGTTTATTAGAACTACATTTTCTTTGATAAAATCTTGGTATGATATCTAGTTTATAGTTACATCTGTAAACTGGCCTCATGTTTTGTGAAGCTGAATTAAACTTGTATTATTTACTAAAAAAAAGAGCTTACGCTTAGTTAAATTTCCTTTTTTTGGTGTCTGTCAGTACATATTAAAATCAAACTAATAAATAAATAGTAGTACCTAAGTAATATTAAACAGTAGGTAAGTACTACAATACCAAAATGTTGTAAAGCACACCACTAGCATTATTTGCTTAACATAGGTACCTATATAAATGCCTAATCTAAGAAGAAGGAATAATTTCTTTTAAGGCAATTCGTTTAGTTCCAAGCCAGAACAAAAATAAAAAATAAAAAAACGTTTAGTCGATGACATGTCATTCATTCATTCATTCTTTGTCAAAGCTAAACTAAGTTTTAAAAAACGGGATCAAAACGAAGCCGGTGAAATCGGTGCGACGTGAACCGCGATCAAGACTAAGTTTTGAACTCGATTAGTCGAAACCAGGTTTTATTAAACTCAGTTTCTATTCGGAACGGTGAAATTGGCACGAGAACGAGTCCACGAGAACGATGCCGACAAACCGTTTTACGATTTGGCAGAGTATTGCATAAAATACCTTGGTGAATTTTTTTTTGGGAAAATCAATTAAATTTAATTGTGATTTAATAGGGCGTTTGTGTTGTACAAGAAACGACTGCGACGAAGCGATGTAGCAACTCTGTGGCGCGCAAGGTCCCAACCGGATTAGCCACGTGTCATGCCGCAGTGTACTTACGAGTGCCAAAGCCGCCCGAGACGACGCCTCTGCCGTAAGCTTATTAGTCTGTGACGGCCTTCGTGTCAGCCGCCATTATACCACGTCGATAATAGACAACGAGACGCGTGTCCTGGTTTGATGAACCATAGACGAGAAAAAACTGTAATTAAATGTCAACAATTAAATCTTATGACTGATATTGAACAAATTGGGAGTTAAAGTCAATAAGTAAACAAACGAACGTGCTGTTGGATTCTTAATTTCTTTATTGGTAGGAATCTGTCCAGAATCATTCTAGATGCTACCACCCTAATGTTACTGCCGCCATGCAGCACTGTTTTACATTGTTGTATTTGCTGTGTTTCGGCTTAATTCTTCATAAAGGTTTGCCTTAAATATTTAATTGGTTTTCAATCTTATAGAGACAATAATTACGGGAAAACTACACATTTAAAATTAAACAAATTTTGATCTACCCTCGTTTATTTAACACATTTGATTATTTTATTTGATCCTGCTTCGTGATCATCCTGGTCCTCCTCCGTGCTTAGGAGGACACGTAAAGCCGTTGGTTGGTCGCGGCTGCATTCGCAGTCGTTAACAACCACTAACCCGCACTGGGCCCGCGTGGTGGTTTATGGCCCGTTCTCCATATCCATCCATAGGGAAGGCTCGTGCCCCAGCAGTGGGGACATAAAATGAGCTGATGATGATGATGATGATGATGATTTAATCCTGAAGTTTCTAACCATTAAAATATCCCTCCCTGACACAAACCAAAATGTGTAAAATAAAACTCGAGTATATCCTTAAAAGAGGTTTTAGTTTGATATCCTTTTTCGCTAACTCCTCTTAGGACATTTAAACTGTGCCGTTACACAACTCAATAGAGGTGATAATTACATACTAATTGTTTCCACACGCGTCGCTATAGGGCGTGCTCTGTCAACGGGTTGTGTCATTGTTCTATTATAGCTTTAAGCTTTGCCATTTACAGGCAATTATAGAAAAAAACATGCCCTGACCACAAAATAAGTAGACTGCAAAAGGTTAGCTTCATACAAATGTGTTCGAGCAATGCAATCTTTATTTTGTGCCCTGACAAGTAACTTTGCGAATAAAGTGCTTGGAGGGAATATCATTTACTATTCAACATTTTTACATAAAGACAAAAATGTTGTCATTGACTAAATATGCAAACCGCATGAAAATATGGAGAAAGAAAAAAAAAAATTATCTGACCGCATTGTTCTCGTAATGACTTCTCAAAATCAAACTTTTATTTGAAAAAAAAAACAGCCAAATAGAATTAGATTATATTGTAAAGTATAAGTATATTAAAGCATTAAATTATATTATGTTACCCAAATCGCCAAACGTGTGAATCACAAAACAATTAATCGCATAGCAATTCTCGATTCTTATCAACGGATACAAGACTTTTCAGCTTGCCATTTCAGCCTGTTAACACGCACTGCTGTTCTCTTCTAACCTTTCTCTTTGACATGCCAAATTTGCCGATCATGTGTTAATGTATTCCACTGCCAATGCCTTTAGGCCACTGCAAAGATATTGTCTGGCCACCTGTCACATGCTCTGTCATGATGTCGTTTCTCTTACCGCCTTGGTGCAAAAGCCCCCATGTATCTTGGAAGAAGCGCATTTTAGGTATGGAATATTTTGTTGGTTTTCAGTCTAAAAAAGTTCAAAATTACGGGAAAACTACACATTTAAAATTAAACAAATTTTTGATCTAGGTACTCTCGTTTATTTAACACATTTGATTATTTTATTTGATCCTGCTTCGTGATCATCCTGATCCTCCTCCGTGCTTCGGAAGACACGTAAAGCCGTCGGTCACGGCGTCGTTAGCGGTCGTTAACAACCACCAATCCGCGCTGGGCCCGCGTGGTAGTTTAGGACCAGTTCTCCCTGTCCATCCGTAGGGAAGGGTCGTGCCCCAGCAGTGCATGGGGGCATAAAATGAGCTGGTGATGATGATTGTAGATTTAAGATACTTGTAATTATGGAGCAAACAAAAAAGAACCATTTTATTTCATAAGTAATGTGTCTTTCACACATTTCTTGCCCGGCATGCCAATCAAAGTTCCGTGACGTTGGAACTGCCGTTCTGAGGGCCTAGTGTGCGAGTTATTTTTGACATTCGATTACGTTAACGAAAACTAGAATTAGTTAACACCCTTTTCACCGTGGTTCTGCTTAACCCCATCTGAAGGGCCAACAGTTTCTGCTTACGTTTGGGATTTCTTTGAATTCGCGCCTTCACAGCTCACAGCAGTGATAAACTGCTGGAGTCCTAACAGACCGAGGGCGACCACTTCTTGACCTGTCATCTACACTAGAGTCTTTATTGTATCGTTTGATGGTACGATAAACGAATCTTTTGGTTAAATTCAAATTTTTCAGTATGTCTAAAATTTGAATTGGCGCGTAACCGCAACGATGCAACGCAATAACTGCAACACGGTCTTCTTTAAGCGTCCACTCCATATTTAAAAATGAGTAAAATTCTAAAAAGTATACATTTTTATTTTCATGAACAATTCGAAATTCGAATTCAATAAACTTTTTTGTGGCCAGCATTCTAAAAGAAAAGTTTTTACTGTGTGACAATACTTATGACCCGACTGTGTATAGCATTGAAGCAGCGCCTCCTGGCGACAAACGAGAAGAGTTAAAATATAGCCATGCAAATTTTCGTTTTCATTAATGTAATTTATTTAAAACGGATAGTAAACTAAACTCACGTCCAGGCACACTGAGTTAATCAGCAAACTCTCCAAAAAAAGGCAAGCTTTTTAGGTTTTATGCTTTTTCTTTTTTTCTAAGTGTAATTTTTAATTATGTTCTGTTTTTCCTTTACGTAATTGTCTTCTTGGTTGCTGGCTTAGTATGTTTTATTTTGTCTTCTTATATTAATTATAATTGTACGTTTTACTTTGCCTCTTATTCCTTAAAACAGTCCACTTTCTCCCTTTCGCCTCCTTCCGTTACACCGTGTAAATATCCCTTTCCTGCAGCTCGAGAGAGACGGTTAAAAAAAACGAGCGAGGCTTACAGTAGTCGCATATGATGTATAATATTTGACATCTCACCTTAGTAATGAGCAATTTTAACATTATATTCTGAAAAAAAAATGGGTCAGGTGTTACATCATTTTATGACTGTAAAATGAATGCAGTAAATACTCATTAGAACACATTTGACATTTCAAAATGACCTTTGATATTCAAATGACACAATACGTCACATATAATAATAATATGTCATGTTCATAATATCGATTTTAAATGTACGAAATGGCGCGCGCTTGCGCTCTTCCCCGACTTCCTGTTACACTGTTACACATACTTCCGTCCCATTTCACGAAATCACTCCCGCAAATTGCTTGAAAGCGAGCGGAAAGATGTTACACATCAAAAATATATTACGAAACTCTAGTATCCCAAGTTCCGATCGCTCGCCTCGCTGCTAATCGTCCAATAAACGGCCATTTATAACATAATTGTGCTTAAATATACCCACACAAGGCGAAACGCCTAAAAACATGACAAAACCGCTTCATTACTGGCTATTGTTGCGATTTCACTCCACTTTCAATGGGCATTGTACACAAAATTTTGGCACGACGCGACGATGCTCGTTTTTACTATCTCATCTTTGACGTAAAGTTCACAGTTCCTTGACAGGATCACTCGTTCTGACGACGCTTTCGTTAAAAAGGTAACCAAATACCCTTGTTACAGAGTTGAAATTTGCTTAAGCTATTTTGTAGTATGATTTTTGCATTTCTACATCGATTTAGGAAAATGAATGATGCGTGATGTATCATCGAATTCACTTGTTAATTCGTTATGCAGCCGATTTTTGGGTCAGGCCTATTATTGGTGAAGGGTGATGATGTGAACATAAAGACATACAGTACTTACTTATGGTTTTTATGACAACTTTTCAACGACGACAACTGACAGCAATTATGATTAATGCACTTTAGTATTTGTATATTGTAAGACTGTCAACTATTCTTAATGTAATATTTATAGAATTTTATAAAATACAGTGAAAAAATTACTATAAGCGTTGTGTTATCAAATTTGTGGTATTTCATCTGCAAAGGTGAATCTGAATGGCCATCGGTTGCAATGACGCGCGGATAGATGGCGCACAGTGCCGCTTATAAGCACTCAAAATTTTAAAAAGCAGTGACAAAATTCAGCGCTGACGTCAGCCTTCCCGGTAGCATAGCGGTCAGTGCAGCCGCCTGGATTGCGGAATACGCAGGTCGGGTGGGCGTTTCATTTTTTCACTGTATTTTATAAAATTTTATAAATATTTAATTTAGCTTCAGTGCAGCAATTAGCACTTGAAAAATAAAAAGTTAAATTTGTTCTTAATGTAGTTTCACTTTATCTTTATAATAATACGTGAAGCAAAAACTTTGTATCCCTTTTTACGAAAATTGCGTTGACGGAGGAGTGTAAAATTTCGCACACTTATAGTTTATACAGAGAAGGAATGCAGAATGCTAATATTTTTTTTTACAATTATGCAAAAAAAATACATTGAATTAAATAAAAATTGTTTCATACATTTTTCAAAAATGGAAGAGGAGCGACCGAAATCTTTCAATGCCAATCTATACTCACATTCTATCTTTTTTAATTTTCATTGCTTAGGATACAATCCGTGCAGCCTTAATAAAAAAATTACGGTCAAATTTTGACAACTTGGCGAGCACTAGTAATAGGAAATGCCAGTAATCATCATCATCATCATCTCAGTCAAAAGACGACCACTGCTGGACAAAGGCCCTGTAATACCATTAATATTATAATCTGTGACTATAGACCCTGTAATGGCTCAGATCAGGATAAACTAACGTAATTAAAATAAGCGTAAGTAGAACCCGTACCATCATCATCATCTTCATCATTCAGTGCCATCTTCATACTGAAGTTTGGTGATCAGTATACAAAATTTCCGGCGATCCCATATAGTTGGTTTTAACTGGCGATAAGTTAAGTCCAGTCAGACCACTTACATACCATATCACCATCAGTCTATATTATGTCGCGGTGCGCGTGTCGGCGGCCTGTCGCGCGTCACTTTTTTCCGCGTTCTTTAGCGCTGCCATGCGTTTATTTAGAAACATACAAACTTTCACCATAGACATTTCATGAATCGCCTCTGGATACTTTCAATACGCGCAACATATACTTGATATCTTGAGTCCTCTCCAGGTGTACTGTTCTCTTTTGAGAGAGTTTGCTAATGACCTCAAACGTCACCGGAAAGCCGTGTGATCGGAAAAAACACTGTCAAAGGTTTTCTAGAGGGAATGGTATCACACAAGCGTTCCCGTTGCCTACTAGATGCTCCGAGGGGTTTGGATCGGATCAGAAGCTAGGCTAGGACATCGGCTCGGGTTGACCGGTTCGTTGGAGGTGGAGAGAAGCGCTCAGGTACATGTCTGCACCTGGTATAGAGCGCGTGTGAACCTGGTGTTCGTACCCTTGTTCTACGAGTACGGTGTCTTGGGCCTAAGCGATTGTGCATGTATCATGTGAATGTGTAGTGGCATTTTGAGGCACGGGTGGGGCACTGATCACGATCGACGCCCACCCTCATCCAGCTTTTACCAGCCACCTTGCGAAGATCGCTTCACTTAGTCGGAGTCCTACACTACGTTTGCCGATACGTGGTAGATCCATCTAATGAGTCCAATATTTGATGGTGGAGCATGTGCTATAGCCATGTGGCTATTCCAGCAAAGAGGCCATAATATAACACAATTGGTATATAATCTAATATACGTATATAATCAGATTGTACGAATTAATATATTGAATTACAGAGAGACATGACCAGCTGACAGCGCCCGCGGCGCGGCGCGGCGACGCGTGGCATCTTCGATTAGTTACCACACACCGTCACTGTAATTAGATGGACATTACATTCATTAATCGTTAAATTCTCTAATTTCCAATTCCAGAGGAAGTTAATAACTTCTGTCTTTCCATTGGACAGTTGGTAGTCTATTCATAACTTGGATGTGATAGGCAAACATTTGCGAGTACTAAACCATTCGGTCACGTTAACGAAAAGGATAATTTGTATGTCATTTAAGCAGCGCTTCCTCGTGACTAATGAGATGAGCTGCTGCTAAATTTCTCACTTAAAACGTGATAATGACAAGTTTCCCATACAAATTCACGATTTCGTTAACGCGATCGAATGGTTAAAAATAAAACTTGCTTCGCTTAAAATTTTTCATTTTAATAAAGCTATGTCCTAGGCAAAACAGACAAAGATCCAAAATAAACTTTATACGATAGTTGCAAGTGCAAAACAAAGGCAAAATTGAAAATTACATAATTGTATAGCCCTTAAGCATGTTAAGAAAGCACCAACAACACTTTTAAAAACAAAACTTAATTTGAACCTAACAACAAAACAATAAAAACATTCTGTTACATTAGCCTAATGATATGCCCACTCGAATAATTACCACTTGCAACACCTCAAAACAAATTTTACATTCCACCGACTGCGGTACTGAAAACAAATTGTGGGTAATAACATCCTAGGATTACGCACTATAATTATTACGAATTCGTTCTTACAATACACATCGACAACTGTTAAAAAAAAATGTGAACCATCATAACTTGACCTTTGAACTATACGTCTCATCGTCGCTATTCTGACGAAGAGACGTAACTGACAATGTTGGGGTAACTGCGCTAATATAATCATAGTAGTTTTGTGTCATATAATTAGAAATATTCTAACTCAAAGATCATAAATATAAATATTTACTCTATTTAAACAATGCTTTGTTTGATCGTGCTGCCACCGAAAGTATTGAGTACGAAAAAGCTTGTCCCGAACAATCTAGTAAATGTCAGATACGCCTCTTCGTCAGAAAAGCGACGTTATTTTCGATTGACGACTAAAAAGGGAGTGTGGAGCTCTTTTCCAAATGGTTTTTGTAACAAAGCGTAGGGGTGGTGCATTCATCACCTACCGACCGCAGAATGGTTTAATAAACATTTCACAAAGACACCGAAAGTTGTTCGACTTACGATCAATGGAGGAATTTAATTACTCGAAATCCAACATCAATTAACAGCTCATGGATATGTAATTACCGTTTTTAAATGTGTATTTGCGATAATAATTGCAGCGGGCACCGAACTTATGTGTTTCCTTCAGTTTTTTTTACTGCTTAAAGGGATATTTAAGCTCCAATTCAATGAAAGTTGAATGGGGTATTATTAATTATGGCCAACACCATTACTTACTACTTACTGAAGAAAATTTTAAATTGTATTGTTTAAATTATGTACTCTTTAACGTAATTGTTTATTGTTATTCTTAAAGAAACTTGTTTTGCCTCAATTTTGTGTACAATGGCATTGTAGTTTATATTCAATTTTCATTTGGCGTCCAATATACGTGCCATATAATATAACAATCATATGTCGGTACCGTTCGGTAATAAATAAATATACAGGTCTTTGTTATATTTTTATAACGCCTTTTCTTGTGGTCAGACCACCGCTTGCAGATCCCAAGGTTCCAGGGTTAGGAAGATGTGAGTCGTAGTTGTTTTGGCTTACAGTTTCAAACCAGACTATCACAGTGGAACCAATGTTCGACATAGTACCCCTGTATTCGACACCAGTTGTCGTCGGCAAATCATATTATATTTATTTATTTAAAATCGTATAGAAAGAAACATTTATTGGTCGGACAGTACAGTCGTACCTACACAGTCAGATTACACTCACTGTACACAGACAGATTACAGTCAAAACACAGCTATAAGAATTTATCTTTAATTTCATTTAAGTATATCTTTTCTATGATATGGGGTCTTTGAACGAGGCGTGAAGAAGCACCTTGTGGGCCGGCAGGGTGAGGTTAACCGATGCCGAGTTGTTTTCACGCTGCACCAGTTGTCTTCGCGTCTGGACTCCATTTCCACTTAACATCAGGTGGAATGGAGTAATTTGCCGTGGTAACTATTTTAATAAAATAGAGTTCATGTTAAAACTTTATTGAAAAATGTTTTTGTTTTGTTTATATAATTTTAACGCAAATTTTGCTGCGATACAAATTACAAAAACACAATAATTTCGGCGGGCTGGTTAGAACCACGATAGCTCAATTGGAAGAGCACCTGACCCGGTATGTCAGAAGGGTGCAGGTTCAAATCCTGCTCGTGGAAATTTTTTCAACATTGTGTTTTTGTAACTTTATTTGAAATTAAGTGGATGACAACTAGGAAGCAGGTGGTCTGTATTAATTTGTTACTAAAACAAAAACTGTTGGTGACCCCTATTTTTTATGTCTAAAGGAAAAAAATATCAGTCATTGGTTCGTTTCGAAAACAAGAACATAGACAACATAATTTTGTGTACAGACGCCTGCACATCAACCTATCCAAAACTGTCAAATTTCTTCAATACATTTTCAACCTTGAAATTAAGGCATAAAGTTCAAAGTCTATTGAAGAAATTTGATAGTTTGTGGTAGGTAGGTTGATGTGCAGGCGTGTGTACAAAGCAAGGTTAAGCTAATCGCACTGTACGAATCTTTTCGCTGTCACCTCACATAGCATCCTGACGTTTCAGACCCTTTACAGGGTCCGTGGTCTGGAGACTGAGGTGGTAGAAAAATAGTCTCAGTAATACGGAAGCATGCTCAACTATTTCAACCTTGTGCGTTCCATTTCACGCAAAACGATCTGTCCGTAATCTTTTGATCTTTGCAATGAGATTGAATTTTGGGACCACAGGTAGGTATAGCACATAATACAGTTACCACACAAGCCAAATAAAGTAAATAAACTATGTAGGTTGATGTTGTTCCAGCAATTATTTATTGTGTACGGTTCATCAGATTTTAAGGATACCATAGTTAAATAGCAAACTAACAACCGTGAAAGAAACTATTTGGATAACACCACACTATTGTTGTATGATATCAAATTGACGTTTGACATAAGTTGAGCTCTTCGCCAGTATTGCAGATGAGGTGGTGACGTTTCATTTTGTTTTGGTGCTAACGATTTGTGGATGACCAATTAGCGTTTAACAAACTCTTGTCCGTGACTAATACTCGTACAGTTTTAACAATTTGTGTTCGGAGAGTCTCGGCGTAATTTGACATGGGTGCTGTTAACGTCAGTGCACATGATCGGCTGTTCGATAATTGATATACTGTCTTATCCATTTAATTTATCATCATCAGCAATAGTAGTACCGCGCATAAAGAAACTTGTGCGCGAAAACAAAATATTTGTGGCACTTCCAAAAGATTTAATAGAATGCCAGCACACGGTTTCCTTCCTTTATATGACATGGGGTCTTTCAAACGAGGCGTGCAGAGAACCTACATGCCCGCGGGGAGTAGACATCGTTATGTCCGAATGGTAACCTACCACTATTTTACTAAATTATGTTACCATAACAATGATGTCAGTAAGAAACTTGTGTTGTTTCAACAGTTAGAGATAAGATAGCTTATTATCTCACTTTCTGCTGACGTGCGCTTTCATCTTTGACTTACCATCAAGTGTGATGTAAGCTGTGATGTAAGCTTCGTAATGAGCTGAGTTGTGACATGTCCCAATAATAATGTCGAACGAGAATATTTCTTGTTTAGTCAGTAGGAGGTTGACAATATTGACATATTAGATTTCAGCCGCCTGAGTAGCACACATGTAGTATTCACCTTCTCCCTACCCCTGTGGCCAGATGGAACCCAATATTCTCGTTCGACATTATTATTGGGACATGTCACAACTCAGCTCATTACGAAGCACTTAGCCTACATCACACTTGTTGGTAAGTTAAAGATGAAAGCGCACGTCAGCCGGAAGTGAAATAACAAGCTATCTTATCTCTAACTGTTGAAACAACACAAGCTTCTTACTAACATCATTGTTATGGTGAAGCTTATAGACGGCAGTATAGTGTATCACTGGCCTATACGCTCGTTTGGGCACGCGACGCGCGTCCGGCCGGCCGCGCGAGCGAATTTCACCAATACCACCAATACTCAGTTCCAACGCGCGGCGAATGGATTTGACGCGAAGCGAACAATTTTGAATAACCGATATGTGTATATGTTTATCCCATCAAAAACATAAATGTGAAATGAGAGCCAAGTTCAATATTATGATATACCTATGCCTTGGTTGTTGACTTCAACGACAAAAGAAGTGAGATCTAAATGGGTGCCAAGTTCAATTGTCAGTCCTGAAATTTGTTTATAACAACATAATTTTTTTTATAACAACTTAAAATATAATTTATTCTTTTACCTTAGGATAATACGAGTATATTCAAGTCTAAGGGCTGACTTGGCTAGTTCTCATATATGAATTATTATTAAGTACCTACTAAAACAGTCATGGAAGAGCCCTATGTTCGATGGCTAGTTTCTACCAGCCAGCCAAATGTCCGGAAGAATAAAATAAGAACTTACAGCTTTAGAACTTGCGAAGGCTGTGAATGAATGAAAACTAGGCAAGTCAGACCTTAAGCTTGAATATATTATCCTAAGTTATAATTTTTGACATACTGAAAAATTTGAATTTAACCAAAAGATTCGTTTATCGTACCATCAAACGATACAATGAAGACTCTAGTGTAGATGACAGGTCAAGAAGTGGTCGCCCTCGGTCTGTTAGGACTCTAGCAGTGATAAAAGCTGTGAAGGCGCGAATTCAAAGAAATCCCAAACGTAAGCAGAAACTGTTGGCCCTTCAGATGGGGTTAAGCAGAACCACGGTGAAAAGGGTGTTAAATGAAGACTTAAGGCTTCGGGCATATCGAAGAAAAACAGGACATCGTTTGAATGCTCGTCTAATGGACCTGAGACTGAAGAGATGCCGCGCTTTGTTGAAGCGGTACGCGGGAAAATAATATCGGGAAATTCTTTTTTCGGAGGAGAAATTTTTACCGTAGAAGAGAGCTACAACAAAAAAAATTATAAGGTGTATGCACACAGTAGTGAAAAAGCGAGCAACCGTATTCCGCGTGTCCAACGAGGTCATTTTCCATCCTCGCTCATGGTATGGTTGGGAGTTTCTTATTGGGGCTTAACAGAGGTACATTTTTGTGAGAAAGGTGTAAAAACGAATGAAGTTGTATATCAAAATACAGTCCTGACGAACCTTGTGGAACCTGTTTCTCATACCAAGCTCATTAACAGGCACTGGGTATTCAAACAAGATTCGGCGCCAGCTTATAGAGCGAAGAGCACACAAGACTGGCTGGCGGCGCGTGAAATCGACTTCATCCGGCACGAAGACTGGCCCTCCTTCAGTCCAGATTTGAGTCCGTTAGATTACAAGATATGGCAACACTTGGAGAAAAAGGCGTGCTCAAAGCCTCATCCCAATTTGGAGTCACTTAAGACATCAAGACATCCTTGATTAAGGCAGCCGCCGATATTGACATGGACCTCGTTCGTGCTGCGATAGACGACTGGCCGCGCAGATTGATATTCAGAGGCGTATTCAAAATCACGGAGGTCATTTTGAATAAACTTTATTGTCATAAGAATCTTTGTTTTGTTAAGTTCATTTTGGTATATAAATGGTTACATAATGAATAAACTTGTCTCAATTATTTTATATTAAACATGTGACAGAATTTATATGACCTGAGTGTGTATTTTGAGTTGTTATAAATAAATTTCAGGACTGACCATTGAACTTGGCACCCATTTAGATCTCACTTCTTTTGTCGTTGCAGCTGTATTAGCAGTCGGTAACAACCACCTTACTGCACTGGGCCCGCGTGTTGGTTTATGGCGTGTTCTTCCTAGCCATGCGTAGAGAAAGCTCGTGCCCCAGCAGTGGGGACATAAAAATGAGCTGATGATGATGACGATGATGACCTCACTAATGGGGATTCTAGATGAAGTGTCTTCAGCTTTACATTAACTTTAAGAACTTAAGAAGAACGCCTCTGTGGCCGAGTGGCAGCAGTGGGAACATAAAATGAGCTGGTGAAGATTCATCATCGGCCTATCTTAGTCCACTGCTGGACATAAGCCTCCCCTAATGAGCGCCATAGCGCCCTGTCCTCAGCTTTACGCATCCAGCATCTGCCTGCAGTCTTTCGCAGGTCGTCATCCCACCTGGCCGGAGGGCGTCCTACACTACGTTTACCGAGTCGTGGTCTCCACGTGGTCAAGAACACGTTTACCCCAGCGGTTGTCGGTTCTTCGCCAGATATGGCCGGCCCACTGCCACTTCAACTTGCTAATTCTTAGAGCTATGTCGATGACTTTGGTTCTCTGTCGGATGTATTCGTTACGAATCCTATCCCTCAGAGAAACTCCGAGCATAGCTCTTTCCATTAAAGATGGTGAAGATTATGTGTGTTTATAATATTGAGTTGGCAAAGGAACATACGTACGTCCCGCCTGATGAAGAGCAACACAGCATATGGACGCTTGCGAGTCTTGCAGCGTCGAGGGTGTTAAGCACGCTTTGCTGACAGAGGTTTGTGGCCTGCACATCAATGTGGTAGGCACCAAAATAATGATAATTGACATCAGAAAAAGACATTTAGGGTTATCGTCGACCTGTCTTCTGGGCAAAATCCTACCAGACAATATTTTTAGATCCGAAGCAGGGGGAAGCTCAAGATTCTTTCTTCGATTTACAGACAATTTAAAACAGCAGATTCGGCCAACGTCGCAAACGATCTTTTCGATATTGTGTCAGGTCTGGGTGGTTTTGATTTTCATAAAACGAGTACTTTAGCTACTTACCTTGGGATCAGAACAACGTATGTGATGTTGTCTAAAATTTTATATATATTTTTGTATATGTTATACATCCTTATCCTGTGATAATAATAAACAATTTTGTACTTTGACAAAGTATTTTTTTTTTTTTCGAGAGAGATTGCTGATTGCCGCTGCGGCATTTTCAGCTTCACCGGGCTTTTTTGGGGGCGGCGAGGAACGTAAAGGGTCCCTTAAGCCGTGTGAAACGAATCACCTTCAGAGGTTATCTAGAGGGAACGGCATCGCGCACAAGTGCGCGTCCCCGTGCCCTACTAGATTCTCCGAAGGGTTCGGATCGGATCGGGGACAAAGTAACTTCTGTCAACTAATATGACATGGCAACCATTAATACAATAGAGCGACAGGTTCCTATATCGTTGAGATATTGGTCGACTGTAAGTACTTGCTTCCATCTCTACCAGGGTAATGGCACCGCTGTTCGCCACTAAGGCCAGTGTTCGGCACAAATATCGTCGCCAAAAAATAAAATCAGTTGCTTACCCCTGTTTTTTAAAATTTATTTACGTTACCTTAAACAAACGAGCCTATTCCTGCCTTAAAGGCCGGCAACGCATCTGCGATTCCTCTGGTTTTGCGGGTGTCCATATGGGTGGCGGTGATTGCTTTCCGGTCTCAGGTAATCACAGGTAAAAAAAGAGTAATCACAGTGCCTTAATCTCACCTGATGTTAAGTAATGATAAGACCAATGATAAATGCGCACCCGGGATCCTCAACTAGTGAGGCACTGGCTATCTTATCTCTAGCTGCCGGAACACAACAATGCTACAATCATTGATGTTATGCGACATATTTAGATAAGATGGTGGTAGCTAGCCAGGCGGACAAACAAGCCCTGTCAACAACCAAACCGAGTACACAAACATGAACCCCCCGCTGGGAATCGAAGTCGGGACTTCTGGGTCTATACCGGTGGTCTTGACCACTAGACCATAGAGGCGGTTTTTAATGATTAAAGAAAAAACACAATCACTGGTTCTAGCCAAACATCACTAGCCACTATCGTAGTTGTCCCTCCTCCTCCTTGAATCGTATTCCTCAATGCTGAGGGTGACCTCCAGGATATAATTTGTCTCTCACGATGTTCCGCCATTTTTCCTATGTGAGGCGACGACATGGAGAGCATCGTAAAATTTGGTGTCGAGGTTGGTGCGGATCTGCCCCCCGACCGCATAACCGATCGCTTTGGCTACGTGTATAGTTTATGACGTCATCTTGTCATTTCGTACCGCCTATGAAAGCAATATCGAAAGTTATAGGCTATAGCTATAAATATATGCCTATACCTATTAGCTAGATGACAAGATGACGTCATAAACTATACACGTAGTCAAAGCAATCGGTTAGGAGGTCGGGCCCCTGGTCAGACCAACGCATTGGGCTGCGACCAAGAGGTCCGATAAGACCAAGAGGTCTTATCGTAGTTGTAGTTAACTTTAACTCGACCGTAAAGTGGAAATTACTCGCGAGGGCTGATTTCAATGATGGAGACTTTTGTTAGCAGTGGGACAGTATATAGGCTTTTTACTTTACTTACTTGTTATCATACAGTAGTTATGATTTTATTCTTAAATCGTTTATGAAGGATATTCTTATTTCTTTCATTCTATTCAAAAGCAAGTTATAGCTCCTTGCTTTAGAATCAGATGCTGTTTCTGTCTATCGTTATTGTCAAAAAGTAAAGATGTACTCTGTTAATAATATTATTATGTGATTTTGTTTTTTTATAATCTGTACTTCAGTCAGCATCAATTTGATCGTAGCATATTAAATGATACAAAACACATTTACATTTAAAATAACATTACGTACTTCCATAGACACAGTAGTAATTTTTTTTTTAAATGTCAACATATTTTTCCACTTAATTTGCAACGATCATTACAATGCTAACTTTACAGGCGCCTGCACATCAACCCATCCAAAATTGTCAAATCTTTTCAACAAATGTTCAACTATATGTGGTTATACTTACAGTTCAAAGTCTATTGAGGAAATTTGACAGTTTGTCAATTTGACAGGTAGTCTGGTGTGCATGCGTGTGTACCATGTTCTTATTCTAAAAGGAAACAAAAGGTAGAACACATAATTATTTATTTACACCAAGTAATATTCACAAAGGCGGCTTCGAGTTCGCCGCGATTTATTGTATAAAAGTTACAATATATATGTATAGGAACGAAAGGTCGATGACCTTTATGTAAAATTATACATTACATTCATTTTAAGTATAACTTTAAAATGTTGGAGTATAAGGGAGAAACAATAAACCCTATTAAGTACAGATTGCAAAGTTGTATTACAAAGTTAGGTAATGTATGTTAAGTATACTAGTTATAACATTTTAATAATGCAAAAATGGTTGAATTTGTTTTATTAACATCTTATAGACGTAATGAGCAAATAAATATATTTTATTAAGTGATTCTAAGAATTACAAATCGTTTCAATATCGTGTTTGCTAAAATTCGTTGGTCACACAAGTAATTATTGTTAGTTATGTATGCAATGGGTAAACTGTACTGTAATTTTACAATAATGTACAATGACTGTAGTTTTGATAACTACAAAATAAGAGGCTACTACGAAAAATATACTTACTATCATATATCATATTTTTCGTAGCAAATTGCAAAGCGCGCTTATACCGGTACCTATGACTGTTAGCTAGTTGACTGTTTTATGCTCTCATCGTTATTTGTTTATTGACAACTGCTTTCAACAGACAAAAGTACAGACGGCAGCAGATCAACCTACCACAAAATGTCAAATTTCTTTAATAAATTTTGAACCTTAGCGTTTGGGTATAAAGATCAATATCGATTAGAGAAATTTAACAGTTTTGGATAGGTTGATGTGCAGGCGTGTGTACGTTATTATGTAAATAACGATGGACTTCTATGTTTTGTACAACATGTAACTTGGATCATTTAAGCAATTCCGAAAGATAGAGCGAGAAAAACTCATAAATGCAATATCAGTGTTGGAGGGAAAATCTTTAAATATAAAGAAGAAGTCAGAAGTCGTCTTCTAAACAAGTTGCTTAGTATACACGGACACAACGCATTGAAAAAACAACTCTATTATACATAAGGATACAGTCCCCTGTGAATACAAAACTTCAACAAAAATTTCAGGAAAATAAATGTACTGTAATAATGTACGTACAATTCGTGTATACTGTTTCATTTCAATGCTTGATAGGATTAAACGCATAATTACCGAAAAGCAACGAGCAAAATTACGCTGAACAACCAATACGCAAAATGGCAAATAATGACCAATTAAAATTAAGTGTTTTTTATATATTTTAGCGTTTTATTAACGCTTAAATATACTTAAGTAAAATTTAAACACTGAAAAAAGACGACAACCTCAGGTGGGAATCGAACCACGCACCTTCCGCATTCCGGGCGGCTGCCTTAACCACTTGGCTACCGAGGTCTGGCTTTCACCCGTCGAAATTTTTCAGTGCTTGATGCTTATGTTTTTTAGTCAACATTGCTTCATCAATCTTAGAAGTTTTCACCTCTGAGATCCGAAAGAAATATTTTTACAAATATTTGAACATTCGGTTAAGATGAAGCTGCGTTGTGAAAATTTCGACGGGTGAAAGCCAGACCTCGGTAGCCAAGTGGTTAAGGCAGCCGCCCGGAATGCGGAAGGTGCGTGGTTCGATTCCCGCCTGAGGTTGTCGTCTTTTTTCAGTGTTTAAATTTTACTCAATTAAAATTACTTATTTCGCCTACTGCGACCGTGGATTCGGTCTGTGACTGCGACTTCTTTGTGTCTGCTGTAACAAAAAGTCGTGAACGTGTTTAAAAGGTATAAAACAATGATCAATACTTATACGAATAAACCTTATGTAAAAAATGTAGATACATTACTAGTGCCTCGAATACGACCCGAACAAAAGATGAAAGACAAATGTGTCCATTTGACCTCAACGCTCACGAAGAGGGATTTACAAAATTTAATTTTTAGATATTGTTTTCTAAAGTTTACGCAAACACTACAAATTTAAATTTAACTACTTTTGCGGATTTACTCGCGTTTATTTCATACATTAGTTTTAATTATATTTATTCTGACGTTTCGAACCCATTGCAGGGTCCGTGGTCATAGGGAGGCTGAGGTGTTTTTTTCTTTAGTTGATGGCTTTGTTCGATTAGCACATTTAGCCAGTGTCAAAGTAATTTTTCTTACAAGTAATACATAAATATAATATAATATAATAATATCCTTCCAGTATGATGATGATGATGAATGATAATAGAAATGAGAAGTGAGAAATGATATACCCCCCAACCCCTCGAGTATCTCAGTAAAGATGTGGGGCTTTACTAGTTCCTCGGGCGGACTTCTTGAGAGAATTTGAAAATTGAAGTTGCACTGTTTTTTTTCATTTGCCAACACTCATGCGCACTTACGAACACTTAACGGTTAATAATCCACCATTATTTCACATTAATATTCGACATAACACAAATTTTAGAAAATAAAACAAAACCGCAGACATGACTCTTCACTTTCCCGCCAAGAAGTCCTCATAATAAGTTGGTATAATTGTATACCCTCATTTTTATATCACGTGCATTCCGTTTTACGCTGAAAGAGCTTACAGTAACTTTTGATCTTCGTCGATTCGTCAGGATAAACATTGATTAAAAACTAATTATGATTATGATAAAACTAATGTATAAAATAAATGCGAGTAGATCCGTGAAATTAGTTTAGAGTTATAGAAATAACAAATTACAAACACTAGCTGTCTCTTTCGTTCTTATTGCTTTAATTACGCTATTTCTTTTAATTATTCATTTAATATAAGTTGAAATAAAAAATAAAACTTGCGTGCTGCTGCTGCGTCCGAAATTGTTACGAAAAACTTTGAACTATTTTTTGCAGTTGTTTTGAATGCATTTGAACATTCACACTTAACACGAATATATATGAAAGTATACATTTAACGTAACACCTTATATTTATTTAATTTAGATACAAGTAATATCATTGGTCACATCACAACTCACAATAGGTCATTTTACGAATTTATAAATTCTGATTTCATCTGTCATTATGCGTATAGGTCATTAGGCGTTTGGGTTACCGATTATTAATAATATAAATCGCAATTATTATGACCACGGAAATAGTTAAGGGTATTATAGTTTTATGGAGAGGCCTATGTCCAGCAGTGGACTAGTACAGGCTGATGATGATGATGATGCTGATGAATATGGTTCAAATAAAATTGCAGTACTTACAGTTACTCCCCGTTGCGATCATTGATTGATAAAAGTCACATCGAAGTGCGAACGAAATTACTAAGATCCCAAATAACGATCAAAGCAACATCTCGCTGATAATTAGTGTTAGGCTCGTAATACAGCTAATTTATAATTAGTAATTAACTTTACCAATAATAAATTAAGATTAGATGTTTACATCGTTACGTTTGATTTCTTATTATCATTGTAAAATTATAATTAATAGCTTTTAATTCTAATGAAAACTACCTTTACATGTCGACTATGTACACTTTATATATGTTTAATGTGGCTGCCGTATTTGATGTATTATTTATTATTATTGCACATTATTTGAACATTCAACGAAATTGATTTCTTCACATCAGAAAGTTCAAGTCAGTATTTTGAAAGGATATTATAGTATATTTATAATAAAAAGATTAAAATAAATATGTGACGCGGTTACTTTAAAATAATTTAGCTTTATAAATCTTTTCATTTAGATCAACCTTGTTCTCAAACTGCCAGACTTTGACTTATAAAGTTATAACCTTATTTCCTATAAGTACATTTTACATAATTGATTTACTAACAGAAACATTTCACGTACTGTTATTTAGAAAAATATATAGGGTGTTGTTAAACTAAACAGTACCGGTAAAATGTAGCAAAAAGTTACATTTGATATTGTATATTAAAATAAATAATAATAATTCAATAGCTTACAGCATATTCAAAGTTTAACACTGGTATACTATAATAGATAATGATTGTATTACAAGTTGTGCCTATATAATATGCGAAAGACACATTTAAATCCCGTTAAATATACCATAACCTTAAATGAAAAAACATTACATAATTATATCAACCTTTTTTGTATCGGGGGTTAAAAATAGAATTGCGCCACATTTAACACCCGACGCAAAAAAGGAGTGTTATCACGTTGCAATGGATTCGCCGTAAATGTTATTCACCAATACGTCAGCCACATTAAATATGCCGCAATAAATAATTTAAGAATATCTCTATAAACTATTAAGTACTTAAATAATAAAATCAACTATCACATTTATTTCGAACGAAGCATCTTCATTTTGTACAATAAACTAAAGTTAACACCTAAGATTTTATTTACAGTCGTTTATAAATAGAGTACACGATACTAGTGAAGGTAAAACATCTAACCACACTATAAGTCCCATTTGTCGATTATCGATACGACATAATCCGGTATCGATTAATAATCGAGTAGACGTCGATTGTAGTTGACGTCCGGCGCATGAGCGCGGGCCTCGTTTCATTTGGACGCGTTCACGACCAGGTTAGTCGCAGCCTCCTCGCTGGCGCCTATGCTCATGGCCTTCTTCTTCAGAATACCCAGATCAGTAACGTTTTCTAAAAAACTCTTGTGCGCCGACAACACTTTCGCACTCTCCACATCTTTCTTCAACTCCTCCATGTCCCGTTTCAACTTCGCTCGTCTGTTCTGGAACCACGTGATGACTTGAGCGTTGGACAGGCCCAGCGAACTGGCAATCTCGTCTCTATCCGCCGGCGATAAGTACTTTTGATAGAGAAACCGTTTCTCCAACTCGAAGATCTGGTGGTTTGTGAATGCCGTTCTCGATTTTCTTTTCTTTTTTGGCTGCGGCCTCGAGTTAAAGAGGTTGAGGTGGTTTGACTGACCGTCTGAAACAAAAGCAGAACGGACTTTAGAATACAGATTGTAAATTCTATTGATAAGGTAACAAGTTTCTAATATAAAGAGGTGAGGCTATAGAATCGGGGAGATAATGCTAGCGCTCTCGAAACTCGTTATCAGGTACTAAAACAGTATTCGAGTCTATGACACCGTAATAAAGTGCCCGCAGCGCTAAAATGTAACTTTTCAGTCGTAAAAGAGTACAATAAAACACACCCAGCAATCGTTAATATATTTTAACGAGCACACAATCATATACGGGCCATTTTAAAAGGTTTTAAAGAAAGGAAATTATCTGTGCCAACTTTGTAACGCTTTCAATACTTTTTCACATAATAATAGACATCGTTCACTGCCGGTTATGCCCATGTTAGGATTTGAGGTTGTTCCTATGACTTCGAAATTATTCGTGCAGCGTTAAAAATAAATAGTTTCGTTTATGGCTCGGTGATGACGACTGTCAAAAGAGTTTGCTAATTTCAATAAGCTCGTAATGGCTCATAAAGCCTGTTATTGTTATATTTGCACCAACAAAGTTATTTTTATAAAGGTAATACATTTATTTCATCAGAAACTGTCCCTTTTTGAGGCGTTTTTGAGGAAATAATTGTCAAGACTTATTTATTAAATTTCGACGTTACTGATTGAACTTTAGTGATGTAAGGTAACTTTGGAATAATAAAACCAAAACATTGATATTTACAATAATATACCTGCCTAATGCTAGGACTTCCTATAAATGTATTCTAAGAAAGTGTTATTCCAAATTAAATTAATGAATTTACGTATAAAACTCCGGCCGTCACAATCGTAGCTATTATGTGAATTATTTAAAGAAGAATACAAAGATATCTTCACAATAAATCTCATTATCTACCAGAAATCTTTACGGATATTTCTGATTTCGTTAGTTTGTTTTGTGGTAATAAACACAGCGGAAATGGAGGTAGGCTCCACAATGGCGTTATCACTACATCCGGCAGTGTTGCCACACATTTAAATGGTATTTGCATAACATTTTCAACGTTTCCATTTGTGTGCTGAGTAATTATTTTTTGTAATTATTCTGTTTAATTTTATGGTCTACATACAATGACTTTAAAATTTTCTTTTAAAACCTATTATAATTTCATCGAAGTAATGTTACCAAATAATATTTGTGTTTTATGAATGAATGAAATGATAGTATTTCTCGTATTCAAATTCGGTAGTGGCGATTTGATAAGAATAAAATATAACATTTTTATTTATTTATTTATAAACAAAACATTACATATGTGTTAAAAAAGGTACAACATAAACTCATTACAGTGTTTCCGCGTACCTTGATTCGTCTTAATACATATTATTTGACTCAGCACAGTGCCTTACAATTATTCAATTAATACTTTGAAGTTTCCCATCCCCTCCCCCATCCTTCATCCCCTCCTCCATCCCCTTTGAAGGGCCCATTTCTTACCCCTCCCCCCTCCCAATTCCTACTCCCTCCTCAAGATCCAACTCTTTGCTCAAGGCCGGCAAAGCATCTGCGATTACTTTGGTTTTGCGGGTGTCCATGGGCGGCGGTGATTACTTTCATTAGGTGACCCGCCTGATCGTTTGCCTCCTTTTAACATAAAAAAGTGTGTTGGTACTAATACCTACAAATATACTTTGTTTTGCTATATGACATCGTATGTACCCAAGATACCAGAATTTAAGAATAACACAAAGTCGTAAAAAGTTTAAATGAAAACATCATTGAAAAATAATAAAGCACTTCAATTGTTGCAAACACTTCGCTAACACACTCTCAAAGGGACCAAAAAGACGGTACGCTCGTAAACATAACGCGAATGACCATTCCCTGGGCCAAGATCATAACTAGCAAGTCCACCACAACGGTGACCACGCAAATTAAAATAACACATTTTCACTTAATGCGCCGTCGTTAACCCCCACAAGCCTAGCACTTTTATTCAGCATTATACATTTAACATTCGCGGTCAAATAAAAATATATCCACCTTTCTTTGTTAAAACCTCATTTTATGACTCGCTAAATTCCATTTCCATTCCGTCACCGTCACATCCAATTTGGGATTAACAAAGGCCAAATTCATTTAAACAAAATACATGATCTCAAAACGGCACATCGGCTGTATTAATCACGGCCTAATCGCATCCTTAGCGAATCAGGACCTCAATTAGGAATGAATAAAACACCAAATGTGCTAAAAAAGAGTCTAACCAAAATACATCGTTAATGTGCCCGCAAAAAACGGTCGATTCGTTGTGGCCCGCGCTGGCCCGAGTGCACCTGATCATTGCAATGTGACATACCTTCTTTGCATTGGTTTTGTGAGGTTAGTTTAGGCCTCTAAACTAGTTAAAGTACCTAATTAATGCTCTTATTACTGGACTACTTAAAAATAGCGTGTTATGTTTCAGTGTTCTTGTAGGTATGTAGCGTATGTCCAGACCGCGTTTGCATTTGAGTGTACCTTATTATTGCAATGTGACACACCTTTTTGCATTGGTTTTGTGAGGTTAGTTAAGCCTCTAAACTAGTTGGAGTACCTAATTAATGTTCTTATTACAGGGCTACTTAAAAAGAGAGAGTTATGTTTCGGCGGTTCATGTAGGTATGCAGCGTATGACGCACCGGGTTTACGTTTGAGTGCACCTCATTATTGCAATGTGACATACCTTCTTTGCATTGGTTTTATGAGGTTAGTTTGAGTGTCTAAACTAGTAGGTTAATGGCATCAGTGTTCGAAAGGAACTAGTGATCGGCAATTTTTTCCTTGTCAGCCTTGTAATCAATGAAAGCAATTGATTTTAGTCTTTAGCGTCAATTAAATACAAACCATCAATTTAATGCTCCGCCCAGTGTTTGACACCAGTTTTCGACGCCAAAAAATCTATACTAATAATATTATTATAAAGAGGAAAGCTTTGTATTTTAGTATGTATGTTTGTAATAAATAAACTCAAAAACTACTGGAAAATTCTTTCACCATTAGAATGCTACATTAGCGCTGAGTAACATAGGTTATATTTTAAAAAAAAGTTTCCACGTGCGAAGCAGGGACGCTAGTAATTAATATTTTTATTGAAATGAGATAGCTAGAAATCAGGTGATCTGTATTCAATTATCGCTGAAGTCACAGATCAGTTTGCTGACCACTATTTCTAATGAAATAGTGGTCAGCTAAATTTTCCTTGTCAGTCTTGTAATCATTGAAAGCAACCGATTTTAGTCTTAAGCATCAATTTCATACAAACCACTTGCTTCCTAGTTGTCATCCAGTAGAATTTTAATGAAAATCTATATTATTTTTGGCAAGGAAAACTGTGCCGAACACTGGGCATCATTACCATTCTTCATTTCATCATCATTGGTAATCATTACTCTACTACATAAAAAGGGGTTACTGCCTGAGTTATGTTTTATTTATTTATTTATAAAATGTTTTTGATTTGTTTATATAATTTTAACGCAAATTTTGTTGCGATACAAATTACAAAAACACAATGTTCAAAAAATTTCCACTAGCAGGATTTGAACCTGCACCCTTCTGACATACCGGGTCAGGTGCTCTTCCAATTGAGCTATCGTGGTTCTAACCAGCCCGCCGAAATTATTCAACACTATTTACTTTTTTACTTTGAAAGCCAAAGGCGCCAATTCAATGTCAACCGTCATTAACATTTATTTATTAAAATTATGTTATCAATGTTCAAGTGTTTAGGTATGAGAGTTTGTTTATTTCACTAAACTCCTAGAAGCTGTTCTTTGCACAACGTAGTACGGTTAATGGTAAATGTTTCAAAATTAACTAGCACTGCAATTGAACTATCAACTTGTTTTTCTATTAATTTTTCATTCTGTATTGTTAAATTTTCGTTTGAACCCATCAATTTAAAAAAAAAAACGAGCGTTCAAAAATATCGATTGTGTTGTCAAGCAAAAACTGGCGTCAGTAATGGACCTCAGCCCGTTTTATCAAGGCACCGTTGTTAATTAATTCCTCAATGGCATCACGTAGAATACCGTGTGTGTGGGTCAGAAGTCTGACCCTACCTTTACAACGAAAGACTCAATCGCTGTAGCATAGTTTGCCCGCCATCCATTGATCGTTGCGCTTAGAAGAATCGTTCCGGACGCGTGCTAACGAAGCGATTGATGTCGATGCGCAGTTCGGTACCGACTCAATTAATAGTTGCGTGGTAGGAGCGACTTGAATCGATGGAGTGTCAAACGTTAGCCGGTTGGTTACGCACGTTCGGATGCAGTTTTCGACGAGTAAATTATTTAAGGTGCGATCTCTGACAACTTGTAACGATCATAATAAAGATATCTCAAAAAAGTAGGTAAAGGTGTAATCGTGATTTTTCGCGAACTATTCCAATGTTGGTTTAGAAAAGCGAAAGAGGCTAATTCAAATATTTATAAAATTTTATAAAATAGGGTAAAAAAATTAAACTTCCACCCGACCCAGCCAGGAATCGAACCTGGGTCTTCCGCAATCCGGGTGACTGCACTGACCGCTATGCTACCGGGAAGGCTGACGTAAGCGCTGAATTTTGTCACTGCTTTTTAATTTTTGAGTGCTAATAGCGGCACAGTGCGCCATCTATCCAACGGTCATTGCAACTGATGGCCATGCAGATCCACCTTTGCAGATGAAATACCACTGTAATGTAAATGAAGAGGCTAATGTTAAAGTTATGTTTGCCACGTTAGACTAACGATGGGAACTTAGGTACTTCTAGCACACCGACGGGGTTGTGGAAGTGTCCGAAAGGGTTCCCATGACCTCGTCAGGCTCCGGCATGCCGGCGTTCGATGCGTCCTCCTCAGATGAGGACGACGCGATGATCGCTGGTTTGCTGGTTCCAAGGTGACGAGAGGACATCGGAGTGGTTTTACCGAGTCGGCCTATACTCGCTTTCTCTAGGGCTTCGGCCCTGGAACAGAGTCTTAGCAAGAGCCTCGTACAGCCAGCGGGACAGCGGGACCCCTCTTTGCCCGCTGATGCGTCTGTTAGCAGATTTCCACTCCGTCAAAAAAAAAAAAAAGGTACTTCTAGCACAGGCGTATAAGTTCTCTGATGAGATTAAAACAACTGTTAATTATGTGTTAGCTGAATATGTTAACCGCCTCTGTGGTCTAGTGGCTAAGACCACTGGTTTAGACGCAAAGGTCCCGGGTTCGATTCCCAGCGGGGGGTACATGTTTGTGTACTCGGTTTGGTTGGTGGTAGGGCTTGTTTGTCCGCCTGGCTAGATACCACCATCTTATCTAAATATATCGCCATAACATCAATGTTTGTAGCATTGTTGTTTTCCGGCAGCTAGAGATAAGATAGCCAGTGCCTGGCTGTTGTGTTTTAAGATTCACCTACAATTAAAATATAAAAAGATTTCTCAGAACACCTACATTTAAATTATACAATGAGTTTTAAGTTTACCTACATTCCAATTATAAAACGAAATACTGTCATTTATTACAAGGACATGTCGTTATTGATTATATATTAAGAAATAAACGTAAATTTTGATCTGTTTAACTTAAATTTTATTGATCAGGCGATTCAAGCACTTCTGAAATGTATGAGTAGTATATATTCATATACATATATACATATTCATATACATATACATATTCATATTCATATACATATTCATATACATATTCATAGTACATATTCCGACTGAGCTACCGAGTGAAACTACCATGGACAATCAAGGTCCGTAGTAAACTCACGCATGTGTGAGATTCTTAGTATGTGAGTTGACTCCTAAGCCACGTGGATGGTTATTTAGTTATGACTAAGCATAACTACAAAAGATAAAGTTTAGATTTAGCAATTTGCTGAATGTTGCCTCAGCACCCCTCTTTGCTCGCTCGGTTCGATAGTAGGTACATCGATATGGTCACAAGCTAAACCTCTACTGTGTTGAGATCTATCACATAAACATGAAATACGGCCTTTTGGGAAATAAGGACAGGGTGTATAAAATATGACTGTTAGTTATATAGGCGCGTCCAGTGTCATTCCATAGCTTTATTCTTTCGTGTATTTTTGAAGTTTTGCATTTTCGTTAGTTAATAGTGGCTGAAACAGCAGTGGCTATTAAAATTGTTAGTTATACAGCCTCGTCCTTCTGTCGTTTCTAAGCTTAATTACAGTCATTTGCATGTAACTTAAAAAAAAAAAAATTAGTTCAATCGTGAATGAAACTGGCACTGGCTTGTAATAATAACTTGGACCTCCATTCTTATGTGACGTAGCGAACAGCAAACATGTTCGCTACGTCAGCGAACATTCGGCCCGATCAACGCAGTGCATCGCACCTTAACCATCGTGACATTTGAACAAAAGTCGTGAACATTCGCCCAAACGACCACAAATTGAAACTGTTTAAGATTTTTTTCCGTTTGCACACCTTGTTATGGTGTAGGTACCTTAAGAAGGAATTTGTTGAAAAACCTCTTTCTTTTAAAACTGGCCTATTGTTGGTTGATGCGTGGCGAAATGAGGCCACGTGTGTTCTGGCCTTTTTTAGCCGGTTGATTGATTGCTGGGATCGGGCAGTCTTTTACGGGGTTATGCGTGGTGGGGCCTTCCTTTCTTACTTGGGATCATAATTAAGCCAGTCGGGTTTGAACGCAGTACGTCCTGTTAGAAACAAATTGGTGTGATTGATTCTGCAAAGATGAAGGTTTTTTTTATTTATTTATTTATAGGAAGACCAACAGCTATGACACAACTTAAAAACTTAAAAATAATAACAGAAAGCTAATTATAGGTCCTCATTAATAAAAACAGAATTAATAACAATGTGATGCATATTGTTTTCTAAAGTTTACGCGAACACTACACATTGAAATGATACAACGCATTAAGGGGCGAATGGGTACCTTGGTAGGGGGCGAAAGGGTATTTTTAGGAAAAGGGGCGAAAGATGAGGGCCGAACGGGTGCGAGACCGACGTTTCCAACTCTTTGCAGGGTCAGTGGGGGGGGGGGGGGGGGAAACACACACTTAAATTTATTAATTAAACTACTCATAATTGGCTCATGAGCCGTTTCGCCGATGCGTCGATGTTCTGCCTATAGTTGGCAGATATAAAAGCGGGCTTTAGACGGTTCACCGAAGGAGCTTAGTGGGAGCTCTGAGAGTGATTTGAGACAGTAGATCTGGGCAGTCAATGGAGCCAGAAGTAGCTTTTAGTAGGAACAAAATATCGGCAATTTCACGGCGGTTCTCTAAAGGAAGTAGGTGATGTTTTTTGCAGAAACCAAGATATTGCGTTGAGTCATACCGGTCTTTGGAACGAAACCAAAGATACTTTATAAGCCTTTGTTCAATGTTTTCAATTCGCGATATATAAGTTTGGTATCTTGGGTTCCATACTTGAGACGCATACTTTATTGTTGACGTGAACATCAAACAACAACTTGGATTCGTGGAGTACTCCAAGGTCTCGTAGGTACAATAGTTTCTCGTAGCAAACTAACTACTACTAACATACTAAGGTTAGGGTAATTTTTATACTAAATTGTACTAAACTAAAACATGAGGTGCGGGTTCGAATCCCGCTCGTGGAATTCGTGGAATTTTTTCAACACTTTGTCTTTTTTCAAATTTTAATTTGTTCGCAACAATATTTGCGTAAAATTATTATGTAAATAATCATAAATATAGCTTGCCTAATTATTAACTGATCTTTCAATATTTGTAAAAATATTAAGATCGGATGTTGATGACGTAGTTGTCGACATTGAATACGGCTCCTTTGGCTTATAAAGTAATAATATACATAGATAGTATTGATTAATTTCGGCGAGTTGGATTGAGCCACGATAGTGCACCTGACCCGGCATGTAATGGGGTGCGCGTTCGAATCCCGCTCGGAATTTTTTCAACATTTTGTCTTTTTTAGGGTTCCGTAGTTAACAAGGAACCCTTATAGTTTCGCCATGTCCGTCTGTCTGTCTGTCTGTCCCATAACTTATGTTATATGAAGCAATAAAGTACTTTACTCCACTAATATTTTAGGTATAATAAGATTTTCAAATATAGTAACTTTTTTCATTTTTGGTAAAGTATGAAGATATAAGGTACTTTTCGTATTAATATTCGAAATTTCTGCTCATTACGACCTTCTTTTTTAATCACTAACTTCATCGTTCCATTGTTTTTTTTATCAGCACCCACTACACCACAAAATTACATTTAGGCATACCTACTGCAATTACGAAAACTATGCATAATAACGGGTTACGGTTGAACCCCGAAAAGTTACAAATTAGATACAAAATAGAGGTGATTGCATGAATACGAATGAGCTGTTAGTATAAATGACTCCGATATTTTATTGTTTTAGAAATTGTTGCGGTTAATCCGTATACGAGAAGAACGGAAACCTAATAGGATCTTTGTTATGGCAGATGGCATATTCCCGTGCCTAATTTCATTCTCATTGCCTCCAAAAAAGATGTGGGTATGTACAGACAGACAGTCAGAGAGGCGGACTATCGAAAAACAGATAGGTCAAATTATTTATCTTAATAATCATGTAGTGTCTCGCGTCGTCGGTGTCGCTGTCGCGTCGTTCGTCGCATTTCGATACTGATGATATAATATTTATTCGCTAAATAATGGCTACGAAAAGTTGTGAATAAATAGGTTAGTACTTTATTAATTAGTTAATTTAATTTTGTCGTATTTAGTCGCCTTTATTTTTAACCAACTTTTTAAAAAGGAGGAGGTTCTCAATTCGTCTGTTCAATAAGACCTGCATACTGTTTGCCTTTTCTTTACACAATAAAGTACTTACTTACTTAATATTTTAAAAAAATAATATGGTTCCTTAATAGTTTATTCTGTAGTTTGTCCCTCATAGTTATCTGTGACCACTCGTACCCAGTAAAGGGTTCCAAATAGAGTCAGGATAAACGCCAATCTTAGTTAATTAATTCCGTGTTTCTTATTTTTAAGGAATTCAAATAAAGATTTCGGGACAATTACTTTTCTTTTGCCGGAGTGGTATGAGTTGGCCTTGGGGTTGGGACAAGCAAAGACGTAGAGGGAAGGTATTTTCCTAGCAATGGGACATAATGTAGGCTACAAAAATATATGTAAGACTAATTTCAACTTGCGTTACTACCTTTAAATCATTGAACTTGGAAATTATTAAAACCTCCCCCTTTTATTGTTTCTGAAAAATACAGATATTGTTATGAATTTTAAACAAAGCAATTAGCTACTTCCATTAACTCTATTTAGTTATTAACTTTTTACACTTTGAGAGGCAGTGGCCATTTTATTTCGCTAAGTTCCGGCTGGCCAATACGGCGGCATTTCCGGCCGCCATTTGCTTACGAGTGCACCAGTAATAATTACCGGTAATTTGTACTAAAGTGAACCACCATTTTGTTATAGGTGTGACTTGAGTTATATTAGAGTGGGCGTCTATGATATTAAACTATAGGCTATGGTAGTCTGTCTATTAAACATTCTCGTTAATGACATTGTATGTTAAGTGTGCTTAGCATAGTAATCAATTAAAGTTGATAAATTATAGTTTATGATATATTGCATATTTAAATGTTAAATTCTTCTCTCTTATCCTATATGTTAACCTTTCCCCTTTAAACTAAAACATTGATATGGACAATTTTAACCTGGATAAAAAACTAAAACTCCCATTTCTGTTAGTAAAGGCAGATAAAGATATTATCAGTCTTCAACCAGGTCATTCGTCTACATTTTAGAAGTGAAGATGTAATTAAAACAAACGATCTGTCTCTGTTAAGCTTCCAATGACTCTGTCTGAACGTTACCTTTTGTTAGTAACAATCTAAAATTGTTAATACTTTTCGCTAATTATTTTCATGAAGTTTTTAGTCTCTTTCCTTCTCATAATGTCTATATTAAGGCTCAATTCTATTACCTTCCCACTGTAATTTTTTTGTAAAATTGGTAAACATCAGTTTTGACCGTTTAACACAACCGATAGATTGGGCTGCGATCAAATCAGTGGACGGACCTACAGACCACATTCTCACGGCCGTTTCACACGGTCACCCACAGTCGTCCGATGATCATTACCCGTTGGGATATTACTATATTACATTTGGGTGATACCGCGACACGTACCCGCAATGGTTGCACGGCCCGTTGACTTCAATTGTTTCTGTTCGAAAATTCAAATGGAGATCGTGGAACTCACTGGGAACAGTCAGATATTTGTGGTGGAACCGATGGGAACTCGATGGTGCACAATTGACAGATGACGTGTAAAAAAAATTTGAGAACACTACTAGCTAGTAGACACTTACTATGAATGTTTAGAACTTGGAACAAATGACAATCCCCACAACCCGGTCAACCTGAGCCGAGGTCCTGCCCTATAGAGGTGCCCTCCCGATTTCATTCGAATCCCTCGGATAATCTAGAGGAAACTGGGAAAACACACACAATGCAAAAATGATTGTACTTACAACACGTTCTGCTTTTGTTGTCATTTTTAATTTTTAAAATCACTAGGTAAAAAACAGAAACAAAAATAGAAACTCCTTATCCACAGATAAATCCCTTCATTTGAAGTTTTAAATGATATTTGTATAAAAAACATATATTTACTTTAAAATCCAATCGTTTCAGGTTGAATCTCCATTCAAACTTTGTAGAAACTTACTGTTTATTTTTTTCTAGTTACTCATCATTTTTTAGCCAAAAAAGTATAAAAATCTGTAAGATTGCCTTTAATCCAAGCCCAAGTATCGCCAACCAAAAAGTTTAATCAGAAAAAAGAATGCGCTGTGACATCGATATCGGGAATTGACCGCAACCAACTGAGTAGTTCGCATTGACTCGATTCGACGCGATCGCTGATCACTCGATTGTCAAATTTCCACTTTTTTGCGGCCATTTTTGCAGCTCTATTTTGTTTTGTGCGTAGGTACTGCCCCCCGACCGCCTAACCGATCGCTTTGGCTACGTGTATAGTTTATGACGTCATCTTGTCATTTCGTACTGCCTATGAAAACAATTTCGAAAGCTATAGGCTATAGCTATAGATATATGCCTATACCTATTAGCTAGATAACAAGATGACGTCATAAACTATACACGTAGCCAAAGCAATCGGTTAGGCGGTCGGGCCCCTGGCCGCTGTTCTCGTAATGCGATCCGTTACAAAAGTTACTGAGCGCGTACCATGTCACACCTACTTTACTGGAAATTAATAAGCACCTATAAGATTGTTTGTTTGCTTTGACAAAGTGCCAATGGGTTCAGTGACTTTAGTAGCTGCAACTTTAGTAGTGTGGTGACGTAAGCTCACAACGCTATGTATGACGAATACTACTATTTATATTCGTTATGTCGACTTTCATTACAGCCCCATCAGAAATATAGTGTAGGCTTTAATTGAGCTTTCTTCAATCGTAGCTTTTTAAAAATAAGTTAAATGATGGTGATTCGTTAACCAACACGGAGGTTAGGTCACATGGTAAAAGTCAAGGATTTTTGAACTTTAATGAATAAATTTTCTATTTTTTGAGTTTAGTTATTAGGATTTTAAGAACACTAAACATTGAAATGATACACATTATTTTAATGTACTTTAGCTACTCTCGTCTAATTGTACTTGTTTATTAGTAATCCTACCTATTGAATTATAGATTTATTAACTACCTTTCCAAACTCTGTAAAATTAATAAAGGTTTCTTTATTGACTCATTTAATCAAGTTTCGCAATGTATTCCCATTAAACTCGACCGAAGTAATATTTTAACCATTATTCAATAACCATAAATTCATAATTACAGTGCCTTACAAAGATTAAGGTCCGAATAGTTATTCCGTGTTTTGTCTCTTTTACACTAATTTGAAATGACGTTTACAGGAACAAAACACGGAATAACTATTTGGACCTTATTCTTTGTTTATTCACTACAACTACTTGATTAAATGACATAATTTACTCTTACTTATTTGACGGGACACAACATTTCTGTAATGGTGACAGACGTAGATAAGATGAGGTAGGAGCTTAAAGCTTTCATATCAACCTTTAATGTAACTAGGATTGGCATTGTTCGTGGTGTACCTGCAGAATGGGGCACAATCTATAAACACAAGACGATCACACACTTCCAAATTCAAAAGAGATAAAAAGGCCACATTTAACCGGATACTTATCCCTAATTAAGAAGGCCAAACAGTGGCGTAGTCACGGGCCATTATACGTCTCCGAAGTTGTCCGTCTGTCATTGCACTTATACGTCACAAATAGGCCGTGACAGGAACCCAGCCGTTCAGCCAGAACGTCACTTTGTGCGTGTTTTGATAACGCCGCCGCTCGCTTTTAAAAAGAAGATTGTGAATGGCATTTGTTTTTAAATAAATTTGGGCGTTGACAAACGAGACGTATCAAAGTTTGTTACGTCAACTGAGCTGACTGTTGTTCATTTGGTTTTGAAACCAAACATAATCATTATTTAGTGCCATCTTCCTACTGACATTTTGAGATCAGTCAGTAGCTACATATAACTTCCTACGGTCACATGTAAAATAAAACAGAATACTGCATCAATGAGCCTCAGAATTATGTAAGTAATGTCTTACTAAAATAAGATCCCAGATTTTCAGACTTCTTGACAATTTTTAATTTCGATCGATTCCAACTTATCCTAATTGAGATTAAGACGTTTTTATTTGGGAACCCGACTTTTAGATGCGTTTCACCGAATGATCCGTATCCAAAAGATGAATCATGCTATTAGATTGCGAATTGATAGCGCTTACTGCTGTTTCACACCTCGAGCTCCAAGCTTTCAATTGCTAATAGTACTTAAATCTTTCTTTTCGTTCATAGGTACTTCTTGGCTCGACATTTTCCCAATCACCGTAGCAAAAATCAGCAAAGTTGATTAATCAGACCAAGCGTCCTGTTCATCTCAGGATTCTGCTACTTATTAAAATGTCCACAATTGTATGTAAGTGGCCAGATTAGACAATTTCCCCCATAGTTCTAATAACCTGATTTAATTTACAAGAAAATTATAATTAAAACAGCAGGTATATAACACTTGGACGACATTGTATTCTCCATTAAAGCCGATGCCAATGTTAATTGCCGTACAATTAATTAATAATACAAAAGATTAATTGTTAGAGTGTGCGTCGGCGTTGGGCCTGCGCCAGCGCACAATGGTCTCATTAGAAGCAATTAGTATGGCATACATTAGCACACATTCTCGGGATGGCGACTGTAATTGCTATGAGCTATTATTGCATATGATTTGTTGCGAATACGATATCAGGTTGGTGGGCAGACTCGAGCTTATATTGAATTGTGATGGAGTTTGTTGGAGGTTGCATTGCGTAGCCTATTGCCCATAAACAATTTGCTGCTGATTTGTAATCTGTCACTTTAGATTCAATTGTGGTTTAATTTAGGAGACTAACTGCTGCTCTTAGAAAGGTTAATGTAAATTATTACTCAGTATCAAACATTTTGCTTTATTTTATGTTTTAGGGTTCCGTACCCAAAGGGTAAAACGGCACCTTTTACTAAGACTCCGCTGTCCGTCCGTCTGTCTCTCTGTCTGTCACCAGGCTGTATCTCATGAACCGTGACACTTGAAATTTTCACAGATGATGTATTTCTGTTGCCGCTATAACAACAAAATACTAAAAAAACAGAATAAAATTATATTTTTAAATTATATATTTAAGGGGTCTCCCATACAACAAACATGATTTTTTTGCCGTTTTTATAGATAATGGTACGTAACTCTTCGTGCGCGAATCAGACTCGCACTTGGCCGGTTTTTTTAAAGTTAAGTTATGTTTCTTTGTTGTGTATAATGTTATGTACGGATGCATACACTATCTACGCTATTTAATTGCAAAGTATTGTAAAAATTTTAAGATAGCCGCTCGGCCTAGTGTTATATACGAGTACACTTCAAAATCCTAGTTATATCCTTTCGCCGTTTATTTTGAGTAGTAAGTAAGTAAGTAAGTAAGTAGGTAACTATAAAAAACTATTAATAAACCAAATTGATTTAATTCATGGCAGGAACTGTAACTAGGTACATACCTATTGTTTTTAAATTGCCAAACAACAATCATGAAAATTCTATATTTATATGAACAATATTTGCTAGCGGCAGATCAAAGGCGCCAAAATACCAAGCGCCGCATTAATCATCGGCGCTTGCGCCTGCCTAATAGACCTCAGTGCCGCATCCGTAGCGGTATTCGTAGGACGAAAAAATACGCGGTAACTTGAAAAAAGTCCTTATTCAAAACAGTTGCTGGCTGGAAAAGCTCAGTAACGAATTTGAGACTGAGATCATATTATATAGAAGCTCATTTCAGAGCTTTTTAAAATAAATGTAGTCATACTTGGACGTTAGTGATATAGAAACTTTTTAGAAAAAAATAAATAATGATCAAATAGCGAACTATACCTTGCTCTAGGTGCCTTACAAATAAACAAAGAATGAGGTCCGAATAGTTATTCCGTGTTTTATCTCTTTTACTCTAACATGAAATGGAGCTTATTCTTTGTTTATTGGTAAGGGGGTAAAAGTATTATGTTCCGTCAAATGAGTGTTTATTAGGTTAAAAAAAAGAAATAAACTATCGTTCAACTTGGCGTTAAAAGAATAGATGACGTGTCGTTTCTCAACTTTTAATATTTCGGGGACTTCTTGGCGGGAAAGTGAAGAGTCATGTCTGCGGTTTTGTTTTATTTTCTAAAATTTGTGTTATGTCGAAATTAATGTGAAATAATGGTGGATTATTAACCGTTAAGTGTTCATGAGTGAGCATGAGTGTTGGCAAATGAAACAAAACAGTGCAACGTCGCTTTTCAAATTCTCTCAAGAAGTCTGCGTGAGGACTTAGTAAAGCCCCACATCTTTACTGAGATACTCGAAGGGTTGGGGGGTAATATCATTTCTCACTTTCCATTTCTATTATCATTCATCATCATCAATATTGTTTATTTATGTATTACAATGAAATTAAGAAACTAATGACATGGCAGCATGGTCAATGACCTTAGCCGGTTCCTTAAGGAACGAACTAGACTTAAAAAAAAAACTTTTAATATTTCTAAATTGATTGTTGTTACCGTACTGCAATTATACTGTTACTAATTACTAATTAGAAAGTTCTGGATTTACAATATCTGCCCAGAAAAGGTAGCCAAGTCAATTTCTTGTAAGTAATTAAAATGTTAGTCATAAAGTGGTAATTAATCAACTTGCTGTGTATTACTCCGTCACATATTCAATAACGACTTAGTAGCTAATGAAACAACGGTTATAATTAAACAATAAAATATTAGTACATCTCATTAAAACGCTAAACAAGTACTTGAAATCAAACGGAATTATTTTTTAATCAAGTGTAGTGTTAATCCAGTACCTACTTCGATTTTGATTCTATTCTATGCTTGGTGCGGTCAGCACATTTAGCCAGTATTAAAGTTATAAAGATGTTGTACAAAATCTTCTTTGTTTAGTAAGTTGTATAGTAAATAGCCTATAACTGTCCCACTGCTGGGCAAAGACAACATTGAAATCAAGTCATCACTACAATTGATGGGTAATGGTTTAACCACCACGCTTGCCAAGTGCGGGTTGGTGATCGCAAACCCGGGCAAAATCGAAACACACTTCGCCCGTCCTGGGAATTAAACCTGGGATCTTCGGGTGTCGAACCGAGCGCTTTGACACTCGGCCACAGAGGCGTTCTTCTTAAGTTCTTAAAGTTAATGTAAAGCTGAAGACATCTACTAGAATCCCCATTACTGAGGTCATCATCATCATCATCATCAGCTCATTTTTATGTAAAGGGAGAACGGGCCGTTAACGACTACGCGGGCCTAGTGCGGTGCGGTGGTTGTTAACGACTGTAATGCAGCCGGGACCAACGGCTTTACGTGCCTTCCGAAGCACGGAGGAGCTCGAGATGATAAATTTTTGGTCACCCATCCGATGATCGGCCTTTGCGAAAGTTGCTCAACCACTGCGCCATCGAACTTAGCCAATAGGCGCATATGTCTTACTACAAACATTGATGATTAACTGTAGAATTTAATAAGACAGCGGTAGCTAGACAGGATTAAAAAACCCTACCTCCTATTAGCGAGTTTTTCAGTCTAACTCTAAAAATAATCTTTGTGCAATTTTTGTTTGCCATTCGATCACGTTAACACAACGAGTTTTTGTATTGCATTGAGCGAAGCCTTCGACAACAGAGGAGAGTTCAAGTATTACTATAAAAATATTAGGTTTCGTTAAGAGTGATGAATGTCGAATGAAACTCGCGCTAGGCACCCTAGTGCAAGAACAGTAGCGTTTCCCACAAAAGGTTTGTATCTTGACACGCGTGACGTAGCGCAGCCGGCTCACAACCCGTGACAGTGCGGAGCGATCCAATCTGTGCTCAGTTAGAACGCGCGCTTTTGAAATGTAACGAGATTTGCTTAGATATTTGGATAACGAAAGCATTTGTCATCAGATAAACTCCTTTAAGATTTCTCTGTCAAAGAGGTTTTATGTTTTTGTTGTTTTAATAGTTTTGTTTGTGTGCTAGTTTACGGAGGATGGAGTTAGGTTTTAAATTTTTTTTTAGTGTTTAGCTTCGTAGTTAAGTACTCTCATAATAATGAAATTAGACTAATGTCAAGGCAGAAAAAATGTGATGCCAACTGTACAAACATATGGATTATTAAAAAAAAACTAGCAAAAATGAATTCGCCTACCAACAAATTGAGATTTATGAAATAATTAGCGGTAGGTATACATGTAGATTCTGAAACGTGTCCGCGTGCAGAAACGTTGGTTAATCCAGTTTAATTGACAGGGATTATTAAAAATAGATTGGACAGAAATAAATTTCTCGTTAGGCACACAAGTCGAGCGTTGCTATTCCAGCAGTCATGTTCAAAGTCGTGTTCACGGTGAGACAGAGTGGCTTGTACGATATTTTTTGCATCGATCGATTTTAAGTAGTTTAAGCGCATACAAAATGTTAACTTTAACTCGAATTACGAGGAAGGAAATAATCTTTCTAGAGGGAATGACATCATCACGTAAGCCCGTTTCCAACTAGATTCTCCGAGGTGTTTGGATCGGGTCTGGAGCGGAACAACTCGTGGGCGCCTCTGAAGGACCGGTTCGGGTTGAACGGGTCGTGGGAGTGGGGAGAGGCGCCCAGGTCCAAGTGTACCTGGTATAGAGCGCGTGTGAACTGGGAATTCGTACTCGTGATTGTTCTACGAGTACGGTGCATTTTTTGTGTGTCATGTGAATGTGTGGTGGCATTTTGAGGATCTGGCGGGACCTCCAGGTTCTTCAAGAAGCGTGTAAACAGGGCTTTTTAACCCTTAACCACCGACGTACGAATGTGTTACGTCTCGGAAATCGTTTTTCGTTTATAACTTTGTTTCGCGCGGGAATTGTTCCTATATGATAGGTTTTTTTAAAATTTTATTTAGACAATTGGTCCTGTTTTTTTTGTTACTGTTAAATATAAGGACAAATTAACATTAACAATTCATTATTATTGTAGTTTTATTAATTTCAATGTTTAAGGTATGAAGTAAAATTATATCTGAACCAAAAAATATAACAATAATAAACATTCCAGAGGTCTTTAAAAACAGAGAGGAATGTCATTCGTACGTCAGTAGTGGTGTCACAAAATGACACGTCAGTGGTTAAGGGTTAAAGTCGGTAACGTATAGTAAACACAAACGTCCTTTTCTTACATCAGAGAGTACTAGTGCGAGTTTTATTTTTATAATTCTAACCAACTAACTTAACTACATTTTTTAAAAGCCGGGCAGCGCCATCTTTTAACAGGTTTATAAAACCAGTAGTACATTTTACGCATGACGTTCTGCCATGCGTTCCGCATCAACGTTCACGTTTCAGCGAGCACTAAGGCTGGGGCACACTATCTCAGACCACTGCGAGTATAAACAACATGTCTGTATTTACGCGCGTCTTTAATGGCTGGTGCGGTGCGGTGCGGCATGCGGCATTAAGATCGCGATCTTCACGTGAAAATTGCCGGTTTCCTTTCCTCTCTACACGCTAAATGAGTGTTTATTAGTAACAATGATTCAACAGTCGTACTGCTTATTTCGGACTTATAGGGCCTCGAGTTTCTTATTTTAAAATGTCCAATTTCGTGTCTAATTGGCCTTTTTTTTGTCAATGGTTGGTAGTAAGGTGTGTTTTAAATCCGCCTGGTCGTACCGTCTTATCTAAATATGTCACAATAAGCGCATTGTTGTGTTCCGCCAGTTAGAGATAAGATAGCTAGTTCCTCATTGGTTGAGATGAAGATTCCGTGTGAAGTGCGCTTCCACCTTCGGCCTTATTATCACTTAACATCAGGTGAGATGAAGGCCAAGTGCGTAAGCCCTACGGGTAACCGTAACCGTAACCGTAAGATATAAAAAAATGCTGCCTAGCTAGTGGCATCGGTGCCGGTGTTTGACACGTTAAGCACAATGTTCGACACAGTTTTGTCTGTCTGTCTGAAAAAATAACTGGAAAAAAATAACTTGAAAAATCACTTGCTGATCCCATGCTTTAATGAAAAATGGGAAATAAATCCTATATCTGGTCCATGTCTAGCGCTGGCAGGTGCCGCTACAATATGTCTTTTACAGACAATAACAAACTCCTTTTAACTAAAACAAATGAGTGATGCAACCAATTGCTTGTTAATGCACTTATTCTCAACTAGGCTCTCGGCTTGCAACGTTTGAAACACTCACTTTGATGTTTCGGCAAGTTGATAACCTTTTTTGAATGCCTCTCAAGTCCCGAGTAGTCACAACAAACCATTTATATGCCTCTCTGAGGTGCCACTCGAGTTTATTACCTCTCATTTTATGTTTTATTTACTGCTTTTTGTCTGCAAGAAGACTTTATGAACCGCTGTCTTTCTAAATACGGTATAATAGTAACTTAGATGTAATTATTTGTTAGGAGGAAGAATGAAAGCTATTTAGTTTCACAATTAATATGGTTTTGTGCATTTTATATTGATTTGTGTTTAAAGAAGTTGAGTAGATGTTTCTTTTTACTGAGATTATTTAGTGATTTAAAAGCCTGTCGTGTGATGTTAATATATTTTCTTTATTTCAGTATTTTAAAAAATATATACATTAATATAATTGGAGAAGGAAATTAGACTTTATTAACATAAATGTTCAATGTCGTAAAATCGTAGAATTTGTTTGGGTGGGCATTTGAATTTAATATTTATGTGAGCTAATGCATACATACCTACATAAGTTTGCATTAAACTATTAAAAAATATATTGTACATACTATTATCCTTCAATTATTCGTATATGAAAATATTTTTCATCAAATCATGGTGTGCCTTGAGCTGCAGCTTTTACTCGTAGAACCATTTCTAGTGTTATGATTTTCACGATTTCCATTTCCGTCACGTTTTAGCCATCATTCGGAGTCGTTGACGTGATCCTTGGAAAATACGATATACTGTGATATTGCTTTATAGTATTAGACATTGAAATGAAACAACTTTTACAGATCTACTCGCGTTTATTTTACACATTAGTTTTAATTAATGTTTATCCTGACGTTTCGAACCCTTTGCAGGGTCCGTGGTCACAGGGAGACTGAGGCGTTGGTCGTCTCATAATTAGTTAGTAGCTTGTATACCCTCATTTAAATTAATCAGGTGCATTCCGTTTTACGCAGAAAGAGCTTACAGTATCTTTTGGTCTGGCAGTATGGTATTGGGGCTGGGATTTAATATTCTGTATGATGAGATCCCAGGCTGGTGGTAGATTCCAACCATCTTCTCTATTAAAATTAGGATGTTTTTTAATTTCAATAGCCTCGCGTATCATCCTAGGGATGAATCGTTGTTCTCTGGCGAGTATTAGATACCTATTAGTGTAAAAAAATATAAAGTTACACATATTAAAGTTACAGTTAGACACATTTCTATTGATAGAAAAGTTGTAGCCTAATTTTGGTAATAACATAAGGCATCTGTTAAAAATAATATTAGTAAAAAAAAATATAAATTTTGAAAAAAAATCCACGAGCAGGATTTGAACCTGCACCTTTCTGACATACCGGGTCAGGTGCTCTCCCAATTGAGCTATCGTGGTTCTAACCAGCCCGCCGAAATTATTCAACACTATTTACTTTTTACTTTGAAAGCCAAAGGCGCCCATTCTATGTCAACAACTACCGTCATTAACTAATTCATTCGTCATTAATTAATATTTCAACATTGGTGTTTGTTTTTGTTATTTGTTTCGCAACAACATTTGCGTTAAAATTATATGAAAAAAACAAAAAGATTTTATAATAATAATAGTACTTACTATGATATTTTTTCATTACTATGAAGGCGGACTGCATTTTCTATCTTAACTCTTAGATATAGATATTTCGTGTTTTGTTCCCTTTATTTAAACTTCATTTCAAATAAAATAAAACACAGAATAACTATTTAGTTAGTTATTTATTTAGTGAGTTAAATATGATCAATGAAAATTATTTTAATTTATTGATTAAATAGATTTAAAGTGAATTTCGTAACGACGCCTCAGTCTCCTTTTTAAAATAAACACGTTTAGGTCTGCAAAAAGTTTTCATTTAAATGTTTACGTAAACTTAAGTAAACAATAATTTTGCACCGTTTACTATTGTCACAACAACAAAATGACTTAACGGTCAAAGACTGTTTGTAGGTACGGTTCTCTCGGTCCCTTTTCGCACAGTGTGTCGCGCCCGCAAGACTGGTCATAAATCGCGATGAACAATAATTCGCGAGTAATGCGCTTCCCGCCGCGCGGAAAACGTAATTCGCTGGCGGCTTATGGCGCGGGAAAATCGATGAGTTAATAAATTTTGGAAAGTCCGATTTACGGCTAGGAGCGAAAATGCACGAGATAGATGATTTAAAAAAATGTATAATTACACGTTTAAAATTTGTAACATGGTATTTACTATGAGGAGCTCGATGGCGCAGTGGCCGCGGGTGCTGACGTTAAGCAACATTTGCAAAGGCTGGTCATCGGATGGGTAACCAAAAATTATCATCTCGAGCTCCTCCGTGCTTCGGAAGGCACGTAAAGCCGTTAGTCCCGGCTGCATTAGCAGTCGTAAACAACCACCAGTCCGCACTGGGCCCATGTGGTAGTTTATGGCCCTATCAATCTATAGGGATGGTTCGTGTCCCGGCAGTGGGGAGATAAAATGAGCTGACGATGATGATGATTTACTATTTATAATGAATGATCTTAGTATATTTTGTTTCTATGTAGAAAACTGTTTCAACATTCAAAATGCAATACTTCGAACGGCTTAAACTCATTCAAACCATTGAGGTTTAGCAATAAAACTCAGTAAAATTAAAGTCACAGCTATTATTATAAATTAATGTTACAATACATCATACTATATCATTGAACATTCTATTTAAGGTATTATTATGCATTGAGATGAGCCATGTTCATTCTGAGATAGTGCAGCAGACAGATATTATAGATTCGTAAGAGCCTAATTACATGCTGTCAGTAATAAATAAAAGGCCGGACCACCGGCGCGGCGTCGAATCTAATAACATTATTAGTTCGATTTGGATCAAATCACTTTTTGTTCAACGCCCCTTACAAACTGTGTATTATTGTTGTTGTAATAAACATAGTAGAACATAGTGTTTTTATCGATATTGCATTTCATCCAAAAATCAAATCGTATAGTATTTGTATTGTTACAATTTAAACTTGATACTACGTTGAATGTCGCGATTGGTACATAGTTGTTTATTGCAATAACTTGTACCTAAATTATTTAATCTAGTTCTGTAGCCTAATTATCGATAATTAAGATCAACAAAAATATATAAGTAATAAGCATAAACACGTAAGTGTTTGGTTTCTCAAAAACAATACTTTGTTTAAACCCATTCTTTCTAGCAGTTTCTATGTAAATACTAGTTAAGTACTTGAGCCCGCTATCGTGCATATTTTTCATACTCACTCCGGCAACAAAAAATCCTTAGGTGCTCATTTTACAACGCTAGCCCACCGTGCACTAAGTCAATTACGAGCAATTTCGTCGGAATATATCGGAGGCCTGGTAGCGATCGTATAAATCACCAAACGGCAATAATGTGGGATTCGATGCCGCGGGGGACTTACCCCGAGAGGAGCGCGCGCGACGAAAACACTTCCTTTTGTCACATAATTGCCTAAATTGTTATTAGACAGAATAAAGACACATGACTGTGGGACGCGAGAGATTTGTTGCTTTGCCGCCGTCTCTTTATTTAGTGCCTGTGAATGGGGGGTATTTATAGCCGGGATGAGAGATGATCGTTTAATAGTGTGATTAGGACTAACGCTTTGGGCTTTCCCGTAATTTCTGGGGTGTCACGATGTTTACGAGTTTTGGTGAATATCTGACTTATCTGACTTTGATAATTTTGTTCTCTTTGTTTAGATTTTTTTTTGTATAATCAACCAATTCCTGTAATAACATCCAAAACTCCTAACGAACAAAATTTTCAGTCAATCATCACCATAGGTATTTACCAACCATGTAACATTTTAGAATGCAAATTTATTGAAATGGAAAATAATAGAGAATCTACATATTTTATAGATATGTTGGATGCGGCTTCAAAATAATAAAATGTTAGAGTAAATTGGAAACCGCACAATTGCTGTAAAATATATTATACATTGGTATTGAATATAATTCATCATGATGAATACTCATCTCTTGATTAATTTCACTGCTATTCACACACACATTTCACAATTATTAACTTTTTCTTAATAGTTTACGATGTTCTAATGGAACTGGAGCTATTACAAATATTTCGGCGCCCAATAACAATAAAAAAAAACAACGAATGCGTGCGGTCCTACAAATCAATGCCACATGTTTACCGCCAAACTCAACAACAAAACGCCCGACTGACAGATATATTAGCGGCATTGCATTCTCATAAAAACCACTAAATATTTACTGTTCCCAAAGTTAAGATGCATGCCATTTTTGACTCTATCGCTTGGCAATAAAAGTGTAAGTTAAATTTCGATTTTGTTCAAAAATAGTTGTCGGAGACAAGGATGAAGAGTCAATAGAAGAAGAGGAAGATAGAAAGCTACAATGTTAGTAGGATAGTTTGACACTTGAACATTGCTCTCTTGGCATGTTTATGTCGCAAAGATGCGTTTTTGTCGCACTTCATATTTGTCTTTCCGCACTGTGCAATTATCTTAAAATTAAAACAAACGTTGACTGCTATTCTTTTTAACAAAATTTTTACTTTACAAACTGTGTGGTCTTTTTATTTGAATATTTAAAGAGAACCATCTAATCATCAGTCATCTATTTTAATAAAATATGGCAGTGTTATTTAATTGTCTATGTGGTTCGTTACATTCTTACATACGAAAGAAACTGATTATAATTTCTTTCTATCGATACGAACGATATCGAACGATTGTTAAAAAATTCACAAACTTCTTTTTCAGGAACCCGAAATTGACATTTAAAAACGAACACTATGCGAAGCTTCCAAAGGTAATTATTTCTTATTACAGCTAATAGAGTAAGAGATGCATCAAAGGGATTTTTTTAAGCCACATTATTTATGTCGCCTAATTTAATCCCCCATGTCGGCTATTTGTACCAGTGTGCGTCACTAATTGAGACGTATTTGTTAGCGTCCCGCCACATTAAACAAGTCTTCGGCTATGATGGTATGACGTCCTGCCAACATGGCGCAGACGTTGGGTACGAAAATTAGCTTTTTTAATAGTAAATGAAAAAATAGAAATAAAATTAGCTTTTTTAATAGTAAATGAAAAAATAGAAATTTTGTTGTACAGACGCCTGCACATCAACCTACCCAAAACTGTCAAATTTCTTCAAAACATTTTCTACCATATTGCTTAGTGCTAAAGTTCAAAGTCTATTGAGAAAATTTGACAGTTTGTGGTAGGTTGGTGTGCAGGCGTGTGTACTCTCATTATTGTTTTCACTCTAATTTAAAGAGGTTATTTAAAAATATTAGCAATTTATTTATTGTTACACATAATTATCCCATTTAGACCGACCAGGCGCGTTAGTGTGTTGTTGTAAAAGAAATTTAAAAATATCTATCGTATTTAGGGTACATTTATATAATACTAGCTTCGTACCGCTTTGACAGTTTCCATGACAACACTACAAACAAATCATTTTGTATTGGAAAAATTTCAAAAATCAAAAAAAATTTAGGGGTGGACCACCCTTAACATTTAGGGGGATGAAAAATAGATGTTGGCCGATTCTCATAGATACCGGATAAGCACAAAAAATTTCATCAAAATCGGTCAAGCCGTTTCGGAGGAGTATGGCAACGAAAACTGTGACACGAGAATTTTATATATTAGATTTTTAGAAGTGTTATAACACCCTGTCGGGCTAAGAGGGATATGTTAATTTTTATTGATCAGGATACCAATGGCATTTATTAAACAAGTTCAACAATAAAGGTTTACCAAATTAAATTATTTGAGCGCCTCCATCTGTTATAGAGAATTTGAATTTTATTATTAAGAAATTTTTTGTTTGGTTGTCGGCTAGTAGTAGTTGCAAAAAAACAAAAATTTTTTGCGTAACTTGTGGATACCGTTGTAGGTTGCAAAGCCGGTGAAGCTGAAAATGCCGTCTAAGCCAATTAGCAAACTATCTCAAAAAAAAATTGTGGGTTGCATTATTATCAAGTCTTATAATTTTTTACTACTGTTTATTTGTATTTAAATTATTGTTAAGTAAAATTTAAACACTGAAAAAAGACGACAACCTCAGGCGGGAATCGAACCACGCACCTTCCGCATTCCGGGCGGCTGCCTTAACCACTTGGCTACCGAGGTCTGGCTTTCACCCGTCGAAATTTTTCAGTGCATGATGCTTATGAATGAATGCTTATTCTCAGAGGTGAAAACTTCTAAGATTGATGAAGCAATGTTGACTAAAAAACATAAGCATCAAGCACTGAAAAATTTCGACGGATGAAAGCCAGACCTCGGTAGCCAAGTGGTTAAGGCAGCCGCCCGGAATGCGGAAGGTGCGTGGTTCGATTCCCGCCTGAGGTTGTCGTCTTTTTTCAGTGTTTAAATTTTACTTAAGTATATTTAAGCGTTAATAAAACGCTAAAATATATAAAAAACACTTATCTATAACGCAGCTTCATCTTAACCGAATGTTCAAATATTTGTAAAAATATTTCTTTCGGATCTCAGAGGTGAAAACTTCTAAGATTGATGAAGCAATGTTGACTAAAAAACATAAGCATCAAGCACTGAAAAATTTCGACGGGTGAAAGCCAGACCTCGGTAGCCAAGTGGTTAAGGCAGCCGCCCGGAATGCGGAAGGTGCGTGGTTCGATTCCCGCCTGAGGTTGTCGTCTTTTTTCAGTGTTTAAATTTTACTTAAGTATATTTAAGCGTTAATAAAACGCTAAAATATATAAAAAACACTTAAATTATTGTTCCCTAGAAATAACAAAAAAAAAACACCTCTTGTTTTACAAATCATCCGTGCCCGCAAAATCACCGTTTTGGGAGTTTCGCAGCCCGGACGACAATCAAAACGTCTGCGCCGATGTAGATTTATTCCCCTCGGCGATTTATTGCGCACCGTAGGGGCTTAAGTAAGACTAACCTTAGCATACTATTGTTTATTAAATCCACAGAAAAAAATGTTGTGTATCTTATTTTTTAATAAAATATATACCTATATTTACAATTAATGGATGGCATTGTTTTTGAAATGTATTGGGTTGTGTGTCGGCGGAAAGTTAAAGAATAAATAATAATAATAAATAATAAAATTTCCTACACTCACACCAATTATCTAGCCCAAGAGAAGCTTCGTTATGAAACTCGTTAAATGGTTACTAGACAACGGATAAACATACTTAAAATACTTAAATACATACTTTATTATACATAGAAACCGCCCAGACCCGAGACAATTTAGAAAAACAATAATTTCTAAATTGACCCGACCGGGGATCGAACCCGGGACCTCAGAGATGGCGACACCAAGAAAACCGGTGAACAAACCACCCGACCAAGGAGGTCGTCAAAAGAAAGAAAGAAATATAGGCTTTTCAGTTATTAGTCAAACTAGATGTTTACTGTTTCTGTCAATCATAATCATAGGTGGGTAGGCCTTTAGTATGGGATGCAACTTGTGTCGATACTCTTGCACCATCCCATCTTCCTAGCACAGCGTGCTGTGCTGGTGCTGCTGCTGCGGCTGCAGAAAACCTCAAGCGGCGAAAGTATAATAACCTTATCGGCAATTATATTTTCGAGCCGTTTGGGGTTGAAACCCTCGGGCCATGGGGTCCAAGTGCTCATGTTTTATTTACTGACATCTCCAAACGGCTGGTTGACACTACCCATGACCCAAGGGCTGGCTTTTACCTTGGCCAGAGGCTAAGCATTGCCATACAACGTGGCAATGCCGCCAGTCTCTTGGGTACATTACCAGTCGACAGCGACGCGGAGGAATTTTTTGACGCCATTTTTTAGTTTCGTAATAGTTTTAGTTACTTTAGGTTATTTTATAATGTATTTCATTTTACTTATAATTCTATAATAAAGACTTAATTCATCAAAAAAAAAAATCATAAAACCAAATTACTAATATGAACAGATATCCTTAATTTTACAACACACATTAAAACGGGTCCTAATGATTAACAGGCAGCCTTCAAATAAAAAAGAAAGACGTCATGTTTGTATGAGTTTATGCCCAGAAGCCGATTGTATAGCAAAATAAATAATATAATACACCCCTAAATAAGATTCTGCTTTGTTTTGCATTGCATAGTTAGAAAGGTTACTAGATCCAATAGAACTGTCTAACAATGAATATAGGCACAAGAAGCTTCAGGACAGACTATGAAATCTTGGTGTTTCAAACGTCCAGTAGCTGCCGTGGTCGTTTTCCATCAAGTTAGTCATATGCTCGTTATCTGATTCAATATTAAACTTAAAAACAAAGACGAGGACATACTACATAATAGAATGATAAGCTCAAGATCTTAATGTCAACTAATAAAACTTTCAAATAAATCTCAAACTTTAAAACACTTACTCCTGTACTAATTAACATAGTATAAGCTTCGAATAGTAATTTCTTTTTCGTCTCTTTTACTCCAATTTAAAAAATAAGTTTACATGACGGCAACAGAACACGGAATGTCGATTCAAGGTTATACACTATATTGTTTATAAGGCCCTTAAACACTTAGTCTGCGAACTAAACAATCATTTGTCAACTATTTGATTCCGACAGCGATGGGTATCTAATGCGAACGGCCAGCATTTCACCGAAATCGATTCGTGTCACCGGTCTACTTGATTTATTGATAATCGATACTGCCTTAGCAACCAACAGAATGGTAAATGGATAGAGCTTATGTGAACGGTGTTTCATTGTCAGTTATTGCTGTAGATAAGTTACTGACTGGGATTGCCGCTTTGTAAAATTTCTCTCTTTTTATATGTTATAAGAAGCCCCGGTGGCCGAGTGACAAAGCGCTTGGCCCGATACCAAAGGTCCCGGGTTCAATTCCCAGGTCCGGCAAAATGTGTTACAGTTTTTTCTGGGTTTGTTATCACGCACCCGCAACCGGCAAGCGTTGAGATTAAGCAGCATACATCAAGCTCACATTTCACCGTTCTAAAAGTGATCTGATCTGACCTGAGATCTCTTATATCTCTTTTAGAGACAAGAGTACACCTTATTGCTCCCCATCATTAGTATTTTTTTGTATACTTGTTCTTGTATAACAATAAAAAATACAAATACAGCACAAAGTAGTATAACTTTGTAGGTACTTAAATAGCCCACTGTGCGTGTGTTATCATGTCAACATGTCGGTCACGTCTCCGTTATCCCTTTAGCAGACAGATCGCCGGATCAGACCGATTTAAAGGATAAAGCGCGCCTCGAGAGTCCGGCCCTGCCCTCAATCTGTCACCATTACCCCTGACGGGCAGTTTGTCTGTATAACCAGTGTTTGATTTGATGTTTAACGAAAACTCGACAACAGATATTGGGAGTGATAACTTCTAACGGCTGGGAGACAATAGATTTGCTTGAGAACGTAATGTGTTAAGAAAGTTTGAGAAGTCAACAGTATTTGTATTGTCTGTATTTTTTTTCTTTTTTCTCCTCCAAGTCCAACTTGTCTCTTTGGCGATCCAATTCATGCTAGTTAATAATTTATTTATAAATAAGTTTATTACATTCATAATCATCAGCTCATTTTTTGTCGCCACTGCTGGGGCACGAGTCTTTCCTATGGATGGATAGGGAGAACGGGCCATAAACCACCACGCGGGCCCAGTGCGGATTAGTAGTTGTTAACGACTGTCAAAGCAGCCGGGACCAACCGCTTTACGTGCCTTCCGAAGCACGGAGGAGCTCGAGATGAAACAATTTTTGGTCACCCATCTGATTTTGCGAAAGTTGCTTAACCTCAGTAGGTACTCGCAGACTGGGCACGTTAACCACTGCGCCATCGAGCTCCTCATAATCGGTAAATATTTAATACTCTTTTTACTCGATTCTGTCAAGTTAAAAATTTGATGTTAGGGAACAATGAACGTTACAGTTATCAAGGGGTAACAACGTATGTAGAGTGGACTAACGCAGCAAGAGTGAAATCGGTATTAAAAAATAGATTACCAACACACTCATAAGGCAGAACAAAATTCAACACAACAGCCCGAACTAAAACATTAAGTTTCCACATGAGAAAGCTACACAACTATCAACATTACGATCTGCTTTACGCATATCAAATACCCCTCAGTCTAAAGTTCCTCCGTAACTTTACTAGAACGAATCGCTCCACGTTACTCTATTTACTTTACAGTCAAAATTAAAGTAATAAATGGTACGAGAGCTTGCCTATTTAAGCGCACAGTGAGCAGACGGCGGGTGCGAGGGCAAAATTCGGTCGACAAAGTGAAATTTCGTTAGCGCGCGTTAAGGGCGATCGAGGGGGCGCGGGGTGCAGGGAAGATTGTCACCGGAGGGGCGTTTTCCATTTCACGCTCCGTTCCCTGCTGATGACACCGCATTCCGGCGACCAAATGGCTCGACAAATGAAGCGAGGGCGCAGTCGCGGACACGCCCTGCTACGTCATAACTGTCACATCACAACGTCTAAAGGAATACTTCACCCCGATCTAGAATACCTTTGCGCGAAAACTGATTCAATTTGACACTGGCGCCGTCCCCCTGTCTCGTAGTTTTATTTTATAATTGCAGACGCACCGCCGAACTGATGGGCCTGTTATAATTTCAATCACGTTTTACGCATGCACAAACGTGGAACGTAAATAATTACTAGTGTTTTTTTTTACTTTGTTTCTATTTGTCGGGACATGAGCACGAGTTTTGAACAATGGAAAATTAATATAAGTGGTGTCGTTGTTATATATCACTCTTACGCTGTGTTATTACACCAGTCAATTACACTTTCTGCTTTTAATTGTATGTTGTAACCGTTTTGCTTTGGTAATGTTTTTTTTTTAAGTTTACATCGTTATTTCTGCCGCGGCGTTAAAACCAGCGATAAAATATTGTTTGCTAATATTTTTGCCGTTAAGTAACCTGCATTAAAGTGACCTGCATTGCTGTCCTTCGGTTTATTGCGGCTATTGCTGCTTTTTTACTTGGCATACAGGCATGTTAACTTAGAGCTCTGAGACGGCAACACGTTAGATATACCCCTCATGTTGTAAGCTCAAGGGAACGATTACCACCGAGTGGTACATACTTCTTTACAGTCAAACACAAAATAAAATAGAATATAATTTATACTGTTATGCTGAAAAAAGAAATCTTAGCTATAACTTACGCTTCTATACGACAAAATATTTGGGTATTAATTATGTAACCAAAATGTAACTATATATTTACAATGACAGTTAATATAATATATATATATATAGGTATAATATATAATAATATATATTTAGACAACATCACATACATTGTTCTGATCCCGAGGTAAGTAGCTAAAGCACTCGTTTCATGGAAATCCACAACCACGCAGACCCGACACAATATCGATAAGTTTGGTTTCGACATTGACCCGACCGGGAATTGAAACCGGGACCTCAGCGTTAGCGCCGCCTAAAGTCCGGCGTGCAAACCACTCGGCTACGGAGGTAGTTATTTTAAAATCACCCACCTTATTCCGTTAACATAAAAAGTTGTATATTTTTTCCACACTGCTACCACAAATGCAAAGCAATTCGAATCACTGTGGAATGCCTTAACCGTCATTTCTCCGAACGAATGCTATGATTTGTCCGCATCAAAGTGTCAGATCTGTTTGTCACGTTCGTTCGTGACAAGTGCACCTTGCGAATGGGCTTTTTGCCCAACGAGCTCGTTGATTGTAACGATGTGCAGTACAGTTGGAGGAGATGTTTAGATTGACAATTTACGAAAAAAAGTTTCAAAATAGTTTGGTAACTTTTTTTGTTAATTTTACTTATTAATATTTAAAAACAGTTTAACTGTCTATCTAGTTAGTTACACTATATTGTATTTTGTATTTTTTTTTGTTATAATGATTTTTTTATATTTTATCTTAGTAGGTTACCTGAGTAGGTAACTTATCGCTACTACCTACTACCTTTTCCCCGATCCGATCCGATCCGAACCCCTCGGAGAATCTAGTAGGGCACGGGGACACGCACTAGTGTATGATGCCGTTCCCTCTAGAAAACCTCCGAAGGTGATTCGTTTCACATGGCTTGAGGAACCCTTTAAGTTTCTCACCGCCCCCAAAAAAGTCCGGTGAAGCTGAAAGTGCCGTCTAATCAGCAAACTATCACTAAAAAAAACAACTGAAAGATGAACAAGATTCAATAGCATTAAACAATGACCATTATAAAACTATTGTGTTAAAAAATAAACAATATTACAACAAAATGTTTTTGTTTTGTTTATATAATTTTAACGCAAATTTTTTTACGAAACAAATTACAAAAACACCTGACCCGGTATGTCAGAAGGGTGCAGGTTCAAATCCTGCTCGTGGAAATTTTTTCAACATTTGTGTTTTTGTAATATTACAACAAATTAACGCATAACGCATACGCCTTTAACAATAGCTCTCTTTCCAATGACTGGACAGCTTCAGTATACAAAACTATGTACTACATAGGTATATCTATCGGCTGATCGTGATCCCACCCGTGTCAATTCCCAATTATGACCAAGTGATGAGGTCCGATGATTCTGGCGCCCCGTCGCGATCTGGTAGACTGTCATTACGATTGGTGACAATGGAACATGGATCGGTCGGTGCCAAGAAAAAAGTAACGGATGGAGGGGTAGGTTCCGCGTGATTTCTGTTATAGTGAAGTGCCTAACCTGATGACCAAGTATTCATATTTTTTAAATAAAATACATAATATACTTAGACGTGTGCTATTTTTCACAAAATGAAAAACTTTTGTCTAGCAACATCAGATATTTCAATTCACAGATAAAATTTACTAGACTGATTTTATTACACAACTACATATCTACATATTATTATTATTACATAACTACATAGCCATATTGAAAGTTATTTTGTAGATTCCGAAATGGATTATATTATCGCAATTGAATAATGTTTTTCATTTTATGTTATTTATACTTTTTACGCCCACTCATATTGCAAACTATAAAGTGCTACATTTAAATTCTTTTGTATAATTATTTTTTATATTACTTTATATATTCATAAAGAGCGTCATAAGCTTAGTTCTTTACAATATAAAATATTTTAGCAGTCTTTAATTAGAAGCAGCAAAATTAACATAAACTGCCATGCACACAGGCCTCATTAAAACTTGCGAGACAGTCAAACAAACTAGTAATAATATAAAACTTATTATTAACCACTTATTAATTAATATTCACAAAAGTTTAATCTACACTCCAAGTGAAATAGAAAATAGCTTACAACGTTGAACAAAACTATAACCAAATAGTCTAAAAGGCTTGAACGTATAATATTTCAGTTCACGTAATTTGGCATCAGTATCTCTTTGGCAATGAAGTACTTTTGAACTAATTAATTATCTTAATTAATGGCTTCGCGGTTAGCATTTAGCCAATTTCAAGTATTTTTATTAGTAGTAAGAGTTCGGTAAATAGAAATTAAAATGGAGTCTCACAACACGTGTTATTACGGCTGAACTCGGGTGAAGCTCCTTTTGAAATAAATTAATTCAAACTTTTGGTTTTTACACACTGTCAAAATGAAGAGAATAGTAGAATAATTTTCGCACAATTTTTTTTTTATCGTCAATCAATTCAATTTACTATTTCTGTCTGTGTCCGACGGCGGTCAACCTGTTAAAAAAACATTCATAGACGAAAGATCCCTAAAGCAGCGAGTGCACTCGCGAACGGCGGTCGTTAAGTGTATCTGTGACGGTTCGATGACGAACGCATAGCCGGTATCATTCGGCCCGATTAGCGACGCACCGTCCTGAGTAGCACTTGTTATAATAAGTACTTATAGCTACTTTGTTGTACAGACACCTGCACATCAGACAACCCAAAAGGAGGAAATTTGACAGTATGTTGTAGTCTGTGAAGTGCTGGCGTGTGTACGAACGGATACCGCCTAGTGGGTGAGGGTAATAGGATTGGACGGAGGCGCAGTTGAAGTCCGTAACGAGGATGCATTGCATGTTTCTAACATTCTTTGTGGTGGAAACTCGAAATGAGCTAAAACTATTTGAAAACGATAAAACGATAAAACGATTTGATTTGTTTTGATTTATTTTAAAAGAGCCAACATCCTAAGAAATATTTTTAGAGTGAGTTTGCTGTTGGCTATCTGTTATAGCCTTTACAGCGACACTGGACATTTTGTGGGCGGTGAAAAGCTTAAAGGGTTCCTCAAGCAGTGTGATCGAAACATCCTCAGAAGGCTTCTAGATAGGATGGCATCATGCAAGCGAAGCGTGTCACCGTGCCCGATACAAACCTCCGTATTACTATTGTTAAATATTGTTTAAATTTCAAAAACTCTTCGATGTCAAACTAACGCCCATTATATATATCCGCATCCGGCTTAACATAGAAATCTAAATTTGAATTGAGCCATAATAAAATTCAAATTTCGAATTAGTGTATGTTTAGTGCTAGATGGGAATCCATACACATTAAATCACCAGTCACCAGTCACCAACCCTAAGATCGGCGATACGAAGCGTCAGAGACGAATAGCGGCCCACCAAAAAGTTACAAACGAATGTTAATTAAACGTCGTTTGTTTGACAATTCCATAAATATTCGATGCGAAATTGAACCGTATTGTTAATATCTTTAAGGTGTCGTACCTTGCAGCCGGTGGAAATGTGCCAGAGATCCGGCCGTCTGGTCGTTTAGATCGGCCGATTGCTTCAGTCATTTAGATTGGGTATTTCTGAATGCCAACTGTATGGTAATAATTTATGTGGTTCTGCAGCAACTAAATTTGGTGTTGACAATGTCTACCTTTTGGTAGCCTTTAGGACAGTCTACTTTAAAATGTATTCTATGTCTACAATATTAAACGTCAAAACATAGGATCTCATGACGATATTCTCAAGAAAGCGCAGGTATTTTTCAATTAAGAACATTTTACATTTAAAAAGAAAAAACCCAAAACAATATGTTTGTGTCATCTAGGTTTAATGAAGAAGAACATTACTTTTAAGCTTTTTTTTTTTATAATTTGCATTAGTCGGATCTTTAAGTTAGGTATCAGTAAAGTCCTGTTCAATAAAAAAAAACAAAAGTTATGGCTGTATGAATAAGATCCTTTTGCTTTGCTCAAAATGGTAAGAAAAGTTGATTGCGCATCGTTGCTGGTTGTAAACAGCTTCAAAATAGTAATAACTTTTGCCACCCAGCTCAGTTAAACACGTGGGTGCGACTAACACAATTGTTTACTCCATTAAACGTAACCGGTCAAAATTATAAGCTTAACTTAACACAACATTGGGGTGCCAAATTGTACAAAAAAATTAAACGTTAAAAAAAACCCTAGCTACCTATCTCTTCAGAAATAGAAAAATAGCGTAAAAGCAATCTAATCTATTCAATTATTATATCTTGAATTTTTAAACTTCTGTGGCAAATTGGGGAACGTTATTATAGTAATTTTTGTATTGTGTATGGCCATTTTGTTAAAACATGCATATTATTACTTAAATAGGCTTTCGTTGAGTGTTTTAAATTATTATTGATTGCATTCAAAATGCTATATTTAATATTTATGTAGTTTAATTTAAATAAAACATCGCCATTTTATCCTTATTAAAAGTGTACTAAACTTTTATTATTATACCTACTTGGAACTGGTGCAAATCATGACCTCATGACCTGAATCATGAGTATATGCACACTTGTTCCGTGTTTAGATCCAATAGTTGACTTGTAGCATATAGAAATAATACCCATCTCTTCCCATGGCATGGATGTCGTATAATACGACTATGGGACCATTCCAGAGGATGGGCAGCAGCGTCTCTCTGTGATTATTCTCACCTTGCTGCGATCGCCAACACGCCTGCCAAGCGTGGCGATTGTGGCTAATTCCCCTCAAAATGATTTATCCTTGAGGGAGGCCTTTGTCCAGCAGTGGACGTCTTTTTGACTGAGATGACTGATGATGATATAGAAATAAGTAGGGTAAGTAAAGAGGGCGCCCAGGGAACACAGTGTCATACGGGACACAATGAAACAATGGTAATCTTTCTATCTCTTTCTGGCAATAAACACACATCAAAAATGTCTAGGGGTCAAGTACATTTTTAGCTATACATTTTTTTTTAATATTTACCTAATCTAGTTTTCTAGACTGGCTTCTTGCTCTATTATTTGTTTTTGTAAACAATTCTATCCCTATTATGTTGAAAAAATTTAAGAAAAAATGCAATTTTAACTAAAAAAAAAAATTAACTTACTGGGGAAAATTAGCTTACGTTAAGGTCATTTAAGTGGCAAAAAAAGCAAGAACAAGGTTGATTTTTTTAAAATTGTATTGTAAAAATAAAAAAAATAATAATCTATATTTCTACCATTCACACGAATCACACAAGCATAGCGATTTGGCATGCTTAAAATCAGTTCATCCAAATCACTTTGATGAATAGCCGCCCACGTTCTTTCTAACAAGCTAAAAAGATCTTTCGGGGTGTGCACGGCTTCCATACTCGGCAGAGCTCTTCTTTGGAGCATGCCCCATGATGCTCAATTGGGTTGAGGTCTGGTGATTGTGCAGGCCACAGCAGGACGTTAATATGAGAATCGGCAAGAGTGCGTGTTACGACTCTAGCCGTGTGCCTAGACCCAATCGGCCTCGCAAGAGGATGAAAACATCTGAAACAATCCTGTTCTGCGTAGATTTGAGCATTGAGGTTGCCCCAAATGAGATCGGTTCTTCCACCGATCCAAATACCGGCCCAAATCATGATTGTTCCCCCTCCATATGGATGAACTTCCTGACAAAATCTCAAGCGTTCTTGATGTCCAGAGGTCCTCCAAACTCGAGTGCGTCTTGTATCGTGTAAACGTGATTCATCAGAGATGCAAACACAGCGCCAGTCTTCTTCCTCCCAATTTCGGTGTTCGCGAGCTCATTGTAAACGGTCCTTACGGTTGTGGGGGGTGCTATGGGTGGCACCCTCAGCAGCCTCAGCCAATTCGCGTAAACGATTCCGGATGGTTTGGTCGCTTATCAGCAAGCCTGAAGCGCTGTGGAGCCTTGTGGCTAACATCATAGCGGTCATGGTACGATTCCGTCGAGCAGTATTTTGGATGTACGTACCTTGTCTTCGAGTAGAGAGATACGAGATCTTCCTCCATGTCGCTCGGGTCGATATCGTGTATTACGGGCTGTGATACGATAGCGTGTCCAGAGGCGGCCTTGACACTCTGTGTAGTTCCAATGGCGGCAGCCACAGTACGTTGCCTGAACTAGCTTCCAACATTCCAACGGCTCTCAACATCTCTTCCCTTGTCAAATAACGCCGTCGCTCCATATCGTTGCAAATTTTTTCACTTCCAGTGCAGAAATTGTACTGCTTTTGTAAAATTGTCATTACGCTCTTTTATAGGAATCCAGATTGACAGTTAATTTTCCATATTTAAACAATGTAAAAAAAACAACATTCATATCGTAAAATAGTGAATTTTGTGAAAAAAGAATCAATAACGATCCAAAAAAGTTAAAATATTAATTCTATAACGCAACGATACTTTAAAATGTAGTACATAGACATTTTTGATGTGTGTAGTTTAATATAATAAATTACTAGCTGACCCGGCGGACTTCGTACCGCTTTGACAGTTTCCATGACAACAAAACAAACAAATCATTTTGTATTGGAAAATTAAATTGTCGTTTTTAGTATTTTCTGTTACTTATTATTTTTGTTTCTCATCGTTTAAACCTTCCCTAAACTTCCACAAATACAAAAACACAATGTTGAAAAAATTTCCACGAGCAGGATTTGAACCTGCACCCTTCTGACATACCGGGTCAGGTGCTCTTCCAATTGAGCTATCGAGGAAATTTTTTCAACATTGTGTTTTTGTTATTTGTTTCGCATCAAAAATTTGCGTTAAAATTATATAAACAAAACAAAAACATTCCACAAATACTTCAAAATCACAAGTAGCCAAATCGGTCCAGCCATTCTCGAGTTTTAGCCACTCAAACGAACAGCAATTGATTTTTATATACATAGATAAAGTTATAACGTAGTGATTACTTGCTCAGTGGATAAAGTAATATAATATAACTATAATTACTATTAATTATTTCTATATTTCGTAGATGTTGTTACCCATTTCCTTAATAGTAACTTTAAATGAAATAAGTATTTATTAAATGTTTTAGGTTAAGAGTATTGTGAATGTAGTCGCATTATGATGATGTCGCAAATCTTAACCCCCGTATTAATAAACAAAGTGTAAGTTTGGAGTAGTTACTCCGTGTTTTGTTCCCGTCATGTAAACCTCATTTCATTTTAGAGTAAAAGAGACAAAACACGGAGTAACTACTCCAAGCTTACACTTTGTTTATTAATAAGCCCCTAGTGGTTTAACAATGCGACTAAAAACATAATTGATAATATGCATGTTTTATTACGGTATTAAATTTAAAAATATATGATATTGTACGCACAAAGTAGCACGCAACTCCAAGTCAACACCCCCATTGTCGTCAAAAGTAAACATTGAATTTGTAAAGAGACCAATGCCAGCAAATAAAAAAAGGAACAGGCCCACAGAGCCACAGATAAAATAAACAGCGAACTTATCAGTTTACCGCGCGACCGCGCCCGCACAATGTCATTCTCCGCCGCTCTACGCGTCTATGGTCTATCGACATTATTCGACATGTTATTCTGTCATTTTCCGAGCCACTAACCGGACATATTGGTTTTTATTGGCGTTTGCCCATTTCTTCGTATCACAAAGGCGAGTACACAATCGTTCGTCCATTGTGCTACCGACACTATTAATAGTTTTATCGTGTATCGTTAGTGGCTTTATTTTCCTGATGCGGTTGGAATTGACCCTTTGTTGTATTTTAGGCTGTACAGATTGATGATTCCCTTTTCGGATCGATCTTTTTACCCGACTGCAAAGGAAGGGTATTGTTAATGTTAAATTTTGTTAGCTACATGACATACAAAAATCAACCGGAACACCATCTTGGTTGAAAATTTATTAACAATTCGATAGGTATTTTTAAACAATAAATATGATATTTATCGAAACATCAAAACTAAACTTTAATAAATTATCTTACTTTGTCAAATTTTGAACAGCTCTGCTAAACAGTTGATAAAATGGTGCATCAATTGTTTTTATCTTTCACCATCGATATGATGATGGAGAATTTGTCGATGAATAATGAAAATGATGTCGCACGTCGCTATTAAGTTAAAAAAAAAACCATCAAACACTCAATCACCCGGCTGCCTGCAAACACACAAAACATCATTCCGCAGCGTCGCGCGTCGCTACAAATTTAATTCAAAAAGCGCAATCTGACGAAAGCGGAACTAATAGCCCCCTTTTGCCCGTGAACTATAACATCGGTCGAAGATTAGGGGCCTTTGTTTGTCGCCCGCCTAATTCCAACAATATTGTTTTTACAGCCGAACCACAGAGTAGAATACAGAGCTTACTGGAATGATAGACAAGCAAGAGTTTCGTTTAAATCGAATAAGCTTTGCGTTTTTTACGCAACAACTGTAATAATTAGACTGTAAAAAGTAATAATTGAACAGTATTTTTAATTGAAATTCATCTTTAATTTATAGTTATCATAATGTTAATAGTAACTATACACTAAGATTAGTGTTTAATATTTTATTTAGGCGCGGTACCTAACTTTTATGGTATTCAGAATATCATAAAAGTTTATTCAATTAAATATCATAAATAAATATCATTCTTACTGAATGCGGTAATTAAGTATTGATTATGGTCGTACGTCCATTCGCAATAGGTATTTGAAACTGATTAGTTATTTATAAGTAGGCTGTGTTATTCACATCAGAATATTGTCTATGAAACATGTAATATTGGTTTCTCCTACCCAGTTTTACTTATGAAGAGAATCAGTTTACTAAACCTATAAAAGAAAAGATCAGTTGACCTAAAGCAAGGTCAGAACTCGGATGGGGGACTGTTCTGAGCCCCTCGGAGAATGTAGTAGGTAACGGGGACACTCTTAGTGCGTAATGCCATTTCCTCTAAAAAAATTTTGATGGTGTCTCGATCACACAGCTTCAGGAACCCTTTAAGTTTCTCTCCGCCACAAAATGTCCGGAGACGCTGAAAAAAAGGCCATCGGCAAACTCTCTCCAAAAAAAAAATTTTTTTTTGGAGAATCTCGTTTCAAATGGCCACAGTAACATTATTAGCAATCTAAACCGAGATTAGCAAATTCGATTCATCATGGTACAGACTACTGCATATCAACCTATCCAAAACTATTAGATTTCTTTAATAAATTGGTCCACCGTATTCCAAATACTCATAAAGTTCAAAATTGAGGTTTGACAGTTTGCCAGTGTGTATATCGAACGAGCTAGCAGCTTCTATCCGCAGCCAATAGGTATTACCTGCTGTCTGGAATGTATTAAATTTATTATTTTGCTAACAAAAGGTGTTGATGTAATCGCATGATCTAAGTCGTAATTGGATTTCTAATAGAAATCGTTGTTTGATTAGGTATAAAGGTAGATAATGAAATTATTAGAAATGCATGAGCTCATAATAATAATATGGATTAAAATTGTGAAATTGAATTTGACCAAATTTTTAGTATTTTTAGCTTGGTTTTAACGCCTCGGTGGCCGAGTGGCACAACGCTCGACCCGAAGGTCTTGGGTTCAATTCCCAGGTCAGGCAAAAACGTATTTCGGATTTTTCGATGCACGGCCAGGTTTGTGATCACCAGCCCGCATTTGGCAAGCGTGGTGATTAAGCCATTACCCATCAGCGTATTGTAGCGATGACTTGATTTGAATGATGGCCCAGCAGTGGGACAGTTATAGGCTGTTTACTCAAAGAAGATCAAAGAAGTCTCAGAGGTCCCGGATTCGATGCCTAGCAGAGGTAGATATGGTACAATGTTTGTTGGTAGCCGGCCTAAGTCCACTAAACTAGCTAGCTCAGTCAGACCTAGAGGTCCCGGGTCGGATTCCTAACGGACCCGGAGTAGGTGTGGTGCAATGTTTGTTGGTATTTAGCAGGACTTATTCCAAGTCCAGTTCGGTATTTAGCACCATCTTATCTAAGTCTAACGTCCTAAAAACAATGTTTTAATAAAATTGTTGTGTTTCGTCAGTTGAAGGTAAGAATAGCCAATTTCCCAGTGGCTAAGGATGCCGGGTGAACTGAGCTTCCATCTTCGACCTCCTCATCACTTACCATAAAGTGAGATGAAGATTCCTAGTTGTGATATAAAAGCCTAAGGGCCTGTTTCACAATGTCTAAGCCCGGTGAAGCTGAAAATGCCGCAGCGGCAATCAGCAATCTCTCTCCAAAAAAAAAAAAAATTCACAATGTCTGATTAGGAGTTACTTGGCAGATAAAGTGACAGTTCTGTATGGACTATCTGTCAAGTAAACGCTAATGGGAACTTACTTGTAGATCGTGAAACAGGCCCTAAGTATAAAGTGCCTACCTATATGTAAAAGCATAAATAGCTTAGAGCAATAGGTAAAAACTACGGCATAATTATGTTGAAAAGTAGAAAACAAGAAAGAACAAAGTAGCTTTATATTATGGGACAACGTCACGCACAGTTTAGTAGGTAGCGCGATTGTGTTAAATGAATCGAAAGCAACCACAACACCAAGACGTAACTTAGTGGCACCCAGTGCGAGTTTTCGGCACAGTAACCAGATATATCAACACTTGCTTTTGCCAAATTCTATGTTATTGGTACATGGAATTTCATTGAAATTTTACTGGATGAAACTTATCAAAGTTATCTGTATTCAATTGTTGCTTATGCCAAAAATTGGTGTCTGAATCTGACCCCTAATTTTAATGTTAAAAGTACTATGTGTCGATAACTGGTTCCTGTTGAACACAATTTAGAACAAATTCGCGTTCTAAATTTATCCGTACAAGTAGTAGTCCGCCCTCAGAATAGTAACTAAAGGTAGTCCGCTTCGCTAGTTTTTATTTGTTTACTAGCGGCCCGTCCCTGCTTCACACGGGTGGACATTTTTGTTTATAGCATTTATTTAGCATTATTTTTTTTTATTTTGATATAGCCTATGTTACTCAGCGCGAATGTAGCATTCTAATGGTGAAATATTTTTGAAAATCGATCCAGTATAGAGTGATTTGTATGAGAAAAGAAAATCATTGTTTTTACTATTTTCCTCATATTTTTTACGTTTTTTCTATCCATAAGAACCTACCTCAGACTTCATCAAACACAACAAAAAAGAAATCAGCCAGATCGGTTCAGCCGTTCTCGAGTTTTGCGATTAGCAACACATTTAGCGATTCATTTTTATTTATGTAGATGGTTTTTTAATTGTTGTACGATGTCTTTTATTTTGTATATTTTGTTTTTTTGTATGTGCATTTTTAATATATATATATATATATATTTAGGAGTATATATTTGTTATTTGTTAGTTATTTTTTTTCTTTGCATTTCATGTCTTTGTGTCTGGTATTATATGTGAGAGTCAATAAATGTTTTTTCTTTCATTCTTCTTTCTTTATTTAGTAGATCCTTGTATGGCTCTAATAAAGAAGTTAAAATGCTCAGTCTATTCTTCTTCCCGGATTGTCAGAGGGTGCGGGTTCGAAACCCGCTCATAAAACTGTTTTTAATACTATTCCAAGATGACGTTTCGTTTTGCGTCTCTGTTTACGGAGTACGCTACGCAACCCTTTTCGTTCATACTCTTCAACTCCAGCCTTAGGATGCTTGTCCACTATAGCTGAAGCTAAGAAGTGTGCTATGAAAAAATCTACCAAGAGATTTTTTTTATTATTTTTTCAAAATTGCATGTACAGACAGAGCCTACAGATTTATATGTAGTAGTATAGTAGTATTTTTAGGTATAGGTTTACGTCACTAGTCTAACGGACCTATGGGGAATTGGGGATCGAACCACAACTTTTCGCATTCAACCTTTCGCCTACTGTCGCTTCATGCATCACATATAATATATGGCGCTGCTTGAATCCCATACTAATTTTCGTTTTTATAAACGTAATCAAATGAATACCGATAATAAACTAAGCTTACACTAGGCACTCTAAAGCATATATTAATCTCCTGTCCCAGACCAGCATTCTATAATGCAAGGAAAAGAAAGCAATTCTATTGGTGGACCTTTTCTAAGGTCACCGCTTAGCGTGGCTTAGCTACCTCGCACAGCTTAGGTGGATAAGCAGCCTAACCCAGTCTACCGTAAGTCAAATAAAAATTCGCTCCTGACATAATCCAAGTCACTGTATAATTAGCATAGTAATAGCGGGCAGAGAGTGGCGTGTCGCGTGTCGCGTATCGGTACGACGATCGTGCGACCAAATCGCGCGTCCGCACGACACTGCGACAAATCACTGGAATTACTGGTTGTGCTCATTAGCAACTGTATTTCAGATAAAATGGTGACGTATGTACTTATGTTGATTGTTAACAGTTTGGGAATTTATTTTCAATATTATTTGCCTATTGAAATTAATCTTGAGTCTCCCTGTAACCACGGGCCCTGTACAATAAAATAAAACTAAAAACAAACGCGTGTAACTCCGTAAAAGTGGTTTCAAATGAAAAGTAAACAAATTAAATGTGTAGTGTTCGCGTAAACTTTAGTACACCAATACGTATTATTTTCTATCTGCCGTAGCAACTGATGTCTATCACCATGAATGATGTACTTACACGTTAGGTACAGATAGCAGCAAAAGTCGCAGAACACAGGCGCTTGTCAACTTCAAAGTAAAGCTATTATGTATTGTGTAGAAATTTTACAAAGTGGTCAGCCATTTCCTATGCTGACTAGGTATAACTATGTTTTCCGCTCCTAAGTAAGTATTCTTTGACCACGGATAGGTGTTTGAATTTTAAATTATCACCATATTTTTAACATACTTACATAAAGATATGTATTTTAGGTAGAATAAAATCCGAACTCAGTATTATAAATAAATACAATGAATTAAATCTATTTTTACGGATCTACTCGCGTTTATTTTATACATTACTTTTAATTAATGTTTATCCTGACGTTTCGAACCCTTTGCAGGGTCCGTGGACCAGGGACGTAAACGCAAAAACGTAAACGTATCGCGTAAACTTTGGAAAACAATACAATAAATACCTACAATAGCAATATTTTGAAGGTTAAATGTTCGACAATTTTTTGATTCAATACAAAACTAATCTACTATAATTTAAAATACAAAAAAATATATAATTCACATAATTATACACTATAGGCTAATAAAACACATTGAAACACTTCGAGGCTTACCAAACACTAACAGCTATCAAAAAATTAGGGTCATTAACGCGATTACAATACAAGCAGCAAACGGAACAACAGGACATTGTGCACCTCCTACAAAGGGACTTTTTCTGTCCTACACCCTACACAAATATTAGGCTGGCCGGCTGGACACACCGCCCGAAGAAAAAACCGATAACAACGCGCCCGCACCGCTACCGGTCAAAGACGCCGCGCGCGCATGGGCGTGCCGCGTCACGCACAAAACAAACTGACGCGCGACAAGGACGCCAACATCAAACCTGCACGCGACAAACGAGACAGACATACCCCGGTGCCGCCACTCGGCTAATTTAAAACTGGAAAATAATTGATGGTGCGCTCAAAACAAACAGACATGGCCGACAAAAAAGGACGGACGTATACGGCACTTTCGTAAGCGACAAAGCTAGAGCTAGACTGTTCTTAATTTAAAATGCTGAACGGTGAGTCGACTGCTTGAAAGAAGGTCGTCCAAAAAAGTTCGTTTCCAATTTATTATGGAACGATTTTTTAAATAAAAACGAAAACAAAAGAGGATGACTGCGCGGAATCGTGTGATGGTAATGAATGAGCACCACGTTTATTAGCGAATTGAGACCGTTAAAATGAAATTAACTTGCGGCGACTCCATTTGGATTCTAATTAATGGCGTAATAAATCTAGTGAAATCAAGTGGAGAATTAAATAAGCAGCGGGATAGTGAGACTGATATAGTTATATTTTACGACAACACTAATTTTGTCAGGTAACGGTTCTTGTTATGAAGCCATTAAAGCCATCAATTATTGAACTTGGTTTAATAAAAACGAAAAGTTCTTCGCATTACACATGGAGTTGATCAAAACGACTATTTTCAATTTATTTGTTATTTTTTATTCATGATCTGTTTTCTACATTTACTTAAAGTTAAAAGCTACAATATTGATAGAGTCATATTAATCTCGATTATAATCTTGGATGGCCATCGAGTAACATTACGAACTCGTTGCTGCTGCAAGTAAAAAAAAAAGATAAAGTTGACTCATTTTTTAATCTGTGTTGCAGGAGTTTTTCGAAGTTTTTTTTTACATGGGTGTGGCGCCAATATTTTGACAGGCGCTCGCTGGAGTGGAACATTAAACAGACACCGATACGTTCAAATATTAGGAAATCTTGCTAAGTGGGCGCTTAGATAAGGTGTTTAGTGGAGAGCTACCACGTGAAGCGGCTCGGGATTTGATGCATGATCTTTGTACGATTTTAAATGTATTGATATTGCGTAGGTAAGTACCATCAATCAGTTTTTAGTAATTTTATCCTTAATATCTGAGTGACTGGTTTTATAAGAAAGTTATAAATTTAATTCTTTATTGTGCCTTTACAAAATATACTATAATTAATAATAAAAACAATATAACATATCGAAATTAAACCACTTTTTCAGATCTACTCGCATTTACTTTACAATTTGTTTTTATCCTGATTTTTCAAACCCTTCACAGGGTTCGTGGTCACGGAGAGAAAAGGAGAGTTTAGAAAACAATATAATATAACATAATTTAGATGTAGCCTTTTATTTGTATAAATCTGTAAGCCTTGTTTTTTTTTTAAATAGGTTGTTAAAAGGTTGGCAGAAAAAAAGAGTACCGGACAACATGTTACCGAAAGAAGATGAGATGTTTACATTAGAATAGAACAATGAGCGAAGACCCGACCACACAGATTGCGCAAATGTTGCAACTGGGACTTGAATAAGGCGAGTTTTTGTCGCACGCCGAAAAAAAAAAGATTAACTACAAACTTTTTGGTCATCTGTTCACATTCTTAATTCTGTGTAAACAAAAACTTTTTGCTGTGTTCGACACGTTAATTGTAATTGTTTTGTTATTAAAATTTGTTTTTTTAGAATAAGATAAATTACCTAATATAAATAGAAATTACTAAATAAAAAGTCTAATAAAGTGTGAGAGACTTTTAGGATTTTGTAATTTTTTTTATAAGTTTTGGCTACGACATAGTAATTTAAACCAATTTATCTATCTTTTTGAGCATGTTGATTATATTAAGATAACACACACACATGCAGCAGGAAGATTATAATACGTTAACTATATTTTATAACAATTTTTGGTAAAAACTCATCTCGCAATATAGCTGCCTGTATACTATTTGCGAACTTTAAGTAGGTATAAGTCAAAATACACGTGATGTGAGGGTAACTTTTAGAGTCGTGGAGTTGCCGACTCGTTTTAGCGTCTGTAATTGGTAACCCGACCTCGCATAGGCGGCATGCAATTTTCCACGCTGATTCCACGTGGGCGCAATTAAAAACTTAAAATGTTTAAACTTACTTTTTTCAAACTTTTGAAAATCGAACCTGTTTTGGTTCTTTTGAATAAATACTTATTTTTATAAAGAGATGCAGAATGTTAATATTTCTTTTAAATTGTGTATAAAAAATACAAATACATTAAATCAATAAAACAAACATTACACACACTACCATGTATTTGACACACACGCATATGTATTTGACACACTGGCATATATACACTTTTCAAAAATTTCAAAAATGGACGAGGAGCGGCTGAAATCTGTCAATGCCAATCCAAACATGATCCAAACTCACATTCTATCTTTTTAATTTTTTATTGCTTAGGATACAATCCGTGCAGCCTTAATAAAATTACGGTCAAATTTCGACCACTGGGCGACCACTAGTAAATAATAAAAAGCAAATATAATCTCAAAAGTAATGGTGCTATTTATAAATCTCTAGTAAGATTTAAAAAAAGACTTCAAGGAATGTAGTGTGCGAAATCTCATACTCCTCCGTCCGCGCAATTTTCGTAAAATGGGGTACAAAGTTTTTGCTTCACGTATTAATAATATAGATTCATTACAAAAACATAAATGTTAAAAAAATTCCACGAGCAGGATTTGAACCTGCACCTTTCTGACATATCGGGTCAGGTGCTCTTCCAATTGAGCTATCGTGGTTCTAACCAGCCCGCCGAAATTATACAACACTATTTACTTTTTACTTTGAAAGCCAAAGGCACCCATTCAATGTCAACAACTACCGTCATTAACACCCGATCATAATATTTTTACAAATACTAAAGATCAGTTAAGAAGCAGGTAAGCTATTTATAAAATGTTTTGTTTAAGTTTAAATTGTCATACAACTAAATAATGGAGTCAAAACAAATTAAATTGAAGAATTTCAAGAATTAATCATACTGAACATTTGCGAAGAAAACCGTAATAATAGAAGCGGGTGGTTCGTCTGTCCTAATGAGATACAACCCGATACCTGTACACGCGTCTTGGTTTACAACGCAAGGCACGACTCCATAGCGTTTTAACGGGATAAATTTAAAAGCAGTCTGTAGCGTGTCTATGGTCTCAAGTTTGACATTTGAAGAACCATAGACAGACTTAAAACCAAAGTCTACGCAATCATAAGTTTTTACGCAGTGATAAAACTAATAATTTTAGTATTGTTTTTCTAAGGCCCAAGCCACTAACATTACTTACATTAGAATATAAATTAACATGATTATTACAGTTAGACGCGTAGAGAAAAGCGATTTAAAAAACTAGAAAAACATACTAAAAGCACCATCAGAATAGAAAAAAAAAGAACAAATGAGCCTTACAGTAGTCACAACATAAGATGTGTAACATTTGACATCTTACCTTTTGAAATCAATATTACAATAGAAAATAGAATATAGAATTAATAATGACGTATATTTTTTTCAAATCATAAAGAGAATGCAGTAAATACTCATTAGAAGACATTTGACGTACTTGTATTTTTATCAATGATCTGCACTTTATTGAGACTTATTATCAACGGCAAATAATTATAAATATAGTTTAAAAGTCTATTACACACGAAATGGTTGAAATCAATATTACAATAGAAAATAGAAATCATAAAGAGAATGCAGTAAATACTCATTAGAAGACATTTGACATATCAAAATGATGACACAATATGTCACTTAATAATAATATGTAATGTTCATAATATCGATTTAAAAAGGCGCGCGCTTGCGAGCTTCTCCGACTTCCTGTTACACACTTCCGTCCCATTTCTACGAAATCACTTCCACAAATTATATACATAGAAAGCGAGCGGATAGATGTTACACATCAAAAAAGAAGTAAGTAAGTATTAAGTAGCAAAGTGCTACCTAGCTAAAAGTAGTACCTACTACTTTTAGCCATTATAGATCTTTGTCCGAAACAAACGAAAAAATTAAGCTTTATTGTCGCGTAACTTTTAAATTAAAATCTCGTCTGACAATAGACATTGAAATGTTTTTAGTATCGCTACTGCTTTTCAATTAGATACACATCGCTCTTAGTAAAGGTTCTGTAGAATTGATACAAGTAACCTTTCGTATCGTTAACCCACATCGTTACTTACAAATTATAATTATATTATGCCAAATTAGTTTTGTTAATAATCTCCTTTTCGACATACATACGAGAAAGTGTACGATTACTTTATTATGATGTACCGTTCCAGTTGTACTTTTGTTCACTTGGCATTCGCTGTATAAAATAACCTTAAAGTTTGTATTTTTATTATATGCAACAAATAATATTTTTGACTTTACCTCTATCTTATCTGATGGTAAGTTTGTATGGTATAAGTATATAATGTGAGGTTAGTAACCAAATGGGAGAGTACTTCACCAGGAATCTATCTTATTATCTGTTGGAATTGGAACACAATAATGCTACTAGCATCGCTGTTATTGCGGCAGACTTGAAACAAGCGCACCCACCAAAAAACTAGACCTTCACAATATGTACAACTGAGAACCGAATCCTTGGCTCTGGGACCGGTGCGGTCGTCTTACGAGTAAAATACAAATTAGATTAACAAATTTCCAAGTGATTGACCACTATGTCGGCTTTTTTTCAGTAGCCTTGTAAGAGCAATGTTTCTTTTTCTAAAAGTATTTTATTAAATAAAAAAAACCACAACAATGATATGCTTCCACTTGGAAAAATTCATTGCTATGCAGATGATAGTACAGTGCACGGTGGGTATAACGGTCACCCTGCGGCTGGGCGAGTCAAGACTGAAGAGAAACGAGAAAATCTTGTCATTGAGCTTAATCGGGTATTGGACCTCATATCTAAATGGGGCTCCAATAATCTTGTTGAGTTCAATGCCAAGAAAACACAGGTATGCGCGTACACGGCAAAAAAGTCGCCATTCTACCCCTTCCTTCTCTTCAAGGCACGTCACTCGGCCTGCAGAGCAGTATTAACATGCTCGGTATGGAGATTCGCTGCGATCTGAACCAGAGGGACTACATCGAAACTGTGATAAAAACAGCCTCACGTATACTCAGTGTCCTGAACAGGGTGCGGCGATTCTTCATGCCAGATCAATTGTGCCTTTTGTACAAGACGCAGGTGCGGTCTTGCGTGGAGTATTGCTCGCACCTCTGGGACGATTCCGCAAAGTACCTTCACGATGCCTTGGACAGATTGCAGCGGCGCGCTATACGCATTATCGGCAATGCAGAGGTCACTAATACTCTCGAACCCCTGCAATTGCGTGGAGATATAGCGTCACTCAGCGTCTTCTAACGCTTATACCACGGCGAATGCTCTAAAGAACTCTTTGACATTATCCCACCTTCTCCCTTCCTCCATAGGAGTACGCGTGCTGATCTCCGGAGTCACCGCTGTACTGTCTCGAACATTCCATTGCGCACAAAGAAATTTGGTGACTCGTTTCTTTGTCGCACTTCCAAAAGATGGAATAGTCTACCAGCACATTTTTTTTTTTTTTTGGAGAGAGATTACTGATTGCCGCTGCGGCATTTTCAGCTTCACCGGGCTTTAACTACCAGCACACGTTTTCCTTCCTTCCTATGACATGGGGTCCTTTAAACGAGGCGTGAAGAAGCACCTTGTGGGCCGGCAGGGTGAGGGTGACTGATGCTGCGTTGTTTTCACGCTGCACCAGTTGTCCTTGCGTCTGGACTTCGTTTCCACTTAAAATCAGGTGGAATCATTTGCCGAGCCAGGTATAAAAAAATGTTGTTGAATTTAAATATCATTTTAAGAGGCTTTCGGTTAAAACGTAATTTTCCCTCCTTACGACCAATTATCTTGTATAAAATTACTGTCCCTTAACAAGCCGGTTCATAACTGGCCCTGATACTATAGATTAAACACAATTCGTTTTAAATTAACACTGGCCGTCTGTCGGCAGATACTAGCACTTGCATGTTTTTTTGTTTTTATTATGATGCATGCAGTATGCAGTAAGAGAAAAAATATACCATAGACTACAAAATAGGTCGAATATGTAGCATACTCGACCTCTTTTGGATGTCCTTGCTCAGGTTCAGTATGTGACTGACAGACAATTCTAAAATAGAATTTAGGCGTTATTTCAAACATGGGAAAGCCAATTTTCAATGAAATAAAAGATTTTTAGCAAAAAAAAAAACCAGGTTGGAAATACAATTGTGGCTCAAATATTTAGTAGGTAAGTGTATATTTGGATCGATTTGGATTTGGAAAAATGTTTACTTTTTTTTAAGTTAAGTTAAGGTAACCGTCCAAAAAGGTCAGACTTGTTATCCAAACAAAACTCGCCTTGAAAGTTGTCGCATAAACTCTGACTTATCTCAATGGCTGAATAATTTAATAAGTCCGTCGTGTTGCGTGGACTTACGAGCGCGCCGCACGCGACGTCTAATTACCGCCTGTTAATTATTTTTTTATTTATATCAACGAGGAGCGCGGTGGCAATCGGGCGATCATGCTAGTTAAGCAACTGTCGTATTGCCGGATTACCAGATGGGTGACCAAATTTAAAATACCTTAAGCTTGGTCTGTTGTTATTGTAAGATGGTATGGTAGTTAGTCATTATAACTTTTTGACCCAAACTTTTGGATGCTTTTAACCAAATCTTTTCTTGTGAAAAGGTTTGAGATTAATTATCACAAATAAACTGAGTATAGTTATTCATTGTTTTGTCCTTCTCCATACATAATTAGAGTGACATTAAAAAAAATACTGAGTAACTATTTTTACCCTCAGTTTATTTGTTAAACAAGCAAGATGGTTAAAGTTTGAGTTCGGTCATTCGGGTGAGTTTCTTTAGGTCGAGTTGACGAATAACTGTACACACACCTGTACATCACACTACTACAAATGTCAAATTTCCTCAATATACTTTGAACTTTATGCCTATGGCATATGGTTGAACATTTTATAAAGAAATTCGTCAGTTTTAGATAGGTTGATGTGCAGGCATCCGTCTGTACGGAAAGATGTACTTTACAAAGAATGCAATTTATTTTTTTGAAACTAGCACGAGTACAAGCTAATTATTCGCTTTGCAAAAAGCATGACTCCCATTAACGTGCTACATAAAAAGGCTTAACTACTCTGTAAAAAGTGGAACCACACACGTATGGGAAGTAGTTACCGGTAATAACGCTACACACCGCTTCGGAACTACAGTTAGGTTTATGGAAAACAGACTTTATTACGCATCACTTAGGGTGGTTCTAAACGGGTAGTGACTAAGTAATAGTGTTCTAGTACATATAGGATCGGCCTAGGGCAGCCTCATTAGAGCGAACTAACGATGTAATTGGTACAACGTACCTACGCCACTGGCTCTGCGCAGGATTGGATAATTTGCGACTTGTCTGAATGTTGAAGTGGACTAAGTGGTTTGTTTCTTGTTTTGCAATCGTTGCGCGGATGGTCGTGAGCGGTGCTGATGTCTTAAGGTAACAATGGAGTTTTCTGTAAAGATTAAGTAGTATAATATCTTTTTTTTGTTAGAAGACTTTAGTTGTTTATTTTGTTTTAGCTCTAGCACCTGTCTAGTCTTAGATACCTAGAGGAAACTTCCAATGTTTTTAATTCCACGCATTAAAAGAAAAAACTATCTATCTTTAAATGGGAAAAAATGGAATTAAACACTTTAGACTACTTGCATTTTGTTTTTATACTATTTTACACTTTGCGTTTCGAACCCTTTTCAGGATCCGGGGTCACAGGGAGACTTGTAGATTCGTAAGTGTTTCATTGCGACTTGTAGTATTTATACTACGAAAACTTTTAATAAATATACGTATAATAAAAATAAAGAATTGTTTAATTGAATGATAGAATGATGAATTTACCGACCAGTTTCATTTATGTATTTTTATTACACTACTTGAAAACGTTACTCAGTTATCTCAACTGTTAGTAAAATAACTATAAGGCCGAAAAGGAAGAGCACTTCACTAGGAAGTTAGAACTATTGTACTCAACTATTCACAAACCGGACATTTCACACAAAGTCTCGCTTCTCGCGTTTCGTTGTGACGATTGTCGCAGGCGGCAGTCGAAGCCTTAAATGCAAAGTGTCGTTGGAACAATGGCGTCTAAGTGGCCGGTGTAGTGCCTTAGTCGTTGCGAAATTCATAAACGGAGGCCTACATCGTGTTTAATAGAAATTTGGTGAGTCTGTCTATTGGTTCTGGAAACTTCATTTGTCATCGTTAGAGGCTGGGCTACAAATATTATGTTTGACATTAAGCGTCGTTGAAAAACTAACATCCCTTTTTTGAGTGTTTGCTGATTGCCTTTGCCATTTTCAGCTTCACCGGGCTCTTTGGGCGCTGCGAGAAACTTAAAGGGTTCCTCAAGCTGTGTGAAACGAAGCACCGGTTTTCTAGAGGCAACGGTATCGCGCACTAGTGCGTGTCCCCGCGACTAGACTTTTCGAGACTACTACTAGATTCCTAGATTCCTACTAGATTCTCCGAGGGGTTCGGATCGGATCGGGACTAACATCCGTAAAGCGATGTGTGCTTTTGAGTTGTTGTAAGAACCATAAGTCTACAGGCTCTGCGTTCTCAAAGTCATTGCTTATGGCATCTTTTTTTACAGAGGAAGAAGAGTGAAAGGATGGGGTTGCACAAAAGATCCCGATGGGTCGATGTGCTACTGGGAAAAGGAAACCTCAGCAGGCCCCACTTATATTAAATAAGATCTTATCTTATTAAGATATCGTAAAAAATATTTAGGTACCTTCTACCATCAAAATAGTAAGGTTTAAGTAAAATTTTACTTAAGTATATTTAAGCGTTAATAAAACGCTAAAATATATAAAAAACACTTATAGTAAGGTTTGTTAGCAAAAGCATGAGACACAATATTGGTCATTAAAATAAGAATGACTTCGAATTTTAACTATTTTAAAGATATAAGTTCGGTGTTTATTGCTATCCAGATATTTGTCGCATAAATGCGAACTTATTACTATTTTACATAATCTAACTGCACGCGGACATCTAACAAAAGAAGTGATCAACTAGACATTATGGTACCTATTCGTCTAGCCTTGGACATCTTCGCATTCTTTTGTATTATTCATTTTCAACTAACATTTTTGTAGTTGTTGTTGACGTCACGTCTATTTTCCAATACCAATTCAGAATTAGGAAGAAAAAAATTAAAAATCAGGAAACAAAAAAAAATACAAATTTGTTTATTTTTTTCAAATTAAGAACGTAATCTAATGTTGTTATGGGAGTAAAACAGAGAAGGATAGCAACATTCAATGTCCGACGTAATAATGCACGATCATTTCATCCAAGCTTTTTTCCACACGTGAAAACATTCTAACCGGCCACTTAACAAATTGAGATGTTATTATGCTAACTAGCAATTATGCGTTAAAACTAGTATAACCCAGATAAAATCTGTCGATCGAACCACTCAACATCACACACCGTTTAGCGACCTCCTCAATTCAGTCGCGTTATGTAATTTCTTCCGGCGTTGTAGATAACTACGAAATTACCGTTTTTAAAGCAGCTCCATAACACGGCATGTAGTACAGGCAACGTCAAATTGATCGGCGCTAATGTCTTTTAAATATGCCGCGGCGTTAGATCCGTAAGCGGCGCGCTTTGATCTCACCACTGCGCGCCATTGTTCTGGCGGTGTCATTTTTGATACACAGTCGTTCATTAACCAAATTGCGGTTCTATTAGCTGCGATTAAGTATCACGTGATTTGTTTTAGAGGAATATGGGAAAACATTTGTATGGTTATGTCTCAGCGAGTTATGAACGTGCTTTTAGTACTAAATGTTAGTATCAACGTCAGTGTCTTGGAGGTGACTGACCGGCAGGAGTTACCGAAAAAGCAACCAGTACTTAATTGTACAATTGCAACGCGACGCGACTGCTGTAGTTGCAGTTGATAAATTGGTAGGTACTACGGACACTAATCGTTCAATGATCTCTCCCTTAGTGCATTTGCGATTATGATGAACTGTACAAATCCTTAAACCAATATCGTAAAAAGTATTAGTTCCATTATACCGAGATAGTTAATTAGTAATTGGCGATTACAAGTTGGAACTCAAATAAATGTATTTAATTTTAATAAGTCTTGTATAGTATACTAGCAAAATACTTATTTGCTCAAAAGAAAGCACCTGTTCTCAAATTGGATATTTACGTTTTAGATTTAGTTTTTAACTCAAACATTTACCTGTTTCGGGATATAACCCGCGACTGAAAGATTCGCGATCACGCTTGCCAATCACTAGACCAACACGACGGGCATAAACAATTTCTTTACAAGTGCAAAACCGACAACAATCTTAAATAAATGTCTTATTATTTTTAAATGTACAAGAATTTCTCTTTTTATTTTCGCAACAGTTTATAAGGTAGCTGGTAGCGTCCATAAAACAGTCATATTAATATAGAACTTAATGAGTTCGGAGCCTTTGCTTCCAAATACAGTAAATCCTTAAGAAAGAATAAAATCGTCCAAAGGAGTTTTAACTTTAATCCTGAAGTCATAAAGACTGACAGGCTTAAAAAAGTTTTCCACTAAACAGGTCTCATATGAATGCTAATTCAATTAAATATATTATGCAAAATCTTATTTGTAGCGTTGGAGATTGAACGGATGTATTAATATAACAATTAATTTATTGGCTGTATATCAGAAATGTATCATAAAAGTTTCAAATGATGGATTAGCTATTGCGCAAGTTATAGTATATTTGGTATATAAATTATAATTAGTTTCTTCCATAGATAGTTAGACACAATTAAGATGATTGCCGAGCAAATTGGCAAGGCTTTCGATATTTAAATCGTAGGTAGTGTTTATTACCCATTTGCGATTAATTTTAAATATTATTATAAGGAAGTGTTGATAGAGAAACTTAACGATAACTACGATATAAACCTTAATGGGTTTCCACCATTACATGCACCTAAATAACCATATAGTTTAATTTCATACCTTTATGCTTTCATCGACTACGAAGGGGTACTTTATTACAACGATGTATTAAGTAAGATATGTTCGGAACGTTTCACATTAAAAACATCATTTATTAGAAACAACAATAAGCGTTTAGCGTTTATTTCTCTAGTTCTTCTTTTTAATAAACATCTCTTCTAACGAGTTTTTATTGTAAAAATCCATAGACTAAACACCAGAAACAAACGTATAAATACTTCTTTAGTTTTTCTTTATAATTAACATCTGTTCTAAAAAGTTTTTAGTGTAAAAATCCATAGACAATGTATTACACTGTCTCTCCGTGTTCCGATACTCGGAGTCATAACCGGCACAGTCATATTCTGTGACGGTAAAATCGAAAGTGGGAGCCGGCCCGTCTCGGCATCGCTTAATCGCTCTTTAATAGAGGCGGCGAGCCTTCAAAGGAGGGACTCCACTGCTGTGTCGGAATGTCCGGATATGAATGGCTATGAGTACTGTTTCATTCAAATACTCCTTTTTGGAAGACAAAAAGTGTGAGAGGTTTGATTTAATTGACGGTCTCTGCGGAGATTTAAATTTATTGTTTTGGATTCGTAATAATAAATATTGAAGTGTTTAAGATTTGCATTGTATGATGTTTTTTTGGTTAGAATACGGGCGCATAGAATTTTATTTGAAATTTTAAATCACAATATTATGTCAGTACTTTTTAAATGTTAAACTGTATCTTAAATTGTTTTGCAACTAATTTAGAGACGTTCATGTCTTCATCTATGTTGGTTAAAGTAATGCCAAATAATTGTCAATAATTATGGAAACAGTCTAATAATTGAGTCAATGTTCTGAATAAGAACGGTGTTTTATTCCAAGTTTTTAATTTAATTTGAAAAGCCTTAACAGATCGACTTGAAATTGAAATAATTTTATATAGGTACGTAACAAGTACCTAAATAAGTTCCAACCGAACAAATTCCTTTTAAAAATAAAAGAAAAACATGACTGTACTTAATTTACTGTACTTTTTGTTCTTGGAAAAGTGCGTGTTCCACTCTGATAATTCAAGGGACTTAATGCAAGAGTCATCGGTTGCTTAACCAGTAATCACTGTGAAATAAATAAAAAGCATTGATTATACACTAGGTGCTCCTTTACGCACTAGACAACTATATAGGATACCATTTATCTACTGCGAAATCATTGCAAAGCAATTGTTTGCAAAAGGTACGAGTATATTAATTGATCAGAAGCTATTTTAACAAACAAAAAGATTTCAATACCTGTCAATAACCTTTTAAAAAATACTTCTTTCATTCTAGATTTTTTTTCCTTTAGTTGATGGCTTCGTGCGATTAGCACATTTAGCCAGTGTCAAAGTAATTTTTTTTACAAGTAATACATAAATAAACTTTGTTTTCTTCGATGATACCTCGAACCTATTTCTTCATAGATGATTAAGTTCTTTTTAAAAAACTGAAAAAAAAACCAATATTCCCCTGAATAAATCTAGAATGGGACTTCTTGGCGGGAAAGTGAAGAGTCATGTCTGCGGTTTTGTTTTATTTTCTAAAATTTGTGTTATGTCGAATATTAATGTGAAATAATGGTGGATTATTAACCGTTAAGTGTTCGTGAGTGTGCATGAGTGTTGGCAAATGAAACAAAACAGTGCAATGTTACTTTTCAAATTCTTACAAGAAGTCTGCGTGAGGACTTAGTAAAGCCCCACATCTTTACTGAGATACTCGAGGGGTTGGGGGGTAATATCATTTCTCACTTCCCATTTCTATTATCATTCATCATTATCAATATTGTTTATTGCAACGAAATTAAGAAACTAATGACATGGCAGCATGGTCTATGACCTTAGCCGGTTCCTTAAGGAACGAACTAAACTTAAAAAAAAAGTTACTAAAGCAAAGTAGTTTACTTTACAAAGCTACTCGCTCACGCATTTACCAGTTGTCACCGCACATTGCATTGGTGACGTTACTGTTGCTTGAGCTACCAAGCAATGGTATCATTAGTAGCAAAAGCCGCGAGACGATCAAAGACGTAGATGCATTACAACTCTTCAGACGCGACCGCCAGCAGCTTATGTGCGAAACCAATACACAATCGAGCGCGTCTAGCTGCTAGCTAGCTGGTATTAGCGGTTCTACAAGCATTGACACGTTAAATTGCCGGATGGCGATATTATTTTTAAAAACAAATGGCCTCTGAGACACCCCACTTCCATATCATACATGATTACCAAAAAATTTACTATTTTATTAAAAAAATCAACATCGGTCCCAGTCTTATCTATTTCTTTCAGGTGTATATTTATAATTATGTTGTTTTCATTAGGTATATAAATTAGTTATTCAAAATCAGTACACAAAAAAAAAAATTTAAAGAATACAAAGATATTGTATGAAAAAAATCAGTAGGAATACTCATATATAACCCATTAATATCTATAAAACTGGCATCACGATACGTTGCCACCAATACGTAGTGACTACAATACAATACAATGATTAAAAAATACACTTGAAAAGCGTCAGCAAGTCGCAAGTAAGTCAATAATTAACAAGATATCGATTCCTTATACTAGCGGGGTACCGTCAAACCCCTCTTAGCGTCCAAGTGTTAAAAAAAGGAATAATCATAGATCAAGGGTCTGACTGTGTCATTACACAAGCTAATGGTATAATTTTTGTGTCGACAGCAATGTAAAAAAGCGCCATAGATGCGCCACAAATACCACAAGTAGTTGAGTCTAGAGACCAGTTGTTCGTCACGCGAGCGCTTGAATGAAAAAGGTTGTGATGAACATAACGATCGCCTCCTTGGTGTTGTAGCAATGTAGCATAGACAACAAAGTAACCGGTAAGTGATGCCAGATTGGGGGGAATCCCCCCAAAATTGGGGTATATAATAGTTATGGGAGGACAATTGGAGGGAAAATATTTTTGGGCGGATATTTGGAGAGAAAAAAATGGGTTTGGAAGTAATTGGAGAATTTTTATGATTAAAACTATAATCTGAGAAAATTCAGTCGGTAATAGAACTCACGTACACGTTAGCAAATTGGCATTAGGAATTTTGTCGTTGCCTTTTTCTAACGCAGTTGTGGAAAGAGCCTTTTACCAAGTAGGTAGCTATTATTAAAGACAAACTTCGAAACAGATTGGCCATCCACACTGCCGAATCCATCTTAGAGAATAATATATACGTCGCTGGAAGGATGTATTCATTTTAAACCAAGTTTAAAGATGCTAAAGAGATTTAACTCAGAAAAAATGTTTAGAACTTCAGACGAGTGAAGAGGCTGATCCAGTAATGGAAGCTATTTCTGAAATAGTATAAAATTGTATTTTATTAATAAAAAAATATTTTGCCATTTGTGGGTTTTTTTTCAAAACCTGAATTTTAGGGGGATATCGGGATAGGTTTGGGGAGACCGCGAGTCGGTTGTCTGGCAACACCATATTCTCGCGCCGTGCCGGGGAACATTATGGTATGCCGTTTTCTAAAGTTAACGCGAACATTACCACATATTATAGAAATAAAACACTTCATACTCACATTCTTTTTACATATTTTATTTCAAACATTATGGTCAGGTGGAGACTTCTGTCCTTCTCTCTTCTCTTTCTGTAACCACGGACCAAAGGGATCAAAACGTCAGGATAAAATAATATGTAACATAAACACGAGTAGATCCGTATAAAGTTTAAACTTACAACATCGTTATACAATATAACGGCGGCGGCGTCAAAATTTAACGTTTGATTGTAATGGTAAAGGCAACACTGTCGCAAATAATTGTAAAAATAAATGCTGAATACAATAACACAAATGTTGAAAAAATTTCCACGAGCAGGATTTGAACCTGCACCCTTCTGACATACCGGCTCAGGTGCTCTTCCAATTGAGCTATCGTGGTTCTAACCAGCCCGCCGAAATTATTCAACACTATTTACTTTTTTACTTTGAAAGCCAATGGCGCCAATTCAATGTCAACAACTACCGTCATTAAAATCTGATCATAATATTTTTACAAATACTAAATCAGTTAAAAAGTAGGCAAGCTATTTATAAAATGTTTTTGTTTTGTTTATATAATAAATATAATAATAAATGCTGAATAGTTGTTCGTACAGCAACCGCTTGTCATTCAATTACATTTTAATAACGCTGTATAAATGTTGTACAGACTTCTGCACATCAACCTATCCAAAGCTGTAAAATTTCTTCAATAAATGTTCAACCATATTGCATACACGTAAAGTTTAAAGTGTATTGAACAAATTTGACAGTTTGCGGTAGTCTAATGTACTAACGCGTCATTACATTTGCAGTGTGAAATTGGACTTAATTGTTATTTTCAATTTGAAACGTGGTTAATGTCTAAGACGCATTTAAAACTAATGAAGTTATTACTCTCCTCATAATAAAACATGAACAGGTGAAAGGCATAGAAAGTGTATATTACGCTAGATAATTATTTGTTAGTTACTGAGTGACAGTTATATCTTACTTGTATATTGTCCATTGTTCATTCAATTTGCACGGAGGTCGGCAACCTCTTTTGCCATTTGATTGAAACTCATTTTTAACCATAACTAGTATCCTCTTGCGGTTTTGTCCGTGTGAAATTTGGTCTAACGAAAAGTGCAATCTCCCGAGGGAATAATACATTTTTATGACACAAAATGTATTTTATCTGCTAATCCATGAAACATTTAAAAAGGTGTACCAAATTTAATACGAAACCGTATGGTCATTAAAGCGTAATTTAAGATCGAACCTACTTTCGCGTATAAATGTGTAAGATATTTTTTAGTTAAGTAATTTCGAAGTTCGAAGTTGAATGTTACTATTGCACAGTCATTTTTCACTCAAAAAATGATTGGGACAACACAAGTAGTAAAAAATAAACAACGATTCATTTTTCTCTATGGAAACTGTAAACATCATTCAATTTTGTAAAAAGAACGATTTGCCTCAGGTGAAACTCTTAGTTTTCTATTCAATTATAGCGTTGCGAATGCAAAATATCAATTTGAAATTGTAAATATCTTTTTTAAATCTCATCTAGTAGGCTGTAGGTACTCTTTTTAATTTCCCAGCTTACCGGCTAACTCCCGCTGCTTGTCATATCTGTGGTACGTGAGCGCGGCGAACCTTTGATACCGGCCGTTTTTTTCTCATACCATTTACACTTTTTTTCTTTAATTCATTTTTGTTATTGGTTACAATATTATCTGGCGGCTACCGGGCGATGCAAAGGCCTGTTATAATTTAGTTTTATTTATGCAAAATAAAAGTGATATCGTCGTAAAGATTTATTATGGTGGACGGCGGGGGCCGCTTTTGTGAGCCAAGAATCGTGCTGCAAATGTTTTACTGGATTTTAATCTGTTCGAACCGGCTTTGATTTTTGATATTTTTCTTCGTCTCATTAGTGGTATTGGCACCTGGGATTATGTGGTACTTGTGGTATGAAATGTTTAGTTTTTCTTTTCTCTATCATATTTTGGTCTCATAAGGGTTTATATCTATAACTTTGTCCATAACTTGAAAGCAATAAATTACTTAATATTTATTTATTTTAGTAAGTAACGCGTTGATGTCTTTTTAATTAATGGGTAATAGTTTTTGCGTGTTTCCATAGAAGTCGTTACATTTGGCCATAAACAGTTTGAAGGAATACTGTTTTAAGCCTAAATCTCTATCTTTTATATTATAAGCAACGCTTTACAAAAACTAACTTAACTAACAATATTTTTCATAACCATATTATAACTTTACGGAAAGCAAACTGAGTTACCGAAAAAAAACCCCTTATTCTCCTAATAATAGAAGCATTTCGGAACTAATTCCCACACACGTTACTCATTCGCTGTGGTGGCAAATAAAATGAGGAAAAAAAAAACGAGCCACAAAAAGGCCCACAACGAAGAGGCCCATTCATAAGAGCCGACGGAATTAACGCCAGAGGTCAACATTGTGTTCGGTTATTAAATCACCGGACTTTTATTCGTGTGATTGGGAATAGATGAAATTATAACATAATTAAATAACACTTAACTAATAGTTGATTAGTAGAAATAATGTTTTGGCCTAACACCAGTCTACATTTAAAATAATGTTTTGAACTTGTTATCCATTTCAATGTTTTCACTATATTTTTTATGATAAAAGTTTCTCTTTTATTTTCCCAATTTTCCAGGTTTCCTTGATAATAGAAGGGACTTAGACAAATCCTTAAGAAACTTAAACAAGGTCAGTCTACATTAAAATCTATATAAATATGACTTGTAATCAATTTCAATGTTCCTTTTTAATTATTTTTTTGATGAAATACGGACTAGAGTTTTGTCTTTTTGTACCAAATTTTCTTGGACTCCCTTTCGTTTTCAGGAAGAAACAACATATTTACTTACGTATTAAGTGCATAGAAAATTTCCTAATAAACTTAAACACAGACTTTTGTTTGCAAACAAAGTACATGTCCTTATGAATTTAGGCCCATACATATTACATGTTTGTTTCAATCTTTGTGGGTCGGGTGGCTCGAGCCCTAGCAGTGAGGACATATAACAAACCAGTGATGGTATCCACTATACACATAAAGTGAACTATATAGTAAACATACAGCGAGATACATGCGTTCCAATCAGCTGTTCTTATATTTTGTCATCGCGTAGCTTTCAAAGCGTGAATAATGGTTGCGCGCGCGCCCGGCATCCGAGAGGGCGGTGCGAGCGAGAGGCACCGTGCGAGCGGGACCGCCCGCCGCGGCTGCTCAAAGCGGGCGGTGGACGCCAAAGGCGGCGGCTGCCCGCTAATTGGAGACTGCGGCGACTTCAAACGCGCCGACGACCAACGTTTATATTAGGCAGGTACGAAGGTGCTTTGAGCCACACTTGGTACACGCGACTCTAACGCACAAGCAAATAGGGTCAACATTCGCGCGTTTTTATTTACAAACCTGCTTAAGAAACTTTTATGTTTAAGCTCAATCGTGATTAACTTTAAAGTCTACCAACGATTGGTGCGCCTTACCGGCATTGATTTAAAGTTCGCTTTTGCGATATTTCCGTTTTGTAAGGTGTAGTGAGGTGCATTGCGTACTGAGATTGATTAATTTCGCTGTGAGATCCGCGCTGGGCAATTAGTAAGCCTTTGTTGGGATCACTCGATGTGGTCGCGATAGTTTGCCCGGAATGCGGAGTAACTCAGTGGCGTTGCAGAGGTATTCCTTTCGACAATTATTAGACCATAAAAATATAAAAAGAAATTCAAGTAGTAGAGCCATGCACGTGCATGCTATGTATGTAGCTTATTTATTTTCTATTTTTATTTTATTTTCTTAGGTGAATCAACAGTAGCAAAACAAGAGTAGCTATGCTGTTATACATTAGAAAACCGATGAGAGATTCACATCAGTAGACAAAGTAGGTATGAGGTGTTTAAGTAAAGTTAAAAATATAAAATTAAACCTATCTGCTGATTTCAATTTTCCTATGGCTTAGTGTTAGTAACTATATATAAGCCTTTAAGTGAAGGAATCGGCAGAATGACCAACATGTTTGAAATATACTCCAGTCCACCTCAACTTTGATAAGTTGAGCATTCGCTCCATTTCTAGTTTAAGTATAATGCAATGCTTACAAAAGTTATTAGCACATTTTGCAGCCTCTCAGATGTACCTTTTTACGTTATTAAATTGACGTGTTAACATATTACATTCTATAAACATTCGATGCCGATCCAATCTGAACCCCTCGGAGAACCTAGTAGGAAACAGGGGCACGCTTGCATAATGCCATTCTCGCTAGAAACTCTCTGACGGTGTTTGCATCACACGGCTTCAGAACCCTTTAAGTTTCTCTCCGCCCCCAAAAAAGTCCGGTAACGCTGGAGTGGCAAACTCTCTCCAAAAAATAAACAGTGTTTCTTTTGTTTATTTTTATTCCACAATGGGAACGCGCTTGGTTTCATAGTAGCCAGCGTCTGCCAGGTTTCTTGTCATCATATACCTGTTGGTGGTAGATTTAAAACAATCGCTACTACTAACCAAACCGAGTCACTCAACGGTTTTTAATATATACAGTCAGCAAGATGACAGACAATTTCTACAAAACTTTCCAATGTCATTCGATCCTCATCGTAAGTATCTACAGAACTAAATGCGTTTACTCTATCAGAAATCGCAAAAATAATACTGTACCGAGCGACGTAACCAACAACTTAACTTGCCTTTAAAACATAGTGCTCAATATACTTCAATTCGGTTTGCTGTTACAAATGGCGCTAGGAACTACACCACATACGGAACTACAAAAAAAAACCACCATTTTATTACCATCCACAAAGGAATCACTTACTCCATCGCCGTCAAGCCCGTTAATCTCAACATCAATGGCAACCAAGTCAAACGTCCCAATTCCCGTGTAACTTTGTTCTAACGCTCAAAGAGTTCCTGTATTGTTCTCTTTACCCCCATTTAGTACCATCATCCGTGAAGTGTTGACACTAAGCCCGATTTCCTACCAATTCGATCCGGCTTCTCTCATGTTCAATACCAACTTAACATTAGCACTTGACAAACCTTTAAAGTTCATGTAATAAGGTCGAAATTCTATTAACTTGTGTGCAAAAGGAAAATGGGTTTGAGGGCCTTTCGGAACGTTTGATAAGATCTGAGGATTTGAGTGAGACTCGTGATTGGATTAAGTGTCAATAGTGGACAACATTAAGTGTAATAAGTCGAGTTATTTTAGTCCGTCCAGTGGAAGATGTAAGTTGGAGTTGACATGTTTTTTAACGGTGCTTTATCTAATAATACATACATATATTAGATTTTATGCCTAAGTATTTCTATATTATACCACAGAATAACTAATAGTACTACCGTTATACTAATCTATCTGACGCTGGTTTCAATTACTATCTCTACATAATATAATATATTATCGATAACATCCCCTAGGGGTAAGAAAACAATCAAGTGATGGCTTAGATCAAGCATGCGCTACTATGTGGTCCAATCCAATTCTATCCAATAAAAAAAACATCATTATTAGAGTGTATTTGGGTTTATCTCAAGCCTTCCCACTTGAGCACTACGAGGAGCACATGATGATATCAGGCTGAAACCGGTAGGATTCAGCCGACTCTTTCATAGGAGACATAATCAATCCTTGGTTCAGTAGCATAGACTATAGAACCAAAAGGCTTACAGACTTTATGGTTTCTCAAATTTTTTTTTATCAGTTTTAAGCATAGAATCATACCAAAGTTTCAAAACGTTTTTATTTAAATATAAAAACTTCTATTATACCACTACAAAGGCGTGGTAACGCTGTCTTCCATCCTCAACATCCATAAAGTCGCTGAGAAAGTTACAAATAAGAATATAAAAGTTCTCACCAGTACATCCAGAGGGCTGGCCAACAGATGTTTAGCGGCAAAGCGCCTCTAATTCATAATGAGGGGTTGCATATCGAAATACGAACAAAAGTAACAGAGGATCGCCACAGATAAAATCAGACCGCGGGCTGTGATGAAATGGCTTAATCTTAGCGGTGGGGTGACCATAGGCAGTAATGAGCTAGGACTATGTATACCACCCGAAAATTCGCGTTCATCTATATTATAAGTTTCACGTTTTTTTTTTTAGTAAACTACGCTTTGTTCTGTTTTGTCATAAGTCCCTAACCTAACCTACAACTATCTTACAAGTTAATCGTCATAAGAACAATGTTAGAAACATTGTTAGTGTCTAACGACCACTAGAGGTAAAATTGTCAAAATGTTTTTGTGTTGTTTATATAAATTTAACGCAAATTTTGTTGCGAAACAAATTACAAAAACACAAATGTTGAAAAAATTTCTACGAACAGGATTTGAACTGGCACCCTTCTGACATACCGGGTCAGGTGCTCTCCTAATTGAGCTATCGTGGTTCTAACCAGCCCGCCGAAATTATTCAACACTATTTACTTTTTTACTTTGAAAGCCAAAAGGCGCCCATTCAATGTCAACAACTACCGTCATTAACATCCGATTATAATATTTTTACAAATACTAAAGATCAGTTAAGAAGTAGGCAAGCTATTTTTAAAATGTTTAAAAAATTTTAAACATTTGTGTGTGGGCTGGTTAGAACCACGATAGCTCAATTGGGGGAGCACCTGACCCGGTATGTCAGAAGGGTGCCGGTTCAAATCCTGCTCGTGGAAATTTTTTCAACATTTGTGTTTTTGTAATTTGATAAAATAGTCCTTTGGGTTTGCGTTAAAAAAAAGGAGACCAAGTAATGTCACATGTAGAATAATTATATAGAAAAGTTGAAACATTGAGTCCAATTGAAATGGTAAAACTAAATATTTTTTAATGTAACACAAATTGTACTGTTTGGACGTCTTCGAAAAAAAAATCCTCAAAAGTCACAATTCATGGTCGTAGCGAGCCTATGCGAAACACTATCGGATCAGACTTGGAATCTCCCATCACGCATTGCAAGATACTAATTGATTAGCGAGCTTCGGCGTTACTTATCGATCGATTATGTTAATCTATATAGTATTTCGGCACTACTGTTATTGCTATGGGTTTTTTATAATGTCTTCAACTTTCCCGGCCAATTTTGAGTGATGCTCCACATCTATCTTTACTATTATGTCTTAATTTCGGAAACTTTTGTGTTCTTCTTAAATATGGGTATAATTTTTTTTTTTATATTTTAATAAATTAAAATTCGAAAACAGTTAAAAAACTTTTACGGGTATGACTTGACTTTTTCACGAGCAGGGTGCAAAATTAAAATCTCAACGCGTTTCGCTGTTTTTTTTCCGCAAATTTGTACACTCTTTTCTATTTATTGCTTTTTTTAACTTTTTTTTAAAGGTGACAAATGTTTCTAAACTCTTTGGTTCTAGTCTATGCTACTGAACCAGGGAGTTAACACGTCTCCCATTGAAGAACCGGCTGAAACCGGTTGCGGGCGCAGCGCCTGCGCAGCTCGCCGGTGGTCGAACGGAACGGAACTAATTGGAGGCATTAAACTTATTACATGTATTATTACTTATAACACGTATTCAGTTTTGTCTGGCTCATTATTGAAGGTATTAGAGTTAAGAAGTTCATCGAGGTGGAGCGAAACACCGGTTTCTCCTAACTTGTAAAGAGATCTGACGTGTAGGATAGATAATAGAAAAAAAAGGAAAAGGAGATAAATCACGAGCGGGATTCGAACCCGCACCCCACGACATACCGGATCAGGGGCACTACCTTTATGCTACCATGATTCTGTCCAACCCGGCGAAATAGAAGGAATAGGACGTGGAAATTTTTTCTACAGTTTCTTTTAAATTGTAATTTGTTTGCAACAAAATTCCATAATCATATATTAACATACAATATAAAATATGTAACTATGTAAATAAAGGATAAAGACGACGAGGTAGGCCGAGGCGAAAATGGCAAGATCACCTTGGAACTTATACGATGTTGCAAGGGACCGAAAGATGTAGGGTACACATAGAATGTGACTTATGGTGAGGAAGAGCCCTGTGAAGATTCAGTCTTTTTAGGCTCATTTAGAAGACCCACTTCCATTTTTAGGGTTCCGTAGTCAACAAGGAACCCTTTTAGTTCATGCCATGTCCGTCTGTCTGTCTGTCTGACCCCAGTCTAGCTCATAGACTCTTAGTACTAGAAAGCTGTAATTTGGCATGGATATACATATTAATCACGCCGACAAAGTGGTAAAGCAAAATTAAGAAAAATATTTTTTTTAGGTTACCTCCCCTACACGTGATGTGGGGATATAATTTTTTTCTTGTTTACCTCTAAGTGTGGGGTGTCGTTGGATAGAAATTTCAAAAATATAGCGGGTTTGCAGAAACAGTTTTTTGATTGAGGCATCCGTTTGTGAGCTATTAAGCTTTAAAGTGCAAAATTTTGTTAGAGTCAAGTGTCCCCCCCCCCTGCCAGCCAAATGGTTGTTTTTAGATACGTGAAAAAATTCACGGTAGTTATATATATAACTACGAACGACGAAGTTAAAAGGAAAACTATCACAGCTAAGTAGGCTTTACAAGTTTACGAGTAACAGTCGAAATACTTATAAAATGTACTTGGCGCAGTACAAATTCCTCATTGGGAGCTACTTAAATAACGTTGTCAGGTGTGTGAAACCGGTAGTATCTACATTTAAGTATATGAGCCATCGTTAAATAATAGTTCATAAAAGCCCTCTTCTTAGAGTCCGCATTATTGAGATGGGCTACGGAACCCTACACTGCGCGTGGCCCAACACGCACTTGGCCGGTTTTTTTCAGAACTAAACTTTAAAATTAAGACTGGAGAGTTTTCTAATAATAATAAGTCGTGAAACTAAAAGGCTAAACGAGTGGAATAGAGGAGTTATTTTTAAATTTTAATTAATTAATTTAATTAATTCAATTTATTTTATTTTATTTTTATTTATTTTTTAAATTTATTTTTTAAAAGAACTGATTTCAGTAATTGTTAAAAAACATTTGTTTTTTTTACAATAATAATAATTACGTAAATTAAAGTTATAGGGTCTGCCGACGTGGCAATTTCCTCCGAACGGTGATCCCCGTTGTTTTGTTTTTCGCAACCCTACTACCTTAGTTATAACTATAACCTATGCCTAGCAACTGTAATGGATCAAGATCATGTCCTAGGTATATGAAAGCATGAATGAAATTAATCTTTATTCAAGTAAACTAATAAGAAAAGCGCTTTAGAATCGACTTAAAATATTTTGCCTACCACCCATTCAAGGCTGTCTGTGCCTCATTTCATCTGTGCAGTATAATTTAAAAAAAACACGTACAAATGTGCCCCCCTCTACAAATCGAATACGGGACTTCTGAGGCTGGTATAGTCACTAGACTAGACTAGAATAGACCACAGACACGGATAAAAGTTACCCACCAACAAAAAAACCCCCTCTTTTTTGTTTCGTGCAACCCCGCCGTCTTCAGTACAACTGCCTAGCAACACTCGACCTATACTTGGTAAGTATATTTCGAAAACACGTACAATTGGTAACAAAACGAGTGGCTTAATGAATCCCGGTCTATTAACAGCCTCGATTAGTCAACGCTGTATTAGAACAACAATGGGTATTTACAGCTGGTGGCTGGTCGAGCAAATAGGCTATTTGTGCCTTTGTGCCATTGTTAGGGTGCTGATGAGGAATGTGAACGGTGCCGGCCATTTGTAAGCCACTATTTTCACTTTAATAAAGATTATTATTAATGTTTTGTCAACATGTTGATGATTGAACCGTTAAGAATATACGTTTATCCTAATTCAAGTGGTGAGATTTTGAACTGGTGTCATTAATTCTTGATATCAATGGTTTGCAGAGATACATTGATAACAACTTTTGACGTTTAAAATTGACTTAAACATATTTTTTACAGCATCACCGGACTCTTTTAAAGTGTGATCGAAACACTGTCAGAGATTTCCTAGAGCAAATGGCATCACGTAAGCGCGTTCTCTGAGGGGCTCGGATTGGGTCGGGACTTTTAGTGTAAGCCCACGGCACGGCATAATCTCGGAGCGACTCACACCAGATACTGCTAGGACTGTGGCAAGGACGCTAGAAGACGCTTAAAAATGTAGAGCTACTAAATATAAATGTTTATTCTTAACCCCTTTAGTCTATAATAACCCCGTTGTATGTATAAAGCGCAGCACCTACTGTGTGACTGCGACTCTCTGGCTAGGAAAAGAATGGGACTCCTGGTGTCAGCCTATCCGAAACCGGAGAACTTCAGGCTCTACGCTCTTAAAGAAGTTGCCAAACTTGTGGCATCTATCTTTACAGAGGAAGAAGAGTGAAAGGATGGGGTTGCACAAAAGATCCCGATGGGTCAAAGTGTTACTGCGAGGAGGAAACCTCAGCAGGCCCCACTATAAGATGTATAGAGTGTTAATTACGGTGGCACCGGTGTTCAACACCAGTTATCGTCGCCAAAAAATAACTTAGAATTTTAATTGAGATTTTACAGAATGCCAGCTAGGAAGCGGGGCGTCTGTATTCAATTGGGTAGTTGACTGGTTAGTCAATTGAGAAACTTTTTAGCGACTGTCAAAACGATTTTCTAAAATAGAAAATGTATGGGAATGGCAAACTATGACGTCACCATTTTGCTTCCTCCATTCAGTGTTTATTAATAACTTTTTTTAGGTTACAGAAATTCATACTTAGATCAAATATTAACCCTAGTTACTCGCACGAAGGAAATTATACAATTACTCGCACGGGGTCCCCACTGACCCCAATTTATTTTGAAGATTACTATACTAATTAACTAATGAGGGATGGAGTGCTCATTGCACGCGAATTTAGTGCATTTCATGCATTTTTGTTTTGGCACATTTCAGTCAATGATTCTAGGGCAAATTTGCATCGACCTCTCTTGGCTGATGATGGGGACGATCAAAGTTTTTTTTGTTTGATCCCATGCGAGTAGTTAAAGGTTAAATAGGTCAATGTTTTACAGAACAGTTAAGTGATTTCATTTATACGTTTATTATTCTGGAATATATTATTATTGTTGTCGACATCCCTGTTGCTAAACACTAAAACCAGTTGCTGACCCCCATTTTCAATGATAAAAGGAAAATAATGTCGATTACTGGTTCCTGACGAATATTGGTGCCACCACTCTACCTCGTATGTAATCAGGCAGCGCTCGTTCAATACTCTAAACAGTCATTTTCATTAATAAATAATTGCTTGCACTAAGCATTCTGACCAGCAAAAGACTTATTGGGCTTGAGACTAAATTACCCAACTGTCGTCGCAACGGGTGTGAGTTAGCTACATAACGATATATATTCACTATACATACCACGCTAGAAGGCTTCGACGGCCATTTTCTTTTTGTCTGACCATATGGAGTACGTGAAGCAAGGTCGAACATAGCATTGTGCGACAGTATTATACATATTATAAGCCATTTTTTTCTACATAAGTATTGTAGGTAATAGCTATACCTACTACACCTACAGTAAAATGTAGAGATTAAGTGTGTGGTTTACATATTTATAATTGTTATACTTATCAAAGCCACACGTGTAGGTTTATGCAATGTTATTAAAAACAAAATATATAAATATATCTACGCCTTGTTAACAACATAGTTTATTTATATTTTTTATTCAATACAAATATTTTAAACGGGAAAATGTCCGGCTGCATTAGCAGTCGTTAACAACCACCGCACCGCACTGGGCCCGCGTGGTGGTTTATGGCCCGTTCTCCCTATCCATCCATAGGGAAGGCTCGTGCCCAGCAGTGGGGACATAAAATGAGCTGATGATGATGATGATGAAACGAATATACAACCCTTTTTTAACGCAGCAAACATTTTTTGGTCAAGTAAGGTAAATATATTTTAATGATGAAGCAGTTTTATAGTTTTTAAAGATTATGTGTGACTTTCCCAATTTATTTATATTCACCAACAGATAAAGCTCTGTATTGTATTTATGTTTAATGTTTCTATTTTATTATAGTCACTCATTAACTTTATAAGTAGGTATATCATTCAACAGAGATATCAATATATTATACACAACAAAAAAACACATAACCTAACTTAAATAGTAATTAGTCATTTAAATTAAAAACGTTTTGGCTTTATTAATAGCTTTTTATTTTTATGATGTCACAAAATCGTACCTATATCATGATATATTATATTAAAAACAAAGTTTAATCCTCGGAAGCAAAAAATATTTTAATATAAGTATATTTTATTTCTAAACATATTTATTACACGTTTCTTCGCTGAACACGGTATACCACCAGTAAATCCTCGCCGACCGTCATACGCAATGCCTCCACTAATTCGCCTACCATTAGCCTGTCAAATATTTAAATTGCCCAAGCGCCTCTCAGATTGAATGCGGTTTGGAATTACAAGATGCGACGCAATAGCTACGACACCTTGTGGTTTTCCAACAACCACTTTTACTGGGTGCACTATGACACTTTTGTTACTTACTTCTTGTCGTTTGTAGCACAGTGTAACGCGGAGTATCACCGTGTCTGTTTTGGAAATTAAACAAGATTTGGTTATGATGAATTTTATAATAGTTCTTGTAGTTCTGTTGAGTAAGTTCTGTTTAAGTTATTGTGGAATTGTTGAATAGAAGATATAATATATAATTCCAATGAGCTTAATGGTGCAATGGTTACCGTACTAGATCTGTGATTGCTGAAGCTAAGCAACTTTCACAAAGGCCACTATTGGATGGGTGACCAAAATGTATCCTTATGAGCTCCTCCGTGCTTTGGAAGGCACTTACAGCCGTTTAAAAACCACTAATCCGCACTGACCCCTGTACTGGTTTACAGTGGCCTTCTGGTGACAATATGTCAAAGCTAAAGTGTTTTCCCAAAGTTAAAAAAAGTGGTTTACAGTGGCATCTATAAGGAATTCTCGTGCCCCGCGAGCAGTGCGAGTGCTTAAGTTAAGCAACTTTCGCAAAGGCCCGTCATCGGATGGGTGACCAAAAAAGTACCATCTCGAGCTCCTCCGTGATTCGGAAGACACGTAAAGTCATTGGTCCCGGCTGCATTAGCAGTCGTTAACAACCATTGCACCGCACTAGGCCTGAGTGGTGGTTTATGGCCCGTTCTCCCTATCCATCCATATGGAAGGCTCGTGCCCCAGCAGTGGGGGTATAAAAGAATAAATGGTGATGATAATGACAATATAACTCCATAGGCAAAACAGCACTCTCACAATTATGCATTGACTTCTAACTAACACGTTTCAATTACCAGTTATCGCATGTTTTATGCATTCTATAATATTTGCCATTGTTTCACCACGTCGTCAAGCCAACCAATCAGAGCCGAGTATTTTATCTGTGACGAATCACTGTGACAAGTCGCAGTTTGCAATTTGTAAACATAATTCAATTAAAGCCCTTATCGGCTGTTCGCGGCTTAGGAAATAAGTTTATCGCCTTCGCAAATTGAAAATGTTAGTGTGCTTATAATGGGTAGGTATGTATAACATTTTGCTACGGTTGATATTAATTTTATTTTTATGAAGTAATTATTTTTTTATTTCTTTCTGTAGCTTGTGTGTTAATAATATTAAAACCTATAAACTCTATATAGATATATTTATCTTATAAGATAAATTAAAATATACGTTACTGTACACCAAAAATAAAAAAACATTTAAAAAAAAATATACTTAAATGCACAGATATACAACGTGTAACAGAAAGGTGTGGTCAAAATGAAAAGATCCGCGTGATTATTAACTTTAATTTGTTATGAAACTTTCAATTAAATATTTAATTGTGACGTCATGTCATATAAAAAAAACAAGTCTCCGCCCTAGTGAATTAGTATCCTCTGTGTAGCCAGAGAACAACGATTCATCCTTAGGATGATACGCGAGGCTATTAAAATTAAAAAACATCCTAATTTTAATAGAGAAGATGGTTGGAATCTACCACCAGCCTGGGATCCCATCATACAGAATATTAAATCCCAGCCCCAACACCATACTGCCAGACCAAAAGATACTGTAAGCTCTTTCTGCGTAAAACGGAATGCACCTGATTAATTTAAATGAGGGTATACAAGCTACTAACTAATTATGAGACGACCAACACCTCAGTCTCCCTGTGACCACGGACCCTGCAAAGGGTTCGAAACGTCAGGATAAACATTAATTAAAACTAATGTGCATAATAAACGCGAAGTAGATCCGTAAAAGTTGTTTCATTTCAATGTGTAGTGTTCGCGTAAACTTTAGAAAACAATATCCTCTGTGTATTTACATTTTTGATCACAGCTGCTTGCTTATGCGCGCCTGACGCACATAACTTCAATAATATAAATATTTCATTACCCATTGCATGGCAAATTAAAGATAATAATTATGTCTTAATAACAACACATATAAGTTCCAGATGGGAAACACTTTTTTTATCTTTTCGTTTTGACCACACCTTTTTGCTACACGTTGTACGCAACGATTGGCCTTTTCACTAAGAGTGATCTCTTCCCAACAACCATTGGATGGACGAGAAAGATTATTGAGAAGGTAGGTAGGTATAAAGCGAATATGAAATATTTAAAATCATTTCCCCGATCCGATCCGAACCCTTCGGAGAATCTAGTAGGGCACGGGGACGCGCACTTGTGCGCGATGCCGTTCCCTCTAGATAACCTCTGAAGGTGATTCGTTTCACACGGCTTGAGGGACCCTTTACGTTCCTCGCCGCCCCCAAAAAGCCCGGTGAAGCTGAAAATGCCGCAGCGGCAATCAGCAATCTCTCTCCAAAAAAAAAAATAAAAATAAAATCATTTATTTTAAAACTATTATTGGAACTGGTACATTTACGTAACTTAATTCAAATTTTGTAACTCATAAATTATGTTAATGTAAAATGTGTTATTGTTCGTTTGGAAAGTCTTGAACCCAACAGTCGGATATTTATGGGCTGACAACGATAACACAAAGTGAATTTTTGTTATAAAAATTACCATACATTTTATTATATTATTATGTTAAAATCACTAGTTGGTATCGAATTTATTTAAAACGTTTTGTTTTTCGTTAAAATGAAATTCTTATCAACACATTAATAAAAGTCTTGGTAACCCATCCAGAAAGCTACTTCTAGAGCTTGAGTTAGTTCATGTCAGTAGTCAGTGAGGTAAGTAAGTACTTTATTGCGTAAAGAAAAGGTCACAGTATTATGCAGGTCTTATTGCTAACAAGTTGGTATCCTACTTTTTCAAGTGTTTACACAAATAGACATAGAAATAGGAAAAGTTTTAGTAGTGCCATAATTATTACAAATATCACAATACAGTACAATACAAAATAAAACAATACAGTGTGGCACTAAAAGCTGTTAGGTGCATAATGTCAGGTCACCTAAAGGGTAACCTGACACTGGTCTTCCGCAAAAACCTTAGAGGATGAGCACCTTGATAAGTCAGTTAAGAAATTATAGTATATTATATTATTTGTAGATTGGCGGTCGATAGGGGCTCGACGGCGCCGGCGCAGTGGTTAAGGCGTCCGGTCTGCGAGTGCTAAGGTTAAGCGACTTTCACAAAGACCCGTCATCGGATGGGTGACCAAAAAAGTACCACCTCGGGCTCCTCCGTGATTCGGAAGGCACGTAAAGCCGTTGACCCCGGCTGCATTAGCAGTCGTTAACACCCACTGCACCGCATTGGGCCTGCGTGGTGATTAAGGTCCGTTCTCCCTATCCACCCATAGGAAAGGCTCGTGCCCCGGCAGTGGGGACATAAAATGAGGTGATGATGATTTGTAAATTGAACCTTGTAATAATCACTTATAATATTGAATTTCTCGCATTTCACACGAGTATCTTTCTATATCCGCGTGGTTGCAGACGACGCTTCGAATGCCTTATAACAAAGGTACATACGTTCTTTATATGACCGAATATTTCCATCTTTCATTGTACTGATATAAGCACGCCTCAAATTATACCCCCCTTTCAGTGCAGCGATCCTTTTCCAAATTGAAAGGCACTCGTGACCGAAATATTTAAAATTCGTCGGAAACTGAGAGCAACATTCAACAATTAAATTTCGGTATCCAAAGAGTTCTTAATATGCTATTGAATGCTGAATTTTAAATTGAATACAATAAAGGCAAGGCGTTTCGTGGATATAAAACGAAGGTACCTTTCCACACTTACTATAAGAACTGTAAAGAACTTTGTCCTTCTTTTTGGAGAAAGTTAGCTGATTGTCTCAAATGGCATTTTCAGCGTCACCGGACTTTTGTGGACGCGGCGAGAAACTTGACGAACCCTTTAGTTCCTCAAGCCGTGTGAAACGAAACACCGTCATTCAGAGGTTTTCTAGAGTAAATGTCATCACGCAGTAAAGCGTGTCCCCGCTCCGTATTAGATCCTCCGAGGGGTTCGGATCGGATCGGAACTTCATATCGTCCAGTTGCAACGTTCTCGACGTAACTTTGTAAAGGTACCTTTGTAATTTAATTATGTTGCATTGTGATATACTTAAGCGTTTACAATTGCGCACAACACTGTGTATATGATAATATACTTTTTAAATATTGTTAGCATCTTTATTTTTTGCACGGCGAATGGGAAAAAATGGATTTTTTTCACCCGACGATCCCTACTATAGATCCATCCTTATCTTTAACAAAATACAAAAAAATATTAAAGCCGAAAAAAATTTAATCTTATTTAAAAATAAAAATTAAGGTGTATTTAGCACAACATTGCTACTACTCAATACAAGAGTTTATGTTAGACAAAGACAATAAATAAGTTCTGAAACATGTCCACGGAAAGCTCACACTCTGGCAAAAATTTTAATTTAATATTTTATTTTTTGTTTATATTTACTATTAATATATAAGAATAGTTATAATTTTGCGATGCCCTAACAGGGTTTGTAACAGGCCATCATATACACTGCCCGCTAGCCATCGTAGCCCTCCAGGCAAAAGGCATCCCCAGGTGTTATTTACGGGGTAGGTCTTAACCTTTTTTAATAGAGACAAGGCCATCCCCAGATCTTCCGCAAGGTTGAATCTGCAAGCAGATTTCCCCTGGGTCAAAAAAAGGCATCATATACCATTATATTACTGTATGAAAGTGCTACTGTATACATAAGAGCAATAAATAAATAAATAAATAAGGCCGCGAAGGTTGAAGCTTACTTTATTTGTAATCTTCGACTGGATCTGTCTGGCTATATTGCTGTCGGAACGTATGCAACTAAAAATTTTGGTATGGCTACAAACTTTAAACCTAAAATACATCTACAGCTATAACTACATAAAACTGATTTTCATAAAAACACACATATAGAAAAAAAGCCTTCTTAATTATTAAAATGTTACGAAATAAAGAGTCTTATATATTCAGACACATATCGATTAAGTTAGTCAATAATAATTTCAGACTACATAACCTTCATGTAGGTACCAATTGTTTCTGTACTCTAATGGCTCTTTTGCACCTAAACTGTAGATACCCATTGACTCAACTTTTTATTATATTATATTTTCTCGGGTCTGGGTGGTTGTGCTACCGTCGTTGTTCCTGATTTCCATAAAACAAGTGCTTAAGCTACTTTCTTGTAGCAATGTGTGTGATGCTGTCTAATAAACATTTTAACTATTAATTTCAGTGTCAAAATCTTGAGTTAGACCACTATACCTAGTCATAAGCAATTAGACTTTTCTTTGTCGATTCAGTAAAGGACAAGGTCCATGTTACATGACGTAAGAGATGCATACAACCACATTTAATACAAGCATAATAAAATTAATGAAGGAAACAGATTACTACAGTCTATGTATATGTTTAAATATCTACCTCTCATGGACGTAGTTAACACAATACCACAAATTTTATCTATCCTAGAAATGTTCCTATATCCCATGCTGGTCTGGGACGTGAAAACAATGTATGAGCTGTATGAAGCAATGTATGAACTTTCCGTGCACGTCGTAAGAGCCGACTAAGGTTCAGGGTTCCAAGATACTCGCACATCAAACTAGTAACCTACCGCTGATGTTTTCCATTCCATCTCGGAACCCTACTTTGTTTATGCTGAATGTGGCGTTGGGTCACTAGTGGCGAGTACACCCACTCAAAATTGGTAATCTCGATGCTAATTCTACCTATTTTTGTGGGGAGGACGTGCGAGTGTGATGTATGTAGAAAATTTAGACATCGCTACCGCAAAGCTTACAGTCACGGAAATAGAAAACTGATCCGTTTCATAGCACCGAACAACAGTGTCATATTAAATCTGAACTCTGACACTTCATTGGTGTTGAAGTCAGTTGTTCATTGCAACGGCTGATTCATATGTCATACTCGTGAACGGGTGCCGCCTGTGGAGGCTGGTCAGCTCTTGCATACTTATCTTATTTTTAGTATTATTCACTATAGTTTGACTTTGTTTTCTTAAACAATTTTTGACTTTCATTAGAGTACTGTAGTGGTACTGTATGACATTGTGGAGATTGAAACTTTTACCTGAGGTAAATTTGTTAATTTAGATTTTTAATTATGTTTTTTTACATGTGGTTGTCTTCTATATTTTTTTGTGTTTATTTGTGATGGAAAGTGTCCTGCTATAATAGGGCATTTTCCAATATTTCTGACGCTGTAAGAGAGAAAAGAGCTGGACACTTGCTAAGTTTCTTGCCGGTTCTTCTCAGTACAAGATCTCCCGCCCAGAGTAGACTTGCGAACCGATGGCATAGTGACATTCACAAGAGCTACTTGTAGCCTAAACTGAATAAATGACTTTTTGATTTGATTTGATTTTGAACCATGAAGCTAAATCAAATCATGATTGCAAACTAAGAATAATAATTATTGTTCTGAGATTGCAAATAGTGTCTACTGCAAGCAATGAAATGTCAGAGTTAGGGTGGCATGGTTACTCGATACTTCACTGTGATTGGTGAACACTTCAAGTGATGAGGCACCGGGTTTATTGTTGAATGTTTGTTTAACGGTTGAAAGAGGTTTTTTAACCGGTTGTGGGGTAAAGGAGTGGATCCACTGCGGCGTGCATTCACAAACGAGCCATACTGCTTCTGGGGTTTAGTGGTTAAGACCGGTCTCAGACAGACCCATTAGCCTCGGGTTCGATTTCCAGCGGGGGGTACATTTTGTCTGTACGCCTGGCTAGCTAACACTATCATGTTATCTAAATATTCTGAAAAAAGTATTTCGCAAATAAATATTTTTGTAAATTTATCTTACATATAATCTGTGATCATATCTAGACTTCACGAAAACCATCTACCTGAAGCGAATTATCTTTTGTCCAATTATGTAATTAATTAACGCCCCTTTGTATGTTAAATACCCTCCAAAATTATAATTAATACGTGAAATATTGCGCCATTACTGTGTGAATTCAGTTTTATTATACAATGAATCATATCATTAACTTTTGCTACAAAAATATACCAAAATGTAACTTAACTGTTTTCCCTCTGTAACCACTCGCCATTTCTATAGCGCCCGATTTTTATGCGGCATTCGCAGCGTCAAACGCAGAGACAGATATGCGCACGATTTTGCATTTTAAAACTGCATGTGATTATATTACTATTAGATACAAATTTTTTTTGGTCAGAGCATTGGACCGGTTATCTAAGGGTCGTGGGTTCGATTCCCACTCGAGCTTCCTGAGACTGATTGCATTTTTTCTAGAAAAAATATTTTTTTAGCTACAATATAGCATTGTGAATGCAACAATTTAAATTATAAAAATATATTACTATTGTAAATCTTTACTTAAATATATTATTATATTATATATTAATATTGTAAATGTGAAAGTAACTCTGTCTGTCTGTGTGTTACGCAATCACGCCTAAACTACTAAACCGAGTTAAATGAAATTTGGTACAGAGATAGTCTAGAGCCTAAAAAAGGTCATAGGCTACTTTTTAATGCGAAAGGGGCTGTAAGGGGTTGAAATAGGAGATGAAAGTTGGTATGGAAGTTACGTCATTTTTGAAGCTAGAAGCTTGAAACTTATTTTTTAGGCTTTCAATTAGGTATAAATAAATACGACATTCAAAGTTTGTAAAAATTTTACCCTATAGGGGGTAACAATAGGGGATCGCTATTCCACGCGGACAAAGTCGCGGGCACAGCTAGTTATTATATATTTACAAAACCTAATTAAAGTGACATATTTGTAACCCATCGACGTTATTATGATTTTCTGCATGCCTAAACTGGGTGAACGTAACTTTGTACACTTATTATTAAGAACTTATAATTGTCAGACATTCAAATACAATAATTACATTTTATGCTAAGAAAAGTTATGACTAAGAATTCGTTTTGTATGAAGAAAGACTTTTGCATGAAGTATCGTAGAGTGTCAGTCTCAAACACAATGCGATTAACGCTGCGAATCACTACATAGTATAAAACAAAGTCGCTTCCCGCTGTCCCTATGTTTGTATGTTTGTATGTATGCTTAGATCTTTAACACTACGCAACGGATTTTGATGCGGTTTTTTTAATAAATAGAGTGATTCAAGAGGAAGGTTCATATGTATAAATACATGCTTAGTATAGTAGAGAAACACTGATAATTTTAGAGGTCTCACATTTTTTTGCGCTTACATTGCAAACGCCGGCTGAATCCTACGAGATCGATCAAAATAATGTACTACAGTATTGTACACCTTAAAAAGGTCTACAAAAAGATCCGAGATGGTATATGTCTATCTCTTAGCGATAACCCACAATAATATTTTTTTATCTTTTACTTTATACGAGAAATAATGGCTTATTTACGCAGCGACTTTAAGCAATACAGCATTAATCCTTATCCAATTAAGTACCTTAAATACTTTGTACATTTAATATAGATCAATATGGCCCTGTACAGCATGTAATTTAAATAAATATTTTCGAAGATATTACAGATTTAAAATGCAGCGGCATAGCGGTTGCGTGTATCAGCATTGCACCCGTGCGAAGCCGGGGCGGGTCGCTAGTGCCGCATAAAGAAACTCGCAATGAGCTAAAGTGAGACTTCTCTCGAACGTCTCCAATAACTCCTTAGATAAGAGGGTAGCTAGCCAGGCAGACTTAGATTGAAATAGAAAAAGAAATATAATTTATTGCCAACATTGTGAACAAATTGTGCAGATGGTAATGCAAAAAAAAAACATTAGACACAACAGTATATCCCGGGTATGCAACTTAAAAAAGGAGATTACATAATCATTAAATGTATGGGAAGGGTAACAATGATATTAAAATACAAAATTAAATGGCTAATAGTCTATAACTTAGATATAATATATATTTGTAATCAAAATATTCAGCTGAACTGTAAAAGGAGTTTTTTAACTTACGAGTTCTACCTAGTACCGGTACTATATACCTACCTAACTGCGTGCAATTGTTGATAACCGAGAATAGAACCCAGTGGTCTTACCACTAGACCGGCGATATTTGCACGGTAGTCAGTATGTATGAATTTTCTTTTTTACTTAGCCAGTAAATGAGTACACTACGGCCCGCCTGATAGAAACCGGTATGATGGTCTCTGCAGCCCATGGACGCTTGCCACACCCAGGGAATAACGCAGTTTTAAGTTACAATTCTAATTTGTCTATGCCCTATTATTTCTCTGGGTATAGTAAATACCCTTCATATCTTCATCATCGATACATACCAATGCAAAAGTATTGGCAACAGGAATAGGTATAAGAATGATTTTCATCCAGTGAAATCCCACCACCATACAAAAAGCAAATGGCTGATAACCGCGCAAACTCCTCTGTAGAGAAATTATTTTTGTCGGAACATTACCCTGGTCCCTTTGACTAGGCATGTGCGCTAGGGTTATTTGACTAATAAACCTTAATTCGACCACGCCCTTCGTCATACAAAAAGGCCGCCTTTTTTAAATAACCAATCAAAAATACCCTCACACCTGACCCTAAGCTTACAGACCTTGCACGAATAACGGCTATTACAATTTTGGGGGCATTCAGCTAAATCGATAAAAAACACAATCGATTAACTTATCTAAATCAATATCTGTGTGGGGGACTTCGAAGGGGGAGCGTTATAATAGACGGATATGTTGGAAGTTAATTTCAAGTTTTTTTTTTGGTATACCTTTATTTGTGTCTACGTCATCAAATGTGTTTTGGTCACAAATGTTTACGTAGTTAGCTAGTTTTAGAAGTAGTTATTCTAGATGTATTTAGTTAAATCTTGCTTAAAATATGATGCTGTTTTGATAACCTTCTGACCCGTTCTGACCTTCATCATTTAGTGTCATCTTCATACTGAAGTTTGGAGATCAGTATACAAAATTGTCTGCGATCCCATATTGCTTGCTTTAACATAACTAAGCTCGTAAACATAATGCAGTGATTTGTGAAAATATATTTTTGAATTGCAAATAGTTTGTTTTTGTCACTAGCTCTAAAATATACAAAATCCGTGAAAAGACTAAATATTTCTTTTATCAAATATCCCTTAAATTTCCATTTTTTCCTAAACGAAAGAGTTTATTTCCCATGAACAAACCAGACCACAGACACTCTAAGGACATTTTAAATTTTTTTGTAAACGTTAAACTATCAAGCTGCGTATTTTTTAATTTTTCAATCTTGATATTCGTTTTTCATATATATTTATTAATTTTATTTGTTTTATACCATATATAGTTAATCACCTTTGCATAACAAACTTTTAAAATAAATAAATAATTAATCTTTATTTCTTTCTTTCAATACATACATACAGTTCTGTTTGTAACATACATAGTTTTTCCTATTTAATTCTAGGTACTTACAAACATCAGATTTTATGCAGCTGGTGCTCACACTGGGATAACTAGTGCTATAAGCACCAGCAACCTTCCATTAGCACTATTCAGTCAAAGCAGGTATATAATAAAAAAATATATATGGTCCAAGTATAAATGCAAACTGGTAAGCTTATAACTTTCATAAAAACTATTGTAATTATACACAAAAAGAGGTTGCAACACTATTAATAAAAACAAAAACTTTTTTAAACTTTACACATTTATAAAGCAAAGAGGTTGCATTACTAATACCTACGTAAAGCCTGAGTCACACTAGCCCATCAGCGGGCAACAGTCAAAGGCGCCGCCCGGTTTATTTACAAGAACAACCCTATAATTCGACACTCGGGGTGTCCGAAATTTGGGGTTATTACGTAATGACCCGCTGCCGTGGTGCCGAGGGCTTAATGCCGATGGCCGCGCGCTAGAATACGGTGCGAGCTTTGAATATTAGATTTTCTTGATTGTTGTAGGTACGGGAATGGCGTTTCGTAGTTTCATTGTTTGTGGTGATTAACAATAACAGCTGGTGGTAATGTAATTTGGGGATAATGTAATGTAGGAATCCTTAAGTGTTTCGTAGGCTAGTACTATAAAGAGCTCTATAAATTAATGACAAAAAGTCATGGCAAAAAAGTAGGTAATAATAAAGCCATTATTTTAAACAGAACAAGTTAAGTTTACTTTAAAATTAATTTTATGCATAAATTGAGTAACCAATAGAGATTTATTAGCCACTATCAGATATTGAGATGGTGATTATTTCGATTAAAGTGATTGAGTTACAACATGATTCCATTCGCTGTCTTGGTTGATAGTTGTTTATAATTTTATGCTATTACCGATTTAATGACTTTATCCCCACGTTTGTTATAAAGTCTAATATTAAATGATACCTTAATCTATGTCTAGCCTAAAAAAATTGACACTCCTTAAGTCACATAGTTTAATAGTTGACATTTCAATATTAATGAACTGTAAAAAGATTTTTACTTAACAATAGGAAAATAATTATTATTGAGATTATTACCACGCATTTTTTGTTTTGTCAGAAAATCCAACTTTTTTTTTTAAAATGATTTTTTGAAAATCTTTGACGCACCATATTTGGTCGATCGTCCATTAATAACTTACTACCTTTATCACACAGATGGACAAGAGATAGGTCGCGACGAAGGTGTACCCGAATAATATAATTAAATTAATCGTCGTCACAGGCACCTGCCCTGCTCAAACTCCTTGGGAGGGAAGGAGAGGGGAGATGTGCACCTTGCGCGGGAATTAGCTGAGGTGAGCAGGACTATTTTCTAAAATGCTTGTTTTATGTGCCTTTTGATTTGACACTAATAACAGGGTTACATCATATTTTGAGTACCAATCTCTATTACCTAATAACTTTTTGATACTGTCCGAAGATCAAAATTACAGTAAAAAGTTTTTAAATCACAAAGTGATTGTTTTAGAAACGGCGTGGTGTCATTATTGAATATGTACGTTTTAGTATGCATATACTTGATATAAAAACTCCTTGCACACTCTTCATGTCCAATAAAGCTAAACTTTTACAGTGAAAGATTTATTTCATTAATTTATATCCGATTTAGGCCGCGAACGGCACCCTTCGGCTTCCAATTTAATAAACCTTCCATTCACAATCAATTAGTCAGCGATTTCGTTCTGAAACTCATATTATTCGTGTAAAAGCTCATTCTATAGGCCTCCATAATGGCGGCGGCTTCTTGCCGCTCTTTTTTTCATATCTTTTTTTTTTCTTAATAGGGGCAATGCAAACGTGCCAGGACTGACACCTTTGCGGACCCCACAAGCGGCAGTGGAGGAGTCATTTGCGCGGTAATAAAATATAATAATTCTACGGCGGTCGCGGATTGTCTATGCTCGACGACGACGCGTCGACGCCACTGTAAGCTTTTGATTGCAAGTTTGAATTTAGAAGCGGTACGTAGTTGTTTTGTTTATTGACTGGACCGTTATCATTTTTAAAACGTTATTATTTAATATTCATTTAGTTAAAATAACTTTCATCGGTGAGTACGAACGAAGCATTAATTTAGATTTCCTTTAATTTAATAAGTGACTAGTAGGAAAGTTACTGGTCGTAGAGTCACATAAAAGCGTATAAATCAGTATTTAGTCGTTTCATTCCTGTATTCATACATGCACCTGAATCACGGTTAATGTAGCGAGCAGTCGTTATGCAGATTGCATCGATGTAATGACACGTATGTTTTATTTACGTACGAATACACTGACCATTATTATAAATGCGAAGTGTCTTTGTTTGTATGTCATTCTGACAGAACGGAGCAATGGATAGACGTGATTTTTTGAACAGAGATAGGGGAAGGGCTTGTGACAGCCGTAGGCTTTTTAGTTAAACTTTTTCTAGAGACCTATAGTAAATTAAAACAAAACTAGAATAGGTTTTGTGTCCGTTATTAGTTGCAGTATAGATGAGTGCCATGTATGACTACGGATACCTACTTGTTGTACTATTACCAGCCTCTAATATTGAGCTTGCAGACAATTATGTATTGGAAATAATTTGTTATGTTATAGTTTTAATCTTTATTTGTCAACAGCTAGGTTTTAGAACAAATTTTTCGAAGCATAGGTACCTACTACTAATATTTCTTATTTTTTTCTGTAATAATAACTTATAGAAACTTCATTATCAATATCCGCATCCGTGTTGCTGTACGGTTACTCGTATAATGCACATGGTAATAATGATATATCCTCAACAATAATTTCTAATCTCCCGCCGCGGTGCTCGTACTGGGGAGTTAGAAAAAAAACATATTGTTTCCGTTCAGAAACAAGAAATGACTTCCTCAATCAAGCATAGGTGTTGCCAGTGACAAATGACTGTTTGGCGCTTACGTGTTAATCTCGTAGCATATGGAGCATAGACTATCCCGCCTCTTTTTTGACGTTCCGAAAGTCCTTTGTTAATCGTTTTGATGTCTTCTTTTGTGCCAACAACAATAGGTTTTTTGCAATGTCCGTGTAAATTACGTTCATAGAGTCAATTTAATTCCTTTTTAGGGGTTGGAGAAGGGTCCCTGAATGACTGCGTATAACTTTTGTGGTCTTTAAAAGGCTCATTGATTTGTTATTTTTATTAAGTGGTTAATTTTGTAACGGCAAAGTTCGTTTTAGCACACACGAGTGTTAAATTAGAAAGTATACAAGTATTATTGTGCTTATGCTGTTTCTTGTGCACGCCTTTAGTCTTTAGAAATAATGCAATTCAAATAATATTAGTATTTGTTATCGTTGTGTCGTGCAGGTCAATAAATATTTATTATTCTTAGTATTCTTATATGTAGCATTTTTGGATGCCACGAAATTGGCAATTAATGAAACGCTATATGACATTAATTGCTTTAAAACTTAGGACTTTACTTACCTTTTAGCTTTAGGATTGCTACAAAATGGTCTCATGTTGCTTTGCTTTAGTTAAGAGATTTAATATAATCGTTATTATAATACTGTAAAATTATTTTTCTTATTTTTTTAATAAAAAAATATCATCATCATCATTAGCTCATTTTAGTCCCCACTACTAGGGCACGAGCCTTCCCTATGGATTGATAAAGAGAATGGGCCATAAACCACCACGCGGGACCAGTGCGGATTGATGGTTGTTAACGACTGCTAATGCAGCCGGGACCAACACAACACACAACAAGCACGGTGGAGCTTGTGGTGTGTTGTGGACAGGATTACATTTTTGGTCACCCATCCAATGACCGGCCTTCGCGAAAGTTTCCTAACCTCAGCACTCGCAGACATCAGCCAGCCATCGAGCTCCTCAAAAAAATATAGTTACCACAATTTAAATAAGCAAAGGCACCGAGAACACAAGTGCCTACGTTCCTAATGACCCATGCGGCGCGCGCCCGGTTCCCGAACGTTCAATTTTGTACGAGACCGCTCTGTAATCATACCACGAATGTCTATTTCGCTCCACACCTAACTCTGAATAAATAACATCTTTATCTGTGGTGTTTTGTTACTTTACAAAATGGTGGAATGGACGGAAGAGACACGGTGCGGGTAGATTATTTGCACAGTGCGTGAATTTAAATCCCTTTAAATTAGGTTGTAGGTGTATTAGGTTGCTTTAAAAATATTGAAATGGAAATGTTGATTGAATGCCTATTTGTTTTTTTAATATAATTAAAAGTAAGAAAATGCTCGTTTTCAGAAATAGAGAATAAGAAAGTAACGTGAAACCTATTTTGTTTTTTATCCAATAATGTTTAAAATATTATTCACAATTAATCAAAATAGTTAAATATTTATAATACTCGTTTATTAGGTATCGGTAGGAACCTATACTTAAGCTACAGTAGTGTATGAACAATAATGGCTACTGTAAGAATAGTTCTAAGTGTTCTAATAAATAAATTAACGACACATTGGGTTTTGCACTTTAAATTAGAAAAACTTGTGTTGAGAAAAAAAAGGAAAGAACCTCAGTTGAAAGGAGATTCGATTTTTGAAATTATATTAACACTTTAATTATTATCTACTTGTTATTTAGTAATATTTCAACAAAATTCGTGTCTCGTCGTCAAGCGATAAATCTCACTACAATAATTATTTTTGTTGTAAGACAAGACAATGGGTAAAGTCCTTTAGAACATTAAAGTAATTAAAGAAGGTACACTATATGCCTCTTAAAGCTTTTTGTGTGTCAAATGTTACACATCATATGCGCCCCGCCCGATCCTCTAAATGACAGCACACATTTACAGAATACACTAAACATGCACACCAGTTTAGGCCCAAGACACCGTACTCGTAGAACAAGGGTACGAAGAACCGGTTCACACTCGCTCTACACCAGGTACAGACATGTACCTGGTCGGTTCTCTCCTCCTCCACGGCCCGGTCAACCCGAGCCGAGGTCCGTGCCTTTAGAGGCGCCCTCGGGTTGCTCCGCTCCCCGATCCGATCCGAACCCTTCGGAGAATCTAGTAGGGCACGGGGACGCGTACTTGTGCGCGATGCCGTTCCCTCTAGATAACCTCTGAAGGTGATTCGTTTCACACGGCTTGAGGGACCCTTTACGTTCCTCGCCGCCCCCAAAAAGCCCGGTGAAGCTGAAAATGCCGCAGCGGCAATCAGCAATCTCTCTCAAAAAAAAAAACATCATATGCGACTAGGTACTGTAAGGCTCGCTCGTTTTTTTTTTGTAATATTAACAACCATCAGGAATTATTCATTGATACCTTTGCACTCGGGTACGATTCTGTATTTGTTTTATTGGCACGGTAGTAAGTACCTATGTTTTACTAGATATTAATAATTCTGTCTGAAGTATGTACCTTGAATTTACTTTTGAAGGGACTAGGCAGAATGAAGTTGTATTTTTAGCACACAATAATATTTGTTACTTAAATAGTATCATTGGGATATGCGCGATAAAACTGTCAACGGTAAACAGTAAATCAGATAAGCTCGATTTGTGGTTGGCGGTTAATTAGTGTAATTAATTTGACAATCGATATATTACGCATAGACTTTTTATTTTAGTTGATGGCTTCGTGCGATTAGCACATTTAGCCAGTGTCAAAGTAATTCTTCTTACAAGTATTACATAAATATACAATAATTCCTTCCAGTATGATGATGATGAATGATAATAGGAATGGGAAGTGAGAAATTATACACCCCCCAACCCCTCGAGTATCTCAGTATCAGTAAAGATGTGGGGCTTTACTAATTCCTCGGGAGGACTTCTTGAAAGAATTTGAAAAGTGACGTTGCACTGTTTTGTTTCATTTGCCAACACTCATGCGCACTTACGAACACTTAACGGTTAATAATCCACCATTATTTCACATTAATATTCGACATAACACAAATTTTAGAAAATAAAACAAAACCGCAGACATCACTCTTTACTTTCCCGCCAAGAAGTCCTACGCATAGATTATCAATAGATAGACATTTTTAATTGGGTAGTTGACTGGTTAGTCAATAGGTAAACTTTAAACAACTGTCAAAATTGCTGTCAAAAAGTATTTTTAAAATAAGAATGTTTTTAAAGTATAAGAATGGCAAACTAATGACGTCACTATTGTTTTCCTTTAATTTAGTGTTTATTAAAAATTTTTAGGCTACAGAAATTTATGTGTTATGTGATGTCATATTTGCGTCCAATGTTCTAGAATCAATTATTGTTGTTGTCAACTTCCCTATTAGACATTCACTAAAAACGTTATTTATACCTATACTTGTCTCTTTATAAAATTTATAAAATACAGTAAAATAATTAAACGCCCTCTCGACCCAGCCAGGAATCTTATACATGTCTTTTTGTTTCGAAAAATTATCAGAAAGTTATTGTTATTTTTAAGCAAAAGTTTATATTCCACGAAGGAAGTATTTTGATTTAATTCATTATTAGTAACGAAGGTTAATTAACAATACTAGCTTTGTAGAATTAAAAATTGTTAAATTGCAATGATTTACTATTATTGATAAATAAACATAAGTGGTTGTTACCGTTAACTTTTAAATGAGTTGTGTCTGAAAATTTGTTATGTTACGTGATAAATACCTACGTGAAAAGGTTTAACCTAGTTGGTTGAGGGCCTAAAAGGCTCTTTGCCAAATTTTTTATCACAATAACAATGTTAATAACAAATGTAAATTCCTAATTAATAAAGTTTATAGCTTACAGCCATTATATTAGAGTTTAAATCACAGGATTTAAACTCTATTATACTAACCAAGAATACAGATTCTTGGTTAATATTTAATACTCGGCTAAGTACACGTAGGTACCTAGACGTTATAGATATCAACAATATGTATTACACAATCGTTAGAAGAATCATTTTCAATATTATCTACGACTCAATTATCCAGTTAATATTAGATACAATATTAAAGTAAGAAATAGGTAAATTAATAAAAATGGAAATATGCATTATCAAAGCCGGCATAGAATTTAGCTGAAACGCAGTTGATTATCCGAAGTTATTAAAAAATAAACAACTTACCTCCACTGTCAGCGTTGTTCGCTTCGAAGGTTTTGCTGGTCATATGAAATAGGGCATCCAGGGGTGTATGCGGGGCTCCGCCCTGCTGCGATGCTCGCCGGGGCTCCGAGCAGCAATCGGACGCCGACGACGATCTCTCCGAGGCAGAGTCACAGCATTCCGCTGGAGCCAGTTCTCGCGGCCTGAGAAGCCCTAGGGCTGCCAACCGCCATCTCTCTCCGTCCAGCAGCGCAGCACCCGCCAGCCGCTGCAACCGCTGCAACCGCTCGAACCCCGACGCGTCCCACGGCCGTACTATGCGCGGCGGCGTCCGCGGACTGTGCGACAAAATGTCCAAAATAGAAAAACTCTTCACTCCGTCACCTCGCCTCTCCTCCGCTGGCTCCGAGGCCATCTTCAACCTCTTCAGCGGCCGGAAGTAGTCGTGCGGCGAAGGCGACGGAGACCGCGATGGCGCCGGCGAAGGCCGACCAACACTGATATCGTCTTCAGAACAGCTGTGTCCAGACATCGACTCCTCCTCCATCGTTTGAATCACAGATCCATCACACAACAGTCACAGAATCAATCGGAACGTCCCGCCGGCTCTGTTTATCTCACAACGCGATAGCTAACACGGGATACGGCTGACGAGTCGACGCGCCTCGGTCAACTGATGTGGCGAATGACAGCCCTGGCGCGGGCGGTGATAGGAGGCGGGGCTTATTAAGCGCCGGCCAATGAGAGCGCTCTGTTTCATTGTTGAGGTGGCGCGATTGGTTGATGGCAGTGCGCGAGGCGAGCCAGGTTGTCGCACTCGAAGCTCCAATAAAACTTTTTAATCCGGCCCTGTATTGGGGGCGAGATTCGTGGTGTGATTAATTTAGCTCGCCGCGGGGGGACGCGGCGGCGGGCGCGGGGCGTCGGTTAATTACCGGGATGAAGACGCTAGTCTAACTACTCGCTCCATTATTTAGCTTCGATAAGGCCGACGTTTGTCACTGAAGAAATTGCCACTTTCCTTCATTTATGTTCAAAACTTGGCGGCTATCGAGCAATTGTAATTAGACATTAATATACAGCCTTGGCTAATTGACAGCTGTTTTACCACGTTTCCCTGTTGCCAATTAATTTCTTCGAGACGGTAATTAACCGCTCAGATACCTAAGTATTTACCTTTTTTAAAGTTGGTTGTGCTTTTAGCATTTTCAATACAGATATTTTATGATATATATTTACATTCGTTTTTACATTGTAGTTTTATAATTATACATCTTAAATAGGTAGAGATGCTAACCTGGCAAATGAAATTGAAAAACTTTTTACCTCCGAACAATTTATTTTTTATTTTGTATTTTAATGTCTTCGAAGGTAGGTAGGTAAAACTTATAAGATATATAAGACATCAACTTTTTTGGTCCAAATATGAAAGTGCCGGCCAAAAATAAAACAATTGCTTTATTCTGTTAGAACTTGCCTAAGTATTACTTTAATTTTAAAATAATCAGAATGACTCAGATTTTGCTTATGAAACTGAGCAGATTAGATGTTGTTGATACCCGAGTGTTAAAAATGGACAGTATGTAGGTACTGTACAGTACTTAGGTACCTACTAAAGATTTGATTAGTATTCAAGATTAAAAGCTAGATTTAGTAAAAAAAAAGTTCTGCCCGAAGCTTAGGTGAACCAAATTTATTTGTTACAAAAAACTTAAAATATGCCCATTTAATTGATCATAATCATCAAAATCCTTAAAAAAATAAAAAAAGTTTATTAGGAACATTTTGACAGGGATGCATATGACAGACTGTATAAACATGATTTGTTATTTCTTTTTGAACATTACGAAGGCTACTTTTTTATTTGAAAACTTCGAAAGCAATTTAATTTAATTTAATAGTTATAAATAAAACAGAAAAAATAATGAATGTTTGAAAAGCTAAATTATTGAATACAAAGCTAAATCACGATGAGAAAGAATAAGTCAACTGGAAGACTGTATACAACAAGTAATTACTAAAGATAAATAAAATAACAATACAGACACTAAAGGAGATAGGCACACCATTTTTAATTAAAAAAAACATTTATTTACAATCACTATACCTACTAATCGGATTCGTCTAACAAATCACCCTCGATTACGTTAACGGTTGTCGTTCGTCCGCCATTTTGAATTTTGTTTACATTCGCGCTTCACGCTCCGCGGCGCGGGAAAACAGCTAATCTAATTTGACACTAACTTTTGTTTTCTTCTAGCCACTCGGGCAGAGGGGAGGGCTTTACTCGATCGTGTGATGTTATTAAAATACTAATTATTTTGCCCATTCATCATACACCTGCCTACATATGCACGAAAAGTGATATGAAATTAATAATAATAATAATGTTATTGTAAATATAAATGTGGGTGGGTGTTTAATTAATTTAAAAAATAATGTAAAACATCATCAACATCATCATCATCATCAGCTCATTTTATGTCTCCACTGCTGGGGCACGAGCTTTCCCTATGGATAGATAGGGAGAATGGGCCATAAACCACCACGCGGCTCCAGTGCGGGTTAGTGGTTGTTAACGACTGCTAATGCAGCCGGGACCAATGGCTTTACGTGCCTTCCAAAGCACGGAGGAGCTCAAGATGATACATTTTTGGTCACCCATCCGATGACCGGCCTTTGCGAAAGTTGCTTAACCTCAGCACTCGCAGACCGGGCGCGTTAACCACTGCGCCATCGAGCTCCTTAAAAACAACAAATGTAAAACATATTCAACAAAAATACACACGCCTGCACATCAACCTACCGCAAACTGTCAAATTTCTTCAATAGACTTTATGCCTTAATTGTAAGGTTGAAAATGTATTAAAGAAATTTGACAGTTTTGGATAGGTTGATGTGCAGGCGTCTGTACATTAAACATTGATTGCTCAGGGCGGGCATGGCCAACGCAACAACAATCAGTGTTCGGGAAAGAGACTTTGAAATAGAAAGGGGAGTTTTTCCAAATTCGATTTTACCACCACCCAAAAAAAACTAATACCCATGAAAACAAAACGGTCCATCTTATACCATCATTGGTATCCAACATATGATTACACCCAAGTCATTTCCCGCCCAGGCCCGACCGGAACGAACGCCATATTGTTCGCTTTCCCGCAATCATTGGCCAGTCGTGTCGATTTCCGGTGCGCAACCATTTATATTATTAGTAGCTATGATATTATTGACAGTAATTTTTATAATTTTACCCATTACACGGGGTAATCATTCCAACATTTTGTGTAAGCATGTAACATTATTTGGATTGGCAATTACTGGAAATATGAGGGTGCGTTTTTAAGTTCGCGGTATGGCGGGGATGGAGGGTGGTGGGGTACTAGTTCTGGTCCTAACGTGTTAATACTCGGTGTATATATCTATTGTATAGCCACTGGGCTATACATTAGAATATATACAGAGTATTATCTTAATTAGGTCATTGCCCCCGCCCGATCCTCTAAATGCCACTACATATTTACATAATACACTAAACATGCACACTAGTTAAGGCCCAAGACACCGTATTCGTAGAACAAGGGTACGACGAGCCGGTTCACACGCGCTCTACACCAGGTACAGACATGTACCTGGGCGCTTCTCTCCTCCACCACGGCCCGGTCAACCCGAGCCGAGGTCCGAGCCTTTAGAGGCGCCCTCGGGTTATTCCGCTCCCCGATCCGATCCAAATCCTTCGGAGAATCTAGTAGGGCACAGGGACACGCCTTAGTGCATGATGCCGTTCCCTCTAGAAAACCTCTGAAGGTGATTCGTTTCACACGGCTTGAGGAACCCTTTAAGTTTCTCATTGCACCCAAAAAAGCCCGGTGAAGCTGAAAATGCCGTTTGAAAGAGGCAATCAGCAATCTCTCTCAAAAAAATTAAATTAAGTCATTAGTCTTTGAACTATCATCGATCAAGCAACTCAATCCGAAACAAATTATCAATTAGGTATGAAGAGAATCGAGTACCGCGCGCCGTAATAAAGTTCCTTACCAAGCAAGGAAAAACTGTTCAAACCATATTGGAAGAAATGTCATCTGTTTACGGGGACTCTTGCCCAGGAAAAACCATGGTATACAAGTGGCATAAAACGGGCACACCACCGCCTAAGAAATTCAAAATGTCGCAGTCAGCAAGAAAGTTCATGGCGACAGTTTTCTGGGACACAGATGGAATTTTGTTAATTGACTTTATGGAAAAAGGTGTTTCCATAACCGGAGAATACTACGCTTCAATTTTTGAGCTGTTAAAAGCTATCTTAAAGGCTATCAATGAGAAGAGAAGAGGAAAATTAACCAATGGTCCTGCTCTTGCATGACAATGATGCTCCTGTCCACAAGAGCCGAGTTGCGTTGGCTGCTTTGCATAAGGTGGGCTTCGTTATCACCCTATAGTCCAGACTTGACTCCCAACGACTATTACCTCTTTTCAAATCTGAAAAAAGCTTCGAGCTTCGAGGAAAGAAATTTTCTACCGATGAGGAAGTGAAGGATGCAGTTTTGGGTTATTTTTCAGAGAAGGATAAATATTTTTTTTATGAAGGTATCCACAAGTTAATTTATAGATCTGATAAATATATAGGGTTGCAGGTGAATAAATTGAAAAAGAAAAATAATTTTGTAATATTATTTCATCCCCTTCTATTTCATTCCGCGAACTTAAAAACGCACCCTCGTATATTTAGCCTCCTCTGTGGTCTAGTGGCTAAGACCACCGGTTTAGACCCAGAGGTCCCGGGTTCGATTCCCAGCGGGGGTTACATGTTTGTGTACTCGGTTTGGTTGGTGGTAGTGCTTGTTTGTCCGCCTGGCTAGCTACCACCATCTTATCTAAATATGTCGCCATAATATCAATGTTTGTAGCATTGTTGTGTTCCGGCAGCTTCAGATAAGATAGCCAGTACCTCACTAGTTGAGGATCCCGGGTGAAGTGCGCTTCCATCATTGGCCTTATCATCACTTAACATCAGGTGAGATCAAGGCACTGTGCTTACCCGTAAATATATAAAAAAAAATATCAGGATCTCACGCGTTTACCACTTATTATAATGGAACTAATTTTCGTATACCTATATACCTAATAAAGTTATGTTTGGATATGGACAATGTTTAATTACATATTATTGTTATTAGGTACTTACACAATTATGGGTAATGTGTATACAGGATATGGCAATAATAAGAGTTAATTTCGGAGAAAATTCGGGGATGAAATGAACGGCTTTCAGTTCTATTACAAGATACTATCAACTCTGAAATACAAGATCTGAACTATGAACTATGATAAGGTAGTGTTAGCAGTGATTGATACTTTTTGCCTATAATCATTAAAAATAGGAGTTAAATTGTTGACTGTACTATAACATTCTAATGTATCTAATATTTCTATGAAAAATATTATTTTTGTAAAAAATTTAGATTTTTTAGTTAAGAAGCATTTAATTTTTTTTTTAAAAATTAGCGCCAAATCGCTCTCTTCTGTCATGGCAACTGCTTGTGACGTCACCTCTATGTTACTCAACAGTAAACATTACGACCGTATAAGACAAACTCGTTGTTTTACTTGTCATATATGAATTCCAAAGTACATAAGTGGTGTGCGGTTCCTCAGTGCGTTAATACATCAATAAAATCTCCGAACAAATTATTTGTTTACGTTCCTCACGACAAAACAGTGCGGAAAATGTGGCTTAATCTTGCACGAAGAGATCCGTCAGCTGTATGTCTAAATTCTCCAATTTATTTCTGTGAAGATCATTTTGACGTAAGTCTTTGCCGAGACTCCACTGAGGGACTAAGGACTACGCCGCGATACTGCGGACTAGGTCTGAAGACAGCAGCGTCGGCCACCAGGTGCACTTCAGGGATCTCGTATCCTATACCTTTTAACCCCACCGAGCTTGGGCTCTCCTAAATCAGGACACCACAACCTTCCCAACGGAAATATGGAATTATTCCCCCCCCCCATATTAATTCTCCCCCCCCCCCCCCTCAACAGTCCCAAAAACACCCTTCCATTTTTCCACCCTTAACCAAGCTAAAAGCCAATAGCTAACTATACAGAAGAGTACATACCCCTTAAATAAGGATTAGTACATAAGTTATTGTTTAGCGTTTAAGAAATAAAAATGTAAAAAAAAAACTATGTACTTACCCCCTTTTCTTTCCCAAAAGAGATCATTCAAGGCTTAGTGGACGGGTATCTCTCCCGTTAAAGTATAAAAGACGAGGTAGGTATTTAAAGAGTGAGTATGAAGTATGGAAGTACGAGAGAACGATAAAACTGGAATGAAAGCGTAATCAGATAATCAAGAGCTCCAATAATGTTGGAGGTGTAAGTATTTTAAAAAAAAATATAGTAAGTAGTTAAGTAATAAAAAAAATTAAGTATAAGTAACATAACCTCTAATTTATCAAGTTTTTAAAACTAAATTCAAGTGTTTACAACTTTAAGTTGAACGTAAAGATAGGTACTTTTTGACGTGACAACGTCTTAAATTAGGTTGCGGCTGGGAGTCACTTATGAAAAAGTGTAACGCTCGGTAACGTAACGATGAGTCACCGAACGAGAGAGAGGCCCGCCGAATGCCTTGCGTCTCTCTCCCACTCAACTATGATCGGTCTGCCGCGCGAGTGAGAGGCACGCGTCCCTTCCACTCGGGCATGGTTAGCCCGCCTAAGAGCGAGAGAGACAGACATAAAAAGTGAAAGGTAAATACGTATGTATGTGTAAAGGTAAAAATAAAATTTTGTTAATATGAAATTCAGTGCGAGATTCTTTGTATAAATTAATGTTTTAAATATAATTCTTTGTATAAATAAATGTTTTAATTTGTTACTATTATTTCATCCTTCTTCCTACTATACGAATGAATATTCACATTAAAATTATTTTACCACTCAAAGTCGTTGTCACGTAAAACTTTCGCCCGTATATCGACTTTACAGGCAACCAATTTTTTTTTTTTTATATTGAAGTTTTGACATTCCTAAATTCCACTGAAAAGTCTTTGTTTGATACCAGAAATTCTGCCAGCATCAACAAATCAACTCTGGGTAAATTAGAGCTATTTTCCTTGGTAAATCCTTATTCCATGACTTGATTTTTCTTCCAAAAACACTAAACTAAACAACTGATCGCTAGCAGCGACGAAATACGCTATAAATGCAGGTAAACACAATAAAACAGCGCGGGATTGTCGAATTTCGTATGTGTTCGTATGAAATAAAGTGACATTTCCATCGGCGCGCGGCGGCGTACATAGAGATGACGTATTTCGATATGGTTCAACTTATCATGGCGGATTGCTGTATTTTGTAGTTTTATTTCACATAAAATAAATTAACAATCTGGCTATGAATATGAAGACAAATATTTATTTAATAACTAATGAGTTAAACACATGTTACAATCGACATCCGCCATTTTATATCGACATATCTCTAATTCGACATCATGTCCCCCAGGTCCTTTGGACCTATATATAAAGAAAAGTTTAGAATTTGACTTTATCCTACAGCTATGGCTAAATTAACTCAATTTCGTTATATTGTCAAAGTCCATTGGTAAGCATTGATTAAATCAATTACCTTGCTTGGTTCACACTTCATCATCATACGTTTCATTAACTCCAAATAGGTGTACTCCGTAAAGTTATATCTGTAAGTTATTATTTTTATAAGGTACAAAAGTATATAAATAATAACTTACAGAAATAACATACGCGAAGAAGACATTTATAAACCAGTTGAGAAAATTTCATTTTCCGTTTCGTTTTTAAGTGCCTAATCCCATCGTTTCCTCTTGAGGTAAGTACATCTCCGCATTTAAATTATTGGTGTTTGCACAGCCTTTGCTTGCAAGCAGAGAGGAAACGGCCATATTTAAACAACAACTTAAACAGAACATAATTGTTTTGTCAGTGTAAATTTATTAAACTATAAATTATGCGGCGACATTTTAGTGTTTCTTGAATCTTGACGTACGAATTACTTGTATTTCTATTTACTTTTTTCTCGTGACTAATAAATATTATTTAAGACAATTTTCAAATAAGCATAAACAGATAGGTATATAGCTTTAACCCTTTATAACTTTGAAAGTGTTTTACTGTTGGCTGTACACAGTCTTCACAGTGTCATTTGATATTTTTAACACCTTAAACGCCATTTGACCGACAAACAATTGAATTTCTAATGTCTCTGGGACCGACGGCGGTCAACCTGTAAAGAGCAACAAACTAATTAATTAATTATCTTAATTAATGGCTTCGCGTTTAGCATTTAGCCAATTTCAAGTATTTTTTTATTATAAGTAGTAAGGGTACAATTGTACAGTAGATAGAAAATAAAATGGAGCCTCACAACACGTATTATTACGGGAATAACTCGGGTGAAAACTCCAAACTAATTCTACACACGCACAGAAATAAAATAGGATGTCAATTGACCAGTCAACCCGAGCTGAGGTCCTAGCATAAAGAGGTCGGTTTTCCGCACTCATTTTCATTTTCATCTTCATTATCATCTAGTACGGTATGTGGAAGCTCTTGTGTGATCCCAGCCTCTAGAAAACCTTGGAGTTGTTCGGTCATAACGATTTGAAGAACTATTCCACTCATCCAACAACCCATCATCCAGCCCGGTTAAAGATAAATTGAAAATGTATATGTGTATATTCGTTCCCAACAAAAAGGTTTGTTACTTTTGCGTATCATTAAAGAATTGAGAAGTCAATCTCGATTCTTTAATAGGTAAGTGAGGTGGAGTAAGAAATATAAAATATGTCATTTACCCTCAGCTGCCATGCCACCCCCGGTGGCAAACAATTTAAACTGGTATAGCGGAAGTGGGAACTACCGCGATGGAGGCTCCGTCATTAGGCGTCTCTAACACCCGCGGCCACGAAGTCTTCCTGTTAATGACGGTGTATTCGATACGTTTCTTCTGTACCTATATGAAAAAAAACTATAATATGTTGAGCGACCGTTGTTGGTGTTTCGCTTTTGCGAGTCAGTTTTCAAACTATGCTATTTATTTTTACTTTGACTAGTTATATCAGTAAATTATTTCTATTAAAAATGTAATCATAAATAATCATAGTTAACAAGTAATCATAATATCGAATGATCTGGTTACAATAACGGGTTACCTATATCAAATGGGACATTGAATTTTATAAGAAAGTGGTTAACGGTTCGTTTCTCGTTATTATAAGTGTTACTTATTATAAAGGTAAGATTGAAACTACTCTACTACTTCTAAAGAACGTAGCTTCTAAGATACGAACTATCAACAAAATCATAACATTTTCATTTCTTAAGAGATGATTTTGTAACTCAAAAAACAAAAAAAAAACAAAGTTCCAATACAACGACCACAACGCGAGCACGCACGAACTAACTCATAGACATAATTTCGGGTGCGGTCATTATAACACATCTCAATTTAGTTTCAACACATAAATTGTAATAAGCAGCCATAGCATGCGGGTGGCCAGGGATTATCATCGCATTAGAGAGCACGTGGGGAGGTGATTGACCCAAGGTGTTTCTGGATTAATTGCGGTGACCATAATGAGAATACTCTAGTATTTATCTTGTTTTCTCAATTTCACTCTTTCGTTGGGTATGTTGAAAGAAGGCGAACATATAAGATTTTAGACATCGGAAGAGACATTTAGTTATGTAGGTACTTATTCTTACGTATTAATGTCCAATATAGAAAATCAGGTAGAATTCTTCTGTGGATAGTTTCAGATCACATTAATCTTAGTTGAAAAACTAAAAAAAATAACAATAAAATATGAATGCAGGAAAGGCTCGTGAGCTCGTGCTTGTTTTCAACAGTTTTTTTTTTAAATTACTCTAACCATAATGGCATTTTTGTTAACCAATGGTGTTTTTATTTAATTACTAGCGGCCCGTCCCTGCTTCGCACGGGTGGACATCTTTTTTTTTATATAACCTATGTTACTTCGCGCTGATGTAGCATTCTAATGATGAAATTTTTTTTTAATCGGTCCAGTAGAGAGTGGTTTGTATGGGAAAAGAAAATTGTTGTTTTTACTATTTTCCTCGTATTTTTTATGTTTTTTTTTCTTTAAGAACCTTCCTCAGACTTCATCAAACACAACAAAAAGAAATCAGCCAAATCGGTTCAGCCGTTCTCGAGCGATTAGCGATTTAGCGATTAATTTTTATTTATATAGATAGGTAAGCTCACTCTTTGTATTATTTTTCAATAGTTTTGATTTGTACACCGCTTTGGAACGCAGTGATCTATGGAGAAGATCACGATTTTTCTTTCCGAAAAATATTACAAAGCTTTAATCAAGGTAAAGTATGTATATAGATTAATATACATTATGATTTGTCACACGTATACTATAGTACTTGTGTTTAGACTACAAATCTGTTTTGAATGTCATTTCAAGGTAATGTTCTCTCCAGTAATTAAATATAATAACGTCACGCTTTCAGTCATTATTACTTTACGGCGGGGGTTTTAGAGCTCAATTAAGTTTTAATTAATTAAACTGACGACGACTTAAGGTATAGACATTAACACAGATAAGTAGTATAGGTCTTTTGACTCTTATTCCATTGTGTTAAGAGTTACATTGTTTAAAATTTTATGCTTGTGACGGTACATACCACATTGCATGAATCTGTACAATAAACATTAAAAACAAACATCGTTACTTTGGTTTTATTGCGTTATGTTGTAAAGTTGCGTCAGGGTTTGTGAACAGTGGTAAGAGGTTAACATAAAATCTATGTATTAACGAGTAGAATTTATGATTTATTTTACACAAGTATAATTTTACGCAAATATTGTTGCGAACAAATTACATTTAAAAAAAAAATAATTATACAAATAAATTATTTTCATTTTATTAAATATTAGTATGCAACGGTACCTAATACGGACTATTTTTAAACATTCCTAATTTAGGCTCTGGTATTACTAATTTAGTACTTCGACGACTATTTTTGTTAAACTCGAAATATCTTAAATGCTTTCTTACAAATCGTGTTACTTCTAGAATGTACAAAGATGGTAGGGTTAAAATCTTTTCCATGATAAAGTGGGGTCTACAACTATTTGGCTGGCGGATGTTTACGAACAGATCATGAGCTTTGGTACTCTGTCCCCACAAAATGACTCTCATCTTTTATTGTGAGTTTCGCACAAACTATTTGAAAATTATTAAGATTGCTTTGTTTTACTCATATTATTACTATTTTAGCAATAACTGTCCCGCCACTGGGCATAGGCCTTCCCACACCTTTCCATGCCTTCTGGTCTATATACCAGGCCACTCAGAAAGTTTTGCAAAAAATATTTTTTATGTATAAGGCACTGGCCACTTGTATTTATTTTTAAAAATTTGGTTTATTAAAAGTAAAAATACCATTGTTCGAATTTCAAATTTCCCTCCACATTTTTTAACTTATCGTGAGAGCCAAAATAAATTATAGTGTCTCATTTAAAAATGGATCTGCATTGAGAACATTTTCGTGCGATGATTTTCTACGATTTTAAATGTGGCCTAAAACCTCATGACTCATTTGATCAACTTCAAATGGCTTTTATGAAAACCCTTTCAGCTGATTTTTTATTTTAGGGAATAAAAAGAAGTCACATGGTGCCATATCAGGACTGTAAGGAGGGCGGCCCAATACTCTGACCGGTGTGGTGTCCAGGAAGTTCCTCGTTTTGAGCGCTGTTGTCATGGTGAAGCAGTAGGTACCCCGCGGAGCCCGGTGTTCGGTCGCTTGTTGCTCATTGTAGACAAAACTGCTGGCAGGCATTTTGTGGTATACCATTCGGCGTTGATGCTGTTTTGGTTTCGTAACGGAATTGAAACCAGATACCCCGTCAAAGTTAAGAAACTAGCGATCAAAATTTTCCCTGCGCTTCTCGATCGCTTCACTTTCGTAGGCGTTGGTGCGTTTTGAAACTGCCAAACTGTCGACTGACGCTTTGTTTCTGGATCGTATTGATAAATTCAGGATTCGTCACCTGTCACAGTGTCGTAAACGCGCTGAGACAATCCTGCTTCATACTTTTGAATCATATAACGGCACCACTCGACTCGGGCCTGCTTCTGAGCTTCGGTGAGGTTGTGCGGCACCCAGCGCGAAACTATCCTCCTCACGCGAAGGTGCTCGTGTAGAATCTTGTGAACGCTTCCCGAACCAATCTGCAGTGTATGGTGAATCTCTTCGTGTACCTAATTCGCCTGTTTTCTTGAATTAAATTTTTTACTGCCAGCACACTTTCTTCCGTGACAGCTGTCGTAGGACGACCACTCCTTTGTTCATCCCCTAAAGTAAGGCGATCGCGCTTGAACTCGCTATGCCAACGGTAGATGGTTGCTTTTGAAGGTCCTTCATCCATAAATAGGTTTTTATCGCCTGTAAACGTGCTAGCAGCGTTCGAGAAGGCCGTGGAAGCGGTGCCTGCGGCGGACTGGAAAAAAAAAATCCGTAATTGCTTCCAACGCATGAAACTTTGTATAGAAGCTGGTGGAGAGTTCTTTGAAAAGATTTAATTAAAATATTTTATCCATAAAAGTTAGTTTTTTAGTTTTTCAAAACTTTCTGAGTGTTCCACGTATATACATAAAAATCTAGACCACAGAACATCGGCAAATATTCGATTACATCTCAGCAGCGGAAAAAAAATTACTTAAGCAAAATTGGATAACACAGAACTAGGATTCAACAGTATCTGCCCATAAACCCCTAGACGGGTTGCCAGTGTAAACCCAGGTAATGCAAGAAACTCGTGCCACCGACCTAATGAGCACCGAACACGCTCCCAGACGATTTTCATTCTAACCAACTGACGAAATTATACCACAACATAAGGACACTACAGAAGGTAAGGTTTGTATGAATGATAAGGTTTGTTTGTATGAGGATTTGTATGAATACAAACGCGCTCGAGCAACGTAAACTTCACCTCAACCTCAAGGACCCGGAATCTCGCAACAGCTGCACTCGCCAGGCTTATTACCGAAAAAAAGCAACCAGTTGTTAACTGCACAATGGCAGCGCGACTGCTACTACATAGTTGCGTTCGCTACAATCGGTCGGTTTATTTTAGAGCGCCCGCCGTCATGCACTTTTAGTTCGTCAATCGCTCGCTTCTGACGCTATCGTAGCGTTCATGTGGTCCTACGTTCCATAGTACAAAATATGTGTTTTGGTAGCAATAAATTGCAAATTGTTGCGATTGCGACTGTCACTTAAAGATCGGTAATAAGCCTGCCGACTGTTTCGAGCTGTGCAATCCGCCCCCCGACCGCCTAACCGATTGCTTTGGCTACGTGTATAGTTTATGACGTCATCTTGTCATTTCGTACCGCCTATGACAGCAATATCGAAAGCTATAGGCTATAGCTTCAGATATACGCTTATACCTATTAGCTAGATGACAAGATGACGTCATAAACTATACACGTAGCCAAAGCAATCGGTTAGGCGGTCGGGCCCCAGTTTTCGTGTGTCTATGTGTGCGTTGCTCGAGCGCGGTATGTATTAAGGGCTCGACCGCGAAATGAGCGAGGTCATTAATGATACCTTTTAACTCGCAACGATAATTTTCATAGTTGAGGCTCGACCGCGAAAGAGGCTAGAGGAGAGGCTAATTATAAAAATTATCGTTGCGAGTTCAGAGGGCTCATAATGACCTCGCTCATTTCGCGGTCGAGCCCGGGCTTTAATGACCCTTTAAGTTTCTCGCCGCCCCCGAACAAGCCCGGTGAAGCTGAAAATGCCGTTTGAGTCAACCAGCAAACTCTCAAAAAAGGTACACACGCCTGCACATCAACCTACCACAAACTGTCAAATTTCCTCAATTGACTTTGAACTTTATGCTTAAGGCATATGGTTGAAAATGTATTGATGAAATTTGACAATTTTGGATAGATTGATGTGCAGGCGTCTGTACCTATGTTACTGTACTCATGCATTGATTGTAATGTGTTTGTGTACCTATAGAAATAAATAAATAAATAAATAAATAAATAAATAAATAAGCTTACCTTCTGGGTCGCCTTATTTTGTGGTTATACAAACATCAGTGGGCGGGCGTTCGAAGTCATTTATTTGGTACATAGCGATTACTAGTAGGTACCTAGTCGAATATACAGTATTTTTTTTTACCAGTGCACAAATTTTCTGGGGCGACTCAGAATCGGTAAGTAAACAACTTTCTCATAGTAACATGGGTCGAAATAAAGCAATAATTTTTGGACTTCCCATACTTAAGCGAACACTCGATTAGCCGGCTAGATTTGTATGAAAAGTTACAAAAATTTGACATATTTGAACCCATGTTGAAAGTTGTTAACTTACCGTCCTGTATATGTATATAACTTATGAATACCTTCTTTTTGGAGAACTGATAAAATCTTCATAGATATCTTTTCACCGTGAATACCATCGAATACGGGCATTTCTGAGATATGCCCGTTTGAACGAGGTGAACACGAACGACGAATTAGTGATGCAAGGATTAGGGTTCCGATTAATCCTAATTCCGATTATTCGGTATATTTCCGATTAATCCTAATCGCCGATTATTACATACGATTCTTCACGATTATTGTTTTTAAGTAAAATTGACTTTATGGCCTAATTCCTTTGCCTTTCCCGTAAATTGACAAAAATAAATCACTTCACTGACATTGACATAATTATGTAATGTCATTGCGTTGTAGAGACTTCTTGGCGGGAAAGTGAAGAGTCATGTCTGCGGTTTTGTTTTATTTTCTAAAATTTGTGTTATGTCAAATATTAATGTGAAATAATTGTGGATTATTAACCGTTAAGTGTTCGTGAGTGTGCATTAGTGTTGGCAAATGAAACAAAACAGTGCAACGTCACTTTGCAAATTTTCTCAAGAAGTCTGCGTGAGGACTTAGTAAAGCCCCACATCTTTACTGAGATACTCGAGGGGTTTGGGGGGTATATTATTTCTCACTTCCCATTTCCATTATCATTCATCATCATCAATATTCTTTATTTATGTATTACCTAAGAAGATAGAACGAACGAATAGAATTAAGAAACTAATGACATGGCAGCATGGTCTATGACCTTAGCTGGTTCCTCAAGGAACGAACTACACTTAAAAAAAAAACAATGCGTTGTACCTTTCCGCATTTAAAACATCTGGCTTGATATTTCTCACTGAAGGTATCCACACTGTCACAGTTGCATCAGAACATCTATTTTCAACTGCTGTATTGTTGCAAACAAACCTAAGGAATAGGCTATGTATGCCCGAGTAACCTGCAAATATTGTGTTTCTTAAATAAAAACTTGTCTGCAGTAAATTTTGAGTACCAATCAATTACATAAGTTGATTATTATTAATAATATTTGGTGGTTTTAGTCGATCAACATTTCCTTTTATCAATAATCCTAATCCTAATCTTAATTGGCGATTATCAGTGCAGAGATTCCTAATTCTAATTCTAATCGTAAAACCAGAAATCCTTGCCTCACTAGCAGAGTAAACGTCACTAGTGTGAGTGTGAAAAAGCAACTTGCGTGTCGGCAAGGTAGTGGCCGGTGAGGCACAGTTCTGCTACACTGGCTGTCTTCTCATCAGGGTGCTTACTTTACGTTATTGAAAACGAACATTTGAATATCTGGGGGCACGGCATGCGGCAGTGCCCCCGCCAAGTCGAGCAAAAAAGCGGCACGGCCGGCCGTACCATCCTTTTCTCGAAACAGTTCAGGCCATTTTCGACCCCCTACAACTTCGCTGTGGTTAAAACTAGAAGCATGAATTTTAGTAACCAATCAGGCGTTGTATAAACACGGTATATTTCAAATTTAACTCAATTTGAACCACAGTTTAAGAATTATAATTAGTCAAAGTGTCTTAATTTTGTAACTCACTCACTGACTGACTGACTGACTGACCGATCATCAAAACTCTAAGCCACTTCTAGCAGACACAGAAGCTTTAAATTTAGAATACAATTATTGTTTAGTGTATAAATCAAGGAAAAAGTAAAATATTTTGCAGTTTCGGTCCAGTTTTCTAGATACAATAACTGCATAAATGACTTTGTAATCCCATATAAATATTACATTTGCAGTTAATGAATCAGTGTACCTGTATATGTATAATATAATGGAATTACAGGTGTATAAAGGTACCTAGATGGTACCGGAAAGGAAAAAAAGTAGGACTATCTACAAAAAGAAATGAGATACCATCCAAAACAAACTTGTATAAAAAAAAGTTACGCAACTCAGTTCTTCTACCGTAAAAAGTTGTGAGATAACTATAATACCAAGTCGGTTAATTTATTCAGTCCCTACTTAAGGGACCTTCTGTGTTAAGTAATTACGTAATTAGCTAACCTAACAACATAATATAGTGACCATATCAATATTAAAAATCTTTTATGTTTTAAATAATATGTGTATATTGACTTGGCAATCGCACTAAACAATCTAATTTCATATAATATACTATTACTTGTGAGGTTGTCTTCATGTGATGGCCAAGTCAATCTATTTATTTAAAACATAAAAGATTTTTAATATTGATATGGTTACTATAATAATGATGTTGTTAGGTTAACTTATTACGTAATAATTTAAGACCGAAGGTCCCTTAAGTAGGGACTGAATTAATTAACCGACTTGGTATTATATGGATCTCACAACCTTTTACGGTAGAAGAACTGAGTTGCGATACTTGTTTTTTTTACAAGTTTGTTTTTGATGGTAGGTATATGTATGTCCCCAGCGGGCGGTGTTTGAATACATTCACTTGGCACCAAGCGATTACTGAAAGAAGAATGGCTTCTGTCATAATTTTTCTTTTCAGAGCGGTGGAAATACTTATAAAATATCTTTCCCGCGGTGGACTACGATCAGACAATTTGAGGGTTGCCCTTAGCAGAGTAAAAACAAGTTCTGCCTGCCATCAACCAAACCGAGCACAATAAAAATAATAATGTGTACCCTCGCTGGGAGACAAACCTACGAATTCTTGGTATAGTGGATTATTTAAGGAGATTTTCGAGTAGTGAAAAAACAACACATTTTATACAAAAAATATATAAAATTCCACAATAAAAAACTCTGCCAAGTATAGGGTTAAGTAAAACTCAATGTCAAATCTCCGTCTGAGCCTAGGGGTTTAACCACTAGGCCATCCATAGGCGGTTGAAATATAATGACAAGAAAAAATAATATACTTACAAAGTAAGTACATTAGTAGTATAGTCAGACAAGCTCTAAGTAAAATGGTCTTTATAACAATGTTTTATGTATATGTATAAACTGTTTCTACAGGAATCAACCACGTGAGAGATTCCCATCATCTTTTCTTCTGTTATGTTTAAGTATGTTTATGTAATCTATTTCTATTTAAGTTTTTTTTATAGTATGTATATTAGATTATTATCACTTAATTTAATAAATTTAATATGTTTATTTCAGTTCTTATAAAATGTATGTAGTATATGTTTCATTTACGTTCTTTGTCGCACCGCTTACCAATTTTTCTGCCTAGCCCTTAGGTCGACTGGTAGAGAATGCCATTTGGCATTAAGTCCGCCTTTTGTACTTTATTTTATTTTATTGTGCATTAAAGATTAAAAATAAATAAATAATAAGTACCTTATCGTAGTTAAATCATTGCTTGACGATCGAATTGTCAATATTTCACCATCGTTTGTGCATAATGCGGCAGCTGTTGTTGCAACGAGTCTTTCTCTGCCTACGATATTTCCGTACCAGTAGCCTATTGGGATCCACTTCTAAATCAGATACTGCCATAACACTGCATTGTTCATCATAGATGGTTGCGTAAGTCGCCATTGTTGCCGCATTGTTCCATTCGTACGCCGCAATGTATATCGATGTGGTTTGTTTGCTCGTTTTTAAAGTGTGATTGTGGGGTGAAATTATACGCGATTGCATTCTATTACCGCTGAGAAGCTCCTGGAATTGATTGTGCGAGTTTAATGGCCGCATTGCGTATTAACTTGGTTAGGGTGAATTACGTGAAAGGGGAATTAAGGTATAGCTATTATTCATTAACTATACAAAGTGTTTCAATTATGTAAAAATGGAAATAGAAAATTTTGGTCATTAATTATTTTATTTTTATGTAAATAACGAAAACAAATCGGTACCTATTGGACCTAAACCAAAATTTGATTGTTTTTAGTTATCCTAATACAGAGAAATTTTATGTTGCACAGTTTCCTTGAAACACGCTTTGGGCTAGTGTGGTGGCTTATGGCCCGATCCGTCGTGTTCATATTGTTCATGAGGAAAGCCAGCAGTGGGACTATGAATTATGATGATGTTGAAATGAAACAACTTTTACGAATGTACTCGCGTTTATTTTACACATTACTTATTTAATGTTTATCCTGACGTTTCAAATCCTTTGCAGGGTCCGTGGTCACAGGGAGATTGAGTTGTTGTTCGTCTCATAATTAGTTAGTATCTTGTATACCCTCATTTAAATTTAATCAGGTGCGTTCCGTTTTTCGCAGAAAGAGCTTACAGTATCTTTTGGTCTGGCAGTATGGTGTTGGGGCTGGGATTTAATATTTTGTATGATGGGATCCCAGGCTGGTGGTAGACTTCAACCATCTTCTCTATTGAAATTAGGATGTTTTTTAATTTCAATAGCATAGCTTAAGTACTATGGTATCTCACGGTGTTACACGCGTGTAAGATACGTTATACGAATTATAAAATATTTTCATCCTCTTGAAAGCCCATCATACGATAATTCTGAATTTCTAAGATTCTGGTCTTTCGCATCAGGTAATATCTCATGATATATTTCGTATCTTAAAATAAAATTTCCATATCGCTATCTAAAATATCTATCTATAAGATACTTTAAGATGATGAAAAAATATGTTATCTTCGCCGTATGTGATCGTTCATTGGTTTGTATGGCGAGCGATATTTTATCTTATGATAATTTCCGTACCTCCGCCGTGTGTACGCTTAATTCTGATTTGAAAAAGCACCCTATAGTAGAGTACTCCGCACGCCCAATCATTCACAACATTCACATCGGACATTAAGTATCGAATAAGTCATAACTCACTCGATGTGAACCGGACCGATAATGTCAATCAATTCCCGAGCCGATGTCGTGACGACGAAGCGACAATGGTGCGAGAACGGTTCGAGAATGGTGCGACACACTGGTGACAAACGGTGACTGCGCGGCACGGCCTGGCTAATCACCGCTATTGTTGCAAAGCAGATGTTGCATCAGTAGGGTGACAATGCCAACAGCAAGAAAAAATCAATTTTTTTGCTCCCTTAGAAGGACACATATCCCATCTCCCATCGCGCACAAAGAAATTTGGTGACTCGTTTCTTTGTCGCACCTCCAAAAGATGGAATAGTCTACCAGCACATGTTTTCCCTCTTTCCTATGATATGGGGTCCTTCAAACGAGGCGTGAAGAAGCACCTTGTGGGCCGGCAGAGTGAAGTTGACTGATGCTGCATTGTTTTCACGCTGCACCAGTTGTCTTCGCGTCTGGACTCCATTTCCACTTAACATCAGGTGGTGTGGAGTCATTTGCCGTGCTAAGTATAAAAAAAAAAAAAAAGAAGGACAACCCACCCCAGGCGGGTTGGTGGGCGTGTGAACACTACATCATATGAATAACTCAAGCGGTTGAGATAGACTATGTTAGTTGGTCCTACTGACCAAACGCCCTATAGCCTTGAAAGGGCTACACAGGCTGACGGAACGGCGACGTTGGCGTTACTCAATCAGAGTGCACGCTGATTAATTCTACCTTTTGTCCTTATTCAGCATTTTCTGCTACCCAACTTGCATATGCAATCATTAATCAATCAAAAGATACCTGACTCGTGTCTAGTTCTCGTTATATTAAAAAATATTACTTGCTTATACTTTTAAGTAGTAAGTTGATTCATTATTTCAAACTAATAAGCCAATTTTAATAATTCTTTCTATTTTTTCAAGGAAATACAGAGATCTTGACAGTTCTTTAAAGGATAACACCTGTATATCCTATACACATACCTAGACAGTTTTATAAAAATGACTTGGTTTGAAATAGTTAGAACTTTTAAGTTTGTGTAAGTAAAACTTTAAATAATGTTTAATACAATGCGAATGTATCATTTTCATCAAATACATAAATAAATTAGAAATTAATAGGTATACTTACATTTAACGAAAATACAATTGCGAAAATATTGTAATTCGGGAAAGTAATGAAAAGCATTGAAGAAAGCGGTAAATTTTTCATGATCTAAGTTAAGGAACGTAACAGTAATCCTACCATTCATTACTACCATAGTTACATAATACATGACTCTTGACAATGATTCTTATAAAGTTATATCTTTAAAAAATGCCTGTTATTTTTGCATTGCTGTTAAATGTGTGTCTCTTTAGAAAACTCCGAAAAACCCGGTGAAGCTGAAAATGCCGTCTAAGGCAATCAGCAAACTTTCTCAAATAAAAAAATCTTACTGATACATTTCGTATCCTAACTCACACCGTAGTCACCCTAGCGCCGACAATGTGGGCTTTTTAATTATCTGTGACCGATGTACTCAAGGCTGCCCGATGTCATTCGGCCGTGATCGATGGCTGGATGATGCGCAGTGACATAATATGACTCTATCGAATGGTTGCTTAATAGAGCCTGAGGAGCTTTTCAATGTTATGGTGATTTAAATGATATTTAGGGTAGATGTTATGATGATACTTTTAGGATATAAGCCTCGCTAATTTGAGCGCGAAAAGTTTTATACTCGACTCTGAATGAATAGATTAATGCAATAATTGTAGTATATCAATGATAGTAACTAATATTAATTATTATTGTTATTAAATTATTAACTATTGTTTTAAAAGGACTTCTTACATAACCTTAAAATTAACTTTAATCTATTAAATTAACTAAATCGTATTTTATGTTCTGTGATGGGTGACCAACTTATCGATTACATCTTTATATATACACAGTCAGGTCATAAGTATTGTCACACAGTAAAAACTTTTCTTTTAGAATGCTGGCCACAAAAAAGTTTATTGAATTCGAATTTCAATTGTTCATGAAAATAAAAATGTATACTTTTTAGAATTGTACTAATTTTTAAATATGGAGTGGACGGTTAAAGAATACCGTGTTGAAGTTATTGCGTTGCATCGTTGCGGTTACGCGCCAATTCAAATTTTTGACATGCTAAAAAATTTGAATTTAACCAAAAAATTCGTTTATCGTACCATCAAACGATACAATGAAGACTCTAGTGTAGATGACAGGTCAAGAAGTGGTCGCCCTCGGTCTGTTAGGACTCCAGCAGTGATAAAAGCTGTGAAGGCGCTAAAGATTTCAAAGAAATCCCAAACGTAAGCAGAAACTGTTGGCCGTTCAGATGGGGTTAAGCAGAACCACGGTGAAAAGGGTGTTAAATGAAGACTTAGGGCATCGGGCATATCGAAGAAAAACAGGACATCGTTTGAATGCTCGTCTAATGGACCTGAGACTGAAGAGATGCCGCGCTTTGTTAAGCGGTACGCGGGAAAAAAATATCGGGAAATTCTTTTTTCGGATGAAAAAATTTTTACCGTAGAAGAGAGTTACAACAAACAAAATGATAAGGTGAATGCACACAGTAGTGAAGAAGCGAGCAACCGTATTCCGCGTGTCCAACGAGGTCATTTTCCATCCTCGATCATGGTATGGTTGGGAGTTTCTTATTGGGGCTTAACAGAGGTACATTTTTGTGAGAAAGGTGTAAAAACGAATGCAGTTGTGTATCAAATTACAGTCCTGACGAACCTTGTGGAACCTGTTTCTCATACGGATATATAGATTATATAGATAGATATATAGATTCGGCGCCAGCTCATAGAGCGAAGAGCACACAAGACTGGCTGGCGGCGCGTGAAATCGACTTCATCCGGCACGAAGACTGGCCCTCCTCCAGTCCAGATTTGAGTCCGTTAGATTACAAGATATGGCAACACTTGGAGGAAAAGGCGTGCTCAAAGCCTCATCCCAATTTGGAGTCACTCAAGACATCCTTGATTAAGGAAGCCGCCGATATTGACATGGACCTCGTTCGTGCTGCGATAGACGACTGGCCGCGCAGATTGAAGGCCTGTATTCAAAATCACGGAGGTCATTTTGATTAAACTTTATTGTCATAAGAATCTATGTTTTGTTAAGTTCATTTTAGTATATAAATGGTTACATAATGAATAAAATGTGTCTTCAAGTGGATTCGAGACGATTTACAATTGGACCCGGTAGGTGGCGCTGCAATAGCAAAAGCGGACGAAGTCGCGGGCGGGCCACTAGTATTTTATAAATAATGTAAGTAAACGTTATTTATTTAACTTTACATAGGTACCTACACACGCCTGCACATCTGGCTACCACAAACTGTCAAAGGAGATGTTTAATTTTATGACAAGACCCTGTACATTTCCTAAAAAAAGTTTAAAAAATACATTTATTTAGTTAAAATAAGTAATACGTTTTTTTTTTAGTTGATAGCTTCGTGCGATTTGCACTTTTAGCCAGTGTCAAAGTAATTTTTCTTTCAAGTAATACATAAATATACAATATTTCCTTCCAGTATGATGATGATGAATGATAATAGAAATGAGAAGTGAGAAACGATATACCCCCCAACCCCTCGAGTATCTCAGTAAAGATGTGGGGCTTTACTAAGTCCTCACGCAGACTTCTTGAGAGAATTTGAAAAGCGACGTTGCACTGTTTTGTTTCATTTGCCAACATGCACACTCACGAACACTTAATAGTTAATAATCCACCATTATTTCACATTAATATTCGACATAACACAAATTTTAGAAAATAAAACAAAACCGCAGACATGACTCTTCACTTTCCCGCCAAGAAGTCAAAAATAAGTAATGCTTCAATACGCTTTATCGTTTTTTTTTTGTAAAAATGTAAAAAGAAACCGAAACTCATCGTTGTTTTGACAGCTACTTGACATTGGCAGAATACCGCTGCCATCACGAAAGTTGATTTATTTTAATTTAACTACTTAATTTATTTGAAGAAAATCATTTCGAATAAGCTTATTTCATACATTAGCTATCTTTCGGTATTGTGTACAAGGTGTTGGCGTTTTCTCCATACACAGTTAAACATCTCCTTTCCTCAATATACTTTGAACTTCATGTATTCATGGCATATGGACAGGTTGTTGTGCAGGCGTCTGTACAACATGGCGTGTCAACATATAACTATGACAACTCTTAAATTAAACTATAATGTATTTAAATATATTATATTTATTTATGATTTGGAAATGAACAGTTTTCAATGACCACATAAAAAATCATACTAATGATACATAACTACACCAATTATGTTTCCACTAATAATAATTAAACAACAGGTAGGTAATCGAATAGACAATAAGACAAATGAGAATGGAAAACACAATGAAAGACATAAATTTATAAGAAAACTAAATTGCGAAAATCAATTATTTTGCTTTAGCTTTATCGTAATGAGTCATCATAAATAACGCTTGGTCAGGTGATATTGACTGAAATTTATAAACCGTCCTGTACAAAATACAAAATGCCAATTCTAATACAAATAAAGAAGAGAAAAATAAAGAAGATGCCAATTCTAATACGTAACACATAATAATATGTATTACTGGTAAAAGAAGTTGAAAAATTTCCACGAGCAGGATTTGAACCTGCACCCTTCTGACATACCGGGTCAGGTGCTCTTCCAATTGGGCTATCGTGGTTCTAACCAGCCCGCCGAAATTATTCAACACTATTTACTTTTTAACTTTGAAAGCCAAGGCGCCAATTCAATGTCAACAACTACCGTCATTAACATTGTGTTTTTGTAATTTGTTTCGCAACTAAAATTTGCGTTAAAATTATATAAACAAAACAAAAATATTTTATAAGTATAGTGTAATTAATGTTAAATAAGATGAAGTATGACGTTTTGTTTATTTACGTATGTTTTCAATGTTGTAAGTTGTTTGACCAGCGCCATGCGCACATATTATCTTTAAATGTATATATATATATTTTTTTTCCTTTAGTTGATGGCTTTGTGCGATTAGCACATTTAGCCAGTGTCAAAGTAATTTTTCTTACAAGTAATTCATAAATATACAATATTTCCTTCCAGTATGATGATGATGAATGATAATAGAAATGAGAAGTGAGAAATGATATGCCCCCCAACCTCTCGAGTATCTCAGTAAAGGTGTGGTGGGGCTTTACTAATTCCTCGGGCGGACTTCTTGATAGAATTTGAAAAGTGAAGTTGTTTTGTTTCATTTGCCAACACTCATGCGCACTTACGAACACTTAACGGTTAATAATCCACCATTATTTCACATTAATATTTGACATTACACAAATTTTAGAAATTAAAACAAAACCGCAGACATGACTCTTCACTTTCCCGGTAAAAAGATATATGTATAGGTATACTTATAAATCTTCTTATGCGGAGGGATGATTTGTTTGTTTTGTTGTCATGGAAACTGTCAATGCGGTATGAAGTCCACCCCGGTCAGCTTGTCTATATCTAATAATACAGAGGAAACCTTTGTATCTTTGTATGTATGTATGTTTGCAACGAATAAACTCAAAACCTACCAGACCGATTTAAAAAAATCTTTCACCACTAGAATGCTACATTAGCGCCGAGTAACATGGGCTATATTAAAAACAATGTCCACTCGTGCGAAGGAGGGACAGGCCGCTAGTTTAATATAAAACTAGGCATCCGCAAAATAGCAGTGTCGCGGCACATCGAGTCACTGCTTAATCCTTATTCTAAGTTATGTTTTTTGTATAATGTGCGCTGGTTTGGTATGAAATAAAAAAAACTATTGTATTCTAATATTTTGTAAGTATATTTAATTAACATTTGTTTTTTTTTAACAATGTTTCAATAACATGAATTGTACAGATATAGAACCACATTTTACATAAACATAAGCCAATTAATGAAACACACTATGTTTCTTGTCAAATCAATGAGAGAACGAAATTAGCCGCATGATAACGTGCCGCGTGTATGGGTGATTGTGTGTATGTTGTTTTGTAGCTCTTGCTAAGTTTCTTGCCGGTTCTTCTCAGTACTAGGTACCCCGCCCTGTGTAGACTTACGAACCGATGGCGTAGTGACATTGACAAGAGCTACTTGTAGCCTAAACTGAATGAATGATTTTGAATTTTGAATGGATTCTTGTGATCCTTACAATTTACCACCAGCCCTGCCCCCCGACCGCCTAACTCGATCGCTACTATTATAATAAAAATAATAATTTTCGAGTTCGGTTCAAAAATTCAAATTTCAAAATCATTTATTCAGTTTAGGCTACAAGTAGCTCTTGTGAATGTCACTATGCCATCGGTTCGTAAGTCTACTCTGGGCGGGAGACCTTGTACTGAGAAGAACCGGCAAGAAACTCTGCAAGTGTCCAGCTCTTTTCTCCCTTACAGCGTCAAAAATATTGGAAAATGCCCTATCATAGCAGGACACTTTCCATCACAAATTAACACAAAAAAATATAGAAGACAACCACATGTAAAAAAACAAAATTAAAAATCTAAGTAAACAAATTTACCTCAGCTAAGTTTAGTTTTCCAGTTCAGAGATCATAGTAAAATAATTCTTAATGAAAAATATGCCATTTATAATATATTATAACCCCGCATATCTTTTTCTGTACATGCATGTGCTAATTTTAATATTGAATAACGAACGCTCACGCAAACGTATTTACCATAAAGTCAATAGTTTTGAACAAACACATTGTTGGAGACCACCTCTTAGCGCCTCCGTATTTGGGCATATATCAACCCTTTTTTTAACAACTCCATAACAACAAGTTTAAAAAAAAACAATCTGTAGCTTTTATCAATATTGCTATAAGGTCTTAAATCCCGTGACACATGAATCTATACGTTTATAAAGACGGTCATTCGTCATCAACGGATGTCGCATTAGGCGCACAAAAGGTCCAGGGGTCCTTTCAAAATCAGGTGCTGATTTTATTATACGTAATGGAGTCGGTGTTAGTCAGTCAAAAACTATGTTGCGCATATATCTTTTTGTTTCCTCCTTTTTTACCACAGATGGAAAACCAATGGATTTTAAGGTGCATAAGAGTATTTGGAGGAGCTCGATATCGCGGTGGTAAACGCGCTCGGTCTGCCATTGCTGAAGTGAATCAACTTTCGCAAAGACATGTGATCGGATAGGTGATCAAAAATGTATCATCTCCAGCTCCTCCGTGGTAAGGAAGGTACATAAAGCCGTTGGTCCCGGCTACAGTAGCAGTCGTTATCAACTACCATTCCGCAAAAGGTCGTCCTGGTGGTTTATGGCTCGTTCTCCCTGTGGTTTATATAGGGAAGATTGGTGCCTTATAGCATTAACTTCACACTCTTTGTTTTTTTTATTACAAACTCTTTTTGTTTCATCTTTTTTTTTGCTTGTGTGTACACATTTTTTTTGTATATTATGTGTATGTTTTCTCTCTTCTTATTCTTCTTCTTCTTCTTCTCCTTCTTCTTCTAGCAGTGGGGACTTAATACGAGCTGGTGATGACAGAATATTTGAAAGTAAGTAAGGAGCTTGCGTATTGCCGGATTACCGGGTAAGTGTCCAACCAAAGTATATTGAGCGACTCTGCCCTGCGTAAAGAACGGGGATGTCTTGGCTTGGCTTGGCTTGGGAACACGATAGCAAGCGCCGAGATCCACACCCGCAATCCGGTGGAGCAAGGACGCCCAACCGCCCAAGGGGTAGTGTATATATTCTTTGCCCAAAGGGCTTATAGTCAAATTTCAACCCTATCACGACACCTTTCAAAAGTATTTACGCTTGTCATTTTGCATAGACATAGACAATTCCAAATAAATGTCAAATAGACGAGTCGCTCATTCAAGTTGGGCGCCTCACAGGCTCCCGTGAAGTTGTACAATGGACCTAGGGGCGTCCCACCCTTTCGCTGCCTTACCACAGTAAAAGTAGGCAAGCGAACTGCCGTTTCCTTCTTTCGTCTCGTCTTCGCCGGGGATGGATCCGCGTTGACGTCTTCTCCAGGGCCTCAGCATCATCATCAGCTCATTGTATGCCCCAACTGCTGGGGCACGAGCCTACGTTACAATCATTGCATCCATTGCATCCTGGTACCAGAACGTATGCTGGTTTGCCAGCTTAGTAACATGAAAAGACAGACAAGGATTTGGAAGAAGAAGTAATTAAAAATTTTAAAACGTAGACTATGTTTCGACTTATTAAATAACAATTCTAGTATTTGGAATGGATTAGGATTGGAATAAACTTGAGGACGACTCTACTAGACTAGGGGCCAACTTTTTGAGGTACAACGAAGATCACAGCTTTGAGTCAGTGTACCTATTTTTTTTATACCTTTACAGGTAAGCACAGTGCCATGATCTCACCTGATGTTAAGTGATGATTAGGCCAATTGGTGGAAGCACATCTCACCCGGAATCCTCAACTAGTGAGGCACAGGCTATCTTATCTCTATCTGCTGGAACACAACAATGCTACAAACATTGAAGTGAACATGTTTAGATGAGACAGTGGTAGCTAGCCAGGCGGACAAACAAGTCCTATATATAGGTACCACCAACCAAACCGAGTACACAAACATGTACTCCCCGCTGGGAATCAAACCCGGGACCCCTGGGTCTAAACTGGTGGTCTTAACCACTAGGCCACAGAGGTTAAATGGTATAATAATCAAACAACGGGCATATACATTTCAATATGAAGGCCCTGTTAGGCAGAGGCACCGCGCGCGATTAGCGTTGGCTGTGTCGCTGCGCTCATTACGCGGGGCCCTAATTGCGGCGCGGTGCGCTCACAAACGCGCCGACCGCTTTCATCTCGCCGCCTGCGGGGTGCGGGCTACGTGCGAGAGATAGCGGAGCGGGTAGTGGAGCGGGTGGCGGGTTTTTTCGTAAGCCCTGAAAAGGACAAGTCGCCGGACCGGAGGAGGGGAATATTACATTGGATAAGTAACTCAAGCGGTTGAGATCAATTATGTCAGACTCCTACTGTTTGAACACCCCCTAGGGTTGCCTATAGCCTTGAGAAGGCCTGTGTAGGCTGTGGAAGCCAACGTTGGCACTACTGAATCAGACATGCATGCTGTGTTGTCCCCCCTTCCTCCCCCCTATTTTCTTAAGAATCTCTTGAGACGCAATTTTGAAACTTAATGATTTAATGACTATTAATTCGTCAAGGAAAGTTTGTTCTCCACTACAGAAGTTCAAAGAATTTCAGCTTCTGCAGATATCACCCTTAATGGGCTCTGTCATCTCGTCTAACTCCCTCTAGAAAGCTTCAGCTATACCTTTGGGCAACTCTGCCAAATCGAAAAATGCCTTCTACAACAGTAGCATAGAACTAGCTTCGTCACTCCCTAGCTAGAAGGAAGGGTTTATGCCATGCTTATCCTCTAGTCAGTAACAGGTTTTCAAGCGAGACGCAACCCATTGGGCCGCCATCGCTGCCAATCAGAAATCTGAGATGGTTTCTTTGGAGACTGCAATCGGCTGTCTTTAGCCAGGACTAACGAGTGGCTGTACTTTGCGAAACACGAAAGTAAATTATACTTTGGTTACCCATCCAAATACTGACTACACACAGTGTAGCTTAACTTTTGCGATCTCTGTTCATTAACAATAACTTTAATAATTCTTTATCTTAAGCTACGATGTACTCATTTGTACAGATATATACCTAAAAGAGCGCATGGTCGCGGGGCGCCCCATCGACCTTTCCGATTTATCGATAACTATACCACTATTACTGTAAACTCACTGCATCGTTAAATTTTACAATTCATTACTAACTGCAACATAGAAAATACACATACATATATGTTTTTAAAATATTATCATAATAAAATACAAATCGCTAACGTAAACGCTATTACGCCTGCTGTCTTGTCCACCCAAAGCATACACACAATCATTTAAATATCCCCGATAATTTCACAAAATCAGAAATGCATTCTAATTTCAACTCTATTCGTATTACTATAAAGCTATCTTCATCCCGTGGGACGCTTTTTCAACTACCAAAGTATCATGGCAGTGTTATAATTGTTTTTATTCATTTATATGGCACCTACATTTATAGAAAGGTGGTTTAATGGTCTCTCTATTAAACTGTAAGCGATCTATAACCGAGTTGTAAAGTGGATTTGTACTAATTTTATTATGTTAAAATCGATTTTTAACTTTATTGGGTTGGTATTAGACAGTATTGGACAAGGTCGAATCGATACCGAACCCGAAATCGATTTTGATTGATGTTCAAACAGATGATGTCTCATTTATAAAACGATTACTGTAAATGGAATTAACATGTTATAAAACACGTGCTCTTATTTTTATATTTATTAAATTTTAATGTAACTATCGTTAAAATGATTTTGTTTTGTTTATATAATTTTAACGCAAATTTTGTTGCGAAACAAATTACAAAAACACAAAGAGCATCTGACCCGGTATATCAGAAGGGTGCCGGTTCAAATCCTGCTCGTGGAAATTTTTTCAACATTTGTGTTTTTGTAACTATCATTGTTTAAATAATTTATTTTTAACGGGGTATGTCGTCGATCTAAATAAAACATTTAAACAATAGATTTCTGTCAATTCTACGGAAAAACACAAATGCTAGGAATCGAAATATAATAAATACTATAAATTATATTATAAAAACTATAAATGAGAATTAAAAAAAAAACATAATTAATCATTAGGTTATCGTAGTTGTGTTTGGCTCATCCAAATTAAGGCAAAACTCTTATTACTTTGTTAGCGTACATTTTTTTTTAAACTCTTTTTTCTGAACTAAGATTTATTCGCATTAAAATTGAAAATTAATAATAATAATTTTGGTATTTAAAAAAGTGTGTAATTTGTTATTTGTAATGTACACAAACACTCGAGCCACCCTGCAAGTACAGTCACGAACATAGTTTACGTAAACACTGTTCTATCATTTTGTTAGCCAGGTAGGTACTCTGTTTTTATGAATTTTTAGATTGTTTTTTAGGCATACACTTATCAAGAATTAATTGAATGGTTTTTTGAAAGTTATGATAGTTTCGTTTATATTATTTACAGGTTTCATTCATCCCATTTTATAGAGTATAATGAATTTCTGAGTAGATTTTTTTTCAATTGTTAAGCATTTTCAGATTGATGAATTTATATGCAAGGATAAGGAGATACCTTTATGGTGTCTTAGGTTAGTGAATACAAGGTCAAGGCAAGTGGATGAATTATCAATGATTCTAGTCGGCTCTTCTATTATTTGTTTCTAGTTCAGTGTTAAAAGTGTATTGGAAAGTTGTCTTTTTTGTTTACTATTTGTAAGGTAATTTATGTTTGTCTCCGCCTAGTATAATTGATTTTTTAATGTCTTTTATTTCTAGAATTCTTAATAGTTTTTCCAGTTGGTTATTTATGGAAGGTTTTAATTTCCTTATTACTATTTCCAGTCCTATATTTTTTTTTATTGTTTGTTCTACAAAACTGATTACAATCCGTTAATAATCTATTCTTATGGAAAAATATGAATATCACATTGATTATACTCTACTTGATGCAGACACAGCGTGCACAAAAAAAAATTACACCAGGTGAAAAAGATTAAATAATCACAAAGATAAAAAAAACAGAACAAAAAAAACTATACAAAAATAAAAATAAATGACAAATACAATCACGCAACAAATTCGGAAGTTTTCATTTCCAATCGAGGCAAGATATAAGGTTTGTTTTTGGTAAGTAGATGATATAGAACCTGTAAATATAGCGACTTTATTCCGGATCGCATTGCAACTAGATTTCATACGCCAAATAGGAGAATTTTAATCAATGTTCGTCCGGCAGCGTGATAAGCAAAATGTTTTCTTATTGTGTTATACCTATTTGGCCACAGGACACAGATACAGGACAATTAATAGAACATTTATTTTGTATTTTGTCTATGGCGCAGATTTCGAAAGCAGACTCTATTGATAATTTGTTAATATCTTCGCGTTCAGTGTATTCAATTAAGTTTTCAATAGTATACACACTCCTCCTCCCTCTTGGAATTTTAGCAGTAAGAAGAAGCTACGTGGTATCCATTTAAATGTAAGTATTTAATTTTGTCAGTATTAAGCCAGGTTTCCGTTATACATATTGCATTTGTCCTTGGTTTTTCTTCTAGAAGTGACTCAAGAAGGTGCGTTTTCAGTAGTATACTTCGGATATTTTGATAAAATATGTTAAAAATCTCGAAGGTTATGACTTGAGCTGGTAGATCTGTCTTGTACCTATCTTGTTAGGTAGAGGTTGGTTGTATTCTTTTGATTTCTATCTTGATTTTTCTTTTGGCTGGTGGTATTGTGCGAGTGATTTTCGTCATCCTGAATTGGTATTAGGTTTTTTAAGTCTTTTATGTTAATTTCTTTTCCGTCTATTTGGAGTTTATTATTTCGTATAGCTGCTCATTGGCCGTTTTGGCGTGCGGTATTAGGGCTTGACGTAGTAGATGTCGTTGTTTTATAGATTGTTGGTCTAGGACTTTAGATACTGCTTGACCTGTGTCTCTGTAATACCTGACGTTTTGGGTATGTAAGTAGTTCGTCATTCTTTTGGAATATATGTTCGTATATTTGCTCTTCAGTTTTCCATTTACTTTCTATTAGGCCATATAAGACAAATGTTTTGTTATATCCGGATTAGTTGTAGTTTTGCGTAGTTTGCAATTTTTGTGTTTCAGATTCAAGGGTTTTATATTGGTCGATAATATACTGGATTTTATTGCTTAAATAGTCTATTTCCTTCTGTGGAGCTTATTCTTTTTACTTTTTGCTTTTTCTGCTCGTTGTTTTATCTCATTTCTTAATTCAGATATTGCATCTTCCATTTCTACTTTTATCATGGTTTTTAGCTCTGTTATGATTGATTCGTTGTTTTCCTGCAGTAATCTAGCAATGCTGGCTAGTGTTATAGGTTCTTCTTCTTGTGGCTATGGCAGTATCGGTGTTTAAGGTGTCTCCCATTTGGCTCTGGATACCGGATATCGTTGAGTCGTTTAAAGATTCAATTTTATTGCAACACCATAGGATTAACAATTACAAAATAAAACAAGTTACAATGCGCTCTTATCGCTCTTATCGCTATCATTTGACAGAAGTGCCTTTGACAAGGTACGAAAGTGCTTATGTTGTCGCCCGCGACTTTGTTCTCGAAGACTACACTATCCCACAGGAACCTGTTACCGGGATAAAAAGTATCCTATGTCCTAGTCCGGGCCATGGTCTGTCTATGTGCAAAGTTTCATCCAAATCCGTTCAGCCATTATCACGTGATGCGCGGTCAAATAAACAAACAAAAATTCTAAAAACTGTCGGACCGTGTTCTGTTATCGATTTAACTTATTTAAGTTAACTTTTTTTCGAATATCTTATTATGTGTAGGTATAGAAGATAATATATTTTACTCGACTGTATGTCCTCCCCGGTGAATGTACCAGGCAAATATAATATTTCTTTCGCTCGTGGATATTTTTCAAATTGTAATTTATCGCAACAAAGTTTGCGTCAAAATATATATTATAGTTTATGGTTATCATCATCATCAGCTCATATTATGTCCCCACTGTTGGGGCACGAGCCTTCCCTATGGATGGATAGAGAGAACAGGCCACACACCACCACGCGCGCCCAGTGCGGATGTGTGATTGTTAACGAACTGCTGATACAGCAGAGACCAACGGCTTTACGTGCCTTCCGAAGCACGGAGGAGCTCAAGATGATAAAGTTTTGGTCACCCATCCGATGACCGACCTTTGCGAAAGTTGCTTAACCACTGCGCCATCGAGCTCCTGGTTATAAACAATATTATTTTAGTTTTTTTTTTTCATAAAACTATTTAATGGCAGGTGACTCTGCCAATACTAGTAACATTACGAACACTTTCAGGATATGTTGCCTTGCGAACCAGACCACCGGCACCGCGACGCTATGTCGTATGTACATATGGAATCGTGATATCACACAAACATGCAACTCATCGGTTACATGGGCAGTACTCACCTTCAAATTGCTCCGTCACCGATGTTCTGTACGCTCATAGGAATAGGGTTCAAAATGGAGTCTCTTTAGAGGGGTGAGCGGTTTATAATTCATTAGAGGTTGCACCAGGTTGCACGTAGACATTTTCCGCCTTCCGCTGCGTGTGGTAATGCCGTTGTGGGATTGCTGGAACGATCATGAAATAAAACGTTTTTTTTTAAATTGTTTTTACTAAGGGCCTTACTGATAAACAGAGTATAGGTATAAGCTTGGAATATAGATAGTCGGTGTTCTGTTCCCGTCAGGTTAAACTTGGTTTTGAATTAGACCAAAAGAGACAAAACATAGAATAACTATACAAAGCTTCAATATCTACTCTGTTTATTAGTTCGCTGTCCCACTGCTGGGCTAAGGCATTCGTCATTGAAACGGTTATTGGCTTAATCATCATGCTTGCTAAATTCGGATTGGTGATCACTAGTGACCGGATTATATGCAACAAAAATATTGTTTATACATGTATGCATGCAAATATGCATGAAAAATTCTTGAAATATGCACGAAAATTAGCAAATAAGCAAAATTAAATGATAAGTTCTAAGAACTAAAAAAAGAAGAATTGTGTGCTATCATCATCATCATCAGCTCATTTTTATGTTCCCAGTGCTGGGACACGAGCCTTCCCTATGGATGGATAGGAAGAACGGGCCATAAACCACCACGCGGGCCCAGTGCGGATTGCCGGCTGTTAACGACTACCAATGCAGCCGGCAACGGCTTTACAGAAGGCACCTTCCGAAGCACGGAGGATCTCGAGATGATAAAATATTTGGTCACCCATCCGATCACCGGCCTTTGCGAAAGTTGCTTAACCTCAGCATTCGCAGACCGGACGCGTTAACCGCTGCGCCATCGAGCTCCTCCTGGGTGCTATGTTAGCAGTTACGTACCAAAACAAAAGACGCACGTCGCTGCTGAGTGCGCTGCGCTCGAAAAATATTGTAGAAGTATCGATATTAAGCGTCATAATTAGATCTAGATAAATATGCTATTATATACCGCTAAAGATGGCTTAAATATGCAAATATACGAATGCTCACTAGTGATCACAAACCCGATATACGCATAGGATAATCCAAGACATGCTTTGCTCGGGCAAGCGGAGTTCCTTGGCCTACCAAGGAATTGAGCCAAGGGCCACCGGTTATCGGACCGGGCGCTTATCCACTCGTCCACCAAGGCATAATATTCTCAAGAAGAGCTACCAAAACCCATAACATCGCTCAATGACATTACTCACTGCTTTTGCTTTGATTAGCATAAAAGGTATTGTAAGTGCATGCAGGCGTGTGGTCTATGACTATTGGCCATTCATACAATTAGTGGGTATGGGTACCTAGTGGCTAGGTGTGAAACACCGCCCGCCCAAGCCGCTGGCTGTGGGAAAGCGTTCAGGCTTTATAGGTGGTATTAAAGGTGGATTAAAGAAGGTATAGTTAATTTTGGTTCCTTTAAAATAAATAAATTAAAAAAATAAAATCAAGACAGTTGACCCTACAACAACCTTATTACAATAAAATTGTATCTAATGAAATTAAATATTTATTCGGAGCATATTATTGGACAATTAAATTAAACATACAACCGAAATAGACATAAACAATAGTGCCTTTGCATTTTTAATAGTTGTTTTGTGCGAAAGAGAGGTACCTACATATATCGTTTGCTCTCTCTCTTCTCTGCAGCCATCTTGTGTAACCACGTAATTATCGTAGCTCCTCCGTTGTAACGATAGTTAGTTAATGTAATACAGTGTAATTGTCCTGCAAAAGGCATTAAACTTCATCTCAATCAACTTTGAGTGTATTATTTACATAAACAAACCCAGTGTGCGTGAGTAGATGAAAGCACTGCTACGCCCATTCTGGGGCCCGACCGCCTAACGGATCGCTTTGGCTACGTGTATAGTTTATGACGTCATCTTGTCATTTCGTACCCCCTATGAAATCAATCTCGAAAGCTATAGGCTATAGCTTTCGATATATGCCTATACGTATTAGCTAGATGACAAGATGACGTCATAAACTATACACGTAGCTAAAGCGATCGGTTAGGCGGTCGGGGGGCTGGTCCTCAACATTTACTTAGCGACAATCAAAGACGAGTATGAGTTCATTATATTTTTAGGATAAACATCCCGATTCTGGATAAGTGTATGCTTATATTGTGAGCGAGATGTATGTAGGTATGTTGTCTTTTGTATTCACCTATTTTATATTGTAAAATAATAATTAGATACACAAACAAAGTTAATTAACTACAAATGTAAACATAATTTCCCACCATGTTCACAATAAAAGGCATAACGGAATGGGTCGTGGCGTGGAATCGTAAGCCACGAGTTGATATTACAAAATGGTCTAATAGTTAATAGCGAAATTGCTGGCATACAACTAAATAACTTAATGTTCTTTACGCTCAACCATATTCAATTTACCCGTGATGGTATACAAACTTCTTCTACAAAACCATTATACAACGATACACTTTCAGACAGCCAAAGGTATAACAACCTTATCCCAACGCAATAGATTGCTTGATGGGTTCAGATAGCTTTGTGCTTATAGTTACAGGTGGCATGGTAGTTCATTTTATGCCGGCGCTCGGTACCAAGTCTGCCCATTAACTTTGCCTATTATCACAATGATATTACCCGCAATTTGATATCGTATCAGTAATAATAGATTTAATGCATCGCCGACTTACTATGTCATTATTTTAGCGTTTCGGTGTTTTATGGTTTTATCATAATATTTAGGGTTTTAATTGAGATATGGTAAAATGAAGCGCACCCGATGAAATTGATCATTGACCGATAACTACACATAGTAGAAAATAGAAAAACATTATTGTCCCATTGGTTTTTTTCACATGAAGAAGGCCGAAGATATTTAACCAAAATATGATTCGTAGTAATGCCACTTGGCTGTCTGTTCGATTGCTTAAGTCTATTAGAAAATACATGGTTTTCTAACAAACTATTAAGTCCCAGCCCCAACACCATGTAAGGCCTAAAGATACTATAAGCTCTTTCTGCGTAAAACGGAACGCACCAAATTAAATAGTAATGCATTTAATTACTACTAATTACTAATTACTTGCATACCCAAGTTACTTATTAATTATAAGACGACCAACACCTCAGTCTCCCTGTAACCACCTGTGAAACCTCAGGTTAATCTAAATCAAAGTGTAAAATAAACTACCTAGGTATATTTACTAAAGGGACCCAATCGTCTTATAAAGCTATGATCACTAGCTTATCATTTTATGTCCACACTGCTGGGGCACGAGCCTTTCCTATGGATGGAAACACCACAGAGAGAACGGGCCATTCACCATCACGCGGGCCCGTGCGGATGTGTGATTGTTAACGAACTACTAACACAGCAGATACCAACGGCTTTACATGCCTTCCGAAGCACGGCGGAGCTCGAGATGATAAAGTTTTGGTCACCCATCCGATGACCGGCTTTTGCGGAACTTGCTTAACCTTAACTTGCAGCCGCAGATCGGGCGCGTTATTCACTGCGCCATCGCTATCGAGTTCCCACCCGATGGACCGCAATCGCCATATAGCTATTTAAAGCTATGTTTACAGTTGATTTCACCGAACAGACCACGAGTGCCATTATTTCTTCAAAAGCAAGTAGGACCGTGCTTCGGTCCAGCAGCAGTCGCTAACAACCATTAATCAGCACTGGGCCTGCGTGGTGGTTTATAGCCCGTTCTCCCTGTCCTTCCAAAGGTTACGCTAGTGCTCCAACAGTGGGGCCCTAAAAACAGCTGAATTTTAATGAGTTGATGACTTAATATGTTAATTTGTAATACTTAGTGTAACTTATTGTTATTAAACATTATTATTAAGTGTTTCTGAAATCTACAATCAATGCAAATGTGACTGAGGTTGCTTTCTAATGAGCTAGAACATGTTAAAACCTATGCACTATGTGAACCTATGCACCATCCATCCATCAATCAATCCATGTCGCTACCAGATGTTTTGATGAATGTTGCTCTCTGACATGAAGATAGGCTGCTTAACGTAAGCTAATAAATAAAAGAAATAGTCGAGAAGTTAAACGTATTGTAGGTACCTTCTTTTTCAATTAATTCTTAAAACCAATAAGCTAATTTTAATGTGGAGCTCGATGACGCAGTGGTTAACGCGCCCGGTATGCGATTGCTAAGGATAAGTAACTTTCACGAAGGCCGGTCATCGGATGAGTGACCAAAAAAGTATCATTTGGAGCTCCTCCGCGCTTCGGAAGGCACGTAAAGCCAACAACGGACCAACTGGCAGGCGGGACCGACAGGTTCCGTCTGCATTAGCAGTCGTTAACAACCACCAATCCGCACTAGGCCCGCGCGGTGGTTTATGGCCCGTTCTCTATCCATCCATAGGGAAGGCTCGTGTCCCAGCAGTGGGACATAAAATGAGCTGGAACAGGCCATAAACCACCACGCGAGCCCAGTGCGTATTGGAAGTTGCTAATGACTACTAATGCAGACGGAACCTGTCGGTCCCGTCTGCCAGTTGGTCCGTTGTTGGCTTTACGTGCCTTCCGAAGCGCGGAGGAGCTCCAAATGATACATTTTTGGTCATCTATCCACACTCGCAGACCGAGCGTGTTAACCTGCGCTATCGAGCTCCTCGCACAACCCAGTAATTACATCCAAATTGTGAATTAATTGCCACTAAGTCGGCAAAACTTAAATGCATCCTAATGATCACGACGTCCACCCACCGTGACCGTCAAGACAAGGCGACATCGTATCTCTGTTGCTCTAATTAGCTAAATAAAGACACATGTAGCCGTCTTAATTGATTTAAATATGCTAAGCCCAATGGACTGAGAGTTATTTCGCTTAGATACTTTGAACGTTGTTAATTGGTGGGCCAGTGATGAGCTTAGCCACTGACTGAAGTTTTGATTAGCGGAAACGTCATCATATTGAAAAGTACTGACTGCGCCCCGTGGTGTCACTCGCGTGGAAAGGGTGGATTTATATTACTGTTCCGGCAAACGAGCCTTATGGGAAGCCGCCCATAGTTTTCTTTTATTGAAAGAAATAATAAATAAAAGTATTATTTTCATTTTCAATTATTTCTTTTGTTTATTTGATGTTGGCCTTAGCAGCACAACTGGATTTAGGGGGCGGTGAGAGACTTAAGAACCTATAAGTTCCTCCAGCCGCTGGCCGTACATCTTCAGGTAGTTTCTAGAGGTAGTGGCATCACCCAAACGTGTTCCCAGCCCCTGTTAGATTCTGAGCGGCGTTTAAACTCGAGGGTGCCTATAAAGGCTAAAGCTGTTCAGCTCAAGTTGACGGAGTTGTGGGGGTGGGGAAAAGCGCCCAGGCACAAGTCTGTACCTGATATAGCGCGTACGTGGACTAGGTCTACGTAAATACTCATGTTCTACGTGGTGGTGTCGGTGTATGAGTCTATTTAGTCACAGCGTAGGTTAGTTTGCATGTGTGGTGTCCGCCAAGTGAGCAATATTAGGAGAGTCGGGAGGGAGGGCGTTCTTACGTGTGATGGGATCATCGGGTCAGCCCATGGACGCATGCAACACCTAGGCCATCCACGCATGCTGACCCTGAAACTTCATTTGATAGAGAAGAGAAGATAGCTTCAAGAAGCACGTAAGAGTTATGTAGGTATACCTATTATACATAACCATCTTTCTTCTTTGCATCGGACACGTCATCGAAGACAGCAGCAAATGGCGGATTTAACGGCTTGCACCAAGACGTGGGTCCCGAAAGTCTGTCAATTTATGACATTTGGTAGTCCACGACTGACTTATGGACCAACATGCTGTAGGTCTATTTGGTATTCCGTCTTGTAATAGAGTGTGTATGGAAGCGCAATACCTAAATATAGTTACGTAAGTCCGGGACCATTTTGAACCCAATAGCTAGGTATACCTACGTAAGGGAAGGGTGTACTAAATGTCCACAAACTAGATAATAATTAGGTACCATTCGAATCCATTCGATCACGTTAGGTAACGAAAATGTAGACGAGCACGCCCAAGCAAGAAACGCGCTTCTCTGTAGCAAAAATGAAAGGATGAATGCGGGTAGCATTGGCAACTGTCCAGACGCCAATCAATCCGATCCATGCGACTCGCAGGCGACGCGGCGCCAACGACCCGTGCCTGAACTAGGCGTACGTAATAATGATTTACACGAGAACTATTAATATTTATCTGCTTTTCACTTCGTTACTTTGTAGCTAAGATCTTAGTATATCTATGTAATTAGGTACCCATACAAAGATAGGTCATAACGGACCTCTTTAAACCTAGTTAACTGAGTAACCTACCTACGTTACCGTTCTATAACTGGAGAAAATGCTTGCTTTTCACGTAGTTATATAAATAAGGAAACTAAAACCTTTCTATTATTCTCATACTAAATGTATATGGAGTGTTTGATGTCAAAATTTCTCGTTTGATGTTTAAAAAGTTATTGATGTCATTTTACTCATTAGGTAACGTACTTTCGATTTCAGTTTAAAGTTTTTTGATATCTGTAATAGTTACGGAATAATCGCCTGGTCACACTTAACGATTACACCTGTAAGTAAAGATGGCAAATAGACCAAAAACCCGAAAAGCATTGATTAAATGAGTGTTATCGCCATCTAGCGTTGAGTAGCAAATCTACATAAAGTAATAGCAACGTGGTATCACTTGTAGCACCTGCCAAGAACTTGCTGCCTAAAAAAGCTATGTAGGTAACCACCAATCACGATAATTCTGAATAATTTGACTTTAATTCTAATTCTAAAACTGATGACCCTCGATGACGTGATAAGCATCACGTCAATCGCAACGTATAGCATGCGTCAATTACTTATTTAATACTCTGAGATAAGCCTTCAGAGAGTTTAGGCTAATCCTTTCTACTACGCTTGTTTTTTTTAAATTATTTAATTTTAAAATTTAACCGAAAACGTGCCATCTGGCAAAAACAAAACAAAACACTTTAAATTGTCGTTTAACGCCATCTACCAACAAATATGTTACTTCTTTTTATAGTCACCAAAAAGAACTCATAAAAGCATGCTAATTTTAGCATCTGTCACTTACTTTTCTTTCTTTCTTTCTTTTAGTTGATGGCTTCGTGCGATTAGCACATTTAGCCAGTGTCAAAGTAATTTTTCTTACAAGTAATACATAAATATACAATATGATGATGATGAATGAAATGAAGTGAGAAATGATATACCCCCAACCCCTCGAGTATCTCAGTAAAGATGTGGGGCTTTACTAAGTCCTCACGCAGACTTCTTGAGAGAATTTGAAAAGTGACGTTGCACTGTTTTATTTCATTTGCTAACACTCATGCACACTCACGAACAATTAACGGTTAATAATCCACCATTATTTCACATTAATATTCGACATAACACAAATTTTAGAAAATAAAACAAAACCGCAGACATGACTCTTCACTTTCCCGCCAAGAAACCTGTCACTTACTTGCTTAGGAATTTGGTAGGTGTATATATAACCCAAACGAATTGTAGCGAACCGAATTATTTCTAATGAGCAGGAATTTAGTTCGTATTTCTTTGCATTACATGTCATTCCTTGGCTCACAGTAGACATTTCGAATAGGGCGTGCTATCAAAAGTCGATTAGACGGAATCTGACATTTTAACTGTCATTTTTCATTGAATCTAATAACAGCAGCGGGAATGCAGAAATCTCGTTTGTTGATTACAAGTGATTGTATCTGAGCGATACGCGACCTTTTATATAAATTTCGCCGACCACAATGCCGCCAAGTAGTTTACGAGTTGTCTACGCGTTCGCAAGGGAAATGCACCCAAAAACAAGTGATGTTTTCATTCAGTATGGGACAGCTGGATTTCGCACAAAGTAAGTTGGAATTCGATTTATTACTACATGCTTAACTGTTTTATGGCCAATAAGGTCAACAAACAAAATTTTGCGTTAAGTATGTGCGGCCTTTCTCTTTCTTATGTGTATTTTTTGTCACGTAAGCAGTTCACTTCCTATACAGTAGCTAGTTGATTTGCGATTCCATATAATGTGAGTCATCTTTCTGATAGTATCCTACGTATTTGTAACGGGAAGTGATCCGTCACTACGGTAACGATTCTGGTCATTGACTTACAAAAGTTTATTTATATGGAAGGCGAAACAATGAACCATGTGATTCATTCATTTATTTTTATCTGTAGTTACTGTAAAAGATGAAATACGTTGGTTCTTTTACTTATAATGTCATCACAATGACCTTAGAATTAATTAAAACTGCTGCTACATGCAACTGTTTTAATTAAAATTCACTGTGGTACCAATAAATGCATCTTACACACTATAAGGAAACATTAATAATTCATTAAGTAAATTCTTACATACTTACTCATTAATTTATCAAGTACTGTACTGTACTGTCTATTGTGGAACTTAAATCATCATACAAATATTTGTCACTAAAAATAACCTATTTATTATCACCTGTTTTAAGACACAATCTTTTTTTATCTACTTACGTGTTTTAAAAATATTAAAAAACTACTTTAAGCACCTACTTAAAGCACAATGATTTAAACAAAATATTTGTAAATAAACCTACAGATTGCACCTACGTTAACATAATACAAGGCATGTTTGAAAATATACAGTCTGGAGAGCCTATCAATATGTTTGGCAGATTGCCAACTGTTTGAAGTTCCATCAGTTTTATTGTATATTATTAAAACACACTTATTTTTATTGGATACCAATTTGTTACAAAAATATTATATGCAACAATAAAAGTCTTGATTCTTTTCAAAACATTACCTAACGTTAGTTTCTAGAAAATTGTTTTGGAAAGTGAAGTTAATATTAAGTGGTTTTTGCTGAAAGGCCTAAAATGTATATAAGTTTTAAAAAAAAAAGTTAGTAAATTATGGTCACTAAGCCAATTAGCTATTGTATTTATTATTTTATTTAAATTAAAGTTTAAGTCTCTTCATTCGTGCAAAGGAATATAACTGACATGTCATCTGCAAAAGAACACTTGTGGTTTACAATATTTTCTTGAAACAGTTACATTTACAGTTTACAGTATTGTTTTGAAAAGAAAATCTATGTAAGTACTTGGTTTTCGCAGTAAGATCGTTCAAAGTGAGTTTTGCCCAAGTAACATAACATCGCAGTAACAAGACGTCGATTAAACAATGCTTCGCAGTATAATATTTTCGCAGTAAAATCGATTGCAGTACAGTTTTTCGATGTAACGAAACATCGCAGTAACAAGACGTTGATTTAACAAGGCGTCGCAGTAAAGACATGTCATGGAAGGTTTACGTACTAACAACATTCGATGATATGGCTTTCACACTGACGTAGGTATTCCATTAAAAGTAGTAGGTAGGTAATTTTTTTTGATTAAATGTTACAAAAATAATAGTGTCTACATGTATCTAATACTTTTAAATGAGCAATTCTTGTAGGTATATAAATATATATAATCTGAATCTTGGAAACGGCTCCAACGAATTGATCTAGCTAGGATTCATTTGTAGAAAACATTATAAAAAAAAATAACTAGCAAAGCTCGGTCATCCAGGTACAGGTTAAATTATATTATCACTTTCTATCTTCCAATTAATGAGGCAATTAGTGCTAGTTTTATAATAGTTTCATGTAACTTGCTCATTAAAATAATGCAATTAATTAATATACATTAGGCATACTAAGTTTAGTGATCATCATTAAAATTGTATGTTGAAAATGTATTTGCCCCAGTTACTGTGATGGCAGCAGTTACTTCTATTAAGGCGCTGACAACTGTGAAATGCTCTTCACGGCACGATTTTTATGAAAAGTATACAACATACATCTACAAGAAAAATATAATAGGTTGGGGAAAAAGTTTCTTGGCATTTTTTAAGAAAATTCAAAACATTTTTTAATATAGTTTATTTACATTTAACTAAAGTATGTAGGTGCCATTTTGTTTGATAAGTTTTTGCCATCTTGTAGGTAGGGACATGATCCCATTGCTATAGAAATTTTGGGGTTTCTGATCAAAATACCGCGACAAGTGGTTTTGGCAGTCCTCTTGTGATGTTAACCTGACACTGCCTAAAGAATTCTGAAGAGACCGAAACAGGTGGAAATCTGAAGGTGCAAGGTCAGGACTATACGGCGGCGGATGCATTAACACCTCCCAGCCAAACTCTTAATTTTTGCTGAGTGGCTATAATTGCAGCAATGTCATTGTTTCCCAAATGCAAAGTTATGAAATTTCCTCATCATCCATCATCATCAGCCTATACTAGTCCACTGCTGGACATACATATAAAAAAAATCCAGAATCACTTCTAAGTGTCTAAGGGCCTGTTTCACAATGTCTGATTAGGAGATACTTGGCAGATAAAGTGACAGTTTTGTATGGAATATCTGTCAAGTAAACGCTAATGGGAACTTACTTGTAGATCGTGAAACAGGCCCTTAGTCACAGTACTTATTTACAAGATTATTCATCATTTACTGATGCATGTTGATGAAATTAAGTAAGTATATTTGTTTGTAATACTTATAAAAAACACTATTTTTTTTAAATGTTTTTCAATAAAACATGTACCTACATTTAAAATGAATTGCAGTATTCCGACTTGAATCCAGTGGACCAGGAGCCATTTGCATCCCTTTGTATGCAGATCAACAATGAACGATTCGTGGTTAACAGCGCCTTAATTTTAGATTAGATTTTATCAGGTTGTTGAACAAATCAGTTGCTAATCACATTGGCACTCGAAATATAAACATTGTCACATTGTTGGTTGTTGAATGGATATTATGATATGTATTCTCCTTTTTTTTTGAGAGAGATTGCTGATTGCCTCTACGGCATTTTCAGCTTCACCGGGCTTTTTTGGGGGCGGCGAGGAACGTAAAGGGTCCCTCAATCCGTGTGAAACGAATCACCTTCGGAGGTTATCTAGAGGGAACGGCATCGCGCACTAGTGGGTGTCCCCGTGCCCTACTAGATTCTCCGAAGGGTGAAGGAGGAGAGAACCGCCCAGGTACATGTCTGTACCTGGTGTAGAGCGAGTGTGAACCGGTTCTTCGTACCCTTGTTCTACGAGTACGGTGTCTTGGGCCTAAACTGGTGTGCATGTTTAGTGTATTCTGTAAATGTGTGCTGTCATTTAGAGGATCGGGCGGGGAATATGTATTCTCCTGTTGTCCAATCAGTATTTATATTAGCAAGTCAAAGACTAAATTTGTAATAGTCATAATAACAGCTTGAGTGACAGTCGAATCTCTTTCTTCTCTCTAGTTTTTTGCAATCATTGAAGGGAATGAACATCCGTTTTTTTTAAATCACCTTCTATATCCAAGCTTTAATTTGTACAGTCTTTATTAAAGTTGGGTTTTCGTTTGGCATTGGATAAAAAGATTTTCACTGTCATTTGAATCTTTTAACCTTCTCCGTCATCCGATTTTTCCAAATTGCAATTTATTCATATTTAGCAAAATTAATTTTTGATTATGCTTACCTAGTTAATGAAAGATAGAAAGTCCTCAATATAGAATCACCATTAGCTTATACATATTCTATTCCATAGAGAGAGCAAGCCATCGACATCAGTGATCAGTGTGGTGGGGGGTAACACCCACCACACTGATCCATTGCAAGTTGGTGGGCTTTTAACGACTGTCATCTTACGAAAATAACCATATCTTTGGAAGCACAGAATGTTTTAAGCTCAAGATTCTTTTAATTTGGTCACCAATTCGGTGACCAGGCTTTGTGAAAGGGCTCGCTTACGTTTCAGTTTCGTTTTTTAGTGAAAAAAATAATAAAATAAAAAAGTGTCAATTCGGACACTGTCCGAATATAATGTGTCCGAAACGTCAGCGAGCCTGTGAAAGTTGCTTAACTTGCAAATTCGCAACTTGAAAGCGCTAGTCGCTACGCCATTGAGCTCCTATATGAGTCCTTTAAAGATATAACACAGATTGTAATAATGTTTTCTTTGCAGAGCCAATCTCCTTGAACATGTTGTCTACCGAATGGGACTGCTGGCCGTCATACGGTCGAGGGTCAAAAACGGTTAGTGGATTCAAATATCTCACTTTAAATTATACATTTATTATATTCTTAAGACCTTCCTATTCAAACTAGACTATGTACAAGACAAGCACGCGGGGTTGCCCGCAAATGTACTTGAATTTGCAAAGCGCTACGCTATATATGTGGACAATTTTACCAATCTTAATGATCAGTTCTGTATTCAGAGATGGCGAGGTAGTTACCATTTAGGGAAGGTCATCTGCGAAGGGGTCGCAAAATCGTAAACTCAGCTCGCTATATCCACTAGATATTGGTTGTTGATGGGCGACCAAAATGGATGAACATCTACATCCCCAGTAATGCAGGATACTGCTGTTTGGCAGCAGAACATTGTATTATGCTGCTAAAAAGCAGGTTTTTAGCCTTCCAGTCAGGTTGCGTGCTGGAAACCCTACTAACGTGACACAGTAACAACGCTTCTCATATATATCGATTAATAATAATTATTATATTGCGTCAATCCATTATAATTATGTTCATGGTAAGCTTACATGCGCTCAGTGCGATAGAGCGCGATAGCGAGAGCGATGGCGATAGAGTTAGGCATTCGGGGGGCAGTTTAATAAAAAGGTCGGTTATGTTAGCCATCTTCGGGCGCACCAGCGCCGTGCCGACTAGGAGTCGAAGTGGTCGCCATGACCGAAATCAGTCGGACCAATCATCATCACCATCATATATCGATAAATAGGCAAATGACTCTGGTCTTCCTGTCCTGAGTCCAGACGCGAAGACAGCTAATGGAGCAGGATTGTCACACTAGCAGTCTTCGCACCTCGCCTAAAAGACGCCATGTTGTACAAAGGAGAGTAATAGATGTGCTAGGAGAGCTTTCCATTTTTGATGTTGTGTCAAAGAAGATTTCACCAAAGTTCTTGGTACGCGACAAAATAATTGCCATGGTTAATCGGTGACACTGAAGACCTGCGAAGTCCTATGAAGGAAGGGAGAAGGTGGGATAAGTGAAAACAGTTCTAGGTATCTATTCTGTATTGCAGGTCGCACAGTAGGCATGATGATAACCGCCTCGCACAACTTGGAACCAGACAACGGCGTGAAGCTGATCGACTGCGACGGCGAAATGATGGAGGAGAGCTGGGAAGAGATCGCCACCAGGCTCGCCAACGTTAGGTGCGTCACGAATTCACGATCTGGTTCCCTACCACCCCTTTTTTACCCAGGGAATCCTTCTTAACGGTCTCTACAACCCTTAGCGACAAAAGAGGGACAGTACTAGAGTTTTTAGTGGGTATGCCTTCTTTCACCTTTTTTGACTACTCGGAGTAAGACTGGGAGGAGAGGAGAGTTCTACAGCTGATCGACTACTACGGCGAAATGCTGGAGCAGGGCTGGTAGGAGATCGCCACCAGCCTCGCCATCGTCAAATGCGTTACGATCTGATTCCTTAACACACGCAAACACACTAAGCGACCAGGGAAGGAGACCACTGGAGTTTATATCCTATGGTAGGTACTATTTACAGCGTAATCGAGACTTTTAGGGTCGCCAAAAACTTAAGGTTCCTTAGCGAATGTGATCGAACATCCTCGAGAGGGTTTTTAGAGGGGATGCCATCACGCAAGCGTATCCCCCGTTTTTTACTAGATTAGCTGAGGTGTTCAGAATCATTTGCTTTTTGATGTGTAACATCTTTCCGCTCGCCTTCTATATATACAATTTGTAAGAGTGATTTCGTAGAAATGGGACGGAAGTGTGTAACAGGAAGTCGGAAAAACACGCAAGCGCGCGCCATTTTGTAAATTTGAAATCGATATTATGAACATGGCATACTTATTATTATTTTATGTGACATATTGTGTCCATCATTTTGATATGTCAAATGTCTTCTATGAGTATTTACTGCATTCTCTTTATGATTTGTAAAAAAATATACGTCATTGTTAATTCTATATTCTATTTTCTATTGTAATATTGATTTCAAAGGTGAGATGTCACACACATCTTAAGCGACTACTGTAAGGCTCGTTCGTTTTTTGTACCCATCCTCACTCGGCCGCACTCACTATATGCACGTATGTTTTTTTAAGATTTTTTTTTGGAGATTTATCAGATTGCCTCAGACTGCATTTTCAACTTCACCGGGCTTTTTTGGGGGCAGCGAGTAACTTCAAGGGTTCCTCAAGCCGTGTGAAACGAATCAGCTTCGGAGGTGTTCTAGAGGGAGCGGGATTTTTTTAAGAGTGTGCGATTCATTATATGGCTACGTAAATCGAAATAACTTTGACTCGTTTTGTAATAGAAACATTTTATTTGATATTGCCATTCGTCAGTGGTATTTAAATGCCAAGGGAATACTCCCAAACTAATGTTAGCTATTACCTACCTACGTAACAGCAGAAACGTTATTTTTGTAACTATTCCTTGATCAAACTATATTTTAAAAACCAAAGAATATCTTGAGCATTCTCCATTAAACATAAAACAACAGTTTCGTCGGATGAGACATGATCTTAACTGCAAAAATGCCTACCTACTTTAAACTGCAAACCTTTGTTTGTCATCATCATCAGTCTCTAAATGTCGCACTGCTGGGCTCATGCCTCGCCACACGCACGTTGACCCAAAGACATGTCTAGCCTAGTTCGAGTGAGTTTTATTTGCCATTCGATCACATTAACAAAACGAACATTTGTATGGCATTGGAGCTGCCTGCTAGTGACAAACGAGCTGAGTTAAAATTTTGCAAATCAATTCAATTCTGAATGATGGACTGATTTTTGTTGGAAATATATACATGCAATAAAAATAAAATAATAATAATAACTATAGATTCAATAAAAATAAATGTCTAAATTAATCATTAATCATCACGAGCACGAGCCTTCCCTATGGATGGATAGGAAGAACGGGCCATAAACCACCACGCGGGCCCAGTGCGGATTGGTGGTTGTTAACGACTGCTAATGCAGCCGGGACCAACGGCTTTACGTGCCTTCCGTAACACGGAGGAGCTCGAAATGATAAATTTTGGGTCTCCCATCCGATGACCGGCCTTTACTTTGCTTAACTTAACCTCGGCACTCGCAGACCGGGCGCGTTACCACTGCGCCATTGAGCTCATCATTCGACCTGAATAAATCTTCGCGTTACTCAGTTTCTCAGTAACTGTGGGACATCATTGCCCCCCGCTGAGAGGTGCGCTGTCCCGATATATCTAGGACGAATTTCTCCAGCCGACAAAATATTCTCCGGTGTAATTTTAGATGCGACGTGCAAACGCATCAGTCTGCTTAATGGCATACTATCTCGTTGGAAAACAAAAATACTCTACGCATGTAGGTGTAGGTGCAAACGGGAATATAAAATTGAAAAGTTATTTTTTTGCTTTTGCCTGAATTATGTTGTACTATTTATATCTTTGCGATAATATTTATAATTGTTATAGTTATATTTATGTATTATGATTTATGATGATAGATAAGTATATGATTGATAAAGTTAGATGTATATTTATATTATGTACTTATACTCGTATGTGTTGGTGTAATATACTGATATATTGATAAATATATTGATAAATAGACGTGCGACTAATTGTCTATCTTAAGTACCTACTTCCGATAGAATGGAATAGATAATGTCAATCCGCAATTGGCTTTAAAATTTGTTATTAAAGATTGTTATATTGTATAAATAAACATTAGAGAATTTATAAAAAATACAATAAGATTATTTTTATTCACCGTTTCGCCGGCTCTGAAGATTTGAAACATGAAATAACAGACAGATAATAGTTTACTCCGGACCGGAATTAATGCGGTCACCAATCCCGCATTTAACGCTCTAAATCTGTCAAGAAATATTGTTAATAGTCATGTGAACTCATGTGAGGTAGCAGGAGTCAACCACCCACTATCCATGTCAATACGGTAATAAGAGAGCGCAAAGTGTTTATTTCCAGAGACTTACCGCTCTGCCTCTAGTCCATTGCGTTCTTTCTATCACCGTTGGAAAGACTGCTATAGTATAACGCGCAATGAATTAGAAATCAGCTCGCCGCGTCGCAAAACGCTCGTGCTTGTAGCGGACGGAGGCATTAAACGTCGCGCGCCGAAAACCTAGGCTGTAAATTTGAATGGGCTGACTGACATCTTGTATCGATTCTTACAACAGAAATGGATCTGAGAATAGACGCGGTGTATGCTATTAAAATGTACACACCTACAGTTTACCAACCTATTTGTGAACAGGGGGCTTATTGTCTAAATTCAATCTCTATCACGATGCCTTTTAAAGGTCTTTACGCTTGTCATTTTGCGTACACGATACCAAATTTAATTAATATATAAATTAAATAAACTTAATTATTCAAGACCATTCAAAAACGCGTCGCGATCATAATCTCTGACACTTGGGAATTAGTTTGAAGTTCAGCTTTCAAATTTATGTCAAATTGAAAGGTATTAGAGTTAGACAATAGGCGCCGGTTTAGAAATATGTGTTCTGGGGCCTAGTGACAGTTTGTATGGCAAAATTGTAATTAGCAACGTTCAATTCTATACAAATTCTCGTTCTCGTTAATTTGATCAAATGTCAATGAAACTCGCACATAGGCACTGACTTCTATATTTTGTTTAAAATTAACCCTCTCGAAGAGTTTGGTCGAAACCGACGCAAAGAGCGTTATTATAGGTTAATTATGATGATAAATAAAAACACTTTTATATCCTAACACTTTGTAACAGGCAGTTAGAGATAAGATAGCCAGTGCCTCAGTAGTCTAGGGTTCCGGGGGAAGTGCGCTTCCACCTTCAGCCTTATCATCACTTACCATCAGGTGAGATGAAGCCCAAGTGCTTACCCGTAAGAAATAAAAAAACACATTGCCCATTACAAATAAACAAAGAATAAGGTCCGAATAGTTATTCCGTGTTTTGTTCCTGTCACCTAAACGTCATTTCAAATTAGAATAAAAGAGACAAAACACGGAATAACTATCGGACCCTATTGTTTATTAATTTGTAAGATCAATAGGTAATAAGAATGATTTATTTATCACACATAGTATAAAACAAAGTCGCTTCCCGCTGTCTGTCTGTCCCATGATGCTTAGATCTTTAAAAGTACGCAACGGATTTTGATGAGGATTTTTTTTAATAGATAGAGTGATTCAAGAGGAAGGTTTATATGTATAATACATGCATATAATTGGACCCGGTAGGTGGCGCTGCTTTAGGGTTCTACAGGATACGGGTATTCACTCAAGCGGGCGAAGTCGCGAGCGGGCCGCTAGTAATAATTATAAGCGAATTTTGATGTTAGTATTGTATATATTTTAGTTGTAAGACTAACCCCCTTATTCATAAAAACTATTTAAGCATTATTTAGTTAATCATTGTTTTGTCTCTTTTTCTCAAATTCAAAATGACGTTTGTTTGCCTCAACGTCAAAACAGAACAATGTTTAACTAAATAATGCATAGTTTTTATGAATAAGGGGGTAAGTTAGTAAAGTTAATTTTTTGTAATTTGTATCGCAACAAAATTTGCGTTAAAAATTATATAAACAAAACAAAAACATTTTATAAATAGCTTGCCTACTTCTTAACTGATCTTTAGTATTTGTAAAAATATTATGATCAGATGTTAATGACGGTAGCCGTTGACATTGAATTGGCGCCTTTGGCTTTCAATGTAAAAAAGTAAATAGTGTTGAATAATTTCGGCGGGCTGGTTAGAACCACGATAGCTCAATTGGAAGAGCACCTGACCCGGTATGTCAGAAGGGTGCAGGTTCATACCCTGCTCGTGGAAATTTTTTCAACATTGTGTTTTTGTAATTTGTATTGCAACAAAATTTGCGTTAAAAATTATATAAACAAAACAAAAACATTTTAGTAAAGTTATCTTCTATAAAGAAACTGCCTATTGAAGTGAAAGTAAAGTTTATCATCCAAACCGTTTCGACCATGAAATTGGTCTACAACTTTTGGCAGAAACTTCCACTGCAATAAAATTTCGCTAAGGCTCATTCGTTGTCAATGATGACAACGTGTCTGTCACTTGGTATTGTAAGCAAAAATAGACCTTGTTGTTTTATGGTATGTAAAAATAAAAATTACTTTTAAGGTGATAATCCAATTTTATAATCTACTATATCTAGCTACTTTTTTGTTGTCCATCTGTGATAATGACATCTCCATCGCTTTTGGCCTTCAATGATACGGATGATGGTGAAAGTGTCCTTTTATGATAGATATTTCCAATATTTTGACGCTGTAAGGGAGAAAAGAAATTGCCTTGCTGAGTTTCTTGCCGGTTCTTCTCAGTAGGTGCAAGGTCTCCCGCCCTGTTTAGTCTTACGAACCGAGATGGTATAGTGACATTCATAAGAGCTATTAAATGATTTTGAATTTTGATGATATTGATGACGAATGTTATTTTTGCCCGCAGTGACAATGACTTAGAATCAACAACGGCTGAGGTGATCAAACAGGTCAACGCTGACATGGCGCTGAAGGCCAGCGTCTTCATCGGAATGGACACCAGGTATGAAACGCTTATATTGAGTGCAATGTGTTTATTTTAATGGGTTGACTGAGCGTTGTATATTTTGTTGTGTGGTGTGCCTATAGTGACACTTCAAAATGTAATATAAGTAGTATAGTATAATTTTCCTTAGAACCTATTAGAAATGCTTTGAGACAGGAACCTCCTCATAATGCGTGCCGTATAGAGGAGAACTGCCTTCTGAATCAGGCCCTTTATCCAGCCACCTAACGAGAGCCTCATTAGATGTTGATCGAGGCTCTTGGCCATCAGGCCGTTGGCCGTAACAACAATCGGTACGATGACAGCCGAATCCACATTCCACATGTCGACAACCTCGTGTGCTAAGTCGAGATATTTGATTTGTTTCTCTTTCTCAGCTTTCACGAGGTTCTCATCATGGGGAATGGTGATATCGACAATCATCGTGCGGCGCGCTAATCCATCTATCACCACAATGTCAGGCTTATTGGCTACAATAGTCCTGTCGGTGATGATAGATCGATCCCAGTACAACGTGACATGGTCATTTCCGAGAACTGGGTCGGGTACATATTTGTAGTACGGTACCTCAGAATCCACAAGTTTGTATTTCAAAGCAAGTTGCTAGTGGATAATCCTGGCCACTTGGTTATGCCTATGCAAGTACTCGCCGTTAGCCAGACGAGAACAGCCTGAAATAATATGTCTGATAGATTCACCCGGACGGTGGCATGCCCGACATATGTCAACCGTCCCGTCCTTATATATTTCCGGTAGTTATTCGTCAGCATAACTTCGTCCATAATTGCACAGACAAAACCTTCAGTTTCCCCAAAGAGGTCACCAAAACGCAGCCAGGATACGGACGCTAAAAAGTCTACATCGGGTCCATGAAGGGCCCGATAAAAGCGCCCGTGGAGCTCCTTGCCTTGTCATACCTCCCTGCGGTCATTGGCACTAAGTACTGCGGGTTTGTGCCAGTTCTCTTTGGCCAAGGATAGCGGGGTGAGTCCTTTGTCCACTGCTACCACATCTCGGTGCATACCCATATCGGTTTTTAGGAAATATTCCCTGAGACTGCACACATCTCGGGGTAGTGGAGTGTCTTAGCATTTAAAAAACCTCGACCCCCGCACTTCCGCGGGATATACAGCCTCATTACCGACGATCGCGTGTGATGCATCCGATTTAAATTTATTTAAAATTATTATCTAATTATAATAATTATTATTAATACGACACAATAAAAAAAAAATTCAGAAGATATTATTATTATTAGTATTATACCATTTGGTACAAAAACCTCTCGCTTGAGGCCGTTAATGTCCAGCTCTAGCACAGTCTGCCGGCTTCAGAGCACGAAGCAGACAAGTCGGCGGACAATGCGCGCAGTATCGAGTACTATACCACCTTTTTGCATTTTCCGCTGGAAGCGCGTCGACGAATCGCAACCTTTTCAGAAGTTTACCCAATGTGGCCGGGGTTAACGCGTTTGTCGATATACTAGTTGTAATGATTTCGATGGACGCCACCTCTCACATTTCGGTCAATTATTATAATTATCAGCCATTACTTTCCCACTGCAAGGCATAAGCCTCCCCTCCTTCCGCTTATCTCTATCCTGAGCTAATTTTTAGTAAATAAGTGTGGGCTGATTGATTGTTGTATGATCTTAGGTACACGAGCCCCCGTCTTGCGGCGGCGGCGGCCAATGGCGTCATCGCGCTCAAAGGCACGCCCAAGGAGTTCGGCATCGTCACCACCCCGATGTTGCACTACTGCGTGAAGTGCCGCAACGACAATACTTACGGGACACCCACTGAAGAAGGTGATTTCAAATCTATTTCCTAGCCTCATGTTTGCTTATTCAATAGTGTAGTAGTGGCCTGATTTGGCGTTAGAAATAATAATAATAAATATATTTATTTTGTCACCATAAAATAATGTTAATAATTAATTAGGCTAGAAATATGGGAAAATTTACAAAAACAAGCCACCAACACTTTTATGGACGTTTAACCTTATAAATATAAGCCTATACCTTATAAATATGAGGCGGAGCATTTTTGAACAATTAATTGGTTTTCAATCTCAATTCAATAAGCTTACATATAAAGTTCAAAATTAGATGGGAATATACACCCGTATCGCACAATCTAGGTCCTGCTCCTGCTGGTGTTTCAAACGTCATGTTAAAACATGGTAACTATATTTTTTGTCTGCCATTGTTGGTGACCTACAAAGCTCCGACTAGCGTTTACTGTACTTTTTTACTTTTAAATTTATTTAAAATTATTTAATATTTACAAAAACACAAATGTTGAAAAAAAAAACCACGAGCAGGATTTGAGCAGGATTTGTTAATGACGGTAGTTGTTGACATTGAATGGGCGCCTTTGGCTTTCAAAGTAAAAAGTAAATAGTGTCGAATAATTTCGGCGGGCTGGTTAGAACCACGATAGCTCAATTGGGAGAGCACCTGACCCGGTATGTCCGAAGGGTGCAAGTTTAAATCCTACTCGTGGAAATTTTTTCAACATTTGTGTTTTTGCAATTTGTTTCGCAACAAAATTTGCGTTAAAATTATATAAACAAAACAAATACATTTTATTTTCTAAAACAAAGGGAAATAAATATCAGTATATTTACAAATTCTAAAAGAACGAGCTTTATTCTAATCATACGCTGTACTCATCAAAACTTCAGTCTACAAAGTCAACGGCAACGCTCGCGTTGTAATTTAGCATCGCTAGCTTCCACAGGCTCAAATATTTATAAAATTTATAAAATACAGTGAAAAAATTAAACGCCCAACCGACCCAGCCAGGAATCAAACCTGGGTCTTCCGCAATCTGGGCGGCTGCACTGGCCGCTATGCTACCGGGAAGGCCGTATTTATTATTTTTAATTTTTTCACTGTATTTTATAAATTTTATAAATATTTAATTTAGCTTCTGTGCAGCAATTAGCACTTGAAAAATAAAAAGTAAAATTTCACAGCCTCGTTTGCCAGTTTAGTATCCTAAAAAATATACCTAGGTTTCACATTGACCCTTATTGTCTTGATATTAAAGGTTATTATGAGAAAATCGTCGGCGCCTTCAAGAACATCCGCGATAAGTTACCCGTATACGGAGAGTACAATACCACTTTGTACGTTGACGGTGCGAACGGTGTGGGAGGCAAGAAACTGAACATTATCAAGAAGAGTTTGGATGGAGAGCTGGATCTACACCTGTTCAACCTCGGAGGGAACGGCGGGAAACTCAACCTTAATGTGAGTGTGATAAAGGTTGTTTTACAATACGATTTAGTAGCTAGTTGTTTGCCTTACCTTTAAGTTACCCAAAAGATATAAGACCTGGAACTGCGGAAAACTCAACCTTAATGTGAGTATAATACAGGTTGTTTTTCAATACATTTTAGTGGGTCAGTCGACGTATGCCTTACCTTTAAGTTACTGAAAAGATGTAAGACCTGGAACAGCGGGAAATTAAACCTTAATGCAAGTGTGAGAGAGGTGGTTTTTCAATACGTTTTGGTAGCTAGTTGTTTACCACCATTGAGCTCCTCTTTCGCATCGCATCTAACTTTTTATAACTACAATAGTTTTCCCTCGCATTGAACTTTTTGTAACTACAATAGTTAAGGGCTGGTAGTAGTTGTAAGCGCCAACCTCGATATTGTTGTTGTTGTTGTTGATGGTGATGATGATGGTGATGATGATGATAATAATTATTTCGCAGTGTGGCGCCGACTTCGTGAAGGTGTCGCAGAAGCCCCCGGTAGGAGTCGAACACGTCCCTTTCCAACGGGTAGCCTCCTTGGACGGAGACGCCGACCGGATCGTCTATTACTACCTCGATGATAAGTAAGGCCATTAACTACAATTCCAGCACAGATTACTTAATAGTTACTACGTAACAGATAAATCACTCCCTATACAAAAATTCGTATACCTACCGCGTTAATAGACGCGTCGGCGACCGCTGCGTGCTAAATTGTGCCTAATAGGCTCGACTATAGAGTTGTTATCGATTTGCAGCCGCGCGGCCTCGCTACCATTGTAATAATGCCAGGGCTGCTGCTACGATACAAATATTGTTCACACACATTAACTTGTACCTAAATTAACTATTAAGCAATCTGTGCCTAAATGACTTGTTTAAAATTTGTAATGTAAATTAAAATTACATTTTGAAAAGCTCAATTGTTTATGATCAGTACGATAACATGGAACTCGGATTATAATGTTACCTATGATATTAATGAATTACTTAAAGTCTAAAATAAATCTTCATCATGATCAGTCCATAATATCCCACTGCTGGGATATAGATTTGGCATTGTTTTTATTTTATTAAAACAAGATTTAAAATCGCACAATTTTTGTTTACAATAATGTAAACCACACTAATGTCAATCAACATATATGTGAACTTAAACACTATTTACAGTATTTAATAATAACTACAGAATACAAATAATCGATGTTTTACGATGCAACGTGCACAGCGAACGAGCGTGCGATAACGAGCGTTTGCGACAGCCCACTGACTTTTTGATCGCCGGCGATCACCCGCGCGGTAGGTAGTTAACGCGCGCACGCGTTCACACGGCGGCAGATCAGCCTACCCAAACCTGTCAAATTTCCCCAATGAATATTGATCCTTATAACCAAACAATAAAGTACAAAATTGATTGTAGAAATTTGACAGTTTTGGGTAGGTTGATCTGCCGCCGGGTGTACATGGAGTAACGGAGGCCTGGTTCCAGCTTTTAGTGCTATTTCACATTTCGGTATGTACAATTTCTATAATAAAAACCAGTGGTACCCAACTGGTATTGCTCCATGAGCTATTTTAAAAATCCCGACACCTCACGCGAGCATCGCCGAGTCAATAAAAAATCTAATTAAGATAAATTTAATCAAATTAAATTAAAATGCATTTACTTCGGGCATGACCCGTATCGATTAGTAACATCAGATTGTTAACCTATGTAAGTAAATCCAAATATAGTAAGTAAATTAAAAGTAAATATATGTATTCCTTTATTCGTGTTTATTCGCGAGCGCTTAGAAAACTGGCCGCGAGGTACCAGGGAATTGCGAGCTACCGGTGGGGCACTATATACTGCTTTAAACCAATTAGTCAGTATTTTAATGAACTTTTCAATGCTTTTAAGAAATAGAGACAATGTGTGGTGTTACCATCCATAGGGAAGGCTAATGCTCCAGAAGTGGGGGCATTAAATGAGCAGGTGAAGGTGATTGTTAAAAGCACCCGCCAAGAACTCTATCAATAGCTTATTATGGCCTTTACAGAGACAACATGCATCTATTGGACGGCGACCGAATCGCGACGCTTCTCGCCAGCTACGTCACCGAGCTGCTCAAAGCGGCGCAGGCTAACGACCTTACGCTCGGTTTGGTGCAGACGGCTTACGCCAACGGGGCTTCTACCAGATACATCACTGAGGGACTGGTATGTCAACACTTGTGATATTACATACATACATACATATAATCACGCCTCTTTCCCGTAGGGGTAAACAGAGACCACTTCTTTCCACTTGCTACGATCCTTACATACTTGTTTCGCTTCGCCCACTTTCATTATTCCCTTCATACATGCTCTTCGGTTTAGGGTACTCTTGACCTGGCCTTTTTTCAAGACGTCCCTGATATTGTAGCATTATTTTGTTAAAAATATCTTTCAGATAAACACAGTTCGAGGCGCAGTGGTTAACACGCCCGGTCTGCTAGTGCTGGGGTTAAGCAACTTCTATCTATAGGGAAGGCTCGTGCCCCAGCATTGGGGAAATAAAACGAGCTGATGATGAAGCACAGTGCCTTCATCTCACATGATGTTAAGTGCTGATAAGGCCAATAGTGGAAGCGCACTTCACCCGGAATCCTCAATTACTGAGGCACTGGCTGTCGTATCTCTAGCTGCCGGAACACAACAATGTTACACACAATGTGAACACTAGCAGAAGTATAAGATATCGTGGAATGCTGTTGTTACCCAAAATGCAGACAGAACTATATAAGAGAAATTGTTATCCCAGTTGTATAAAAATATATAATAAGTTACCTCAATCCTTAACCGAAATGAATATAAGTACTTTTAGAAGAAAACTATCTAACTGGCTTAAAATAAAATGTTTCTACTCTATTAAAGATTTTCTAAATTGTAATATTGACATATTGTAGTATATAATGTAATTTAATACAATGAATATAATACAATATAAGTGCTTAATTATTATTATCATTTAATCTTGTTTGGTATAATGTGACGTATTGTTCAATATAATGTAAATTGGCTATTTGACCTTAATGTATAGGTACTTAATTCATTATTTTATTTCTCTAACTTTTTTTTTTTGTTTGTTTAATTATCTCTATTCACATGCCCTGCGTTGGCAAAATAGACGAACCCTAATATGAATTACCATGTTTTGTACCTAATCTATTTTCAGTGATTAAATTGTTTCATTTCATTTCATTTTCATTTCATTATTTCATTTCATTTCACATTGATGTTATGGCGGATATTTGATTTGTGGCAGAGAGCCCAATTTATCCAAAGGGTTCGATTACCACTCGAGCTTCCTGAAGCTAGTTGATTATTTCTAGTAAAATTTTGTCTTGGTACTTATTCAACGTATTCCCTGTTCGTCCAGAAAGTTCCCGTGAGCTGTGTGAAGACGGGTGTGAAGCATCTACACCACGCGGCGCTCGCGTATGACGTGGGCGTTTACTTCGAAGCTAACGGACACGGGACCGTCGTGTATAGCAACCAAGCCAAGAACGCTATACGGAAGATAGCGAGGGACGGGTGAGACACAACCGCTTATCACTTAACGTAAACTAATCGTGAGTGTAAACGCAAACTGCTTAAATGCGGTATTTACAGCAACACGCCAAGAATACTTTATTTAAAAAAAAATGTTTTTTTGATTTTTTTTAAACCTGTTTTATTTCTTGTTACATATTTTTTATGAGTGTACTTTTAAACTAGTGTTGCCGAGTATTGATAGCGATCGATAGCTATACTATTTGATATCCATATCGTAATTGTCGATACTATCGATATCATCGACAGCTAGGAATAGTACGGACGCCTGCACAGACTACCGCAAACTGTCAAATTTCCTCAATAGACTTTGAACTTTATAGATATGACATATGGTTGAACATTTATTGAAGAAATTTGACAGATTTGAATAGGTTGATGTGCAGGAGTCTGTGTAATACTATTGGTAGAGAGCAATACTATCGATAGTACTGTGCGATGTAAATGCTTCACTCTGTCAGTGAAGCATTTACTCCACGCGGCGCTGGCGTATGACGTAGGCGTTTACTTCGAAGCTAACGGACACGGGACCGTCGCTAGACTATTGATAGTCATATCGATACTATTGATATTATCGATAGCTAGGAATAGTACAGTACTATAGGCAGAGAGCAAAATAATCGATAGTATTGTGTGGTGGAAATGCATCTAAGATAGCGAGGTATGGGTGAGATAGTTAACTTTATTTACTGTCATGAGAACGCAAACTTTTTAGTTTAGGTGGTTACAGCAACCGCGCCAGGAACACTAAATGCAATCCGACATAGCTAGGGAGGAGGGAGATAGTTAATTTTATACACTTTCATGAGTGTGTCTACTATAAATGTTTTAAATTAAATTAATATTTGACTAAACAAAACACTGCAAACCGATATCTACACTGCCTCACGTAAAAGTCAATAAAAGCACAATCCATAGCGAACAGTTGAAAGTCTGAAACCCTCATTTCTTGTCACCAGCGAGCCGGAGCAACGTAAAGCTGCCCAACTACTAGCAAACTTCATAGACATGACCAACGAGACTGTGGGCGACGCCATCTCCGACCTGTTCCTGGTGGAGACCGTTTTGCGCGCGCGGGGACTTAGTGCCAAGGGCTGGCTGCAAGCTTACGACGACCTGGCTAGTCGGCAGCTCAAGGTCACTGTCCAGGTAAGATCATAGTGCAATTTTATATTGTGCATTTTGAACCTCACAGCCATTTTTAACCGAAAAGCGATAGCGCACCATGTACGCCGACTTATACTGTTCTCTAAAGCTGCCCAAACCAACGAGACGATGGGCTGGTTGAAAGTGTGGTTATCGCGAAGAGCTGGCTGCAATCGTATTGCGACCCGGCTAGTAGTAGCTCAAGGTCACGGTGCAAGTACGATCTGCTAGTAGACCTTATGGACATTACCAAATAGATGGTGGGCGGAACCTTTAACGGTAGAAACTTTTGAGGGTTCCTCAAGCCGTGTAATCGAAGCATCTTCACAGGGTTTCTAAAGGGGATGGCATTACGCGGGCGTATATTCCCGTCCTTCACTAGATTCTCCGAAGTGTTGGAAACGGATCGAAGGTGAGCGATGCTATCTGGTCCCGGTGGAGACTACAACTGCGCGCGCGGACTTAATGCTTTGGGCTGGCTGCAAGCTTATGATGATCTGGCTAGTAGGCAGCTCAAGGTCACCGTGCAGGTAGGATGATATAGCATCTTACATTATGACACCTAACCTGTAAACAGTCATACGGACTTCCAGTAGGTGCCTTCTAATGAGCTTTTGAAATGCGCGAGCGCAAATCAGCGCCGCCAAACAGTTAAAATTGCAGATGAAATACTAGCTTCTCACCGTATCCTAATAACTATTAAAGATGAGAGACGGACTGATCAACAAAGAAAACCTTCAATTTTTCGTTAGTATATAAATCGGAAATATAGCATAATGGTACCTAGCCTTCACGGTACATCTCCAAAAACCTTAACGACTTTTTAAAATATATTGATTAACTCTATTATTTTGAACCATGTCTCGTTGACCCGGTATGTCAGAAGGGTGCAGGTTCAAATCGTGCTCGTGGAAATTTTTTCAACATTGTGTTTTTGTAATTTGTATCGCATCAAAATTTGCGTTGTAATTATATAAACAAAACAAAAACAATTTTATTAATATAATTATGAAGCATATCTTTCTAAGGATGGAAACACTACAGCTATAAGTACCCATCCTAACATCTCTTACATACAATTTTTTTATAGAATATCTTATTATCTCTTACCAGGATCGCAATGCCGTGTCGACGGCCGACGCCGAGAGGCAATGCACGTCTCCCGAAGGTCTTCAGACACAAATAGACAGTTTGGTGACCAAATACAATTGCGGGAGGGCGTTTGTTAGACCGTCCGGCACTGAGGACGTCGTCAGAGTGTACGCGGAAGCTGACACACAGGAGGTGAGACTCTTAGAAAATACTTATTACGAAATTCTTTCTTTCTTTTAGTTGATGGCTTCGTGCGATTAGCACATTTAGCCAGTGTCAAAGTAATTTTTCTTACAAGTAATACATAAATATACAATATTTCCTTCCAGGTAGGATGATGATGATGAATGATAGGTAATAAAAATAAGAAGTGAGAAATGATATTGGATATTGAGTATCCAACCCCTCGAGTATCTCAGTAAAGATGTGGGGCTTTACTAAGCCCTCACGCAGACTTCTTGAGAGAATTTGAAAAGTGACGTTGCGCTGTTTTGTTTCATTTGCCAACACTCATGCACACTCACGAACACTTACCGGTTAATAATCCACCATTATTTCACATTAATATTCGACATAACAAAAGTTTTAGAAAATAAAACAAAACCGCAGACATGACTCTTCACTATCCCGCCAAGAAGTCCTATTCTTTGTCGCACTTCCAAAAGATGGAATAGTCTACCAGCACACGTTTTCCCTCCTTCCTATAACATGGGGTCCTTCAAACGAGGCGTGAAGAGGCACCTTGTGGGCCGGCAGGGTGAGGGTGACTGATACTGCGTTGTTTTCACGCTGCACCAGTTGTCTTTGCGTCTGGACTCCATTTCCACTTGACATCAGGTGGAGTGGAGTCATTTGTCGAGCTATGTATAAAAAAAAAGTAATGAAAAATAATTATATATTTCATAGCTTTCAATTTTAAGATCATCAGTGTGATAAAGTAGGTAGGTGTTGCTGTAAGTATACTTGCCGACCTAATCTAAATCCATCACCATAGAATCAATATTATTAACGTTGTTTTCTAGAAAGAACGCCGGACCAAATACACTACCCTGTGGAAGCCTCATCACAAACACACAATATGTCACCTAATTTGCTCTCATTGTTTCAGTCTGCGGATAAATTAGCTGCGGAGGTGGCACAAGCCGTTTTCGAGCTTGCCGGAGGTGTTGGCAACCGACCAGAGTTGCCAGTGTAAATTAAAATATCATTATTGCTACTGATTAAAAATCAGAAACATCTAAATAAAAAGACGTCTCTCTAACTCCATCTAACATCTATATACGTCTCGACCAATATTTTAACGTACGTACAAAAAACTACTAATGCAGAGATAATTTACTTGTGTTAATCGTATTTATAATTTGCGCTCAACATTCAGCAATTGTCGCTTGAATAACGATTGAACGATCAATGAACAACGCACTGCTAGTCTTGATACTTTTATTATTTTAGACAGTGTAAGTGATTCTTTAATTCTAGCTTTAACAACACTTCATTTCGTAAATGGTTGGTTACACCAGCTCTGCACACAAATCAGGGTTCCAAATTATCAAGATATTATTATTAACACAGCTTGATAAATATCCGATAATTGTAAAAAGTTTTAGTCATATTATTTGTTGTATTTTTAATAACAAATTAAGGAATGCGTAATCATTTTTTTTTATTAAAATAAAAACTATGTCTTGTGTTTAGAATGTATTTAAGTACTTTCACAACACTTTGCTTTGTTATTATAAATTGATAATTTTCCAAGTTTTATTATCATGTTAATTATCCTTTCAAACCCTGATACAAATTGCTATATCTTAAAAGTGACTTAAAAGTAACTCTAAAATCGAAAGAGTTTAAAGTTTAACATTGACACGATAAGCTGATCGGTGCAACCGGCTTTTCTTTTCTCACGTATAACTTTATAATAATCATAGTTAATAGATTTATTTTTGTGACGTAAAAAAGACATTGCTATAAAGAGAAATCGAATTTAATCGAAGCGGTGCGAGGGTGTATTGGTACTCTAATAATTTAAGGTTATATAAAAATGACGTCACTTTAAATTAGAAATTATTTATAACAAAATCATTGTAAGAAAATTATACATTGGCGATCTTTATTTAGTTCAATCTTTTTTTTAAGTACCTATAATTATCTATATTAGGAAAAATATAAATGATAATAATACCATTTATTAACTTCACTAAACACTGGTAGATAATTCATTTTTCTATGCATGCTATTTGTATTTTTAAAAGTAATAATTGATACGAGTTCTTAGCATTAAATCATAGAATTGAGAAGAATTTATTAAATAGTAAACATACGTATAGTAGTAAAGATATTTATTAAAAATTGAACTTTATTTGCTTACTAAGTAGGCATACATTGGAGATAAACTAAAAAAGCTATTATTTTGACATGTAGACGATCGCAGATCCATGTTCACAGGCAATCTCCTTGTGACCACGGATCTTGCAAAGGGTTCGAAACGTTAGGATAAACATTGAAATAAAAATTAATGTGTAAAATGAACGCGAGTAGATCCGTAAAAGTGGTTTCATTTCAATGTGTAGTGTTCGCGTAAACTTTAAATTACAATATGTGACCTATACTTTTATGTGGAGGAAAATTTTTGTGAAGCTCGTTGCCAAGAATTCGTACCACTTGTGGTCCATCTCACTGCCTGACTTAGTCTAGGGTGTATTTAACACATTATGTAATTATATAGTCATTATTGTAAAAATAGTGATCCCTTTTGATTGTAAAGTTAATTGAAAATGTCGAATTGACATGGAAGGTGCAATCGAAAAGTTGGTATAGTTTGAATATAATAAACTTTTTGAAGTAAGTAGAATATATTATGTAGGAAGGCTGAAAGCGTAAAAGTAATTTGAACTCTGTGACGATTTATATAAGCAGTATATTTAAATGTACTATTTACCTTTATTTTGCTGTTGACTTATTTATCTTTACGTTTTTTAAAGTGCTTGCGAAAGTAAATAATTACAATAAAACAAATAATGAAAAAACCAAATTTGAGTTACCTTTACAAAAATAATAATTGTGTTAAATCTTGATTTTATGTTTTCGATTTATATGCTTATAATATTTTTTACTGACTTTTTAAATTAGTTTTACCTGTCTGTGTCGAAATCTTATTATATTTAAAAAGGTTTTTTTTTTAAATATTGTATTCCACTTAAATTACCTATTTAGTTGTGAGATTCGTATTCTGAAGGGTTTATTAAATGGTCCCGTTTTTGAGAGTGTATATTGATTGATAAGAGTAGATAAAAATAAATTGAGATTTGAGATTATATTAGCAAATAAAAAAAAAATATATTTATACACCGTTCTTTTTTAACCGTCTTAAACCCGAATGTGGGTTGATCAGACCATGAAACTGAACAACTGAACTGAACACCTACGGGTTGAAGACGGTTAAAAAAGACGGTGTATATAAAATATATTGTAGTTGAGTTTAAACTGCTTATAAACACTGACTTTAGTTAGAAAGCTCTTGAAATGTTAGTCCTACAATCGCCAACAAAGATCTTGTATCAGAGAGTATAAATTAAAAGCACAATATTCTCCATATTTTTTTTAATTAACTATATTCTGCTCACCTTTTACTGTCCATAACGTTCATTCCATAACGTTCGTTCCATAACGTTCGTTCCATAACGTTCACTGTCCATAACGTATAACAATGGTTAAATAATATGGCGTTTGGACAGACTAGGGGTTAAAGATACACTTTGTACACCTATACAAACGGCATTCTTTCATAGAAATTGTATGGCGATATGCCGTCACTATTATATTCCTCAATCGAGTGTTTTTTTAGTATATTTTCTGGTTTAGGTTAAATCAAACATTGGTTAATAATAAATTAGCGTTTTTCCTTCGTTACTTTAAATGTTTTAAAATTAATTATGGTTGTCAACATCTCTATTTTGTGCTTACACTGTTATTAAATAAAATAAGACTAAAGTTAAACCTGTTTTAAAACTGATGTTGTCTCTATCTGCCTATAGAAAAATTGTCCATGTTAAATAATAACAGGGCGTACTTTCCATAAAGTTGTTTTATGCGCTTGTGCAAATGTCTCGTTTCGGCTAACAGTTGTTACTCGTGATATATTGGCGATTGTACAGGCAGCACCGCGTATTGTGTTGTGATAATGTTAGGTTTCTAATAATTCCGTACTGCATTTTAGTGTGTAAAGTGTTTGATTGAAAGTATGCAGAGTAGCTCACAAAATTACTTTCAAGTTTGATCTTTTTAAATACAATTTTGCTATGGCTATTTATATTCCTGCTTCCATCGCACACCTTATCTAATCGATACGATGTTTATAGCAATATAGAAGATGGTATTGACATGTGGTTGTTTTCTTGATAGCAGAAATTATAAATTTACTATTTCGGTATAATTATTGATCTTTGTATTGAATATGGATTTGATATGTTAATCATACCCGTGTAAAACTATATATAATCATAGCTAGAGTTAATAAATAACTTCTAATATTGCTGGAAAAATGTTATCGATGTGGATTTTTATCTTGTTAACAAAATTATCTTATTGAGATGTTTGTACCTGCTGTTTTTCCGATAACATATCGACGCAAAACTGTATTTGACCACAATTAATGTATATATTTGGCCAATAATAAAAATGACAATTAAAAAGCAATTTAGCAAACCATTTAGCTAACCGGTCACTTAACTTAAGTTAGAAAGCTGATAATCTAAAACTGCGACTTAATTTGAGTGTTACCAAGTACCAAGAGTACCAAGAGATAGAGACCATATTTCAAAGTTATATAATTTGCACTGCTATTAATCCTTGATGTCGTTTGTGGTGCTTAATATGCTTAAAACGGAATTGTATTGATAAGATAGCTATATTTATTATTGGAAACAAATTTCTAAAATATCTGTCTTTACCCCTTTGTGCAATTGTTATGAATGTGTGTATTTCTTTTATGCTATTGTTAACTCTAATAAAGCATTAATAATTATTTTCTGACTTTTATTATCGTCAGCCGTTAACACTCTAAGATGGTCTAAGAATGTTTAAAATGTAACTGTTTAATGTTTAAAAGAGTTAACTACGATTTGTATATGTCCGTGACCCCAGCGGGATAACCTTCAGTTCGGCTTCAAATTTCGCCATGATTTAGCTGTTTAAATTTGTTAGCAAATACCAAAATTGCTTCAACAATAGTTATCGAGATATCCCATGTTAAAGGGTATCCCGCTGCGGTCACGCTTGTCAAAAATATTTGGCATAAAACGAGCAGGAACGAGACACGCTACTGAATATAGTTATTGTGCTAAGATTTTGTTGATTCAATTGCTCGAATCCATCAGTGAAAATTCCAGGTTTCTACCTTCTGTAGTTACCGAGTAATCAAATACCTACTTTTCATCAAAATTCCTCCGAATAGCGAGTTCTAGTTGAGGTGTAAAGAAAAAGGCTACAGTCATGAAATCTAGGGAAGATTTTGTTTACTCTACCAAACCGACCAAATTAAATTGATTCCATAAATACCAAGATGGCGGCCTTTTTTTTGTATAAGGGCCGATTCCGATGAAACTAAATTACAGGGCATAATTTAACAAGAAATAGATTTTTCTAGCTAGCAGCATCAAGATAGCAGTCAAATTCGATTAAATGTGGTTGGACATTATATTCAAATATTGGTACACCTTAATGTAATACACCTAATATCGACATATACCTAATGTAATGTATGAACAACTATTCATATCAATATACTAATGTTGATAGATAGATTTACCCTTTTCTAATCTAAGGCATGTCGAAATTAAATAATCAAATTTATTTAGCAAAGTATTTATTTTAATTGTAATTATAGAAAAAAACATACATATATAGTATCTTGGTTGGGCTGCTTTCCATAAGCTCGAGGACGTGCTCAAGGATCGAGAGATACCGCAGTGTTTGAAAACCAAAGTCCTTCAGTAACATCACACACATCGCATGCCCACTATAATATCCGGAGCCGAAACATGGACGCTCACAAAAGAGACTGTGCGTAGAGTCCAAGTAGCACAACGGCCTATGGAGCGTAGTATGTTAGGCTTGACACTCAACGATCGAGTTCGCAATACCGAGATTCGAAGACGGACGAAAGTTCAGAACATTGCTAACCGGATTGCAAAAGTCAAATGGCGATGGGCAGGACACGTGGGGAGAGCCAGTGATGGCCGGTAGAGTAAAACCCTCATAGAATGGCTGCCGAGGACAGACAAGCGGAGCGCTGACCGACCACCTGCTAATAGGCCAGAGTTATAGAGCTGGTCGCTGGAATAACCCGGATGTGATCAGCTCAAAACAGAAGGTATTGGCGTAACATGGAGGATGGGTAGATACGGGCTGAAAATGATGATGATGATGAATTATCCTCTTTTAACCTTTTGCTCACTCGGTCGAATGGTAAATAAAACTCAGAGTAAAAATACGCAATCCTAATATTGTGTACAATTTTAAAGCAGCGCCACCTCACTGTCACTACATAGGAAAAACCAACCAACTTTTAGTCAATATTCAGAGAACCTCAGACAAATCGGTCAGGCTAAACTTATTTATTAAAGATCATCATCATCAGCCTACACAAGTCCACTGCTGGGACAAGGGAAAACTATTAAGGATATTGATAAATAATTGCACAATCAAACAAATTAAATAATTTATTAACAAAAAACTACTACAACCAAAAATCTTATATCTATACCTACCACTTAAACAAAATTGTAAATACATAATAACATTTTTAAAATCAAAACCAACACTTTAGTTTAAATTACAAGCAATATTTGTAAGATCGAAAATGGTCAATAAAATAAAATGTGTTGGGAATTTATGAAATTCTTAAATCAAATGTTTTACAATCACTATACTTAACATAATTATCATAATTACAAATAGAGATCAATAAATTTAAACACAGTTTGTGCATCAAACAAAACGCAATTCCAGCAATTATAATTAATATATTCACCCGATATAACTAATAGCTTGATTTATTCTCACATTAAAGAAATGGAATGATTTTTCAAAAAATATTTTTTAATTTATACACTGGAACTGTGCTATAGCTAGGAGTATTCTATTAAATAAAGATATTTAATATTACACTACTGTGATTACAATTAGTGAATACACAGTAGTGTTACATGTAACATACAATATTTATAAATAACTTTGTTTATGTAAATAAGTAGTGTGTTAAGTAAATATAAATTTTACAAAAAAAACTTTAGATTCATAGTTGATTAGAGTAATTATTAATGGGATTCTTACCACATTTCGAGTGAATAGTGACTTAGAAACCAGTGGTACGGGGGTCGACAAAGGAAGAGAGTAGATAGTTTTGTCTGCTCTTATAAACCCACCCGCAATAACGTCAGTAATTCCGTGATTATGGCGCATGCAACTGTGCTGGAATATCGGATACTCACAAATAATAAACATGGTAAGAATCCCGTTAATAATTACTCTTATGCAAGTTACCATGATAGTTTCAATAGTTATATCATTGTTAGATGTTTGCAAAATAACAACTATTCAAATATTTTCACTGTATTAGCATTTTCGTCAGGGCTAATCCGGCACTGAGTACCTATTGTTAATTTTCAAAGACAATTATATTAGATGTAGTAACACCATTGCACAAAACGGTAAAATAGCTTATGAACCAGGGCTTCAAAAATAGATAATGTTACATCTCACCATCATAATGAAGATAACATTATCTTTCGTTAAGATGTATTTTGCCAATAACAACTTTTTATTGGTCACTATGATTGGAGAATTTTTGATGAAAAATTTATGCCTGTTTTCCAAATGAGTTGGTGCTAGGAATCTAAGATAAATAAATATCATTAAATTGTTAGGGTAAACACAGACAGCACAACCAGTACTTGTACCAAAAAACATTACCTACCTGCATTACAGCTACCAGTTTAACTTTATAGAAATAATGATAATTATAGTGTAAATTTAGCAACACTATCAAGCCCTGTTATGAACACACACACATAATCAAACTATGTTTTAAACAAATCAATAATTATAACAGTGTTTTGTTATTTTTGTTGTAATTTGGAAAGACATTACAAATGATTGATTCATAATTATAATTACAAATATCAAATTGCAAATAAATGCTCTTAATCATAGTTATACTATTGTGATAACCTTAAATACTTATTTTAAAATCTAAAAACATAAAATTAAAAAGGTCTTATTTTTCATTAATAAATTAATGTATCTTTTGTTAGAATCTATTTCCCAATGTGGATAAAATCAATTGATATTTAAAAACAATATTTTCATAAAAATTTATCTACTCACATTGTAAAAAATCAAAAAAATCTGCTCACTAATTATCAACAAAATAAATTATTCAATTACATTTTTGCCAACTTTTAGTTTATTAAAACTACATTTTTGGTTCATGTCACCTAAAATAGGTAAGTAATATTAAGAAAATAAATATATTATTTTCCACCTTTTTTACCAACTGGCTACATAATTAATTATACATATTTAATGCTATAATGTTGTTAATACAACATTAACTCTACCTACCATAACATACCAGTTGACTATATACTCATGTAGATCAATCATTGAGGTATTATAACTAGAGCGGACATCACAAACAAATAGCGTGCGGCCAGGCAGCCGCGAAGGGCATTGCAGGATGCGTGACGGGCAAACTAAAAAGCTGAGAGATGGTGAGAGACTCTGCAGTCCATGTAGCAAACATTTTGTTTGAGAAGTCTCCTCAAAACATAGTAATAATACCTCAGTGACATCAATATAAATTATACTTTGGCAATGTGCTATGGTATCCCAACAATTTATACTGTGATAGATCAATGTAAGCTTATGCTCTTACTATTTAATTTTTAAAAGTTTTGACAAAGTTAACAAATGCTAAGGATTAATATAGGTAAGTACATGTAGTTTTGTAAGATAATTTTATTTAATACTAGCTGACCGGCGGACTTCGTACCGCTTTGACAGTTTCCATGACAACACTACAAACAAATCATTTTGTATTGGAAAAATTTCAAAAATCTAAAATAAATTTAGGGGTGGACCCCACCCTTAACATTTAGGGGGATGAAAAATAGATGTTGTCCGATTCTCCACCCTAGCCGATATACACGCTAAGATTCACGAAAATCGGTCGAGCCGTTTCAGAGGAGTTCAATAACGTACACCGTGACTCGAGAATTTTATATATTAGAGATTAAACATTTCTTGTGTGTATACATAATCTACGGTAACTTGTTTTGGTGTAAACAAATAGTATTAGAAACAAAATAAATAACATTTAATATGGCAACTAATAAACATATTTCAATTTGTAAATGAAGGCACAAGAACATTTGCACTATGTTTAAAATAAATCTGACTTTAATTTTATGTTTCAGTTTAGGCGAGTACTCAAAATACTATTTTTTAATGGTTCTATGCACTGCTAAATATTCTTTATATCTGGCACTACACATTACAAAATATTGAGAAATAAATAAAATTACAGCATCTAAAAGTATGTGATAGCCATCCTTTTCAAGATTCTACATAATTATTAAAATATAAAGCCACTATGTTAGCTTCATATCCACTTCATAGAATACAAAAGTCTCAAGTATTTAGATTATAATTCACAGATAGCCTACCATTAAACCTAAGCAAGAATTGGCCCTAAGTATGGAGCTTGATCACAATAAAAGCATTTGGGGACATCAGTTTCTTGTAACTCAACAACATTTGTGCTTATTTCGTTAACTACATGGTAATAACGACACCTCCGCGGTCCTATATCTTCTATTAATGTGTCATAAGGTGGTGAAAGAATATCAAAGAAGGCTGCTGGCATTTCCAAAGCTTCAATTTCATGGTAGTTTGACACTGTAGGTGTTAAAATACACGTGTAAGAGTTAGATCTGCACACACTATCATTACTTACTTGGGCAAACAGTCTTCGTCGCTTGTGTATGCCGTGGGCTAAACGCGCTGCTTCGTGTTTCGCGCGAATTGTAAAGTCTATGTGATTGGCAGCCTCCTTCAAGGGATACTCCGAGAAGCTCCTGATCCTTACAGACCCCGCAATTACTTTCAACAGCCCGTGCATGTGAGGGTGGTCGTGTAAAGGCATTTTGAAACCGGGCTTTAACACAAAAATGCTCATGTTAATTTGACTATTTTGAAACACTTCTATGTACGTGCATGGGGCTTTGTTGGGTTTCGTCCAAGTCGCCGGATCACTGAGGCTATTGTCGAACCCAAAATCCTCGGCTTTTAACGCATCCATCATAGTTTTTAACTTGCTCAGGTTGGTAGGTAATTCGGATTTGAAATTGTCATCAAACGTCCGAAGTGCATGACGGTATGTGGTTATAATTCGTGGTACATTGACGATTTCCATTGATGATCTTGCTTCATTCTTACTATCCATATGAATTTTAACGCCACTGATACACAATAATTTTTTCTTAGTAAAAAAGGTGGAAATTAATCGTCGGCACGATAACAAAGCTAACCTGTCAACAAACGTCATATCAACTTTTTACTTTTTTTAAATTATCGTTCCGCTTCATTCACATGCTCATTTAGAGATAGCAAAGTATACCTCGTTAAACTAATTTATTTTTATTTGCAACAATAACAAAATGATAAAAGTTACAGACAATATTATTTTTCTTTATATTTACATCCGTAAAACTAGGCTTTTAAGCGCTAACCTAATTTTAATTCTTTAAAATTATACATAATTTAAAATGTAAGTAGATCCATCTGGCGTGAAGTAGACATAAACATTAGTGACATTTCCCTACTTAGAAAAGTATAGTTTTAGAAATATCTATTAGATGGCGGTAGTAGTGAAATCGTAATAGGTATTCTGGTAAAAGTTGGTAGTAGCTCTTAGTTTAACTTCTAAAGTTTAACTCCCTCAATCATAAAAACTATTTAAGCATTTTTTAGTTAAATATTGTTTAGTCAACGTCACACAAACGTCATTTTGAATTTGAGAAAAAGACACAAAAGACAATGATTAACTAAGTAATGCTTAAATAGTTTTTATGAATAAGGGGGTTAATTGTTATCTTAGGGATTCTACAAAAGGTAGTTATAACTATTATGTATTATGTGGTTATAGGTAGGTATGCACTTATAGTAAGTACCTACCTACTTATCACAATAAAATCTAAAACAGACAGGTGCAAATTGTTTACTTGAGTATTAACTCTACAAGATGCACGTGTGGTCTGGCCAACCACCGGCGGTTACCCGTAACAACACTTAAATAAATAGTAACAAATAGCGGTGCCCCGTAACGACATTTAAATGCGATTTTATTGAGTTTCCAACAGTCTTGTCTGTGTTTTATCGAGTTTTACTGTAGCACCGATTAACGCTACCCTAAACACAGATAAATTCATCAATAGGTACGTCCGTTGTATAAATAGAATCGTTCGACGAGACGTAGGTAATAAATACTACCTACTTACACACCTACTACGTAGGTACCGTTGTCGTTTTGATTTTGATATTGAAAACTTATAATTTTTTTTAATTTTTCAGAGTATGTTAAATATTATTTTCTCTCTCCTTCTCATTTGAAATGATACAATCAATTATAATTGTAAAATAAACCTACTAGATTCGTAAAATCTCATATTTTGTCATTATATTAAAAATTATATGTATGGTAGGTAAGTATAAAGTGGTATTATTAGATCTAAGTAGGTATGTTTGAGCACGAACGATGATTAGTCGTTGTAATGAGATAGGTTAACAAAATCTCATTTTTATTACAGCATAGAATAATTGTAAAATGTAGTCACATTTCGACACAGCAAAGTAATATTTTCGCAGTTTAATGATCCCACCTAAACAAGGGTTAAGACCAAAGCCACAACGTTCTCCGTTTTTTTACGCAACCTACTTAATTTGTTAACATAGATTTTTTTTTACATGTTGTGGTTGTCTTCTATATTTTTTTGTGTTTATTTGTGATGGAAAGTGTCCTGCTATGATAGGGCATTTTCCAATATGTTTGACGCTGTAAGGGAGAAAAAAGCTGGACACTTGCTGGTATCTTGCCGGTTCTTCTCAGTACAAGATCTCCCGCCCAGATAGACTTACGAACCGATGGCATAGTGACATTCACAAGAGCTACTTGTAGCCTAAACTGATTTTGAATTTTGTTTTTTTTTTAATTGATCCTAAACAGTTTCCTCGCTTTGTGCGGTCCTATACTAGGGGTGTTCAATAAAAAGTGATAATGAGTATGAAACAGTTTTATATTATTAATTGTTATTTTATTTTTCGACATAATCAGTTTTGAGGTTTAAACATGGTATATCGTTTTCCCTTCTTCATCTTGATCGCTTAAAAAATCATGTACGGCGGCAATCACTTCCTCATCATTGCCATATTTGTGACCTCTCAGTTGTTCTTTTAACCGCGGGAACAGGTAGAAATCACTAGGCGTAAGGTCAGGTGAGTATGGAGGATGTTCCATCAATTCAAATCCAGCATCTTGGATAGCAGTCATCGCAACTCGGGACTTGTGTGCGGGGGCGTTATCTTGGTAAAACAACACAACTTTAGCAAGTTTGCCGCGGCGATTTTCGCGTATTTCCTGACGCACTTTTTTTATTTGTTCTGCGTATAAGGCCCCCGTAATAGTGGCTCCATGATTGAGGTATTCAATCATTATCACCCCCTGGCTGTCCCAGAAAAGAGAGCCCATAATTTTACCGGCGGATGGAAATGCCCTAAACTTCTTAGGCGTTGGAGATGACGGCCGCTTCCAAGTCATGGACTGTTGTTTCGTTTCAGGAACATAATGGTGGAGCCATGTTTCATCCATAGTTACGAGGCGAGCCAAAAATCGGTCAGGATCGGGTTGTAACAATTTCAAATTTATTTGAGAAATCCTCAGTCTTGTTTGTTTAAGCTCGTCTGTAAGCATTCCAGGCACCCAGCGCGCTGATACTGTTTTCATGCCCAATTGTTCATGTATAATACTATGGATACTTCCTATCGAAAGCTCGAAAAGTTTTTCAGCTACAAAACGAACAGTAACACGAAGATCTGCCAAAACAATTTTTTCAACTTTTTTTATCATTTGTTCGGTAACTGCCGTCGTAAGGCATCCCGAGCGCGGGTCGTCTTTAGTTGAAATTCTTCCTCTCTTAAACTCGGCACACCACCGCGCAACCGTAGAATACGGAGGAGCATTAACCCCTAATGTTCTTTTCAAGTCTAGATTTACTTGCTCAGATATTTTATTACGGTGCGAATTTCAATTTTATCCATTTTGCGTACAACGATCTGACGACACGACAAAAACAAATGCCTTCTATTTTTAAAATAAGAAAAGGATATCAATAATTTTTATTTTTTTATTTTATCAAATGTCTGGGCTTTTCCTGTTAGTATTTACTTTTTTGTTGTTCAAGGAGTTTATTATGCCATTATTACTTTTTATTGAACACCCCTCGTACTTCTACTATCATAAATTATATCAGCTGTCGTACTCATAGCTTATGCATTATATTCGTCTTTTATTGTTATGGGTTGTGCAGGTCAATAAATATTTCTTATTCTTTTAAGTGCGACCAAAATAATGACGTTTTTTACACAGTAAACTAATATTTGTCCCATTTTAATGATCACACCTAAACGAGGGTTAAGTCCAAAGCCACAACGTTCTCCATTTTTCTTACGCAACGTACAAACGCCTGCACTGCACATCGACCTATGTAAAACTGTAAAATTTCTTCAATAAAATATGTTCAACCATATTACGACACATATATATAAAGTTCAAAGTCTATTGGGGAAGTTTGTCAGTTTGCGGTAGTCTGATGTGCTGGCGTGTATACCTAATTGATCCTAGGCAGTTTCCTCGCAAGTGCGTACTTTTCTACAGTCATATGGAACGGCTACCGAGCTCTGGCCTGTGTCAGTTTGTTTGTCAGCTGCGGCTAGCTGGGTGGCCTACCGGGAACCGGATCGGTACCGAAAAGTACTACGAATGATGCTTAATGTTATCAAAAATAACTGCTTCCTAAATAAAAATGTTGAGCGAGGCTTAAAGGAAACTCTTTTTTTTAATAGGTTTCATAGGCAACACGTCTTCAAACAATTTTTGTCCGCAAAATGTAATATAAAATTCAATTGAAGTTTTACTGGATCATATTTATTCAATTGTCGCTAAAGTCACAAATCAGTGATTAAGGTTTTAAATACTAGGTATATAATTTTACGCAAATTTTGTTGCGAACTAATGAGCCACGATAGCATAGTTGGTGGTGCACTTGACTCGGCATGTCATGGGGTGCGGGTTCGAATCACGCTCGTGGATTTTTTTCAACACTTTGTCTTTTTTCATATCACAAATCAGTCATTGACCCCTAGGTATTTCTAATGATTAAAAGAAAAAAGTGTCGATCATTGGTTCCTGTCGAACACTAGTGCCACTAGCCTACAGGGAAGCTGTGGCGTTCATGTCGCCTGATCGTATCACTACATAGTATAAAACAAAGTCACTTACCTACACAACGGATATTGATGAGGTTTTTTTTAATACAGTGATTCAAGAGGAAGGTTTATATGTATAATACATGCATATAATTGGACCCGGTAGGTGGCGCTGCTTTATAGAGTCCTTTAGGATACGGGTAGGTATTCACTCAAGCGGACGAAGTCGCGAGCGGACCGCTAGTTTAACGATAAACGAAGGTCGAATCCTCGACTACTAACTAACTGGTTATCTTATTTCTAACTTGGAACAAGCTAATAGAGTCCAACATATAAGTAGGTACCTATCCCTCGCTGAGAATCGAACCCGGGCCCTCTAAGTCTTCTATTGCATTACTTGAGCGCAAAACGAAAGGTGATTTTTCTTTTTTTTTATTAAACGTCAGAGTATTTTTTTAAAAATTTAAACGTCAAAAAACAGCCATTACTCTCGCGATGTCGTCATCACTCAACGCGCATTAGTTGTAAAAGCTAACATACGCCAATTCGGCGCGTTCGTATTTATTTTGAAATAATGTATTTTAGTTTGGTTCGACGTCCGCCATCACTCGACTCATGTTACTGATGGTTGGATAGCTTGATGCGTTGTACACGAACATAATTATTATAAAAAAAAAGATAACTTTGTAGTAGTGTGTGGTAGTGGCACCAGAGTTCGACAGGAACCAGTCATCGACTCTCTTTTACTTTAAATATTAAAAAGGGGTCATCAACATATTTTTTAATTCTGCAACAACTGAATACGGAGGGCGTCCTTCTTAGATGTCATCCCATAAAATTTCAAAGGGTATTTGATAGGTTTTAGAAAAATACGTCTAATGGTTCATTAGAGCATAATATAGCTGCATAATTTGATTAATTCGTTGTGAATTTCTTTATTTTTTATGAAAATCGCCATTAAAATTCAAATGAATAAAATAGCCGCTAAAACGATGCATGCAGGTCACGTAATGTCGTGACGTCACCTGCTTGTAAACAAACTTTTAGCTGTCAAATCACACCATACAAAACTTAGAGTGACATTTACTGTACACAAGCAGGTGACGTCACTTCAGATTCAGTCAAATCCCGTGCGTTTTCGATCACGTGGTCAACCATTAAAAATTTAATTATTGTTATGATAAAATTTTAATGTTTTTTTATAAAATGCATAGTTATTTTAAAATTATATGCTGGCTAAAGTGGTTTAAAAAAATGTTTACTGTTAAGTTAACAACAGTTTGATCTATATTTTCATTGTAGTCAAATACCCTATTCTATAATGTGTTTTGGCGACGAAAACTGGTTTAGACAACTGGTGTCGAACACTAGGTTTAAAGTGTCGGGCACTGGTGCCATATCAGGCACTTTTCACTGGAACTGAGAGGAAATAAAGTATATTTATGTATTACTTGTAAGAAAAATTACTTTGACACTAGTTAAATGTGCTAATCGCACGAAGCCATCAACTAGAAGAAAGAAAGCATCGCCTGGTCACACTTAACGATTACACCCTGTATAGTTACAGAAAAAAGAAATTACTTACTAGAATTTTTTTTCGAGTTCAGTGACGGAAGTAACTTCCCAGTGACGTAATACCGCTAGCTTGTAGCGTAAATCACAAACTACTAGAAAAATCCAACGAGTCTTCTGGCGCCTCGGTAGCTCAACGGTCAGCGTAGTGTTGGACCGGTTATCCAAAGGATGTGGGTTCGTTATCGATATAACCGACTTACTTATTTATCTAAGTACCTACCTACTCATCACAATAAAATACTAAAACAGACAGTACTACTTCTCAAGCTTCCCGCGACGGGTTGGTTTTTTCTAGTAAAATGTTATCTTCTAATTATACAATTTTATGAATAAGCATACCACAAACTCGTTGTAGGTAACTCCTATAACGTGTGTAAACGACATGATGATGCAAATGCAATACAATGAATAAAATGAAAATTCGAGACTTTTTTAATAGTTAGCGCGGCAAACTGGTGCAGCGTGAAAACAACGCAGCATCAGTCACCCTCACTCTGCCGGCCCACAAGGTCCCTTTTCACGCCTCGTTTGAAAGACCCCATGTCATAGGAAGTAGAGAAAACGTGTGCTGGTAGACTATTGCATCTCTTGGAAGTGCGACAAATAAACGAAATACCAAACTCCTTTGTGCACAATGGAATGTTCGAGACAGTACAGCGTTGACTCCTGAGACCAGCACGCGTACTAAGGAGATTATTCTCCACGCTACATTATTGTTGTTTTGTTTGCCACTGCCTACGGTCACAATTATACTTACAATTAGTTTTAATGTAAACCTATTATTACCATTAGTTATTAACGCCTCGGTGGCCAAGTGGCAGAGCGATCGGCCTGATACCAGGAGGTCCTGGGTTCAATTCCTAGGTCGGGTAAAATTGATTTCAGATATTTCGATGCATAGCCCGGGTTTATGATCACCAACCCGCATCGATGACTTGATTTCAATGATGGAGGCCGTTGCCCAACAGTGGGACAGTTATAGGCTGTTTACTACTATTACTATTACTTATTACAATAAGAACTATTTTTAAGATTACGCTGTTGGTTGGTTATACATATCTTTAAAATAAACTATTTTTAAATAAAAAAATAAGGACAAAGGGAGAGTTCTAAAATAATCAATCACAATTATAATACCATTCTAAAATCAATTAAATTAAATATGATTTACATAAACATCAGATCACTCAAACGAACTAAAAACTATACGTACATGAAAATTAAAATTCGAATTAGAGTTAAGTACCTATTTTAATTTTAATACAACTTTTATTTGATTACTTTATTATTAATTTTAATTTAATTTTATACTAATATACATTACTATAAATATCAGGCAAAATAAAGGCTTCGTTTAAAATTTAAATTACAAATAGATTTAAACTTTAAACGTATCTTATCTCTTCTAAAATATACTTGCTTGTGCGTCTTTGCATAGAGTTGCATTGCTAAAGATGTATTTGACGGAGTGTGGTCCGCAGCCAGACCGCAAAAGAGGCGCGTTATATCGCCCATTAGCGATTCTCGGTACCTAGGTAGGTAGTTAACGTACTATTTCATATCAATTAAGTTACCTAGGCATATAGGCATATAGGTATGATCATTATCGTCACATCTCAACCAAAACACGTCCACTGCTGGACAAAGGAAGGGAAGGCCCTAAGGATCTCCACAACAACGGCCGGTTGCGTGCTGCTTGTATCCAGCGACTACCCGCGACCTTAGCGACCAGGCTTGTTACCGAAAAAAGCAACTAGTTTTTAATTGTATTGTATTGTGACGAGCTATACCACCCAGCTCGGAGGAAGATCTTCCCTTTGGCCTTCCTCAATGTGGCATACATCCTACCACAGGCTTTCTACAGTGGTGACCCCGACGTGATTCCCCGTACCAAGGCCTGCTACAGTCTCCCTCTACCACTACCATCCTACACATAAATTAATTGCAAATTACAAGAATGAGATTGTCTTAACCACAGAGGCGGTAAAGGTCTCTAAGCCTATAGAGGCGCCCTCGAGTTGTTCAAATCAAATCCAAACCATCCGATCTGAACCCCTAGGAGAAGGAGAATCTAGTTACGAAACGAGGCCTCGAACTAGTGACTCTGAACTGACTCTGACCGCGTTTCGTTTTACACGGCTTGAGGAACCTTTTAAGTTTTCCGGTGACTCTGAAAATGCCGCCTGAGGCACTCAGCAAACTACCTCCAATTAAAAAAAAATAGCTCTAACCCTATAGTATGTTGTCCGTTTCTTAATCATGTCGGTTATATTTGGTAGAGTCGGTAGACCAACGAAACAAAACGAAGGAAGCCGCGCTCTCATTCGCGAATTACGAGCGATTTAGAGCATTCTCGAGAATAGCATTAGCTAGAGAACAATCGGGTTTTTAGAACAGGATTTTATTTAACTTTATTTGACGGTTCTCGAAGGCTTATTAAAAAATGTACCTAGGTATTACATAAATAACAACGGTACCTACTCAAACTCTCAAACCAGTTCCTTATGAAAACCAGCGCCTTGACCGAGCTATGGTGGGATTATTGCATTTTATTACTGATTTTATGAATATTTTGAAGTGTAGACACTTCAACGATTACTCTTTTCTTTCTAAGAGATCTTTAGATCGAATGAATCTGCTTAATACTGACTTGGAAAAAGTTAAACTACAGTGAATTATAATATTTATTTTTAAGTGCTAATTGCTGCACTGAAGCTGAATTAAATATTTATAAAATACAGTAAAAAAAAAGCCTTTCCAGTAGCATAATGGTCAGTGCAGCCGCCCGGATTGCGGAAGACCCAGGTTCGATTCCTGGCTGGGTCGGGCAGGCTTTTAATTTTTTCACTGTATTTTATAAAGATTTAAACTACACTGTTAAAAATAAATAAAAATAGAAAAGGAAGCTCAATGATGCAGCTGCCTGCGCGTTCAGTTAGCGCTATTGAAAGTTAAGCAACATTTGCAATACCGGGTCACCGCGGGTGAGTGACCAAAATATATCGAGCTCCACGTTCTTTTGAAGGCACGTTATGATATAGGTCCTGTTGTAATTGTCGCTAAGATCAATTTTTTTAATGACACTAGCTCTCTCTCTCTCTAGCTCTCTAACTCGCGGCTTTGCTCACATGGGCAAGATGACTTGTACCTAATTGTTTTAATAAAGCCAAACTCCTGAAAAACTTCATAATTTTTAACCAGGCCAAATACCTTTATATCAATTTTAGGAATGACAGATTTTCATACAAACTTTCCACCCTTATTTCACCCCTCTAGGGGAAGTTTTTCGAAAAATGCTAAAACACATACTTCTCTATTTTTATTGAAACATTTATAGATTGATTAAATAATTAATTTTTTTTAGTTGTTAATTTAATAATAACATGTTTCCCAAAATAACCTTCTTCCCTTTTTTACTCTTTTAAAGGAAAATGAACAAAATTCCTGAGACAATTCATTCAAAAAGTAAATACCAATTTTCATGTATTTTACTTCAAAACTGACGGACTTTTGTATAAACTTTTACCCCCTATTTGACCCCCTCAGGGTTTGATTTCCGTAAAATCCTTTCTTAGTGGCTGGTTACGTCACTCAATTAACCTACAGTCCCATCTAATTAGCTTTAGCGGTTTTGACTCGGCGATGATGAGTCAGTCAGTCAGGACAAGTCATTACGTACATACGTATATAGATTAACTTGATTCAAAAATCTTTAATAACATTTAATCATGTCACAAACGCTCAAACAACTTACAAGAACATAACATTATAAAACGTCAAACATGCATTATTTAAAAAACAGAACGCATCCAACCACATACACCCACAAATAAAAATATTCCCGTCAAAATCGTAACTCTTCACCGTCTCCCGAATTTCTCGGTAATTATGTTTTTAAATCGCATTCCGCGCGGGGAGTTTATGGCATCGCCGGAAGTTGCATAACAGCTATTAACTGGTAGCAACGGACAGCGGCCACAAAGGGGCGCAATGACGTTTCCGCGCGTCCAACCGTACTCTGTGTACGCTACAGCAACTCATTGTCTAAAGAACACTACGCGTGCACAGAGCATTTTCACACAGAGGCTGTTAAGCGAAACAATATTTATAAAATTTAGAAAGCTGGCAGCTACCTCTGCCAGCGTATTAGCTTGGCAATTCAGAGGGGCAATGTTGCCAGCATTCTTGGGACCGTTCCCATGAGCCCACAGTTGGAAGACATCTTTTATTTATAGGTATTTAGTTTTGAATTTTCTATTTTTTTTCCTCCGTTTTTTTTTGAAGTTCACTTGAGTTATGTTTCTTTTTGTTGTGTATATATTTCTTATATTAAATAAAAATATAAAAAAAACACTTTCAGAATTTCATCAATTTCATCATCAGCTCATTTTATGTACCACTGCTGGGGCACGAACCTCGAGCATGGCAGTATTTTGCATACTTTTTTAAGCAGTGTAGACAGGCCTCCAAAAGGTGGACCGACGATGAAAGGAGGGCGCGGGTACCCGCTTGATGCGATCAGCACTAAACCAAGCCTTTCCAGCAGTGAACCTCTTTAGGCTGAGATGATGATGATGATGAAACTCTCCATAGTGGACTTGCGTAGCAATTCTTTTTAAAGTTTTCTACTAACTATGTAAATCTTTTTAACCTTTCATAAAAATAGGCTGACTGGTCCCAACGTAAAAATTTGAATTTTTGTAAAACAATATTACTTAAGTATTTTGTTATAAAAAGTTTTGCGTTTCAAGTAAATAAGTATAGTTAGCTGTACTCTCTGTTTTCAAGCTAACCTCGATTCTTAAGAATCAAAGCGCTGGCGTTCGTCCAGGCCCCGCGAAGACATAACCGAATCTATCTTTTGATCAATTGTCCTCCACTGGGTATTTTATAAACTTCCACCGTGTTACGTATTAGAAGCAAGGAGAAAACTTAATTTTCTTTATTATTCAGATACATAGAAAAAAAGGTTATTTGTTACATAAGACACATAGGTACCTAGGTACATAAGTTTTAAAAATTGCTTCATACTATTACCGCTATTTTGGATGGAAGAGATATCGTTCTCTATTTTAGAGATCCTTCTACATGTCCTCATCGTTGCTTATAAAAATTTTCTTTAATACTTTTAATATGGTTTTTATACAATAAAGTATATACACTCCTATTTTTATTACTTTAAAAACGTCAAAGATTCTCTGCTCATCATTTTGCAAAACTTTTTCTATGAGCACAACTGCGAAATCGCATTAAAAATAATCAGCCCTATGATGTATGGATCAGCTGATATTTTTTACGAATTCAGAGTTCAAAAGACTGCATAAGGATGAGCAAAGACTTATCTTTAAAGTTTTTGTAGTACCTAATTATAAAAAAAACAGATCTATACTAAACATATCCTTAAAATGTCGATCACCAGTCCGTTTACGTTACAAATATTTAATTTCACTAGTCTGGTTACCCGTGGTATAAAAAACTAACATTTAGGTTCCAGTAAAAACTTAAACGGTCATTAAAACGCCGCTCCACCACCGAAGCGAGTTAGCTGAATAAACACGTCAACAAAAAAACCACTAATAATTCCGAGCGCGTCACGTGTGTTAAGAATGATTTGGAAACAAACTGATAATATCATCGAATCACACCTTTTAATGTACTACAAATTAATTAAAAAAAAATACCTCTATATAAAAGTATTTTTAAATATTTTATGACTTGAAACTTGAATTAGGGAAACATACAGCATGAAATAATAATAGACATAAATAAACAATAACAACACAATTGCAATCAGTTTTCACTGTTAATTAATACACAAAATACGTTGAAAGGACAACAATGCGAAACGAAAAAACACATTTTTTTACTAATTTTTAACGTTATTCAAAGCCCTGCACTGCACAACCGTTATGGTGAGGTAGTTGGCTCTAGCAGTCTCCGGAACCGCACAATCCCTATGCGGAATATGTTGATATGATTGAAAGCATTATTCAATTTGTTCATTATTCAAATTTCATTATTCAAACCACTCTTTAAAGCCCGGTGAAGCTGAAAATGCCGTAGAGGCAATCAGCAATCTCAATCAAAAAAAAAAGAAATGACCACTCTTATAATAAATCTATTTGTCTATAGTTAGACTTGCAGGTAGGTACATGAATAGTAGCTTTATGCTGAGCACTTGGTCTGATCGTACAAACCTTTCCCCCTTCCCTTGCTTACAAATGTTAACTAAAACTATATTATTAATTGTTTAATTCATGCCATACCTACAAGTCGTTTACGTTAACGCAATCGAATTGTGAATAAAACTTGCCCTATTGGCTCTCTGCTATCTTGCGACACCAACCGTAAACCAACGGCTTAGCTCGCCTTCCAAAGCGCGAATGCGCTACAGATTTTTTAAATACCCATCCGGTGATTCGGTTTTGCGGAAGTTGCTTAACATGCAAGATTGTGCACAATCTGAACGCGTTCGCCGCTGTGCCATGGAGACTCATTCTTTAACTTTATCATTCCATTATAACGCATGTCTTGGCAACGTATAACTAAAACGTCTCTACAACATGACGTGTTTTAAATGAGTTAAAGAATATTGCTTTTTATGTAATAGTCTTAGTTGTTAGTTGTCTTCTTTAAATAAATAAAAAGTTTTTTATTTATTTATTACATACATACATACATACATACATACATACATACATACAAACATACATACATATAATCACGCCTCTTTCCCGTAGGGGTAGGCAGAGACCACTTCTTTCCACTATTATTATTTATTTATTAAGGTAAGTTTTCAGCTAAAACATAAATGCAAATTATAAAATCATTGCCAATTTGGAAATTACATATGAACAGACCTTATGTAAGCTTACACAATACACAGCATTCTTTATACATAACTAACCTAAAGGATAAGATAAGATAAGATAAGAAAAGATATACGTTCTACTAATTCCGCTAAACATTGAAAGCGGTTCTCCATATTATCCAGTTTGCAAACACATTTGCGTTTGCGCTTAATATAGTATAAACTTTTGATATGTTTGGCCCTACCTGCTTGCTGGTCGGAAGCACTGGAGCTTCGTTCAAATAGTCGAGTATACTTGCTTGAGTAGAGAAGAGATGTAGACTGCTTTCGTCCTTATTTACATAAAATTATTTTTTTATAGACCTTACAAGTACACACGCCTGCAGGTCAACATATCCAAAACTGTCAAATTCCTTCAATACATTTTCAACCATATCTGTAAGCCATAAAGTTCGAAGTCTATTGAGAAAATTTGACAGTTTGTGGTAGGTTGATGTGCAAGCGTCTGTACTTAAATATAACCATTAAAAATGTAAAGCCTTTAAAATTTACTTTATTACAAAATCCATAAATAGTGGTTATATAACCATGTCCTCTAATTCAAGGTTAACATTTAAGATTTGAATTGAAAGGGTAAAAAGACAATGTCGAAAGGAATAACATAAAAAAGCGCCTTATTTTACCATTTTTTTTGTAGCGTAGAAAAGGAAGACTGCGGTTATAAATTTAGCAAACACCATAATTTTTATTTAGATGGAAACACATTAGACACTGAAAAGAAAATTATTACTAATACTCGTATTAATCAAAATGCTGACTACTACTACTAATGTTATAACCTTAATATATGAAACGACGCAAAAATAATGGCTCAATATTGTCTACAAAGGCCGCACTTTCGCCGTTTAAAAATCAATTAGTCGACCACAAAGGATGGCGACCGAATTAACCTCGTGAATGAATTCATCAAAAATCTTTTGTTAGGCCATAATTAGTTAAAATTAATTAATAATTGAAAACAAAAACAAAAAACTAACAGCTTCTAAACAGAGCTCCAGTCCAAACATCCAAGCGAGATGTCTATGCCCAGTTGTATTTTTAATCGGCTGCACGTGTGGCGCGGATCGTTCTAACGAGGTTAATTCGGTCGCCATCCTTTGTGGTCGACTAATTGATTTTTAAACGGCGAAAGTGCGGCCTTTGTAGACAATATTGAGCCATTATTTTTTTTAAAACATTATTTGAGTTTGTGATCGGCTTTGTGACTGTATTACCGCCATTAACGTTTGAAGTTGTTAGATTGTCTATGATGGCCGCCTAATTGACTTCTTCAAGTTTTGAAATTGATCACTACAAAGAAGATTTTATTTCGGACAAAACATAATGCTATTTTTCTTTACTTTAAAAAAAGAGATGTTTTAATTCTGCAAAATAATTAATTATAAACCTATAGTTGTCCTTTCGCTTCGTTCCATTTTTAAAATAGGTTTAAGGTTTGCGTGCGGATCCCGAAATTAAAGTTCGGTCTGTGGTTCTTATTCCCTATACCACAGCCTATACAAGTAGAAGGGTGATATTAAACAAGAGTAAATATTAACAACAACATACAGAAACCTGTTCTAATACTTTCAATCGCTATATACCTTAACACCATAGAAAAGCTAACAAATTCGTTTCTCATTAAAGCTCACGTTATTGTTATAATGGCCATCGTTATTTATTTTCCGACTGGCATAGGTTTTTTATAGTGTAATCAATGCATAGGATAGGATGTTTACGTTGCTCACTACACATTTAATTTTATTCATATTGCGCGTTGAAATATTAGCCAAACACAACATAAGGTAACAAGGCAAGCATTGTAGCAACAAAATCGTTTAACCAGCTGTACATTGAAGGTATTTTACGCCGTAAAAGAGGTCTTGTTCATTGAAAACCGGCAATGGATTATGAGTTCAGCTAACGAGCTGTCGACTAGAGTGTATCTATTTGATTTATTTTCCGTAGTTATTTTTATATATCCAATTAATTAGGATGTGCCGGTGTTGGGGTTTGATGCGATTGTTTTTAGTGTTAAAATCGGTTTTCATAACTTCAGCCTATTTTCCTTCAGCGTATTATCCTGTCAATATACTTAGTAGTATAGATTTTGATAGTGATTCTCATTTGATTAAGCTAGATACACACGTAATAGGAGCATTTTATCTGAAGATTACCGAGCTAAAAATTGCTGTGGTATTTTTCCAGTCAGACCAGTATTTTTTTTAAAGAGATGGTTCATAAAATAACATTTTTGCGACTTAGTTCCCGCAATTAAGGGAGTAGCAGGCAAATACTTTAAAAATCAGGGTGTACAACTAGGTCATGTCCTTTCTACCTACCATATCTAAAGAGAAGCAAACTCTTACGGCTTGAAACATTAACTTATAAAATATAAATTAAACGCGAGTAAATCCACATAGAGCGCTTCATTTTAGAATAAAAAACAGCAAGACAATAAAAAATGACGAAAATTTATTATTTTCTACTTGTATATCCCTGACATTGAATTAAGAAAATTAATAAATAATAAGTTGTTGGGACACAAAGGAGTTCGTAACAATTAGGGAAGGGAACCTTTAAAAAAAGTCAAAACTCAAACATCGTTAGAGCCTGTTTTTTATCCGAAAGCCATTTAACGGCCTACGAAAACATTTCAGATTTTGTTATAGTGGCAACACTGGCAACCGACCGCCACGTGTTTGTCCGTCTGTTTGTTTGCACAACAAGCGCGTTATGTCGCTTACCAGTTTTTATTGTTTTACGGCAATAATAAAATGTCGAGCGAGTTTATTTGATCGCTCGTCTAGTTGTGGCACATAATTATTGTTGATAATTAAACAAGAGCAATCTGTGCCGCCCGCCGGTATTATTTTGGAGAAGCCATTGGTAATTCGGTTTGTAGCGTTGGCGGTACATTCTGTTGTCTATGACTGGTATTTGGGTCTGTGGTAATCATTAATCGAGTTAAATTGTCGGTCTTTATTGCATTTCATATTGTTTGGATAGTAGGTAGCGTATGTTAATGTAAAAAGTATATCAATATTTTTCCGATATGATATATCGAAAGGTTGTATCAATACTTTGCGATATATTTTTCAAAAATATCGATATTAATATCGAACACCCCTGAGTAGTCGGCTGCGGTTTTTCTTTAAGAAAGAGGGAGGAGACTTATTAATATGTTTATTTATTTATCTAATTTAATAATTAACATTTTAAATTTTAAAATTTGAAGAAATAACAGGTTTATTATCATGGAATACTAGAACTATTCACTTGTTTGTGTGCATGTTGCATGGTTATGCAACTGCAACTCCTGATAACAAACGAGGAGAGTTAAAACTATGCCTTAAAACATCGAATGGCAATTAAAACAAGTACGACATCAAAATTTTGTTTTTGGGCCATATTTTTTGTTTCGTGATCAGTTGGCAAATCAAAATCGTACTCGGCAGTCTGCAGGATAATTTAAAATACCTACGTCTTAAAAATAACAGTAGTAGGTAGGTATATACCATTGCAATTCTAGCACAATGCGAACACTACCGCGGACACAGATAGTTCCGTTTAAATAAACAGAGGTGCGCATTCAAATATTTGTTTTGGGTGTGCCACTGAGTTCCTACCGTTCATACCGCGAGTGACTGTGGGGTGGCAATTAAAAATCATCCCACAGACCGTGGATGTGTATACTGTCGGACGTTGACGGTGCAAGGAGGTTCGAAAATTGTCTATGGATAGGTCAAGTGTTGGCGTCCGATACTCGTATATTTGATTTTTAAATTTAATTAACAACAAAGCGTTTACAATATAACTATACTCGTAATAGCCATGTGACAGAATTTAATTTATACTTACAAAGGGGGGCGCTTCTTAATTCGGAAAGAAAATTCCAGAAGGATAAGTGTGTACACCAAGAATGACCTGCGCTATACGATTACCTAGTTAGATTTTTATTTTATAGAGTCTGCAAATGACTATGCTCTGCCTCTCTCTGATGTTAAACAGAATCTTCCAGAAGTTTCCAGATGCGAAGACAGCTGGCGGAGCAGGAATGTGTCTCACTAAAGCCATCCTTACCTTGCTGACCCGCAAGTTGCTTTCTTTACACCTCGTTTGAAGGACCCCATATTGAAGGAAGGAGAAAATACATATCATCATTATCATCATCATCAGCTCATTTTTGTACCCATTGCTGGGGCACGAGCCTTCCCTATGGATGGATAGGAAGAACGGGCCATAAACCACCACGCGGGCCCAGTGCGGATTGGTGGTTGTTAACGACTGCTAATGCAGCCGGGACCAATGACTTTACGTGCCTTCCGAAGCACGGAGGACCTCGAGATGATACATTTTTGGTCACCCATCCGATGACCGACCTTTGCGAAAGTCGCTTAACCTCAGCACTCGCAGACCGGGCGCGTTATCCACTGCGCCATCGAGCTCCTCATACTCTTCAATACGTGTGCTGGCAAAGAATTCCATTTTTTAGTGGTGCGAGTGTGCGGTCGAACTTGGAATTCGTGTTGCGGCTGCAGCTGATTATCGTGGTACACCGCTAAGAGCAACTGATCAAATAGCATTGTACGAGTACACTGTCTATCATGGCAATTACTTGGAGTAAAATATTTACGGGATTATTACCGTATTATCGGTTAAAGATATTTAAGGAGATCGCTCAACTTCGGTCCAATTGTCGCAGGAATGGAAGTCAGGTACATTCGATTCCTGACAACTGTTTGTCCTGGGCAACATTTGGACCAAAACTTCTACAAAGATGTTCAATCTGCTTTTAGAAACTAATTCAGAGTAACTTCTACTAGTTTAGTTAGTGGTGAACTTTGGTAAGCAGAATCATCAATTGGTTTAATTTAAACATAATATTTTAATTATTATGGTTATTATATATAATTTTACGCCAATTTTGTTGCGAACAAATTACAACTTAAAACAAGACAAAGTGTTGAAAAAATTCCACGAGTGGGATTCGAGCCCGCACCCCATGACATGCCGGGTCAGGTGCACTACCAACTATGCTATCGTGTCTCAATCCAACTCGCCGAAATTAATCAACACTAAGTACTTGTCTACTTTTTTTTTTCACTATATTTCAATGTTATTGCTAGTACAATTATTACTAACTGCTTAAAAATACATTTATAACTTATAAAGACAACTACGATACTACAAACTTTCAATAAAACCATGTCCATTTTAGTGCATTTCTATATCTCCAACCATTCGGCAGCATGCACTGTTCTTATTCATTGTAAAAAAGCCCCGTGAAAGCTTCAAAAGAATAATGGCTACCGCACAGTTTATCATACAGTCAGTCTCCACGTCAGAATAGGTGCGCGTTATTGCTTTGTGTTAAATAAACAAGAGAATGTGGCTGGCCTATTATATTCTAGTGTTCTCTTTAAAATTAGAGGAGCTCGATGGCGCAGTGGTTAAAGCGCCCGGTCTGCGATTGCTAAGGTTAAGCAACTTTCGTAAAGGCCGGTCATCGGATGGCTGACCAAAAAATTTATCATCTCGAGCTCCTCCGTGCTTCGAAAGGCAGGTAAAGCCGTTGGTCCCGGCTGCATTAGCAGTCGTTAACAACCACCAATCCGCACTGGGCCCGCGCCGCGTGGTGGTTTATGGCCTGTTCTCTCTATTCATCTATAGGGAAGGCTCGTGTCCGAGCAGTGGGGATGTTGATGAGCTGGTGATGCGCTTTATAATTTAAATGAGTAGGAGTATTTTGGTTCAAGTCGTTTCTTTTTCGTTTTTCGAGGCTTGGGGCGATTCGATTGTTTTTTGTATTTCCAGGTAAACTTACGGTTAAATTAAAACCTCTTTCGTACGAAACCTTTAAGAAAGTTGACAGGATGTGACCGAGGCTAACACAGTTTATGGAAGGAGTGATAAATTTAAACCTCTTTCGTGCGAGACCGTTTCACTGTTTATGGAAGTGACCCTTCTTCCTTATACTGTGCTATTATACATCTACCGCCTTACAAATAAACAAAGATTAAGGTTCGGATAGTTATTCCGTTGTTATGTTCCTGTCATCTAAACGTCATTTCAAATTAGAGTAAAATAGACAAAACATGGAATAACTATTCGGACCTTTTTCTTTGTTTATTTGTAAGGGGGCTAGTGTCTCTCTTTAAACTTAAAATGAGTAGAGTAATGGCACCAGTGTCCGGCACTTTAAGGCAAGGCTTTGACACAGTTTTCATCACCAAAAAAATAAAGATTGAAATTTTTCGTGATAACAACTAGGAAGCAGGTGCAGGTATTAAATTGTTGCTAAAGATTAAAATCAGTTCATCATCATCATCATCATCATCATCTCAGCCAAAAGGCATCCCCCAAGGATCCACAACGACCGGTTTTGTGCTGCTCGCATCCAGCGGATTTCCGCATCCTTCACCAGATCGTCGGTCCTTCACCTGCCCAAAATCAGTTGATGGCCCCTATTTTCAAAGATAAAAGGAAAAACGGTAAAGCTAAAACCTCTTTCATACGCCACCTTTTAGGAAGTAGACAGAATGTGGATGAGATTATTACATTCTCAAGTGTTGTGGTAGGAGGCTCTAGTAATTGATATCATAAATAAAGATAATAGTCTGAGAATATTACTGCCACCAGAATGCCTAGAGCGAGTGCCATTCGATGATGTTAACGAAAACAAGAATTTGTAAAACGAAATTGAAACTCACCAGTCTCGGTTCAAAAATCGCACCCTATATACAGCGCCGCTCCTATATTCCTCTTTCGAAGAATTTCATTCACGATTGAAGTTTTCTAAGCTTAATCCCTTAAAAGCTTTATTGTAAGTGTTTACATAACACAGGTGAATGATTGATTGACGTTTCAGTAAATAAATATTATGATAGCTCCGATGATAGTGGTATATTTGATTATTTGGACATTTGAAGGGATCATTTGGGGGCATTAGCTGTGTTGTTTGAACACGTGTCTGATTGATTGATAGTCAGTTGTTTCTAAGAAGGTTCACTGAACGAATGTAGAAATATTTTGTGGCCGCGAGTGAATGGCAATCGTTATGTTCTGTTTGGTAATATCGACATAATGTTATGTGTTGAAGCTTCGTAGTAAATGATTACGATTAGATTTTAGTGAATAAGTTTAGTGGTTTTTTGAATTTATGAAGGTTTTCATTATCGTCATTATTTCAGTCCGTAAGCACTCACTGCTGGGTATAAGCCCCTATACAACGCCAACTTAAGAATATATTTTTTTATAATAACAATATTTTCATTTATTTAGTTAGTTGACTGAGCTAGTTGACTTATGATAATAAAAAGAAAAGCGTAAAAAAAATATCACTACTTTTTTATTAAATTTAACTAACGTTTATTTGGTGTATACTTAACTACTAAAATGAGGGTTCTTAAAATTTAGTACTAACAAGCTAATAACATATTAAATAGTTACCATAATCTTATCTTGCGATACACAAAATGGGAGGTGTATATTGTGCCAAAGTTAGTTACATTGAAGTGACAGATCATGGCAAGAAAAAAACATTGGGACATAATTTTGCTCAAACACATCAAAACGGTTTCTAGACAAGCTATATGCTAGGGTGGACCGCCCGAATGTAGCCAGACAAATAAAAAGCTGAGTTGGTAGGTACTGCCGCAGTCCCAGTGCCGAAGTGCGCACGTAAAGGGTGTTCCGAACCTATCCGAGAAGAAGAAGAAGAAAAACATCTATTAACAACACACACATACATAATATACAAAAAATAAACGAGGCAGACATTCACACAAGAAAAAAAGTAAGATTAAAACAAAAAGAGTAATAAAAATCGGCCAAGTGCGTGTCGGGCCACGCGCAGTGTAGGGTTCCGTAGCCCATCTCAATAATGCGGGCTTTTATGACCATTTATTTAACGATGCTCATATACTGAAATGTAGAATACTACCGGTTTCACGCAGGTCTGGCAACGTTATTTAAGTAGTTCCCAATGAGGAATTTGTAATGCGCCAAGTACATTTTATAAGTTGGTCGACTGTTACTCGTAAACTTGGCCTACTTAGCTGTGATAGTATCCTTTTTAACTTCGTCATATATACAACTACTGTGAATTTTTTCACGTATCCAAAAACAACAATTTGACTGGCAGGGGGGGGGGACACTTGACTCTAACAAAATTTTGCACTTTAAAGCTTAATAGTTGACAAACGGATGCCTCAATCAAAAAACTGTTTTCACAAACCCGGTATATTTTTGAAATTGCGATACAACGACACACCACACGGGTATGGTATGGGGTAGACAAGAAAAAAAATGACATCCCACGTGTAACCTTAACTCTTAAGTATTGGACCCTAAGTTCTATTAATTTGATCTTTAGGTTCTTCTCGGAGAAAAAAAATTGAAAAGCCGATTGGCTTTTTGATTTTAGATTGGCATGATGTTTTTCATAAAAAAACAGATGAAGCATAAAATCAGACAAAACAGAATCAAATCAAAAGCATGCCCGAGCAATAGCCAATCGTTCGGCCAGGCCATCAGGTGTGAGGGGAGGGGAGCGCGGGGGGCGTGTGGCGATGACAATCAATCTTAATATTATTCACATTTTTTTATTCATTTTTTATTTATAGTTATTGTTAAATTATTGGCTCGTGCTTCATCAGTGGGGACATTTATGAGCATTTATCTCGAAGAGATGCAGCGTCAACGAGCTTTCATAGTTAAATGGTTTACGGTTAGCTGCCAAATGCCATTGTTTAATGGCGTATTGCGTCTGTGACATTTCTAAATAAAAATACAAATGAAGCGTGAAACAGCATTAAAAAACCAGCCTGTACATCAAAAGTGCCCGAGCAATAGCCAATCGTTTGGCCAGGCCATCAGGTGTGAGGGGCGGGGAGCGCGGGGGGCGCGGGCGACGACAATCGCCTTCTAATGAGTCGAGCTGTAATAATAATTATCTACCTACACTTTCTGTTCGGTGAGTTGGCGACTATTCTTAGTTAGGGCTGGGAGTTGCGACTTTTTTTCGTAAAAATGTTGTAATTATTTTACGAGTGAGATATTTTACGCGATGAGCTAAAACCCGACAAACCGCGTCAATCATTTATAATTATGCTGATGGTAAGCTTACGTGCGCTCAGAGCGCACACCACGCCAGTTAAATAGATCACTAAGTCACTAAGAAGATGGCTATGGCATCTTCGGGCGCCCTTTTTACTAGGAGTCGAAGTGGTAGCCATGACCAAAAGCGGTTGGACCAATCATCATCATAATTTTAAAACCGCTTCCTTTTTACATACCGGGTCAGGTGCAAAGTATCCGTTTCGGCATCCGCCTATGAACTTCCCACTGCTGTGCTCAATCCTTCCCACATGTTTCCTCAGAGATGATGGCCAAGCCATTATGATTAAACACCATCAGAAACTCTAGTAGTTTTGTTGCCGATGTTAATATTCATATTCTTTCAAACACAAAAAAATAAAAAAAATTAACTACCTTATTCTCCGAAAACAAATGTTTGATCCTAAATGCGGCTTTTTGCTAATTTAGTTTTTTTTAATAAAAATTTGCTTTTGTCACAATGTCAATATTCGGGGTTACAATCATGTTGTGGCCTATAAAAAGCTTACATTTTCGCCAATACAGAAAAAAATATTTGCATTAAACATCGTTACACAGACAACAAAACAACTCAAAGAAAACAACTATGTAAAAATTGTTAGTTGTCACAAATCACAAATCAGTGAATTGAATGGAAATGAAATAAATGTTTTTTCGAATTACCTAACTTATTTATAAGCACTATCCGACCGTTAAAATGTCTGAATGTGGGTTTTCTTAGTACAGTGTAGTCTCAATGTAGTTATTATATGTAGTTATTATTATAATAGAACATTTTTACTATATTTCAAAAATCGCCAATCGGCCATCCCTGCCCGGCAATAATAGGAAATTTGTTTTCCGGTTCGGTTGCCCGCTCCAATTACGGGATTAACGAATTATTTCCACTTTTTTCCCGCCGATTGGCCCCTCCCCTCCCCCGCCCCACCCCTGCCCTGCCTTAAGGCGTTTTCCGCCTATTGAATCTCTTTTGATTAGCCTCCTTCCCGTTTGAAGCCAAATTGGCCCACGTTCCGAGCAATCTTCGCGCATTGAGCATTTTCTACTTTTAAAAGAGTGTGGTTGAGGTACCTAGCTACGTGTTTTGCTTCGATATTACTTGATATTTCGATATTACTTTGGAGAACCATTTATTTTTGTTGTATGTTATGGCTTAACTTGACTACGTTCTTGTGTTAGTCAGTAATGGTTATGGATTTTATGCCTGTGTTGTGTTTGTTCTGGGTAAACTAACCTACTTATTATCAGTCGGTCATTAAGTGTGCTGTGCGTGCATGAATGTTGGCAAATAAAACAAAAAGTGTCATGTCACTATTTAAATTTTCAAGAAATTCGCGTGAGGTCTAAAATTAATTATGGCTAGGCTGTATGGGCTAGATCCCTGTTGAAGATGCTTTCTTAAATTAATATCTTAGACATTGGATCTATCTATAGTTTCCTTATAAGAAATGAATGTTGGCGAATTTTAATTTAAATAATATGACTAATGTATTTAATGGAGGTACTAATAAAGTATGATCGCTGCAAAGAGCGCTTGAAAATCTCCCAATCACACGAGTTGGCCACTCTCTGGTTGCCAAAAGAATGGCGGCGGACAAGTGTGCACGAAAGTGTTTGCTTTGGATTATTTTGATATTTAATTTGATGTATTATTCAGATTTGGACGAGCGTTGTACCTGTTTTTTTTAATTGAATTAAAGATCGAAAAAGGATCTAAGTTTTTCTGTGCTATAATAATATAATATTGTGTTAGTTCTAGTTTAAGTACAATTTTACTGTTTGACTTTGAGCACCTAATTACGTGATTCACCTAAGTTTGCATAAATGTTATCGCGCTCTTAAGCTCGGTGTGTTGGATGGCAACGACCGCTTTAGGTTGTAAAACTTTAAATTTGATTATAAAAATTAATTAAGCAACAGCGAACTCTAGCACAATGACAAATTAAATCTTAGTGTTTGTAATGTGCTGTAACTGTATGTTTTGTTGTAATTTTTTATTGGTAATAAAAGTCCACAGTGCATGCCGTGGCAGCCTATAATTAAGATGACACTTAGCTTAAGACCATTTTGTACGAAAACAATTTTGCTTGTATTTGTGTTAAATTTGTTGGTTAAAATAAACAAAAAAAAAGTTATTTTTATGTTTGTGATGGTACTTACCTAAGCCATTACAAAATCTAATTAATGTTTTCAAAATTTTACGCAAACACTACACATTTAAATAAAACAACGTTTAGGGATCTACTCGCGTTTATTTTACAAATTTATTTAGATTTTTTTATACGGACTTTTCGTACCCTTTGCAGGGTCCTTGGTCACAGGGTTAATCGGGTGTGTTCCGTTTACACAGAAAGGGCTTAGTATCTTTAGTCTGGCAGTATGGTGCTGGGGCTTCAATAGTTTGTATGATGGGATACCAGCCCCCGACCACCTAACCAATATTTTATTTTATTTTATTTTATTATCTTAGGAAAACCAAGGTTTACAAAATTTTAATAGGGTTACAAAGTATTACACATAAAAACTACTGATAGGTTCTCATCAATAGATAGAATATAATGGCATAGGCGGTACGAAATGACAAAATGATGTCATAAATTATACACGTAGCAAAAGCAATCGAGTCGAATCGAATCGACCATCTTGTAACGAAATGAAAAGATAACAGTTTAGCATTCAACTGTACTGCAAAGAAGTGGTTCTGAATTGGACAAGCGAAACTCGAGTGGACTATTTATGCCGAATTTAGAACACACTTGCGCATTACGGGTAATGGTGGGCCGCTCATGTTGCGTGTTAATCTATGTTGAACAATGTGAACTATGAAAAATAATACAAAACAAGAACCGAGAAAAATTTCGGGTTTCATACTTTTGGCTAGAAGGACAAAACTGGTTACCAACTTACGACACCAAAGTATTGAATAGATATTCCATGTTTTTAATATTATGTTAGTACGTAATATAAGTAACGTAAGTATGTAAGTACTTAGTGGATTAGTAATTAAGGATATTTCCCCCCAAACCCCTAAGGTATATATTAGTAAAGATGTAGGGCTTTATTACTGAGATCTCACGCGGACTTTTTGAGAGAAAAGTGACGTTGCACGGTTTTTTGTTTCATTTGCCAAAACCCATGTCAATACTCATGTATGTTCACTAACACTAAACGGTTTATAAACCACAATTTTCTTAGGACAAAACAAAAAACAGAAAATGAAACAAAAACGCAGACATGACTCTTCACTTCCCGCCAAGAAGTCCCGACTAAATATTTAAATAACAAGAAGTACAAAAAAATTAAAAAGATATTGGCTAAAGTATTAACAGTTAAGTTGACCAAAAAGGTTAGTCAGAATGAATTAAAAAAGCAAAAGAGTTTTACAATGTGGGGTATCGTTTTCGCCACCGCTTCTGTATAATGTCACCGGATAACATAATCTCGAGTCCACCTACAAGTGGTCGTCAGATTGCAACTCGAACGCACACTTTGACATGTGAAACATTTGGGTGTAGGCGACCAACTTTATCGATATCGATAGTTTTCACAAAACACCAAAAAATTTAAAAATTATAATATTTAAAATGTACTTTTTACAAGAATTTTTTAAATGTCAATTCAAAGATTTCGTAAACCCTACGGCGGCGGCAGAGACCTTGTACCGAGATTGCATGCTTAAAGGCTCATAACTTTTAACTTACGTTATTTTAAAATTTTCTTTACAAAATACTTTAAAATTGTTATCTATTTATTATGATAGCATTATTTTATTATGATAGCAATATTACCCTAACATTACAAAACAGACATACACATCACGATCTCCTCTGAAAATTTGTACAATGAGAATCAGGCTACAGTGACCTATAAGAATTCAAAATTCTTGATTACACTCAAAATATGTACTAAACATAGTTTGATCTCGTTTATATTGTAAATATCCATTAAAAAGTAATAAAGAAGATACTTGTTTATAATTTTCGGCTTTCGAACCAACCTCAATTTATTCAATAAAATGATAATAAAAGCTATCGAATCTCGATAAATAAATCATATAGATAAATAAATACATATATACGGTGTTATAGGAGTATGATAAATCATAATCATACTACTCGTATGAACTCGAGCATAATTCAAAATTGCGCCATAAACTACGGATATGCCAATATGATGTTAGACCTTTCAAATATTCTTTATGTTTCCCATTTCCCTCCGTTTTATTAGTGTGACGAACTAAGGATGTTTGACAATGATGTTGTTTTAACTTCTGGCCATTAAAAAGATATACGTGGCAGTGGACTAAATTTAATTTCCAACGGTTTGAGGTGATTGGGCTGTTTACTGATTTTGCGTTGAATAAAGAAATTCTTACTTATTTTAATCAACACATCTTTTTTCAATTTTAAATCACTACACATACGACTTCCTCATTAAATTTTGCCGTTTTAAATTAATTATATTATGTTATTAGTAAGTTACTATTTCAAAAAGAGAATATTATTTGTCAAATTCTTACAAAAGAATAAAGTTCTTAATAAACAATTAAAAGAAAAAAATGCCAAGTTAGGAATTATTTAGATACCGATTGTGATTTATTTTACACATTTACACAGTCACATGTATCATTTTAAAAAGAGACAAACAGCCTTTTCTTGCACCACCGACACATTCTTGACTGCTATCGACTCATACGCATCACTATTGGTACACTTCGTTAAGCATTAAAACAGCTTAAGTGGCGTGTGTAGTGTAACCCATTCTTGTTATCTGTAGCCTTGTCTGTCTGTCTGTTTACATTTTAAGAGTAAGAATCGTAGACGTGTATGAAAATATTACCACTGAACGTTTTAAGTGGAGCATGTAGGACTACTGTGGAACTTTTAAACAGTTAACTTTTACAAAAATACAATGTTGAAAAAATCTCCACGAGCAGAATTTGAACCTGCACCTGACACGGTATGTTAGAAGGGTGCAGGTTCAAATCCTGCTCGTGGAAATTTTTTCAACATTGTGTTTTTGTAATTTGTATCGCAACAAAATTTGCGTTAAAATTATATAAACAAAACAAAAACATTTTAAAAATAGCTTGCCTACTTCTTAACTGATCTTTAGTATTTGTAAAAATATTATGATCGGATGTTAATGACGGTAGTTGTTGACATTGAATTGGCGCCTTTGACTTTCAAAGTAAAAAAAGTAAATAGTGTTGAATAATTTTGGCGGGCTGGTTAGAACCACGATAGCTCAATAGGAAGAGCACCTGACCCGGTATGTCAGAAGGGTGCAGGTTCAAATCCTGCTCGTGGAAATTTTTTCAACATTGTGTTTTTGTAATTTGTATCGCAACAAAATTTGCGTTAAAATTATATAAACAAAATAAAAACAGTTAACTTTTGTTTTTCTGCCTGTGGTTTCTACCACAAAATAAAGGGAAGATTCGCGGTATGTTACATTACATACCGCGCTCGAGCAACGCACACATACGCCACACTACGCGGAAATTTTTTTGTAGACCTTTTTAAGGTGTACAATACTGTAGTACATTATTTTGATCTATCTTGTAGGGTTCTCGTATTGTTTTGTCAACGTCACACAAACGTCATTTTGAATTTGAGAAAAAGAGACAAAACAATGATTAACTAAATAATGCTTGAATACCTAGTTTTTATGAATAAGGGGGTAAATGTTTAGTAAACTATCGGCCGTACATAAATTAAAAATATAACTAGATTTTGTTTTCGAATTTAAACTTTTTACAAAAACACAAATGTTGAGAAAATTTCCACGAGCAGGATTTGAACCTTAATTTAATCTTTCGTAATTTAATCGTATTTTATTTCTAAATAATAGCAGTGTACGTGTATAGACTGATGACGATGATGATTGTTTTATCCTGACGTTTCGAATCCTTAACACTGTTTGTGGTCAGACGGAGACTAGCCCATGAAGAAGTAGATATAAGGACTAGCCTCAGAATAATAAGAGACTGGGACTTCTTGGCGGGTAAGTGAAGAGTCAATGGTTTTGTTTTACTATCTAAAATTGGTGTCATGACGAAATTATTGTGAAATAATGGTGGATTATTAACCGTTAAGTGTTCGTGAACGTGCACGAGTGTTGGCAAATAAAAAAAACAGTGCAACGTCACTTTTCAAATTCTTTCAAGAAGTGCGCGTGAGGTCTTAGTAGAGCACCACATCTTGAGATACTCAAGGGATTGGAGGGTATATAATTTCTCACTTCTCATTACTATTATCATTTATCATCATCATATATTGACAAAGATATGCTAAAGTGTTTTTGTTTTGTTTATATAATTTTAACGCAAATTTTGTTGCGATACAAATATGGCTTTCAAAGTAAAAAAGTAAAAATAGTGTTGAATAATTTCGGCGAGCTGGTTAGAACCACGATAGCTCAATTGGAAGAGCACCTGACCCGGTATGTCAGAAGGGTGCAGGTTCAAATCCTGCTCGTGGAAATTTTTTCAACATTGTGTTTTTGTAAAGATATGCTATCTATTTATATAATTTGTAATAAGAAAATTACTTTGCCACTGCAATAATATACCATTAAATAAAAGAAAAAAAAATTAGAGGCTGACTGTAAAATAAAAACATGAATAAATATCGAGATAGGGCGGGGAAAAGTGTTTCATTTCAATTTTGTTACTCAAAAAAGTTTTTATTTCTTTCTTTGCCTATATTATTTTCATTAGGCCATAATTTATGTACAAACTGCCGCTATTCCATTCGCGTATAGCAATTGCATTCGCTAATACACCACAAGTGTTTTGAAGCCGCCTGGAGAGGCCATTTAGTCTATTCGGCTTGCGTAACCAACGCTGAATTGCGATTGCTTTAGATACCTACTCTGAGTACTTATATATACGTTGGATAAACCTGAATGATTGAGCTCAATATGTCTGCTCTAATACGTTTAAAGTTGGAAGGAGTGCATTTATGAATACCCAAATACATTTGACTATATGTATCTATTACATATTCAAATTGATTTGCATGCCAGAATTTGAGTACAAGGATAGCATTTTTAATCTAGTCTACAAAGATAACATAATAATATATTATAAACTTTATAACTATCTATTATTTTTATAACATTACACACACACATCACAGGCTCCTCTAAAAATCAGCGTTGCAGTTTTTAGGTTTAAAGATCTTTATTCTCATAGGAAATTACATTTCACTTTTAATGAGATATAAACAATATTATATTAATATATAGATAATTATTTATATACATAAATTAGGTACAGTATACAAATTGTCACTCTGTGGTACTGGTTATATAGTCTACATACTATATGTACTATATGTATACATATAGTCTCACATGTTTTCACTTCATCTGGGGGCCTACCGCCTAACTCTATTGCTATCGCTCTCGCTATCGCGCTCTATAGTTTATACCGTAATCTTGCCATTTAGAAAAGCTATATAAAAGCAATATCGAAAGCTATAGGCTATAGCTTTCGATATTGCTTTCTTAATGCTTTCATATCGCTTTAGAAATTACAAAATGACGCCATAAACTATAGAGCGCGATAGCGAGAGCGATGTCGATAGAGTTAGGCGGTTGGGGGGCTGGTAACCTATTTATCAGCTGTGCTCCCTCAAACAGAATTGTCTTTTTCCCATATTTAGTCCTAGGTATAATTAATTTGAGTTTGTTTTTGTGTCGGAGATTATGCGTATATTGTGTTAAATCTAATAGTATATTTGATTTAATACCCTTGGTAATTTTTTTTTATTAGATTGCATGTATATTATGTAGTTGGTGTAGTTGTGTAGTATTATTTATGTAGTTGGAATAGGTTGATTAGTTTAGTTTTATCGTAAAATTTTTTTGTTGGTGTAAGAAATGGATAATGAACAATGTCTGTAATATTTTATTTTGAGTTCTCTGTAGCGACTTTAGGTTAGTTGGTGCGGTTGATCCCCAGATTTCAATTAGGTATTCTAAATGTGATTTTATTAATGAATTGAATATAATAAGTTTAACTTTTTTTGGTATGCAGTGTGCTATTTTACGAAGTGCTCCCAGTACAGATATTAATTTAGATTTGACGTGCTCAATATGTGGCCTCCAAGTTAGTTTGTCATCAATCAGCAATCCCAAGTATTTTTCTTGATATGATCTTTGAATAGGTTCATCATTTATTTTAAGTGGTTCGAAGTCAGGAATTTCTTTATTTGTTGCGGCTAGTATCATGTACGATGTTTTTGATGTTTTTGACGATTTGTTTTAAGCTGCAACTGAGGCTGAGAGGAGTCCAGTTCGTCGTTGCATTTTAATTTTAACTTGATGTATTAGTTTTTTTGTTAGAACACTCAACCCAACTGCTACACCGCAATAAATATTTTGAATTTGAAATTGCTGACCTACAGTGATTTTATGACACAGAGGACATTTTCCAATTAAAAGAAAGTGAGAAAAGAAATGCCCTTGCCGAGTTTCTTGCCGGTTCTTCTCAGTACAAGGTCTCCCGCCCTGTGTAGACTTACGAACCGATGGCATAGTGACATTTACAAGAGCTAATTTTTGTAGCCATATTACCTTAGAGTAATTATGCAACAGCCTGTACTGACTAAGGCATGGTTTGTTTTGTTAGATAATTTAAACCAACCCTTAGGCCCTTAGTCTTAGTTGATTCTTATATAGTTTTCAGTAGGTATAGATAGACTAGACAGATAGACTTCTGGCTTATAAAAAAATTAGGAATACTTACTTACAAAGGAATTACATATTTTACTGCTTGAATAGAAACCATAGAAAGCTAACCTTATTTGCCAATACCGGAAGGATAAGCATCCATGCGCCGACGCCGCTGATCCGACGTAGGGTGGTGGCACCTGTGTTCGACAAGAACCAGTCATTAAAAATAGGGGTCAGAACTGATTTTAAACTTTAGCAACAATTGAATAAATACATGTATTTTTTTTATATATTTACGGGTAAGCACAGTACCTTGATCTCACCTGATGTTAAGTGAGATGATAAGGCCAATGATGGAAGCGCACTTCACCCGGGATTCTCAACTAGTGAGGTACTGGCTATCTTATCTCTTGCTGCCGGAACACAACAATGCTACAAACATTGATGTTATGGCGACATATTTAGATAAGATGGTGGTAGTTAGCCAGGCGGACAAACAAGCCCTTATGGCTTCGTGCGATTAGCACATTTAGCCAGTGTCAAAGTATTTATTCTTACAAGTAATAAAAAATAAACAATACTCCCTTCCTGTATGATGATGATGAATGATAATAGAAATGAGAAGTGAGATATGGTAGACCCCCCCCCCCTCCCCTCGAGTATCTCACTAAAGATATGGGGCTTTACTAAGTCCTCGGGCAGACTTCTTGAGAGAATTTGAAAAGTGACGTTGCACTGTTTTGTTTCATTTGCCAACGCTCATGCACACTCGCGAACACTTAACGGTTAATAATCCACCATTATTTCACAATATTATTCGATATAACACAAATTTTAGAAAATAAAACACAAACCATGACTCTTCACTTTCCCGCCAAGAAGTCCATAATCTATGTTATTTTTTGGCGAAGACAGTTGTGTCGAAGACTTGGGCTTAAAGTGTCGAACTCTGGTGCCACCCTATACAGTTTATAAAAGTCACAGATGTTAAAAACGACCATAACCAAACAGTCTATCATTTATATTAGAGCAGCAGTAGTTCAAGTTCATGACGGCCGTGTAATCGTAGCGATAAGGGCCAGGTCATCGCGAGTCCTTAAAACGCATTAGCTTCCCTTGTTTTGAAGTGGAATAGAAGGATAGGAATGTCTAGAAATGTTTATAACAAAAAGATTTATGGTTTTTATTCAATTAATTACTTTACTACTACTATTTAACTTTTAATTTTTTAATCAATCAATTACCATCATATTTATCATATTTTTATCAGCATATAAGTCCCCTGCTGGACAAAGGTCACTTTTAATGCACGCCACTGCTCTCTAATGCAAGATCTTGCCAGCAACTTTGTGAAAATCATCGCTCCACCTTGTCTATGGGCATCCTACACTTTATTTGCCAATACCAATCAATACCTACAGGGTAATTTTAAAAACACTTACAAAGACAAAGTGTTAAAAAAAATCCACGAGCGGGATTCGAACCTGCTTACTGTGACAAAATATATCTAGCGGCGGTACTAAATAAAACGTCTTAGTTAATTAAAGGTTTTGTATGGAGATTTCTTATTAAAAGTGGTTATAAAGAATGGTCTGCAAAAATTTTAAAAGATTATTTGCTTACACTTTTAAACTAAATAATAAAGAAGAGTATGTTACTTTTTTACTAATTGCGTTAATACCCGTTTAAAATCTTTGATTAAATTGTTTGTATGTTATTTTTCAAATGACCCCATATACTTAAATTAAAATAAAGGTATTATTATAAATAAATGCAACAATTTCTTTCAGTCAGTGCAATTAGGTAATGCAATAATATTTAATTATATTCGATATGTTCAACTAATTTTCCATAAGGATAAGTACCATGGAAATAAATAGATGAAAGACGTTATTTAGAAAGGCTGTTCAATTCAATATTTTTAAATTAATTATCGTATTGCCTCGTAATTTTAGGCGTTATTAAATCAAACTATCTGGCTATTATTAGACGTTATATTAGTAACACGGTTCATAAAATATTAATAAGTTTACTTGTATACCAATACGTATCTATCTACCTAACTTCTGGATACAGTGTTTGAAGGATGGAGCAAGAAAATAATCAACACCCGCAACACTATTTTATATTTTTCACGATTGCCAGTTCTATGAGATTCTTAGTGTTACAACGTCAAGGATAATCGTGGGAGCCTGACCAGCTCAATAACTACTTGTGAGTCCTAGCCCTTGAAGATTGTATTAATTTATGTCTCAACTGACATTATAGCGCGATAAGATATTTATGGCGAGTCAAACAGCAGGATCAATCAAGGTATGAACAGCCTTCATTATAAAATAAAAAAACATTTATTCAATGAAATTTACTAAGTCAGTTCCAAAGTAAAAATTGCTTTCAATATTAAGTTATAATAGTCTTAATTAATGATTGCAATATGATAGTAGCCGAGCTCCACCCAACCAAACCCTCCCATTTGTTAAAAGCGAACTTGGGACCTCTGGATCTGAAACCAGTAGAGCATAGAGTTGGCTAAATATTCAAAACGCGTAATAATTAATAATCATCATAATCTTATTGACTTACACCTAGTCTGATTTCACCACAGCATCCAGAAAAACATTTATTTGAGTTCATCTATTGTAAAAGTATAAGTTATAAATCATAACTAGTCATCAGTCATAAATAGTTATTGATCCAATTAGTTGTACTCGTACAAGGTCTCAAATATGTAGTATGTCCTCAAATGAGGACATATTTTAATATTTAATATTTTAATATATGAGACAACATCAACATCACACATACTGCAATGCAAGGGTGTTTTTATTTAATACATTTTCAGTATTAATACGATGTTTATATAATAATGTATGAATGTGCTCTTTTTGTAATATTCGTTACCATCATAATCTCATAATAGAAGCTCTCAATACGGCCATGTAACTGACACCGCTCGGGCGGAATTACACGGATCGCGACTCCCCTCTTAAAAGGCTGTGGGCCAAGTGATTGTTTGACGAGACGCAAGCAAATCTGTGGATATACACTGATCCATCATTCGGTTTGGCATAGACCGGGGGATGCAGTACTACGTTCGCAAGTACGAAACGTTAGAATAAATAATGGGGTACTGGCACCAGCTTTCGACAGAACCAGTGATCGACGCTTTTTTCCTTAAATAGTTAAAAATATGGATTTTTTAATTAAGCAACAATTGACTACAGACCATATGCTTTCTTGTTGTCATCCATTTAACAATGATGTTCTATGTGGTTTTTTGGCTATGAAAACTAGTGTGAATTATTAGGTTACTGTGTCGAACACTGGTATACACCCTACAGATGTGTTTTCTGGATATTATTAAAATATTTTCAATCTTTAAAATAGTTTGTGAACTTTTAGAAAGTTGCACAAACAAATGAACAAGACCCTTAAGCAGTAGAAGTAAAAAAAATAAGTAATTCTAGCTGTTTGATAAAAAATACATACATAAGTTTCACAATAAATACTAACTTTGAAAAAACAACCCGCAAATATTACCCATAACAACCAATCTGTAGAGATTTTGGTTGGTAGTAGAGAATTTAGGTCTGCCTGGCTAGTCGATCCGATCCGATCCCCTCGGAGAATCTAGTAGGGCACGGGGACACGCACTAGTGCGTGATGCTGTTTCCTCTAGAAAACCTCTGACGGTGATTCGTTTCACACGGCTTGAACCCTTTTAATTTTCTCGCCGCCCCCAAAAAAGCCCGGTCAAGTTAAAAAAGCCTAATCAGCAAACAAAAAAAGCCTGGCTAGCTACCACAATCTTAACTCCGCCTCAATCAATGTTAATTGCATTGTTGTGTTATAGCAAACCCAAAAAAAATATCATCATCATCTCAGCCAAAGACGTCCACTGCTGGACAAAGGCCTCCCCCAGGGATTTCCGCAAGTTAACATTTACGAAAACCCATGGCTGCTTTAGTTGCTTTCGTGTCAATAATCTCCTCCAAGGAAATTATGTGATTGGTCCACGTAGGTATTAATGAAACCTTTGTCGTGCTGTCTCCAGGACTATATAACAATAGGCGATCGCACTGATCGCAGTCCTCCCCGCTCGGTTCTGCAATACAACACTTTAATGCTGCCTCCATTCCATTGTTTTATTGAGCACTTTATTCACTTGGCAGGGTGACTTAGCAGCGTCAATATTAAAAGAGAGGCGTATAATACGTTAATGCACCAAGTTTGAATCAACAATGACGTCTTACAGTCGATATCAGATTTGAAACAAAGCTATTTATAACAATTTAAAGTTTATGCGAACACTACTCATTGTAATGAGACACTATAATACTCGTACCAAGTTAATCTGATTTATATAACAGAATTATGTTATCGTGACGTTTTGTGCGCAAATATTTAAACATAATTTGATGGCAAATTACAAATTATTTAATAGACGACCAACACCTGTCTTTTTGCGTCTGCATCAAAATGTAATTTAATATAAACACTTTTTATTAATGAAGGTAAATAATGATCTTTCGGCTATATTCTGAACAAGCATCTTTATAATACTTACGTATTTACTTCTAATTTTTTTTTTAAATTCAAATTCACGGAGCCAAGAATAACTAATTTGTTAAAATCATTTACTTAAGTTTTCAGTCCGCTTTTGTTCGAGAATCAAAAACTTTAAAATCATAGACAACGTCTGACCATGTAAAAACTATTTAGATAAAATAAACTTTTCCATGTTCGATGTTCATATTCTAATTTTGAAAAATGTACCGCGTCAACATAATAAATTAATAATTACGATTCAGAATCTCACTTGTTTTATCTCCCATTTGCTGTCGTAATGTTTTAATTTAATAAACGTACTCGTACGCGTCATAGTTAATTGAATGGTAACGGTAATACTTCAAGCGTATTTTTGTGCGCTCCAGTTTTTCTGAAGTCCATTATGAACCCTTTCAGTGTAAATAGATAGGCGTCACTGTCGCCCAATGTTTGTTTTAACTCAATTTTAGTGTCGTGTTACGTTGGCTTTATGAAAAAATCCGCGCTTCACCGCTAAGGGTGCGGCTCCCAAAATTTAAAGATATAATAAATACTTAATTTTTATTTGGACACTAAACACATCATCATCATCAGCTCATTTTATGTCCCCACTGCTGGGGCAGGAGCCTTCCCAATGGATGGATAGGGAGAACGGTCCATAAACCACCACGCGGCCCGGTGAGGGTTATCCATCCGATGACAGACCTTTGCGAAAGTTGCTTAACCTCAGTAATCGCAGATCGAGTGCGTTAACCACTGCGCCATCGAGCTCCTCACTCCTTTCTAAACACATTCGCCATCATAAAAAACATAAAAATCACTTAGGCACTCAGGGAATGTTGTTGAGGAAAAAAAAGATTTAGAGTGGGTATTTCCAATACCGCCGCATATAACCGCCTCTGTGCTGTAGTGGTTAAGACCACCGGTTTAGACCCAAAGGTTCCGGGTTCGATTCCCAGCGGGGATCATGTTTGTGTACTCGGTTTGTTTGATGGTAGGGCTTGTTTGTCCGCCTGGCTAGCTACCACCATCTTATCTAAATATTTCGCCATAACAATAATAATGTTTGTAGCATTGTTGTGTTCCGGCAGCTAGAGATAAGATAGCCAGTGCCTCAGTAGTTGAGGATTCCGGGTAAAGTGCGCTTCCAACTTCGGCCTTATCATCATTTAACACCAGGTGAGATGAAGGCCAAGTGCTTACACGTAAGATATTAAAAAAAATATAGCAAACGATGTGTCCATTAAACCTTCTTCCTTTCTTTAAAAACAGTTTGGCATCCACTGGGCGCTAGTGCTCGGTACGACGTGAGCGACTATTAAGTAATAGTCGGTGCCGGATGCGACCTGTAAATATGGACGAGCGTCCCCGAGTAGAGCAGTGGAGTCGACACTTTTATAATATAGGTACATGGATTTTTATAACAGCTAATTGAGTTGTCATTATTCAGTTTTATGGCAGGACTAAGACGCTCTTTATTTCCTGTGATATTTAATCAAAAATATCAACTTTCACAGGTTAGGTGGGATTAGCAAAAGTGCCTTGTCAAGTCAAAACGAATGCTGACTGATCTTTATGTAAATAAATTCGTCAAGCTGGTAGGTTAATGACTATAAATACTGTACAGCCAAATTCTAAAAAGGATTGTTTACCTTTATTCTTACTGTCCATAGCCATACATTACATAGTACAGACCCAATAGCATATTGTAATCGTAGCATTATTTTTATTGAAATGTTAATAAAGTGCGACTCTATTAGTTTTAACTTCCGCCCTAAAAGCGCCAATAAATTAATAAGTATGACGTTAGGACGCCAATCGCTTGTCTCTCACATTGAATCCATCATACATCAACTACGGAATAACTGACATATTGCCGCGCTATTATAATCCTTGAGGCCCATCTAAATTGTCTTAAGATTAGAAATTCAGCACACAACTTTACGTTGAACACTAAACATTTTTATGTAAACAAAAACGCTTTATTTTTGTGCTTTTTTATATATAAATGAGCTTCATTGAGGACGGTGCGTTCAATGAATTGTAGGAAAAAAGTGTAAAAATAGTGTTTATGGTCGCACGGAACCATTTTATGGGAGAATGGACGGAGGAAGTGCCTTCACGACCTTTTTAACTAAACGTTTTATGTGTAAAGAGGTTTTATATCCATAATTACGTGTTGTTTTTAATGTTCTCGAAATGAGAACGGATAATTTGTTGCTTCTAAGTGAACACGCAGGTTATTAAGGAACATTATAAACGGCAGATAAAAAAAAACCGCTTAAAAAAATTTGTCTTAGACGCGTTTAGTGTCTCGTGAATTTTTCCACGTGATAAACAGACATACTTTTCCATTGGTACCGAAAAACAACTGGTAGCTTTAACACATTTGGTCACCAACCTTTTACTAAATGTAGGGTATACAGAGTGCAGGAGCAATTCTGCAACTGCTAAGATATTCGCGATAATATTCTAAGATATATGGCGCGGGGCTCGCGGTGCTCCGCGCCAGAACCTGCCTGTTGGCCAACTCACCTCTGATACGGTCTCTGCACACGCTTAACGTAGTCGAAGAACATATTGATTTATTTCCCTGTTCGTTAAGCGAATTTAAGAAAGTCACTCTATTACAAGTGCTGTGTTACGGTCCAAATAGGAATAAAATTGTATAAATAACGGTTAAAAAAAAAATTATTATTCTTAATAGAATAATAGTAACTATGTAATAAAATAGAATAATACAATATAATTTATAATAAATATGATAATGTTAAGTAATAAATGTAATTATAATTCTCGTTAACTACACTATTGTATTAGGAAAATCCTGTAATGATAGCTGTATTTGATGATAAACAAACAAATAAATAAATATTTTAGATATAAGATAACTGGATTCATATAGAAAGCTATAAATCTTTGGGATGCTTTGGGGAACCGAACACGGTACTCAATAATTAAAAAAAAAAACATCCTTATAGTGTGGTTTGCAAAGCATAATTATTCTCTATAAATGTACCGGTCGCGTCTATGTTTTTGGAGACTTTCATGAATTGCCAACTTTTTCAATTTCATATCTTCTGCTAATATTTATATAAATAGGAAACTTCAAGTAAGAATTTAATAATAAAAATATAACGTTTATAGTTTGCGAAAGAGTGATGTTAATACGTAAGTGTTCAAGACCACCAAGACAGGAATGAACTTGGGACACTTGCTATGCTGCACATGTTGACCATAGCGACCTCCTGGCGTGACCCTTGGGCTCAGATCAATGGGCCCATTGTCTTTGGTCACTAATGGGGTCTTCGGAGAATGGTAATTAATCATTTTCTTTTAAACACTTCGAAAGTCACTTGCATCTTTTTTTTGTTACTCCGGAAGTGTAAATGAATAGATACCTACCTACTACTTAAAATATTTTTTTTATTCTTGTGAAATATTCATTATTTTTTTTTTGTAACAAAACACCTACGTGCGGGAATAGGCCTCTTACTCTTTTAAACAAATGAAAACTACAAGTTAACATATAATTTTAGTTTTTTTTTTAAGAGAACTATCTAACAGCACTCTAACTATTCACTTTACTATCTAGCTGCGATAATGCTGGGTAAGTGGAGCAAGTGTGGAGACCACACTCGAACAGCTTCGATCGAGAACAGCGCCGGTGATGCGGTGACCGCCCAGGGTCGCGTCAGACGTCTAGACGTGGGTCCACTACCAGGGCAACTCGATAACGAAAACTGAGTGAGAAAAAATGCTTGCAAAAGTTTACGCATTGAAAAAGTAGGATCAAGAGATACTCTTTGTTAGCGATAAGACATGCATATGGACTGTGACCTTTTTCTTCACGTAATAAAGTACTAACTTACTTACTTACGTATTTTACGAGTACATAGTCTCCTTATAAAGGGTTTGAAATGTCAGCATAAAATCAAATGTAAAAATAAAAAAAGAATAGATTTGTACAAAATTTTGTATGTTATGTGTATTTAAATACAATGTAAAAAATACAATAATTCACTATTATTATCATTTATTTTGTTTTGTTAAAGCTTTAGCTAAAAATAGAGGTTCTCCTCTTCCCACCTCTCAGGCAAAGACGAATTAAATAAATAGTTTTTGCAATGTTTTCTTACACATTGCCACTATAGACACAATAACACAATCTCGAAAGAATGTCACTTTTTATATACTGTGGTTTATGGTAAGGGACAAAGTTTGCGTAAATGTGGTATAATTTTTTCACTGTCTCGACTCCTTTTAAGACTGTTTTGCCTATTAGTTAAGTGGCGTTGCAAATTTTCACTAATCCATAGAGACGACCTTTTTTTTAAAAGGGTTTAATCGTTCTGAAGCTGGGATAATATGTCTCTCAAAGTCAAAAGCGGCCGTCTATGTTTATTAGTTCATAGTTTTTTTTAAATGTTTTTTGTATTTAGCTAAGTTTATAAATGTTTTATTACACAGTTTATATTAATTTAGCCTTTGGTTATGTTGCTGCTTTTTATTTAGATATATATTTAAAATAATTTGCTTGCTATTTGCACTTAATATTTACTGGCATCGCCAATAACGTCATTGTGACTCCGTGGTGGCCCCAAAAGCGCTTATCGGGAATCTAGTGCATAATTGATCGAAGGGTTAAGTGGGTATGCTCTTTTCTCTCGCCTACTGAAACATGACCAGGAAATGGGGACGGGAGATACTCTTCATAACCGGTGCTGCCTCTGGTGGCCGGTATCCATACGCAGGATCCCTTGGGCCAGTAGAATGTTATGTCTAACGTTATTAAGCTGACGTTGTTTTGTCTATGTTTTAATTGCTATGTTTTAAGTTATATCATTATCATATCATGAGCGGCAGTGTTGGCAGGCCTCCAACAAGGTGGACCGACGATCTGGTGACCGACGACTGCCGTTTTGTGCTGCTCGCATCCAGCAGTTATAAAAAGTTACTAAAGTTCATAGTGAAGGATTCAATTGTGTTTTTTTTTGGAGAGAGATTGCTGTTTGTCTTGACGGCATTTTCAGCTTCACCGGGCTTGTTTGGGGGCGGCGAGGAACGAAAAGGGTCCCTCAAACCGTGTGAAACGAATCACCTTCGGAGGTTTTTTAGAGGGAACCGCATCGCGCACTAGTGCGCGTCCCCTTGCCCTACTAGATTCTTTGAAGGGTTCGGATCTGATCGGGGAGCGGAACAACCCGAGGGCGCCTTTAAAGGCTCGGACCTCGGCTCGGGTTAACCGGGCCGTGGTGGAGGAGAGAAGCGCCCAGGTACAAGTTTGTACCTGGTGTAGAGCGCGTGTGAACCGGTTCTTCGTACCCTTGTTCTACGAGTACGATGTCATGGGCCTAAACTGGTGTGCATGTTTAGTGTATTCTGCATTTAGAGGATCGGGCGGGGTTTGGGGCTTAGTACCGCTAGCTCCAAATGTATTGTTCTCGGAATTGTAAAACTCCATAGGTACAGTATGTCCCACCAACAGCGAAATCTTTTTTTTTTCTTGTCCTACCAACTTTTCAAATGATTTCATTTATTTGTGTAATAAACACGACGTTAGTTGACATGTTACTGACGTAACTACAGATAACGTACAGTAAGTACAGCTAGCAACAAAACGAATGAAAACGTAATTAATAAATTACTTGACGGATTCTACGGTGCCATGCGCTTAAAACTGAAGAAACCAGAACTACATACTCTTCTAAAGAGTGGTTGCGATCAGTCACTCCTTTGCATATAGCGCGTCAATACGTCACGTACGAGTGTCAACTTTTATTATTTTTAAATAGAACGATGTGTTTTTAAGTTAGTTATATATAAGTCTAAAGTAAGTGACATGTACAGTCGGGGTAAGAAAAGGTTCGTCACCTTAAGATCTATTTTCGTTTGCTCAGAATGAGCGATACTCTGCTTTACCGATTGAGTATGACATATTGCAGTCGGTAGTCGACTGTCAGTCGCCGCCAGTCGGGACGACAGTTACAATTAAAGGTTATCAACTTTTTAGACTACAAAGCATTCACGAAGGATTATGCTTCGTGAATGCTCGTGTCATATCGGAGATTAGAATAATTGCTTTGTATCTTATGAAAGAGATAACGATAACAACTGTGTCATCTTGTTTTCGAGTATGCGGCTAGAGTTCATGTTCAATAGTGCCGTCTCGTGGATATATAGTTAGTAAAAGTAAATTAAATACTAAACAAAATTTTCAACTATGGTAAAATTTATTCAAATAAACAAAACTTAACTAAAACCGAGTATATCCGCCATTCGCATCAATCACAGCCTGTAGTCGCTCTCGCATTGAGCCAACAAGACGAGAGCATATGTCGGTTCCTCTAAAGCCCTCCCAAACACTTCGGCAATGTTCAACAAGAGCTGCTTTGCTCCTCTCGTTGTTATTTACCCACCGCTGCACCATCAAACCCCACAGATTTTCGATCGGGTTTATGTCCGCTGATTTTGCAGGCCAAGGAATCACTACCACCTCAGGATGCCGATGGAACCACTCGTTCACGATACGTGCTGTGTGGATACGGGCGTTGTCGTGGACATAATTGAACTCGGTTAGTTCATTAGCCGGAAATACAGTACGAACGCTTGGAAGCATGCTGTCCTCCAGAACAGTTATGTAACTTGCAGCGTTTGCCCTAGGCGGAAGGTCAACAAGCTCGCCTACTCCATCAGCAGACATCCAACCCCAAATGTTGGCAGATATGCGTCCAGAACTGAAATTTGGCACAATATGGTCCTCCGAATACCTCGTTCCAAATATTCTCCACAAGTGTAGTCTACCATGTTGGGATGATTGGAAGCACTTTTCATCCGTAAAAATTGTGTGACACCAATCGAAGTTTAAGTATGATCGGGCAAAACTTAAACGTTGAGCTTTATGAGCACTTGTTAAAGCCACTTTTTTGGCAGGACGGCGGTGATGTAGTCCCATTGAGTGCAATGCATTTCTAATTATTCTTGGAGACACATCAAACATTTCAGCAAAAAAACTAGTTTTCTCAAAACCATTTTCTTCATATTTTTGCCTCATAAAGTTTAATTGTTCATGGGTGAGGGTCGGGCGGCGTCCAGAATTAGTATGGCGATGATCAGTAAGATGACCCTCTTCCGCGTGTCGGGTGATCCAGAACCTTACAGTATCTCTGGTTATGTTGAGATTTGACGAAATTTCGCTAATATTATACCCAGCTTCATGGTCCGCAATAATTGCAGCTCTTTCTTCGATGCTTAAATTCCTCGGCATTATCGAAATTACACGACGGAGCGATACATTATTATTGCAAAAATATGTGACAGTGACAGACATTGACAATTAAACAGAAGATATCGTAACTAATTAAAAGTTTGAAATAACTAAATAGGCCATTAAAAAGGTTTGATGTTGATATGAAACTAGACGTAGGTCAAAGGTGTGCACTAATTTGAACCTTGTTATCATACTATGTTAGTATAATTTTATGTGCGGTTGTCTGCGTAATGCTTTAGTTTCAAAAGGTACTAAGAGTTTACGATTTGACAAAGGAATGAAAAAGATAACTGACGAAGGTTTTCTTACCCCGACTGTACATCTATCTATCTTTATGAGTATAAGGTGTAGTTTTTTGTGACCCACATCCGAGAACAAAACACAAATTCAATTCTATTGTAAGCTTTATGTTTGTTTAATTTCAATCTCCCATTAACGGTTCTTAGGATTTTCTTACACGTTTCCTTTCGGTTGATGAGTCAACTATCAACCGATTGTCGACGATGGTCTCAGGCCCGTAAACACTGCATTACCGCCCATCCTCTCAGCAGGATTGCTAGTGATGTCATCATGATCGATTAGTCGACTACTCGATAAAGGGAGACTGAAATTGAGATGGACAGATGTTTTTGCCAAAAACCTGAAGTAGGTACTGCAATGTGAATAATACTATTGCGTCCAACAAATCAAAGTGAAAATGAAACTGAGAAAGACCAGTAAAACAGACCCCACCATTAGATGGGATAATTAATGAGAGTGAGCTAAGGAGATAGAGAGAGAGTCGACTGCTCGATAATATTAGGTAACTAGCGATAATGAAGTTTATAATTTTATTTTCTGAAGTATTTTGTGTTTCTTTAGATAATAATGAAAAATAATTGTTAACTACCGTATAGGTTGAAAACCGAGAAGACTTGGCCTTAGATGCGCTTGGCCTTCATCTCACATGATGTTTAGCGATGATTAGGCAGAAAGAAGGAACCTAACTTCACTTGCATTCCTCAACTACGGAGAAACTGGCTAACTCATCTCTAAACTGTTATAACACAACTTACACCACATGCTACTAACACTGTTGTTACGACGACAGACTTACATTAGACGGTGCTAGCTAGCCAAGCGGCCTTGAAACAATGTTTACCACTTACCAAACTCAGTACAAACAACATGTACACCGTATTCGGAATGGAATTCTAGCTCTCTGCTTCTGAGACCACTAAACTAAATATCGACACCGACTTGTCACAACACTACCGAGGACTGCATTAGCGTACCGCTCGCGGCGCTCTAGCTCGTGTTACCGCACGTGCGGCGGAAATGTCGTCAGGTAAACAAACACGCGTCACTGCACAACACTAGTTACTAATTACGAGCGGGTTAACGCTTGATGCTGGCTAATGGTAAACTGCGTGGCTGTTAAAAAGTTTCACTTAAAAGATTGGTACCTACCTACCAATCAATGTTCTAAATTCAAAACTTTCATGAGTTTTATTTATTTCATTACAGACTCTTTGGCACCGGTAACGAGTATGATTGCAATTTTTTTATCTGTGGCGGGACGAGAGCATGGCGGGACCTAGATTATTATATTTGATTTATATTTTTATTTTGACTAACAATTAAAACTGTACCTAAAATTTAAGTCTTAAGCTAACATTGTTTGTTTGAATCGTTTGTAACACTATATTAATTTTAATTTCACTTTAATGACTTAAAGATAAAATACAACGACCACATAGAGTTGAGTCAGCTTAGAAACTGAACTAAAGACTGTCCATAACCTAGTTTGTTGCCAGAAATTAATAAAAAAAAAAACTGCATTATGGATAAAAAATAAGTAGCCTATTTGGCTTCTTGGCGGGAAAAAGAAGAGTCATGTCTGCGGTTTTGTTTTATTTTCTAAAATTTGTGTTAAATCGAATATTAATGTGAAATAATGGTGGATTATTAACCGTTATGTGTTCGTAAGCGCGCATGAGTGTTGGCAAATGTAACAAAACAGTGCAACTTAACTTTTCAAATTCTCTCAAGAAGTCCGCCCGAGGAATTAGTAAAGCCCCACATCTTGACTGAGATACTCGAGGGGTTGGGGGGTATATCATTTCTCACTTCTCATTTTTATTATCATTCATCATCATACTGACTGGAAGGAAATATTGTATATTTATGTATTACTTGTAAGAAAAATTACTTTGACACTGGCTAAATTGCTAATCGCACGAAGCCATAAAAAAGCAGCCTATTTTTTATTTATTTATACTTAACTAATTACAGCGATTGGCACCTATTACTATAATTAATATTACTAACAAAAAGGAAAACAAATAAGTAGTTTAATCTATTGTAAGAGCTTTATAACAATTTTTCTGGTAAAAAAAAACAGATTGATATAATTTGATAAAATTTAATAAATGTGTCTACTTCATTGACTCATATTGGTCCACTTTGTCTACAGACCTAGCTACTCCGTACTTTATTATTTTTGTCCACTTTGTCTACAGACGTAGTAACAATTACTTGATCTGTGCTACAAAGCCTTAAGCTGTGCTTAAGCGGAGCGGGAATGCGCATATCGGGATTGTATTGCAAGAATGCGAGGAGCCGAGTGGCAGCGGCGCCGGCGCCGGCGGCGCAGCAGCTCACCTGTGTCGCCCAACTGCACGACATGATTGTTTGTATTACAAATTGCACGGACCTTAACTTTCTAATCAACTACAGGCGAAACTGAGTGCTTAGTGCGAGTTCTATTTACTATCAAAATGTCTTCCGATCCGAACCCTTCGGATCTAGTAGGGCACGGGGACGCGCACTAGTGCGCGATGCCGTTCCTTCTAGAAAACCTCCGAAGACCTCCTGATTCGTTTCACACGGCTTGAGGGGGGAGCCTTTACGTTCCTCGCCGCCCCCAAACAAGCCCGGTGAAGCTGAAAATGCCGTCTGAGGCAAATAGCAATCTCTCTCCAAAAAAAAATCCAAATGTCTGTATGTAAAAAATTTTGAACTACGGACCAGTGATAATTATGAATATAAATCAGTAAGTAGGTAGGTAGTAGAAAAAAATCACAGCAAACTATAAAACCAACCTTATCCCTATAATACTTATTCAAAATTTGTTTTTTTTTTCAGTAGTTAGGTATTATTCATATTAATGTATAGTCAATATAACGTAGTACAACTATTACTAACATTAAATAGGTAAGTACTATCTTATTATCATAAACAAAAAAGTCACTCATCCGTAACCCCTTCATTCATTCGTTTCAATGTTCGATTTTCAATTGTTACGATTCATGGACAACCTGTGAAACGTATTTAAAAATAACACTAAAAAGGTTATTCGAACCATAAAATGGTGTGCAGTCGTAACATCCCATTCCCATGCCATTGTTTACAGATCCCACATTTGGCATGTATCATTGAGCTCCTCATCTTGAGATCATCTCGCACTGCACATGCAAGTGTTAATGAGCGTGAGTAATTAACGCTATATAGGTACTTACTTGATTTTGCAGTTGTTTTTGTCCTGCCAATTCTTCGGACGCTCAATTTTCTGTCATGATGATTGGTGGAATAATTTTGACAGCGTTTACGTGTTATTGTTTGTGAGGGTAAGTTTGAGCAGCAGCAGTGGGACGTATATAATATAGGCTGATGATAATGACCATCATCTCAGCCAAAAGACGTCCGCTGCTGGGCAAAGGCAGGAGGCCTTCAGGCCCTCAAGGATCTCCACAACTACCGGTTTTGTTCTGGCTTACTACAAAAAAACCCCCGCCCGATCCTCTAAATGACAGCACACATTTACAGAATACACTAAACATGCACACCAGTTTAGGCCCAAGACACCGTACTCGTAGAACAAGGGTACGAAGAACCGGTTCACACTCGCTCTACACCAGGTACAGACATGTACCTGGTCGGTTCTCTCCTCCTCCACGGCCCGGTCAACCCGAGCCGAGGTCCGTGCCTTTAGAGGCGCCCTCGGGTTGCTCCGCTCCCCGATCCGATCCGAACCCTTCGGAGAATCTAGTAGGGCACGGGGACGCGCACTTGTGCGCGATGCCGTTCCCTCTAGATAACCTCTGAAGGTGATTCGTTTCACACGGCTTGAGGGACCCTTTACGTTCCTCGCCGCCCCCAAAAAGCCCGGTGAAGCTGAAAATGCCGCAGCGGCAATCAGCAATCTCTCTCCAAAAAAAAAAAAAAAAAACTACCAAAAAAGCAACCAGTTGATAATTGTACAACTGCAACGCGACTGCTCTAGGTGCTGTTGATAAATTGGTATTACGGACAAAAATCGCTCAATTATTACTTTGTGAATAACGATGGTTACAAAATGAGTAAGGTTCTATATTATTTGTAATATTTAAGCTGTTGTAGAAGACACATTTTTACCCAACTGCAAAGGAAGGGTATTGTTTTTCGCGCGTATCTTGTATGTATGTATGTAATATTCTTTATTACCTCATATGTCCAAAACCGCTGAACGGATTTACATAATTGAGGTATCGTTAGATTCGTCTTAGCTGCCCAAGTGTTCTTAGATAGGTGACGTTAAAAAAAACAAACATGGCGGCGGCTGTGCAACCCCATTGGACTTGGTGAAAAACACATTTTTTTTTCGAATACTACATATGGGCATCAAATTAGAGGGCTCAACACAAGGATTTCAAAAAGGTATATAAATAAATAAATAAATAATAAACTTTCCTACACTCACACCAATTATCTAGCCCAAGAGAAGCTTCGTTATGAAACTCGTTAAATGGTTACTAGACAACGGATAAACATACTTAAGATAATTAAATACATACTTATTATACATAGAAAACACCCAGACCCGACACAATTTAGAAAAACAATAATTTCTAAATCTAAATTTCTTAATTATATCATGATTATCATTACCGAAATACTAAAAAAAATAATACATCATCAGTCTACGATTATAATAATTATGTCAACCACACGAACTCTTTAAATGAATTGAACCGATTACGTAATTTGTCTAACTAAAAAGACATTAATAAAATAAAAATTAAAAAAAAAAAACAAAATTTCTCACTTTGTGCCTCTGACTGTCAGTTATGTATGATGTTGCATAAAATTTTAATTGTTTACCTACATGTTTGATATTGTTTCGATTTATTTCGCTGGCTTTATGTAATTATTGAATTTTTATCTTGTTCCAGCCTTTTCAGTTGATTTTCTATTTAGTTATTATTTTTTACGCAGGCGGGTTTTGTAATAGATGTTGTTCCAAATAAATAAAATAAAAATTAATGATCGCTCGCTTAGTGCATTTGCGAGTAAAATGTATGTAATAGTCTACATATACATTGAGCGATTTGTGTCCGTAATACCAATTTGTCAACCGCATCTAGTCAAGTACAAGTCGCTTTTTTTTTTATGAGAGTTTGCTGATCGCCTCTACGGCATTTTCAGCTTCACCGGGCTTTTTTAGGGGCGGCGAGGAACAAAAAGGGTCCCTCAAGCCGTGTGAAACGAATCACCTTCGGAGGTTTTCTAGAGGGAACGGCATCGCGCGCACTAGCGCGTCCCCGTGCCCTACTAGATTCTCCGAAGAATTCGGATCAGATCGGGGAGCGGAGCAACCCGAGGGCGCCTCTAAAGGCACGGACCTCGGCTCGGGTTGACCGGGCCGTGGAGGAGGAGAGAAGCGCCCAGGTACATGTCTGTACCTGGTGTAGAGCGAGTGTGAACCGGTTCTTCGTACCCTTGTTCTACGAGTACGGTGTCTTGGGCCTAAACTAGTGTGCATGTTTAGTGTATTCTGTAAATGTGTGGTGTCATTTAGAGGATCGGGCGGGAGTACGAGTCGCGTAGCAATTGAGTACAATTAACAACTGGTTGCTTTTGTTTCGGTAATAAGTGGAGATCCTTGGAGGAGGTCTTTGTCCAGCAGTGGACGTCTTTTAGCTGAGATGATGAGAATGCCAATGATGGCCAAAAATTCTATACCACCCAGACGGCTTATATGCAGAATGTTATTACTTCATCAGCATCATCATCATCAGTCCATACTACTAGTGCTTGACATAGGCCTCTCCAAGTGCACGCCACTGAGCACGATCCGCGGCTTAGATGATGTAGTGATGTTTGATTACTAATTTAACGAAAACTTAAGGCAGTGAACAAGTTATGCCAAAGTTCGTACTTGCCCGAGTGAGTGGCACTCGCTCGAGAGCGTCTCAGAAAATTCTTCGGCCGGAAGTCGGAGCGCGGCATTTTCATAATGTCGCCCGCCCGTGTATTCATATGATAATTTCCATCGGGCCACATCTCTGGGTGGTGTGGAGTCGACTTTTCTTATTTATTTTTAAACTAAATTATTTAAAAAGTGGGTACAGTACTAAATAACCAACCCTCTATTAAAACTAGAATCAATCAAAATTGTTTTATTACTTACTTAGAACTTAATAGTTGAGCAATAAGTTAAATCAATAAAAAAATGTTGTTATTTATAATAAAGGTATAATAATTATATATTATATTAATTATGTATTATACCTAGGTATGTTTTCATGTTATTGTAGGTACCAACATAAGACTATCCTTCTCGTATAACCAATAAACTTCTAATATTGAAATCTAGCACTTCCTACAAAGTTATTAAAGTTAGACATAATAATATTTATATTTTGGTATAAAATTTATAAACTGGGATGCTATCTCTGTTAATAATTATAATATAGATTTATAATAATAAATAAGTATCACTTGAAATTGTTGCAAGGTAATAAGCAATGTTTTATACTTTAAAAATATAAGAATTTGAAATCAAATTAATCTTCTATTAAAAAATACAGTATCATAAACACTAGGAGGTTTTTATAATGTTTTATTGTTTTTATATTAAAATATTGTAACAATCTTTAAATATAAAGTTTTAAGAAATAAAATAAATAAAGGGTTCAATAATAATACTAATAAAAACTTTATCTTATTATTCTTATATTCATTAGAAGTTTACTGTCTATGATAAACTACGTTATCTAAATTTAACAAAACAATATGACGTGAAGTCAATAACACGATTTATAGAAAAACATTGCATAATCAAAAAAAAAGTTATTGGTAACTTACTAAAATATTTTTATCAGTTAAAATAAGATGACATGTCTAAAGCCTAAAGCGTCTAAACAAACGCAAATACATATTTCAAAATCGTTTATAAATGTAAAATTCAAAATTATAACAAAGCCGCTTCCACAGTCTCCCGTTTAAGATGCCGCTCGCAATTTGCTAGATTTACCCGGGCATTCTTCACTTTCCCCGCTGCACTTGAGGCGGGCACAATTACCCTCCCGCCGGGCTGTTAACGAGCTTTGCCCACTTTTGTTGGGCTCCAAATGAGCACCGTCTGATTATAGGCTGCCCGCTCAACTTTTGAGGAGGCTGAGCAAGTTTCGATTCAAGATCGGACATCGGATTGGTTCTAGATGCCTAGTGTGAGTTTCGATTGACATTCGATCACTTTAACGAAAACGAGAATTTGTATGGCAAAATTTTAACTCTTCTCGTATGTCGCCAGGAGGCGCTGCGTCAATGCCATACTAATTTTCGTTTTTTTAAAAGTCACACTATGCAATTCGAATTGAGGATCATTCGAGGCTAAGTAAATAGTCATCATCATCATCATCAGCTCATTTTTATGTCCCCAGACAGTAGTGCACTAGTATAAAGCAAAATAATAATTTAAAATAATAATAATTTAATTCAGAAAGCAGTACTCCTTGACGCGGCACGTATTGTCAGGAGGTTCCTCACTCTGCAGCCCTGACCACCGGTAGCTTGGGCCCTGCCCCGCTGCTGGTGGTACTCTAGAATTAGGTTTTTATAATGTTTTATTGTTTTTATATTAAAATATTGTAAAAATCTAGTTTTAAGAAAGAAAAAATAAATGAAGTTAAAATAATAAAAATATGAATTGTTTAAGTATACACATAAGTATGCACATATATATTTATTACAATAAATAATACTAATACATAAATATACTACATACGGACGAGTTGTTGCAAACTAAGACTTAGTCAAAAGATGCGAATGCAGTTTTGTATTAAAAGTGAGTTGGAGTGACGGATATCCGGCGGGAGGTTATTCCAAAGGCTTGTATGTAGCCTTGACCTTGACCGTGAAAGAGTCTCTGAAATATTCCGAACGAGTCAAAAGATGTTTCAGCAGGTGTCAACCCTAGACCTAAGCTCACGATTGTGATCCGTACCAAGAAATTGGGAGGGGTGCGAGGGTCATACAGCACGTTAAATAAGAGCGTGAGAACATGCTCCTCACGTCGCAATCTGATTGGAAGTCAAACAAGTTTGGTCCTGAAATCAGACACATGATCAAACTTGCGCAGGCCATATATAAACCTTATGCAAAGATTCTGCAGACGGTGCAGTTTGTCCAGAAGATCCTCATTGAGGTCAATGGCAGAAACGTCAGCATAGTCTAGAATAGGCAAGAGAAGCGACTGCGCAAGCTTGATCTTAGTCTTCACAGGAAACAGATTCTTCCACCTCCGCAACGAACCGGCGGCAGCAGACACACGCCTACTGACCTCCGCGATATGAGGAGATCAAGAAAGAGAACAGTCGAAGAGGACACCGAGGTCTTTGACTACACTAATGTAGGAAAGAGGAACAGAATCAAGAAGAAGTGAAGGAACACTGACGTTAAAGCACGTTTGGTAATTTGCAATTTGCTTCGACCCGCCAATAATGATCGCCTGCGACTTGTGTTGGATTGACCATAAGGCCATGGGTTCGACTCCATTCGTGTATAGTCGCAAGGTCTACATTAAGGCCTGCAATCATGTTGAGTTCCCATTGAAGAAATAGACAACATGATTGCACGAACATAGATCTGCAGGTCGTCAGCATACAGGTGATACTGGCAAGAGAGAAGAGGAGTAAGGAAGTTGATGAAGATAGAGAAAAGGAGAGGGGATAGGATGCCACCCTGAGGCACGCCAGCAGTGACGTCACGAGAAACTGATAGTTTGTCATCAACTCGGACACACTGCCTACGGCTGACGAGATAGCTGCGGAACCACTCAACCATAACGTCCGATCCAAATACGTCAACTTCAAATACTTCAGCATTGCCAAGAGTACTTCAAAATCAAAAGCGTTAAAGGCGTTGCTAAAATCTAAAAGAATCAAAGCTGTGAGTTGTTACCCTCACCCTATACCCATACCCTCACGCACTTCATCAGCCACCTCTGTCAATGCGGTCACCTTTGTGTTGTAGTTGTATGACCACCGGTCTCGCACTCAGAGGCCCCGGGTTCGATTGCCAACAGTAGGTATGTCCACCAAGCCAAGTAAAATAATATTCAATTTGGTGTTTTGAGTCCGCTTGGTTGACATAACAATATTGTTCTGATCCGACAGTTTCCCGATCGAATGTACCTTACTAGATTCTCCGAGGGGTTTGCCTCGGAGAATCTAGTAGGGAACGGGGACACACACTGGTTCGTGATGCCGTTCCCTTTAGAAAACTTCGGACGGTGCTTCGTTTCACACGGCTTGTGGAACCCTTTAACTTTCTCCGGTGTCTCGGTTTAAAAAGTTCGGTCACAGAGACAATCAGCAAACTCTATTCAGAAAAAAAATTAGGATTCTAGAAGTACACACGCGTGCACATCAACCTACCACAAACTGTCAAATATTCTCAATAGACTTTGAACTTTATTCCTTAACAATATGGTTGAAAATGTATTGAAGAAATTTGACAGTTTTGGATAGGTTGAGGTGCAGACATCCGTACATAACTGGGAAGGGCATTTCTACTTTTGACATCATCGTTACTTCTATCAAATAAGTTAAAACCGATAATGGATTTGAAATAAAAAACCTGCCATACATTTATTTTATTGTATTTAAAATAAGGTAAGCAAATAAGCGTCTAGTCTTTTTGGAATCGCTTATTGGTTAATGTAACAATTAGGTTTTTTCTTTCACATCTTTTTTACGTCTTCGTTCAGTACCTACTTCTATTTTCTTAACCGATTCCGTGCGAATGGCGCCTCAGTCAATTTCAATTTGTCAGTCGATTTGTCATGCAGATTACGATTCCAGTGTTAGTTTCGGGATATTGCATGAAAACGCACACTTCAGGAGTTGTAAACCTTTTCAATAGAAAAAATCATTCACTAAGATTAATACGGATTCCGAATTATTTTTTATCTAGCTGTTCATAAAATAAAATTACTTAAGTATAATTAAATACCAACCCAGACCTCTTGGCGGGAAAGTGAAGAGTTATGTCTGCGGTTTTGTCTTATTTTCTAAATAAATAGTGTCAGTAGGTAGGAACTACTTAGCTAGACCAAGAGAATCTTTATATTCAAAAAAATAATTTTGTGTTCAATTAGATATATGTAGTTTATTTTTCGATTGATTTGATTTGTTCGAAACAGACATTTCATTCAAAAGCTATATTTTGTTTATGAAATACTAGAAAATATGTATATTAGAGTTATACATGACAAACACGGTAATATCCCGTTCAACAATAAAACAAAATGAATTGATCAATCAATCGAGCCAAACATATACCAAAAGGTTTACAACAACTGATAAAAATAAGTCACTTACCTTCCATTTCAATTTGTACACGTAGATAGTCACTTCTAAACACTTTCTTTACATGAAAGTCCCTGGCGGGCGGCTGGCGCCTGAGAGGAGCCACGAAACATTTGATCGCAGCCAGGCTCAAACTACTTGATAAAACCACCGTCGCCGCACGGAAACGGTAAATCTCTCTCGGTAATCATGTATTTTCGAATGCAATCGAATATTAATTTCCATGTTAAACTATAAATCGTAAATCAATTACGTGTGACAAAATAGTATATCCCCTCATTCTAAAAAAAAAATTATTAATAAGTTAAAGGATTAGTAGCAGCTCTATAACTGATATAAATCGAATGACAGCCGAAACACGAAGTTTGCCGGGAGACGTTAAGAAAATAGATGCACTGTGCCTATTTAAACATATCCCATCGAGCAACTTAAACGGAAGAAAATCCGTAACATTTCGATTGAGTTCAGAGATGCACACCATGGTATTAACATTATTGTACCTACTACGACGGAAAGGTATTATATTATACCGTGGTGTGGTCAATAGTTTTCTCCATCTTTTTTTTATAAAATATTAAACATTTTTTGTGTCTTTTACAAAAACATTCGTCGTGTCTCGAGTATAATGAAGGTTCTAGTTATAATTAGAATTCTCAAATAAATACAAAGCCATCATAATTGTATTGCACTTTTATTAAACTCTCTATTTTGTACTATTTACAAACGTGCCAACGCTTTAAATGTCTACTTTAATGTCCAACCAGTTAAACATATTTACAGCATAATAATTAAGAACTAAACAGTAACAATTCTACTAACTAAAATGTTTGTCTTTGGTTTTAGTTCACAAACTCTTTGGTATAATCTTTGGTGTAAACAATACTTCTCGAACAAACAGTGCTGCATCTACGTATCGGTGCAGCTGTACTGGTCAGCTTTATTTTTTTACAATTAATTTTCTATTTCAATATTACTGGCCATGCTTTCATTGCTATTCTCGTTTAAATCAATCGGACTCTTTCTTTTTTCTTCTCTTTTCTCTTTATGATCCCTTTGTTCACCAAAGTTTTTTTCGCTCTCAGCCCTCGACTCACTCTGACTTCTATCTAAGTCGCAAGGTAAGGACATACCGAAGGCAGGGTGACCAGGATAATACATGTAAGACAACGGTAAATTGGGGTAATTTACCCCTAAATGCGGTCCGTACAGCGACTGTAATACTGCTTGGTTGTAAGACTCTTGTAGTAAAGCTTTGTATTCGGGATTTTTGGCGAAATCGACGCCGTATACGCCGGCGAAGTGTTTCAGAATCGGCGAACCGTCTAGCAGGTTAGGGGAAGTGAACAGAGCTGGGCTGATGCCTTTGCCTAAAATAGGGGTCTGATACGGTTTCATGTCAGGCAAAGAAGGTTGGCCGTTATTGTTTACTAGGACCTTCACAGCAACCTTCCTCGCGTGGTTAGCCGCAGCCGCCGCGGCCGCAAGCATGCCGTTTTCCTGCATCTGCAGCTGCTTTCGCTTCGTCTTGTACCTGCGGTTCTGGAACCAGATTTTGACTTGCGTCTCCGTCAGTTTCAGGCTGACGGCTAAGTCCGCTCGCTCCGGCCCGGACAGGTACCGCTGTTGGCTGAACCGTCTTTCGAGCTCGTAAACTTGTGCGTGCGAGAACGCGGCTCGAGAACGCTTTTTGCGAGCGCTGTTTTGAGTGTAATCGGAGTAGTTGGGTGAGTTGCCGACTCGAGAGTCTGTGGTAGGGGTGGTGCATTTTCGTGGTTCGTAGTGGGGGCTGAATGGTTTGTATCCGATGTCGGAGCTTGGGGAAGTGTGGCGGCGCACTGGTGAGCCCGTGTTTGAGGAGCGGGAGTCGTAGTCATCTGGAACAAGAATACATGTTTTAAGCATGGTTTGGTCTCGTGGTCACTACATATTTAACTTGGTTCTTATAAATAATTGTTCCTAGTTACTAATTTACTTGTGCCAAAATCTTCATCTGTTTTAATCTTCGTAATTATTTATTATTCGTTTCATCCTAAAAATGTATTAAAATATGTTAGATAATGGACACTAAGTACGTTCGAATCATGCTTGATATTTATACTACTTTCAAATCCAAAATTATCTATCACAAGTATACATCATGCTTTTTAGTACCTAATCTATATCCTATCTATATACTAAAAAATAAACAAAATCAAAAAATATTTATTTCAGTGTATCATATTACATTTATAAACAGTAAATGGTACCTGCCTAGTAAGCATTCTAGAATATCTGTTGAAGGAGGCCCCGCTCTTCCGTAACATATTAGTAACCTTATAATAGACCATAGTCTACGCAATACGCAATTTGTCATAACAAATTGCGTAAAATTAAATTATTAAAGAAATTAAAGTAAGTATTTTAAAATAATAGTTAAAATTTAAGAAAAAAAACTTAGCAACGAAAATTTTTGATATTATGTGTAAGTACTCATTTTGCGTGTAAGTAAAGTGTTTTTGGATATTACTAATATAAAGAGATAACGTGTGTGACTTTGTTTGTTTGTATGTCGAGGCTAATCTCTGGAACTAGAACTTTTAGGGGAGTTTCACCCGAGTTCTTCCCGTAATAACACGTGTTGTGAGACTCCATTTTATTTTCTATCTACCGTACAATTGTACCCTTACTACTTATAATAAAAAAAATACTTGAAATTGGCTAAATGCTAAACGCGAAGCCATTAATTAAGATAATTAATTAGAACTTTTAGAATTAGACCAGCCAATTGCAAAAATTCTTACGCTGATTGATAGAAAGCTACATTCTTTGCGGGTAACATTGGCTATAAGTTTATATTTAAATCTGAAATCCACGCAGATGCAGTCGTGAGTAGATAGTATAAAGTACCTACGTCATTTGTTTCTAAGTCAGCAACAGATCTGATGATAATATCGATTACTTCCAAATTCAAACTATCCGCGCCAATTAAAAGTATAACACGCTAACAAGAAGTTAATACTTGAGTTAAGTTAAGTTAAGTATAATGAAATGGTTAATGGTAGCCGTGGATAACATTGACGTGCACCTGGAGCGGCCTATGTCTAGCAGTGAATGACGAAGAACTTAATTTAATCTTTCTCCTAATATGAAAGCATAGGTTAAAAATATCAAAAAATCAATCACAAAACATTACCTACACCTTTTCTATGTATAACCATCAATAGATAAAGCACGTCATTTGTTTCTAAGCCCGGCCAGTAACAGATAATAAAATCGATGACGTTCCAAATTCAAATTATCCGCGCCATAATTACGCGCCAACAATGGCGGTGTAATGGTGCACACACACTGGCTGGTGCGACGCGGCGACGTCGCCACTTAGCCGTCACTTGGCGCGATTGCGCGACACCCTCATTACGATAAGTGATGACTTAAAAGCACTATTGAAGCATTCAATTTAGTAATTACTAGCCTCGGGCCGTGGCGCGTGTCTGAAAGACACGTTTCATGTAAATTTCTTTGATTGGTTATTACGGGGAGGTTTTGGAATATTATTTTTGGTTTAGTTGAGTAATGGATAGTTGAAATGAAATACTATATACAGATTTGTTTTACTTAAAACTTTAGACTATTTTAGTCTGGACTAGGTAGGTATATGGAGTTTTTATGTGCTCACGGGCCGGACAATGGCTTATCCAAACGCTAGGACTCATAAAATATTGCTTATCAATGCCTACAAAACATAAACAGACATTTTGATTTTTATTCTATTTTAACGTTCGCTAACGCAAAACTTGGATCATTACCAGTTTATTAAAAATAGCCGGATTTGTAAGTAGTAATATGTGTTATAATTAAATTAAGCGCAACGAATTTGTAAATCTTTTGAAGTCATTGAAACTTTTTTTAGCTTTGAAATGCTATAGGTATTTCTATTAACGGTGAGGTTAAAATACAACACTAGATTTTTCGGGCTTAATTGCTCGGACTCGCTCTGGTGACGGTAATGTCAAGATCATATCCAATCCTCAAAAACCTGTACATCTAAACCTATTTAAATAAAACAAGGACTTTAAATTACTCCGAATCCAACTCCAATTCAATGATACACCCGTCTCAATATGTCGCATAATAAATGATCGGAAACTTGAACAATAGGGGTTGACATCACGCAAAAATACTGTTAGTTGCCGCGCTTCCTTTCACCCGCGTCTAATGACCGGCGACAATTTGCGTAATGGATGTATTGTGGCGGCGCCTTTATACACGGATGGCGTGATCCGCGCGGCGTTTAATTGAATCTGTGCAGTGTGAAAGTTCCCTAATGAGTTTGGTGCAAGAAAAGTTTGGTTGCGGTCTTTCGAAATCTATGGTAGGTTATTGATAGGACTTTTTAAATGGAGATTTTGTTAAATAGGTATGATGTGGTTTTTGGCCGTGCTGCTTAGATTGTTCTTTAGATCTTTCGGTTGGTCACTTAAGATATAAAAAAAAAACAAAAATAGGTAAGTACATCTGATCATTGAAAATGTTTAGTTTTTTAATTTATTAAAAGGGCTCATAATTAATTATATGCCCCACCACAAACCAAACCAAACCGAACAAACAAACTCGGGACTTCTGTGTGTAAACGAATTTTCTGACGATCTACGCTTAGTCTTGATTTAACCTTGCTGCTGACATAGGTACTACCTACATCTTTAAAATGAGTCGTCGCTACAATTTATGGGTATCTTATGGCTAAATGACCACGCTTGCAAACGCCAATTTGTGATTGATCACAAGCCCGGTCTATGCATTGAAAAATCCGAAATTAGCTAAGTATAAAATAAACGTTTTGAATGTATTGTTTTCTAAAGTTTACGCGAACACTAAACATTCATAAACATTAATTAAACCTAATGTATAAAATAAACGCAAGTAGATCCGTAAAAGTTGTTTAATTTCAATGATTTTAATGTAATTAAAATAAATTTAAATTAATCTTTTTATAATTTGTTGATTATAAAATTAAATGATGGTGAGTATTTATACAATAATTTTTTTCCCATATTCTTGAGTTGCAGTAAAGAGGTGATAAGTTTATAACTTCAAGCTTACGCAGATACAGAGATAGGTTATTTCTAAAGTCAAAATAAATTTATTTTACAGTTTATTTTTGTTATAGTTATTTAAGTACCTATTACGCTAGGTAAACCCCAATACATAAATAATACTAGAGTACAAAAGGTTAGATATAGATAGATAAGTTGTGATAACAGATTATCATCTTTAACAGATGTTTCGGCAAGGAAACCTTCAATCATTTATTTCTGTAAAACTATTATATTTAGCAGCCTAATTTGTCATAATAACCTCCATATTATATTAAGAGGAGAGGAGATAGTATGATTGTAATGTCAAGTACTTACTAGAATTAAATTCTAATTATAGTAAGAGGTGTATTTATTTACCGAACTAGGTATTTATTTATACTTACCAAATGACTGCAACTTGAGATAATGCAAAAAACAGAAGTAGGTAGATTCTCTCAAGAAATGGGAATACAACACATCCAAATTGAATATATAGGTGTAGAAATTCCTAATGTACTTAGATTCACGTTTATTTTACAAATAATTTTAGCCGGGTGTTCAGAAAATGGTATAAGAATAACCTAAGTAAAATTAGAAATTTAATTAAAACAGAAGATTAAGATAATAGTTATAGAAACAATTATAAGAATGAAGCTGTTGTTTTAATAGTTTCAATGAAGAAAATACAGAAAAGCTAGAAATCATAGAAAAAAAAGCTAAAGATATTTTTAAACAAACAAGGCAAAGTTTAAATAAACCCTTTGAACGGTTCTAGCATTCTAGGGAGGCTGACATACCTACCTAAAGTTGTCTAACTATTAATTAACATCACCATAAGACTAAAACAAGGTAAAGTTCCAAACGCTATGCTTAAATACAATTTGAACGCTGAGTCACTAAATCTGTTTCAAGTACTTATTCAATTTCTCAGAAGATTCTATAACAATAATCTACGTATTTGCCGTTGTGTTGTGTTGTTTAATGTTAAGAAATCAAATCCTTACCTGAAAGTTCTGTGACCGGGTAGTTGTTTTTCCTCGACATATCTAAGGCTCCATCGTCAGCATAGTCCCTGTAACTGCTACAATCGTCGTAATATTTCAGACTCTTCTCGAAAACCTCCTTCTTCGGAAACTCCTCTTTGGCATAACAACTTGTTGCCTTCGCCAAAAAGTTCATTTTCGCGCCAAAACCTGGATCCTGACAGAACTTCGCCTCGTTCTCTTTGGTCAAAATGTCGTTAATCGAAAATGGCGTCGTCAAATTAGTCTTCTCGCAGTCTTGCAAAGTCATAGTGTTCTTAAAATTTTTAAACTTCGATTCCATTTTTGAATTTTACAAATTCCACATCGACACACTTCACCGCGCGATGGAGCTCGCCTTACCGCAAAAGCGTCCCTCAACCGAATAAACTTCGCGTGATAGATTGCCCGCCTGTTTCTCGAGTTAAGCCTCAGAGAGGGACGGGTATACCGACAGCGATCTCAAATTTTCTAGTGTTAGAATGAGACGACGATATTTTGTTGCGGTCGTTTTTTAAAAAGCTTTTCGAAGTAGCGTAAGTAGTGGGGATCGTTGAGTTTTTCTTGAAGATGTTTACGTGAACGCGATTTGATCGCTTAGGTCACTATGCGGGTTGTGGGGTTATTGCAAATTGGTCCGTTTCCAATAAAAATAGAAGTTACAAATAGAAAAAAGAGTTTCAATCATATAGGTTGCGTGATAAAGATTGAGGTTTTAATTGTTACGATTCGAGGTTATCTGGTGATGTACCCAATCATTTAATTAATTTCATTCATCAGTCGCATAATATTATCAAAGTTTAATTAACTCATACTGATAGACATAATAACACGTGCAGAGGTTAAGTGATACTTAATGATAAAGATTAATTAACTACACAAACAATTTAATAATACATTACAATGCATTCTCTGTGATACATTTATGTTTCCGACCATCCCAACTAATGTAAAAAAAAAAATTTACTAGTTTTCCTTCTTCTGATCAAAAATAAAGCGACAGTGTGACGTATTTTTATGCAAACAGAGAGTTAGAGAACCCCATACGATGTGTTTGTTACCCCTAGGTATGTTTTCTTATCACGTTTAAATGTAATAATATTTGTGACCGATAATTGTCCCATACAGAGAGCCGCAGAATAGCAAACGTAAGCGAGTTTATTATTAATACTTTACAATTACTACTACTTACGAGAAAATAAAATATATAGAAAAATAATAGACTATAATATTATGTCACACTGTTTTCATAAACTTAATTTTGAACTAGTTATAAGATCACTTAAACTACTTAATTAATTAACATCAAAGACCTCCACGGTAGTCAATTTAAAGGGAGTTAAAAAATAGTCTTATGTCTCATTCCTGTTATAACATGAAAGAATATTTTGAAAATAAATTGTAATTAGATTAAATATTTACAGTGCCTTGAAAAGGTAAATTTGTAACAAATATAGCATCTTATACCTGATTGTACCTACCTATTGTTATGAAAAAATTAATATGAATATTGATTGTAACTCGTTCATCAATCTGACCAATTTAGAGCGATCCTATATGCATCTACTGCATTTTGTAGTATTCAATTTCCTTAGGCGCCCACCGTTAACGCTTCGCTTTATCTGTAAGTACCCGAGAAGTGTCTATCTATCTCTCTCTCGCTTATCGCTTTCGCTGTCAGTCCTAGGCGTAGCGTCCTTTTCCCTCATTAGAGCCCCATTTAAAACAGCCAATCAGGTAAGCGCGGTGTGTGCGGTTGACCAATAAAAGAAGTGGGTGAGAGGAAGTGTCAACGTTAATTTTCTTTTTAATCTTTTCGGAGTTGGGAAATTGTTGCGACCTCTTTAGATTAGAAGTTTCTTGACGTATATATTTGAAGATAGCTTGCATGAAGATTTTATGTAAATCAAAGATGATGACTTAGAAGTTTGGAACCTTATGCAGATTTAACACCTATTTAATGGGTTACTTTTTTAGTTTGATATTTTTGATTGGTAAAGATCGGTAAACATATTGTTTTAGTTACAAGTACAATTGCAATTAAAAAGCCATTGTTTCCCAAAGTTTAAAGCACTTCTTAGGTAGGTACCTACTACAAGTTTACGGAACTTTTTGAACCCTTTTTAAGTTGGTTATTTTTTCGTCGTTTTTTAGTCGTATGTCCTTGACTAATCCTTGTTATACAAAATAGTTTGGTTGGTTCAATAGTTTTGGTGGTTCACTACTTTCTACGAGTGAAGGGACAAAAAGGACATAGTTTTAATTAGGTCGGTATTTAATAATAATTATACCACAATGCCTTGTGATGCCGGTTTAGAATAGCATTACCCCCTATCTTCCCGTAGACGGCGACAAAGGAAAAAACGCCTGCAGGAGACGGGCAGCAGCGCCTCCCTCAAACAGTAGGCCATACTGCGATCGCCAACCCGCCTGCCAAGCGTGGTGATTATGGCAAACCTCCCCCGCCCCACAACATAACACCGATCGTTGTGGCGATCTTTGGAGAGGCCTATGCCCAGCAGTGGGCGTCATAAAAATAAAAATAACAAGGTTCCGTGTTTACCCTTCACCATTTTGAAAACAAATTATGCACTTCCGTCTAGTTAGTTTGTTATTTTAGTTTTTTTTTGAGGCTAAGTATTAACGTATCGTCATATGTTTGAGGTCCTCCGTTCTTAAGGTGGTTCTTAATAATACCAAACACTTGTTAGCGGTTGATGTCATAAGATAGCAATCGTTATATGCCACCAGTGTGTAAGTACCTAATCATCACCAGCTCATTCCCCACTGCTGGGGCACCAGCCTTCCATAAGGATGGAAACATCACAGGGAATGGGAACGGAGAACAGGCATCCTCCGTAACAGGCGGGAGGGTTGCGCTGGGAGGGAGGGAAGAGAGTCTTTCGACTTCGTTATCGACCATTTTCTTAACGATTACTAAAATGCAGCCGGTACGGGATGAGAGGAAGAGCTCGATCGAAACGATACAATTTTTAAAAATTAGAAAAATTCCTTTATTTAGAAATAAAATAGAATAAATGAAATAAGGACGCGCGTACGAGCTGAAATCACATCGATAGATATACGTCATTGTCCGGCCGTCGCCGGTGTCCCTGGTGTCACTGCGTCGTCCTTGCTCCCTCCCAATCTATTGGGTAGGTAACTGTGAGTCAAAAGATAAACTTTTTAGCACCTGTTAAAACGGTGTTTTTTTTGTAATAAAAATTGTATGGGAATAGCAAACTATGACGTCACTAGTTTGTTCCGTCAATTTAGTGTTTATTAATAACTTTTTAGGTTACAGAAACTCATGCTTAGGTCAAATAAAAAATAAGTCAATGTTTTTAAGAACTGACACGTGATTTCATTTTCATGTTTTTCTTTTTGTTTTTTGCTTGTATGTAGGTATGTGTATGTTTGTACCCAATCAAATTGACCTACATTCTCTTCATTATTTGTTATGAATAAGGAAAAATTTTATGGCCGTTTTATATTTCATTTAGATGATGCACATACTACATTCCGCTTGAGTGGATATCGGATGCCACTGAGTAGAACCGCAGACGAAGGAAGAACTAGACAGGCTTAATTAAATTGACAATGCTATAAGTTTACATACAGTGATAATCTTGAAATTAAACACTTTATGAATCTATTTGAGTTTTTTTATTTATTGATTATAACTTTTGCAACATATAGTATAAATGGCGGATTTAAAGCCTGAGGCGTTCTCTACCAGTTAACCATAGGGTGGTGCAGAGATAACATTATTATTTTACCCGTTTCAATTAAATTTTCAACTGATATTGTTAATTTTTTTAATAAATTTAAGTTCTGTTTACAATAAGGTTTTGTTGTTTACCTTTTGTATATTTCAATTAACAAATTTTAATGTTCGCTTAAGATAGCGTAACACTCTCTTTGCTGCTATCCAATGTTCTTCTCCGTAGCAGCTGTTAAACTGGCATAACTGACTAACAACGAACAGCTTCGTTCAGCTCCTGATCAGGTTACGGTTTTTTCCAAACGTTGTCCTGATACAGCTGGTGTGGCTACTAGTTTACAGTCCTCCATTCCAAATGATCTTAGGATTTTTTCTATGTACCCCGTTTGGTTCAACTTAATCCCTTGGCTGTTCTGAGTTATGCGTATTCCCAACATAAGCTGCGCTTTACCAAGATTTTTCATTTCAAATTTCTCAGTGAGGTCCAAATATCCATTTAGAATCTACAACGTTACGAGATCCTGTAGCTCCTCCTCAATTGCAGCATTCCACATATTGTTATCCGTTCTAGATAGCGCCTCTGCGACACTTTGCGGATCATCTACTTCAGCTGTCGTTAGGTAGCTAATATATCCAGGAAAATTCTCTGTTTTCTTCCTTACTCTTAAAGGATATCTCCCTCCAATTTGAAGTCCGCCATCTTCTATTTCTTCAGATGATAGATCTTCATTACTTAAAGCTCCACTCACTTCTTCAATGCACTCCTGCACTGGGTAATGCTCAACAACTTCTTCATTATCAAAATCTCTTTGAGAACTTTCTTGAGTATTTTCTGGATGTAAGTGTTCTATTACATTCTCAGGCGTACCTGCTTTAAGATTGATTATCAAATGATTTTCAGCGTTATTCTCTAAGGGCATCCCTTGATTGTTGAAACCCTGTGTCAACTGCTGATGTTCCTGGGGTGGGTTTAGGTGGCCTCCCGTCCTTAATCAACTTTTTGCACTTCCGCACTCTATGTCCCTTTCCGGAACAGTAGTTGCAGATCAGCTGTTCATCATAGCGTTGCTTCACTGTCTTCCTTTCATTGGGTGTTGCCGCTAATGCCTCTTGTCTATTCTGATCTTTATTTTCTAGTGCTCACTCAAATGCACATAAATGAGTCGTTAAGCAGTCTACTGTTCTTTCACTTTGGTTTAGTAACAGCCAGCTTGATTTGAACGCAAAATATCTTTCGTCGAGCGTATCTAAAATTTTACAGATCAGGAAGTTTCGTACTAGCATCTTTCTTTGCTATTTCTACATTCAAATAGTTCCAAATGTTTTTCAGTTTTGACAAATGCGTAGAAACGTCATCCACTTGGTTATATTTGAAACTGAAAAATTCCGTACACAAACTGTATGCTCTGTCTTCCGACAGTCTGTCAAATAATCTATACAACTCCTGCCAGACTTCTATGGCTGTCCCAAATCTCATGACTTTCTTTAGCATATCTTCAGACATATTTGTAGTAAGTATGAGCAAAGCGCTACTTTCCGTCCTTCTAAATTTAGCTATCGCCAAATTATAGACGCCTAGCATAATAGAAATCTTGTATTTTTTTCTTTTATTTCCACGTAGCCCAGTTTTCTTTGCCTTCTAGATTACCAATGTGCAATTTCGTTGCGATCACATTTTCCATCGTGTTCGTGTTACAATTAAAGAATTTTACTGAAAATTATAACTCTTCGCAGTGGAAGCGTGCTGGGCCCATAACCTGATATAAGGAGGTTAAATCTCCTATTAATATATCACAATACGAGGTTATATTCACAGAAACACAGCTATGTGTAAAGCAATAGATATATTGTAATTTAAAAATATGATACAAACACAACAGATCATTTTCCTGCGATTGACATCTCCAATAGTATTATCTATGAAGTCAATCATCAAATTACGAATACGGAGTGACACATTAACAATAATATTGAGATTACTATAACAGAAAAATTATACTTACATATTTTAACATTTTCGTTCAGCTGTCCACTCTATCAGTTTCCAATGTCTACACAGCACATAAGTGGTCGTCCGAAGTGGCCGTGAGTGGGGTATTTGCGGCGATCAGACCTATATTATGTCGATATTATACCGGTATTATACCGATAATATACCGGCATTGTACCGATGTAATCAATCACGCCGGCTTAAGTGGCTGGCTTTATGGTCAATTGGGTTTAAAAGCCAATGGGCTGGCAATAAAATGTGCTCGCCAATCTGAGAAACTGTTTGATGTTGCATGGTTTTAAATATATTTCGGTTAAAATGGTTAATATACGTATATCGGAGTGGCACCGGTGTTCGAATTTTTAAACACACTGTTCGACGCAGTTTTCGTCGCTAAACAATAATGTTGATTTTTATTGAAATGTTACGGATTGACAGCGAGGAAGCAGGTGGTCTGTATTAAAACTGTTGCTGACTCCTTTTTTAGAGTTCCGTATCCAAAGGGTAAAACGGGAACTTTATTACTAAGGGGGCGTCCATAAATTACGTGAGATGTTTATGGGGGGGGAGGGGGTCGAGTCAAATCTCATCTAATCTTACGTTGGAGAGAGGGGGTCTCGGCAAATATCACGCAATTTTTTTTCTGATTGAAACAAAAAAAAAATTATACTATTTTGGTCCATTTAATCCAGATTGTAACATGCTTAAGATTTAATCTTAAGCGTAATCGTAATACGATTAAGATCATTCACTAATTCGTTCGAAAGAAAATAATTTCATTCATACTTCAAATTTGTTTTTTCTTTTTGCATCCATCCAATCCAACGCGTTTACGTAAGAAACCCATATTTTGAAAAATCTCACGTGAGATTGGGGGATGGGGGAGGGGGTTGAATAAAATCTCACGACATCTCACCAGGGGGGGGAGGGAGGGACAGAAAATTAAAAAAAACACCTCACGTAATTTATGGACGCCCCCTAAGACTCCGCTGTCAGTCCGTCCGTCCGTCTGTCCGTCTGTCACCACTCACCAGGCAGTATCACATGAACCGTGATAGACACTTGAAATTTTCACAGATGATGTATTTCTGTTGCCGCTATAAATAAAAAAATTAAATAAAATAAAAATATTTTATTTCAGACTTTATACATCCATATTTTATAAGTGTGTTAGTAAATTTTTTTCTTAAAGAATATTAGTTGGTTAGTGTGGATAAATATTATTTTAAAACAAAATTATTTTATTTGGCCAGTTACTATTTCTATCCAGTGTTGTTGGATAGAACAGCCAGGACGAGCAGTAATTTGTTTTTAGAACGCTATTGCTGCTGGCCTTCATGTGTCGCAGTGGGTAGCTTTTTTGCACATAATCGCGTGGAATCCGTCAATCCGTGCGTCCGCGAACATTCCCGAGGCGCTGCAGAACCGCGTCAGCCGCTTTATAAACAGCTATAAAAACAACTAAAAAACAAAATAAAATATTTAAGGGTGCTCCCATACAAGTCTTTTTTTTTTTTTGTCGTTTTTTCATAATGACTTTTTCACTTGAATGAATTTTTCATAATGCATGTAATGTACGGAACCCTTCGTGCGCGATTCCGACCCGCACTTGTTTAATGATCACTGGTGCCAGTACCCTACGATGATGTTTTTTTAAATTTTTACGTTGGTCCCGGTTGCATTAACAGTCGTTTACGATCACCTAACCGCACTGAGCCCGTGTATTGGTTTATGGCCCATTCTCCCTATCCTTACCCAAGTACTTACCTAGGCTTTGTTTTTTTTGTATTAATAATAGTAAAGTTATCTATTTACAAATTATTTTTTAACCCTTAGTCCGTCGTCACAGGGAGACTGAGATGTTGGTCGTCTCATAATTATTTCATTAATTAAACGGGTGTAGTTGTGAAAAGTGTTTAATTTCAATATGTAGTGTTCTTATTATTTTTGAATTTTGCATTCACAATGCTGTTTAAGATTATTTGCATGTAATAATTTTACGCAAATATTTATTATATAGAACTTTGTCTTGACAAAGGCAAAGTGTTGAAAAAGTGTCGAGCGCACAGAACAATAAAGTCGAGCGGGATTCGACCCGGCATGTCATGGGGTGCGGGTTCGAATCCCGCTCGTGGATTTCTTTTTCAACACTTAGTATTTTTTCAAAATGCCATATATAAAAATTTACTAGAAAAAATCAACCAGCCTCAAGAAGATCGAGTGGGAATCGAACCCACATCTTTTGGAAAACCGGTCCAATGCTCTGACCGCTGAGCTACCGAGACCGAGGAGGATGTAGTGTTCGCAAAATATTTAGAAAACAATATCATTTTTATAGGTATGATCTGCCGTTTAATACGTACCTACCTTTAAAAATAGGTAAGGTGGATAATTTATTTAACGTAAAGTTAACGTTAATTGACCTAAAGCACCAATAAATATTATTATTAAAACATGAGATGGAAATGAACATATGTTCACTTCATTGCTCTATGCATGCAAAAGAGGTTTTTTAAAATTCTTATAAGCAAGCTAGGTAACAAGCGCTTAGTATTACCGAAACTTCAACAGATGGCGTTAAATTTATGAAACATAAAACTTTTACTACTCGCTACTAGATGGCATCAGCGTCGAAAATAATGCTCTAATAGTATGAGCATCTGCTTTAATAAAAAGAGGAAGAAAAAAGTTTAAGCTTCTCGCAGCTAGATGGCTGCACAATCTAAATTTATTTGTTTTTTGGTGTTCTAAGCATTTTTAGCTAGCGTAAAGCGTCCTTCCTCCAAAGTAGGTAAGGTAGGAGCTCCATTTATTCTAATTTGGTCACCAGGCCCGATCCCAGTGATCCCGAGCCATCTTCGTGGTATCGTAGTGGATGGCACCAATGTTTGAAACTTTAAGCCCAATGTTCAACATAGATTTTGTCGCTTAAAAGTAACTTAGATATTCATTGAAATTTTACGAGAAGACAGTTAAGAAGCAGGTTGTCTGTATTCAATTGTTGCTAAAGAGTAAACTCAGTTGCAGACCCCTATGAGAAGAATGATGTCGATAACTGGCTCCTGTCGAACACTGGTGCCACTAACTACTCTACTAGGTTTTTTAGGGGCTGGACGAAGGAAGAGGAAGAGAGTCCCTTATAACTCGGGTTCGCCCCAAGCTCAGGTTAAATTATTTATAAATACATTGATTATTGATAGTTTCGCAGTCAGGGATAATCACCGACCAAAGAGAGTGCGGATTTAATTGAGCTAGCCACGGCCGCTTGGTTGATGATTGGCCCCGCCTGCGACAACTATCGATATTCAATGTATTTATAAATATTCATTTATTATAGGTTTTATTATTTAAGTATAGGTGTCGAACAAGGAAATATTTCACGTAGGTTGCATTCAACATTACTGAAATTGAATTTTGGGATCGATCGTAGAGTTTGTTTTTTCTTTTCAGTTTTTTCTCTTTGCAGTAATTTTTTTATGTTAGTCCGGTTTTTACGAGTAATTATATCATTGTTTTTTACCCGACTACAAAGGAAGGGTATTGTTTTTCGCGCGTATCTTGTATGTAATATTCTCTATTACCTCATATCTCTAGAACCCGCTGAACGGATTTACATAATTGAGGTATCGTTAGATTCATCTTAGCTGCCCAAGTGTTCTTAGATAGGTGACGTTAAAAAAAACATGGCGGCTGTGCGACGCCATTGGACTTGGTGAAAAACAATTTTTTTTTCGAATACTACATTACATATGTGTATCAAATTAGAGGGCTCAACACAAGGATTTTTATATAGTTGATTTAGTAGTCGGGTTTATTGTTTTATTTTAATAATTTTGTATTAAAAACTTTTTAGTTTTGTAAAGTAAATAATAATAACCAAGCATTAACCTACATAAAATAATTATATTAAAATGCCTTACCTCTTTTAAATAGCAAAGACATAGCGCATACACCATTTGTGAATACGAAACTCTTGACGTCTAGTACTTTTGACTGTCAAGCTCTTTGACTTTTTATATAAACATGGGAAAAATATTTGCTATTATTCCCGAAAACAAAACACCATATAACATTTCTGTAAATGAAAATTATTAACAACATCTACGTCTATAGAAAAATTGGCCATATCCTATAAATTCCTTGTAGTTCGTTTAAAGAAATTTGATCGTGTGGTCGATCTAACAGTTTTTTGAGGTCAAGACTACTAATAGCTAACCCGGCCAATGTTTATAAACATTGGCCGGGTATAAATACTTTATTTGAATTTTTTATATTATTATTATTATAGCCTATGTCACTCCCACAGTCAAAACAAATCTAGACCAAAGAAACAGACATACATACATACTTACATACATACATACATACATACATACATACATACATACTTACATACATACATACATACATACATACATACATACACACATACATACATACATATATACATACATACATACATACATACATACATACATACATACATACATACATACATACATACATATATTACATAAAACATAACCCTCCTTCTGACGCAGTCGGGTAAAAAGGGCTTGATGACGTTACCAAATTTACACTATATTATTTCTATCAAGTTAAATTGGCAGCGGTAGGTATTGCAGGTAACATAACGATACCTAATGCGCTTATGCGCTTTAGCCAATCCGCGTAGAGCAGTTAGTTAATTTACCGGTAAAAATGCTAACCAGGTAACGATACCAAGCATAACGGTACCTTTGCTATTAACGTTATCTTCGTATGGCAGAAGCAACGTTACCTACCCAAACGTTAGTCAAATCCCATCCCTAGTAACCCGTTATTGACAAAGTTGATTAACTTATAAACTAAATCCCAACAGCGGGACCTTCAAAATCGGAATAGACGTGTTTTAAATCTTCCAGCTACGTCACAAATCCACCCCCGACACAAACCACATGTCCAACAGCATAGAGGGTGTAATTGATACGATAATCGCCCCACTGTCGGCCGAGATTCGAACCCGGCTCGTTAAGGGTAACTATAGGTAACTGATTGATTGATTTCGTATCAAGTTACGTATTAACTTGCGATCATATTTTGTATGGGACTTGATTGATTTTGTACACATTACGTAGCATGGTAACGCAATGATGAGCCTATCTAGAACCTATGATATAATAAGTAATTAAGGGCCTGTTTCACGATCTACAAGTAAGTTCCCGTTAGCGTTTACTTGACAGATATTCCATACAAAACTGTCACTTTATCTGCCACATATCTCCTAATCAGACATTGTGAAACAGGCCCTTAGTATAATAATAAACTCCTTAAATAAGAGGAATCAAAAAAATAGTCACTATGGGACAAAATTGATGTCTGACAGCTGCTGAGAGATGTTTTGTAAGCAACAGAGTTTAGGTGCAGCTCTGCATTGTAGATGTATGTATAAATAAATATATTAAATATTTAGACAACATCACATACATTGTTCTGATCCCAAGGTGAGTAGCTAAAGCACTCGTTTCATGGAAATCAGAAACAACTATGGTACCACAACCACCCAGACCCGACACAATATCGAAAAGTTCGTTTTCGACATTGACCCGACCGGGAATCGAACCCGGGACCTCAGAGTTCGCGCCGTGCAAGCCACTCGGCTACGGAGGTCGTCAAGTATATGTAAGACTTAAAACGTTTCCTTTCCTAGAGATTGTTATTAGTGTAGGAATTAGGCACTAATTCCGTAAAATTTAAAAATTTTAGGGCTCCGTTTGTGCCTTTGCTAGAACGGTTTACTTTTTTGGACAGGAACCTGTGATCGACATTTTTTGTTAATATTTGTCGATAATAAGTTATCTATTTAAATAAAAGTGAATCGCTAAATATGTTGCTAATCGCAAAACTCGAGAACGGCTGAACCGATTTGGCTGATTTCTTTTATGTTGCGTTTGATGAAGTCTGAGGAAGGTTCTTATGGAGAGAAAAAAACGTAAAAAATACGAGGAAAATAATAAAAACAATAATTTTCTTTTCCCATACAAACCACTTTCTACTGGACCGATTTAAAAAAAATTTTTCACCATTAGAATGCTACATTAGCGCTGAGTAACATAGGCTAGGTATATATAAAAAAAAAATGTCCACCCGAAGCCGGGGCGCGCCGCTAGATGTTAATAACTGTGACGAACACTACCTACCACTGCTACTGTTTTCTTATCTTTTATTTAAATTAACATAATTTAATAATTATTAAATGCTTCTTGATCTAGGTTTCTATTAAATCAATCTTAATTTTATGTTTTTTTATTTTAACTTTGTTCCCGATATTGGTTTTGTATTTAATTTTTTTTTTAATTGATTTTAATTTAAATTTAAATTTGTTTATAAATTGATTAATTGTTATTGTTTTTTCTCAATTCTGTATAATATTGTGTTCTGTCCTGTTACTCGCTATTTAATTTTTATTTTTTATTGCATGCTGTCCACACCTATAATTGCCAAATGCCACTATTTGGTTTGTGTCGTTCTGTGTGTGTATTTTATTTAAAATTGTAACGGTGTACACTATGTTTGTGCTCGTTTAAATAAATAAAAATAAAATAAGAGATAAAGTTTATGACTTCGATTGTTTGTTTGTTTGCAGAGGGTAATCTCTGGAACTAAGGGTTCAATTCCAAAAATCCTTTCACTGATAGAATAACACAGTCCTTGCGGGTAATAGGAGACTATACTATACTATACTATACTACTAAGTAGGTATTATTTTTTGTACGGAATAACTTGCAAGATTTGACAGACAGACAAACATCGGGACAGGTGAACTAAATAAAAGCTTAAGTAAAATTTAAACACTGAAAAAAGACGACAACCTCAGGCGGGAATCGAACCACGCACCTTCCGCATTCCGGGCGGCTGCCTTAACCACTTGGCTACCGAGGTCTGGCTTTCACCCGTCGAAATTTTTCAGTGCTTGATGCTTATGTTTTTTAGTCAACATTGCTTCATCAATCTTAGAAGTTTTCACCTCTGAGATCCGAAAGAAATATTTTTACAAATATTTGAACATTCGGTTAAGATGAAGCTGCGTTATAGATAGAAGAAGAAGATAGAAGCAATGTTGACTAAAAAACATAAGCATCAAGCACTGAAAAATTTCGACGGATGAAAGCCAGACCTCGGTAGCCAAGTGGTTAAGGCAGCCGCCCGGAATGCGGAAGGTGCGTGGTTCGATTCCCGCCTGAGGTTGTCGTCTTTTTTCAGTGTTTAAATTTTACTTAAGTATATTTAAGCGTTAATAAAACGCTAAAATATATAAAAAACACTTATCTATAACGCAGCTTCATCTTAACCGAATGTTCAAATATTTGTAAAAATATTTCTTTCGGATCTCAGAGGTGAAAACTTCTAAGATTGATGAAGCAATGTTGACTAAAAAACATAAGCATCAAGCACTGAAAAATTTCGACGGGTGAAAGCCAGACCTCGGTAGCCAAGTGGTTAAGGCAGCCGCCCGGAATGCGGAAGGTGCGTGGTTCGATTCCCGCCTGAGGTTGTCGTCTTTTTTCAGTGTTTAAATTTTACTTAAGTATATTTAAGCGTTAATAAAACGCTAAAATATATAAAAAACACTTATAAATAAAAGCTTGTAAACATACGAAAACAAGGCGGACGAAGTTAGTAAAATACTACTACAAAAGTACTTGTATTGTTAAAAAAAAACATAATACAGATATTCGATTAGTAGTGTAGTAGCGATTAGATATATTTACCAGGTTCACTGACGATTTAAATGAAATTGTAAAAATGTTTTAAAAAAAATAAAAAATTTGCTTAGTTATGTAGTTAGCCAATGAAATTTCCTTATTGTTTATTACAGTTTTTGATATATGTACCTACTTTATTATAGTTTTATCACGACAGTTACTGCCGTCTCACGCTTGACCTTATTTTTTGTGATGGCGCCAATTCTCCTCACACCGCATGGTAGCCATAATTCACTTGCAAATTTTACGCAGTTTGCATGTGACACCGCTTTTTTGACAGATACCATGTTTTGACTCTACATTTGCTACATGCGGTTGGCAGTTTCTGCTGATGGTGCGTTGTTTTCACGCTGCACCAGTTGTCTCCATTACCACTTAACATCAGGTCAATAATTATTAAGAAAATAATAATAACAATGACATTGTATTAAAACACTTTTACAATTTGAAATTTATTCATTGTGCCGAATGAAGAAAATGCCTCAATTTTTGTTTAATAAAAAAATAAATAAAGGTAAGAAGTAACAAAAAATCAACGTGCTTATGATTTTTTTTTTCACTAAAACAATCAATACGATATATCTACATATTGTCTCTCTTTTTAGTCTCTACATTTTCACAATTTATTAGATTATATCTAATAAATAAAAAAATAGTTTATTTTTAATACCAACCTACTTAATAATATAATACGAGTAGTTTATATTTAGTTAAGAACATTTTTAAATTCTCTAGAAAAAAGTTCATAGGGAAAAAAATCCTACTTAGTTTTTTTTTTAATACCGCGAGGCGTGCGGAGGCGGGAAAGGGCGTTGGTGACAAAATGCCAATGTAGGTAATTTATTGGCGCGACGGCGCCGGTGCCAAGTCACTGTCAACCTTTTCTTTTTATTTCTTCTTTTTTTTTAGCGGGACCCCGGCTGCGAGTGACATGACGTGACCTCTGCTCTGTGGTCTGATAAGGCGCCACTTTCTTTGCGCGCGCAAAGTTGTTTTGTAAGCAGTTGAAAAATGGTGGAATAATTTTTTAGACTTAATTTAGCAACTCGTAACAATTGGCCTTTGTTTATGGTACAGCTTGATGTAGTATTCTAAGTGAATTTAACATTGTCATAACTACAATTACCTAAAAATAATTTAGCCAACTGTATAGGCACAAAATAATAGGTAACAAAAAAACGGACGTAGAAGGGCTACAAAAAAAAAATGAGACAACATCACATACTTACATTGTTCTGATCCCAAGGTAAGTAGCCAAAGCACTCATGGAAATCAGAAACAACGACTGTACCACAACATACCCGACACAATATCGAAAAGTTCGTATTCGGCATTGACCCGACCGGGAATCGAACCCGGGACCTCAGAGTTAACGCCGCCCAAAGTTCGGCGTGCAAGCCACTCGGCTACGGAGGTCGTCACAAGTACGCACTGCCATGAAGTACGTACAAAATGGGCAAACACACATTCATGAAATTGTAATAAGTTGTCGTGCAACCTTATTAACAATTCTATGCATAAAATTACATTACAGGTAACCAACATTTAAATGTTACCAACTCAACTCATATCAACCGCTATAGTTATTATCAATTAGGTACCAGCAATGCGTGCTCCTTGGTGCCTTTATGTATTTCTTCTTCTTCCTTAACCCTACCGAGAGAACGCGTTGTTACCAAAATTTCAACAGTTAACCTGTCTACTTAATAACGCCATAGTTGGTCATTCCCCTATAGTTTGACAGTTGGTAAAAAGTTTCTCTATGACTGACCAGCCACCAGTCACCTACCCAATTCCTGCAACATTATTCACACGACCTCTAAGTATTGAACCTAGCCCGCCACATCTCACCAGCTATGAGTAACCGATGGCCAGTAATGATTTTATTTTCCCCTGCTGAGCAATTAATCGAACAAACCAGAATGGGAACATTAAACTGTGCACATGTACCGGCGCTGATAACGCTGAGAAAGATCTTTGTGTACACTGCGGAACAAAAGATTCGGTTGCAACATTTTTAAGACTTGTTCGTCCGAAAAAACACTCCGAGTTGGCACCATTTTGTAAATACCTACTTTTTTCGTCGTCAACTCGCCCACACGTACAAATTGCAGTCAATGAAAACGGATTTAAACCAAATACTGTAAATTAACTTGAATATTTAATAAATAATAGCTAACTACAAAGTTCCATACGATTACGAAATACAATGTTGAAATCATGACAAGTTTTTAAACTGGTTTATTTTATTTCAAACATAACAACAATAATAAGCTTAGAAGGAATTTACATTAAGGGCTAAATATAAAAAAATATGTGCTTAAATGAAATGTACGTAATAATATAGTTAAATTGATTTAATTAAAAGCCATCTTACGAAAGTGTTTGTCCGATACCTTTTCTGTTTTTTTTGAATTTATTATTTATTTATTAATTAGTGATTGTTATTTTTATAAGATACAGTTTTTAATACTCGTAAGAATGGATCTTTTTAAATGTTTGTTTTCTTTTATATATTCTTGTGATTTTTACAGTTTGCATACTAAAATGAATTAATTTGTTTTGATGATAACCAATCATTACAAAGCGTATAAATTATAAATCAATGATTTATACTGTAACTGTAACTGAAACACTTATTATCATTTATGTTTATGAAAAGTAATTTTAAAATACAGCAATTACATTTTAATAATAACAATTTAAGTACGTGAAGTGAAATGATGTAATTTATAATACTTTAAAAATGTACAATAATTTAAAAACAATATTATGCAACGATATTTTTTAATTCTTTTATTTATTATACATATAAATAAATAAAATAAAAAATATTAGTCGATATTTATTAATTTATTTATTTATTTGTGTTTTGCGACTGACAGAAAACACTGAATAAATCTTAAAAAAAGCAAAATGAATATAATTACTTTAATAAATGGTAATATGCCAAATGCTTTATTATTTTCATTACTATTAGACACAGTTTTATTAGACAAATCGGTCCAGCCATTTAGAAGGAGTTTCATAACATACACACGCACAGAAGATTTATATATATAAAGATAATGACCTCTGATTTCTCTGTCGGTCATGTTGACGTCAAAAAAGTAGGTATTTTCAAATGGTGCCATCTCGGCCATTTGGCCCGTTTTTTCGGTCGAGTTGACGAACAAGTCGTTTTTAAAAATAAAAATAACAAATAAAATTCTTACATTTTAGATTTGCATCCACATAATTGCATAAATTTTAATATAATAGTTGGTTAAGAATACTTATGAACTACCTATGTTAGTTTTAGAATTTATGAATTAATTTATGTTACCTTGATAACTATTCATAGCAAGGTAAAAATAAGACAAATTGCAAATCCAACTGGATTCAGAACGCATCTAGTGATTTCGCGCTCAGAATAAAACAAAAATTTTAGTTCTGAGGTTTCGCCTGGATTCCTTTGGCAGCTACTGTCAGTGTCAGTGGGCCTCTGTTAGAACTCAGAACTCAGAGTAATAACTAAAGCCAGAGTTTCACTTTCCGTAATAATACGTATTGTAAGACTCCATTTTAATTTCTGTCTACCGCACAATTATACCCTAACTACTCATTAAAAATACTTGAAATTGGTGAAATGCTAAACGCAAAGCCAAAGCCTAAATAATTGTTCTCAGTGTTTGAACCTGAACAAGCGAGAAATTCGACGTTACTAACTAAAATTTTTAATGAACCTTCATAAAGTTATAAGACCGGACCCATGTTATCATATGATGTTTTAATAAAAACTGCTGTGTGAAATTAAAATCTGGAGTCAAAACTACAGAAAGAGCACTATGTGGCGTGTCCTTACCTGAGAAAGCTGGAAAGGTAAGTGTTTTAGCCACTGTTTGGGTAGTTATCAAGCCAGATAATATAGATAGGTCCAATGAGATTGCGTAAAGAGTACAGACTGAAAACTCAAGGTCGGCGCGTAATAATACTCCATAATGTTGCTGAGCTGCGGTGGTCGTTTCCATCGATAGAGCCTGTAGGATAGTTTCCCGGCTGAGTAATATAAAATAGAATGTAAAAAAAATATTAAAAATGTTTTGGCAGTCAGTTAGCGTGTCCCGCAGTGTAGCACGTCCCTGGAACGGGAGTCCGGCATCCAAATAAAAGCCGACGAGCGGCGCGCTTAGTAATGCGCACACCCGCAAGGCATTGCGGATAGTCAACATTGCTGTATTCTATACAAACGTCAAAGTAAACAATTTAAAAACACTGATTGTTCATCTAAATTTATGTGAAAGTTCACTATTTCAAATTTCGAATTGCATGAATAAACGTTGTTGATAATTTTGATAAGGCCAAAACTGACGTAATGATGGAAATTTTAATTAAATTAAGATAAGTCTGATTGTCTTTAAACATCTAGTATGTGCCTAATGTCTATGTTACTGCATTGGTAAGGACTCGGCTCTATGTAATATACATGACGGGAACAAAACACGGAATACCTTTTACACTCTTTTTATTAGGGCCTATAGGCATTATTTTTGTAGAAGAGACAACAAGTAGGCCAATGATCAACATCATCGCCAGCAAATTTTTATGTCCCCTTTGCTATGGCATGTGGATGAAAGGACCATATATAGCGGTGGTTACCATGCGGGCCCAGTGCGCAGCCGGGACCAACCAATGGCTTTTGCGTAAAAATGTTAATACAGAGGTGGGCAAAGGCGGTATTATCGCTTAAAGCGATCTCTTCCAGACAAGCTTTCCACTGAGTGGAAAGCAACAAGCAATTTAATAATAAAACAATTCTCAAGGAGGAACTCAAGATGATAAATTTTTGATCACTCATCCGATGACTGATCTTTGCGAAAGTTGCTTAACCTTAGCAATCGCAAAACTGCGCCTTCGAGCTTCTTCGAGAATAAAATTAAAAAGCACAACATCAACACAAAATATAATTTCCGTTCTCAATCCAGAATGCCCTGCGATCATACAGGCCGGCGGGCGGCGCGGCATCGGTCTATCGGGCCAGATCACCTTCCATGCAACGATAACCTTAAAAGCACCACCAATATTAATACATCAAACACCCACGTGCCCCGTACATCACCCGGCGGACATGTAAGTATGTATGTATACTCCTATATGTTATATGGGCCGTTAGAACGGATTCATCTCTTGATGTGGGGCGCCTTTACTATTTGTCTGATCAAAAACTATGTAGATGAAAGGAGGTTGAGTCAGTGGCGGATATATACGAAAAAGTATTGTTTATTTTTTTAAAGTTTATAATTATAGCTGATTTTTATTATTTTTAATTTACCATTTATAATGCTATATATATAGTTACAAGATAAAATTTTACTAGAAAAAACTCAACCAGCCTCCACCAGGAAGCTCGAGTGGAAATTCACAGAAAACTCGTTGAATTTTTCTAGTAGTTTGTGATTTACGCAGTTTACGCTGCAAACCAGCGGTATCGGTATTAAGTGACTATGAAGTTACCCTCACCCTAGTATAGCAACACTAGTAATTCAAACCAAACATTTCGTTAAGTGCTGAATGACCGCCAATGTTCTCAAAAAATGGAGGTAATCCACTTTGAGCACCATAGACTAAAAGTGGGCGTACCGATTAAAATTAAAATTATTTATTAAGCTTTCTTGTTAATCACAAAGATCTAAAATAAAAAAAACATGATACTGATGGAGAGTGCGAAATTCTGTTTCGTTCATTTAATCATGTGGTTGTAACCAAAGGCTTCAGTTGACAGTGATTGACATTGTCAGTGACAAGCTGGCTGACAGATCCTCAGAACTATAGAAATATTTTTTTAAAGTGTAGTTTGTTCCCTGAGGAACCGGCTAAGGTCATAAACCTTGCTGCCATGTAATTAGTTTCTTAATTTCATTAGTTACTTCTTTGTTACTTCTCCTGTCTTGTTTCCTGTATGATGATGATGATGAATGATAATAGAAATGAGAAGTGAGAAATTTAGACCCCTCAACCCCAATAGAACTATAGAAATCCAGCCAACTTCTGCCAATGCCATTGTCATCTGATGTAATGCGCCTTGTGCTTACTCTGAAGTTTCCATAATTCACAGTGTTCTTACGCAAAAAAAATAGTGATGGCGGCCACATAAGTGTCAGTTTCATAGTCGTAGTTATGTTTACTAATTAATTAATTTCAGCCAATTATAAAGGTGATACTTTAGGTATATAATGACACATAGTGCTTAGAGTTAATAGAAATAAAGTTTATACATTTTCAGTTCAAATGTGCCTAATGTCACAGAAAAATATATAGACCTAATGTCCTTTATTTTTAACGCATTCCTACAATAAATGGGTATCAAATGAAAGGGCTTGCTGAGAATAACTCAAGTGACGTCACTTTAAATCCAATATGGCGGACTAAGTTTTTAATGTTGGCTGCAATATGGGTAAGTATCAAAAAGTAAAAAATAAATTAAAAGTAAAAAACCTTTATAAAAACCAAGCTTTTTTGCGCGCTATAAAGAAAAAAAAAACAACTTTTACTATCCACTTATAACGTCATTACACAATTTAGGTATTTATATGATAAAAAAGCTGTAACGCCCTACGTCACAAAGCTTGTCGCGATATTTACTTGTGTAAACAAGCAAATTAAATAACTTTATGTGATTGATTTTGACTATTAAAATTTTCAATCTAAGTAGGTAAATACGAGTATACTTTCTTCTTTATTTTAAACTATAAGGGCTTTATTCATAAAAAAAACAAAAAAAAAATTAAAATAACAATAATAGTAATTACAAATTCATAAATAAAAAACCTCAACTAATTCGCCTGTCCAAGGCAAGGTGCCCAAAATGCTGGCGGCATTGCCCCTTTGAATGGCCAAGCTAACTAAGCTAAGCTAACTAAGCGGGTATACTTAAATCTCGCGACAAGCTTTTAAATCATATAGATTGTGTAGTGACGTTATAAGTTGATAGTATAAGTTTATTCTTTCTTTTTAGCGCATTTAAATAAAAGCTTGTTTTTTAAAAAGGTTTTTTTTTCTAGTAAAATTTTATCTTGTAAATATAGACGAATTAAAATAAAAACTTTTCTAATGGTAGCCTAGTTGAAAGTGTACAAAGCTTTTTCTTCACGTATTAACACACTACCTATAGAAGATACTCGTACCGAAGACGAAACGGAATGGACAATATGGGAAAACTATTTTTAATATTATTACAGTTACAAAAACACAATGTTGAAAAAATTTTCACGAGCAGGATTTGAACCTGCACCCTTCTGACATACCGGGTCAGGTGCTCTTCCAATTGAGCTATCGTGGTTCTAACAGGGGTTCTTCGTGGGTGCAGGTTCAAATCCTGCTCGTGAAAATTTTTTCAACATTGTGTTTTTGTAATTTGTTTCGCAACAAAATTTGCGTTAAAATTATATAAACAAAATTAAAACATTTTATTATTACAGTTTATTGTTTACAAACCTATTATTAAATGAGATGTAAATTACAAGTTTTCATGAGGTATTGTGGGAAACCGCTAAGGGTCGGGAATTAGAGGAGAACATTACCCATCGGTGGAATGAAAATATAGAGACAACCATAATGTTTTAGTTTAGCTCTTTAAGATTAACCAAGGAACTAAATATATACACAGAATAATAAATATACTTATTCTAAATAACTGTAGCACATTACCAACGTCAGATCACCGGATTAATTATCTTCTCTCTCATTTATACCTACCATTAGGCGCGCGCGTAATGTAAACCCGATCCGATCCGAACCCCTCGGGGAATCTAGAGGGCACGGGGACACGCATTAGTGCGTAATGCCGTTCCCTCTAGAAAACCTCCGAAGGTGGTTCGTTTCACACGGCTTGAGGAAATCTTTAAGTTTTTCGCCGCCACCAAAAAAGCCCGGTGAAGCTGAAAATGTCGTCTGAAGCTATCAGCAAACTCTCTCAAAACAAAAAAAAACCAAATGTAAAAAGAAAACAAAAAGATAAAAAACCAGGGTGAAACGCCGTTCGTGGAACTTTTTATAACATTTTATATAATCCTAATTTGTTCGCAATAAAATAAGCGTTCAAATTATAACATAGGTACCCTAGTAATATTGGAAAAATAAAAAGCTTTTTAATTTATAACTAAACAATTGTAATTACGATTTAATTGTAATATTTTTTCATTTATTTCACTGCAAATAATATTGCTTACATTCAATCAACAAAACCGACTACCAACTTGGAAAATATATTTTTATACCTATTAGCCTACAAAAAAAAGCTAATAAATCGCACGCTCACCTCCTAAAACGCGTAAAAGCTTTTAGGGACAGGTGGCGGGCGTTCCCAGTCCCAAAACCCAGCAGGTCCCGCGTGTGGGTCATGGGCCGTCCCATACGCGGTGGGACACGTGTTATGGGGATCAATATCTTATCGGGATGGCGCCGGCGCCTCTGTACCGTCTAGTTTGGGGTTGGTGCCCCACAGAGACGCGACAGAAGTCTGGTCGATAGCTGATTAGGCAGGGTACAGACAGACGTCTGCACATCGACCTATCCCAAAACTGTTATTTTTTTCAAATTCAACTATGTTCTATATATTACAAAAACACAAATGTTGAAAAAATTTCCACGAGCAGGATTTGAACCTGCACCCTTCTGACATACCGGGTCAGGTGCTCTTCCAATTGAGCTATCGTGGTTCTAACCAGCCCGCCGAAATTATTCAACACTATTTACTTTTTACTTTGAAAGCCAAAGGCACCCATTCTATGTCACCAGCTACCGTCATTAACAACTTTTGTTTCGCAACAAAATTTGCGTTAAAATTATATAAACAAAACAAAACATTTTATGTTCCCTAGATAAAACAAAGTTCAAAGTCTATTGATAAATTTGACAGTTTGTAGTAGTTTTATGTGCAGGCGTGTGTGCCTACATAATATAGGAGTTTTTTTTACGTAAAACAAAATAACATAACGTTTCATTTCAATGTGTAGTGTTCGCGTAAACTTTAGAAAACAAAATTTAAATGTCTACCCGACCCAGCCAGGAATCGAACCTGGGTCTTACGCAATCCGGGCAGCTGCACTGACCACTATGCTACCGGGAAGGCTGAGACCGTAAGCACTGATTTTTTTACCTGCTTTGATTTTGGACTGCTTTTTAGCGGCATCAGTGTCATCTATCACTGTCAGTGTCAGTGCAGCCATTCGGATTGCGGAAGATCCAGGTTTGAATCCCGGCTGGGTCGGGTAGGCATTTAATTTTTTCACTGTATTTTATAAAAAAAATATTTATTTGATGAATCAACAAAAAAATAGTAAATTATCAAAAAAGCATACTATTAAAAATAATGCAAATTATTCTACATTTGGAGGCAACCGGAAAAAGAGAAAAAACATATTGCCATTCATAGCACCAAAATTTTATGTTTGTGCCAAACATGGCTGAATTTTGCGGATTATACCACACAGAATAAGGAGACTGCAAAAGGGAAGCTAAAGGTAGGGAAAAAGCTGCGCTAGGACTGTTTCGATCTGTTCTGAGATTCCGTGTCCGTTAGACGGAGAGGGTCTATGTGTGCGTTGCTAGAGCGCGGTATGTATATAAGCTTAATTAAGCTTATGCTCTTTATTTTGTGTTTATACTTACACTCGCTGAAAATACATTATTCAATATAATTAATATTTGGTAAAGTTCCGATAAGTCCTCCATTAGAGTGACATCATTCTTGATTTTACTTAGGTTTTAAATGGTTGTATTTTAATATGCAGGCTAAACATTTAAAAAAAAACAACTGCGATTGGTCGCAAGTCTGTGGCGGGCATCCCTCGCTGCGGTATGGTAGCAATTCAGATAAAAGCTATCTTTACAAATTGAAGGAAAAAAAAAACTACACTGAAACAGTCTGACGAGATTGTCGCTTCAGGGAGCTTTTATTTATTCGTTTTGTTAAAGTTTATTAATTGCTATAAGCTGTAAAAGCGTGTGATTGTAATCAGCATAAATGTACTCATTGTTAAAAAAGGTTAGCATTAAAATAGGTCGGCTTATAAAGTCTTAACACCCTCATCCTCATCCTCAGCCTATATTCTACTGCTGGACATAGGCAGATGCCTATCCAGCAGTAGAATAGCCAGCAGTCTATAAGGAGATCCTTGTGCACGCCACTGAGCACGATCCGCGGCTACCCCTATCCCAACTCTTGTCAGCCACCTTGCGAACATCGTTTTTCGCGATTAGTCTGAGAGCGTCCTACACTACGAAGAGTCATTACAGTGTGATACAAAGCATAGTTATGGCGCTCGCCATACCTCCAACTAACTTAAAGTGAAAGAAAGACAAAGACGCTTTTGATTCAATACTTTTCCCAGTACCTACTAATAAATAGAGTGTGTAGTTATAAGTATCGTTGTTCCGTGTTTTGTCTCTATAGCTTTAATTTGTATTTAAGCTTACGTGAAGTTGAACAAAACACGGAATAGGTATCTAGTTATTTTAATCTTATATAATGATAGTGACACCAGCGATCGCCAGGAACCAGTAACGGCATTTTTTTTCCTTTAATTATTAAAAAAGAATTTAGTCTAGCAACAATTGAATAATGACCATTTGCTTCACAACTGTCATCACGTAAAATTCCACTACTTAAATTACAAAAACACAATGTTGAAAAAATTTCCACGAGCAGGATTTGAACCTGCACCCTTCTGACATACCGGGTCAGGTGCTCTTCCAATTGAGCTATCGTGGTTCTAACCAGCCCGCCGAAATTATTCAACACTATTTACTTTTTTACTTTGAAAGCCAAAGGCGCCAATTCAATGTCAACAACTACCGTCATTAACATCTGATCATAATATTTTTACAAATACTAAAGATCAGTTAAGAAATAGGCAAGCTATTTATAAAATGTTTTTGTTTTGTTTATATAATTTTAACGCAAATTTTGTTGCGATATAAATTACAAAATCACAATGTTGAAAAAATTTCCACGAGCAGGATTTGAACCTGCACCCTTCTGACATACCGGGTCAGGTGCTCTTCCAATTGAGCTATCGTGGTTCTAACCAGCCCGCCGAAATTATTCAACACTATTTACTTTTTTACTTTGAAAGCCAAAGGCGCCAATTCAATGTCAACAACTACCGTCATTAACATCTGATCATAATATTTTTACAAATACTAAAGATCAGTTAAGAAATAGGCAAGCTATTTATAAAATGTTTTTGTTTTGTTTATATAATTTTAACGCAAATTTTGTTGCGATATAAATTACAAAAACACAATGTTGAAAAAATTTTTTTTGACCCGGTATGTCAGAAGGGTTAAGGTTCAAATCCTGCTCGTGGAAATTTTTTCAACATTGTGTTTTTGTAATTTATATCGCAACAAAATTTGCGTTAAAATTATATAAACAAAACAAAAACATTCCACTACTTAATTTCTTTTTAAATCTTTTGATTAGCAAATAAAGCAGTTGGCAAACTTGTATATTAGATTGTAAAACTTTATTCTCATAAAAAGATATATTATTATACATATCACTTTTTTGAGAACTAATTTCTGAGTACAAATTTGCGTCGTGGCTAAATAAAAACAATATAAAATAAAGTACTTACCTTACATTTCTAAACAAATATACAAAAAAGATAAAAAAACAAATTAAAAGCAGCCTATCCGGAATTTCAAGCACCACCTATACTCGTGTTTGTTTAATGAGAAAAATAAATGTATCTGAGCCTGCTTTAGACCTATAATGCTATAGTACTTAATTCAGAGCATAAATAGGAGAACCTGATGGCATAATTATACTACTACTACTACTACTTACGCCAAAAATGGTCACCACCCATATTCATGCACTGACAGGGGACTTCTTGGCGGGAAAGTGAAGAGTCATGTCTGCGGTTTTGTTTTATTTTCTAAAATTGTGTTATGTCGAATATTAATGTGAAATAATGGTGGATTATTAACCGTTAAGTGTTCGTGAGTGTGCATGAGTGTTGGCAAATGAAACAAAACAGTGCAATGTTACTTTTCAAATTCTCACAAGAAGTCTGCGTGAGGACTTAGTAAAGCCCCACATCTTTACTGAGACACTCGAGGGGTTGGGGGGGTAATATCATTTCTCATTTCTATTATCATTCATCATCATCAATATTGTTTATTTATGTATTACAATGAAATTAAGAAACTATGTAAGATTTCGGCATATGGACACGAATCCCTGCCATGTACAACTTCAAATAAAAAATGCCATGACATTGACAATTATAACATGCCGTCATAGAAACCTGTGAATTATGTAGCTGGTTGTATGTATATTGTTGTTTAAAACACAGCTCAGCATTTTAAATTGTAGTAACTAGGTACTATATAAGTTTAAAACAAAATCAAATACCTATAAATTTAACATGCAGTCTATGCTTTGTTTTCTTCTCAAATACAAATGCATTTAAATGCCCTAAGAAAATCTATTTCATTTCTTGATTTTTCATTACCTACTGAGGTCTAGTGGTTAAATAAAGTCTACGTACCTAGCTTTAATTTTTAATGTACGGCGATAAATTAAATCAAAGTAGCGTCTACATATACTGGGCATTGGAAAATAGCCCGTATTTCAAAAGGGCGTAGATTCGAATCCCATTTAAAGCAGATTTAATGACATAATTTATGTAAACATAGTGGCTTTTTTGGAATTTTAAACGAGAAAAACAAAAAGTGTTGTTGTGTGTTTATCTGTTTGGGTACGGTAATATTTTTCTGATGTAAAAACAATAAAGCCATTTTATTATTACTTACAAGGGAGAAATAAACTTTCTTGAAGTCTTAACTTTTATTTATTTACATTTAAAAAAAACAGTAGTACATATATTCTAAAAATACTATATGATATAGCAGCTCCATGGCACCGCAACATATGCAGTAAATATTATTATCAAAAAAAAATTAAGTACAAAATAACAAAAAAAAAAAAATAACACATTTAATACTCTTTGGTAGTCAGTCTAAAATGGCACTTTTGGTCAAAGACTACAAAGCTAGGAACAAATGTAATGCATATTATAATACTTCTTGAATTCAGGACAGTCGCTATAGCTTGCTTCTTTTGCCGATTCAACATTAACTTGCGAAGGGTATAACCCTTTGTTTAAAAAGCCCTGCATACCAATAGTCGTGTCAGGTGTCTCGTCAATCTCCAATTTGTCCCCATAATATTTGTCATCCACATTGTCATCATAAGTGAGTCCACTATCGTCAAAATAGATCGTCGATGTCAAATTGTCGCTAACAATCACCTCTTTGGCTATAGTATCTTGGATGTCATTTTTGTAATCGTAAGCGGCCATTTTGTTTTCAGTTTTGAAAAGTTTCCTTCCTGTAGTTGACTTGCTAGGTTTAGCATCTGTGGAAGTTGTGACTTCCGGTGATTTTATCCTTTTGCTTTTATATCTCCTGTTTTGGAACCAGATCTTGACTTGGGTCGGTGATAAACACAGGTTCTTCGCCAACTCTTCTCTCTCTGGTGCTGTAAGGTATTTCTGCGCCCGGAAACGGATCTCTAACGCATGCACTTGGGTCTGGGAGAATAGTATGCGCGGTTTCCTTTTAGCATTCTTATCTTTCTTGTCTTGTTTGTGTGTTACCGCCGGAGTCTCTGAAAACAATAATAGAGTTTGTGTGAGTATTTATTGATTAAATTATGGTAGTAAATAGCCTATATACTGCCTCCATCATTAATCTGTAGTAATCCCCACGTATATATTAAGTTAACCTCATAGACCTATATACCTATGATATACACATATATATCTCATAGGGATGGCATAGTGACACACATAAGAGATATTTGTAGCTGAATAAATGATTTTGAATGTTGAATTTTTCATATTTTTACACATTGACTGCCGCCGGGACCAGACACAATAGAAATTCAATTGTTTGTCGGACATATGGCGTACGGTAGTTTTTTTAAGTGTCTCATCATTATTATTGCAGGAAATGTGGTGGTTGAAAAAGTTATTTTTAATAAAAGAAAATATCAAATAAGCTGCTTGCTTCGCTTGTCTATGTTTGTTTTAATAAACAAAATTAAATTATAATATATAAGGTATTAAATATGTATTTAAAAGGGCGAATCACCTAATTTATATTTGACGTTATAAACAGAAACCAATTCACAAACAATGGTAAGCAAAGGTGCACTTATATCTAAAAGAGATCTCTTCCAGGCAGCTTAAGTTAGGATGGAAGCTTGTTTAGGTAAAACTAATAGAAAAAGAAATAGTTTAAGTAATTATTGTTTCAACGATACTCACTTATATTTTTACTCGGCGATAGAACTGGCTTCTCAAACGTTTCCGGCACATTATATGTTGGATTGTAATGTATATTATGATCTATATGTTTCTCGCTTTTCTTATTTTCCATAGTTATAGAGTGTGATACATTACCATGCACTGTGTCTCTCAGAATTGGGTCATTGGTGTGAACGTCAATTTCTATATGTTGCTCAAAATTATGATGGTATATATTATGGCAGTAAGTATTGTAACTATAATACTCCTCAATTTTCGGATCGTGATGAGCTTCTTGATTCCAATAAGGTTCTACGTTTGGATGTACAGGTATGTTAGAATTCATCTGATTGAAATATTCAGGGGGGCAATAGGTTTGGGCTTGGTGACATATCTGCTCATTGGGGTATTCCAATCTCCTTTCGTTTGGTTTCCAAATATCGTTTCGTTCGTAATAATTCGGTTGGTTAATGTTTAGTATGTCCTTTACGGAAAAAGGCGTGTTTAGACTTTGACTCATTTGCTCCTCCATTTTCACGTTAAAATCTCTGTTGACGTACATCAGCTCTTTGCTTTGCTTGTGTTTATCAAAACAATCCACGTTGGCGTGCTCGTAGAAGCCATTTTTACAATTGTTGTAATTGTGTTTCAAACTGTTGTTGTTGTTGGTGTTGTTAAAAACTCTCACTTCCTCCGTGTTCTCGTATTCCATTGTACACTTTCACTGTCAATAAGTTTGACTGATTTGAGGGATCATTAAGTTGTGGCTTAAGAGACACGCGTCTGAATACTGATGGCTCCAAGATTGCTCGGTGAAGCCAATCCAAGGGGATCGCGGCATGGTGGGCGGAGCTTTTGGCCGATGTCTATCCCTTTTACACCCAGCAAAGCTTTGTATTAGTTCGTCTCGCTCTATGGCTCTGTTTACTACGCATGGTGTAAATAAAACGGATGATTTCATGCTGGTGTGAAGAGATTGAGGCGCCCCTTCGCTCGCCTAATGACTTTATAAACGATTTGAGTAGTTAATTTGCGGTTTACGGTTTGTTTAACTGCTTTGGGAGCGAAGTGTGGCGGGTAACCATTTATCTGTAAAGAATTTGAGTTACACGTAGTGGCGGTGTTTTTGTTTTTACTTTAGTTTGTGCGAAATTGATATGATAGAGTCATTGTACTACGTTTGCCACAGAATAAATTCGTCACAGAAAAAAGTATGTGTAAATTTGACACACTATTTTTATGAAGTAAATTTGTCATGCTTTAGTTTGGACGAGTTGTGACGAATTTACAAATATTTTTGTATCATGTGACAAGTTTACTTTCAATGTATTTTCAACTTTAGTGTACAAAAATGTGACGAACTTACTTAGTGACAAATGTACAATGAATCACTTTATATACGGTTTTACTTGCAGTTAAAATAGCTTAAATCAGTCTTACTTGGTACATTACTAAATATTTGGTAAAATATTGTAATTACCTATACATTAAATTATAGAGCCACTTAGAAGTTATCAGAAATAAGATAATAATATGTGTCTTATTATCACATAATAAGACACACTTTTTTTAAATCAAACACTCTCAGTCTATTCTAATCTACTGTGTGTATTAATTTATAACTTGCATTATTTTGATACAAGCTACACTTAAAGTCGTTGGAAGGTAAAGCCGTTGGTCCCGGCTGGTCCCGGCATTAGCAGTCGTTAAAACCACCAATCCGGACTGGGCCCGCGTGGTGGTTTATGGCCCGTTCTCCCTATCCATCCACAGGGAAGGCTCGTGCCCCAGCAGTGGGGACATAAAATGAGCTGATCACCAACTAAATGGTGTCAAATGAATATTATTATAACTTTCTTAAGTTCTATAGAGTTAAATAACTTGTTTGTGTTAACTGACGGAGCGAAAGCTACGGGTTTAAATAAACTGTGACCTATCACTCATCACCATTAGTTTCTTGACATCTCTTTGTAAACACCGCCTGGAATGTAGGCTGATTTCAATATTTTTTTTATTGAAGGCCTTTTAGTCGTGAGGAGCTCGATGGCGCTGTGGTTAACGCGCCCGGTCTGTGATTGCTAAGGTTAAACAACTTTGGTAAAGGCCGGTCATCGGATAAGTGATCAATTTTTTTTCATCTCGAACTTCTCCGTGATTTGCAAGGCACTTAAAGCCGTTGGTCCCGGCTGTATTTTCCCGGCGCGGCGTTGTGGTTTATGGCCTGTTCCTCTTATCCATCCATAGGGAAGGCTCGTGCCCCAGCAGTGGGGACAAAAAATGAGCTAGTAATGTGATGATGCGTCGTCCCATGCCTCGGTGGCTGAGTGGCATAGCGCTCGGTCCGATATCCGGAGGTCCAGGGTTCAATTGCCATGTCAGGCAAAAACTCAAAAATATAGTTTCAGATTTTTGAATGCATTTGTGATCGCTAATTGAGCCTGGATGTTATTTTAAAAAAGATCGCATAATAATAAGAAAGATTTCAATAATTTATGTAGGTATTTATTTTATTTTATACTATTTTATTAAAAATGTTTAATGTCATCAAGAAATAAACTATAATCTGATCAATAATTAAAATAGACACTTATTTCATACATAGTGGCAATCAGTGTTCGACACAGTTATCGTGGCCAACAAATAATATAGAATTTCATTGAAGTTTTCCTGGATGCTGCTAGCACCGCTAGCCAAAGGCCGGCAACGCTCTGCGATTCCTGTGGTTTTGCGGAACAAATGTCCATGGGCGGCGGCGATTGCTTCCCATTGGGTAACCCACCTGCTCGTTTGCCTGCTTCTAATATAATAAAAAATAGGACGCAGGTGGTCTGTATGCAATTGTCGCTAAAGAAACAAGTCAGTTCCTGAGACCTATTTTTTATGATTAAAGGTAAAAGTGACGACCGCCGGCTCCTATCGAACAGTTGTACACTAATACCCGTTTGCACTAAACTTATGAATCGCCTAAGTTAGGCGAACTTAGGCGATTCATAAGTTTAGTGCAAACGTGTTTAAGTAGCTTACAAATAAACAAGGAATAAGGTCCGAATAGTTATTCCGTGTTTTGTTCCTGTCATTTAAACGTCATTTCAAATTAGAGTAAAATAGACAAAACGCGGATAACTAACTATTCGGACCTTATTCTTTGTTTATTTGTAAGGCACTAAAGGTCTTTTTATTTTATTTTATTATATAACAGTTGTAGTAGATATTTTTTTTTATAAACACTTCATTTACCATCATGGTTATTAGGTACGGCGTACAGGGTACCAAGTGCGAGTTTCCTTCGCCATACGATCACGTTAACGCAAACGAGAATTAGTATGGCAATTTTCTTACTCGTCTCGTATGTCGCCAGGAGGCGCTGCTTCAATGCCATACTAATTATCGTTTTCGTTAACGTAATCGAATGAATACGGATAGTTAACAAGTAGTGAGTTCGCTGCGAAATCATGGCTGTGGTTGCAAGTGCATTTTTTTACTAATAATTTAATAAATACAGGCATGTTTTTGTTTTGTTTATATAATTTAACGCAAATTTTGTTGCGATACAAATTACAAAAACACAATGTTGAATAAAAAAAAAAGTCCTGCTCGTGGAAATTTTTCAACATTGTGTTTTTGTAATAAATACAGGCATGTCTGTATATAGTAATAGTTCATCGTGTCTTGCGATCACAGGCATAGATTTGGCGCTGCGTCACGAGTTTATAATTATAGAACGGTATACGGACTAAGATTGACAACAAACATAATAGGTAGGTACTTATAAAAAACAAAATTGAATAATCATCTCAGCCAAAAGACGTCCACTGCTGGGCAAAGACCGCCCCCAAGGTTACATGAGGGGATTTGCCATAATCGCCACGCTTGGCAGGCTGGTTGGCGATCGCAGTAAGTTGAGGGTTAACTTCTGAGAGATGCTGCTGCCCATCCTCTGGAATGGTTCCTTAGTCGGCTTTTACGACACCCACGGGAAGAGATGGGTGCAATGTAAACGCAGATTATGATGAGGAAACTTGTTTATTTGCTTAATTGTGTAAATTAATAAGGATGGACAATTAGAAACAAGAAAATTGTTTTCTAGAGCGTTGACAGAGAGTAAGAGAGTGACAGGGCATAAAATGCAATAGACTGCCAGTGTCCTTATTAAGAAAGTATTTTCTACAATGGGGTGGTGCAATTCTTTATCCCCGGCACCAAACAGGGAAAATTAAATAATAATAATAAAAAAATATATGTTATTATAACAGACTCTTTCTAGGTGTATGTAGGTACCCTACATCTCTTTTGTGACCCTACGTCGAATCAGAGGCGCATATATATACGCATATCTTCCAGGGTAAGCTTTCTAGGGTTCAAGCGGTAAAATAAGTGGCTCCTTTGTAAGTAAGTATTCCAATTTTTTTTTATAAACCAGAAGTCAAAAAGCAAAAACTGCAACAGTCGTAACTTTTTTTCAATGTTAAACGCTGCACCTCTCCGTCGTAAAACCAACATCGTCCGCCAGTCGTAACCCGACACTGAAGCCGAGGCTAACAATCAATCGCTTTGTTTATGGTTTTATATAGAAACTACACACAAAAAAATATGTCTAAAAACTCTATGGAAAATAAGTTATATTAAAAAAAATATATATTATTAAGGACGCCTTGGTAGACTATAGATAGGCTCGATATTCGGATGTCCAGAGTTCAGTTCCCAAGTCTGGCAGTTATTTTAAATTTGAGTTATTGTTTTTTTTCGTTGCTAAACCAGTTGCAATGAAGGTAGGTATAAGAAGGTTATGGGCCAATCTCCCATGTGCAGTCAGCCGATATGGGAAGCGTTAGTCCATTAATGTGACGTTTATCATCAACATCATAATCATCAGCTCTCATATTATGTCCCCACTGCTGTGGCACGAGCCTTCGATGGTGCAGTGCTAATTGGTGGTTGTTAACGACTGCTAATGCAGTTGGGACCGACGGCTTTACGTGCTTTCCCATAGCACAGAGGAGCTCGATATGATAAACTTTTGGTCACCCATCCAATGACGGGCCTTTGCGAAAGTGGCAACGATGACTTTTAGGTTTCTGTGTTGAACATTGGTGCCACCACTATTCCCCGATCCAGTCTGAACCCCTCGGAGAATCTACTCTAGGAAACCTCTAAAGGACGGTGATTCGTTTCCCACGGCTAGAGGAACCCTTTATGTTTCTCACCGGCCCCAAAAAAGCCCGGTGAAGCTGAAAATCCTACTAATATTATAAACGCGAAAGTTTGTAAGTATGGATGTTTGTTACTCTTTCACGTAAAAACTACTGAATGGATTTTAATTAAACTTTCCTCATATACAGACCATGACCAGCTTAAGGGATACTTTTTTTTTTACTGTAGTATTCGCGAAACAACTAGTGTCGTATAAAGCAAACAGCAAACTCTCAAAAAAATTTGTGAACTTTTTCTCAATAAACCAGTATCGAACTCACGACCGGCCAAATGAAATCGAAACTAACTTCCTACTTGTATTTGTCGCCTGACCGGTGGAGATAATAAAAAAATAGGTTTCTTCCTGCGAACACAGCTGGACATCAATCTCCTGTCAACACTGCATGGCCATGAAAAAAGTCAAAACAAAAAACATGCAGTCAGCAACTTCTGTAGCCTTCGATCATCTGTTAACTTATAAAATTTCATTAGAGAATGAAATATAGCAGGTGTGTACCTACCTAATAATTATAGACTGATTATTTACATATAATTTTACGCAAATATTTTTGCGAACAAATTACTTACAATTTGAAAAAAGACAAAGTGTTAAAAACAATCCACGAGCGGGATTTGAACCCGCACCCCATGACATGCCGGGTCAGGTGCACTGCCAACTAGCATACCACGGAGTTTAACACTTTGTATTGTTTCAACTTTTCAAATTCAAATAGGACATTCACAAAAAATACTGTATAATTTACTTTTACCTATAAATTGTTAAAATCGTCATAAAGTACTTTAGTTATCGTTGTTTCTTTTTTTTAATAGTTTTAACCGCCTCTGTGGTCTTGTGGTTAATAAGTACCACCGGTCTAAGACACAATGGTTCCCGGGTTCGATATTGTAGCGACACAACTGTTTGATACTTTAAGCCCAGTGCTGGACGCCAGTTTTCGGGCTAGAAATTATTGGTATAGAATTTAACTTCAACTTTTGTTTATGGCAACCGGGTCACTTTTAGGATTACGACAATTACTTGGCTTGTCTTGACAACTTAGCGAAGTGCCTGACGTCTACAACTCGTCACTGTCAAAATTTAAAAAATTAAAAAGGTTGCCAGCAAACTTCTGTCTGCGTAATTTTAATACGTAATTTTAATTTTAATTTTAATTTTAATTTTATTCTTGTAATTTACTTAATTTAATTTTTTATTTATGTTTATTATTATCATTGAGTAGGTATATTTATATTGTTATTCTTTTATAGATTATTTGTAATTTCAATGTAAACAATAATTTAACTTTTAATGTAGCTTGGTGCATGCAATGAAGCAATCCATTGTAATTTTTTCCTTATATCTTTTTTTAAATTACTCTTTTGTTCAGCATGTGTGAGTAGTACCTACACAATTTTTTTTGGAGCTGCAACATATCGTGTTTGTTTGTTGTCGTTTGCTTTGTGTGTTGTTGTTGTACCTCTGTGTGTGTACCAAGAAAAAAAAAACTGCTAAAACTCCTGAAAATAGCACAGTGAATGGCGTGGTTGACCAGTTATAAAAATGGGTCCATAACAGGGTCTGGCGTACAGTGTGGTTTGATGTGCACGCTGAAATAAACGGACACAAGACATTTACTTACAAATAAACAAAGGTCCGAATAGTTATTCCGTGTTTTGTTACTGTCATGCAAACGTCATTTCAAATTAGAGTAAAAGAAACAGAACATGAAATAACTATTCGGACCTTATGCTTTGTTTATTTGTAAGGTACTTAGACAACTCAAGGCGGTACAAACATACAGACAATACATAGGTAACAAAGGAAAATAACAATAGCAAAAATATTTGGTTGCAATTTTTCTCATCCGCCGAACAAAACAGATCAAACGCTCTGTTTGATGAGCGTGAACAAAATGCTTACTCCATAGTAACTAATAACTCTTCCATAAACTCTCTCTAGTCTTTTATCAAACCCTACATCAGAAACAGCCAGACTTAACCGCCTCTGTGGTCTAGTGGCTAAGACCACCGGTTATGACCCAGAGGTCCCGGGTTCGATTCGATTCGGGGTGTACATGTTAGTGTACTCGGGTTGGTTGGTGGTAAAGCTTGTTTGTCCACCTGGGTAGCTACCACCATCTTATCTAATTATGTCGCCATAACATCAATGTTTGTAGCATTGTTGTGTTCCGGCAGCTAGAGATAAGATAGCCAGTACCTCACCAGTTCAGGATCCCGAGTGAAGTGCGCTTCCATCATTGGCTTACCCGTAAAAATATATAAAAAAGGTTGTCTACGATATGGTGTTGGTGAATCGTCGATAATTATTATAATTTTTATTAAACACTAGTTGTCGCCCGCGACTTCGTTCGCGAAGACTACACTATCCCACAGGAACCTGCTACCGGGACAAAAAGTCCTATTCTGGGGTAGGAAATCCTATGTTCTAGTCCGGGTCATGGTCTGTCTATGCGCAAAGTTTCATAGTTTTGCGCTAAGAAACATTAATTTTTATTTATAATAGCTATGTTATATTTTAATTAAGTACTTGTAAATAATTTTGTTGTAATAGGTATTAGTTATGATGGGACTGACATGGCATGCTAGAAGTTCCTAAAAAAAGGAAGAGTCATATCTCTCTCTCCACGACAACGGTCTGTTGGGACTACACCACCCCGTATCCTCTCAAACGGCGATGCTATTCTCTTGCGGACGACGCCGACGTCGCGACGGCGTGAAAGACATTAAAATTAAGCATTAAAATGCTTAAAGTTTTTTCTTCGGTGTGGTCCAAATCAAATCCAATCTAATAAGACATAAATTATTGACAAACTTAACAATTGAACCACTGCGTTAACACACCATTTACGTCCAAACCAATTATTTGCACCTCGTTCCATATAGATTTACGTCCAGCCGCAAACTATTTTAAGTGTTCACTCGATACTCGATTTCGTTGAACTCAACTTAAAAAACGTTAAAAACTTGTCAAGTCACCAATAAAGTAGCATTTTTATGATGTGATTCCGCCGTTTTAAGTGGCATGTATTTTGTTATTACTGTACTAAATACCATCAAGCGGTTTGAGTGGAAACTTTAGAGAAAAAACTTGTGCTCAATATGTTATGCGCATTGCAAGTTAACAATCTTTAAGTTATTTATTAGATTGCTGTTTGACAGATTATCTAAGTTATGCAGGTAAAGTATGTACCTAAATTAAACAGCCTGAGCCTAATTTGCAGCAGTGAATTCAAATCACCGCTACATGTGATGGGTCTTGGCTTCGATTTCCAGATGCGGGCTGGTGATCACCAACCCGGGCCAACTTTGTACCATAGCAAGGTGATGCCGTAAATGTACTATGACTATGACTAATATGCATTGTTTTTGTTTTGTTTATATAATTTTAACGCAAATTTTGTTACGATACAAATTACAAAAACACAATGTTGAAAAAATTTGAACCTGCACCCTTCTGACATACCGGGTCAGGTGCTCTTCCAATTGAGCTATCGTGGTTCTAACCAGCCCCGGTATGTCAGAAGGGTGCAGGTTCAAATCCTGGTCGTGGAAATTTTTTCAACATTGTGTTTTTGTAATATGCATTGGTTAGTCTGATACACACGCTTTAAATAATAAAAAAAATGCGTTTATTTCAACCAACTTAGGATCATAGGTATATCAAATAATTTGAAATTAAAAATAATACGTATAAAAATTTAAATATTAAATAAAAAAAAATAAAAAAAAACAACATAAAAATTACAGAATAAAAATAAATTAAATTGAATTAAATTCAACAATAAAATTAAAAAAAAAATAAATAATAAATTAAACAAGTATGTAAGGATCGTAGCAAGTGGAAAGAAATGGTCTCTGCCTACCCCTACGGGAAAGAGGCGTGATTATATGTATATGTAATAAAATTAAAAATTACTTACATAAAATTTCCTACATTTACAACAATCACATATATAATATAGTAAAATTTATAAATTATTAACGTAAAATCAGCATTAAAATGAATAAAATAATGGGCTTTGCCCGACCGGGAGTGGAACCCGATCCTCTAAATTAGTGATGCAACGAATACTACTTTTACGAATACAAATAATTATTTTACTTTTCAGCAATTTGAATACGAATAGCTGAACCTTGGTAGTTAAAGCCAATAAAACACGCTTATAAGTGTAAATATAAGTACTTTAATAATCAAAATTGACTTCTGGTAAATTTTATTTAAACATATCATTTGCATTTTTTTGTTAACAGACGATTTCTTTTCTTCGTTTGTATATTGCCAGCTGTTAAAAATAACCTTACGGAGGCTATACTACAGTGGAAGGTTTTATTGAGAAATATTTTTTTAACAATTTTTTTATCGTCGGGAAATGTTTATCCTCACGCCAAAAATTCAATGGGTCTGCGGATGGCAATAGATTCGGAAGTATGAGGTAGTCGTCTACTTCGTTCTTTGTACTTGTTCTTTGTTCTTTCCAAACATGAATTTTCTCACGTTTTTAGTAAAATATAATAAATAGCAAAATAGGGGTTTGATATACAGGATCTCCGGTGGTTGCGCCGAGTACTACGCCGCTCAGCCACAGAGGAGAGATAAAGTCAAACGTTCACCTATGTTTCGTCTGAACGATAATTTTAATCATTATTTTAATAACATTGATACATTTGCAGCCAGTATTTCAACCTATAGGAAGTCTATTGTACACAATATAAAAGAAAAAAAAACCTAATTAGATGTAATGTATAGTGAATGTATGCATTGACACAGCTTATTTAGATAACACGCACCATATATAAATAAATAAGTAATGTAATGATCTAACGCCTACCATCAACCGATACATGTAGATAATCTGTGGTCAACGAAGCTGGTTTCACAATTACTAACCCTATTTAACTAAGTCTACGACAAGTAATATGTATTGTGAAATTGTTTGTTTACCCTAATAAATGAAAAAAAAAAGAAAAGGATTTTGGCGTTTTTTGTAAATTGAGGTAACTTTAAGAAACTCAGTAACTATTACCTACTATTCATTGGATTGGATTTTCGTTTACGAATTTTAATTTTTCTCGTATGTCGCCAGGAGGCGCTGCTACAACGACATACTAATTTTCGTTTTCGTAAACGTAATCGAATGTCAAAAATAACTCACACTAGGCCCTCTGTCACGTAAACAAAATGTTTTATTCGTTAGTTTGAAGTTCTTATTTTAGAAAAACCGGTTGGTGAAAGCAAAATCGTTATTTTTTTATATTATAGGTAGATAGATACATAAGTAGCAGGTAGCCATTAAACTCAAATAAAATTATCACCAAAAATCCGCATACATTATATTGGGTTAATAATGAGGGTGGAATTACTCTAACAATTTGTTTTATCTTAATTTTTTTTTCTTTAATGTAGTTATGTTATGTTTCATATAAAACTAACTTCTTTGGTTAAGTAAATAAACAAATACCCCCAGTAAATGGGAAAATGTGATAATTATTATCGAACAAAAATAAACTCTAAAAAAATTGGGTACCGTTAAAAATGTCTTAACTATGAGCTTACTAGCCATCTAGCGGTGAGTAGCAGAACTTGTACGGCAAAGCGCAATCACTGCCATCTGTTAAAATTTTGTGTAATCTTCAACTTTGCCTTTATTACTTTTAAATGTTCACAGATGGCAGTGCACTCGCTATTAGATGTTGTTTTATTTAATTGATAACAGATGGCAGTGGTATTAATTACGTATCAATCAACCAGAAGTCCGTTTACTAATTCCGTCATAAAATAAAATCTTCAGAACTATAACGATTGCAACGAGCTTAGATAACAAGCGTATCTATAACTTATCACAAGCAGCACTCATTGTTAAAAAAGCATAGAAGTAAATTAAAATGCTAGTTAATCTGAAAAGCTTTAAGTAGATGTCGCTACTAAAGCCAAAGTTTGTAACTTTACACATTAAATTAAATGTTTATTGTTGTTTTTTGTGGTTACACGAAAATTTATGCATAGATGTAAGTTAAAGAAAAAAAATCATTTAGGCTTTATTTTGTCCTTCGAATTACCTACCTATTTCGATGCTTGAATTTTCGGGTGTCATGACAATCATAGGTACCACAGGTAGTTGGTACAAACCTATTTACTTAACAGCACAATACATTATGTGTATTGTGCTAATATGTACTTACATATAGGTTTAAAAAAGCAATTAGGAGGTTATTTTACTAATTTATACAAGTACTTACCTTTATCCTAAAACAATTTAGGTACAATATGCTATGTTGACAGCAAATCATTTAATTACACGAAATATTTTGAAACCTAAGTTTTAAGACTAAAAAATAACGCATGTAGCCTACACCCACGAGGTAATTAAACAAAACAAAATAATTTAAACGGGGATTAACGCAAACTAATCCCCGTTTAAATTCTTTTGTTTAACTATGGAACGCGATAGATAGTTAAAAGTGTATAATACCTACGAGGTATTTGAAAGTCTTATCTACTAGTTTCTTCTGCCACTGCCAGGGATGTTTTTTTGTACTCTAACTCACCGTTATTACCTCACCAACAGGCGCGGCGCGGCCGGCGGCAGCGGCGACGGCCGGCGGCGGGGCATTCAGGAGTCTCCCGCTCCATCCGGCGGATTCTCCTGCGGATTTATAATAATAATAATTTATAAATTATTATTTATTATTTTATTAAAATCAATTGGGAAATAATTTATTTGTATTACAAAATAAATATTTGGTCAGAAAAAATATTATTTGGTCAGCTGAATTATACAATCGGTCAGCATAAGAAATCCTTACTGTTGGTTAGGTTAAGTTAATTTTTTTTCCCGAGCGAAGCGCAGCGTAGCGAGGGCCAGTCAAGGAAGGGGGGAGCGGCATAAGACTGCTGTTCAGAATGATATAAGTTGCAGACTGATTTAGACATATATGCTGACCATAAGTTCCTGCCCAACTAGCTTTTTTTTGCTAACAAAAATACGAATACTTTGCTAACCGTTTAAATAACACCCAAATCAATTACATTCCATATTTTGTTAGTAAATTTGTTAGTAACAAAACATTTTTGTACGACCCAACAACATATTTTTGTGTGGTCGGGTGATGAAAGAGACTCGAGTCCTTTAGTCGTTTTTATGACCGAGAGCTTTGTCACTCAATTAAGCCCCCCTGAAATTACCTTTACAACCTATTACAAACAAATACTTATAACAAACAAGGGCGCAATTAACTAAACCAATAATAAGAAAAATAATCTTCCGGAATTAATTGTATTGACTAATTGTCAAGCCGTGCGCGAGCGCACGCGTGCGTTATGCCAAATCATCGTGGCTATCACAAAGGCGATCGCCGATCGACTGACCCGAGCCAAATAATCGATTGATAATCGAATAACAATCGAATAGCCAATCAATCGATTGTTCAATGCCGGTGGGTGGTCGATAGATCGACGGATAGCTAAATGGCTAATTATAGTACGTCGTGTTCCGTGTACCTACCGTACTGACAACAATTATTATCGCGTTCCTGATTTTAAGTTAAATTTTGCGGTTTTGATGTAAATTTTGCTGATTTTAATTGGAACATGCCGCGATTGGGCAAAGCAAGCGCGGCGACAAATTTATCTCAAATACGATCTGGGCCTTTGTGGTTCTAGGTAATACGACGACGACCTCCGTAGCCGAGTGGCTTGCACGCCGGACTTTAGGCGGCGCTAACTCTGAGGTCCCGGGTTCGATTCCCGGTCGGGTCAATGTCGAAAACGAACTTTTCGATATTGTGTCGGGTCTGGGTGGTTGTGGTACCGTCGTTGTTTCTGATTTCCATGAAACGAGTGCTTTAGCTACTTACCTTGGGATCAGAACAATGTATGTGATGTTGTCTAAAAATTTAAAAAAAAAAATAATAATTTTTAACATTACAAGTAAGTACCTACCTAAATACCTACTAGATCTGTTTACCAACTGTATATTAACTTATTACCAAAATTAGCTTTATGTTAACTTACATGGAGGAGCTCGATGGCGTGTGTTGTGCGTTGTCGTGTTGTTGCGTGTGTATAGAGAGGTCTGAGATTGCTAAGGTTAAGCAACTTTAGCAAAAATCGGTCATCGGAACGGTGACCAAAAATTTTTCATCTTAAGCTCCTTCGTGCTTCGGAAGGCACGTAAAGTCGTTGGTCTCGGCTGCATTAGCAGTCGTTAACAACCACCAATCCGCACTGGGCCCGCGTGGTGGATTGCCCGTTTTCCCTATCCATCCATAGGGAAGGCTCGAAAGAAATAGAAACGGAAAAAAAAACCTTTATTTGGTACGCCTCGGTGGCCGAGCGGCAAAGCGTTTCCCAGGTCGGGCGAAGTGTGTTTCGGATTTTTCGATGCATTGCCCGGGTTTGTGATCAGCGATCACCAATCCGCATTTGGCAAGCGCGATGATTAAGCCGGACTACCGGCTATTTACTTTTTTTATTTGGTACAATACAAGAAGAGAAAAAAACAAAACATTAATAAACAAAATTTAAAACAACTATAATAATATACCTTGTGAATAAAATTTCAAAAGGGAATAAGCATTTCAAAAAAATCAAATCAAAATCAAAAACGCTTTATTCATAACAGACCATCTGATTACAATAATTAACTGTGGTGACATGCCTACTTAGTATGAAAATACCTGTTTTGGATAGTCACTGCCCAGACCCTGGTTGTTAAATTTAACTGCATTTAACTGCTTAAGAGTCTAAACCGCTCCCGTGTCCAGGATTCGATACCCAGCTAAGCGTTATACTCGGTTTGGTAGGCGGCAAGGCTTGTTATAAGTCCGCCCGGTACGCTACCACCGTCTAAGATTGTGATGAAGACAACAAAGTTAGTGTCATTAATATTCAGTTAGATACTTAGAACAATAGCCTTTTGTTCTGAGGTTAGATATAAAAGATATTCTCAATAGTTGAGGATGCCCGATGAAGTATTTTTTTCCTTATTTGATGGCTTTGTGCGATTAGCACATAATAGCCAGTGTCAAAGTATTCTTTCTTACAAGTATACATATAAATAAACAATATTTCCGTCCTGTATGATGTTGATGAATGCTAATAGAAATGAAAAGTGATAAATTATTTACTCCCAACCCCTTGAGTATCTCAGTAAAAATGTGGGGCTTTACTAAGACCTCACGCGGCCTTCTTGAGATAATTTGAAAATTGACGTTGCACTGTTTTTTTCTTCATTTGCTAACACTCATGCACGCTCACGAACACGTTTAATAATCCACCGTTATTTCACATTAATATTCGACAAAAATAAAAACAAAATGTAAACTAAAACAAAACCGCAGACATGACTCTTCACTTTCCCGCCAAGAAGTCTCCCGATGAAGTCTTTAAGTAGTTCCGTCTGCTATTTTTCTTTATTTGCCGACATTGTCTATGGTTGATGTCATCAACAACAACACTCTTGACGTTTGTCTGCCAAAATTTTGACTTCTCGTACCTACAGCAAACATTTTTTGCAACGGTAACAAACAAATGGTAAAACGCTACAATGAGTGGGCTGTTCACCAAGATCCTGACACTGCCGATCCACTTTCCGCTCGTCCGCGGCATGATGTCGTACGCCATCATCTGGCCATCTTGCAGCATCGTCCAGGAGTATCTTGAACACGGTACCACGTTGGAGAACGCCAACTGGGGACGCGCAGCAAGATTTGGAGTCTTCGGCACTTTCTTCATGGCTCCAGTCTTCTACGGCTGGATGAAGTACTCCAGCAGGTTCTTCACCAGGAAAGACTTGATGACAGCTATCACTAGAGCGGTGGCCGAACAACTTACCTACTCCCCTTTGGCAATGGCGTATTTCTTCTTCGGCATGAGCTTGCTGGAAGGGAAGCCTTACAAAGTGTGCGCGAACGAAGTCTACGAGAAATTCTGGCCCACTTACAAGATCGGTGTGATATTCTGGCCGACAGCGCAGACGCTGAACTTCTATTTCATCTCGGAGCCGAACAGGATTGTTTTTGTCAGCGCCGCAAGCTTCATCTGGACTGTCTACCTGGCCCATATGAAAGGGAAGCAACAGAACAACGAGGAGTTCTTGTTTGAGTCACAGCTGGCTTCAATGCCTGCGAAAGACGAGGGCAAAGGTCAAATGGTTGTTGTGGAGATAAATTCTGATTTGCCTGACCCGACACCTGTGACACAAATGCAGGGTGATCTGAAAGATGTAAGTGAACCAAATCAAGTTTTGAATGTGGAAAGTAGCGCTGACGTTTTTGAGAAATCCCCAGAGCTGGTGTCTGATGTCCACGCTCAGGATAGCGTGCCCCATAAGATAGTGGAGCGGCGTTCTGAACCAGCGATGGAGAAAAAACCGGTGAACACTTCGGTGAAGAGCAGCTCTGAATCGGCCGTGGACAAGAAGAGCAGTTGAAACCCATCTTTGTCACGTAAAGAGCATTTTTGGAAATTTATATAGCATCTACAATTTTGGATGTTTTTGGTAAATAAATATTTTTTTAAAGATTTTATTTTTGTACCTACTTAAGCGTATGGCGAAATAAAAACAAACTCCCTAGTGATTGTTATTGTTGTTCTATATTATTAGTACTGCTGATTGTTATACGGATCAGTGGTTTTTAGTCTGCTTAAAGCAGCTTTCGCCATGCCAGGTTATTTAGGTGGTGGTTTATGCTTCCTTCTTCTATAGACGCTATTGTTCTTGTCTAAGCCAAACTGGGTCATTCAAATGCTGTTGGTACTGATGTAATGATCAGCTTTCTAGTCTAGCTTTTAGATGACAACAACGTAAAAATCTGTGGTAAAAATAGTAGAATTTCCTTTCAATCAAAGCTTCAAAATGTATTGAAATAAGAAATTAGTTCTATTGACGTCCAGATATTTAATCCCTTAGAATATTAAGTGATTCAGTAAGCGACTTCGAGTGTGGTTAATAGATGCATTCAACATAAATCAAATGGAGAGAAAAAAAATTACTTCGCCTCACGCATACCTCTACGATTCAAAAGGAAAAAAGACGAGAAAAAGCGAACAAAGTTATTATAATTATTAATGGGAATGAATTTTTATGATGAAACATTTTTATTGGCGGCAATTTATCATGTTTTGTCAACGATGCGTTCGAATATCCAAACTTCATGGTGTTTAGCTTTTTTTGTTATCATTTTTATAGATAGTTATGCCAAAGGAATACAGTTTTTACGGTCTCGTAAGTACCTAAACGATAAAAAGCTTACCGAAGATTACAGTCATATATTTTGCTTGTGAATCTATGCGATTTTCAGAATATACCTAACTTCTATGTTATATAACGTTCTTATCTACCTATCTATAGAATATTACAGTAGAAAAAGCTTGAACAACGACAGAAGTGGTCCAGTATTAGTGGCCTACTAGCCTGTAATAATTTGCTCATTCTACATCTTCGGATAAACTATCTGATATAGCTACGCCTAATGTTCCAACTTTGACTAAGATAAATTCGCTATGATTAAACAATGACTTCAAATTACTCAATCTGTGGTTAAGATGACAATGTACCTACCTCTTCATCGTAACTGTAAACGCTTTATGAAGAACAAAAAAAATGATTCTATAAAATAATTTATAGAAAGTTAGATACTATTGAAGTTAGTAGCTAACTCCAGACAAGCCTTTTTTTTGTATTATGGTAAGAATACATTTTTAAATCATCTTGGTAGCCGAGTGGCCCAGGACCTTCGGGCGGAACACTTTTTCTGATTTTTCTATGCATAATTCGTGTTTGTGATCACCAACCCGCATTTGGCAAGCGTGGTTACTACCCATTTGTAGTGATGAGTTGATTTCAATGATGGCCTTGCCCAGCAGTGGACAAGTCATAGGCTATTTACTTTTACTTTATTGTAAGAATACATTTATATAAATGCGAAATTTAAAAAAAATATATTTTAATTTAAATTTATAAATGCGAAAGTTAAACCTTAAAGAAATTTAATCTTAAAGTTTCGAAAACTGCTACCACTGCCCTAAGGTAGTGGTTTAAGTTTTCGAAACTTTAATACCAGTTTCCGATACAATCTTCGTCGCCAAAAGAATGTACTTACATTCTAAATTCAAATGCTACTAATATTATAAACGCGAAAGTTTGTTAGTATGGATGGATGTTTGTTACTCTTTCACGTAAAACCTACTGAATGGATTTTAATGAAACTTTCCTCATATACAGACCATGACCCAGACCAGCATATAGGATACTTTTTTTTTTACTTTTTTTTTTTTACTGTTGTCTTCGCGAACGAAGTCGCGGGCAACAATTAGTTCAAAATATTTGTTCGGCGTAGCAGTTGAGCTTAGGATATTTGTCGTCGTTGAAATTTTACGGGGTGACAGAAGGATGACAGCTAGGAAGCAGATGAATGAATGAATGAAATGAATGAAAAAAAAATAAAAAATGAATGCTCTGAAGAACTCTTTGACCTTAGGGAGAAGGTGGGACCTTCTCCCTTCCTCCATAGAGTACACGTGCTGCTCTTCGGAGTCATCACTTCACTGTCACACATATCCCATCGCGCACAAAGAAATTTAGTGACTCGTTTCTTTGTCGCACCTCCAAAAGATGGAATAGTCTACCAGCACACGTTTTCCCTCTTTCCTATGATATGGGGTCCTTCAAACGAGGCGTGAAGAAGCACCTTGTGGGCCGGCAGAGTGAAGTTGACTGATGCTGCGTTGTTTTCATGCTGCACCAGTTGTCTTCGCGTCTGGACTCCATTTCCACTTAACATCAGGTGGTGTGGAATCATTTGCCGTGCTAAGTATAAAAAAAAAAGATTGGTTTTTTTTTCCTTTAGTTTATGGCTTCGTGCGATTAGCACATTTAGCCAGTGTCAAAGTAATTTTTCTTACAAGTAATACATAAATATACAATATTTCCTTCCAGTATGATGATGATGAATGATGATAGAAATGAAAAGTGAGAAATGATATACCCCCCAACCCCTCGAGTATCTCAGTAAAGATGTGGGGCTTTCCTAATTCCTCGGTGGACTTCTTGAGAGAATTTGAAAAGTAAAGTTGCACTGTTTTGTTTCATTTGCCAACACTCATGCACACTTACGAACACTTAACGGTTAATAATCCACCATTATTTCACATTAATATTCGACATAACACAATTTTTTGGAAACAAAACAAAACCGCAGACATGACTCTTCACTTTCCCGCTAAGAAGTCAGATTGGTATTTATTTGTTGCTGAAGTTTAAAATCTGTTGCTGCCCCTATTTTTAATGATTAAAGGAAAAAAAATCGATCTTTGGGTCGTGTCGAACACTGGTGGCATGCTACTACTTCAATTCCTAAATAAAAAATAGTTGTACCTAATTAACTGTTTTCGCTTCTAAATTCTTTAAATGCTCCTTCTTATCTTGCTCCCCATTTTCAGTACCTTTGCTCCTCTCATAGTAAAAATCTCCGGTCCTCAAATAATCTTCTCCTTCTCTGTCCCTCTCATACATCTGGTTTTGTTCATTCTTCCTTTCACATTCAATCCTTCCTTCTGTGGAACGCGCTGCCTCTCGAAATCAGGACGGCTACGAGTCGTGACGCTTTTAAAAAGTAAGTCCGTGAGCTCTTGTTTGATAGAACCATGGCAGAATCATCTCAATAACGTCCTATTAGAATTATGTATTTTATGTATGTTTATTTATTGTAGTTCACGTATTTACAACACACATATATGTTTATGTATATATAATATTTATGTATGTATTACATGGGTACTTACTTACAATCATATATCTTAATTTAAAATAATAATTAACATGATCTTTTGTTACAAAGTGCAGATTGGGCCTACCGTCATATCACCAATAACATAAAATGTACCTATACTCGAGTAAAGACTTATCGTGTCTACCGTTTATTTTCTCTACACAAACGCTCATGTCCCCCTATATTGGACACAACACAATGCAATATCAACTGTCATAGCAGCCACTCTGCAAATAAAAGAGTGCGGCGCGTTATATATAGCGACATTGTCTGTCGGTCTGTCACGTCGTAGTTTATGGCCGGCCAATCAAATTGGTAGCTCTCGGTTGTTTTGATATTCGGTAGTGAAACGCATGCCTCAGAAAACTTTGAAACTACCTCCAAAGTGTATGAGAAACGTTTTTAAATTTTGTAAAAAGACATTACGAAATGAATTATGTACCACCACTTTTCGACAGGAACCAGTTATTGTCATTTTTTTTCTTTTTTATCATTTAATATGAATTTGATTTTAGTCTTCAGCAACGTTGACTACAACTGAAACAAGGATTAATCCATTAGCAATACATTCCCATTCACACTACATTAAATTAAAATTACTGCAATTTTCCGAATTTCTCATTTTTCTTAGCTCATAAAATTTCATTGAAAATCTTTGTTATTTTTTGGCGACCATGTTGCGTCAAACACTGGGCTACCTACTCTATATATTCTAGTTCTTATTCGATTGTTATAACACTCTTTGTTTATGATCAACCCAATAAAATAAACAAACAAATTAACAAAAACCCATCACCGCAATAACGACTTCCTTACATCATTACTTGCTCCCGCAAACAGGTCCATAGTTCCAAACTAATCGCCGCATAAAAATCCACCAGCGAAACTGCCTATACGATTAATTAGTCCGATAATAAAGTTTGTATATCGTTCGGCTACCGGCCGTTTTTTGGCGGCAAAAGCGCCGAAACAGGTATTTTTCACTTAACGATGTCGGAGAAGTTGCAACCAAAAAATAATCGCTAAAAAAATCCTTATACCTGACCCTCTCTGTTGGATTTTGTAGAGCGGTTAATACTGATACTACAGACGGTATTATATTAGACAGCTTTGAGGATTGATTGACCGTTAGCGCCCGAGCTAGTTTAACTTAAGCAGTGTACAAAAACACAATGTTGAAAAAATTTCCACGAGCAGGATTTGAACCTGCACCCTTCTGACATACCGGGTCAGGTGCTCTTCCAATTGAGCTATCGTGGTTCTAACCAGCCCGCCGAAATTATTCAACACTATTTACTTTTTACTTTGAAAGCACCCATTCAATGTCAACAACTACCGTCATAAACACCCGATCATAATATTTTTACAAATACTAAAGGAAAAAACTGAGCAAATACTAAGCAGTTTTTCAGTTTCTGGATGAGAATGACGGAAGCATCTGCCCAACAGTTAGGACAATATAAGCTTTTATTACTTACCTATTTTGCGGAGAGAAATTGCATGTAAAGAATTTCCTAATATCTTTATACATCATTTCAACGGTATCCTGTAAATATTTTAAGATTTGTAGTTAATACAAAGTTTTGTGTGAAATTAACCGACATATTTTGTGTTTGAAGCGTCATTTAGCTACATTGGATTGTTATCTAAAGTGAAAATGAAATGCATGATCATAATATTACTATAGCTAATTTGACTACAACCCGTTACGATGCATCAATATCCGGATCCGATCCGAACCCCACGGATCTTGTAGACCACGGGGACACGCACTAGTGCGTGATGCCGTTCCCTCTAGAAAATCTCTGACGGTGATTCGTTTCACACGGCTTGAAGAACCCTTTAAGTTTCTCGCCGCCCCCAAAAAGGTGAAGCTAAAAATGCCTAGAGGCAATCAGCTAACTCTCTCAAAAAAAAAACTTCAATGTCACGCTAAAGCTGCCTTTATGCGGTAATTTAAAAAAAAAATCTAAATTTGCATCATCGACCGTTGTGTCAACTCTATGTTTATCCGTATCGACTATTTCACGCCACTTCATAGGCCATCGTTTGTCGACAGATAAACCGACCAAACTCACATGACATAAAAGTGAGTTTTTTTACCGAGTCGCTCAAATGGCTGACAAAAGACCTTTCCTCACCTGCCGCGGGGCATTATTTACGATTATTCGCTGAAGAAAAAAAACTAAGGATTAAAGGAAAGACCCTCGGGTCGCCGTGCAGTAATTGATTTAATTTCTTGACTTCTCTTAATAATTACTGTGAAATATGGCTTTTGGTAGCCATTTTGTCGTGTTCACGTTAGATGGTATCCCCGTGACTTTATTAAGTTGTGTCGTGTGTTTTTTTTTGTTGATATTTGTGCCGACAACTTTTTTTTTGTCGCCTTTAGACTGTGAGGAATATTGATATTTGTTGGTTATAATGATCATTTCAAAACTTTTTATTTAATTATTGTTTTAATTATTTTTTGTAAGTACGTGTTTCGATTAAAAGCATATTATAGTCCATTTCAACTGGGATGATCCCGGTGACAGTTCGATTTCGACAATTGTAGAGATGTCCTACAATAAAATAATTTCGATTGTTTCTGGTAATCGATAATACTATATATGAAAATGAAATCGATTTTACTTTACTAACAATACTTTAAATATGATTTGTGTTTATGTATTATATTGAAAGTTTATTGTTCATAAATGCATTAAATGTATGTTTTACACAGTGTTATTCGGTAAAATGAAACAGAATTTGAAAAGAGTAAATTTTTTATTCAGTAAGTATCTGAAAAATCACTGTCAGAATCGCTTGAAGAGTCGCTATCGCCGATATTTATTATAAGTTGGTCTTTCCACCGATCTATTCTGACGTACCTCTCCCAGTCCTCTAATATAGTATTTTTTGTCTTATCGACTACTTTCGCCCAATTTTTACCAGTGACGTGTTGACTGTATATATATATACTGTTTTTGTTTTATAAGTTTAAGATGTTTCATTTTAATATTTTTCGTAATGACGCTGCAATAAAATGAAAAAATGTAGACTAATCTACATGTTCACATAAAAATAGACTAACAAATTAATTAATACAGCTAGAATGAAAAATATAAAGTTAAATTTAATTGATTAGTTATTGAATGTCAATTGAACTTCAATTGGATTACTATCCCAACACTAGTATTTCTTTGTAATGAAATGACCTTGTGAAGGGGTACGTTTTTTTATTATATTGTTTTAAAGTTGTGATTAATGTGTGTTATGCGAGAGTTTATTGAGACAAACCTAATCTAAAGTAAAAAATAGAATTATAAAAAGTAATTGTAGTATATTTAGTGATGGATTATATAAAAATATGTTATTTTGATGTAGTCAAATAAGTTCATACGATTTTACAAAGTCACGTCTTCGTTATTGATGACATCTGTCACCGGGATCATCCTAGTTGAAATGGACTATAGTAGAAACAATATTCATCATTCACACACCAATTCATTTTTATGTCCCCACAGCTGGGACATGAGTCTTCCCTATGGATGGATAGTGAGAACGGGTCATGCATAAACCAGCACGCAGTAATAATAATAAAAGGAATTCGTTTATCTTCAGCAACCATTTAAAGTTATAATATTACAGCCCCATAGATATATACTTACCTTATAAATTATCATCTTTGTAAGTAATATAAAACTTAATATATGATACAAAAACACAAATGTTGAAAAAATTTCCACGAGCAGGATTTGAACCTGCCCCCTTCTGACATACCGGGTCAGGTGCTCTTCCAATTGAGCTATCGTGGTTCTAACCAGCCCGCCGAAATTATTCAACACTATTTTTTTTACTTTGAAAGCCAAAGGCGCCAATTCAATGTCAACAACTACCGTCATTAATATAATAGTTTTACAAATACAAAAGATCAGTTAAGAAGTAGGCAAGCTATTTATAAAATGTTTTTGTTTTGTTTATGTAATTTTAACGTAAATTTTGTAGCGAAACAAATGACAAAAACACAAATGTTGAAAAAATTTCCACGAGCAGGATTTTTAAAATTTGCGTTTATATAAACAAAACAAAAACATTTTATATCTATGATAGTAATTATTAAGACACTTTCGGTGTCATATCGGTGGCATTACATATACATTTTTGGTCACCAATCCGATAACCGGTCGTTGCGAAAGTGGCTTAACTTTAGCAATCACAGACCGGACTGCGCCACCGCTATGTGTGGACTATTGTGTAGTTTGTGTTATATGTTTTGTTATTGTATCTAGTTTTGCTTGTCACATAGTCCATTTTCTTTGTTTTTCGGTTAAAGACCTTCAGACGCATAGTACCAGAAACGCAAATTACGTTAAACGAGGATGGCCAGAATTTCATTCGTAAATTCCCTGATACTTAGGTTACCTGAATTCCATTACGCAAATGGCCAGAATGCCAAGATTTCGCTAAGTGCTAGAATCGCAAATTACCTTATACCAGATTTTCATACGTATATGTATATTCCCTGATAAGTAGATGACCTGAATTAGTACTCAATGTATTAATTGTATGTGCGTGTAATCATTAATTTCACATTTTCTCTGCTCTCTCAGTAACCTTTGTGTTAAGTGGCAATTTTTTTTGTTTTTTGAGAGAGATTGCTGATTGTTTCTACGGCATTTTCAGCTTCACCGGGCTTTTTTGGGGGCGGCGAGGAACGTAAAGGGTCCCTCAAGCCGTGTGAAACGAATCACCTTCGGAGGTTATCTAGAGGGAACGGCATCGCGCACTAGTGCGCGTCCCCGTGCCCTATTAGATTCTCCGAAGGGTTCGGATCGGATCGGGGATAAGTGGCAATTCTATTCTATACTATCCTACTGAGTTCAGCTTTTACAGCCTGAACCAATTTTTGGAATACTATTTCCAACTAAATACAAAATAATGTAGGTACAGACATGTAATAATGTAGATAGTGTGAAGGCGCACATCAACCTATCCAAAACTGTCAAATTTCCTCAATACATTTTCAACCATATCTTTAGGGCATAAAGTTCAAAGTCTATTGAAGAAATTTGACAAGTTGTGGTAGGTTGATGTGCAGGCGTGTGTACTAAAGCTACTGCGCTCTTAGTAATATTGACGTTAATTTTTAATTACTTTGCAATATTTATAATACCTACAAGCGATTGCGGAATCAGGTAGTTATTAAGATAAATAATTAGTCACATCCAATTGGAGATTTTAAGGGCACCCAGTAATTGCAAAGGCTGTCCGTTAACAATTTTATGACAAACAAAAAAGAAAAAAATAAAAGAAATCCTTTTGATTACTCACCAAAGAGTTTTTATGACCGATTTGAGGATATTATTAAGTTTTTTACTGATTCCGAGACTAAATGCAGTCTCTTAATTCATATTTGGTGAATACCTACAGTGTGAGATTTTAATAACTTTTGAGAAGTTGAATTTTGCAATGGATGGATCTCGAATATGTCGCGTAAATCAAATCATCCCCACCACCATCATTATAAATAAAAATAAAAAAATCCTACAAACACCAATTATCTAGCCCAAGAGAAGCTTCGTTATGAAACTCGTTAAATGGTTACTAGACAACGGATAAACATACTTAAAATATTTAAATACATACTTGTTATACATAGAAAACACCCAGACCCGAGACAATTTAGAAAAACAATAATTTCTAAATTGACCCGACCGGGGATCGAACCCGGGACCTCAGAGATGGCGACACCATGAAAACCGGTGTACAAACCACTCGACCAAGGAGGTCGTCAATTATCATTCGTCATTATCATCAACTGCGACTTGATAAGCAGCGACACTGTTTATTCACGTGTGGCGATAAGATATTTCTTAAAAGAAATTTTAAATTTTACTTAATGAAAACTCACACGCCTCACTTAAATAGTTGTGACGTTTTAATATTTCCAATCACTATTTTACTAATAAATTAAATAGCATTGAATCAAGTTACAGTAAAGACGATCCTCGTTTTATTATTTTTCAATTTTTGCATGGCAACGTATTTTTTAATTTGCGGTGGTGTCTGTCTCATTGAACCATTTTTTATATTAATTTTGTACTAATTAACATTAAAGGCATTTTATTGTACTACCTTTTTAATTGACTAAAGCGTATATCTATATTTTAATACATGAAGATGAAACCATGTAGTACCTTGGATTACCTATAATATTAATCAAAGCCAAGTAAGTACTAACCCTTTTTAAGCAAATTGCGCGAGTGTGACATTTGCGCAGAGTATAAGTATATTTTACCACTAGTCTTTATAAAACAAAAAAAAACAACAACTTTACAAAACAAAAGAACGGTTGTTTAATTTGATTTGTTCATTTATTCGGACGTAAATGACTCAATCAAGGCCCAAGCTCAATTGAATTTGGTCATAAAGAAAATAACGATTGATAAATATAACAAACTTGGTAATTTTTCGAGTCTTAATGGTGGTTGGCAAATTATGGGACACATGCAAATATATTATAATTTTCCTTTAAAATATTTTTAAGAAGAGTTGTTTTGCCTTTTTTATTCAATTAATTCGGTCAAGAAGCACAGGGCTTTCATTAAGCTATACAATATCGACAATTTGTTTTGTTTGAAAATTTGAAAAAAAACTTAGCTCCATTTTGTTTTATTGCCACCACTCATGCACGTTCACGAACTCTTAACGGTTAATAATCCACCATTATTTAACACTAGTTGACCCGGCGGACTTCGTACCGCTTTGACAATTTCTATGACAACAAAACTAACAAATACATCAAATATTTCACAGCTAAGAGCATTTTGTATTGGAAAATGAATTTTGTCGTTTTTTAGTAAAAATATTTTTTTTCTTTTAATTTTTTTTTGTACAAACCTTGTCCTGACAATAACAAACACAAAAAAAAGAGAATTATTAAATTTTGTGCAGTCGGTCGGAAGTTATGCGCGTACATACATTTCAGTGATTCATTTTTATTTATATAGGCTTTACTCCTCACATTCCCGCCAATAAGTCCAAATTAGGAGATAAACCCTTAAAAAAAATTGTATTTCATATTTTGACAGTCGAATCGTAATTCCAAACAAAAAACAAACGAAGCTTTTATTTTAAAATGTCGATTGCGTTCTGTTTATCATTCCAATCTTAAGAGAGATCCAATTTGCAATTTGCCAAAGCCAATCACAATAATTTTTATTTTTAATTATATCCTACGTCAGACCAGAGACAAGGGAACTTAAGGAAAAAAAACTAAATCACACTACAGACGGTGATGGCTTCATTTAGTTCGGTGAGAAACAGCTTTATTATCTGCGTGTTAAAGTAAGGTTTGGTAGGAAAGTTTTTTGAGAATTCAGTATTTTTTCGGTTCACTAACATTATTTGTCAGAGTATAATGAATGGACCCCTACTACGAATCCACCCACCAATTACAGGTGAATAACATTTGACCGCCTCCGAAGACCAAACAACTTAATTATCATAGTTTTCATCATTATTCTGGGACGTTTAGGGATATAATTGATTTTTATTCATTCATTTTTTATGTGACTTTAATACGACTCTGTTAGAATACCAAATTTATTTTAATGTGAAGTTTATCTGTTTTCCAAATATATGTTGATTTGATAATAGGAGTTAGTGGCGCAATCAAATAACTAAACTTGACTACCCCGGAGACCAGCTAAATATAAAAAAAAAAATTACAGAAAGATAAATGATATTTTGCAATTTTAATTTCAATAGCTATATTTTGCAATTTTAATTTCAATAAGCAATTTTGTTGGAACAAAGGCGTTCGCTTTATCATCGAACTAGCATTTTACCTGCGACTTCGTCCGCGTGGGTTGAGTTTCATAAAGAAACTGTTTTTTTATCAATATAATATAAAGCCTATTGTTCCCGCAACGCAAGTAATGTATCCTTAAAAAAAGAAACCGTACCTCTATAATAATAGTATAGATTACTAAAATCTAAATAATAAATAATTCTCAGTACCAGATCTTAAATCAGTACTAGGAATACCGAAAAATTTATAATAACCTTATCGGCAATTATATTTCCGAGCCGTTTGGGGTTGAAACCCTCGGGCCATGGGGTCCGAGTGCTCATGTTTTGTTTACTGACATCTCCAAACGGCTGGTTGACACTTCCCATGACCCAAGGGCTGGCTTTTACCTTGGCCAGAGGCTAAGCATTGCCATACAACGTGGCAATGCCGCCAGTCTCTTGGGTACATCACCAGTCGACAGCGACGCGGAGGAATTTTTTGACGCCATATTTTAGTTTCGTAATAGTTACTTACTCACTAATAGTTAGTTACTCGTTTTAGTTACTTTAGGTTATTATATTATTGTGAATTCTATTATTATTTACTTTGTAATGTCATCTTTTTTTGATTAAAATTAATAATATCAATATTAGATTTTATACTAAGAGGACCTCTAAGTAAATTAGCGTGCAATTAAAAAAATATATATTTGCGATCTATATATTTCTATTGTTACATATTTTTACAATGGCGAAGTGGAATTAAATAATAATCTTATCATAATTTATAACTTATTGTTTTGTAAAGTGCGTAAACTTTACAAAACAACATTATACATTTAAATAAAACAACAGTTACGAACCTACGAGGTAAATGGTATCGCTAAACAGATCTTCAAAAGATTAACCATTTTTGATACGTCCTAAACATTTCTACTCTAAAAAGTGGATAATACACATTCAATGGATGAAACATAATAGTGACGTCATAGTTCTCAATTCCCATACAACAAAATAACATCGTTTCGTCAGGTGCTAAAAACTTTCTCTATTGATCGAATAAACTGTCAACGACCCTATTAAAAAGGCATCTACACTATACACTACAATGTATTCAAACAAAAAGCTATCTGGATGGATACGAAGTTTGATGGCCCAGTTTTATGTCTGGAACGTCATTCAATCAACTCATTTACGAAAATCATTAAACAACTCATAAAGTGCGTCCCACAACATCGTCACAACGGAGGTGACGAGTTGTGAGTGTTGTGACGCGCTGTGACGCGCTGTGACAGTGGCGGTGACGAAAAGACAGACGCTCTGTGACAGCCAGCTGGTGACGACGGACGTTGTGACAACTGAACAGCGCTGATGTTGGTAACGTCAACTTTCTAGATAATTTATTGAGCGTTTATTGCGCTGTAAAGCAACTGTGATTAAACAACTGAAAACCAAACTGTGAAGTTTCGCTGCGGCTGTTCTTTTTTCGAATGTTGATAATACAAGCACAGTGCGGTTAGGTAGACTGTAATAGAAGTGATGCTGACTTCTTGGCGGGAAAGTGAAGAGTCATGTCTGCGATTTTGTTTTATTTTCTAAAATTTGTGTTATGTCGAATATTAATGTGAAATAATGGTGGATTATTAACCGTTAAGTGTTCGTGAGTGTGCATGAGTGTTGGCAAATGAAACGAAACAGTGCAACGTCACTTTTCAGATTCTCTCAAGAAGTCTGCGTGAGGACTTAGTAAAACCCCACATCTTTACTGAGATACTCGAGGGGTTGGGGGGTATTTCATTTCTCACTTCTCATTTCTATCATCATCATCATCATCATCATCATCGGCCTATCTTAGTCCACTGCTGGACATAGGCCTCCCCTAATGAGCGCCATAGCGCCCTGTCCTCAGCTTGACGCATCCAGCATTTATGTATTACTTATAGGAAAAATTACTTTGACACTGGCTGAATGTGCTAATTGCACGAAGCCATCAACAAAAAAAAATAAAGATTAAAAAAGTGATGCTGTGTTATTTTGCTTGTTTATTTTATACTTTAGCTTGTATACGTCACTTAGAGAAATCGTTTAACGATTCATTCGGATGTGTTCAGTTTACGCGAATCTTGACTAGGTAGGTACGAAGATTACGCTCTTGGCGAAAGACGCTTGCAAAACCGTTTACGCAGATTATTCTTTCATAGATTGGTGTCCGATAATTTATCATCTCGAGCTCCTCCCTGCATCGGAAGACACGTAAAGTCGTTGGTACCGAACAACCATCAATCCGCACTGGGCCCGCTTGGTGGTTTATGGCCCGTACTTCCTACCCTTCCATAGGGAAGGCTCTTGCCCCATCAGTGGGAACATAAATTACGTGGTGAAGGTGATTCTGTCTTAATTATTAGATTAGATGTAGATTAGATTTTTGTATTCTTTGTTCTTTTTTTTTGTTTAATTTAGTTAAACTTTTTTGTTCGATATTTAATTTTTAATTTTATTTTTAATTATGTTTTTCGTGTTTGCCAACTTATTGTGAATGCTGTGTACGTTTTTAATTGGCTGGCATACATGTCAAAAATGTATTGTATTATTTATCTGTGTAATATTAGTGTGTTTTGCTGTAATTGTACCTTATACATAAATAATAGATAAATTATTATTATTCCGCCGCTTATTTTGCCACAATAGACAAGACTCTCACCTTATTACCACATTCAGCCAGCTAAGGTCCATGAGGATGCGGTCGACAGTGGAAGCCCCAACCCGTAATCCATCCATCCTTCCATCCTTACCATCATGACTCCAACCACTTAGGTACCTGGCAATGACAAAATATGTTCGTTTAGCACTAACATTATTCCCTCCTTCCTATGATGTGGAATCTTTCAAACGAGGCGTGAAGAGGCGCCTTGTGGGCCGGCAGGTCGACTGATGCCGAGTTGTTTTCGCGCTGCACCAGTTGTCTTCGCGTCTGCACTCCATTTCCACTTAACATTCGGTGGATTGGTACTTTTCGATTTATCAAATTTATCAATTCTCTATAGCTACATGAGAATTTGTTTAATTTAATTACCTCCAAATAACCAGCCACATAATCGAACTAGTTCGATGAAACAGCTACTGTATTCGTTAATCGAGAAACGTTTGTCGGTACTTTTTTTTTTGTTTTTTGTTTTTAATTCAAAGATAATGTGTTTCTGATCAGTGTCTCGGATGACTCAATTCGCAGCTAAATTATTCAAGAGCCATTAACCGAGCGAGAAGGCACTAATGCCCGTTTCCGCTACCGCTCATTATCGCCCTCACAGCAGCGCGCCGACTTTTTTCATATTTTTTTTTTATTTTCTTTTTTAATTTGTCTCTTCTTAGTGGCGTGGGTGACGGTAAAGTTTGGCTTCTATGCCTTAGAAAAGAGTTAGTTTAATATCGGTTATAAATTTTACTTTGTGAAAATCATCGAAGTATTGTATTCTTTCCAGTTTTCCGTACTGGTGAGATGGCTTATTAATTTATTTACCGTTATTATATAAACCTACATTGTACAGTTGTTATAAAAAAAATTATATATTTTATAGTACTTAAATTGTTGATTGCTTGCAGCGGCAGGCAAAATGTGCTAAATCCAAACTGTCACCAATCCGATGACCGACCTGAAATTAAGTAACTTTCGCAAAGTTACTTAATTTCAGCAAACGCAGCACAAGCAATTTATCCATTACGCGATCGATCATGTCTATTAGATTATAATGAATATTATTAAATAAAAATTTTTCAACATTTGTGTTTTTGTAATTGGTTTCGCTACAAAATTTGCGTTAAAATTATATAAACAAAAACAAAAACATTTTATAAATAGCTTGCCTACTTCTTAACTGATCTTTAGTATTAAAAATATTATGATCAGATGTTAATGACGGTAGTTGTTGACTTTGAATGGGCGCCTTTGGCTTTCAAAGTAAAAAAGTAAATAGTGTTGAATAATTTCGACGGGCTGGTTAGAACCACGATAGCTCAATTGGAAGAGCACCTGACCCGGTATGTCACAAGGGTAAATCCTGCTCGTGGAAATTTTTTCAACATTTGTGTTTTTGTAATTATTAAATAAACTATATAATAATATAAACACGAGCATCATGTATCCCCAAGCTCCGTTTGCTATTAAGAAGCGCTAAAAGCGTTAGTAAAAGCTCCTCAAAAACATTATTCCGTTTTAACAAAAAGTAGCGGTGGCGCCCGAAGTGACATCCGCCTTTCCAATAATAGACAATGGTTACAGACAAAACACAATTTCAGTCAAAACAAGCTTTGGATACAATGAAAACTACGCTTTCAAAGTTGAATCGATATTACCGATTTATCCACCTCTATTGTTTTAAATTGGAGGAGCTCGATGGCGCAGTGGTTAATACGCCTGGTCTGCGATTGCTGAGGTTAAGCAACTTTCGCGAAGGCTGGTCATCGGATGGGTGACCGGAAGGCACGTAAAGCCGTTGGTCCCGGCTACATTAGCAGTCGTTAACAACCACCGCACCGCACTGAGCCCGCATGGTGGTTTATGGCCCGTTCTCCCTATCCATCCATAGGGAAGGCTCGTACTATGCTCTAAGCTCGTGCCCCAGCAGTGGGAACATAAAAACGAGCTGGTGATGATGATGATGTAGACTTACGAACCGATGGCATAATGACGTTCATAACAGTTATTTGTAGCCTAAACTAAATAAATGATTTAGAATTTGAGATTTGATGATTGTTTTAAATTACTATCAATATTACCGCTAACCGCTGACACATGACACCTGTCACTTGTCACCCTACCATCACTGATATCTCGTAAAAATAACATCACACTAGGCATTACGTTATATTTTTAAGTTTGGATTAAGTCTAGATATAGCCAGCGTCCCCAATTCATTACTTACTTCCTATCCTTTATTTTTTTTTAAAGAGAGTTTGCTGTTTGCCTTTGGCGGCACTTTCAGCATCACCTGACATTTTTGGGGGCGGCGAGAAACTTTAAGGGTTCCTCAAGCCGTGTAAAACGAAACACCGTCAGAGGTTTTACCGACTAGTAAGCAACGGGGACACGCACTAGTGCGTGATGCCGTTCCCTCTAGATTCTCCGAGGGGTTCGTATCGGATCGGACTATCCTGACGCTGTAGCCCCAAGTAAGCTTTGTCCTCTGATTACAAACCACACCGATAGTAGCCCAATTTCCACCATCTGCTCTTTATGTTGGGTTGGGGTGTAATAGACGCGATTACTCAAGCTATCCGGTCATCCATCCCATTCCAGTCCATACCAAAAGCTGCTCAGCTTCCACAATCTGGTCACCACCATCAAATACTTTACTCAATTATTGCGTAGTGGTGTCATAATCAATTAATCGGTAAGCGTACAGAAGCGTACCACCATTTGCATAGCCATAATTAGGTACATTTCTTCAAGCGACCGTAGTAGCCCTTATGCTGGGGTGAGTACCACCCATGATGTTACTCAAGCGATCCGGTCACCCATCTCATTACAATCCACCTAAAGTAGCTCAGTTACCACCTAGCTCAATTACAACAATTACTGCGTAGTGGTGTCAGTATCAACGGATCGGTAGCGTACAGAAGCGTACCACCATTTGCATAGCCCTAATTAGGTACAATTCTTCAAGCGGCCGTATAAAGCGGGCCGGCTAACGAGCCAGCCGGCAGGGTAATACCGCTGATGTCTCAATACCTCCCAGTGTGCAAGCCTATTATTTCAGTCCCACACGACGCGGATTGAGATGCGAATATTGGGTGGAGGTAGACTCTGTAGTCTCATTATAAAAAACTTTATCGAAAATCCAAATGTTATTAATGTTTACTACAAGTATTCTGGACAATATGTGGGTCCCTTCTTTTAAGTTTGAAAAAAAATCCCGATCCGATCTCCTTGTAGAATCTAGTAAAGATGCCATTGACCTCTGACGGTGTTTCGTTTCACACGTCTCCGAGGAACCCTTTAAGTTTCTCGCCGCCTCCCCAAAAAAGTCCGGTGACGCTGAAAATGCCCAGAGACAGTCCGCAAAATAACTAAAAAGTTAACTGAAAAAACCTGTTTTTTTAAATATCTTTACTGTACTATAATTATTTTATAAAACACAAATGTTGAAAAATTTTGCGCAGGATTTGAACCCTTCTGACATACATTTGATTCGCAAAAAATTTGCGTTAAAATTATATAAACAAAACAAAAACATTTTATTAATAGCTTGGCTACTTCTTAACTGATCTTTAGTATTTGTAAAAATATTATGATCAGATGTTAATGACGGTAGTTGTTGACATTGAATTGGCGCCTTTGGCTTTCAATGTAAAAAAGTAAATAGTGTTGAATAATTTCGGCGGGCGATCGATAACTTCTTAAAACTCAGTTCAGCCCAGTTCACAGTAGATAAAAATTATATTGAAATGAAACAACTTTTACGGATCTAAGTACTCGCGTTTATGTTATATATTAGTTTTAATTAATGTTTGACATTTCGAATCATTTGCATGGTCAATGGTCACAGGGAGACTGAGGTGTTGGTCGTCTCATAATTTATTAGTTGGTAGCTTGTATACCCACATTTTAATTTAATACGTGCGTTCCGTTTTACGTAGAAAGAACTTACCTTATCCTTTGGTATCCTTAAGTATCCTTTGGCCTGGCAGTGGTGTTGGGACTGGGATTTAACATTTTGTATAATGTGATCTCAGGCTGGTGGTAATTTCCAACCATCTTCTCTATTAAAATTATAGCAAAACAAGTTAAATAGCGGCCCTGTTACGGACTTTAAAAAAGGTGTAAACAATGTTCTTTATTGTGAATTTCCAAAAGTTACGACTTTTCTACGGCACAAAAGTGGTTCAGGTTGATTTGTAGAATATGTTCGTGGCGGTAAATGCCCCCTTCATCCTACCGTGCCGAGCTCTTCAGGACGTAGAGGACGTAGAGGACGTAGGGCGTAGAGCGTCGAGAGAAGAGTCCTTTATACCGAAACATGTACAGAAGCCTGCACATCAACCTATCCAAAACTGTCAAATTTCTTCAATACATTTTCAACCTTACAATTAAGGCATAAAGCTCAAAGTCTATTGAAGAAATTTGACAGTTTGTGGTAGGTTGATGTGCAGGCGTGTGTACATCTACTAGTCTGCGTAGCCAGGCGGATTAAAAACCAGCCTTGCCACTTACTAAACCGAGTCCGATCCGAACTCCTCGGAGAATCTAGTAGGGAACGGAGACACACGAGTGCGTGATGCCATTCACTGTAGAAAACCTCTGACGGTGCTTCGTTTTACACGGCTTGAAGAACCCTTTAAGTTTCTCGTTTCTCGCCGCCCCTCCGAAAAGGTCAGAAGCAATCAGCAAACTATCTCTCTCAAAAAAAAAAGTACAGTCACGAGCATTAACATGTACCTTTACACTTTTGACTAGTTTTGACTCTTATGCCATTGTATTAAGAGATATCATTGTTTAATTGATTGTTTGCTCGTGACTACAATAATATAAACCCAGGCACTCTGTGTTTGAGACCGGTGTAGACCACAAAAGCGTATCATCATTTGATATTAATTAGATGATGGTAAAGGAATTTAAAAATAAGTCCTTTCCATATTTGTTGACCTGCCGCCCTATTTAGGCCCTACAAAAGCGTGGTGCACCTACAATGCAGTTTATGTGTTGCTCTCCATGCATACATTCATTTTATATCAGGGTGATATACGAATTTCAAATACACACAAAATTGGACTATATCTCTGAGACTTTGAGCCTATATTACCTGGGTCTTCTTCAATTTTCTTTGGCATATTCCGGGAAATGGTGCCGTTGAAACCTTTTGCGAAAACGACGCTAGCGCTATAGCAATAGAGTTAGTTTTAATTTTTAAACAATCGCGTACTTCGTGCTGTTTGAAAATGGAATGTGGATTTTCAGATTTTAAATTGCATCTTGCTGGGAAGGGTTGAAGCGCTCGAACGCTGTAAGCTAATATGTGCTTTTAAGACGCTGTTATAAAGTTGGTTTTTCTTTGACTATGTCAGTATTATAGGGTTGTCACGAGGCAAGATCGGAAACTAGCTAGTGTGAGGTAACTTGAATCGCGAGAAAGTAGTGCTATTTGCTACCGTATCGCGCGCCATCGCAAGCCAGGGGTGCTGAACCGTAGGTGCAGTCATTCTTAGTTTATTTTATTGCTCTATTTGTAAAGTGAAGTATGTTTTTAACGTTTAAAGTTATTTATCTACAGTTTTAGTAAATTCAGCTTAAGAGTACATTTTTTTTTTAAGTAAATAGATGTTTATTTGTAATACCATGGCCAATAAATACGTAAAGTTGTTATCGTTATTTTTATTTACCTATCTATTATTCTGAAGCACTCCTAAGATAAACAAGTTATAGGAATCCCTACCTTTGAACTTAAAGATCTTTGTATTATTATTTACAAATCGTACCATAGAACAGTAGGTATTCCGATTGGTGATTATTGTACAAAAGAATATTTAAATAACTTTTCAACACTAATATGTGCAATTGTAATCCGTTTAGCCGAGAGTGTAGCCGAGCTGTGTGGAAATCAACCAATAGAGTTCCTTTATTTTAACGGCTTTTTGAGCTCTAGTCCAATGTTGGTTCATTTCCACACAGCTTGGCTTAGCTCGGCTCAGCTCAGCTACAATGGAGTGTCCTAGATTATATTCCCCATGAAACTCCGAAAAATCCGTTCACTGTTGAGACTGGATAATTAAATAAGTAAGTAAGTAAACGTTGCGAACCCCTGCTTTTTCCGCCGCTCCGCATCCGTCCAATCAGCGGCATTATATGTTAATAGCCTATTAGAATATAGCTGTGGGTTCTTCGCGCCGCGCGCTATCGAACGCACTGCTGCACCTAACCAGCGCAACCTGACCCCCCTGCCCCATTGTTGCCTATACAATTAGGAGTTTAACATTCTTTGGATGTTTAGTGAATTTCCACCAACTCGTTTCGCATTCGCAATACCCCAAGCTATTATGAACTTTATTCAGTTGCAATAGGGGCGAGATTGACCGCAATAATAAGTTTGAAAGTGTTTTGCACGGTGGCTTGTTAAGAGAAGTGTTCATTGTTTTTGTTGCGTCTTATTGTACTTAAGTCGGGCTTAAAGGCTTTGTTACCCATCGAGTCGTGTTTTGGTGTTCGACGTTAATACATGAAACGCATAAAACAACCTGGTTCCCATAATAACTGATGCACACAATTCATGTCCATAAAAGAATAAACAGATTCACTTTTAAAAATTCAAACTTCCTTTTCGAATGAGTTTTTAATGCGGCAATGCGTACTTTTTGATCCTAAAACGGTATTCGACCTTTTTGTGTTACGAACATAAATCGTCCTTAAAAAAGAAACAAAAAAAGGGATACAGATTCAAAATTCCTAAAATATCGGAGCGGTCCGAGTAGTGCGGTGTCTTTGCATGACGCGATAAGATCTCCTTTATAATGTTTCAATTAACCAGTAGCCAGTATTTATTGGCGACACGCCGAGGCCGATTCATTACCTACTGGGCTATTAAATATGGGACGGCCAGTACCTCAGGTGGGGTATCATTAATTAGGTATATTTGAGTAGTTTGTTTATTATGAGTTAATTAAGTTATTAAATGACAATGTAATAAAACATATTTATGAAAATCTCAAGTAACACATGGACGGACGTGTCCATGAATCAAGTCTGAATGTTTGAAGGTTCATTATAATCAGCATTACCTCTTTACGAGTTACACCTGGGTGCAGGCTTCCACTTTGTATCGAGCCATAGCTAACCACGCTGGCCTGATACAGATTACAGATTCAAAGCTATTAACGACTGCTATCGGGTATCTATAGGTAAATATATTTTTTAAGTTAATAAATAAGTCACCCATCTTGGCATTGGGAAAGTAAGCGTCATCGCAACTCGAAATCCTTTTTTTTTTTTTTTTTGAGAGAGATTGCTGATTGCCGCTGCGGCATTTTCAGCTTCACCGGGCTTTTTTGGGGGCGGCGAGGAACGTAAAGGGTCCCTCAAGCCGTGTGAAACGAATCACCTTCAGAGGTTATCTAGAGGGAACGGCATCGCGCACTAGTGCGCGTCCCCGTGCCCTACTAGATTCTCCGAAGGGTTCGGATCGGATCGGTCTCGAAATCCTCTGCACCAACGAGCAATACATTTAGCTTTCATGACTATGCTAAAGTTTGTTTCGGCACACCATCAATGGAAATTGTACAGATCTACCTGTTAACATTAGTCTCTGGGATATTTAAGAGACATTTTGCATAACGGCATCCCATTACAAACTTTAAAATAAGCCATTCAATATAAGCCAATATTGATAAATCTCTCTTTTCTTAATAAAAATACAGAAACCTAGACAATTGATATAAATTGATGACAAATTAATATAAATAACAGATTGAACAGAATTTACTCGAATTCAAACTTTCCATACTTAATTATTAAGCATTGAAAGTTTCACTCGTGTTTCATCTTGTAGGTCTGTTATCTTCTTGACGTTCAGAAATGTAAAAAAGGTACTGTCACTGTTGTTTTGAATAGGCGTTTGAATTCACAAAAAAAACTAAAAACCCGACGGTAACGTAAGCTCAGAAGTCCTAAAGTTTATTTATAGTGAGAGGTGGTTAATATTCGGGGATAAGCGGCTAGATGGAGATATCATAGACTCTCGACATCCACAAGATATTATTTTTTAACTAACGAATACGTACGTTTTGGCGGGAATTTGAATCACTTTAGATTTGCAATTGGTTATTTTTATTTTAGTACATAGTAAATTAAAATGAGCAATATAAAGTTTATGTATATTTTAGCTTCTGCAATAGGCAGACTAGAAATAACGATAATATGCAACGCCTCTTTTAAAGTTTATTACAAATAAGGGTAGGCAATTTCAAAGAATTTTTGAATTATTACAAGATTACAGCTGACGCCGTTGGCCCAAAAAAAGTGTACTGAAATACAAAACTTAAGGTAGGTAATAATAAATATTTAAATTGCTTAAAAGAATTTATCGATTCTTGAGAACGTGGGTCCAGTACTGATTGATGGTTGTTACCGACTGCTAATGCAGCCGGCACCAACGGCTTTACGTGCTTTCCGAAGCACGCAAGAAATCTTCAAATAGAACTAACATCTAAGGGTGTATGTGACTTGCTAGGCCCACTGGAATCCTAAACTCCAACAAGAGATCTAAAACCCAAACTGCTATAAACCCATTAAAGTACACCCTAATAAAGAGCGTGTGAGAACGATCCACCGTTTTCAGATCGTAAATAACCGACACGTCACTCAGTTAAAACATATTATTATTTTAAAGCTATTGAAACGCCATCGCTTCGTAAAATACGCGTGTCCCATTCCAGAGCTAAGGGCTTCGTGACGCTCTATACAAAACGAAAGAGGGTAAAAAGTATAAAGTCGAAAAGCGCCATATCTCGTTATTATTTTGGGAAACAATAGTGCTTGCACTGTCACAACCGACGCGGACCATGCAAATAATCATAAATAAATAAATAAAAAATAAATATGAGAGCCTCCTTTGAGACGTCTTATTTTAGGTTCGGACTAGCGGCAATACAGTCTGGCTGGATGTGTCAGTGGAAAAAAGTTTGCTGCAGACACACAATACCTCCTTGGCTCCTTTTACAATATTATAATTTGAACATTTAAAAAAAGTCACGGTTTTTTTTCTATTTGGTCATATTTACAAAAAGGTAGGTGCTACGTTTTTAAAAATTATTTATTTAATTTTAATGAAGGCACGCTCTTGTTTTGGTTTAAAGATAATTAATTGTAAAATTTATAGATTGCGACCGCATGCTCTTAAACTTAAGAATAGCAAAACGTAAAAGCTTTTCTGTGAATAGATAAAAAGAAAAAATATTTAGCAGTACCTAGTAGTGGTTAGAGCGTTGTAAAAAAACCTTGTATTCATACATTTTAACTAGGTCTCAGAAAGAGATTTTGTCTGATCATAATCATAATGATGATGGTAGAAAATGTCATAAATAGAGCTCGACATTTGAATTTGCAAAACTACCTTTACATTTGTAAAGTTTTGGGAAAGAGAGCAACAGAATATTTTATTTTCCTCAGACAAAAAGGGCGCCAACATCCGCTGTAACATATTTTTTTACTAACTTTAAGCATAAGGTAAGCAGACAATGCCAAACGCGAAAACACTATGTAATTAATGATAATGTAATAATAATAATACACAGAATTGCCAGAAATAAATAAGTTATACTCTGGCCACTTCCAGCGTCCCTACATCGCACCAGTTACAAGCGGCTGTCCAAACAACTCGCTCTGTCGGTTCGGCGCCATGGATTTGTAACGAACGCCGCCATATTGAAAATAAAGACAAGCGATAGCAAACACAAAACGAGGACCGAATTAACATTGTAGTTATTCCATATTTATATGCCGGGGTGAGCAGCGCCGGCGATTTATGAATGCGCCTATGTAAATGCTTATTTTCTCATGTAATATGTGGTTGTGTGTACTTAAAAATAGGGAGGGATTTAAAATATATTCATGTTTTTTGTGCTAACGAAATTTTTGTTACCCTATCTATGTAGTTTGTAAAAATATGATTTTACTTTTTATTTTCAAGTGCTAATTGCTGCACTGAAGCTAAATTAAATATTTTTAAAATTTTATAAATTACAGTGAGAAAATTAAACGTCCACCCGACCCAGCCAGGAATCGAATCTGGGTCTTCCGCAATCCGGGCGGCTGCACCGACTGCTATGCTACCGGGAAGGCTGACGTAAGTGCTGATTTTGTCACTGATTTTTTAATTTTTGAGTGCTTATTAGTGGCACTGTGCGCCATCTATCCAACGGTCATTGCAACCGGTGGCCATGCAGATTCACCTTTGCAGATGAAATACCACAAATTTGATAACACAACGCTATAGTAAATTTTACTTTTTATTTTCAAGTGCTAATTGCTGCATTGAAGCTAAATTAAATATTTATAAAATTTCTGGCTGGGTCGGGTGGGCGTTTAATTTTCACTGTATTTTATAAAATTTTATAAATATGATTTTTAAATTTTACAATTATAAAGTATTCTATGTCTGTACTAACCTAAATTGAAAAGATAACAACTTGTAGATAAAGCTTTATAGATATAAAAGTCGTATAAGATATTATAAAAGATACTAGTGGTCGCCCAGTGGTCGAAATTCGACCGTAATTTTATTAAGGCTGCACGGATTGTATCCTAAGCAATGAACAATTTAAAAAGATAGAATGTGAGTTTGGATTGGCATTGACGGATTTCGGCCGCTCCTCTTCCATTTTTTAAATTTTTGAAAAGGGTTTATATGCGTGTGTGTGTCAAATCCATGATAGTGTGTGTTGTGTTTTTTTTATTGATCTATTGTATTATTATGCATAATTAAAAAAAAAATAATATAAACTATAAGTGTGCGAAATTTCATACTACTTCGCCCGCGCAATTTTCGTAAAAAGGGGTACAAAGTTTTTGCTTCACGTACAAACAAAATTGTTATTGTGAAAAAAGTTAAAGAAGGTGCCGATTTAAATTTCAGCTGTATTTGGGTTTATTTATTCTTACACGTTTTTAGAAATAATGTTGGCAACGCATCATTTTTAAGACTTCAATTTAAACTTCAAACATTTTCTACGAAGAAGTGTAATGATGTATTGGACTGGATGACAGAACTAGTAATAGAAAACAGGAATATACACTAACTATTGTTTCCTAAAATTTAAGCGAACACTACATTGAAATGAAACTCTTTTACGGAACTACTGGCGTTTATTTTATACATTAGTTTTAATTAATGTTTATCTTAACGATTGGAACCCTTCGCCCTTTGGTTGGAATTTACCACCAGCCTGGGATCCCATCATACCAAATATTAAATCCCAGCCCCAACACCACACTCCCAGACCAAAAGATACTGTAAGTTATTTCTGCGTAAAACAGAATGCAAGTGATTAAATTGAAATGAGGGTATACCAGCTACCAACTAATTATGAGATGACCAACACCTGAGTCTCCCTGTGACCAGGGACCCTGCAAAGGGTTCGAAACGTCAGGATAAACATTAATTAAAACTAATGTATAAAATAAATTCGACTAGATCCGTAAAAGCTGTTTCATTTCAATACATTTATCTGCCTATCTGTTTTTGTTCCAATATTCCCCATTGACGAGGTTTGAAATCTGCATCATCCTTAGCCTAAAAACGTCCGACTGTTGGGCTAATTCTTTCCCACAAGGAATCGCATATGGGGAGACAAAACCTTGTCCCTAGACTCCTGCAGTTTTCAGGTGTTAAAGACCTCTTCTTTCGACAACATTGGCGAAAAGTGCCTTTCCAAAAGGAATCTGTGTTATCTTTAGTCACCCATCCACCACCACCATCACCACAGTTGCTTAACTTACACGATCGCACCTGAATACGCTAGTATTATTCTTTTCGTCCCTTTTACCACCTAATTTCCTACGAACTACCACACAAACGTCAAGAGATAGAATAACATTTTCTCTTTACTTACGTTCCCTGCGCACAATACAACATAAAACATTGTCTCTTCTATGAAATTGAGTTAACAGACATACGCAAGGTAGCTAATAGCCAAATAAAAGTCACATCACCTCGTAAGGGGCACAATAGAACCTATATACCAACAACTTTTTTATTCCTTACATTTCGCTTTTACGTCATTCTATTCGACACAAACAACTTTGCATCTAGAAAAGGCTTAGCACATTCCTATTCCGTTTATAGTAGAGTTGAAAATTTATTGTCGCATGCATCTAAATAAAGTTGTTTCTATGCATAAGTGGCAGCAGGGCGAGTTTTCCGGGCGAAATTGGAAAAATATACCCATTTTCACAATGGCGGCTCGGCGGGCGCGCCAATTTGAATATAGATTAGAAAATGTGACGGCGTGCACTCTAATATGTTTTTCTAGTGATGGGGGCATGATTTACGATAATATTATTTTCCCATTTTAAAATTTTATTTCTACGAGTAGGATTCAAACCCGCACCCCACGACATACCGGGTCAGGTGCACTATCAACTATGCTATTGTGGCTATTTTCAAATTGTAATTTGTTCGCAACAATATTTGCGCAAAATGATTTATAAAAAACATAATCATTTTATTTGAATTTCAATGATAAAGCCCTTTGCCGAGCTATGGGACAGTACATTGGTTTACTTTGCTTTGATGATCTTAATCTGATTGCTTTGTGCATTATTGTGAAAACGTACTGTCCATGGTCATGATCATGCTATATCCATCCACTGCTGGGCTCATCGATGCCACATTATCAATGTTGACCGACCATGTTGACCCAATGAAGGTTGGTGAGTCGAACTTAAAGCACAGCTATTTCCATTCGGGTTCAACTGGACCCTGCCGAGTGCCATAAAACTGCGTTCAGCAAAATTATGTGGCAGCTATCCACGATGTATCTAAGCACCTGTAAAATTTATATGACAACAAAACTGCTAATTGAAATTCAGAAATTCTTTCTAAGTTACAATTATAGTTCTTATGAGAGTCACTACACTATCTTTTTAAACGGAGGAAAACGCCTCCTATCATAGAAACACACTTTCCCACAACCCACTTGACGCGCAACAAAATACTTTTAGAAATCCTTAAGTTATCGCGGTAAAGTAAATAAAACTATCAGAAACAAATGCAAAACAAAACACTTTTTTTCTATCGACATCGATGTTCCAGTACATCCCTAAGCCTACCAGTGTATCGCAGGTAGGTATTACAGTGGTAATGGATTCCCCCCCCCTCTCCTCCCCTCCCGCACCCCCCGTTCCGCCGCCTTCCCCGGCACAATCAAACACGGTGGATTGAGCAATCCATGCGTGCGTGCTGTGCAAATCAACGCTCGTTGCGGCCCTGTTAAATCCACTAATCACTTTTGACACATTAACTTTTTAATGGCTGACTTCTTGGTGGGAAAGTGAAGAGGAACCTCTGTAGTTTTGTTTTGTTTTCTTAAATTAATATTTTATATTAACCGCCTATGTGGTCTAGCGTTTGTACCAGTATATCTCTACGCTTAAGCTCTACGCTTGTCATAGGCATGGCTTGCTAACATCATCGCCGTACATTGATGTTTGGTCTGCGAGTGCTGAGGTTAAGAAGGAGCTCGATGGCGCAGTGGTAAACACGCTCCGTATGCGATTGGTGAAGTTAAGCAGCTTTCGCAAAGGCCGGTCATCGGATGAGTGATCAAAAATGTATCATCTCGATCTCCTCCGTGCTTCGGAAGGCGCGTATGTACAGCCGTTGGTCCCGGCTGCAGTAACAGTCGTTGACAACCACCAAGCCGCACTATTCTCTCTGCGGTCATGTGGTGTTTCCATCCATAGGGAAAGCTCGAAGATGATGATAGTGAAGCACACTTTGTTAATCGCTTTGGTTAAGTGGTCATACCTTAGATCCTGGACTAGACTGCTTATTCGATTTCATTTCAAAAATGACGTGTAGGTCGCTTGTTTTTGACATATAAATAGACTATGGAAAAATTTACAAAGAAAAATATTTCAAATATCTGTGGACATACGATTGTGGACATTTTAAAACAACAGAATCTGATTTCTGGACGTTCAACCGAATTCTAGCAGATCCCCACCCAAACGAATTTCCTTACCACCATCTAAAACATTTCTGTTAATTTGGTAAAGTAACTTTAAAAGGAACGTTAGGCATACTCAAAGTATCCGGTCTATTAGATAAGTGTCGCGAAATGACACTGCTTTTTCTTACATCTTTTTTGTAACGAACAGAAAAACTTGAAAAGTGATTTTAAACATCACTAGCACCTGCGACTTCTTACTTAATACATCGTTGGTGTCCCGTGTTTGACAATTTTGTGAAATAAAAGCGTTTATTTATAAAATGTTTTTGTTTTGTTTATATAATTTGAACGCAAATTTTTGGTGCGTAACAAATTACAAAAACACAAATGTTGAAAAAATTTCCACTAGCTGGATTTGAACCTGCACCCTTTTGACATACCGGGCCAGGTGCTTTCCCAATTAAGCTATTGTGGTTCTAACCAGCCCGCCGAAATTATTCAACACTATTTACTTTGAAAGCCAAAGGCTCCCATTCAATGTCAACAACTATTTACCGTCATTAAAAATTTTTACAAATACTAAAGATCAGTTAAGAAGTAGGCAAGCTATTTATAAAATGTTTTTGTTTTGTTTATATAATTTTAACGCAAATTTTTGTTTGCGAAACAAATTACAAAAACACAAATGTTGAAAAAATTTCCACGAGCAGGATTGAATAGCAAATAGTGTTGAATAATTTCGGCGGGCTGGTTAGAACCACGATAGCTCAATTGGGAGAGCCCCTGACCCGGTATGTCAGAAGGGTGCAGGTTCAAATCCTGCTCGTGGAAATTTTTTCAACATTTGTGTTTTTGTAAAGCGTTTATTTATATCGTACGCCACTTTGTATTATTTAAAGTCAAAGCAAAATCAAAGTCAATTTAATTTATTCAAATAAACTTTAAAAAAGTTCTTTTGAATCGTCCAAACATTTTTTTTACCTAGTACCCATTCAGGACGTCTATTGTTCAGCTTATTTTAAAAATAAATACTCTTACTATAATTAATATCTCAAATACAACATAGTAACATATAAAACTTTGCTATTTATATAAATATTTAACAAAAATTAACATCTAAGATCCAGTTTTCGTCAGCACAGAGATACTAGCTACAAATAAGTTTGAGATATACCAACACTTAACAAAAAAGTAATTAATATTTAAGTATGTAAAATCACCTTTGAAAGCAATTTAAGATGTTCGTGTTGCAATCTGACGTAAAAATTCTGGCAACAAAAAGAAATAGTAAACTCCTATTTTAAAATTTGCAAAGTGTAAGTATGAATATAAGTATTCACTTATTTTAGTGTTGCCACTAACACTTATCTCGACATCCTGAAACAACAACAACAAAAAAAACATCAATGAATGAACATGTTTACTCTCAAGCACTTAACATTTTGTGCGTGATGATTTATCTCGTGAAAGCATTAGGTCTCATCGAAAAACTTGTTGAAAAAAAGCCTTCTAAGTACGCGGATCCCACTAATCCGGTGTAGTCCTGCCGGCGCCACCGCTTAAACTTGTGTAAATATAACCTTTTTTGCTCGAGAACATACTTAGGATGAGTGGCGATGTAAGATGGTTACTTCGAATGTAACACGCTGACTATATTAATGTTGGTAATACTTGTTCACAATTGACTGTCCCTTTTAAATGGAAACGGGAGGGACCGCTCAATAGATAATTAGATAGATTAGACCTTGCCAATAGTAAACATTACAATATATTAACGTACTAGCACTTTTCCCGCGACTTGGTCCACGTGGATTTCATATTGTATATACAAAATTCAATACTTTGATTCCCAAATATAAAATAACCATATGTTACTCACAAGAAATGTAGTATTTTATTAGTGAAAGAGTTTTTGGCATTTGGCTTATTTATTATTAGTTCCAGAGATTGGCCCCGACAGACAAACAAACATTACCACATACGTTACCTCTTTATCAATAGTAGATATAGATATGTATTCTTATGAAATAGAAGGTTCTTATTATGTATATGATTATCTTATTATGTATTACATACATTTTAAAAAACAAGCTATATTATTATTATTCTACTACACCTATTTCTAACAGCAAAGCTAATATTAATATTTTAGCTTTGCTGTTGGAAATCATAATTGATAAACCTTTTTACAACGTTTTTTTTACCCTGAGTGATAAGTTAGAAGTCGTCGAGGTACACTTGGCTCTATCAGTGTGGCGCTTATTACGGCACCTCAAGCGCCACCGATGGCTTTCATCTCGCCGCCGAGCGATGCTACAAAAGTATGGATTCCTTAGTTGTGTTTCGAATACGAATAAATTAATTTTTAATGGAAACTAGACGAGTTGGAAATGAGGTTTTAAATACTCATATCACTTGAGTATATATCTATGAAAGTATTTTGTGTGTTTCGTTGTTTATTTTGTTAGTTAATAATATTAAATGTGTTTAATTCTACTACGGAAAATACAAGTGGTGTCTTCAGCTCGCTTGACGGTTAGAGACGATACGACTGAAGACACTTCACATGGAATATCCAAATACTTAGAAAAAAATATATCTCATTATTTACAATTTTATGTTAAATATTATATCTTATTTACGATGTATTACATATTTCTCTTATATTAGGTATTTACTGGATCAATTTTTAGCGATCAAATTATCCCAACGTACGTACGTACGTGTTCTAAGTAATTTCTTTGATGAATTTTTTTTACAATGTACATAGACGTTCAAATTCCTTCTCCACACCAATTCACCAGCTTTCAAGTGGTAACCGAATATGATGGCCGCACATTCGATTAGCACGCCTTTCATTTAGCCGCATCTACTAATATTTGAACACCTTTGTCCGTTCGTACGTCTGCGAGGTTGTTTGACGAACCCCACGCTTGTAGGAAGTGGCTGTTTGCGAATGTGAAACTCTATCTTTATTTTTGCAATGTTTGTACGATGATTAATAGAGGCGACAGCTGTTTACATAATACTAGAAAAAAATGTAGTAACCTAATTAATGTCAAAACTAAAAATTATTACGTCGGTGACCGCGTGGCAACGCTTTTAACTTGACTTAAGGTGAGATGAAGGCGCTGTGCCTATCTGTATAATATTTAAAAAAAATTGCACACAATATTATGAAATGCCATCGGTTCGTAAGTTAACACAGCTAAATTTGGTAAGCGCTGTGATCAAGCCACCCATCAACTCTAGCCACAAATTGTGTGCTTTATTCTAGAATTACGTATTCTGCGTAAACTGCATACTTACAACTTTTTTCAATATATTCTATTCAGGAATTAAAATACAGGTGAATCATTTCAGGTTCCAGCAGTGGATTAATAGAGGCTGATGATGGTAATGATGATGATAGTTTCGTAGGCGAATTAGAAGTTATCTACCAAATTCAAAAAAAACTCACTTCCCGTATAAAGTATTTTTGTACCTACAACATTTCACAAATAGGCTATTATTACCTACCCACACTTGGAACATAGAAGATTCCCACACTGCAACACCGTTATGTTTGTAGTATCATTAATGTGTTTTATTGTTTTAAAACTACGACAAAATGGGCTTCAGCTCAGCTGCTGCCCAGTGTCGGTACAGAGCAGATACGAAACAGAGGCATTCATCACAAAACGGTGCTTAAAATTAAGCTCGTGTTTAACATTAGGTTTATAAGTAAGGACCAAATATATTTTATTAATTAATTTATTCAACACAACCGCCATCACCAGCTCATTTTATGTCGTCACTGCTGGGGCAAGAGTCTTCCCTATGGATGAATAGGAAAAACGGGCTTATAAACCACCCTGCAGGCCCTGTGCGGATTGGTGGTTTTTAAATTTAAAAAAATAAGTTTTTATAAATTTTTGGTCACTCATCCGATGACCAGCCTCAGCGAAAGTTGCTTAACTATTAATCAATTATGTTTAGTTAATCCGCAGCCGAACAATATCATAATATCATATCATATATCATAATTGCACCTACCAATGTTATCTCTGCACCACCCTATGGTTGACTGGTAGAGAATGCCTCAGGCATTAAGTCCGCCATGTAATATTTATGTTGCAAAAGTTTAAATAAATAAATAAATAAACAATTAAGCAATGTAGAGGCACTCTATGATTGCCTTTATAGTTATGTATGTATGTAAGTTCATAAGTTAACTAAGTATAGTTTTACATATTACAAAGCTGTTGTGTTTCTCACTCAATAAATATATAAATTAATTTTATCTGTTTGATTTTTGGATACAGTAATTTATGGCGATAAAAAGGCAGTATTCGTTTTAAACATTTCGAAAATCGTTCTGTAGATTGGTATTAGTACAGACTTATGCTATGTTCAATGCTTTAAGAGAAGCTCGATGGCGCAGTGGTTAACGCGCCCGGTCTGCGAGTGCTGAGATTAAGCAACTTTCGCAAAGGCCGGTCTTCGGATGGGTGACCAAAAATATTTCATCTCGAGCTCCCTCGTGCTTCGGAAGGCACGAAAAGCCGTTGGTGCCGGCTGCATTAGCAGTCGTTAACAACTACTAACACGCTCTGGGCCGGCGTGGTGGTTTATGGCCCGTTCTCTCTATCTATCCATAGGGAAGGCTCGTGCCTCAGAAGTAGCGACATAAAATGAGCTGATGAGCCTTAAAACGTACTTTGCGCACTTACGTTTCAAAGTCAATAGGAGGTTGAATATAGTATTGGCATAAACTGAAAAAAGTTTTTTTTATCACAGTATAAAATACACTACAAAAAAAAAACAATTATTCTCAAACATGAAATAACAGAAGCATCACAAGCGCACTACTCTGTGCCAAAATAAACTCATCCATCAATCGGGCGTTCCTTAATCGCACGTCAAATATTTGAGGTTCGCTTTAAACTCGGATTTGGCGCTGGGAGCGACCGCTTTTTGCTACAAACCCGCCCTCCGGCGGTGTCGGCTTACGCTGTGTGGACATTGGACTTTTTTTTTGTTTTCAATATGTGTCGATATTGTTGATTTTAGTATTGATAACTTTTAAATCGATTGTGGGAATTAGAATTTCGTTACAATATTGCGGGTAGGTATATTTTTGTTTTCGTATTTTCATTTTGCTGTGTTTCTATTGATAATGATAAAAACTCTAATATACAAATACCTTGTAATTTACTTTGTATAAATAGCCTTTAATCCTTTCACGGGCAATACATTTGCAATTTTTTATTGCTTTTTAACCTTATTAAAAGTGTTCAATATTCGGCGGCAACATAGCTGACATTGCTTTCGAAAGGGATAACTGTCCCATTGCCTCCTGAATTTCATGCCAGCACTTCTCGGTCGAAGGCTCTCCCAAAATCCGAGCTGGTGGTAAGTGTTGGTGGTTCAGTAAACTAAATTGTATTATTAATTATTACTTATTTGTATTTTATACTTAGTTTTGACGTCAATAAGGTCTATATCGAATAAACGATTTGACTTTGACTTTAACTTTGATTGCTGTGCAAAGGCCTCATTCATTGAAATCAAGTTATCGCTACAATTGGGCTTAATCACCACAATTGGACTCAATCAAATGTGGGTTGGTGATCAAAAACCCGGGCTATGCATCGAAAATCCGAACTCACTCCCGACCTGGGAATTGAACCCGGGACCTTCGGGTACCAGGCCGAGCGCTTTGCCACACGGCCACAAAGGCGTTTGTTTATTATTATAATTATCTAATCGCCTCAAAGAGTTTAGTAGGGGACAGGGATCCGGTATCATGATGTTATCCCCTCTAGAAATCCTCTATGTGCCTCTATCGATGTTTTGATTACACGACTTGAGAAACCCATTAAGTGTCGCCACCCACAAAAGTCCGGTAACACTGTAAAAGCCGTAGCCAGCCATGAGCAATATGTATAAAAAAAACTTTAAATTATAAGTTTTTTATATCATGCTGTATTTTTAAAATAATAATAGGTATATAATAATAAATAAATAAATAAATAAATATGAGACAACATCACACACATTGTTCTGATCCCAAGGTAAGTAGCTAAAGCACTCGTTTCATGGAAATCAGAAACAACAACGGTACCACAACCACCCAGACCCGACACAATATCGAAAAGTTCGTTTTCGAAATTGACCCGACCGGGAATCGAACCCGGGACCTCAGAATTAGCGCCGCCCGGCGTGCAAGCCACTCGTCTACGGAGGTCGTCAATTTTTAAAATAATGGTAACGAGCTATCTTCAACGTTTCTATTAATATCGTGTATGGGCACAAACAAGCTATTGTGTAGGCATAAAGCTTGTATGGCTGAGTTTGGCAGCTAAGGCTGTACTATCTTTACGCCCGGCTTGTTTTGAAAAGATGACGAAACATGTTGATAAGCTGACGCTTAAATGTACTGAAACACATGATTAAGAAGAAACTAATGATCATAAAATAATAGTATGCAACAAAAGATATAACTTACTAGCTTTGATTATTAACTTACTAGATAAGTGTTTTGTAAACACAATAAATATAATTGATTATATTTTTTTTAAACTATCACGGTTCTTTCTTCCTTTTAGTTGATGGCTTCGTGCGATTAGCACATTTAGCCAGTGTCAAAGTAATTTTTCTTACAAGTAATACATAAATATACAATATGATAATGATGAATGATAATAGAAATGAGAAGTGAGAAATGATATACCCCCAACCCCTCGAGTATCTCAGTAAAGATTAAGTCCTCACGCAGACTTCTTGAGAGAATCTGAAAAGTATTGTTGCACTGTTTTGTTTCATTTGCCAACACTCATGCATACTCACGAATACTTAACGGTTAATAATCCACCAATATTTCACATTTATATTCGACATAACACAAATTTTAGAAAATAAAACAAAACCGCAGACATGACTCTTCACTTTCCCGCCAAGAAGTCTCAACTATCACGGTTACTTTACAGTAGACTAATGGAAGCCGGAATAATCATATACTCAAAAACAACAAAAACATTTATGATAATGATAAATTACTTATCTTCTATCTATATCTATAAATATAAAAATCAATTGCTGTTCGTTTGAGTGGCTAAAACTCGAGAATAGCTGTACCGATTTGACTAATTTTGATTTTGAAATATTTGCGGAAGTTCAGGGAAGGTTTAAACGTTGAGAAACATAAATAATAAGTAACGGAAAACACTTAAAACGACAATTTTGTTTTCCAATACAAAATTAATTTGTTTGTTTTGTTGTCATGGAAACTGTCAAAGCGGTACGAAGTCCGCTAGTAATTAACCTTAATCTTAACTTCTTTTCTCTATGACAATTAATAGATATAATAATTATTAACTAAAACAATGATGTTAACTTCTTACTAATAATTACAAAGAGAATTTTAAGAAAAACAGTAATAAATATAAATATAACACGCAAACATATTTTTTAAGCGTTTAATAATACTCTTTTAAATTTTTTTATAAAAATGTTACAAAAAATAATCTTTGCGACTCACTGCCACCCTACATACTTAATATACTACATAAAACGAGTGTGGATTACCACATGCATCCAAAAGGCGTGCACCGGAACCGAACCGCCACCGGTCGTACGTCATACAAGTGCTACCTAACACTTGCGCTGTCACCGGCTCCGTTTTAAAATATGGCGTTCCGTTATCGCCCTGATGGTAGGGAACTTATAACCGGAACGACACGATTCCGGTTCAAAATATAATATACGTGGTTGTGCAAAATCTTGTGCTAATGAGAGAGTGTGCAAGTTTTTGTGCTGATAAACCTTTGAGTTATAGTGTGGTAACACTGGCCACTTCCATGCAAGCAGTTTCATGTTGATACTAAATACATTTTTAAGAAAAAATAATATAAAAATATAATGAAGGATATTTTAATGTAACCTTAGGCGCTGTACACACAGAAAAGACGTAAGACGCGGACGGACGGGGCTCGTACAGGGCGCAGACGGGGCGCCGCCAGCCGTCGTGACTTTTTAAAACATATAGAATAGACGAGGCACGGACGTGACGCTGGGCGCTGCGAGAAATGAGGGTTTCCCACCAACTTCATTCAGCCGTCCAATTTTGACACGATAACATGTCTTCTTCCGAAGATGAAGTTGTGTTAGCACTGGTGTATCTTGCTCATATGCAGAGGGTTATAGACGTTACTGGGTAACCACTCAATGACGCAGGTAGCTGTAGGGTTGCCAACTATACTGTTAAAAACAGTATTGTACTGTCTTTTACTACATTATACTTTTTACTGTTGAAAAAAATAAAGTATACGAAATACTGTTTTCTGTTTTCAAAATGCTTAACACTATAAGTGTTAAACTTAGACGCTCACACATTTTTTTAAAAATTTAGTCAGAGTGCGTGAGTTAGCGACGACATACCATACTGTCAAACATAATTTATCGTACAATAGCCAGAACTGTAATATCAAATTAAATAAGATTATCTATAAAATGTTTTTGTTTTGTTTATATATTTTTAACGCAAATTTTTGTTGCGAAACAAATTACAAAAACGCAAATGTTGAAAAAATTTCCACGAGCAGGATTTGAACCTGCACCCTTCTGACAGGTGGCACCTTTCTGGTAGGCAATTGAGCTATCGTGGTTCTAATCAGCTCGCCGAAATTATTCAACACTATTTACTTTTTTACTTTGAAAGCCAAAGGCGCCAATTCAATGTCAACAACTACCGTCATTAACATTGTCAGAAGGGTGCAGGTTCAAATCCTGCTCGTGAAAATTTTTTCAACATTTGTGTTTTTGTAAGATTATCTATGTTGATTCCAAAACAGCCACTAACATACGATTGGCTAGGACAAAAATGGAGGCCAAGAAATTCGGTCACTACCGAATTTCTCGGCACACTCCTTGCAGTCTGTTATTGACCGGTTAAATAAAGACAGTGTTTTTTTTGTTTACAAACTGATGAAAAACTTATTTCAGTTATACTGCGGTGAGGCGTATGAAGTTTTTAAAAATGACTGTAAATTAATAAGTGGTGCAAGAAGCACTAAAATATATGTATTTAAAACATTAAATAAATAAAATACTGTTAATTTTTCTATAATACTGTCTAATGTTTTTCTCAGAACTATATATACTTTATTTCTTTATAAAAAAATTGGCAACCCTAGGTAGTTGTGTGTGACAGCGATGCGCGAGTCCCGGCACCCGCGCCTCCGCCCGCTCCCCCGTCTCTCGTCCGCTCGCGCCCGTGCCCTGTCCTTTCTGTATGTTTTATAAATAGGGCGCAGACGAGTAAGCGTCGTGTCCGCTACCCGTCCGCGTCTTACGTCTTTTCTGTGTGTTCAGCGCCTTACTAACCTTCATTGAGTCGGGCCGAGATGGTTGATGTGTAAAAACCCTTTAATTGAGATTTTTAAAACGAAATTTAATATTATTACTAGCTATTGCTCGCGGCTTTGCTCACGTGGAATAGTGATTGTTTGTAGTAAAAGTCAAAACCCATCAAAATACATAGGTATAACGCATCATAATTTCTTAAAAATTGTTTTCTGTACAAGCTTTCCTCTCATAATGACACCTCTATAGGGGAGGTTTTTTGAAGAATTCTAAAACACGTCATTCTTTATTTTATTGAAAAATCTAAGGATCAAATCAATCAATCAAATTATTAATTTTTATTGTTCTTACTTTAAAAATAACGATTTCCCCAAAAAATCCTTCTTCCCTCTTTTACTAATTAAAAGGAAAATAAACAAAATTCCTGAGACATGTCATTTTCAGTTTCATGTAACACTTGTAATCCCTTCTAAGTGGCTGGTTACGTCACTCAATTAACCTACAGTACTATTAGTTGTTCTGTGCCTACAGTCCAAATTTCATCTTATTAGCTTCAGCGGTTTCGGCTCTTCGTTCTGAATTATTCGTTCGTTCGTAATATTTCGTTCTGAATGAGTTCTGCCATACAAATTCTCGTTTTCGTTAACGTGATCGAATGGCGAATGAAACTCGCACTTGGCACCAAAATCTATCTACGCGCCAAACCGCTTCATCGCAACCGAAGTCGCAAACGGAAGCTAGTCCACAACAATAAACAAAGATAGATAGATTGATACATTTGGCCTTTGTTTAAGGGCACAGTATATCCACTCCATATTCAACGGCAGTCATCAGATCAATAGATTTATGCCATAAAGAGCCACCGAAGAACATAATACAGGCCAGCATATATACGACTATATTATGAAAATGGTTATGGCGAGTTAGTATGACGATTGTGCATTTATATGTAAGAGATGTATTTGTATTTGCGTGTGGGCTTCAGACTGGTTCAATAGAAGGTATTAACCACCACTGTTGTGTGATGGTCACCCGAACCAGAGGTCCCGGGTTGAATTCCGGGGGGGGGGGGGGGGGGGGGGTACTCGGTTTGGTTGGTGGTAGGGCTTGTTTGTCCGCCTGGCTAGCTACCACCATCTTATATAAATATGTCGCCATAGCATGAATGTTGGTAGCATTGTTGTGTTCCGGCATTTGGAGATAAGATAGCCTGTGCCTCGATAGTTGAGGATTCCGAGTGAAGTGCGCTTCCACTCGGCCTTATCATCACTTAACAACAGGTGAGATGAAGGCACAGTGCGTAAGCACTTTGCCCGTAAGGAAAGCAAGGTAAGGCAAGCCCTGCCTTGATGTTGAGCGAGTAAAGTAGGCAAACAAAACTGAGTTGTCAACATCATAGCCTTTTTTTATATCCTAGGAAAATCGCACCCAAATCATCCCGCAAATGGCTGAACGACATCAAACAGTGGACTGGACTGTCGTCAGTTAAAATATGATACATCATGATAGAAGTTTTGTTTTGAAGTGTTGATGATCACCCCGCGCGGCTCCAACTCCTCGGGGTATGTGAGATTAGCCTGGTGTTATGGCTGGCCCACTAAAAACCTAGGACACCCGTCTGTAATAAAGTTACAAGTCCGAGACGGACCGCAGACCGCAAAAGGTTTTCGGAAACCTACTGGTTTCTATGAAATGAAATTCTGATTCCAAGCGTGGCGACACTGCGGCGTGCAGCCGCAGCGCGCTTGCGGCGCGCAGCGCAAAGAATTCACTCGTACAACGCGTATATCGCGTACAAGCACAAGATACGGGAGTGACTAAGGCATTGTTCCATGCAATATGCAGCCGCGGCATGACGCCACGTTTGGAATAGAGGCGACCGCAACGCAGTGCCGCAGTGTCGCCTGCGGTCTGCGGTCCGTCTCGGATTTGTACCTTAATAAGCTATGTGATAAAAACCAAATATAAACTCTGACGACCTCTTTATACGATCGAGTATTCAGTAGTCAGGCACAGAAAATAATATTCAGAAAAACAACTTAATAAAAAAACAAAAAACAAACGTTTTTATCGGCTATTTAAGTCGTTATTCCGATGCGCTGACACCGCCAAATACTTTAATAGCCTTATACGGATCTCGAACGAGTTATTTCGGATGAAAGGAGGGTATTATGCTAACTCTGTTTGTCACACCGACGATGATAGAATTTACCATCCCACCCACATTTACCATCGTATTTACTATGTTGTTGAAGGTAATGTAATGTTGTAATATTGACATTGTGAGAATAATAGGTCCTTTTAAAAAAAACATTTATTTATTTATTAATGTAAATAATAACAAAAATTACAGTGCGACACCAATACGCTATGCTATACATAAAATAAGAAATATTTATAATTCATGGTATTAGTTGAAAACAAAACCAAAAAAAAATTGTTTTTTTTAATATTATGAACTTATTGTTAAAATTTGTATTGTGTTCAACAAAGCTAATTTGATTCTGTTTAGTCATACATATCACAGTTAGTTCCTTAGTAAAAGAATGAATATGAATATAATTGAATATCAATTCTATAATTCAATTAAGTATGTTTACGAAATAATAACTAAAGTTTTTATTGTGTTAGATTTGTGCTGTGAATATTTTATTAATATGAGCTATTTTTAAATAGCTTATATTAATAACGGGAAACGGGAATAATTGTACCTACTTAGCATTAAAATTAAATTTAAAAAGTATTTCTAATATGACATTCGAAGCACAGCCGGGCAAAGGCCAACCCGGGCTATGTTTCAAAAAATTTAAACACACTTTTCCGATTCGGAAATTGAACCTAGGTCCTCCGGGTATGGAGCTGATTTTACCACTCGGCTACCAGGGAGCTGTTAATTAATAAAACTAATTGAAAAGATAAACAAAACTTAAAAGATAAAAGATTACTAAAACCCTAACCAAAACACCCATAATGCAAGTTGATGTTGTCCTTTACCAATCCACCCCAGAAGCGTCTGTTAACAAACACCTTTCGACCAAAACTCCTCTTTGCGTTCGAGCATGTCCGTAACACCTTTTTATTTATGCACTTGCCTATACAATCTCTACGATAGAGTCTTTACAATGCAAATAAATAGACTTTTTATTGCAGGAGCTCTTTGTAGCGACAATTCTATTCAATTGTTGAGTCGGGCCGCTGTAAAAAGTTATATGCCTACATTCAATATGCAAAACTCGTTTCTATTGGATAGAAAAAAGGTACCCTATTCTGAATCTGTCAAAACAATGTCGAAAGTGTATGTCGAGCTATAAGACAATTATTGGGGTTTTGGCGGGAAAGTGAAGAGTCATGTCTGCGGTTTTGTTTAATTAACAAAAAAAAATTGTGTTATGTCGACCATAAATGTAAAATGGTGGTAGATTATCAGTACTAATTACTATTATCATTCATCATCATTATACAGGAAGGAAATATTGTCTTTTATATGTAATGCTTCAATGCCATACTAATTTTCGTTTTCGTAAATGTGCAATCGAATGAATACGGATAGTAAACAAAACATACACGACGCACCCATTTCGAAATATGGTGACCATCGAATAGAAATGTGATTATTTAAAAACCTCTAAGAAATTAACAGAATAGCCCACCCCAATAGGTACCAAGGTATCGTGAACAAAAGACTTGATTTTCGATTTGGATACGCGTTGGTGGGGGCAATCCCATAGATGGCGCGATAGTCGATCGACGGGGAGACCGTATCGTATGCAAATTTTACGCGAGATTGACACTAAACGGATAAGGGGGCCTAGCCTGCCGAAATTACGTTTTTATAGGGTTACTTTCACAAATAAACTTAGTTTGAAAGAAGACAAAGTGTTGAAAAATTTTTTACTTAGTTACTGAACAGACTCCATGGACTCTGTTTTCAAAGGCAGTATTCCCGGACCTGAGGAGCTCGATGGCGCAGTGATTAACGCGCCCGGTCTGCGAGAGCAGAGGTCAAGCAACTTTCGCAAAGGCCGGTCATCGGATGGGTGACCAAAAATTTAACATCTCGAGCTCCTCCGTGCTGCGGAAGGCATGTCAAGCCGTTGGTCCCGGCTGCATTAACAGTCGTTAACAACCACCAATCCGCACTGGGCCCGCGTGGTGGTTTATGGACCGTTCTCCCTATCCATCCATAGGACAGGCTCGTGCCTGATGATGATGATGATTCCCGGACCGTTACGACTTGGGGACTTTCGGGCCTTCAAGGAACGCATCTACGATTCCTCTGGTGTGGTTTTCCATGGGCGACATCGATTGCTTTCCATCACATGGCCCGCTGGCACGTTTGCCACCTTGCACATAAAAAAACAGAAGCAAAGTCTCGTCTTATCACGAGTGGGTATAGTTAAAAATATAATCTATGCACTATTTATATGCAACTCACTGTATTTACTTAAATTATTTTAATATGTTTACCAGGCGTTAAGTACATTGTAAACCATAACATTAATTAACATAATATGATTATTGTATATGTAAGGTAATAAAAAAAATCATACTTTTATATTCTCTTTACGAATGATAACACCGCCTCTTTTTTATTTACTCTTAATTAAAATTAACATAACGATCAGACGCGAAGTGCTTTATTAATTGGGAAGGGGAATACTTTATAATTCCCGTGTGGAGGCCCGACAAATAATTAAGACTGTTAAAAAAAAAAAGTATATTTTTTAAAAATTTTTATTATTAACAATTCAAAGTAATTATGTGGAGGTGAGCTCTTAATTTTATACGTGCGGTTCCTAATTAAGATGTTTCGATACAGACGGCCCAAATAAAACACTCTGTAATCTACCCCGGAAGTTATTCGGAAGCTATGCCCACCAAAAGCGTACCGTGAATAGTAAATCTATCGGTACGGGCACATTACCCCTACTACGGTCATCTCGGATAGGTAAGTGATAATTATCTTAAAAATATATTTTGTTTTTTTTAAATTGTCATCAACTTTTCAACGACCCATTACTGTTGCTTTTGAGTTTTCATGTGAAAACTAAAACATAGGGAGTACGGCACATAGCCCAAATGCATATTGTTCAGTTCTAACGACTGCCATCTTACAACAATAATTAATATATAACAATAAATAAATAAACTAAATAAACTTTCCTACACTCACACCAATTATCTAGCCCAAGAGAAGCTTCGTTATGAAACTCGTTAAATGGTTACTAGACAACGGATAAACATACTTCAAATACTTAAATACATACTTGTATACATAGAAAACACACAGACCCGAGACAATTTAGAAAAACAATAATTTCTAAATTGACCCGATCGGGAATCGGGAGCTCAGAGATGGCGACACAATGAAAACCGGTGTACAAACCACTCGACCAAGGAGGTCGTCAGCAATATCTCTTACAACAAAGGACTAATGGCTAAAATGTGCCTTTTGATCAAAATATTTTGTCACCCATTTCGTGCACAACAGCATTGCGAAAACAAATTTGAACTGAACTTAACTTAGAAATTAGTAAGCCACGCGTTATCGTTCACGTTCGAATGGCAATGCAATTCTATATTTCAATAAGTTTAATTAATTTTTGTAGTGTCTGTACCTATTGTTTTTATTTAACCGATTTTAAAAAAGGAGGAGGTTTCTCGATTCGACCGTATATATATATATTTTTTTATGTGTGTTCGCGGATAACTTCGTCGTTTATGAACCGATTTTGATTTATCGCTGTTGTAAACTTATCAAATCAACTTCGAGTTACCGTAGTAAGTACCTACCAATGTGACACAAGCCGCCGATGACATAAATTCTAATTAAGCGAAGGTGCGACAACACGATCAAGCGTTATCGTGTATTACGCTGCTTCACCGTCTGGTGGCCGGCTGTATTTCGACAAGACAGAAAAAAAAAAGAAGAGATAAATTATTTATTTACTTTAAAAAACAAAACATAACAATCGAAAATAACTAGAATAACACATAATTCCAGAAAAACATAGAAAAAAGATATAACTAGGTAAGTTTACCTATACTTAGACTTTGACGACCTCCGTAGCCGAGTGGTTTGCACGCCGGACTTTGGGCGGCGCTAACTCCTGAGGTCCCGGGTTCGATTCCCGGTCGGGTCAATGTCGAAAACGAACTTTTCGATATTGTGTCGGGTCTGAGTGGTTCTTGTACCGTCGTTGTTTCTGATTTCCATGAAACGAGTGCTTTAGCTACTTACCTTGTGATCAGAACAATGTATGTGATGTTGTCTCATAAATAAAAATAAAATAAAAAATTACTGCCAGCATTCGTGTGAGTCCAACGGTAGCATTATTCGTTATTGAGTAACGTATCTGTGAATACGGAGTCTTCATTATCGTCAGCTTATGTTATGTCCCACTGCTGGGGCACGAGCCTTTCCTATGAATGGATAGGGAGAACGGGCCATAAACTACCATACGATCCCAGTGTGGGTTGGTGGTTGTAAACGACTGCTAATGCAGCCGGGACCAATGGCTTTACGTGCCCTCCGAAGCAGGGCTCTGGAGGAGCTTGAGATGATAAACTTTGGGTCACCTATCCAATTGCAGGCCTTTACGTAAATTGCATCACTTTAGCTATTGCAAACTGGGCTCTTTAACCATTGCACCGAGCTTCCGCACAAAAACGATGGTTCTAAATATATATTTTAATTCTTTAATTTTTTTGTGTTCCACAGAAATATATATAAAAGTTTAATTGTCAATTAGTGGTATAATAGGGTGGGCAATAAAAAAGGCGTCAGCGACATATGTTATCGCGGTCCGGCCGGGCAGCGGCGGGCCCTTTGTGTTTTTACCATCATTAGAATACCGGCATTGTGACCTGCTTAGCCAATGAATTATTTATTGATACACTATGACTGGTGGGCAAACATTAACCATGTTGGGACATGGGAGCGCGCCGCCGAATTCCTTTGCCAAAACAATGAATAACATTTTAATTGTGCAAGGGCTGGTCGAGGGCGTGAGCGCGTTTGGCTTACGATCGCAACCGCTAAGCAACTTTTGTTATGTCATGCCAATTGATGGGTGACAAAATAACGAAAAATCTCGTGGTTCTGAATGCTTCATAAGGTAACTCATGGTGTTGGTGTCAGTTGTTGTAAGATTTCGAAAAACCCATCAACTTTCATTGAACAAGCGTGGTGGGTTAAGGTCTTATTCCCCCTTGTGTTATTGTTCATGTGAAAAAGTCTGAGCCTATCATTGAAACCTTAGGGACAAACTCTCAGTTTTGTCAGTGTTATCAAATGACAAATGAAACTCTTGCACTGGGCATCCTGTTTAAAGTTTCACACAAAGCAATTGACATCGCGACTTTTTGACCTAGAGCAGTTTAGTTCATGGTACAATACAATTAGAATTTCGTTGCTTTGAGCTCCTCCAGAAGATGGAATAGTCAACTGGCAAACGTTTTTTTGTCTTTATATGAAATGGTATCCTTCAAACGAGGCGTGAAGAGGCACCTTGTGGGCCGGCAGGATGAGGGTGACTGATGCTGCGTGGTTTTCACGCTGCACCAGTTGTCTTCGCGTCTGAACTCCATTTCCACTTAATACAAGGAGGAAAATAATTGCTAAAACGTAATAGCCGCCAAATAGTACAAATATTAGTTACTTATTTTTAATAGATTATGGCTTCGCGCTCTTTGGCCAAATGACTAGTAAAAAGCTCCCGAAAAACAATAAAACAACTAACATCAAACAACAAAGGAGTTATCAAACAATGCCTTACACTATTAGCAACGTTTGTGTAATTGTCGTTATTATTAATGAATGTTTAACTTTGTACTGTCTGCATGTTTGTTTGATTTCGTTTTGCCCAATTAATGTCTTACCGTGAAATGCTGTAAAGCGAGGGTACGCGACTGCCCCGCCCATACGCCCAGTACTGTCGCGTACAAAACCTTCTTAGTAATATGTAAAGAAAACTCTTAAATAATAATAGACCCAATTAAATAATTCATAAAAAGGCGTTTTTTTAATAACACCAACAAGATTCATCATCAATACACTCAATTAACAATTACAAAATTATATCACTTTCTAAATGCAATCTTAATTATAGGTGATATATAACAATGTAAGTTCAAGTTATTCATTAATAAAAAAGGAAAATAAAGCATTCCATTAAAAAATTTGATCGAGTTTAAATTATAGAAATATTAAACGCAAAAAAACTGATTATCTTATTATTAATGTTATAAATTATTTAATATAATAAAATAAAATAAAGTTGGTGTGAAGTGGGAAATAAGGTAAATCAAACAACAGAAAAATAGGAAAACAAAATGTACTTTTAATCTTTTAAATCTACCAGTACAAAGGTATACTGAAAATAATTAAATAAAAACAAAATACGAAAGTGTTAGAGACTTTTTCATATATTATCACCTTTTTTTTTACAATTTCTACTGCTGCAAAAATGTAGAATTGCTGCCCGCTGTGTGAGAACTCACTTAAATCGTTTAACACAACTAACTATTATATAAAAAAAACATTATGTAGTTAATTATTTGTACACAAGTATTGTGAAAGAATTAAAGCAACAAACTTTCTTTCTGCACAACAGCTAGGGCTTGCAGAAACAAATAGATCTGATCTTGAGACAAGCAAACCTTTGTAGCTAAGTGTGTGTCAACATCACGGAAGCCTGTTTGTGATCCACTCTTTTTTCATACATATTTTGGCAAATGACCCACCACTTGATGTTAAGTGGGAATGGAGTCCAGCTGCGAAGACAACTGGCGCAGCGTGAAAACAACGCAGCATCGGTCACCCTCACCCTGCCGGCACACAAGGTGCCTCTTCACGCCTCGTTTGAAGGACCCCATGTTACAGGAAGATGAGAAAACGTGTGCTTGTAGACTATTCCATCTTTTGGAAGTGCGACAAAAGATTCATTTTCCTCCATTCCCGGCGGACGTCATTAAATTTGTTTTGAGTTAACGTGTGTTTGCTTTTTGTTTAATGATTATAAGACTTCTGCGCTCGACTGCCCATTCAGCCGCTTGTAGTCTGAACTACCGCAGATAGTTAACTCTTTCAGGGCGAAGTCAGTTTTACGAGGCACCGTACCGGGTACCATCGCCGATTCTTTGTACCGCTCCAATTCTGCTAACGTCACACCGTTTGGCAACTTTGTAGGGAACGCCGCGCCGCTTATGAGGGATCATAAAATAGTCAATACTTACAGGGTCTTACAAATAAACAGAGAATAAGCTCCGAATAGTTATTCCGTGTTTTGTCGCTTTTACTCTAATCCGAAATGAAGTTTACATGACAGGAACAAAACACGGAATAACTATTCGTAGATTATTCTCTGTTTATTATTATGGTTAAAGTTTTAATATATAAAAGTCTCTATTTTTTAAATATTGCACATGGAAGATATCTTGAATTACATAACTTGGCTGTATAAACCTTTGGGTCGTTGCCCAAAATACTTAGTTTTATTTTTTTAAATCTATTTGGTGAAAAAACGCGAGAAAAGGAAAATTCGAAAAAAAGTCAGCGCTCAAATTTTGAAACGATCAGAAGGAAATTTTGATGTTTTGCAATGCAATATATTTACCAATTACCAATATTTTCATATTATATTAATTATTCATTGTGTAAAAGTTTTATAAAGCATTTGATGAAGGTACGTGAAATATTTCAGTATTTATTCAGTACTTATTAATTTTCAAATAAGATTTATTCATTGTGTAAAAGTTTCATGAAACATTTGATGCAAGTAAGTTAAGCACTTATTTCAGTACTTATTTTACATGTAAGCGGTTTCTTACTTTGGTTTCTTAACATGTTTATAGGATAAATCTGTTTTCAATGTTACAATATAAGTAAGAAAGTATCATAACAATTTACAAAAACACAATGTTGAAAAAATTTCCACGAGCAAGATTTGAACCTGCACCCTTCTGACATAACGGGTCAGGTGCTCTTCCAATTGAGCTATCGTGGTTCTAACCAGCCCGCCGAAATTATTCAACACTATTTACTTTTTTACTTTGAAAGCCAAAGGTGCCAATTCAATGTCAACAACTACCGTCATTAACATCTGATCATAATATTTTTACAAATACTAAAGATCAGTTAAGAAATAGGCTAGCTATTTAAAAATTTCCACGAGCAGGATTTTTTTTCTTTTCAACATTGTGTTTTTGTAATTTGTTTCGCAACAAAATTTGCGTTAAAATTATATAAACAAATTAAAAACATTTTATCATAACAATTTTAATATACTTAATATTACTATCATTGCAATGTTTCAGAAACTCCAACGACGGCGACGGCCCAATACATGGGCTTCGCTGAAATATTACTGCTCATTACGAGTGACTTAGAAAATAAGATGTCCCGAAAAGATAATATTATCTTTATTATTTGGTATGTGACTGATTTTATAAAATCATAAAACCTATAAAGAATTAATTTTGTACCTACTTCTAGGTTATAGAAAAAATGTTTTACCATTCTTCTATCGTATTATAAGACGGTGGCTACCTCTGGTATCTGAGTTGTATAAAAATAAAAATGAATCACTGAAATGTATGTACGCGCATAACTTCCGATCGACTTCCCAAAGTTGGATACTTCTTTTTTTTTGTGTTTGTTATTGTCAGGACAAGGTTTATAAAGAAAATTAAAAGAAAAAAAAACTATTTTTACTTAAAAACGACAATTTTATTTTTCCAATACAAATTGTTCCTAGCTGTGAAACGTTTGATGCCTTTGTTTGTTTTGTTGTCATAGAAATTGTCAAAGCGGTACGAAGTCCGCCGGGTCAACTAGTATCATAATAAAAAGGGCAGCTCGAAACGAGTCTCCGACAGCTATCTATTGGTTTTTCTTACGCCTCGCCAGCCAAATGTGCATGCTGGTGATCACAAATCAAAAAGCTGAAACATACTTTGCCCGACCTTTGGGAATTGAACTCAAAACATCCAGGGTGCCTAGCTAGTGTGAGTTTTGTTACTATTCGTATTCATTCGATTACGCTTACGAAAATGAAGTATGGCATTGAAGCAGCGCATCCTGGCGACATACGAGAATACTAATTCTCGTTTTCGGTAACGTGATCGAATGGCGAATGAAACTCGCACTTGGCACCCAGATATCGCGGCCACCGAGGCGTTACCATCACTATTTAGTGTAATTAAATTGATTAACTAACCTTTGTGGCGGCGTCACCTACCGCATATGCCGCACATTAATCGACACGAAGCAAACACCTTCTCAACCGTGTCAACAGATGGCGCCACAAAACACTTACCAACGACGTCGCCATACTAAGACGATAAATAGTATGAGAAGCCTGCATCGCGATAGCGAAGTTTCACCATCTCCTTCGCTATATATAGCACCTCCAACTAACATCCGTAGGACCTCAGCAATCTCTCTCAAAAAAAAAAATCCGTAGGACCTCGGTCCCCGAGCTATACCACCCAGCTCGGAGGAAGATCTTCTCTTTATCTTTCCTCATTGTGGCGCACCTCCTACCACAGGCTTCCTACACCTTGTTAAGGAGGATATTCACACTCAATAAAAAAGTTATCCAGACATGTTTATTGTGCTAAGAAAAACCAACACCATTCTTGTCACGCCATTAAAACTAACGATTCAATATATTGATATTGAAGAAACTGCCTATTTTTTATACAGAAACAGTGTAAGGGTAAACATAAAAATTATATCGAATAGGTACATACATAAGTGATAATATTAATTCTGCCCAACCATGCATGGTTGCTGTGCACAGCTGTGACATTTGTAATAGGTACCTACGTGTCATCGCAATATTAATTAATAAGGTGTTATTTTTAGGGTTCCGGTTTACAAAACACTTTTGTGATGTACCAGACGTTAGTTAGTTTTATTTTTTAATCTACTTATATTTTGTTTGCAATATTTGATTGAGTTGATGAAATTTTTTATGCGAAATAAAACTGTTTTTTATCCACAAAAATGTTAAAAACAAATAAAGGATTGTTCACATTTATAATTCGTATTATTTTTTTGGTGTCCGAAAAACATAATATAAGAGTCTATAATGATATACTCTTGAATAAAGTTTTCCATCTTTGAAAATAAAGTTATTGCTACAATCGTTGGGTATTAGTTGGGTATTATTAATCACCACGCTTGCTTAATGCCGGTTGACGATCACAAACATAAATAGCCCAGTATTTATTTTATTTTATTTATTATTACATTTCTATTTACATTATTATTTTCAAATTGTTTTCTTGATTATTTTCAAATTTATTTATTTGTTGAAATTCCTTGTAGACAACGTATTACATCCAAGACGTTAACAAGATTAATTACATACTTATAATAAAAATAAAAATCAATACAATAATAAAATTCACACATGCAATTAAAACTTATAAAATAATTTAAAAAATAACAAATTGAACCCAGCTACCTAAGGAACCCTCAATCTAATCTCACAATCGCACTTGTCTAGTTTACGTAGATACATCAATTAACTACAATGTATTTACGTATTTCTTAGAAAAAGGGTGTGCAAATATACTTGTGTTGTACTACAAAAACTTTTGTAAGCAGACACAAAACGAGGAGACCCAGAAGGCACGCCTAATACAATGTCGAAAGAGCCCAAAGAGAAATCCTGAAGGTGTCCACTTTTCGTCCTTATATCCTTGCCTCCCCGCGCAATCCTCTAAATGCCACTATACATTTACAGAATACACTAAACATGCACACTAGTTTAGGCCCACGACGTACTCGTAGAACAAAGGTACGAAGAACCGGTTCACACGCGCTCTACACCAGGTATAGACATGTACCTGGGCGCTTCTCTCCTCCACCGCGGCCCGGTCAACCCGAGCCGAGGTCCGAGCCTTTAGAGGCGCCCTCGGGTTGTTCCGCTCCCCGATCCGATCCGAACCCTTCGGAGAATCTAGTAGGGCACGGGGACGCGCACTAGTGCGCGATGCCGTTCCCTCAAGAAAACCTCCGCAGGTGATTCGTTTGACACGGCTTGAGCGACCCTTTACGTTCCTCGCCGCCCCCAAACAAGCCCGGTAAAGCTGAAAATGCCGTCTGAGAAAAACAGCAATCTCTCTCCAAAAAAAAATCTATATCCTACTCATATTTTATATGAATCCTGTAAAGTTTTAACAGTTGGGTAATTTTTTATAAAAAGCACGATACTAAAATAGCACACGGCTCTTCCTTACAGCACAGAAATTACTAATAAAAGGAGGTGGGACATTGTTTGCACTTATCTCAAATGTACAAAATGAGCTCATCTCATCCAGGTTCTTTTTATTCTTAGGGCCCTTTCTGTACAACAGGATAAATGCTAAGTGTTATATTTATCGATTAAACACTATCAACTGCAAAAAGGTTGTACAGGAAGAACTACAAAAATTGACCTACGACGATACGGAGGGGTTATTGAGATTTGTTAAGTAATTTTTTGTTTATTTATTTGTGTGTGTATCAACTTATTATTATTTTATTTATGTCTTTATATTAGATTGTAATTTAGCGTATAAACTGTTATATTAATTTAAGTTTTGATTTATATTAAACTTAGACTAAACCCACATTCGCCTGAAAAACAGGGCTTACCTAGCTCAGGCAACCAGCATTTAACTTATTTTAGATTTTTATTTTATAGCTCTTTGTACACAATAGATGTAAACGTATTTTCAATAAAGGATTTATTTATTTATTTAATACCGCGCTCGAGCAACGCACACACGGATCTCGGAACAGTTCGAGCGCAACTGTTGCGAGATTCAATGCCCGTGAGAGGTTGTTTAAGTGTGTGTTGCTCGCGCGCGTTTGTATGAAGCTTACCTTCTGAATTCTCCTTTTTTTTTGTAACAGATGTCCGTGTGTTTAGTAATTAAAGGTTGAAAACGTTGCTTGGTTCAAAAAGCTCGTAATTAAATACCTTCTTATATGGGTTTTATTGGAAGGTAGTAATATCCCGAAAGGATGTGTCAGCCATCTTTGTATTATACGGAGCGAGCAACACTAATAACTAGGCCAGTACATAACGTGTAACACAAAGGTGTGGTCAAAATGAAATGATCCTAAGTGTATTCGATTTAGATATTGTATGCAGGAATCTGAAGAAATAAATATTAAGACATAATTATTTATTTATTTATTTTATTTATTTATTTATTTATTTTAGGATAGCTAACAGCTTGCAATTGAAAAAAGATAACAACAAAAATGATAACTATAAGCTATTGACAAGCTACCACATCTAAGATGTCTACTTACAGTAATAGTAAAACTAAACTTTACATATTAAAATTAATTTTGAATCGATGACAAGTCGTCAACAACGGTAAGCGCCTTTTTTATGCTATTGATGCTGTCAAAAAATACGTCTATATTAGCATTAGTATTATTAACATACATACAAGTTCTTACGAGAAAACTGCTCTGTCTATAATTGGTGTGAGTGGAGGGGATGCTAAATGATGCTAAATTCCCATCATCATCATCAGATTCCCATCATCTTTTCTTCCGTTATGTTTAAGTATGTTCATGTAGTCTATTTTTATTTAGGTTTTTTTTATAGTATGTATATTATATTATTATCACTTAGTTTAACAAACTTAATATATATATATATCTCAGTTCTTATAAATTTATGTAGTAATTATGTTTTATTTACGTTCTTCGCTTAAGTACCAATTTTTCTGCCTAGCCCTTAGGTCGACTGGTACAGAATGCCATTTGGCAAGCCGCCTTTTGTACTTTATTTTATTGTATTGTGCAATAAAGATTAAATAAATAAATATATAATTATTAACTTTAATTTGATGCATTTTTTTATAAAATACTTCTATTGTGTCTTCACATCAAAATAAACAAGTCAAAGCCCTAGTGGTGTAGTATCCTATACATTTGTGATCACTGGTGCTTGTAAATGAATGAATTTACTAACATAAATATTTAATTCACAATTGCGTTACAAGTTGCTCGATGCGCAGTGGTGAACGCGCCCGGTCTGCGAGTGCTGAGGTTAAGCAACTTTCGAATAGGCTGGTCATTGGATGGGTGACCAAAACTGAATCATCCCGAGCTTCTCCGTGCTTCGGATGGCAAGTTAAGCCGTTGGTCCCGGCTGCATTAGCAGTCGTTAACAACCAACAACCCGCACTGGGTCCGCGTGGTGGGCTTATGACGAGGTGGTGATGGTTACAAGTTACACACCGCCTCTGTGGTCTAGTGGCTAAGACCACCGGCTTAGACCTAGAGGTCCCGGGTTCGATTCCCAGCGGGGAGTACATGTTTGCGTACTCGGTTTGGTTGGTGGTAGGGCTTGTTTCCGCCTGGCTAGCTACCACCATCTTATCTAAATATGTCGCCATAACATCAATGTTTGTAGCATTGTTGTGTTCCGGCAGCTAGAGATAAGATAGCCAGTACCTCACTAGTTGAGGATCCCGGGTGAAGTGCGCTTCCATCGTTGGCCTTATCATCACTTAACATCAGCTGAGATCAAGGCACTGTGCTTACCCGTTAATATAAAAAAAAAATTAGTAATTATGCCTTAGTAACAAAAGACACACGATCTAGAACGTTCTAGATCGGATACTTCTTCTTTTCAATTTAACCGAACCTTTCTGTTACACGTTGTACAGTGGACGGAAATAGCGAGTGCCACTGAACTGTTTCGCCTTGCCAAGGACAAGATCAAATAGGTACGCAGAGCTGGCTGCCAACCTTCTCTAGTTAGAGAGGCACCCTAAAAAGAAAAAATATACGGAAGTCCAAAATTAAATCTAAGTAATCACATCGTCGATAGACCAGTATGGGGATATCCAAAACTATTTTGAGATTGAAAACGTCGGATCCGACTCGATTTTATAAAATGTTTTTGTTTTGTTTATATAATTTTAACGCAAATTTTGTTGCGATACAAATTACAAAAACACAATGTTGAAAAAATTTCCACGAGCAGGATTTGAACCTGCACCCTTCTGACATACCGGGTCAGGTGCTCTTCCAATTGAGCTATCGTGGTTCTAACCAGCCCGCCGAAATTATTCAACACTATTTGCTTTTTTACTTTGAAAGCCAAAGGCGCCAATTCAATGTCAACAACTACCGTCATTAACATCTGATCATAATATTTTTACGATTACGATTTTATAGTTAATAAAAACTATATTCAAAGTTTCTGAAACATAAATAAAACCGTTTTTTGTTGCGAGCAATTGCAGTGGTTGGCAGATTGGTCTCGTGGTAAGACTACTGTTCCCAAACCCAGAAGTCCCGGGTTCGACTCCCAGTGCGTATTTGACACGGTGGGTTGGATGTTAGAACTTGGTTTCATTAACTCAAGCACATTATCAAGGTAGGGCAACAGGACAGTTATTAATAAAACAATAAAAATATAATTAATTAATTATCTTAATTAATGGCTTCGCGTTTAGCATTTAGCCAATTTCAAGTATTTTTATTATTATTGGTAGTAAGAGTACGGTAGATAGAAATTAACATGGAGTCTCACAACACGTGTTATTACGGCAAGAACTCGGGTGAAACTCCATCAAAATATACTGCTTAACCACAAAACAATGGCTAAATTTAGACAATGCTTAAGACAGATGCTTTCACTTTTTAGCTAATACTGTTAGACAGAGACACAATATTTCAAACACGTATTTAGCCATTGTTTAACAATTACTTTAAACACTGTTTTGTGGAGGGTTGATGTCAAGACTACCAGCCATCTGTTGTCTATACTTTATTAAGTTATGTAGTTATACGCAATATTGATAGATTGAGCCGTTTCGTCACGGAAATGAGAGTCGAGAATGCGTTTACCAACCCCTCGGATGCCGAACAACAGTTTATCTGTGGATAGAGGCGATACATTAAAGTTTATGAGCCATAGACAAGTAGATAATTCTTGAGTTCCCCCTCCCCTGAGGGCCGTGGGACTAACGCCCATCTTTGAATTATTATACATTTTGATTATTTTTATGTGTCTGTGGAAAGTTAAGCGTTTGTTAAAAAAAAGAACACGGACCTCTAGGCGGGAAAGTGAAGAGATATGATAACTGTTTTTGATGATTTTTTTCAATGTTATCTGATGTTGATTTTATCTTATCTTATTGAAAAAAAATGGATTTAGTAACTTTGTTAATATTTACGAAAAATATAGCAATCATATGATAAATATTCTTCATCTGTAGTAGAATTACATGACTGTATCATACAGGTCACGAAAGTACAATACTCATAGTAATATATAGGTATATAACAAAACAATTATAGGTAAATAGTTAGTTAGTAATACAACATGCGCTAATTTTTAAAGTCCTGAACAAAGTTTCAAACAAATAATCTTTTTTCCCTCTTTGCTTACATCACCGTAAATACCATTCATAATTATATTTCAACTATGCATAACCGATCTGAAGAGCTTGATGGCGCGAGTGGTTAACGCGCCCAGTTTGCGATGCTAAATTTAAGCAACTTTCGCAAAGGCCGGTCATCGGATGGGTGACCAAAAATGTATAAATGTATCCATCCAAAGAGTGGGCTCGTGCCCCAGCAGTGGGGACATAAATGAGCTGATGATGATGCAAAGCCACTTCTAGTAGGTACAATCGTAATGCACTCCTTGAGTCCATTTGAAACGTCTAACATAAAAACTTTCGCTAAGAAGTATATATATGCCTTTGAGGGTAAACCATTCCGATATGTTTCCGCGCCCCGCTGACATAAGCAGATAATTCTACAGCTATTGACATTGTTTAGCTAGGGCTGACACGCCTTCCTCAACTATTTATATGTCGAAGGGTAGCAATAAAATAGGCATACAGAAAAAGGCAATGCCAAAAGGGGGTTGTCAATAGTAACGTTGAAGCAACTCGTACGTTTTAACTTAACCCTTAAGGGTTAGGCAAATTTTGCAGGTCTATTACCGAAAAAAGCAATGATCGCTCGCTTAGTGCATTTGCGATTAAAATGTATGTTATAGTTTACATGCATTGAGCGATTAGTGTCCGTAATACCAATTTATCAAACGCAACTAGAACAGTCGCGTTGCAATTGTACAATTAACAACTGGTTGCTTCTTTCGGTGTAAGCCTGCCGGTGGACTTCGTACCGCTTTGACAGTTTCTATGACAATAAAACAAACAAACCGTTAAATAGATTAGGTACGCGTGAATTCGTATCAAACAAACAAACAGACTGACTCAGTTTCGCATAAGATTAGTTAGGATGAGACATTACAAAGTAGATATTATATATTATTATGCATTCTCTTTACAAACAAGCCGGTGGTGTGAGTCAGTAAATCAAGCGGCTAGTCGTCGCCTGCGTGTGCGCAGTGACACCGATGCCGCCCCCTTCCGCCGCGTGGCGCCACTGTCGGGGCCGATTGCAATTTCCAGGCTACGCCTAGCGCGTAAAATGTCTGGAGATGGCGTTATGTTTGTTTTTATAACTACCAGAAATATACTTAGCAGAGACACCTTTTCGCTAGAGTTAGGGTGAAGCTGCCAAAGAAGACACACTACCAAAAAGTACGTAGTAGTGATTATTGATAATATTACATTGGTAAAAGGTAGATCAAAAAAGGATTAGCTAGATTGTGGAACGATGATATGCCAAAGGAGGTCTACCTACATAATGCGAAAAATACCTATAATTTCCCTTATTTCATGATTTGAATAAGTTTAGAAGCTAAGCCGCATAAATACTTTGACTTTGATGGATTACTCTCGATCCTTGAGGTTCAGTAAAGGTGTTAACACCTCTAGTTTCTAGGCTTCGTGTGAGAATCGGAAAAGTGCCTTGCACTTTGTGTTTCAAATACTAACTCTCATGCAAGTCTACGAACAAAAATAAGCCACCATTTTTGCACATTAATATACAGCAACAAACTATTAGAAAATATAACAAAATTGCTAACTTAAATTACTAACCCACTATGTCTATGCTACGACTCTACATCTTCATCATGCTCTATACTACAGTCTAATTCAGTTATTTTAGTTATAAGGCAAAGGGAACGCAGCATTAAGCAGCCTCCCAGCGAATTTAATAAAAAAGTAAACAGACTGGACTCTTTACTTCCTCGCCAAGAAGTTTCCACCCTATTTCAATCACATATCGCGCCAAAACTGACAGCCACCTGACATATAATAGTCGTCAAACCGAAATTCGTTCGATATTCAAAAAACGCGCCGAAATTCCCGCCGCCGCCATTGCCACGCGTCGGAAAGCGCGGACAGTGGATTTTAGATTTTTCCAATTTCCATGGGCTCAGCGTATCTGTCGCCCGTTCGGCTGACTGCAGTTGGGATGTTATTTTTGTTTTGTCGCCGAAAAGAGTTTGACTGACGTTTTATTAACAAACGTACCGAATGCGCGGATTTTTTGTAGCCAGCCAGCCAGCCCGATTTGATAACCTGAAAATTGAAAAGTGCATTTTAAGCCAGGGTATAGACACGAGTTAGGTTTTGTTGGTGCAATAACTGTTTTTGATTTATGAGACTATTATGTAGTTGGTTTCTGTGTTGACGCTATATTGTAATGTGCAAATGTTTAGATAAGGCAATATGTTCTAATCTTAAATGATTTCAGTTCTGATTATATAATTACACATTTTCACTAAGCATTTCTAGTTAGTCAATAGGTAAATAGGTAATAAATACTCCAATGATGGAAGAGCACTTCACTCGGAATCGTCAACCACTGAGAAACTGGTTTTCTTTTTCGACAGAACAAAAACCACACTAAGATCAAAATGACATGACAGTTAACATCAAAGTAATAGTATGCTAAAATAAAACCTAAGTAGTTTAATAAATACTATTTACTTCTAACATACTTTTATGTGGAAGCATCCAGTAATGTAAAAGTCAAAAGTCAAAGTAACAAGTCCAAACACATCACCTATAAATAAAACCAAAAGCGCGAACAATTCTCAAAATCGGTGCCGTCAAAACTATCCCACAGAAAAGCAAACATACAGAAGTCACATTGCAAACAATATGATCGTCTCCCCCTCACACATCCGACCGCACGACACGACACGATAAATAGTTGTAATTCAGAACGATCGCGCCGCATCGTATCGGCTCGGATCACATTACGTCGGACGGTAATACGCGGCACGCGCCCGCTTATGAAAGCCAATGTCGTTTCTATCGCGTTAGGGGTGGCCGAGAGTGTTGTAGATGCGACACAGTAGATTGCTCCGCTTTTGTACCTACTGCCAAGTATTTAGGAGCAGCGTCTTTGTTGAACGTATTAAAATTATTTAGCTAATTAATTAAGTAGGTCGCCTTTAGGGCTAGAATAGTGCTCGACGATAGTCGGTGCGTACGTCGTCGGCCCCGTATTAAATACATAGTTGCTTATGAAATACAACAGTATGACGCTGACGGTTACGCGCCACCGACACGGTCAGCGTCGTACTGTAACTATAGCCCTTACACTTAAATATAGGAGAGTGTATTGGTATTAATAAGTCTTCATTTATGCCATATATGAATGATAACAGGCTGAAATTAATTCTTATGCGTCGGTGTCCAAAAGAAGTTACAAAATTTTATTTAAATAGTTTTTGAACTAAAATCCGATGATGCTGCTATAAGTTTTTAACGTAAATACTATACGATTGTGATTTTATGTGAAAAACAGATTAAACTAAAATATTACAAAAGCTATTTCTAGAGCATCGCTATTGTAGGCACTAACGTCAACCTTCCCAAAAACTGTAGCGCCCCACATAATCTTTGCCCCATCCCTCGTTAGGGCGGCACCCTTGTAAAAGTCAGCGTGAATGGAGCTAATCCTTATCACCCGTTGGGCTAAAGTGAATCAATTAAAGATAAGCAAATATCCGCCATTGTGCGCGCGAGCCTCTGAATTTGTTGCGAGAGGAAATTAACTTTTGAATTAAGCTATCGCTCGTGTGCCCCACCCTTAATGTGTTAAGTAAATTTGTGATTATTGTATGCGCGTGCCCCGATTAGGATAAAGTTTCAGGAGTTCTCAACTGTTCATTTAGATTTCTTTTATGCGATTTACAATGGATACTATAATTAGATTTGATGCATAAGTTACAAAAAGTACTTACATATAATAAATCTTTGATCCTGTAAGCTCCCACCTTTTTTCCGCAACCGAGACGGATTTTAAATATATTTATCATTCCCTGACTTTATAGTAGAATATTTTGTATGCTTTTTATTTTTCTATTAGATATTCAAATTAGCGATAACTCGCGACTCGGAAACGGAAATGAAACGTTTATAGGCAGATGATGATGAATTTAGACACTAATAATGTATTTCTTTTCTGTGTCAGATAAGAAGCCGGCAATAATTATAACGAAATTAAAATAAAGGGTTAGTCTGAAAAATCAAATACAATTTTATATTAACTTTGTAATATGTTAATGAGGAGCTCAATCGCGCAGTGATTAACGCGCCCCTTACGCAAAGGCCGGTCATCGGATGGGTGACCAAAAATTTATTATCTTGAGCTCCTCCGTGCTTCGGAAGGCACGTTAAGCCGTTGGTCGCGGCTGCATTTGCAGTCGTTAACGACCACCAATCCGCACTGGGCCCGCGTGGTGGTTTATGGCCCGTTCTCCCTATCCATCCATAGGGAAGGCGTGCTCCAGCAGCGGGGACAAAAATGAGCTGATGATGATGATGATGATGAATATGTTAATCTTTGCATTCACAATGATATTATGTAGTTAAAAGAAAATAATTAAGTAAAATTACATTGAGCATTTCTTTTATTAAAATTAATTTTTCAAATTTATAAAATAAGATTTAGGTGTTCTTATGATCTAGCACCCTCCAAACCGGAAGACTGATTGATAGGGATGGGTGTGATCGAAATGTGGTTTACTTGTTATTACTAAGCACGTACTCGTTCGTATTAATTCTAGGTGTCGATTATGCTATTTTGCAATGGTGTCTGTCTATGAGAAAGCGAACACTAACTATCATACATTCATACACTCAGATTCTTCTCCCAAAAAGGGATCGTCAGATCATCTAAATCACCAATTTTGACTAAACTCGCCGTTAATGACCTTGACGACATTTAGCATTATCAAAGTAAGGTTCCGAAATGAAATAGATACCATCATTGCCAGGTTACTAGCCGATCGTAAGGTGTGCGAGTATCTTGGAGCCCTTGTCCCTTAGTCTTCTCACAGCATGCACGAGGAGTAAGGGCAGCTGATACACTATTTTCCCGCCCCAGACCAGCTGGTGGTGGCTGGTGGCTTTATAGGATGAATGTGCTATTTCGATGGTTCCTGTATTGTCAACCGCCTGGCTCCCCGAACCGATCCGACCCCTCGGAGAATCTGCACTAGTGCGTGATGCCGTTCCCTCTAGAAAACCTCGGAAGGTAATTCGTTTCGCACGGCTTGAGGAACCCTTTAAGTTTGTCGCCGCCCCCAAAAAAGCTCGGTAAAGCTGAACATGACGTTTGAGGATATCAGCAAAATCTCTCCAATACAATTACAACATACTATCATATATGCGTATTATAGTCGTATGTTCATGATACCTTTCGCCTATTACTGAGTAACCAGATGTTTCAATTTGCCGTGATCACAGGTCAGGGGGCCTACCGCCTAACTTTATCGCTATCGCTCTCGCTATCGCGCTCTATAGTTTATGGCGTAATCTAGTCATTTCGAAAGCGATACAAAAGCAATATTGAAAGCTTTAGGCTATAGCTTTCGATATTGCTTTTATATTACGGGGGGCTGCCCCCCAGCCCCCCGACCGCCTAACCGATTGCTTTGACTACGTGTATAGTTTATGACGTCATCTTGTCATTTCGTACCACCTATGACAACAATATCGAAAGCTATAGGCTATAGCTTCCGATATATGCTTATACCTATTTGCTAGATGACAAGATGACGTCATAAACTATACACGTAGCCAAAGCAATCGGTTAGGCGGTCGGGTCCCAAGTCTTTGTACCGAAGTGGGCGTCTTTTGGCTAAGATGATGATGGCACAAATTTGTTGATTTCGTTGCCACCACTATAAAATTGTCCTTCCATCAATATATAGTACATAGTCCTACATGCAACCCAAAACCTAATAAAGAAAACCCCAAGCGTTCACACGTATTACGCGCACAGACGTCCATCTTCACCGCTCCCCTCCCTGAATTATTCATAACTAAATTAATAATATTAACAATAACGCCCCGACTTACCATTACTATTCATTATACAGCCCGGATTTATTAACCGAATGTTATTAATAAAAAATTCAAATGAGCTTCCTATAGTAATCCGGGGATTTGGTGTGTTTGAAGTTCTCACATTACAGGGTCAGAGAGAAAAAAGTTTAATAAATTGTTATGTTCTCTACGCCTTGGTGGGTGGGTGATGTTATTAAGTTATAATGCCATGTAATCCAACGGTGTGAAACGTCAATAACGCCACGGGTCTTGAGTGAAAGCTTACGTAGGTATTTGTAGGAATGCTTATTCGCTTGCGTGCGTTAATCAATGTTTGGTTTTGTGTTTATGACATTTGATCGCTGATAAGGAAATTCTTCGATTTATTCTGTATACCTGGGACTAGGGCATCGCCATAGAATTGACTAGAGCATCGCTATGGGCTTCGAGTTAGGCGGTAGGGCCCCTGGTCGTTAATGGTCTTAAAACTATTGTATTCCAGCCAGAGCTTGTTGTAGTCAGTGACGAAAGCATGACTCCGTTCCATCTGATGTTAAACAGAAGCGAAGTAAGGACTCCGTTATCCACAATCTTGATTGTATTTGATTAATTTATTCAAATAACAATAATTTTAGTAGCATTTTGTTCCAAAAGATAAAGATAGCCAGTTCCTCAGTAGTTGAGGATTCCGAGTGAAGTGCGCTTCCACCTTACCATCGCTCAACGTCAAATGATATGTGTATACCAATTGCTTACCCATAATCATCATCTCATTTTATGTCCCCACCGCTGCGGCACGAGCCTTCCCTTTGTATGTATTCCACATGGAGAACGAGCCATAAACCACCACGCGGCGGGTCCAGTGCGAGTTGGTGGTTGTTAACGACTGCTAATACAGCCGGAAAATGGCTTTAAGTGCCTTCTTAAGCACGGAGGAGCTCGAGACGAAAAATATGATAAATAATAAAGACTGATGACGTTGCAGCTTTCTGGTCAGGAAGAATATGATGATGTCAATGTCGCTGCCACAAAACAGGGTGCTGGTGGGGCTCCCACACTACTCTAGTGCATCTGCGATGTTAGCGCACGCGCACACAGACGGCTTCCACACAGTGATGCGGCGACGCGCGTGGCAGTTCCAACACCATCCTGAACGTGCTCAGCGACAAGCTGGACAGCCCCCTTCTGGGGCACTGGATTCAAGCACAAGTGCGTGTGCCCGGAGCCCCAGAGGGCGGCAAATACCTAAATTAATTTGTTTTCCTTTTTTTAGTACTTGTATTTACTAACATAGTTTTTTAAGTCATTTGAATACTAACAATATTATGGGCAACAGCCTCAAAAAAAATAAAAGAATAATAAATAGATTGTTTTTAAACAAAAGACCACATTCCCAGTTCATTCCCATTTGACTTGGACGATCTTTTCGACAACGTTGGTCGGTGACATAAGCTTTGTTGTCGAACCCGTTATCTGTCTATCCACTCCAGAGCGCCTCCCATTAAAGGCACATCATCATCACGGCACATTAGCGCAGGTGCGTCACGCAGATAAACCGTGAACATGCGGTATCGCATTAATAACGTACGCGCTGGAAAAATCGCGGACGCGTTTATCGGGATCCATCTCCATTGTCGGACACGATACGGAAGAAGGTTTAACGCGCACACTCCATCGACGAGCGTAACAACTCGTGTACCAGATTAACTCCAATACACCTCACCTCATAGAATAAACGAGCTGCGACGTACTTACAAGTAAGCTAGTTAGGTCATAGCTACAAAAGTGCATAAAACGTGTTTTTCATTCGGTTTTCATAAGACTAGCGTCTCTAGAGACGCCTCAGACACTTAAAGCCGTTCGTTTACAAGCCACGTCAATTTAACCGTGTCATACCGTGGAAACGCATCCACCGCGACAATATTTCACTTAATAACGCTCACGCATCTCAGGTGTGCGTTATAAATGATTATTGCATCGCCATCGACGGGCCTAACGACTCGTGTACCAGATTAACACCTATTCAGGACATCACAATGCCTCGGAGAGCATGAAGACTGTCTTCCATCATGTTAATGGCGCGTATTATCTTTTGCGGTTATCCTTTTTTTATATTACATTGGATGGTTTCGCAATATGCTTTTTATGTAGACGAACTTATTTTTTTTTGTAATGTAAAATTCGCTCTGCTATCTGAGTTGTTATTTGCTAACGTCACTAAGTGTACAAAGTGTATTCGTTAAAGTTCAATATGAAGTTTGTTTATCTGTAGAGTTTAAACTGTTTACGGGATCATTAGCAGGATTATGTAGGCTTTGAAGTCTAGAACACGGGCGGCTAGTAAGTAATACAAATCCCCAATTCAACGGAGCCTTTAATATTTATTATTAACATGTTACGCAAATACATACTGTCTAAACCCTTTATTGCTGATTGTACATACAATAACATTAAAGTAAGTTTGGCATGTAAAAAAAATATGGGCCGTAAAAGGAATATAAAATGGGACGAACCGAGAATAAAATAATTTAAATTATATTTTGGGACGAAAGAATCATATTGATTGGGACGAACCAGGATTTTTTATGTGGGACGAATCTCAGTGGGACAAACGAAGCATAAACCACTGTTTGTTAGGTACAAGTTAAGTAAATATTTACGCAAAGCGCTGGCGGGATGAAGTCGTCTGTAAAAGAGATTGGTGGGAGACCGCCAGAGCTAGAGACCGACACGTGTAAAGAGACATTTGGAGGAGAAGTGTGGGTTCGAGACCAAGTCGTGTTTTATTTTCATTTTTTAATTATTGCTCTTTTATAAATTTCCAAAGACAAGTCACTGGTAAAGCAAACATTCAAATTCGTGGCTTCATTTCTATCGAGAAAGTGAGCGCGTCGCACAGTAGCCCGTCCGTCTGTTTGCCTTCGACTGATCCGTGTTTGCTTCTTTGCTTGATCGGTGATCGCGTCGTTAGCATCCGGAGTGCCGTGACCGCACCATACGGCATTAATTGGTCAACAACTTTGGTTATCTTAAAAAAAAACAACGAAAACTTCGCCTAGGACTTTAGGAGACTTTTTTTGACCCTGTGAATCCTCCTTACTGGGACACGAGAGCCCTGAGGCCCAAGTTGTGTGGCGGTTCTTCCGTCTCCCTTTCCTGCCAGGTGCCTAAGAAAGTAGCATCCAGGGTGAAAATAAATAAATAAACCCTAACTAATATTATAAATGCGAAAGTGAGTTTGTTTGTTTGTTTGTTGTTTGATTCTGATACTATTCAACTGGTCATCATGAAATCAAAGTGGTACGAAGTCCGCCGGATTAGCTAGTATATAAATAAATGTAAATTTTCAAAACCAACTAAAACTAGCTGTATGAAATCGACAAGCGAATCTACTACAGCTTTTTAGGGTTCCGCAGTCAACAAGGAACCCTTATAGTTTCGTTATGTACGTCTGTCTGTCTGCTGTCTGTCCCCAGTCTAGCTGATAGTGTCTTAGTACTAGAAAGCTGTAATTTGGCATGGATATACATATTAATCACGCCTACAAAGTGGTGAAGTAAAATTTTGAAAATTTTTTTTTTCTTTAACTCCCCTACGCGTGAAGTGGGGATGTAATTTTTTTTCTTGTCTACCCCATAGAGTGGGGTGTCGTTGGATAGGCTTCAAAATTTTGTTACAGTCAAGTGTGTGTGTCCCCCCCCCCCCTTCCCTGCCAGACAAATGTTTGTTTTTGGATACGTGAAAAAATTCACGGTAGTTGTATATATGACGAAGTTAAAAAATGTACTTGGCAAAAATGTAACTTGTAAACGTACAAATTCCTCATTGGAAACTGCTTAAATAACGTTGTCAGGTGTGTAAAACCGGTAGTATCTACATTTAAGTATATGAGCCATCGTTAAATAAATGTTCATAAAAGCCCTCTTCTCAGAGTCCGCATTATTGAGATGGGCTACGGAACCCTACACTGCGCGTGGCGCGACACGCACTTGGCCGGTTTTTTTATATGACTTACTTGGCTTTCATCTCCTGAAGGTGGAAGCGCACTTCACCCGGAATCCTCAACTACTGAGGCACTGGCTATCTTATCTCTAGCTGCCGGAACACAACAATGCTACAAACGTTAGATGTTATGGCGACATATTTAGATAAGATGGTGGTAGCTAGCCAGGCGGACAAAATCACGTTATGCATTTGTTATTTTTAACTGCCTCTGTGGTACAGTGGTTAAGACGCAAAGGTCCCGGGTTCAATTCCCAGCGGGGGGTTTATGCTTGTGTACTCGGTTTGGTTGGTGGTAGGGCTTGTTTGTCCGCCTGGCTAGCTACCACCGTCTTATCTAAATATGTCGCCATAACATCAATGTTTGTAGCATTATTGTGTTCCGGTAGTTATAATAGCCAGTGCCTCACTAAATGAGGGTTCCGGGTGAAGTGAGCTTCCACCATTGGCCTTATCATCACTTAACATCAGGTGAGATCAAGGCACTGTGCTAAAACATATTTAAAAAACACACACTTTTGATTCTAAATTGTTTGAGAGCTATTTTAATTAACATATTAATATTGAGTAGTATAAATAAGTGAATTCAAAATTCGAAATTTATTTGATTAATAGATAATTTATATTGTATTTTTGTATTGTTTGTTTCCCAAATAAAATAAAATAAAATAAAAAAAAAATAAAAAAAAAAATAATAATTCCTACCACTACTTGGGTGGGCACAGCTCAGTTTGGGCAGCGCATTAGTACTCCAAACGATGGCAGTGCTCGCGGCTGAGCGGGCCGTAACGTGTGAAATGCGACTGGCCCTACTTGTTTGACCAACACTGTTTGTTCACTTAATTTCTATTTATTTATTAGTTCGTACACATGGACAATGAGCATGGTTAACGTTTTGGATTGTATAAGTACAGGTTTTCTTAAACTATAAGGTGGCAATCAGGCGTAGGCACGGCCCGTCTATGGTAAGCGGTAACCTAAGGCAATTGACTTTATATTATTGGTACTACTATTATTGGTCTTGTAAAATAAGGTAAGTAAGTAAGCTTATATAGCTTCTTAGCTAGAAAAAATAGAAACAAATGAATTTCTTAAACCTCTATAATTATCTTAGGTCGGTTAGTAGGTAAATAGGATAATATCTTAGGTCTCTGACAAGAGATTTCTTAGCTCTATACTGATTTCCTTTGGCGACCTCCGTAGCCGAGTGGCTTGCACGCCAGACTTTGGGCGGCGCTAACTCCTGAGGTCCCGGGTTCGATTCCCGGTCGGGTCAATGTCGAAAACGAACTTTTCGGTATTGTGTCGGGTCTGGGTGGTTGTGGTACCGTCGTTGTTTCTGATTTCCATGAAACGAGTGCTTTAGCTACTTACCTTGGCATCAGAACAATGTGTGTGATGTTGTCTCATATTTATTTATTTTTATTTATTTATACTAAATTGGTAATAATGATATTCCTCCAATTCCCTTGATTATCAGTAAAGGTCGGTACATTACTGAGGCCTAACATCACACGGACTTCAAGATAACTTGAAAAGTTACGTTGCACTGTTTTCTTTTAAAACTACAAAATATAAAACCACCAAGAGCGTTAATTATTTAATACTTCTTTTTTGTTTTTTGATAGCTGACGTTTTATTGGCTAAAGTTATGATTTTTATCTAGAGTCTCTTGTTTTTACTTCTTTTTTCAAACAATTTACTTCAGCCAATACTAGCGAGCCGCTCTACAACAGCTTACAATCAGGCGGACCGAATAGCCCATTCGTACTAAATAAAAACAAAACAAAGTAATAACTATTGAAGATGATACTATATCGAGAGATAGAAGCATACCTCAACACTCAATAATAATTCAGGACCACCAATAAACAGTGATTTTGCTCGCGAAAACTGCTCCATAAATACATAGGCATTGGCAATAAATTGCGAAAGTCGTATTATGATACAATAGGCGTTTGAAAACAACTTATTCTTCAGTGCCGCGCAACATCGCGTAGCCATGTCATAAATACGGTCCGATCAAATCGTAAATATTATGAAGAACAAAGCGATACACACGTATAAAAGGCCCTACATCTCTTAATGATATGTAGATTCCTGGCATTAGTTACATGGCGGTGTACTCGGTGAAAACATCTCGCAAACTCCGCATTGTTCCTCTCAACGTAACAGCCAAACGCAATTCTGAATAAAATCAGCTCTCAATTCAATTGTTTAAAGTCTCATTTCACTCGCGTATAAATAGTTGGTAGTGTCTTTTAAATAAAGATCTATTCCAACTCATTAAACAAGACATAATTTAAACGCTGCTCGCCGCAACGTTCGATTTGAAACTGCTTTGTGTTGGCTTACAATTGAATTTCGCTCGGCAACTCGAAATGAAGTTATAGCTTTACGTTTGCGAGTTGAAGCACTCGTGCATCTGTTATTACATTGGACTTTCTTTCTAATTGTAAATGGGGGAGAGTCCATTTCGGTATGTAAGACGTTAGAAATTGAGACATTAGAAATCTCCGAGCAACCATTAAGCAACCATGTTCTTTAACAAATGCACGAGGCTCGGAGTAAGATGTAAGTTTGTGGCGGTGTGCATAAATATAGTTGGTGTATTATCGGTTATTTTAATACGTGCCCCCAGGTGGGCTCGGCCCTCTCATATATCATGGGGAACAATTATTAAATTATCTTTTTCGATGACATTAAGTAATTGTTTCGACCGGACGCAGAGAGCTATGGTTTTTAAATTGTCGTACCTACCGATCTCTTTGGCATTCCGATCGTTTTTTGTTACGAGTTCTTTTATCTCATCTGTGGCTCTTACGACAGATTATTAAATTATCCGTTTATGACTTAGCTCAGGATGTTCTGGTAATTTAGCTTTCGTTCGTTTGAAGAATGCGTGCGTGTGTTGTTAGGCATTTTGTGTGGTCGCTAGTCGTGGCGCCATCATGGCCTATGTAATTTTTTTTTCATTAAAATTTACCTGTAACATTACCTGTAACACCTTATAATCTATGATTGACAATAAATCTATTGAGTATTGAGTATGCTTTATGCATTACAATGTTATAAGCTTGGAGTTAGGAGCTTCTATACGTTTCGGTTTTGAAGCCATACAAACATACTTCAATATTTTCAAGCAAATAAGCCGATTCCAATGAAATCCTACGCTTAAGGAAAATCTACAGATCAGAGAATAGACGATAGGAGGTTTTTAGACTGATGGTGATGATGACGATGAATGAAACATACTGATATAGAAATCATTGTCTGTCAAAATCTATAACCATCAATTCGCTATTTCACTATTACCTACGGGAGGTAAAACAATGACAAATAAATCAGCAAACAGTCATCTGTTAAGATCGTTAATTTCGAAACTAGTCATGTTCTCCATACTTCTATTTGCAGCTAAAGGCAATTCTTTAGACAAACTAAAAATTTGCCTTAAAAAAAAAGAATTAGGCATACATACCAAACCAAAAACAACATTAATCAATGCCTATTCAAAACGAGTCAAATCGACACATTGTTAATATATTTGTTTCTCATCGACTTCCCGACATCAAGTTCCCGACACGCATATTAGGTATATAAGTTATTGTACGATAATGTCCAATGAATGCAAATTCGATATCGTTCGATTAGAATCGACCTGGAGGCAGCCATTGCACCATTTACCGTAGTTTAAGCAATTACATCAATTAAATACAACAAAATGTTGGTTACTTAGTTGTACCATTAATCATGCTTTGGGGGAGCATTCTGGTACTGAGAGAGAGGTTTCGTATGCGAAAATGTTAGTTTGGTAGATAGTAATTGACGATCTAAAACGCACCAACCTTTACGGCCCGATCGGATTCAAACCCCTCTAGTAGGGAACGGGGACACACACTAGTACGTGATGCTATTCTCTCTACAAAACCTTTGGCGGTGTTTCGTTTTACGCGGTTTGATGAACCCTATAAGTTTCTCGCCGCCCGCCGTTTTTAAAAAGTTCGGAGTCGCTGAAAATGCCGTCTAAGGCAAATCAACAAACTCTCTCAAAAGAAGACTCTCTCTCCTTTTTTTTTCCTTTAGTTGAAGGCTTCGTGCGATTAACACATTTAACCAGTGTCAAAGTAATTTTTCTTACAAGTAATATATACATATACAATATTTCCTTCCAGTATGATGATGGTGAATGATAATAGAAATGAGAAGTGAGAAATTATATAACCCCCAACTCCTCGAGTGTCTCAGTAAAGATCAGTGGGGCTTTAGTAATTCCTCGGGCGGACTTCTTGAGATAATTTGAAAAGTGAAGTTGCACTGTTTTGTTTCATTCGCCAACACTCATGCGCACTTACGAACACTTAACGGTTTATAATCCACCATTATTTCACATTAACATTGGACATAACACAAATTTAAGAAATTAAAAGAATACCGCAGACGTGACACTTCACTTTCCCGCAAAGAAGTCCTCTCTCTTCTCTTTGATCGGTCTATTGCACATTCTTTAAAATAGTTGTTTATAACGAAGATGAAGCGAAGTAGATGCATTGAAATTGTGGATAACAAAGAAATAAACACACAAAAAGAAACGCAATTTTCCCTCATCCTCATTCTCCTTTCCTTCATAGGACCACGCGTGCTGGTCTTCGGTATCACCAATTTCTGATGGCTAGTACACACGCCTGCACATCAACCTACCCAAAACTGTCAAATTTCTTCAATACATTGTCAACAATAAGACTTGAACATAAAGTTCATGCTCTATTGAGGAAATTTGACAGTTTGTGGTAGGTTGATGTGCAGGCGTCTGTACCTATACCGTAGCGAACGAAGATATTTGATCATAATTATTTGCCAATCTTTCAGAATATATAACTTAAGAAGAAAATGACGGTAGTTGTTGACATTGAATGGGTTGGCTTTCAAAGTAAAAAAGTAAATAGTGTTGAATAATTTCAGGGGGCTGGTTAGAACCACGATAGCTCAATTGGAAGAGCACCTGACCCGGTATGTCAGAAGGGTGCAGTCTATACTGTCCATACAGCATTAGAATGGTTTTTCGGTTTCTGTCTTGGTACTACATATTTTTATTTTATGTTTCTGTATGTTTATTAATGCTAAATAGGTAATAATGTTTTTAATTGTTTGTTTGTTTTGTTTTATATTGTGCTGTTTCTTATTATAACTTATGGGACTATGGGTAGGGAAATTATAAATATTTTTTTCGTTGTGTTATAAGTACTTATAACTGTTTGACTCTTAATAAATTTAAAAAAAGTAAAGCTTTCATTGTAGTTAGTATGAATTACGACGAATTACTATGTTAAATACTTCATAGAACTGACACTTCACATTGAAAAATTGTAATTTAAACGTTCATAATGGCTGCTACTCTAATGGTAATGGTTTTCTATAAACATAAATGTCAGGTGATAAAAAAAATGGTGGAACTGACCAATATAAAATGTGTGGCGGCGTCACCTACCGCATACGCCGCACATAATCGACACGAAGCAAACACCTTCTCAACCATGTCAACAGATGGCGCCACAAACGCATACCAACGACGTCGCCATACTACGACGATAAATTGTATGGAAAGCCTGCATCGCGGTAGTGAAGTTTCACCATCTCCTTCGCTATAAATAGCACCTCCAACTAACATCCATCGGACCTCGGTCCCCGAGCTATACCACCCAGCTCGGAGGAAGATCTTCCCTTTGTCTTTCCTCATTGTGGCGCACCATCCTACCACAGGCTTCCTACAAATGTTTAGAAATAAGTAACAGTTTTATTAGTCGGAAAGGGTGGGTGCCTATCACGCACGGTCTATGATTTTTGAGTACGACTATGGAAGCTACTCGGTTCGGGGGGTTTATGTAGGTACTATATATACTGTATATGTAATATTTTCTTTTTATTATTTTTGGGTAAAAAAAAAAGTCCACCCATCCATACAAAATTACTCAAACCCCTTTACCCATCTCTTCTTAAGATCTGATCTCAGCCATCTCGTCGAAAGAAAAATCTGGCAAAACGGAAAAAAACTCTTTAAAATAAAGATTTGAAAAAAAAGGTATACACCAAAAAACATTGTAGCTGGTTGCTTGCTGGTGGTTGTCCTTCGAAATATGGTTGTTGCCCATCCTCTAACGTAATGTAAAGTAATAAATAAAATAGAACGAATTATATTTCAGATTCACTCACGTTCAAGCACTTTAACGGAAACTAGAATTTGACAAAATTGCATCTCGTATAGTTTACTACAAGAAAGGAGGCGTAGGCGCTGCTTTAAATACGAGTGAGTAGGTACCTTCTAGGCAAGCTCGTGTTACATCGTAGGCTACATCATCACTTAACACCAGTAGTATACAATCTCGTAAAATTTACAGCGGAAAATCAGGCCACTTTTTAAGGTTTTTGAAGGTTCATATCTTTTTTAATAATTAATTTATGAAAAAAAAAGAAAACATAGGGACACAGCCAAAGCGTTTCTTTAATTATTAATGAAAAAAGTAATTAAATCGGTCCCGTTTTTGAGGAGGAATCAGGGACTAAGAAACGTTGATTTTGTCTGCTTTTCATACATATTTTTCAATTCAGTCGAACTTAGTATTTCGTCTTAATAATATTGAAAGAAGTTCAAACATAAGACTCCAACAATTGAACCGGGCCTGCGTCGGTGTAATGAATCAAGGGTAATTAACCAACTAATATAGTTATCACGACGTTTAGACGCTAAGCGAGCGGATTTGGAGCGTTTGCGTTCGATTACAGTCTCATTGGACCGACCGGTCGAGATAGCGAGACAATTGGGTGGTTACTGGTTAGTCAATACAAACACATTTTAGCAAATACAAATATACAAATGTTGAAAAAAAATGCACGAGCAGGATTTGAATCTTGTATGAAAAATGGCAAACTATGACGTCACCATTTTGTTACGTCAATTCAGTGTTTATTAACAACTTTTTAGGTTACAGAAATTCATCCTAATGTCAAAATTATGAAATAGATCAATGTTTTGAAAGCACTGTTATGTGATTTAATTTAAACGTTTAATGTTCTGGAATTTATTATTATTGTTTGCAACATCCGTATTGCTTTGAACTTTCACTTTGTGGTAAAAGCTTGGAGAATAACCCAGAAAATTACGCAAATTTAAAAAAAAACTGTGTTTGTACCTTTCATTATTCGATATATTGTTACGTTGCTTCTAAATGGTTCACAACATTGTTATATTGCCATATCGAAATTAAAAACAAAAGAGTTTATATTTTTTTATATTAGACAACATCACATACAGGTACATTGTACTCATCATCCCAAGGTACCAGTTGTCACTTTGCAATTTTACTTAGTAACAGACAACCCTAATATCTCGGCCATATGGTGCTTTTCAGATATGTTTATAATTCTCTGGGGTTCTACGCCATGTCATCTGCCATATTCGGGATTATACTGGTATTATTTCCTAACACCAGTGTATTCTCGCAAAAAATTGTTGAAGGTTGTCATTACACCCATAATGCACGGGTATGGTACGCTGTTGATACGTTGTAGTGGACTAGTAGTCTTTATCGTTTTACTTTCCGTGCCTGACACGTTCCTAGCACTGTCATGGTATTTATACGGTCTAATGGGCAGATACCTGGGTGCCTAGTGTGAATTTCGTTTACTATCCGTATTCATTCGATTACGTTTACGAAAACGAAAACTAGCCCTTAAAAATTTAAACTTCTAAAACTAAAAATTACATTTTAGTGGCAAACAAAAGAAACTTTGATCCTCCCATCATCATCATCATCAGCCAAGAGAGAACGGTGCAAGAATTGCACTAGAATTATTGACTGAAATGTGCCAAAAATGCATAAAATGCACTAAATTCGCGTGCAATGAGCACTCCATGGTCTATTGTCAAGCCTGTGAAGAAAGTGATTTGGATAAGTTTGTAAGATTTCTTTTATTCACTCTTTTCTGATAATGCCTAAATATTGTAATTGTTATAGGAGATTTCTATTTGTTTTTTGAATAGTATCTATTAGTGTTTAAAACTGTTGATTATTGATTATGTTAAGCATTATGTAAGAATATAGTATTTGTTAAATTTAATTAATTAATTATTTATTTAATTCCCTCATTAGTTAATCAGTAATCTTCAAAATAAATTGGGGTCAGTGGGGACCCCGTGCGAGTAATTGTGTAATTTCCTTCGTGCTTGTAACTAAGGGCTAGTATGGCATTACGCCTCCTTTTTTAAAGCTAAAGGCGAACCCCAAGGTTTTTTACCGGCTCTGTCTTAATCCTTGTTTAGAAAAAGGACAAGGCAATCCCAGGATCTAAGGAATCTGCGTGCAGATTTTTCCCCGGAAAAAAAAAAGCTTAATGTTGAAATGACGTGATATGTTAAGTTGTCTAATCCTCATTAATTATACCCTTATGATATTTACCTTTAATAAGTTTGGCTTTTATTACGAACAAACACAAGTCATGTAGCCCACGTGAGCAAAGCCGCGAACAAAAACCTAGTCTCTTATATAGTCGTATAGTTCGTAGCGGCCTCGGAATTTTTAAATATTATTGATTTTATATAGAAAAAAAATCTTATTCTCAACCAAAAAACTTCGAAAATCGCTTTAGATTAGCTGTGAATTTCTCCTATCTACTATAATATTATTGAGCAAAACTTTTACCAGAATAATTGTTACTTAATGAGGAATAAAGATGTTATAATTTAAAAGCATGAATTTATTATCCTATTTCGATAAAAACGATAAATACAACTGCAAAATTACTACAAAATGCGATGCGCCGGCCGTCCGAACGATACCTATTCTCGCAGAGTGGGGTTTTTTAATAGGGCTCTTAAGTCAAAAATCACTTGCTCACTTTTAATTACTAAGAGAAAAAAAAGTCGATCACTGGTTCCAGCCGAACACTGCTGATACTTTCAGTTCGTGAATTCGATGGAACTGCCCATTGCAAAACTTTATGCCTTTACAAAAGACGTATATTAATTTAAATGCGCGTCTCCCTGCGCGCTTCATCCTGCGATTCTATCGAGTGACAATAAGCGTATATATCACACCGCGTCCGTTTCTCGGAAATATTAAAATTTATGACACACGTGATACCAGGGTGGGGCTCACCGGTTCGCAAGGAAAACGTTATATTGAACGGGTATGATTATAATTCAAAATATGCAACATTCTCCATTCGATCCACTCCATTAGTTTTTTCACTGTGGAAGCGCACTTCACCCGGAATCCTCAACTACTTGAGGCACTGGCTATCTTATCTCTAGCTGCCGGAACACAACAATGCTACAAACATTGATGCTATGGCGACATATTTAGATAAGATGGTGGTAGCTATATAGCTAGACGGACAAACATGCCCTATCACCAACCAAACCGAGTACACAAACATGTACCCCCCTCTGGGAATCGAACCCGGGACCTCTGGGTCTAAACCGGTGGTTTTAACCACTAGACCACAGAGGCGATTGAAAAAATTCCCTGATCATAGAAGGATACATTCCATCACAAATCAAAATTAGAATAAAGCACAAAGGAGCTCAGGATATTTAGTTATCTTAGTGTTAGCTAAATATACATTTAAGGAATCTGATAACGCGCGTAGTGGCGACGAAACGAATCAATTAAACTCAATTACGTGGTACGAGATATTTATCTTGCTATCGAAAAGTGGGTTTGACACAGTTTAAAGTTGATGAAGTAAGATGTAGGACTACAGGGTGCCGAGTGCGAGTTTCGATCTCGACATTCGATCACGTTAACGAAAACGAGAATTTGTATGGCAAAATTTTAACACTGGCTGCGAAGGCTGCCGGAACGCACGCCCCCCGAAGGTCGAGAGGCGCGGTAACATTAAGTTTTTCATTTTGTATCATTAAAATGCCCATCCATGCGAACTAGAATTAGTAAAAAGTGTAACACATCCCGCGTAATAAAAATCAAAATTTTGGTCCGTTCTGAAACCTCCTGTACAAATTTTCATCCCCTACTTAAGGGCTCGTTTTCCAAAAATCCCGAAACTCTTCGTAATTTCTAACCAGGCCAAATACCGAAATTTAAGGAATGACAGATTTCCATTCAAACTTATGCTAAAACACATAATTTTTTATTTTTGTTGAAAAATCTAAAGATCGATTAAAATATTAATTTTGATAGTTATTACTTTAAAAATAACAATTTATCCAAAAAAAACTTTTTCCCTTTTTTACTCATTTAAAGAAAAATAAACAAAATTTCTGAGACACGTCATTCTTTAATTCTTTTCAAGAACCCAAATACCAATTTTCATGTATTTAACTTCAAAACTGACGGACTTTCATACAAACTTTCACCCCCTATTTGACCCCCTTAGATGTGAATTCCGTAAAATCCTTTCTTAGTGGCTGATTAAGTCACTCAATTAACCTACAGCCCAAATTTTATCTAATTAGCTTCATAGGTTTAGGCTCGGTGATGATGAAGTCAGGACAAATCATTATTATGTATATATAATTTTTTTATTTAATTTGTTTAGAACAGTAGTTCAATCTAGAAGCTCAAAAAAGTGCCTTCGCGCATTTTATGAAAATCTGATATAAAAAAAATGATATTATTACATTAAATTAAATTAGATTAGATCAGCCACACTTTTTCACAATTTCCGGTCCCCTGCAACATCACGCCATTCCTTCATAAACCCATCAAGGTCATCCCGCCATCTTCGTCTTGGTCTATTACCTGGTCGCCTTTTCGCATTTTGTGGTGTCCACTCCGTTGTGATCCACGCCAACCTCTCGTTCGGCATGCGGTAGACATGACCAGCCCAGTCCCACTTCAGCCCAGCGGCCCTTCGAGTAACGTCAGCAATTTTCGTGCGAGAACGCAGTTCTGTGTTTCGAACGCGGTCTTGTCGCTTTACTCCTAAAATGCTGCGCTCTATCGCTCGCTGGCACACCCTGAGCCTAGATTTCGAAGTTTCCGTCAAAGACCAAGTCTGAACATTATACGTCAGGATGGGGAGAATGCACATGTCCATTAGTTTACGTTTTAGTGACATTGGAAGGTCGCCCTTCATGAACTCTTTCATTGACCAAAAGCTCCTCCAAGCGTTGTCAATCCGGCGTTCGATCTCTTTTTCTTGCCTCACCTGGAAGGAGACTATTTGGCCAAGGTAAATGTATTCCTGAGCATGCACATCTCTTCTCTGTCCACGGTTACCTTTCGTTTGATACTATTGCTCATAAGCTTGGTCTTTGACATATTCATTTTTAGTCCAACCTCAAGGCTCACCTCACTGAGTTCCTTCAACATCTGCTCCAACTCTGAAGCAGAACGAGAAAACAAAACGTTGTCGTCGGCAAATCGAAGGTTAGTTAACTTTCTATCGCCAACCTCGATGCCCTTACCACCCCACCTCCCTGTCAGTTTTCTGAAGAGCTCTTCCTGGACCCTGGTGAACAATTTAGGGGATAGCGGATCGCCTTGCTTGACACCCTTCCCAATTTTAAACTTCGGACCGGAAGATAGCGGCTGTACTCGATGAATAAATATTGTGGATTATGTTTATATATGTATCGGCCACTTCTTGGTTTTTCAATGCTGTTAGAATGAACTCATGGGTGAGACTGTCGAAAGCTTTAGAGTAATCTACGAAGCGGCCTAGCATCACCGGACTTTGCATTAAATCAGTTGAAGAAATGTTTTTTTTTATAATTTATAGTCAACATCTCCGTATTTTAATTATTCAACCCAATAGGACCAAATTAAAATCCCCATAGTCACGGAAGCGAGATGAAATAACAGCTCTTTATTTATCATTAATCAGATCAGCAATATCAATAAATACTCGTTAAAACCCATTACTGAATCACGCATTTGTTTGCCAAGCAATAGTTCAGCATAAAACTATCTTTATTGGAAATCAGTCCCCGACCTTTTTAAATGAAGACTGTGATTTGATAGGTACACATAAAACTTGCTTATGGTGTTACAAAAGCCATTCAATAATGAGCTTTACTGCCTTGTGTTAAAGGCTTAAGAGTAATTAGTTGTAAGAATGCGTGTGTTTGTTAATTTTGTATTGGAGCCCATTGTTATGCACATACATCACATGAAGGGACGACGATGGGAGCTTTATATAATTAGTTCGTTTATTATCTCGATCGAGCGATTCGCAATTGGGATATAGATGTTGAGAGAGATTCGACTGTGCCAGCGATAATTTAGGTGTGACAATTTCTGGAGACTATTATATGGATAATTTTGTTGTTTCTTCTTTGAATTGTGCACAAGGTAGAAGTAAAAAGTGTTAGGATTATCAAAGGTATAAAGGTAGGTGTAAAAGTGTTGAGATTTAAATAAGTATGAAGCTTTCCACCTCATGCCTATCCGACATATTAATCGATTTATTTTAATCGATAATGCGATGTTGTCTGCAGTAAAAATATAAAATATTACTAATAAAGCAATTCTTTGTTACTTGCGTAAATAACTGTTCCGATAAATTAAGCGTTTTCAATCATCTGTGCAACATAAAAGTAAGTGTAAAAATCAATTGAATTCTAATCCAAAGTTATATAGAGTTTTAAAATATGAATAGAGTAGAATATAGCAAGTATACCTTCTTTGAACAGTTTGCTGGCGATAATACGGGCGTGCAATATTTAAAATGATTTAATATTATAAAGCAACAAGCATTTACTTAGGTATTTTTTAACAAAATATTGAAACACTATTATTTTTTAGATTTTTAAATTGTTAACTTTGGTAAATCCTTTTATACTAGTACTAAAAGTAATACATAATTATTAATTATTCATGGAATGAATAAGTGGTGTTTATCTTGTACATTTATTTTTTCGCGTGTTTATTTTAATTATTACACTATTATTAGTATATTTACAAAAACACAAATGTTGAAAAAATTTCCACGAGCAGGATTTGAACCTGCACCCTTCTGACATACCGGGTCAGGTGCTCTTCCAATTGAGCTATCGTGGTTCTAACCAGCCCGCCGAAATTATTCAACACTATTTAACAACATTTATTTTTTAACATTTGTCTTTTTGTAATTTGTTTCGCAACAAAATTTGCGTTAAAATTATATAAACAAAACAAAAACATTTTATAAATAGCTTGCCTACTTCTTAACTGATCTTTAGTATTTGTAAAAATATTATGATCAGATGTTAATGACGGTAGTTGTTGACATTGAATTGGCGCCTTTGGCTTTCAAAGTAAAAAAGTAAATAGTGTTGAATAATTTCGGCGGGCTGCTTAGAACCACGATAGCTCAATTGGAAGAGCACCTGACCCGGTATGTCAGAAGGGTGCAGGTTTAAATCCTGCTCGTGGAAATTTTTTCAACATTTGTTTTTTTGTAATTTGTTTCGCAACAAAATTTGCGTTAAAATTATATAAACAAAACAAAAACATTTTAGTATATTTACATTAATAAATAATTGCTTTAATTTTTTTTACAGATTATTGGTCATAACACCTCTATACATTTCTCTTCTCTACAACGCAGCTTCTGTTATCACGCCAAGAATCGCGATGGCTGATGTGTTTGATGAATGAACGTTTTGTGATGCTAATACACAGATTACGTATTAAAACTACTGCTTACATCGCAGCCAACAAAATGTCGTATCACCCAAACATACTGTTAGTCTAAACCGAGCTTTATTTGGCTTAAAGTAAGCTTGGATTTCTCGTAATTATCGGAAGGTGGTTTTAGGGTGATGTTAAAGTTTAATATAACAACGTCATATCTCCATATTTTGCTGCTTTACAATTGTCATTCAATCGTAAAGGGTTAAGGTTGGTTTTCATAAATATTTTAGGAAATATAGAAGTTAGGGTAATGAGGTATAGTCTAATAGTACACGTGTAGTCTTATCTCTGATTAGTCGTCGGTCCTGCTGTTTGTTTGTCAAAGGATTGTTTCGGTAAATTGCTTGTGAATGATTTATTGCTGACAGATTTCGATTATGAATTACTTTCGTTAACTGAGCATTAACGCTTTATGGGAAATATTGAAGTTTATTTTTGATACGTATTGCAATCATTCAGGGGGTTTTGATACAGCCATGATAATTATGACATGCAAATAATTATTTAAAAAAAAAAAATGGTTTTTATTTAATTTACTATAATTACAATTACGGACAATCAACTAATCACAAAAACACAAAATGTTGAAAAAATTTCCACGAGCAGGGTTTGAACCTGCACCCTTCTGACATCCCGGGTCAGGCGCTCTTCCAATTGAGCTATCGTGGTTCTGCCCAGCCCGCCGAAATTATTCAACACTATTTACTTTTTTACTTTGAAAGCCAAAGGCACCCATTCAATGTCAACAACTACCGTCATTAAAAATCGTGGAAATTTTTTCAACATTTTGTGTTTTTGTAATTTGTTTCGCAACAAAATTTGCGTTCATATTATATAAACAAAACAAAAAAGCATTTTAATGAATTAATCATCAATTACGCTATGAAATTGATGTACGTGGTTTATGATATCCCAAGCTTCAGTTTACTGTAAAAAAAATTACACAATAGTTAGGTCTATATTGTAGGGAGTATCCATATCGAGCTCCTCCGTGCTTCGGAAGGCATGTATTGCCATGGTCCCGGCTGCATCAGCAGTCGTTAACGGTTGTGGCCCGTTGCTGGTGGTGATGGTTACCACTCAGCACTGGGCCCGCGTGGTGGTGTATGGCTTATGTATGGTGTTCTCCTTATCCATCCTTAAGGAAGGCTCGTGCCCCAGCAGTGGGAACATAAAATGAGCTAATGATAATGATGATGATATTAATCAAATCAAACCTTTCGTCACATTAATAAAGAAAAAAACGGGAAGAACTTAAGAAAAGGGCATATCAACAACGAAAGGTTAACTATCTCATAACAAATTACATTTGCATTGTAAGTAAATAAGATGTACATCATCATCATCTAATTCTGCTCACTTTATGTCCCACTGCTGGGGCATGAGCTTTCCCTATTGATAGATATAGAGAACGGGCCGTAAACCATCACGCGGGCCTAGTGTGGATTGGTTGTTGTTAACGACTGCTAATGCAGCCGGGATCAACGGCTTTACGTGCCTTCCGAAGCACGGAGGAGCTCGAGATGATACATTTTTGATCACCCATCCGATGACCACCCTTTGCTAAAGTTGCTTAACTTAACTTAACTGCTTAACTTCAGCACTCTCAGACCGTGCGCGTTAACCACCGCGCCATCGAGCTCCTTAAGATGTACACACAGAAAAGAAATAATTTATTTACACACACATATATTATTACAGGTTTTAACCTAATGCGATAGTGTAGGACTTAAATTAGAAATATTAACTAAGTACCTATAGCATACTTTAATAATTATTTTTTTGGCTGGGTCCTGTAGGCATTTAATTTTTTCATTGTATTTTATAATTATTTAAGTGTAGCATATTATAGCATATTAAGTATAGGACGCCCTCCGGCCAGGTGGGATGATGACCTGCGAAAGACTGCAGGCAGATGCTGGATGCGTCAAGCTGAGGACAGGGCGCTATGGCGCTCATTAGAGGAGGCCTATGTCCAGCAGTGGACTAAGATAGGCCAATGATGATGATGATGATGACATTATAACAAAAAGTGCCATCTCTGTAAATGGACTCAGAGTACCTACAGCAGAGTATGTCCACATCGTTGGCAATGAGATAATAAATTATAACGGACAGAATTTTATAATAGATTTAAGTAATTAACAGTTGTGCAATGTTTTGTAGGTTATGTTAGATATTAACAAATTATCTTTTGTAGTAAAATCCTTTTACTTTTACTATAATAAAAGAGCAAATGGCGAATAATGAAAAAGTAAGCCGTATCTTAAACTATTATTATTATATTATATTTTGATAGAAAACATCGATATCTATATCGATGTTTATAAATATTGCGCTAGATGTTCCATATCAAAACTGGTACCTACTTAAGTACCAATAACATTAAAACATTAACTCACCAATTAGAAAAAGAGTATATGCATTAAGACGCAAATTAAAAGACATCCCGGCATCCAGGCCCGCTGATGGCGCTGATGGGGCGATACATCACCCGGTATCTGATCCGGGCGCCGATTGATTTTCGGAAATCGCCACCGAATAACCCGGCGATAAAGTGATTTACACTTGGGACACACTGCGTTTGCCATCGGCGAACATATTACGGTGGAAATTGACCAATACATTTATTTTGTCGTAACGTAACATGTTCGTTTTTTTTTGGAGAGAGTTTTTTGATTGCCTTAGTCGGCATTTTCAGCGTCACCGGACTTTTTTGGGGCGGCGAGAAACTTAAAAGGTTCCTCAAGCCGTTAACAACCACCAATCCGAACGGGACACAAGTAGTGGTTTATGTCCCGTTCTCTATATCCACCCATAGGGAAGGCTCGTGCCCCAGCAGTGGGGACATAGAATGAGCTGATGATGATGTTTAGGACTAACAGGCAACGTTTCTTATTTTTAGTGTTCACAATTAAACCCAATTCCTACACGTTGACTGCCACAAAACCCTAAAAACAAAAGAAATTCATTTGTTTATCAGTCGTTTTCGTTCGTGCCTCACTAATTGAGGATTCCGGGTGGAGTGCGCTTCCATATTTGTCATTATCTTCACTTAACATCAGGTGAGATGAAGGCCAAGTCTACCGCGCAATTTATGACGGCAGTAAAGAACATGTGAACAGTTTCGAGAAAATAGATCGTAATGTCAGCACCTCAAATATCACAATCACAAACACAGTAAGTTGTACTTATTGCGTTCATAAATTGTGCGGCTGAAGTGCTTACACGTAGGGTACAACAAAAAAAACGTTGTCGAATGGCAAAAAAATCACAGTAGGCACTCTGTCGGGTATTCAATCCGTCCGTGTGTCCGGTCCCTATCAGGCCCCGATCAGCGGGCTCGATTGATTCTATAATGAGTCGATTATCGAATTAGCACAATTTATAATGCGATGGCCGATGTTAGCGATCAACAATTTACTCCGCTCTAATCTACTTTGTCGCCATTTTAGAATTTGAAACGAATCTTATGAAATGGTAGGTACCTGTACATTTTTTAGTAACTATTCCTTCTTTTTACTTTTTCTTTTGCATATGATGTAGCTAAATATTTTAAAAAAACATTTTTTTTAAATAAGAGCCTAGACCCTGCTCTGGCATACGGGAAGAGTTAAAAAAATTCCATACAAAGAATTTGTTTTCGTTAACGTATCGAATGGGAATGAAACTCGCACTAGACGATGATGCGAGGATAGCTAGTAGATCAGGATGGCAGAATGCATTGTGCCTTATTAAGTCCCGTTTTTGCGCTACGCTACACTACTTAAAACTAATTACAAAATATAATTACCAATTAGAATCTGTTCCAGTTTATGATTGGTTGCGTTGTACGAGTATACAATTCGCATTGAAAAATTAGTGATGTGACATTCTAGAATCAGATACACATTGGTATTGTAGTGGCACCAGTACCTAATCGACAATTGAAGCTCATTGTTCGACAAATAAAATATAGTTTCCTGGAAATTTTACTGAATGACGTTAGGAAGTTGGTGATCTGTATTAAAAAATCAAATCAAAGTGCAAAATTTTACTTTTTATTTTAAGTGCTAATTGCTGCGCTGAAGCTAAATTAAATATTTATAAAATACAGTGAAAAAAATAAATGCCTACCCGATCCAGCCAGGAATCGAACCTGGATCTTCCGCAATCCGGGCGGCTGCACTGACCATTAAAAAAGCAGTGTGAAGATTCAATGCTTACGTCAGTTTTAACGGTAGCATGATGGTCAGTGACAATCGGGTAGGCATTTAATTTTTTCACTGTATTTTATAAATATTCAAAGTGCTAAAATCAAAAGTTTGCTGCTGAGCCCTTTTTTAATGATTAAAGAATAAAAAGTCAATCACTGGGCCCTATCCCTATGGGTGGTACTTAAAGAGGTAAAGACCTTGTCAAAACCAAGATAATATTTTAAAAAGAAAGTAGGTATCATAAAATAAAAAAATTGAAGAATGTCAACCAACTATAGATATTACAGTCACAACACCATCCATTGCATAAACAAACAGTGTCTCTCCACAAACCGACCATCTTCCGTCCCCGTACGGGGGGCAACCCCCCACACGGAAGAAGGGGGGAGGTAGGAGGGGTTGTGGCCTTAATTACCGGAGCTTTTATAGCTTTAATGAGTTCATTTTGGAGCCGGCCTAACAAGCGGCGTAATACCTATTTAAACCAATTTTGAAATTAATATCGAAGTGCCGCCACGCGCTTTTGTCGATATTATTGTTTTATGTTATCGATGGAACAAGCCCATGATTGTCTTCTTATGTTTTACTAGTTTTAGTGTCATTTGCCGCTTTGAGTGCAGACAGTTTTTAATAAATCAGAGCTTTTGTCATCAATTTCAACAAGACACAAATCATCGTTATGTGTCAATTAGTTAAACATTCTGTTAAATCTTTGAATGAACTTTTAAGGGCAATGAGTGTTCCATTTTGAAACTATAAACCTCTAACTAACAGAGTACATGCACACACATTTTATAAATATCACTTCACGTTTATTGTACATATCTGACGTTTCAAAATCTTTGCAGAATCCGATATCGACATCGAAATTTCCTTATTATAACTGCATCTTCAAACCATTTTCTGGTATACACTTTTAAACTTTCACGTGCCATAGTTAAACAAAGAATTTAAACGGCGATTAACGTAAACTAATTAGTAAAAGGTATCATACCTTCTTTATACCCGACGTTTCGGCCCAGTTGCATTTGCTGGTTTCGTGGTCGCATCTCTATTACCATTAACCATAATGCTATCGAGTCTTTATCCGACCCGTGTGGAGTTTCTTGCGCCCATTCTTCTCCACAGCTAAAAAATAGACGTCCTGAATGGGTAAGTAGTAGGTAAAAAAATGGTTGGACGATTCAAAAGCACTTTTCTAAAGTTTATTTGAATAAAACATTTTTGACTTTGACTTTCTGTAAGACAGCACTATTTTCTTGAAATTTTCATGACATCATGAAAATTTCAGTTTCAGTTTTATGTTGAAAGTGACATAATGATGTGTAATATGATAAACAGGGAATCAAAATTCTGTTAAATTGTCTCATATTCAATTAATGAGCAGTCTCTATAAAACGCCTCGGTGGCCGCTGGCAAAGCGCTCTGCCCGATATCTAGTGAGTTTGATTCCCAGGTCAGGCAGTGTTTTGAAGTTTTCGAGTAACAAGAGTGGGCTTTTGATCACCAACCTGTCCTTTAGCGAGCGTGGTGATTAAAATAATAACCACAAATTGTAGCGATGCTATAATTTAATGATGAAAGCATTTATCCAGCTTACGGAAATAATCATGTCGACTAATTAATTATCAAATAAAAAGTTGTGGCAAATTAGTTTAAGCGTACACTCACAGATTTAAAAAAACAGACATTTCATACAAAAATCGAAATACGACGCGGTGACAACACTATTATCTTATCACCGCCGCTCGCAGGTCGAGTCGACTATTTTGTCGATATTAATTAAAAAGGGGCCTTGTACAAGTTAATAATAAAGAAAATTAAGCAATCTCCGCCCACAGCTTAATTAATACTACGGAACAAACTCTAACTTTGTTGGAACATAAAACGGTTGGCATTATGTTCTGTTTGCGTTTTAATTTTGCTGATGAATAGAATAAGTTGTTGAAAGCAAAGAGGGCCGGCCCTTTGAAAGAGTTTTTGATTACATTTTTGTGGAATTATGCGGTGTAACTGAACGTCGTCGCGTAATTAGGTCGGAGTGAGGACAGAGTTTAAGCGGCGATTAGATGATTAGTCTTTTTGAGAGTATTTGCCTTTGACCTTCTTTCACAGAGCGTAGCAAGGTATGAGAATAGAGGTTTCATTTGAATATGAAAATTAATGTGTAAGTAAAAAAATGGAACAAATTTTATTAATAAGATACAAAATCATATTAGTCTACCAACACACGTTTTCCCTCTTTCCTATGATATGGGGTCCTTCAAACGAGGCGTGAAGAAGCACCTTGTGGGCCGGCAGAGTGAGGGTGACCGATGCTGCGTTGTTTTTACGCTGCACCAGCTGTCTTCGCGTCTGGACTCCATTTCCACTTAATATCAGGGTGGTGTGGAGTCATTTGCCGTGCTAAGTACAAACAAAAAAAAATGTTTTGTATTTTAGTAGTTTTAGTTCAAATGAAACTACTCATACTATTAAAAACAAATAACAGTATTTAAAACCCATTCCACTGTGCATACTATCTTAGAAAACGTATAAAAGAACTTCCAACAACTAAAATTCTAACCGTCAATTCGCTACTGCCGTACAGTTTCCGAAAAGGTCCGAAGTGGGAGGCTACATTAGGGGGTTCGATGGGGTGTTACCACCCACTGAGGGGTTAATGGGCTCGCAATTATCGCCCTATTAAGTAGTTTAGGGCCATCATACACCGATATGGGCACGCTGTGAGGTTCTATATGGAGTTATAGAATGCGCTGTTTATGTTACGAACCTAGTGATGTTCGTAGGTATTTTGTTAGAATTTGTTAAAGTGCGATTGACGTTGTTCTAATTAGACTATATTAAAGCTGTATGCGTTTTAGGTATTATGCGTGGATTTTTTTTTCATTACGCAAAACGACAAAGTGGCGTTTTGCGTTTTTGCCATTATGAGTCGAAACCGCCAATCCTTCTCCATAGCTAAAAAATAGACGTCCTGAACGGGTAGGAAGTAAGATTCAAAAGCAATTTTCTTAGGTTTATTTGAATAAAAAAAGACACTTTGACTTATAATAAGGAGTAGATTCAAACTAACTGGAGTGAGAATTAACTCTATGTATAAGTAATAAAGAGTGTTAGTCTCAAAACTGCGATAGTTTTGCAATGATCGCAAATGTTAAGCTGCCTTAAACGTGTTAGCACCCGGAAAGGTGTGACCGAAATTTGGTACTTAGGTACCTAACTAATTTTTTCGTGTTTCGAAAATGAATGTTAAGCCTCTATACAAAATAAGTCTAGCTCCGGCTTGTAACAGAAGTAAGCTATGTTAGATATGATTTGGTTTCTGTTATAGTTGATGTCACAAATCCTTTTGAAATATATGTTGCCAGCATTCTTGGGACCGTCCCAATGAGCCCACAGCTGGAGGACATCTTTTATTTATAGGTTTTATTTATTCTTAAATTAAGATAAGTTTCTTTTACTTTATTAAGTTAATTAAGTACTTATAGAATTTTCAATACCTACATAAATAATGTAAAAAAAAAACTTAAAATAAACGAGTTAAAGCTTCACGAGTTCTTATTTTGCTTTCTATAGCAATTTGTGGGAGTGATTTCGTGAAATGTGACGGAACAGTGTAACAGGAAGTCGAGGAAGCACGCAAGCCATTTTGTAAATTTAGTAATCGATATTATGAACATGACATATTATTATTATATGTGACATATTGTGTCATTTGACTATCAAATTGTAATTTTGATAAGTCAAATTTCTTCTAATGAGTATTTACTGCATTCTCTTTATGATTTGTAAAAAAATATACGTCATTGTTAATTTTATATTCTATTTTCTATTGTAATATTGATTTCAAAAGGTGAGATGTCAAATGATACACATCATATGCGACTAAGTAAGGCTCGCTCGTTTTTTTTAAAATATTATTATTAACTCAACAGTAATTAGGCATGCGTTCAAGTCACTAGTCTAACGGAGTCATGGGTAATGAACGACAATTTCTGGCAGTCTAACCTAGCATCTATTCGTTTGGCTATAGACGACACCTTAAATTCATATAAAATATGAATGAATATGAATTCCTTCTTTTACAATATTATAATCATTCTTATATCAGCCGTAACTGTCCTACTTCTTGGGTAAAGGCCTCTCACACTTTCTCCACAATCTCAATGGTTCTATGCAACGTCATGCCAGTTTCTCATCCGAACCCTCTCCAATCCGAACCCGATTCGATACGAACCCCTTGCACTTGGCACTTGTGTGATGCCATTCCCTCTAAAAACCTGACAGTGTTTCGTTTCACACGGCTTGAGGAACTAATTGACTTTCTCGCCGCCCCCAAAAAAGTCCGGCGACGCTGAAAATATCTATAGAGATAATCAGCGAATTCTCACAAAAAAAAACCCGTTGAGAGATCCTCGTCCACATTTCGTTCAGCATGCGGCAGATGTCCAGCCCCAGTTCAGCTTGGCGGTCTAGAATATAATGCTGTAGCATAATTTTAAGGGTCCTATTAAAGGTCTTGCAAAACTTATACCATTTTGCTTGAAGCTACTCGCCGAGTGACAAGGTGCTCGGCCCGATACCCGAAGGTTTGTGATCATCAGCCCGCATTTGGCAAGCGTGTTGATTAAGCCATTATTACTTATCAATTGTAGCGATGACTTGACTTTAATGATGGAGCCTTTGCTCAGCAGTGGGACAATTACTTTCCTACATTTTCTTTCATCATCATATATGTCCCCACTGCTTGGGGCACGAGCCTTCCCTAGGATAAATAGGGAGAACGGGCCGTAAACCACCACGTGGGACCAGTGCGGATTAGTAGTTGAAAAACCTATGGCAAATAAAGGTTCTCTCTCCACAATTGAATACTGCTCATTGTCACTGTGTTGAACTATAACCTTATCCAATTAGAGGAATATCGGACGGGGGAGTTAGACAATTCAATTGGTCTCTAAATTTACTGAATAGCCGTGCCTCCAAGACGTGTCTATGCAGACTTCCAAGAATCTTTCATTTATCAGATTCTTATAAGAGAAAAAGGGATAGAAATATGCAAATTGCTCGCAACGAAGCGACGACAGAGATTTTTGCTGCTAAACTGAAACTTCAGCTTTGTTACTACCACATTAAGTGTTAATTTCCTTGTTACTTGAATGTGATATACGCCCATTGTTTTGAGGAATGCGCAACCCATTGTTACGACTTCATTTGCTCCTGAAATGTTTTGCTCTTATATGGGTATTGATTCAAAGTGCCCGTACGTAAGAATGCCAAGTATTTTTACGATTTGAAACGAGAAAATGAAAAATATATTGTTCTCTGGGAGCTGTTAGCGATTCTTTACGAATTGATCGTATCGATTGGCTAGTGGGGTATCCATGCAGTCAGGACGGGCAAGGATAAGGGCCGTTACTGCCTTAATCTTGGAGCAAGTAAAGTATGGAGACAGAACTGCGTTGTCATCATCACCAGCTCATCAACGTCCCTACTGCTGGGGCACGAGCCTTCCCTATGTATGGATAGTGAGAACGGGCCATATACCATCACGCGGGCCCAGTGCTGATTGGTGGTTGTTAACGACTGCCAAATATGCATGTGGGACCAACGGCTTCACGTGCCTTTTGAAGCAGCTCGAGATGATACATTTTTGGTCACCCATCCGATGACCAGCCTTTGCGAAAATTGCTTAAGAAAAGCGAAATCGCAGGCAGGGCGCATTAGCCACTGCGCCACCGCGAACCTCAAAATCGTAGCCTTAGCTCTGAAATCCACTTGCTATTGGTCGTTGTTGGACGACATATGCAAAATTAAATTATTTATTGCACTAACTCTACTATTATGCGACACACTGGGTTATTTTAAAAAGTGTATTAAATTGTACCTCAATACTTAGAAATAGTCCTTAAAATTTTACTTATTAATTATTTTTTTTAAGTTTGTGTATTTTTTATATTTTGGTATATGTTGTGTGTTATATAAGTTTAGATAAATGTTCTGTATGTATTTAGTTGGTAAGCCTTTTCTAATAAATAAATAAACTCATGTAGTACGCCTTGGTAGCTGAGTGGGCTAAGCGGTGGGCTCGATATCCGGAGGTCCTGGGTTCATTCTCATGTCGAACAAATTGTGTTCCGGATTTACGATTCATAGCTCGGGTTTGTGATCACCCATCCATCCAGCATTTGGCAAGCGTGGTGATTAAGTCTACACGCATGAATTGTAGCGATGCCGATGACTTGATTACAATAACTTTTCTTTTTTGTTTTGACCCGGGGGTAAATCTGCTCGCAGATTCCGTTGATCCGGGGCTGGCCTTGTTCTTTTCTAAAAAGGATTAAGACCGACCCAGCAAAAACCCCTGGGGTTTGCCATTGGCCTTTATAAGGGCCTTGAAGGCTACCTAAGGCTAAGGCTTGTACGCACGCCTCTTGGGATGACCGGGAGGCGCGGTTGGTTTCAATGACGGGAGGCCGGTGCCTATAGACACAGAACAGTTAAATAAAGTCTATTCCGTGCCTATAGCAGTGTTTAAAATACTTAAATGTTGGAATTACGCAGTAGTTTTATTACTTTTTATTTCTTTTTTTATACACCTCTCGCTATTTTGTTTACCTACGCCTCCTATACACTATTGTTTTTCTATACCTATCCTTTTCTATCCTTCACACCTTTGTCTCATTCTTTCTCAACGTATATCGATATGACGTGCAAATTACGAACGATAGCGAGCGATATAGTTAATGGCACCGATTGGAGCGGCGGGGGGGCAATTCGAGCTCAATTTCTTCGCCGCTGGGTTCCGGACGCTAATGCAGAATAAACATTACCCTAATCAATACAAAATCGACTGGGGAGGTCGTGTACTTTTGAGAGAGTTTACTTTTGGCTTCAGACGGCCTTTACAAGAAGAAGAAGAAGAAGAAATACATTTATTGGCACACAACAAAAATTTAATTACATGTAAAAATATTGAAAAAACAAAGGACATTCACAATAAAAAACAAAAGCAGAAGACAAATTGTGGCCAACTAGGCCCAAGCCTCAGCACATGCTACAGCGACATGAGGCCGCTGCAACGCTGGTTTCCTGGAGGGGCCTAATCGATGACGTCAAAACAAAAAACAAAGAAAAACCAACAACGTCATCGGACTTTGTTAGGGGGCGGCGGGAAACTGCAGCATCACCGTATTTTTTTTCGGCGAGAAACTTAAAGGGTCCTCAAGCCGTGTGAAACGAAGCACCGTCAAAGGTTTTTTTAGAGGGAACGGCATCACTCACTAGTGCGTGTCCCCTTTCACTTTTCTTCTTTAAGCCGAAAACACCGTCAAAAGTTTTTAGAGGGAACGGTTTCACACAAGCGTGCTCCCGTTTCCTATTAGATTTTATGAGGAGTTCGATTCGGAACGGGAGCGGAACAACCTGAGGGTGCCTCTAAAAGCTAGGACCTCGGCTCGGGTCTACCGGGTCGTGGGGATGGGGAGAAGCGCCCAGGTACATGTCTGAATCTGGTATAGAACGAATATAGACAGCGTGTGAACTGGGCCTTTTTTATTTTCTTTTTCATATTAATTGTGAAACTTTACTGATATTATCTAATTTGTATGTTCTGTTTTTAATGTTTTTTTTATAACTGTTTGTTACCCTAATCAAATAAAAATAAATAAACAGTGCTAATTATTGTATGTAGCAATATAAATTTTTTACACTCTTTAAGAAGGTTTTCAAATACGCGTTTCATTTTAAAATATATTAATCTTTAAACTCTAAAGACACCGTGAGGCATAAAACATTATAATAGCGCAATCAAAAATCATTTAGATCTAAGATAGTCTAAAAAGGCCACTTTGGCGATTATACTACAAGCAATTCGTTTTCTTTCTAGCTGTTTTTTTAGTTACCTACACCTCTAGTTTCAAGTTATTCAATCGTAACAATTTCAATTGATATAATAATTACTGAAAATTATTGTTATTGCAGTGCTCATATTATATTTATTCTGTTTTTATTCTCAACGCTAAGTACAAGTTTTAATAAATTTTCGATCACGTTATCTTAAACGGAAATTTGCTATTCTAACTTCTGGTAACAAACGTGGTAATTTGCTGAACATAACCATTCCTAATGCTACCACTGAGCTCGATCTTCAGCTCTTTTGAACCAAACGACAAAAAAAAATCTTTACAAAAAACGAATTATGAATTGTCCAAGCAGGCCTATTTAGTTCTGCACGGTCACAAATAAATCACAAAATTGCGATATTATAAAAAAATGGTTGACCAATACAAAAATTGCCACACACTACTGTCATACCGACCAAACAATATTTTATTAACCTCTCACCAATAGTCACATAAAAAGGAGTCCCACAGAAGGTAATCTTTACATACATATCGCGCTCGAGCAACGCACACATAGACTCTCACGGAACAGCTCGGAACAGTCCCAGCGCAGCTGTTGCGAGAATCTGTGTCCGTGAGAGGTTGTCTATGTGTGCGTTGCTCGAGCGCGTTTGATGAAGCTTACCTTCTCCAATCTCCTTATTTGTGCCAATAGCCACATAATAACAGTTTAATAGACACCGTTTTATCTACCGAGACCAAAGTATGACCATTGTGCAGCCTTAAATAGTTTCTGCAATTATCAACCTTATTATCGAACACATAAGTGAACTGTTAGAAAGTTGAGAGCGGTATGAGTAAATTGGTATCGTTATAAGAATCATATCAACCTCACATTTGAATCGCGTGCCGTGATTCGGCAGAATCGATCAATGTATCGCCGGACCACCAATGAGCCGCTTAAAATGTTCTGATAGGGATGTCAAACGTGTGAAAGTGTCGATAGAAATTATGAATTCTTTAAAATTAAAAACTACGAACTCTTCATTCATTAAGTTTAAGGAAACGGTGCACCGACTTCCTCGTTAGGTTCTTGCAAGAGCAAGTTAAGCAACTTACGCAATCAAGGTGACAAAATCTCGCAACGCAGGACTTTTATTTCTTCTCTGTATTCAACATATAATTGTCTTAAACGTATAAAGAAACGTCTCGTTGCTGTGTCAAAACCACCGGGGTAACCGGGGGTCACCAAACATTTAATCTCTCTAAATCTATTTTATGGCCCTGTTATTGTCGTAAAATTGTAGCCGTTTAAGCTCCACCAGAACAAATTTGGCTAACGTGGTGGGTATGTCCTGATCGCCCAATATGCTATTATTGATATAAGAATGCCTGATTGATAATTGTATGAGTAATGCGGTCGATAATTATAATAAATAAAACCAACATTCTATGAATATTTGAGTATATTCATAAAAAAGAAATTTAATCTATTTACTTAAATAACACATTTATTAGAAACCTACAAAGTACCGCTCATAAATGATGCATCGTCAATGCCTTAACACATTCTATCGACTATAGACATCGACATCGATAGATATAGACAGGCGCACCCCATCCCTAGCTGTAACTAAAAAGAGTTCCCAAGAGGCACAATCAACACACATTGAATACCCCTTTGTCGTGCCGAGTGATTTATTGATTGCGTCTCTGTCAACACGGCTGGCACTTTACACCGACTCTGAATACTTCATTTGATCCGGATTTTCGATAATAAAACCGTGTGTGAATCACATCACTCGTTAGCCGTATTTAGTGAACAAATCATTATATGGCGGCGTTGCTTGATCGCCGAGATGATCTTTAAGCGAATATTGTTTTGCTTTTATGACAATCGAGAGCAAATAGCTTCGTTAAAGTAAGTGCAAGTTTCATTCACCATACAATCATGTTGATGAAAGGGGAATCTGTATGCCAATAAAAGAGCGCCTTCTGTGATCACCCGATCCAATCCGAACCCCTCGGAGACACTAGTAGGGCACTGGGACACGCACTGGTGCGTGATGCCGTTCCCTCTAGAAAACCTCCGAAGGTGATTCGTTTCTCACGGCTTGAGAAACAAACAAAAAAAGCCCGGTGAAGCTGAAAATTCCCAGAGGCATTCCCAAAGTATTTTGTGATAAACCCAGATTTTACGGGTTCGATTTCAAACGGGGGTAAAGGAAAGTAAGAAAGAAATAAGCATTTATTGAAATGACATAAAATACACAAAATAAAATAATAAACATACAAAATTTAATACTGATCTTGTTTTGTTTTTTGCGGTTAGGCATGCCCTAAATTCGCCTGCTAGCTACCACCATCATATTCAAGTATGTCTGCAACACCAATAAGTGATTTAAACAAAAATATATATTTACGAGTAAGTGAGATCACTCTTATTGCGATAGTACCACGGGCAACCCGTGGCACCACCCATGAGACGGTTTTGGAGGGTTTGTATGGGATACAAATAGGAGGGCGCGGCATGCGTCCACCGTGATCTTAATCTTCCCACTATCAAAGATTTTATCAAGAGCGTTTCCATACGTTACTTTGATAACGCCCCCCACCCTAGCCCGCTTGTTGTGGCGGCCGCACTATAATGTTGGAAGCCTACCACCAACAAGACGGTTCACATCTAGGCGTCCTAAACACGTCCTAGATGACCGGACGATCTGAACTGTTGCGAACGCCCCCCCCCCCGCCCGATCCTCTAAATGCCACTACACATTTACAGAATACACTAAACATGCACACTATTTTCGGCCCAAGACACCGTACTTGAGGAACACTTTAAGTTGCTCGCCGCCCCCAAAAAAAGCCCGGCGAAGCTGAAAATGCCGAGTAACAATAAGCAAACTCTCTCGAAAAAAAAACACAGCCGTGGAATAGTAGGATATGGACTTTTTACTTTTCAACATCATCATCATCATCAGCTCATTTATGTCCCCACTGCTGGGGTACGAGCCTTCCCTATGGATGGATAGGGGGAACGGGCAATAAACCACCACGCGGGCCCAGTGCGGATTGGTGGTTGTCAACGACTGATAATGCAGCCGGGACCAAACGGCTTAACGTGCCTTCCGAAGCACGGAGGAGCTCGAGATGATACATTTTTGGTCACCCTTCTTCATCATTTGGTCATTAAATGTGCTGAAGTCTGTGAAATAGGAAAGTAGGTATGTCGTGTGCCGTAAAAACGAGTGATTCCACGATGGGTGGTCCGTAATTGCATTCTCAATTAACAAGCATGAATGCTACTGTGTTGTGGCCATGGTTTACTTACATTGAAGAGAGACAACAACTATCTATGGTTTTTGTTTGGTTCTGTCTCGTTACGTTATATTTATTGTCTCAACACTATCTTGTACATGTCATTTTTAGGGTTGCGTACCCAAAGGGTAAAACGGGACGCTATTACTAAGACTCCGCTGTCCGTCTGTCTCTCTGTCTGTCACCAGGCTGTATCTCACGAACCGTGATAGTTAGACAGTAGAAATATTCACAGGTGATGTATTTCTGTTGCCGCTATAACAACAAATACTAAAAATCAGAATAAATGTTTAAGGGGGCTCCCCTACAACAGACATGATTTTTTTGCCGTTTTTATAGATAACGGTACGGAACCATTCGTATGCAAATCACTGCATGCTACCTGATGTTAAGCAGAAGCGTCCAGGTGCGAGGACAGCTAATGAAGCAGGATTGTGCCTCACTACTAGCCGTCCTCAACTTGCCTACCCGCAAGTTATTTCTTCACACCACGTCAATCGACGACCTCCTTGGTCAAGTGGTTTGTACACCGGTTTTCATGGTATCGCCATCTCTGAAGCCCCGGGTTCGATCCCCGGTCAGGTCAATTTAGAAATTATTGGTTTTCTAAATTTTATCGGATCTGGGTGTTTTCTATGTATAACAAGTATGTATTTAAGTATTTTAAGTATGTTTATCCGTTGTCTAGTAACCATCTAAGAGTATCATAACTTGTAGGAAAGTTTATTTATTATTTATTTACGTATAAAGGATATTAGTATAGGATATGACCAATATTCTTATAAGCCTTATTGGTCAAGCCTGACGATAAATGCTTTAATTTAATTTAATTTAAAAAAGTGACGTTTCGTTTGACCATTTTGCGTTTACTAAAAATGGAACTTACCTTAAAATTCAGATTATCTAGCTACCCCACAGACAGTGGTACACACGCCTGCACATCAACCTACCACAAACTGTCAAATTTCCTCAATAGACCTTGAACTTTATGCCTAAGTTATATGGTTGAAAATGTATTGAAGAGATTTGACAGTTTTGGATAGGTTGATGTGCAGTCGTCTGTACATAACGCTCCCACGTAGTCCATAATAACTCTCAATACGTAATTGTCTTACTCTTTTTTTGTTATTAGAACTCATTGTTTACCACTTTGTACGATGATAAGTTAATTCGCTAATCAATCCTATTACAAAGGCTTAATGACTATAATTGGCTGATGATTCCATGATCTGTATAATTTACTGTTTAGTTGCTGAATAATTTATACACCGTTTTGTGTTTCGCTGAAATAACAATGGCGGGTCAATTAATATTGCTTATCAACATAGTACCTACGTGCAAGGTGCGTTTTATTAGAATTGTACGTAATATTTAATTTTAACACTATTTAATTTTAATTCCAAATCCTTTCCTTTTTTCTTGTCATTGTCAACCATTTTGGTAAATTAAATATTTATAAAATACAGTGAACAAATTAAATGACTGCCCGACCCAGCCAGGAATCGAACCTGGGTCTTCCGCAATCCGGGCGGCTGCACTGACCATTATGCTACCGGGAAGACTGAAGTTAGCACTGATTTTTTTCACTGCTTTCATTTTTGACTGCTTTTCTATGCTGATTGCTTCAGTGCAGCATTAAACTATATTTTGGGACGAAAAAATCATATTGCTTGGGACGAACCAGGATTTTTTTATGTGGGACGAATCTCAGTGGGACAAACGAAGCATAAATCCAATTAGCACTTACAAATAAAAGTTAATTTTGGTAAATGTTGTGTCCATTTCTAATTGGGCACAGGCATGCACTTTAATTTTTTGGTTAATCTTATTTTGTATGTTATTATTGTAAGTTTTCTGTCTGATGTCTGTTATTATTATGCCTATATGTTTATACATTACAGTAGAACTCCAATTATCCGAACTCCGACTATCCGAATCGCCGATTATCCGAATCACAAAAAATTGTCCAAAAAAAGTCTAAGTGCGCTATTATTCTTCCCCCCGCGAAGCCAGTGTTTGCGCGTCAAGTCTTGACTTGACTTGCAACTGCTCACCGTCAAGCGAATGCGTGACCTGGCTGCCCGAAAACGGTTGAAGACCGCAAAACAGCTTACATTGACGGAGATGTTTAAAAAACAATGATTTTTATTTCTAAACTTGTACATAAGTACATTTTATTTATATTTAAAACATGTGAAAATTTCATGTTTCTTTCATTTAATTCAATAAAAAAATAGTGCAATATCAAAACGTAGCTTTTATTCTCTCCAATGGCAATTTTTAAAAAAAAAATCCGATTATCCGAATATTTGATTATCCGAATGGGTCCCGGTCCCCATTAATTCGGATAATTGGAGTTCTACTGTACATTATTATACATCTTCTTTCTAATATATAAAATTCTCGTGTCACGGTGTACGTTATTGATCTCCTCTGAAACGGCTCGACCGATTTTCGTGAATCTTAGCGTGCATATCGGCTAGGGTGGAGAATCGGACAACATCTATTTTTCATCCCCCTAAATGTTAAGGGTGGTCCAACCCTAATTTTTTTTTAGATTTTTGAAATTTTTCCAATACAAAATTATTTGTTTGTAGTGTTGTCATGGAAACTGTCAAAGCGGTACGAAGTCCGCCGGTCAGCTAGTTACATTATATAAATAAATAAACATTTAGTCCCTTTTATTTCTGCTCTTGTAAATGATGCAATTTTCAAAATTTTGAGGTAGTGGTAGTGATAGAAAGTTTTATTCTACGATCGGGAGGGCATTCCAAAGAGTGGAACCAGTATTCGACACAATACACTCTTACTACAAAACAGTGTTTTTAGTAAGAGGGTCTTAAAAGCCGTAAGGTCGTAAGGTCGTAAAAGCTTTTACATTTTATACGTAACGCGGCAAATGACTCCATTTCACCTGATGTTAAGTGAATATGGAGTCCAGATGCGACGACAACTGGTGCAGCGTGAAAACAACGCGGCATCAGTCACCCTCACCCTGCCGGCCCACAAGGTGCCTCTTCACGCCTCTTTTGAAGGACCCCATGTCATAGGAAGGAGGGAAAACGTGTGCTGGCAAACTATTCCATATTTTGGAGGTGCGACAAACAAACGAGTAAACAATGGCTAAATACATGTTTAAAATATTGTGTCTCTGTCTAATTATATTAGCTAAGAAGTGACAGCATCTGTTTTAAGCATTGTTTAACTTTAGCCATCGTTTTGTGGTAAAGTATTTTAAGCCCAGTTTTTGTCGCCAAAAAATAACACATAGTTTCATTGATTTAATATGGAATGAACAGCTAGGTGGCCTGTATTAAATGGTTGCTAAATACTAAAACAGATGTTGATGTTTTTAATAATTAAAGAAAAAAATTACAATCTCTGGTTCCTGTCGAACACTGGTGCCATTATTCTATCACCACAAAATATTCTCACAAAACGTATTACAAATTTTACTCGTGGTAGTTACTAATGCACTTTTTATCGAGTAACTCTATTAATGTAGCCGATAATAAAATCGACTAATTTACTCATGAGAAATGGCACAGGCTGCAACGCAACGCTCAGCGAACGACTTAACGCTTCTGATGCGTTACATCACCAGTCAGTGATTGATTAAAAACACCTTCTTTCTCTTCTAACGCAAAAAAGTGCGTTAAAATTATTTAAAAAAAATAAAAACATTTTATAAATAGCTTGCCTACTTCTTAACTGATCTTTAGTATTTATAAAAATATTATGATCGGGTGTTAATGACGGTAGTTGTTGACATTGAATGGGTGCCTTTGGCTTTCTAAGTAAAAAGTAAATAGTGTTGAATAATTTCGGCGGGCTGGTTAGAACCACGATAGCTCAATTGGAAGAGCACCTAACCCGGTATATCAGAAGGGTGCACCCTTCTTCAAATCCGGTTCCAATCCAATCCAATTCCGGTTCAAATCCTGCAAAAATGGAATTTTTTCAACATTTATGTTTTTGTAACACCTTCTAATTAAAACTTTGTTTATACAAAAAGTAAATGCAGGAAACTAAAAATTCCTTTTTTAATTTGTATATAATTTGTCCCACTCACTGCTGGCCATAGGTTTCTTATCTCTTTTGTAAAAGACGCGCTTGTCTCTATAAAACATTATTTTTACCCAACTGCGTCAGAAGGAGGGTTATGTTTTTCGAGTGTATGTATGTATGTTTAAATGTATGTATGTATGTCTATTTCTTTGGCACGCCCTACAGCCCTTTTATGTTAGTCCGGTTTTTACGATTATATTATAATTGTTTTTTAAATAGTTGTTCTAGCAGTCGGGTTTTTAATTTATTTTAATAATTTGGTTTATTATATTTTTAAATACACTTATAATAGGTACCCTATTTAATTAAGCATCACAAAAATTATTGACATAAGAGCTTTTCAATAAATTGACGCTAATATAGTTTTGAACGTTCATAGAGATGATATAATACCTTAAAAAGCGTTTAGCGATAGTAGAGGTAACAATTAATTATTATTTATTAATTATTTAATTAATATACGATAGCCGTTGGTCCCGGCTACATTACCAGCTTATTACCAGTCCATAATAACCACCGTACCGCACTGGGCCTGCGTGGTGGTGTTATATGGCCCGTTCTCCTATCTATCCATAGGGAAGGATCGTGCCCCATCAGTGGGGGCAATATATGGGGATAATACGATATTATAGGTATTGAGAGTATATTATTGTACTTATAATAAATAGGTAGGTACCTAATTTTGGAATCGACCGTATGAAATCCACACACCTGCCTGACTAATGTCCCACGATCAATTCTCGATGAGTCCCTCAATACACCTGATTGCTTGTTTGACTAAAACTTTGACGAATCCATCTTGAACATTGAAATTTGTCAGCCATTGATATTATGAGACATGGGTATTGGGTACATTTGAAAGCATAATGCGAAAATGATTGACTTCTCATTGTTGGCTTGTAGTGAACTGCAGCGAGCAAAATTCGGGTTTTATTGGGTAATTTTTGTGCCTGCGTAGGCGTTATGGTGGAAGAGTCAAGTGGAGTAAGTGCGATTTTAGCAAAAATGGGAATGATTATTTTTTTCATATAAGTTTTGGAGGAAATTAATACTAGTGATATTTTCTAGTGAAATACATTAATTGGGTTTACGGCCCGTACAACCTGTGGTGCAGTGGGGACATAAAATGAGCTGGTACTGTTTAGCCTATGGCGAACCACTGTTGGCTTGGGTCCGGCCGTTATGGTCCCAGTCCGGTTTGCCCCCGGCCGGTATGCACCCACATTGAAAAAGTTATTATTCCGGTTTGCACCCGGCCGCGTTGCCCCCATTTTAAAACCGTCGTTTTTTGAACAAGTTTCCCCAAATCCTACTATGTGTGTCGGTCTTTGGTGGTCTCCTCCTATACTCTCATTTAACGATAAACTATTAATACGAAGATTAGAAGGTGACAGTTTTTGTTCATCAAGTTTTAAATAGTAATATTATCTACCTTTAATTTGTTGGATGAAAATAATATTATTTGCAATGATTGGTGCATATCATTTATTAATAAAACAAGACTTTTGGTAACGTAATGTAACACTATAATAATTATTGTTTTCTAAAGTTTACGCGAACACTACACATTGAAATGAAACAACTTTTACGGATCTACTCGCGTTTATTTTACACATTAGTTTTAATTAATGTTTATCCTGACGTTTCGAACCCACCCCTTAACATTCCCATTCAACGTAACGTTAACATTCCCTTGAGGGGCCCAAGCATTACATCAGATTTGATAAACCACAAATACTCGCTAGAGAACAACGATTCATCCCTAGGATGAAACGCGAGGCGATTGAAATTAAGAAACATCCTAATTTTAATAGAAAAGATGGTTGGAATCTACCACCAGCCTGGGATCCCATCATACAGAATATTAAATCCCAGCCCCAACATCATATTGCCAGACCAAAAGATACTGTAAGCTCTTTATGCGTAAAACGGAACGCACCTGATTAAATTTAAATGAGGGTATACATACTAGCTACCAACTAATTATGAGACGACCAACACCTCAGTCTCCCTGTGACCACGGACCCTGCAAAGGGTTCGAAACGTCAGAATAAACATTAATTAAAACTAATGTGTAAAATTAACGCGCGTAGATCCGTAAAAGTTGTTTCATTTCACTATAATAATTAAATTAATATATTCATAACATAAATATAAGGTACTTTAAGATTAACCTCAAAATTCGAAATTCTATACTTACACCTATCTTCGCCAACAAAACAACAAAAGGCCTAAAGCCCATTGTCTACCAGCTTCGCCCGCGTCTTCCTGAATGACAGTTGGCAACGCTCGGGTGGCCCACAATGCACCAATCACGGACAATGCCACTCCGACCTGTCAAACGGACACAAACACCCATCACAAATTCATTTAAAAACAAATTCTACCAATTACTTACTTACTCACTTAAATTTTATAACAATTATAATATAATTTCGCACCCCATCAGTAGTTATGTTATGTAACCCAGTACCCAACACTACATACTAGTGTTAGTTCGTGGTATTTGTTTCTTTCAGTGAAACTGTACAACTTTTGTGAACATTGTTAACATTTCGAGGGTTGTAAAAGTAATAAAACATACTTATTGCTATTAATTTAAGTGCCTTTATTATTTTGGAAAATACATAACTACATTGAATGTCTAAAATCTCATGCGTGAACAATTCAAACAGTATTTTGTATTTGTCATAAAATTTAATTTATAAATATAATATTTTGGTAAACCATTACAATTACTCGGGTTAAATGATCTTCCTAGTTAGTTAAAAAAAAGCTAGGCACTTTCAATTCGTTTAAAAGCGTATAGTATTTGTGTAGAAAACTGACTCAATTAATTCGTAGTATAATGTTCTTTTAAAAAATATTGATATTAAATGGAAAATATCAAATATACACCAAGAAGGTAGGTAAGTTAGGTACGTTGAAGGATCGCCAACAATGACAAAGTAAATATCACATCTCTCTTGATTTTATTATTTTTACTTCTTAGAAATGTCGCAGTGTGGGGCGTGCTCAACAATTAGGTGTTTCCAACTAACAAAAACAAATTATCGTCAAAACCATTCAGCGATCAACACAAAACGTCAGGTTTAACGTCTGAAGCATCGCTCCCGCTGATTTTGGGCTCATCGGCTTAACGGGAGAAAGTAATTCGTATAAAACAGCATTGTATTCTTCATAATACCCTCTTGAGTGATTGGTTGAGCTAAGTTGCTCTCTTGAACACAGTTTATGTGAGGTGTAAATAAAAGTAGTGTCGCTACACCTTTATTTAATTATAACTGCCTCTTTAATCGCATGATTGTTCCAAACATCAGTTTGCACCACTGAAGATCGATTCTTAGCTAGCTTTTTTTTTTGGAGAGAGATTGCCGATTGCCTCAGACGGCATTTTCAGCTTCACCGGGCTTTTTTGGGGGCGGCGAGGAACGTAAAGGGTCCCTCAAGCCGTGTGAAACGAATAACCTTCGGAGGTTTTCTAGAGGGAACGGTATCGCGCACTAGTGCGCGTCCCCATGCACTACTAGATGCCGTGGTGGAGGAGAGAAGCGCCCAAGTACATATCTGTACCTGGTGTCGAGCGCGTGTGAACCGGTTCGTCGTACCCTTGTTCTACGAGTACGATGTCATGGGCCTAAACTAGTGTGCATGTTTAGTGTATTCTGTAAATGTGTAGTGGCACTTAGAGGATGGGGCGGGGGGGCGTTCGCAACTGATATGGGATCGTCGGGTCATCTAGGACGTGTCTAGTACGCCTAGATGTGAACCGTCTTGTTGGTGGAAGGCTTCCAACATTATAGTTGGCGGCCGCCACAACAAGCGGGTTATCAAAGTAACGTATGGAAACGTCCTTGATAAAATCTTTGATAGTGGGAAGATCAAGATCACGGCGGAGATGTACATTGCGATAGTATCACGGGCAACCCACCATGAAACGGTTTTGGATTGTTTGTAAGGGATGCAAATAGGAGGGCGCGTTATGCGCGAAAACTACACAAGCGTAAATTAGTTGATACGGAAATTTAATGTGTTTTCTTTTTATAGGTTTAAATCACAGAATGACACACACACGTTAAGGGTGGGGAGCATCAGTCCGACTACTAGCGGTGGATGGACGGTATGGTCAGACTTGTTAGGAGGCATGGTACAGGAGTTCACAGGACAAAGAAAATGGCTTGAATAGAGGATATGCTTATAGGCTTATGCTCAGTAGTGAGTGAGATATTGGCTGATTGTATATAGATAGAGTTTAAATAAAACATTTTTTTCGCTGTCATCAGTGTTTGACGGCATAGCCATTGTAAAAATATTTTAATTTTTTTATCGTACATTTGTACAATTTTTAAAAATGTGCGTGTAAAATTTTAATAAAATTTGTCAAAGAGTGTAAAGATATTATAATAGGTAACCTACAAACTTTGACAAAACCGATTTGAGTTCGAAAAGTTAAACTTGCGTTTTAGCACTCGATATAAAGATTGAATCTTTAAAAAAGGCAAAAACGGATATCCTCTATGTACATTTAATGAACGGTTTCAAAATAAGGTACAAACATCGGGTGGGCAGTTGCATTCCGTGTCCCTTATATAGGTCTGTGGGGTCTGTGGGGTAATATGCATCAATAGGCTTAACATTGTTAAAGCAATTAAGCGCACAAAAGACTCATAATGGACTTATGCGTGTTTGGTGCAAGGTGTGCTAATCCTGTGTAAGCCTATCAGCTATAACCTTTTTTTGTTAAAGATTTTTTTTACACATATCGAATTTTTGATGTCTTGAAGCGTAAAGTTTCAATATTTTTTTTTGAGACAGTTACAATTGTTTTTTTTTTATTTAAATTCCTTTTTGTATATTAAAAAATATTACATTGCGTTTTATTTTAATTATAGTTAAACTTTGTCTTTTTAATAAAATGTGGGATACGTATCAAATAGACCGTCTGCCTATCTACCATCGTCTTATCTAAGTCGCACGCTATTACAACAAAGATGGAAGATGGAAGGTGATGAATGCTGATGGTGAAAGATAGAAGGCCGAAGCAGGAAGCGCCCGTCACTCTTTAATCCTCGACTATTGAGAACTCACAGCTGTCGATACGAAGAAATGCTGCAAACACATTGTCAATTTTTTTTTGGAGTGAGTCTGCTGATTGCCTCAGACTGCATTTCTACTTCACCGGGCTTTTTTGGGGGCGGTGTGGAACATGAAGGGTACGCGCGTGTGAAACGAAGTACCTTCGGAGGTTTTCTAGAGGGAACGGTATAGCCTGGAGGCTAGAGGGAATCAATGTATGACTTGAAAACGATGAAATTTGGAGGCATGGGAATAAGCCACACACTTGTGCGTGTCTCCGTGCCCTACTACATTTTTCGAGGGGTTCGGCTTGGATCGGCATGGCGTGAGACTTAGATAATAATGGCGGTAGATAGCTAGATAAGCAGGCTTTTTCATTTCAAATAATTTTGTTCAAAACACTAATTGCAAATTAAATCCTTGAAGATAATGAGAAGCTCGATGGCGAAGTGGTGAACTCGGCCGGTCTGCGATTGCAAAGGTTAAGTAGCTTTCGCTTAGACCGGTCATCGGGTTGGTGACCAGAAATGTATCACCTTGAACTCCTACGTACTTTGGAAGACACGTAAACCGTTGGTCTTAGCTGCATTAGCAGTCGTTAACAAACCACCAACCCGCACTGGGCCCGCGTGGTGGTTTATGGCCCGTTCTCCCTATCCATCTACTGGGAAAGCTCGTGCCCCAGCAGTGGGGACATAGAATGAGCTGATGATGATGTTTAGGACCAACAGACAACGTTTCTTATTTTTAGTGTTCATAATTGAACCCAATTCCTACACGTTGACTACCACACGTCTGACGTCTGACGACTGACGTTAACCACCTCTGTGGTCTAGTGGCTAAGACCACCAGTTTAGACCCAGAGGTCCCGGGTTCGATTCCCAGCGGGGGGTACATGTTTGTGTACTCGGTTTGGTTGGTGGTAGGGCTTGTTTGTCCGCCTGGCTAGCTACCACCATCTTATCTAAAAAAAAAAAAAACCCCAAAAACAAAAGCAAAGTGAGCTGGTGATAATGATGACAAGGTTTGTGAGGGATTGAAAAACATACTATTTATTTTATTTCTCACAATCAAAAATTAACAAATTCAGTCGTTATAGAGATCCTTGGGGCCATTGTCTAGCAGAAGACGTCTTTTGGCTGATGATGATGATAATAAAAAATTTAAAAACGTTGGAATGAAGGCCAAGTGCTTACTAGTTGTTGTCATAAAAAAACATTTTTATAAGCCACCGTATAAATATGTTAATAGATAGAAGTATTTGCATCAACGTTGATAGCAAATGGTAATACTACTTGTTTCATTTCTTTTTTAAAAGCTCTCACGCCGTCTTTCTTAGAGGAATGTACTTATCTTTATAATGTACACAATCTGAGGTTTCACTATTTCTAAAAATGTACATTAATTATTGGTTGTAGGTAATAAGAAAAAAACTCTCGCTTACAAGTTGAATAGATTTATAATTGTTTAATTTGTTCTTAATGCATGGTAAGGTCGCACGCTCAATAATTGTGTGCTAACGATCTGGGTGTCTTAATGCGAGTTTTATTTGCTACTAGCGGCTACCCGCGACTTTGTCTGCGCCTTCTTTAGAAATTATAGCCTTTTCTGTTGTATGAGTAATAGCAACATTTTTTAGTCTTCTATTTACTGCAAAATTTATTTTAAAAAATTAAGTTTTTTTTTCGTTCAGCGTAAACATGCAAAAACATCTGTTTACAAACCCGTAAGCAATCTACATATAATCTATTTAAATAAAAATCAATTGCTGTTCGTTTGAGTGGCTAAAACTTGAGAATGGCTGGACCGATTTGGCTAATTTTGATTTTGAAATATCTGTGGAAGTTCAGGGAAGGTTTAAACGGAGAAACAAAAATAGTAAGTAACAGAAAATACTAAAAACGACAATGTAACTGTCCAATACAAAATGATTTGTTTGTTTTGTTGTCATGGAAACTGTCAAAGCGGTACGAAGTCCGCCGCCCGCCGGGTCAACTAGTAATCACACTAATATTATAAATGCGAAAGTTTGTGTGTATGTGTGTATATTTGTTGCTTCTTCACGCTGCAACGGATGGATGGATTTGGATGAAATTTGGCATACAGATAGTTTATAACCTGGATTGACACATAGGATAGTTTTTATCCCGATATTCCCACGGGAATGAAACTCATACCTTTTCTCTATATTTGGTTCCACTATTTACTACTTAGGTCTTAGATTTGATGTTGGGAATTTCTTTGTTTTGTTGTCATAGAAACTGTCAAAGCGGTGTGAAGTCCACCGAGACAGCTAGTAAATAATAATCATATATATATAACCAACTCGGAACTAATTAACTTATATTCCGTAGAATAAATTCCGATCTAATTATTTAGCGCATTCATTATCGTATTCATTATCCAGTCACACACTACACTAAACTGTACCACAAGACACTGGGGCGATTTTTGAACCGGCGACTAAATATCATGCTATGAAATCAAATATAAATGCTTTTTTTTTCTCTTATTCAAGGACATTGGTAACTTATTTTTGGCACTGAAAATTCTCGAACAATATTTATCTTAATAATAAAATAGCAATAATATTATATTAGTTAGTAGTAGTACATGTTAGTTTTATTTCGAGATCTCCGGTGATATACAAAAATAACCCCCCCACCCCCCCGTTACCGGGTTAAATAGTATCAAAATTCAAAAACTTTAACAAGTGTTTTATGAACATTAATTCACTTTGAGCCATGACTTCGTAAACCTTACGGTGGAGACCTTGTACCGAGATCCTGTGTCCTAGTCCACGTCACGTGCGAAATTAAAATGCAGCTAAGTATTATGGGAATTTAAACATATGAATAAGCGTTATCTCTTAATTTGAATATCAAAACAACGTGTATATCCATTACACCACCAATAAATATGACATACTTTCGCGCGCGCCACCACAACCGTCTCTTAAAGTATTAACCCTCAAATGACAAGTCCACTAATGACCTAAGTAAAAAACGACCTCAAAATTAAAAATGACGACAAAAAAACGGTCCGCTACACGAAGCCTGTTGACACAAGACTCAGAAATGGGACCGGGTCGTTCTTAACTAATTTCTTCCATTGCTACCGTATACAGAGAGTGTTAATTGCCATGTGGGATAGAGATGGAGCGATAAAAGTGTGCGTGTGTGAAAAGGACGCATGTTGACACGCCACCAAAATAAAAAGTTGCTCCTACCAGTCTGGGCACTTACGGTAGCCATATCTCGTTAAGGTAGTGCTTTTAACCCTTTAATGATTATTTATATTTGTTTGTGTAACCGTTTGTTTTACTGCAAGCGTTTATTGTTCTTGCTGCCTATTGGATGTACTTTTAGTTCTTATTTATTCGAACGTACTTGGTGTTTTTTTTTGTAATGCCGTGTTTGGCACAATTTTATGCCTTTCGCTTGTAATGTAGAGTTGTATTGAATAATTTGCATTGATGTAGATTGCTAATGATTATTGAGCTGCTAGATTACAAAATAGATTTGATAAAGAATAAGTGAGTAATTACTAAGATTAATTACGGTACTACGTTATTACAAGCGTGTCCGTGGCAATAAAGAATTGGGTTGTGAATGGATTAATCATCTCATAAGAATTACAACCTCTAACATACATATCGACACCTGCAACGAAAAATATTGTAGGTAACTCAGTTTAGGATGATTTTAAGTTACAGTCTTTTTACTTATTTTTTATATTAGCTGGGTAAGCACTTGGCACTGACTATCTTATTTCTAGCTGCCGGAACATATGTAGATAAGATGGTGGTAGCTAGCCAGGCGGACAGACAAGCCCCGCCACCAACCAAACCGAGTACACAGGCATGTACCCCTCGCTTGGAATTGAACTAAGAACCTCTGGGTCTTAACCGGTGGTCTTAATCACTAGACCATACAGAGGCAGTTAAAATACTAAGAATCGATATTATGTTAACGATGTGGATAGTGATATGTTGGCTAATTGTTTAATTCAACGTTCAACTTCGTTCCTTTACTTTATTAAAGTAATCAATAATTCATTAACAATAATAATAATAGTACTCTAGAATTAGGTTTTTATAATGTTTTATTGTTTTTATATTAAAATATTGAAAAAATCTGGTTTAAAGAAAGAAAAAAAATAAAGAGTATAATAATAATATTTTGAAAACATTATTTTATTTATTTATCAAAAGAATATTTATTAATATAAATTGTAATTTGTAATTTGTCTGTTAATGCTAAAATGAACGTTACATCGATATTAAAAATGTTACATAATAATAAGCTTTCATAACAATTACTTTCATTGATTGTAAAGCTGGAATTGAATTAAAAGAAATTTAGGTACATAATACCCCATCACCAATAAAGGGTTATGTCAAACGGTTGACAAGTTGACGTCGATTGGCGCCCTACACACGCATCGGCATTTGCAATATGGTTAATTAGTAATAAAACCACGCCACTTTAAGTCCCAAATGCCATTTCGATTGACGAACGTAATCTCTCGCGACATTTAGGTACGCGGGTTATTAAGCAAATAATTCCGAACTGAAATACCTACCTACTGTAGTGCTGTGTAAGTGTCTTTTGTATTCGGTATGTTACTAATTCTACTATTGGTTTAAAAGACGAAGATAAAAAAAAAGTGCCTGAGTTTGTTTGCCATCTCTTCTCGGTCGAAGGTTCTCCCAAAATCCGTACTGGTGGTAGATTTAGTAAACCTAATTATAATTAATTATTATTTGTGTTTTAAACTTAGTTTTGATGTCAAGAAGCGCCTGTAAAGGTCTGTATTGAATAAACGATTTCACTTTGACTTTGACTTCTGTTTAAACGAAATATCAATAAGGCAAAGTCAAAAATAAGAAACTTATTACAAAAACACAATGTTGAAAAAAATTCCACGAGCAGGATTTGAACCTGCACCCTTCTGACATACCGTTGCGTTTGCGTTTGCGTTAAAATTATATAAACAAATCAAAAACATTTTAATAATAAACTTATTTGCAAATTGCTTTTAAATCTTTCAAAGTATGGCAACATTTTTACCTAACACTAAACACCATTTGGTACGAAAATAAAACTTTTAATTTTATGGAAGATAATAACTTTGGAGCCTTTTTGATGTCTGAAATGTTCGGATCAATAATCATCAGGTTTTGCCCAGTATCCGGCCTATAACCATGCCTTGCGATAAATCAAAATAATCAAATCAAAAAACAATCAAAAAAGTTAAAATCAAAAGAGTGTAGGAACCCGCGTTAAAGAACACATAGGCAACGTCAAGCAAAAGCTTGATAATAACTCTGCAGTATGCGAACATGCCCTATATGGACCCAATCGTTACATCAGACTCGATTAACCTCAAATACTCGCTAGAGAACAACGATTTATCCCTAGGATGATACGCGAGGCTATTGAAATTAAAAACATCCTAATTTCAATAGAGAAGATGGTTGGAATTTACCACCAGCCTCGGGTCCCATCTTACAAAATATGAAATTCATGCCCTAACACCATACTGCCAGACCAAGAGATACTGAAGAAAGTCCGTGAGCTCTTGTTTGATGGAACCATAACAGAATCATCTCAATAACGTCCTATTAGAATTATGTATTTTGTGTATGTTTATGTATATATAATATTTATGTATGTATTACATAGTTACTTACAATCATATATCATAATTGCACCTACCAATGTTATCTCTGCACCACCCTATGGTTGACTGGTAGAGAATGCCTCAGGCATTAAGTCCGCCATGTAATATTTATGTTGCAAAAGTTTAAATAAATAAAATAAATAAATAAATAAAATACTGTAAGATCTTTTTGCGTTAAACGGAACGCACGGGATCCAATTAAAATGAGATTATACAAGCTACCAACTAATTATGAGACGACCAACACCTCAGTCTCCCTGTGACCACGGGCCCTGCAAATGGTTCGAAACGTCAGTATAAACATTAATTAAAACTGATGTATGAAATAAACGCGAGTAGATCTGTAAGAGTTGTTTCATTTCAAGTAAAAATCCGCTTTAAAATTGAAACTCAGAGCCTCAGAGTCTGACACCCGTGATGCTATCACTAGACCACAGATACAGCTAAATACTTATTAGAAATGGAATTGCATGTACAGCAGATAAGTTTATAATTACGTTGTTATCAATATCAGCTAGGACCAGGTATCACGTTCATAGTATGAATCAGAAACTCTGTCTACTAGGTAGAGGGTGAAAGCTATGGAAATTTAAAGCGTAGCTTAACGGTACAATTCTTTTTATGGAAGGTCTCTGTGGTCTAGTGGCTAAGACCACCGGTTTAGACCTAGAAGTTCCGGGTTCGATTCCCAGCGGGGAGTACATGTTTGTGTACTCGGTTTGGTTGGTGGTAGGGCTTGTTTGTCCGCGTGGCTAGCTACCACCATCTTATCTAAATATGTCGCCATAACATCAATGTTTGTAGCATTGTTGTGTTCCGGCAGCTAGAGATAAGATAGCCAGTACCTCACTAGTTGAGGATCCCGGGTGAAGTGCGCTTCCATCATTGGCCTTATCATCACTTAACATTAGGTGAGATCAAGGCACTGTGCTTACCCGTTAATACAAAAAAAAAGAAAGGTAACTGCTGTTATGGAGAAATGGTTTCCTAAATCCTTGTTCCTGTAGATTTTCTAGGGGTGAGCATCATGCGAGCATGTTTTATTTTTTGGAGAGTGATTGCTGATTGCCTCAGACGGCATTTTCAGCTTCACCGGGCTTGTTTGGGGGCGACGAGGAACGTTAAGAGAGGGATCAAGCCGTGTGAAACGAATCACCTTCGGAGGTTTTCTAGAGGGAACGGTATCGCGCACTAGTGCGCGTCCCCATACCCTACTAGATTCTCCGAAGGGTTCGGATCAGGTCGGGGAGCGGACCAACCCGAGGGCGCCTCTTAAGGCTCGGACCTCGGCACGGGTTGACCGGGCCGTGGTGGTGGAGAGAAGCGCCCAGGTACATGTCTGTACCTAGTGTAGAGCGCGTGTGAACCGGTTCTTCGTACCCTTGTTCTACGAGTACGGTGTCTTGGGCCTAAACTAGCGAGCGTGTTATATATACAAAATAAACGCGAGTATAAAAAATAGTTAGTTTAATTTCATCATCATTAGTTGATTTAATGTCCCACTGCTGGGGCACGAGCCTTCCTTATGGAAGGATATTGAGAACGGGCCATAAACCACCGGGCCCAGCGCGGATTGGTGACTGTTAAAGACTGCTGATGCAGCCGGGACCAACGGCTTTACGTGCCTTCCGAAGCATGGAGGAGCTCGAGATGATTAATTTTTGGTCACCCAGCCGATCACCGGCCTTTGCGTAAGTTGCTTAACCTCAGCACTCGCAGACCGGGCGCGTTAACCACTGCACCATCGAGCTCCTCATTCATTTTATTTCATCTAATTAGAATCTCCGGGGCATACGAGTGATCTTGTAGAGGCCTATGTCCAGGAGTAGACCAATGTAGGCTGACTATGATGATGTTAATGGTGATGATGATGATATGAAATGATGGGTGAACACGAGGGCAGTTAGATAAAAGTTTAGAAGTACTTTATAAGTTATCAATCCGTTTTTTGTAAATTTTAAACTAATACGACATAGTTGTTGACATTGAATAAGGCTATGGCTTACAAATTAGAGTAGATAGTGTTGATTCGAAATTTTTTTTAAATTTAAATCCCCAGTCTTGTAATTTTTGAACACTCTACCGAGACACGATTTGTTTTTAAATGAACGATATATTGAAATGAAACAACTTTTACGGATCTACTCGCGTTTATTTTACACATTAGTTTTAATTAATGTTCATCCTGACGTTTCGAACCCTTTGCAGGGTCCGTGGTCACAGGGAGAACGATAGGAGTGGTGAACGATATAGTTGAAAGTCTTAAATATCTTTGCTTACCACGTAAAAACGTTGATAAACAATTTTTTTTTTAAATCCCGTAAGTACTTAGTTACAATTTTTTTCAACACTTCCGAAAAACGTTTTAATCACAGAAAAGTTTAAAAGCTTAAAACTATATCTTTTCTAACCCACTGCACATGGTGCTTAACCAATGGAAGAGTAACGGCAATCCCATCGCGGATATGAAGCCACTCTTGAACGTTAACACATAAGAACCTGTAGCAATTACCCACTGAAGATAATCAGGAAACGCGCCGCCATTACGCAGGCTGATTAGAGACTGTCTACTCTATGGGCATGTGATATTAATTCCAGTTGTTAGTAAAAGAATATTGACTTTTGTATCGCCCTTACTTTACTAGGAGGGTCCAGAATAAGTAACATGTTATTTAGGTAACTTATGTTATATAACTTGTTGCAAAACCATAAGTATGACGTTGTTTTATTGACACAAAGTCCACACTAAAAAAACAAGCTATTTAACTATGTTATACATATTTTTTTATGTAGTTTGGATTCACCGTTAGATATCTACTTCACTCACAGTATATTTTTTATAGAAGAGTAGGCAAATAACTCAACTGTCCATGATGTTGTGTAGAAGCGGAGTCCAGATGCGAAGACAGCTAGTGGAGCAGAATAGTGCCTTAAAAGCCTCCTGTGGCAGTAGCCAAAGTAACATTAACTGCCGTATTTAGAGACGTCAATTAAGTTTAATGACAATTAAATGTCTTTCTTTCTCTATTTAGCACTATACATAAGAAAGTGACAGCAAGAGAGTTAATTGTCATTAAAACTTAATTGACGTCTCTGAGTACGGCAGTAAGACAACGATAGCGAAGTTCGAAAAGCACAAAATGTATGGGGTTGACATAAGATTGACCACGTGATTTAGCGCGGCTTATGTCAATCCCATACATTTTATTCTTTTCGAACTTCGCTATCGTTTTCTTAATGTTACATTGGCTAAGCCTACAGTTTCTAAAAAGCGTTTGCTGTTGGCCTCACGGTCATCACAGAGTCATCGGTCGTTGTTGAGGTCGGCGATCAACTTTAAGGGTTTCTCAAACACCGTCAGAGTGTTTCTAGAGGCAATGGCATCGCTCAATCATGTCCCCGTTCCCTACTAGATTTCGACTAGGGTTTGAATCGGATCGGAAACATGAACCTGTAGCAATTACCCGCTGAAGACAATCAGGAAACGTCCCGCCATTACGCAGCTTGATTAGAGACTGTCGAGTCTATGGGAATGTGATATTCATTCCAGTTGTTAGCAAAATAATAGCCTTCACTGTTGTATTTAAACATTAAGCTGAATCCAGAACTGTCTTATGTTATATATAGGGTATAATTTATACGCTCATCAGAAATATGGTTTAGACCCTAAGCCTAAGTACTAAATAAATTAAATGACTCCAAAAAAAATAAATGCCTTTATAAAAAGGGTCCTAAAATATTCCATAATAAGGTCCAAAATAAATAAACACACATTACAATAATTAGACAACAGTAAGCAAAAATTACGAAATTGAAACTCGAGGCATAAAATATTGGTATTATCTATTTGGTGACAATATAACATATTTGGTCTGAAATGCAGTTAAAAGGTGTTCATATATTTTTAAGGCATTTCATAAAAATATAAATTGTATCCTTTTTATAATATTTTGGGAAACACAATTTGGTGATTTGGTGGTTTATCCGTTTTGCTAAGCGTTTCGAATTTTGTTGGTAGTAAAATTTTTTGGTAGGTGTTTAAACACAAGACTTATATATATAACTTGTTATAAAAATAAAAGTATAACGTTGCTTTATTAGCTATATATATATATATATATATAGCTGTCATATACCTAGTCTGGACTCACTTTTAGAAAATAAATGTAAGTAGGTACTACTTACAGTTATTTTTTTTATCGAAGAGTAGGCGACGGTGCAGTGGTTCATCGGATGGGCGATCAAACATTTACCATCTCGAGCTCCTCCGCGCTTCGGAAGGCACGTCAAACCGTTGGTCCAGGCTGCATTAGCGGTCGTTAACAACGACCAATCTGCACTGGGCCCGCGGGTTTATGGCCTGTCTCCCTATTCATCCTTATGGAAGGCTCGTGCCCCAGCAGTGGGGACATAAAATGAGCTGGTGATGACCCACATCTTAGCAATGGTTGGTGAAAATGAACATGACACTGGTGACCTAACCACCACAAAAGTTGCTAAAACGCTAACTTATAATTACTTACTTAACTGCTCGCCTGTACGAGGCAACGGGTGACCGGAGATCAGGTAATTTTTTCGCACAGCGCATTAGCTTGGCCATTCAAAGGGGCAATGCCGCCAGCATTTTGGGCACCTTGCCTCGGACAGGCGAGTTAGTTGAGGTTTTTTATTTATGAATTTATTATTATTATTATTGGTATTTTTATTTTTTATTGTTTTTTATGAATAAAGCATAATTTACCGACGAAAAAAAAAATAAACAAAATAGCCATTAGTAAAACAATTAGTATTAATTATAAGCAAAGCCCAGTTGTTTACCATTGATGAATTCGATTGAATGAGTTGCGTAATAAATGATCCGATGATCATATTTATTCATAGCGATGATGTTAGCCATCACCACAACCTGTGTTGTTAGCCATTTACTAATGTTGTACCGTTGTTACTAATGTATTAAAATTATAATGCATAATATTGGCTTCGGTAGCTTGATTACCATATCTGGTTACCACGAAACGGCTGACCTCGGCGGGGCACTCTTGTTAACTCGGTAGAGTAAGTAATCTATTAGAATTGGCAATATTTTTTTTTTTAAGAGAGTGGTGGTAAACGAACGGGTTACTTCATTGAAAGTAATCACCGCCACCGATACCCGTAACAACCTGTAACGCCTTTGAGGAAAGAGCAAGCGCGTTTCGTGAATGTCCGTAAGTTGTATCGGTTCAGAAATGCCACCCACCGCTGAAAAATACAAAATTATGTATTGAAATTCAAAAAATGCTGTATAGTTTTGCTCTTAAATGAAGCACTTGAAATAGAAATTAGGCGTTAGGTAAATATGGTCTGAGTCACAGAGTTTTCATAATTACGGACGTAGTGATAATATATATTGCTAATATATAAAAAAATAATAACTTTTCTTTGACAGTCTTAATAATTTATTATTAAGTTAAAACATTAAAAAGACGTTGCTTAAGTTTTGTTTTGACATGATGAACAGTAGTAATGTTTTGATATTTTTTAAATCATTATCAACAAAGAATTGATATCTGCCGTTAAATTGTCAAAACTGCAGTAGAAACAAAATAGAAAGCTATTTTCTCAATGTTCTTTCCATAGTTTTCTAACTCTATATCGCAGTGCGTAAGCAAAGGTTATCAGAATGCAACCGACATAACAATTAGACTAGAGAGAAATTCATGGAGACTTACATTTTTGTATGTTTTTTTATGAGAACAACCGATAATGTATCTAAAGGTTATCTAAAAAAAGGCTATCGGCTCGCTCGAAATCCTTTAGCAATTGATATTTCTGCTGAAGTTTTGGTTAACTAGACGTTGTTCGCGATTCTGCTTGATATTGAGCTACAGTACATCAAGGTAACACTTGTATAGAGTGTGACATTGATCACATCATCACCATCATCACACATAAGAACAATACAATTCGATATCCCATAAAAGAAACATTAATTACATCAAAATCCTGTTTCCTGTTTCCTGGTTCAAATCCTGCTCGTGGAAATTTTTTCAACATTTGTGTTTTTGTAATATGTTTCGCAACAAAATTTGCGTTAAAATTATATAAACAAAACAAAAACATTTTAGTTAATTAATGCCATTATCATCACCAGCTCATTTATGTTCCCACTGCTGGGGACATGCTTCTTATGCATAGATAGGGAGAACGGGTCATAAACCACCACGCGGGTCCAGTGCCACCCATGCAACGATACCCAAGCATAACGGCACCTTTGCTTTTAACACCTAAAAAATAGACATCCTAAATAGGTAATAGGTAAAAAAATATTTAGACGATTCAAAAGAAATTTTTTAAAGTTTATTTGAATAAAAAATTTTGGCTTTTATTTTGACTAAAACGATATCTTCGTTTGACGAGTAATGGTTATCTAAATTTTTAACGGTATTCAAGCCGTGTACAAAAGGCTCAGTATAAATAAAACAACTAACTCTACGATCCGATCTGAACCCCGCGGAGAATCTAGTAGCAATCTAGGGTTTTTTTTTTTTGAGAGAGATTGCTGATTGCCTCAGACGTTTTCAGCTTCACCGGGCTTGTTTGGGGGCGGCGAGGAACGTAAAGGGTCCCTCAAGCCGTGTGAAACGAATAACCTTCGGAGGTTTTTTAGAGGGAAAGGCATCGCGCACTAGTGCGCGTCCCCGTGCCCTACTAGATTCTCCGAAGGGTTCGGATCGGATCGGCGAGCGGAACAACCCGAGGGCGCCTCTAAAGGCTCGGACCTCGGCTCGGGTTGGAGGAGAGAAGCGCCCACGTACATATCTGTACCTGGTGTAGAGCGCGTGTGAACAGGTTCTTGGTACCCTTGTTCTACGAGTACGGTGTGTTGGGCCTAAACTAGTGTGCATGTTTAGTGTATTCTGTAAATGTGTAGTGGCATTTAGAGGATCGGGCGGGGGAATCTAGGGTAATCTAGAAAACCTCTGACGGTGGTTTGTTTCACTCGGCTTGAAGAACCTTTGAAGTCTGGTGACGCTGAAAATTACCAGTGGCAATCAGCAAAATCTCTCCAAAAAAACCACAAACTCCTAAATAGGTAAAATTTTGCTAGAAAAAAAAACAAACAGTCTCAGGAAGTTCGAGTGGGAATCAAACCCACGACCTTTGGATAACCGGTCGAATGGTCTGACCGCTGAGCTACCAACACCGACACCCCAGAAGACTCGTTGATTCGACTCCCACTCAAGCTTTATGAGAGTGGTTGATTTTTTCTTTTCGGTCACTATCCGAACCCGATCCGATCCGAACCCGTTCGGAGAATCTACGGGGACGCGCACTTGTGCGCGATGCCGTTCCCTCTAGATAACCTCTGAAGGTGATTCGTTTCACACGGCTTGAGGGACCCTTTACGTTCCTCGCCGCCCCCAAAAAGCCCGGTGAAGCTGAAAATGCCGCAGCGGCAATCAGCAATCCTTGTATTTAAGATTTAAGGTTCACAGTAAGTTGAAGTTGTTGATGCTATCCAATGTTTTTTCAGATATCGTTATTCGTAACTTAAATGTATGGGCAAGGTATGAGCAAACAGGACCACTTTTGAAATGCATTTTTGTCCGGATCCTTTATCTAGTACATTACATTATTGGTTAAAGGTTTTTCTAGTAAAAGTATCTTGTAACTAAATATATCTTAGATAGGTACGAAGAGGTTAGTTTTAGGGCGTGTGGCTAGCAGTGTTGATTTACATTTTGTTATTTAGTATTGACCAGTCACTTAACCGCATATTTGTATATATAGTTAATGCCACCGTGACCCGAGATACAGTGTGTGCAATAACTTTTAATTTTAATTGCAATTACGGACACAATTAACGTTTAATAGCGCTTTAAGATAAGCTCTTATTTTGTATTTTTAAATTCCATGTTGTTTTTTTATCTGTAAATGTCGAGATGGTCGGTGAATATTTATTGATGTATTTTTTTGATGAAATATTCTGTTGGCTGTCTGTTCCTTTATACCTTAAGGTATGATGGATGTACGGGCTACAAGTACACTTTGTCACATCAGCATTTACGCCACATGCATTAATATAATAATTTAGGTCATTATAATGTCAGTTCGTCATCGGTAATCAATCACGCCGCACGTACTCATTTTCTTATCATTTTAGATCAGTAGTTATTATCAATTATATTTTCTATCACTTTATCAAGACTTTCACTTCTTTTGGTATTATCATAAAAGGTGTACAAACCCGTACATCTTTTTGGTCCTTTGAGCCGGTTTGATAAGTGGAGTTGAAGGCCTACTTCCATCGTCTCTTTGTTGATAATTTTGAATAGATGCCCTGATATTTGAGAACCTATCCCTTGTAATATCATACTTGTTTGAAGTAAAGTATTGGTGAGATTTATCCCCAAATCCACACAGTTTAACATGATTCGATTGATATTCAAGCCAATAACTATCTAAAGTTTCAAGTCGTTGCTTAATGTACGTAACAGTTTTCCTCTCCGAACCATCTTTTTTAAAGTTGGTAAATACCTGTTCAATAGCGGCTGCAATCTGCTCCTGAGTTTGTAGAAAGTCTTCCATGCTGGACATCTTGGAGATAATGATATGAGAGTGTCAAAGCAATTAAATGATACGCCTTACTTGAGTGCTGGGTACCGCTCTAACCGTGATCGTTGATTGCTCACAGTTCCGTAGAAAGTGCGCCTGCCCAACCCGAAAGCTTGATTCTTCTTGAAGTTTTCTTCGATAACTTCAGAGTAAGTTCACCTCACTTGCAACACAGAGTCACGTTTTTTGAGTCCACGTTTACACTTAGTCACTCGCGAAGGCCTTTTCGAAGGACCAAAAAGATGTACGGGTTTGTACACCTTTTATGATAATACCAAAAGAAGTGAAAGTCTTGATAAAGTGATAGAAAATATAATTGATAATAACTACTGATCTAAAATGATATGAAAATGAGTACGCGCGGCGTGATTGATTACCGATGATGTACTGACATTATAATGACCTAAATTATTATATTAATGCATGTGGCGTAAATGCTGATGTGACAAAGTGTACTTGTAGCCCGTACAATGGATGTCGAGGAATTGTCGTAGTACCATAAAACGGGATTATACTTTGTAATCAAGTAAGTATACATAGTTTTATCGACGTCTCAAAAAGCTTTTGTTAAGACTCCAATCTTGTACCAACCGGGATTAACAAGGCTTAATTTGCTTCCAAAGTACTGAGGAAAATCTTCAGTCAGTTTTTTGGTCACCTATCCGTTTACTAGGCTTAACTTCGCGATCACTAGACTTGTACTATTATTTATTCTGTGTCAGTTTACAAGTCTTTACAGCGCTAACTAGAAGCTGTTTTTCACACACTTTTAAATAATACAGCAATTAATTTCAATAAGTCGATTTTCTTTGCATACATGAATTGATTTCTATACACGACGCCAATAGAAAATTGTACTTTAACAGTAAATTTAAAGAGCCTATTATTGACTGTCAGGTAATATTTTTTTTTGAGAGCAATTACAATGTTCCCGTGTGTGAGCAGGAGTGATGTCGGATTCGCGTATCGACAATTAACAGTTAATAAATAATTAATTACTAACATTGTTTAGTTACATAAATCAGTGATACGTACTTAGCGTGTTAAGGAGAGTACAATGTCTTGGTGCATTGAATCGAAACACTTTTATATGGTTATAGTGCGTTAATTATACCTACATAATACTATTCGATTATATAAGTAGGTACTTGTACTTAAGTGCCTTAAGTTTGCTAAGTCATTTCAATACCTGGACATTTTAATACCGGTCATATTGTAGAACTGGACCTTTTGATACTCCGGCCATTCGAACCTTATGACACGAAAAACAGTATCCGACCGTGAGGTCTATAGGTGAGGTGAGGTGATATGTGAATATAATCACAAGGAATAAACATTATAAGAATCCCGTTAATAATTACTCTAGCATTGATATATTATTTTTAAATTAAAATCACTTACTATAAATATAATGTTTAACTTCTACAACGATGTAAACCCGTGCAATCGACCCTTTAAAATGTTATAAGGAAATCTGAAGACATCAGTAAAAGAAACGTTTAAACAACAAGTCGATAATTACCGCTGTTAGCACTTTTTCTTTGTTTTCTTCATAATTACTATATTTTTTTCGAGTACAAACTGTCTTCTTACTTCTGTTTTGCACACTTCATTTCACTTTTACACTTTAAAATTTGTTCATAAAAAATAATTGAAATGTTACAAAAAAGGGCCGCAAGACAAGAGAAAAATAACGCAATTAATAAAAGATTAAACAAACACGAAAACACATTAAATAAAAAGATCGTTCAATGACACCAATAGAGTAAAACAACGCGAAATGTAAAGGTTTATCGAATCCTCTTGGTTATTTAATTTTGTTGCGCAAGTAAATAAAATAAAGGCGAAGTGCACAGTTTTTAATTTCGGCATTGATGGGTGAATTAGGTGGCCGGAGTATCTAACAAACGTGCTATTATATGCAGAGCCCGACAAAAGGGGTTTTAGAATTTAGGGGTGTCACTGGTAATTAAATCAATTACCAGTGAACCCAAATGAACCAAGCACAGACTAAAATAACAACAAAGTTAAACCGTAAAAAAATAGTGAAATGGTGACGACCTCCGTAGCCGAGTGGCTTGCACGCCGGACTTTGGGCGGCGGTAACTCTGAGGTCCCGGGTTCGATTCCCGGTCGGGTCAATGTCGAAAACGAACTTTTCGATATTGTGTCGGGTCTGGGTGGTTGTCGTACCGTCGTTGTTTCTGATTTCCATGAAACGAGTGCTTTAGCTACTTACCTTGGGATCAGAACAATGTATGTGATGTAGTCTAAATATATATTATATTTGTTTATATACCTACTGTCTTGCTGAGCTCGTGGTCGGTTAAACTCGGTATAAGTTCTCCCGCCCTAGGTGCCTACTGTAAGTTTTGTTAACTATCCGTATTCATTCGATTACGTTTACGAAAAAAAAACAAGTGTCCACGGACCCTGCAAAGGGTTCGAAACGTCAGGATAAACATTAATTGTAAGTAATTTATAAAATAAACGCGAGTAGATCCGTAAAAGTTGTTTCATTTCAATGTGTAGTGTTCGCGTAAACTTAAGAAAACAATAAAATGTAAAATTACTGACCGAAACTGAATAAAATATTTAGTATTTTGAACTTATAGTCTACAATAACACCTTACTGTGTAGCTAATAATGTCATAAAGTAAAATATGTTAATTCTATTATTAAATACCGCCACGTAAATCATAACTCTAAGGACCGTTACACACGATCATTCATAAATTCGCTAATCTCTTTCTAAACATCAAAAAGATTCGGCTATTTTAAAACCACAGATAATATAACCATAAATTATCGGCGAACGCGGCTCGGGTTTCGCTTACAAATTGTCTCTGGACCAAGTTTATAGGTCATAAAACTAATGGGAGATACAAGAGTGAATTTATAATTAACATTAATGGCTTTAAACTATTAACGGCTACCGGAAAAAAGGCCGAATAAAGACATAAAAATGAATATATATGTAGATTTGTCGATTAACGTTTATTCAGAATAAAGAGGTACGACACTTTGATAGAGCCCGCTTAAGGGGGAGACCAACATCTTTTTATTTTAATAAGGACTAATCGATAAGTTTTTCTAAAAAAAAAATTAACAAAGTATTTACACACATTTATAAAGAAATTTATAAATTCACAGTGACGATTAAGTTATAGGTTGCTACCACAGAAAAATCAATAGTACAAACGTAAAAAAATAGGTTAGTAATTTTTTTAATCATAATAAACACAGTTCACAAGTGTAATGGCCGCCACAGCAACCGCATTAGCCCTACGATTTAAATGTATACATGATATGGTATACATGTATATATGATAGGATCGCGTAATAGTATTAGTAATTAGCTTATTATGCTGTCCCACTGCGGGGCAAAAGCTTTCATCGTTAAAATCAAGTCATCGCTACAATTGAAATCGAGTTTCCCTCACTTATAGGTATTGAAAAATTTTTCACTGGCAACATTTATAATAATAAGTAATTATCGATATATGATAGATAGATAGATAAAAAGTTTATTTGGTACTTCATCACATACACACCATCATAAAAGAAGCAACAACAGTAGGTAGTATAAACAACAACAAAGTACTTATAATAAAAAAAAAACAATAAGATAATACCCACTGCACACAATAAAATAAAAACTTACATTAAAACAGTATGTGTGTTCTGTAGCAGAGTAAAAGGGCCCATAGCTTAGCGACAATTTTGCACACACTATATAGTAGGTATATGTATAAGCAAAGCACTGGTACTCTGCTACAACCCGGGGATGAGTCGAGCGCATCACCGTGTCAGCGACCAAAGAAAAAACATAACTCATAAAAATACATACATAAATAACTTTTGATATATTTATAACAAAACTTCAAACTTGCCGGAAATGTTGAGTTGAGTTTGTTCAAGTAACTTTTCGTCTTCCCCTTAACGGCCCAAGATAAGCCCGTTCCCGGGATACATCCCAATTTCCGTTAATTGGCCGGCCGGGGCGGCGCGTTTGTCGCCACACATTTTTTTCTATGGGTGGGCAACATGAGATAAGTAATGGACTCCATGATTTACAAGCGCCACTTCTTTGTTTTGAATGCCTAATAAAAATAAATATTAGGATCAATATTAGTGTGCGCTATAGCAGTATATACCGATCCGATACGATCCGAACCCCTCTGAGAATCTAGTAGGGCACGGGGACACGCCTTAGTGCGTGATGCTGTTCCCTCTAGAAGAGCTCCGGAGGTGATTCGTTTCACACGGCTTGAGGAACCCTTTAAGTTTCTCGCCGCCCCCGAAAAAGCCCGGTGAAGCTGAAAATGCCGTTTAAGGCAATCAGGAAACTCCATCAAAAAAAAAAAAATTGCGAGCTGTTCTGAGATCCGTGTTCGTGAGAGGTTGTATATGTGTGCGTTGCTCTGTGCGCGTTTGTATTAAGCTTACCGTCTGTGGGTCTCCTTATTTTGTGACTATAGTCTGATGAGCTCATTGTTATTATAATTACCTTGAACATCCAATGTAAGATATTATGTCTGTTCTAATGATCTATTAGTTGGAATTACACCTTGAATATCCAAAAACAACATTCATTTACAGTAAAAATCGGCTTAGAGCCATTGTTGAATTTGTATAGGATACCGAAGTGTTCCATACAAATTTATAATTGAAGATCTAAATACATAATCTAGAATGTTAGTAAAAACGTTAGAAAAACGTCCACTATGCAAAGTTTTAAATTGTATAATATAGTTTCACACTCTGGACAACAAGCCCCACCAAGATAAGATAAGATAAGATAAGATACAAACCTGGAAAAATGCCGTACCTTCAGACTGCAAGATATGTGATCGGCGGTTTAGCTGCATCAGTTAACTGTTGATAAGTGCCCAAATGGCGGTAGTCTCGATTTCCCGACTATTAAACTTTACGGTTAACATTTAAACCCTTGACACGTTCTAACACGTATTGATATGAGAGCGGCTTCTTTGTGCGGCTGCCGACTGCGCTAGTGAAGGTGGGGTGCCAGTGAGAACGGGGGTACGATCTCGGTAGAAGGCTTTTTTCACGGCGAGAAAATGCATTGCACTGCGTATCTACTCGCGGGTTTGGGGCAACGTGTGAGAAATGTATGGTTTTCTCCTCTGCTCCCTGCCCAAATCCGTGAAGTTGGACGGGTTGCAGGCGGGCATACTCACTAAAAACGCAGTACCATGGCTTGGATCCACGAATAGCAGGCCTCGAGTAGGTACAGTAGCATGAACATTCAACCAATTCTTTACATCATCATCATGTAACTATATCATCACCAACTCATTTTATACCACTGCTGGGGCGCGAGCCTTTCCTAACAATGGTAACACCACAGGGAGAATGGGTCGTAAACGACTACACATGCTCAGTGCGGATTATTGATAGTTAACGACTGCTAACGCAGCCAGCCTAACGGATTTACGTACCTTCTGAAACACGGAAACCTGAAAAAAGTGTCTAAGCGTAAAAGAGGAATGTCGTATGAAAATTAGTGCAGCGCGACAACGTCTGTATATTGAATTAACAATTAAAAGACATCATTTTTAATTTCGGCTAGAAAGAACAACATTTTTCTAACATTTTTGTTGATAGGTACCTACTAATTCTATACAACATGCCTTGTCGCATCCCGCTAATTCTCATGGTCGACGCCAACCGCTGTCAGTGGCACCACACAACCGTCAGTCAATAACCGAGCAATCAAATCCCGCCATGGAGGGTTAAACCGATATTGGGCCTCAAACAAACATAAAAATGGACAGTAAAATTTTACGAGCACAGATTTAGTGGTCTTCATGCACTATGCTCGCGTGGTCCGATAGCTTTTCTTCTTTTTTTTCTTGTGAAATGTTTAGATTTTTACGGCTTAACTTGTAACTTATAAGTTGAGGTTTCACTTACCTACATCGGATCTTTTTGGTGATACTTTTCATTAAGCTATGAACAAAGTGACAAAACTTTTTTGTAGAATTATTTTCGGTCACAAAGTAAATATTTAGCTTATGATGATGATATGAAAGAAAAATCTTTGGGCTGCCATAGATTATTTTGTCAATTTTTTTTTTTTATATTTACGTGTAATCACAGTGCCTTGATCTCACCTGATGTTAAGTGATGATAAAGCCAATGATGGAAGCGCACTTCACCCGGGATCCTCAACTAGTGAGGTACTGGCTATCTTATCTCTAGCTGCCGGAACACAACAATGCTACAAACATTGATGTTATGGCGACGTATTTAGATAAGATGGTGGTAGCTAGCCAGGCGGACAAACAAGCCCTACCACCAACCAAACCGAGTACACAAACATGTACCCCCCGCATGGAATCGAACCCGGGACCTCTGGGTCAAAACCGGTGGTCTTAGCCACTAGACCACAGAGGCGGTTAATTTACATGACAGCGCTTTGCCTGCGCGCTTCTGATGGTAAAGGTTGATAAGGCCGAAGGTAAAAAAAAGCCCACTACATCCGGAATCTTCAATTTCAACATAAAACTACAAACTTAGATATGTGGTAGCTAGCTTGGCGGACTCTCCTAGCCCACAGATATAAATTTTTATAACTTTTATTTGTGATAAAAAGGGTCCCTCTATGATATATTTTGACTTCCGATATTTTGACGCCGCCGTAAGGGAGAAAAGAAATGCCGTTGCTGAGTTTCTTGACGGTTCTTCCCAGTACAGAAAAGTACAAAGCGTAAAATTTTATACATAACCATAGTTATTAGAAATATATAATTTAGTAAATTGTTACAAACTGTTTTACTAACAAAATATTGTGTAGGTATTTCATTTAAATTCATTCTGAAATGTTATGGATTATATGTGACACAAACTCCTATGCTTATTAGCTAGCCTGAACTAACTAAATAAATATTTTTCCAAAAATACATCTTAAATCAGCCTTTTTAAGTCGCAAGTACAATATTGTAAATGCAACAGTCAGTTGTCACATACCAATGAGTGATTGAGCGGACCGAGAGTGTTTTATGACTTCCTGACGCTCTGAGATAAACGCGCTATTTTAGCACCGATGAATGAACTGCCCGCTGGAATGAATGAATGATATGCAACTGTTTAATTGCAAATAAGTTCGCAGAATCGGCGGTGTTTTGTTTCGAGGTTGAACAAATGAACGAAGATGGAAAGAGAGCTTATACATTTTGTAGACTTCGAAGTACCGACATCAAAAAACAGGAGGAGTTTCTCAATTTGACTGTATTTTTTTTAATGTGAGGTTACAACCTCAGATCCTTTTTTCTAATTAATAAGCTAATGTAATGCAACTTCCTATGCTTAGGAAAAATACAGAGATCTAAGATATTCGTTAGTAGTAAGGAAACATTTAAAGAATCTTTTATTGAACTTTTTTCTAGATTCATCTATTTAATTCACGCAAAGTTCACTATGAATAGTTTAAAATCGCATAAACTCAGTTGACGTTAAATTCTTTTTTTTCAATGTTTTCTACTAACTAATTAGATCTTTGGACTTTTTTTTAAGCATAGACAGATTCGTGAAAAGTTGCCGTAATACTTTGAAAAAATTGGGTATCCATTCTTAATCACTTTTTTGTTAAGTTATTCGTGTTTCATCATTATCATCGTGTTTATGTCAAATATAATAATGATTAATGTTGTAAAGAGCTGCGCTGTGATGATATATTATATTTTTTATTTTATTTTTTTTTGAAATTAATTGTTGTCAAAATCTTTATTGGGACTAAACGTTTAACAAGAAGAAATTTAAATAATAATTTTATATTTGTAGGCTTAGCTGTTGTTTCATTTCAACATCAATTAATTTCTATTAATAATCAAATTAATATGAATAATAGCTCACGTTGTCTATGTTTCAATCTTTAGTAGAGCAGTGGATATGACATTATCGATGAAACCACCTGAAAAACATATTGAAATGAAACAACTTTTACGGGTCTAATCTACTTTATACGCCTTTTACATCGTCCAAGGTCTCCCTGTGACCACGGACCCCGTAAAGGGACTGTACCGTCATCAGGACAAAAACTAAAATCATAAAAGTGTAAAATTAACGCGAGTAGATTTGTAAAAGTTGTTTCATTTAGTGATCACGTTAATATAAGAAAACTTAAGACTATAAAAAAAAAAATCTCTATATTTTAAAAGGACAAAATATTATAACAATTCTCGAATCATACAACACTTCTCCTACTCCCTCCCTACGCTATCTTAATGCCTCTCTTACGGAACAATTATCGTTACAATATACTTATAACGATAGGAACAATAAATTATATTGTCAGTCATTAATTATTACTGATTGAGAAATGCGCCTGCCGATAATGCGCTGTTGTGTCATAATGGCATCCAGATTAATAACTTTTGAATGGAATAATAATTGTTATATTATACAATTCGTTTTGTGTGGTTTGATTGGAGTTCGCAGTGGTTATAAGGAAAATAAATTGAAATAGGTTTAGTGTTGTTAGCTTTAAACGAAGAATGATATTATAAATAATACTAGCGGCAAGCTCACAACTTCGTCCGCTTTAGTGAACACCCTTATCCAATTTATTGCAGCGCCACCTACCGGGTCCAATTGTGAATCTAAACCACCCTTAACCACCAGCAGAAATTCAGTCAGACTTTCTTATTCTTCTTCTTTCTTATTCTTATATTACATGCTGTAAATGTCCATATTGATCTATATTAAATACACAATTATTTAAGGTACTTACTCGTAATTGGATAAGGATTAATGCTGTATTGCTTAAAATCGCTTCGTAAATAAGCCATTATTTCTTGTAAAAAGTAAAAGAGAAAAAAATATTATTGTGGGTTATCCCTAAGAGATAGACATATACCATCGTGGACTTTTTTGTAGACCTTTTTAAGGTGTACAATACTATAGTACATTATTTTAATCTATCTCGTAGGGTTAAGCCAGCGTTTGCAATGTAAGCGCAAAAAAATGTGAAACCTCTAAAATTATCAGTGTTTCTCTACTACATTATGCATGTATTTATACATAAAAACCTTCCTCTTGAATCAATCTATCTATTAAAAAAAACCGCATCAGAATCCGTTGCGTAGTTTTAAAGATCTAAGCATACATACATACATAAGGACAGCGGGAAGCGACATTCTTTTATACTATGTATAAAAGAGTACCTTACTTAGCGAGTAGTATGTTGTACCTACATCTTTTTATCAAAGAATAGGCCATTGAACCAATACCACCTGCCCCCCAACCGCCTAACTCTATCGACATCGCTCTCGCTATCGCGCTCTATAGTTTATGGCGTCATTTTGTAATTTCTAAAGCGATATGAAAGCATTAAGAAAGCAATATCGAAACCTATAGCCTATAGCTTTCGATATTGCTTTTATATAGCTTTCGAAATGGCAAGATTACGCCATAAACTATAGAGCGCGATAGCGAGAGCGATATCAATAGAGTTAGGCGGTAGGTCCCCTGGTGTTAAGCAGAGGCGGACTCCAGATGCTAAGTGGAGCAGGATTGTGCCAAACCCGCTACGGTTTCTTCATCCCACTTCATGTGTACTAAATTTCATTGAAATCCATTAAAAAATTTCAGCATGTATAAAGAACAAACCTTGAAATTGATTAACATCCATTTCACAGAACAAAAAGACTGCAGAAGGTAAGCTTCATACAAACGCGCTCGAGCAACGCACACATAGACAACCTCTCACGGGCACGGAATCTCGCAACAGCTGCGCTTGAACCGTTTCGAGCTGTTCCGAGATCCGTGTCCGTGCAAGGGGTGAGTTGCTCGAGCGCGGTATGTAATGCCCCCGCCCGATCCTCTAAATGCCACTACACATTTACAGAATACACTAAACATGCACACTAGTTTAGGCCCAAGACACCGTACTCGTAGAACAAGAGTACGACGAACCGGTTCACACGCGCTCTACACCAGGTACAGACATGTACCTGGGCACTTCTCCCACACCACGACCCGGTCAACCCGAGCCGAGGTCGGAGCCTTTAGAGGCGCCCTCGGGTTGTTCCGCTCCCCGATCCGATCCGAACCCTTCGGAGAATCTAGTAGGGCACAGGGACACGCACTAGTGCATGATGCCGTTCCCTCTAGAAAACCTCCGAAGGTGATTCGTTTCACACGGCTTGAGAAACCCTTTAAGTTTCTCGCCGCCCCCAAAAAAGCTGAAAATGCTGTTTAAGGCAATCAGCAAACTCCCTCAAAAAAAAGGTTGCGAGCTGTTCTGAGATCCGTGTTCGTGAGAGGTTGTCTATGTGTGCTTGTGCCCTTTAAGTTTATCGCCGCCCCCAAACAAGCCCGGTGAAGCTGAAAATGCCGTCTGAGGCAATTTGTAATATCTCTCCAAAAAAATAAAAGCGGTATGTAAGCTTACCTTCTGAGTCCTCCTTAATTTGTGTCCATTTCAAATTAACAATATTAATTGGATCGTTTCTGACGAAAGGTGTTTGAATCTAATTAATTGTCATGCACGTCAGTCACTTTTGAATAACAGCCAAAGATCGACGTGACTAAAATTAGTTTTAGTTATCTCGTCTGTCATGCGACACGATCTAGATTTGTCACAACTGGGAGTCGATTAGTGAACGCCGCCGACCGGTAAAAACGTAATTCAAATTAAAAACTAACAATCGTTTTTAATTTTTTTATTGATTTAAATCAGGTAATAAAGCCCCATAGAAACAACCAACTACTTACATACTTTACTGAATAACATAGACACATACTGCGTTTTCTGGAAGCGCAGTGTGGGCAGACCTCCAACAAGGTGTACCGACGATTTGGTGAAGGTCACGGGTAGCCGACCCATGCGAGCAGCACAAAACAGGTAGTTATGGAAAGTTATGGGGGAGGCCTTACTCCATCAGTTGATGTCTTTTGGCTGAGCTGATGATGATGGAACACATTCTGATATTTATACACTATGAAATACAGTTTATTGTTTGCATTATTTACGTACTATTTATTTATTTAGGTACCTACCTACCTCAGAATACAGAACAAGTTATTTACATACCGTTCGAGAATTTTCAGTGCCTGTCAAAATAGTCACCCGGCGGCGGGTGCAGTGACTCGATTATCTATGAGTAGAAGAACTCTTAACTCGTACTTCTTCTCTTCTACCCTCCTACGTCGACCTAAACTAGAATAGAATAATAATATTGATTTTTGTTTGCATAGACAAATGTATCTGCTAAACCTGATGTTTAGTTAGCAGGAGCAGAGTCCAGATGCTCCACAGCAAACGAAACGAACGAGCCTTACAGTAGTCACCTATGATGTGTAACATTTGACATCCCACCTTTTGAAATCAATATTACAATAGAAAATAGAATATAGAATTAACAATGACGTATATTTTTTTACAAATCATAAAGAGAATGCAGTAAGTACTCTTTATAAGACATTTGACGTACTTGGATTTTTTATCAATGATCACTTTATTGAGATTTATTATCAACAGTACATATTTATTAATATAGTTTAAAAGTTTTCTACACGAAATGGTTGAAATCAATATTACAATAGAAAATAGAATGCATAAAGAGAATGCAGTAAATACTCATTAGAAGACATTTGACATATCAAAATGATGACACAATATGTCACATAAAATAATAATAAGTCATGTTCATAACATCGATTTAAGATTTACAAAATGGCGCGCGCTTGCGCGCTTCTCCCACTTCCTGTTACATACTTCCGTCCCATTTCTATGAAATCACTCCCACAAATTGTATATATAGAAGGCGAGCGGAAAGATACATACATCAAAAAAAAACAGTAATAAAACATAGCCTTCGTATACTAATCGTTTGCCTTAAGCGGCACGTCCTTTTGTTGTATGAAGGAGGGAATAATATGCTGGGAGAGAATTCCACCTTAGCTTTGTTTGCAATAAAAAAATGTTTTGATATTGCTTAAGTTTGTATTTAATCCACTATTGGGATGTTTATAATCTATGACTAATAAATCTAATTACAACTACTATAATAGACGTAATTAAAACGCCAGTATAAAACAAGAGCAGTCACCAACATAACAGCTCGTGTTCTCTCATCGCTTGCCACGCTCGGCTCGCTACGCTTGGCTCGCTCCAAATGAGCGTGCTGAGTCCCAAGCCTTCACGACTCGTTTACAGTACAAAGCGGGCCCTGTGGCCTGAAAATTAAGAGGCACGCAACATTTAAATGATTAATTTAGGCGATTAAAACCGGCTAAATGAATAAGTTATTTTTAATTACGGAGTAATTGCGGGAACACGATGTTAGATTAATTACTGGGAGATGATGCGACGCGCCCGGCGAGTGTTTCCCGCCAAATGAGACGTGCACAAGATGGCTATTAAATCAGAGGAGCAGTAGCGAATTCGTGGTATGTGGGATTAACTTTTTGAAAGATGTTTTATTTTATCTAGTAATTACAGTCCTTAAAATGAGAAGCTCAATGGCGTAGTGGCAAAATCGCCCGAACTGCGATTGCTAAGGTTAAGCAACTTTCCGCAAAGGCCGGTCATCAGATGGGTGACCAATATTTTATCATTTTCAATATTCTACGTGCTTCGGACGACACGTAAAGTCGTTAGTACCGGTACATAGCAGTCGTTAACAACCACCAATCGACACTGAGCCCGCGTGGTGGTTTATGGGCCGTTCTCTCTATCCATTCATAGGGTAGGCTCGTACCCCAGCAGGTGGGACGGAAAATGAGTTGATCATGATGTTGACCTATTTATTAATGCGCTATTAACACATTATTCTATTCTTATTCTTATTATTCTTTGAGCTCTGCTTTAATAGAGTGTCACCACAAAAGACATGTGCCACCCATTGGTTTCACGTCAGAATTTTAACGTAGCTACGAGGACTGATTTTAGTTATCGTCACATCACCAGCTTACATTATGTCCCCACTGCTGGGGCACAAACCTTATCTATAGATGGATAAGCAGAACGGCTCATAAACCACCACGCGGCAGGCTTACTACCGAAGAAAGCAACCAGTTGTTAATTGTACAATTTGCAACGCGCATGCATTATGCTCGCTTAGTGCATTAGCGATTAAAATGTATGTAATAGTTTACATACATTAAGCGATTTGTGTCCGTAATACCAATTTATCAACCGCCAATAGAGCACTGTCGCGTTGCAGTTGTACAATTAACAACTGTTGGTAATAAACAAGTCTGCCGCTCAAGTGCGGATTGGTGGTTTTTAATGACTGTTAGTGCAGCCGGGACCAACGGTTTTGTGTGCCGGTGACCACTGGTTGATTTAAGCCAGACCGAAGTTAGTCTTTAGCGACAATCATTGACCGACGATATGGTGAAGGTCGCGGGAAACCGCTGGATGCGAGCAGCACAAAACCGGTCGTTGTGGAGATCCTTGGAGGCCTTTTGTCCAGCAGTGGACATCTTTTGGCTAACATGATGTTTATTGAATACAGTCCACCTGTTTCCCAGCGGTCATCCAGTAAAATTTCAATGAAATTCTGTGTTATTTTCTTACGAATAAAACTGTTGTCGAACGCCGAGTTAGTAAAGTGACGTTCACTGGTGCTACTTCAATATACTGTAATCACAGATTTAATTAAAACGTAATACCTTATTACAGCGATAAGCATAAACAATAATCTATGGTTTACGTAATTGTATCATCTGCCGGCAACAACGCCTAATAGCTCTGTAATGACTCCGCATTCAATGTGGCACAAACAAATCATCGATGTAGGTAAATCGAGTATCATAAATTAAGTGATAAAAATTGTTTTCGAATACAAACTGTGACGGATTCAGTCAAATTTCTAAATATAGGCTGTTTTAAAATACTATTATATTATGTATCAATGTTAGTAGTATTATTGCGTCCCGAACGTTAGAGTTAGAACGAAACCACTATTCCTAATGATTAAGGGGAAAAAAATGTAAATACCTTCGTCGTACAGTCATGACGAGCATTAACATACTATTTATTCCATTGTATTAAGAGTTAGGTATATTGTTTACATGTTAATGCTCGTGACTGTACATCATCATCAGCCTACACTAGTCCACTGCTGGACATAGAACTCTCTGCATGCACGCCACTGAGCATGATCCGCGGGTACTCTCATCCAGCTCTTACATTCCAAGAATAGCTCAAAAGTTGGAACACCCTTTACGTCTGCGTCTCTATCAGCGGAGGCACGACCCCGCACTATCAGACAATTAACTTTAATGGATATATTTAAATTAGTGACACACTCGATTGACAATACCACTATCAATAGGAAGATAAGCCATTGAGCAAAACAGTGCAGTTGTCTGTTTAATAGTTAAGTCTCTCTATCTCTTTCTCCCTCAGTTGACATGAAGCCACTGCCACAGAATAGGAGACCCAAAAGGCAAGCATGTATTAAACATGCCGCACTCGAGCAATGCACACATAGACCTCATGCACGTACAAGGTCCAGAACAGCTCGGCAGGCTTATTATTGAAAAAAGCAACCAGCTGTTAATTGTACAATTGCAACGCGACTGCTCTAGTTGCGGTTGCGGTGCCGCCTGTGGAGGCTGGTCTGCTCTTGCATACTTATCTTATTTTTAATATTATTTACTGTAGTTTGACTTGGTTTTTCTTAACCAATTTTTTTTTTTTTCTAGAGTACTGTAGTGGTACTGTATGACATTGTGGAAATTGAAACTTTTACCCGATGTAAATTGGTTAACTTAGTTTTTTTTTTATTTTGTGATATTTTTGTTTTTTATTTACATGTTGTGGTTGTCTTCTATAATTTTGTGTTTATTTGTAATGGAAAGTGTCCTGCTATGATAGGGCATTTTCCAATATTCTTGACGCTGTAAGGGAGAAAAGAGCTGGACACTTGCTGAGTTTCTTGCCGGTTCTTCTCAGTACAAGATCTCCCGCCCAGAGTAGACTTACGAACCGATGGCATAGTGACATTCACAAGAGCTACTTGTAGCCTAAACTGAATAAATGATTTTGAATTTTGATTTTTGTTGATAAATTGGTATTACGCTCAATGTATGTAAACTATTACATACATTTTAATCGCTAATGCACTGCGATCATTGAGCGATTTGTGTCCGTAGGTAATACCAATTTATCAAACGCAACTAGAGCAGTCGCGTTGCAAAGTTGCAATTGTACAATTAACAACTGGTTGTTTTTTTCGGTAATAAGCCTGTGGGACAGTGTAAGCGCAGCTGTTGCACGATTCCGCGTTCGTGGAGGTTGTATATGGGTGAGTTTTTTTTTTGAGAGTTTGCTGATTGCCTTATTCGGCATTTTCAGCTTCGCCGGGCTTTTTTGGGGGCGGCGAGGAACGTAAAGGGTCCCTCAAGACGTGTGAAACGAATCACCTCCTGAGGTTTTCTAGAGGGAACGGCATCGCGCACTAGTGTGCGTCCCCGCGCCCTGTTCGGATCGGGGAGCGGAACAATCCGAGGGCGCTTCTGAAGGCTCGAACCTCGGCTCGGGTTGACCGGGCCGTGGTGGAGAAGAAGCGCCCAGGTACCTACATATCTGTACCTGGTGTAAAGCGCGTATGAACCGGTTCTTCGTACCCTTGTTCTACGAGTACGGTGTATTCTGTAAATGTGTAGTGGCATTTTAAGGATCGGGGGGGGGGGGGGGGGGGGAGTTGCTCGAGCGCACTTATATGAAGCTTTTCTTCTGTAGTCTGCTTACTTTGTGCCAATATTCCATGTAAAAGCATCAAAAACCTAAGAATATATTTTATTAACTGTCATTTTTCTTAATTTCATTTAATTTAAGATATTGTGATAAATTCATTTTTATTATTTTACTAGAGTTACATCATCGTCATCGGTCTTTGCCACGAGATGTGATGATGTCATTGTTGACATTGTTTAAGGCTTCTTCGTCTTGCAGTGTTGAAAAATTTATTGTGGTGAGCCACGATAGAACCACGATAGCCTAACTAGTATTGCACCCGGCCCGATATTAACGCAGGTTCGTATGTAGTTCGTAAGTAAACTTTTTTTTTTTACATCTTTTCCAATTTAAAAATCACATTTTATGAAAAGGCATGCATTAATATAAATTTAAATAAATACTCACACTTTGAATAAGTACTCTTAAAGAATCATAAAAAAAAAACAAATTTCATTATGAAAGAAATATATTTTAACTATACAAGTAGAAATAACAATATACAAATAGAAACTTTATTTACAAAAATTGTTATCCAGCATCCCACACAATATGCATTCTTATTTCACAAATCAAAATAAATCTTGTACTGAACCAAACAACTGTAGATTTGGTAATACTTCATCTATCTAAATTATATCTCTTTAAATTAATACATTTTACTTTTTTTATTTTCAAGTGCTAATTGCGGCACTGCAACGGTCGGTTGCAACGACCGTTGGATAGATGGCGCTCGTGCCGCTAAAAAGCACTCAAAAACATTAAAATAGCAGTGACAAAATTCAGCGCTTACGTCAGCCTTCCCGGTAGCATAGCGGTCAGTGCAGCCGCTCGGATTGCGGAAGACCCAGGTTCGATTCCTGGCTGGGTCGGGTGGGCGTTTAATTTTTACACTGTATTTTATAAATTTTATAAAGTATTTAAATTAATACAAATATTTTACCTACAAGTGCATTAAAACCTTTTATATAAACTTATTTTTAATATATTTACAAACGTACATTTTCTTCACTATCAACAATAAAGCACAGACATGAAACATCAGTGACAAAAAAAAAAGAAAATATTACCCAAATAGTTTTTTATCAAAGTAAAAATTTCCTTTTTTTGTGTTGACCAGTGAAACAGAACAAAAACATCTGTGTCCACAAAACGAGAAAATATTGATCAAATCGTATTTTATCGTTATTTATTTTATGCTTTATGAAAATGAAAACTTTTTTTTGTATTGCCCAAATAATAAACACGGAACTAAAACATCTGTGTGCCCAAAACGAGAAAATATTGCTCAAATATTTTCTAACGTTACAACCTTCTTTTATGAAAAATAAAAACTTTTCATTATTAATTTGAAAATTCTCGCGCTCTTAAAACTATTGCGGTCCGTTCTGCGCGCTAGGCGAGGGCGAGCTCGACACAGGTGGTTGAACCATGGCTAGATGTGGCGGCAAGCCCATTGGGGGCATTGGCCGTCCACCCCCCATTAAGGGGTGGGGGTGGAAATACTGCTGCAGCGCCGGGTGGGGGTACAAATGGTGGGGGTGGCGGGAAAACTGCGCCATTTTGAGTTTCTCGATCTCCGCCTCTTGCACGCGTTTCGCTTTCGCCCGCCGGTTTTGGAACCAGATCTTTACCTGTTGATGACAGATAAGAGTACTGTTAGTTCAACTGTAAGTTACTTTTATTATTGCCTTTTGTACATAAATCTTTGCGGCACTCTCTCTTATCTTTCGGTTTAATTTGTATGCCCACTCATTCGCAAATTTGAGACGCTGTTTCATAATTAATTATTTGTTTTAATGATTTGGTTGGAACTAGGCCAGATTCGCTGATAATACAGCAATGCAAATTACCACCATTAAATTATTTTATTAGTTTTAAAATGGATGTTATATGTAGCACATTAAAACGGAAGTTTCACATTGGTTATACAAAATGAATGGCGTCAATTTGTATATGTGGTTATAATATATTAAAAACCTTTTTTTTTTCATTCAATTATGCAGTCAATAACTCTCGACTTAGATACAGTAATTGGTTCGTCTTACTTTGTTCATTACCTGTGTTTCAGAGAGGCCGAGCGACGATGAGAACTCGGCGCGTTCAGCGATGCTCAAGTACTGCTTCTCGACGAATTTGCTCTCCAAAGCTCTTAGTTGCTGCGCAGTGAACGGCGTCCTTGGCTTTCGGTTCGGCTTATGCTTACGAAGGTTGCATTTCAGCTTTGCAGGCTCTCCGTTAGCGTCTGTTGAGGAAAAAAAACAAAAGTCAACATAAGAGTTATTATCGTCATAATTAAAAAGTTTGTATTGCATTCAACCTTTTTCTAACGACATTCAAGGCTGAATGTCGATAGTCTGTCGTAACATGAACAGTAAAAATCGCCTTTTATTCTAATAATATGGAACACAAACAAGGAAATAAATATTTATTGGAATAGACATAACAACTGTAATTAGTTAATAAGTAATAAATTCGTAGATCCGGCTCTAAGAAAACCTATTAAGAGTAACCATTAATCAAAATCGTATTAAACAAATTGTGGTAATAAAAACGTTAATAGCATAACGGGAAGACGCTTAGGTTGAATGTGGGAGATCTAGGTTCATCCCCATAACCTTTTTCTAACACAAGCTGTTGAGGGTTACAGAATTATTATGAATCACAATAATCTACATAAACAAGACCATTAAAGTATTCAAGAACACATTGATCAATTATCGATATGTTACTCCAACTCTGTAGGTATTCATTTTACAATTGTCACAAACATTAACTCCGCAATATCCATTACTGCTAGTTGAGTAACATCTCAATGAAACACGAACACCGATTGGAATGCCGCCCGATCCGTCGCCGTTAATAAATCGCATAATAAAACTCATATAAAATAAAAGGTAAAGGCAGCATACCGCAGTCCGCCACAGATTATATCTATAAAGAGGTAATTTTCAACTTATTTAGCGATGAAAACAAGCATATTAGTAAGCAAATCGACGGTTTTAATGACAGCGCCCGGTTAGGATGGTTTGATAGACACCCACGCTTGTTTTTAATTAATGTGCGATGCGATCAAAATTGGGGTTTGTTCGGGCTGCCTGCTCTGAGCTGTGCCGAATACAGAGTGAATCTCATGGAATTAATTTAATATGAATAAATACTTTGTGGTGTTTTAGAAAAAGTTTCGAACGCAAAGAGTTTGGTTACAAATAATAAACATACACTCGGCGTCAAAAAAATCGCACCTCTTAGAAAATCACTTTCAAATGTCATTTACTCTTGATATGCACATGCAGTCGCATTAATTATGATTTTATTTACAAGGTTACTTAATTAACTTAATAAAAAACATTACTTTTCATTATCAAATAAAACCTAATGCAACAAATAAAGTGTCACAAAAATTCGATGCAAATTTTGCTACCCGTGAGAGTTGCTAGTTGCGCTTCCTTTGTGGGTATAAAACGGTCAACACGGGTTCAATGTGGGTCATTCGCTATTCAACCGTTGAAGAGGACACACGCACAGATTTTGATGGATACCACAGCTGATAAAGCCGCTCAAGTGGTTGCACTACTGCAATCAGGGGTGCGGCAGTGTGATGTCGCCCGGCAACTGAACCTGAGCCGTTATTCCGTTCGAAGAGTGTACCAGCGCTTCATAGAGACCGGTGGCTATATCCGCAGACACGGTTCGGGTAGACGTCGCTGCACTTCGGAAAGAGACGACCGGTTCGTTGTGTCGAACTCTTTGAGAAATCGTTTCTCCAACGCTGTTGAGTTGCAACAGCAGCTCCAGGCAGTTCGCAGACGCACCGTAAGCGTATCTACGGTTAGAAGAAGATTGAAGGAGAAGAAGATAGCGGCCCACAGAGCTGCTACGGGTCCAAAATTGACTGCAGCGCATCGGCGAGCCCGCTTGCAGTTTGCTCGTGACCACGTCGATTGGACCCTTGAGCAGTGGAGAGCTGTTCTCTTCTCAGACGAGACGCGAGTGTGTCTTTTCTGCAACGACCGACGGAGAAGAGTATACCGGAGGCAGGGTGAACGTTTCGCCCAAGCCTGCATCCAGGAGACGGTGGAATATGGTGGCGGATCCTGCATGTTCTGGGGCGGTATGTCTGCTGCCGGCAAAACCGACCTTGTCTGCGTCTCCCGGACTGGAGGTGCTCGCGGACAAGGGTCGCTGACTGCTCGCCGCTATGTCACTGAGGTCCTGGAAGTGCATGTGGTCCCCTTTGCCGAATCTTTTGGCGAGGGGTTCACATTAATGCACGACAACGCTCGCGCTCACACTGCAGGCATCGTGAGCGACTTCTTGCAGAGGTCCCAAATCTCTGTGATGCAGTGGCCAGCGCGAAGTCCGGATCTGAATCCTATAGAGCACCTCTGGGACCATCTTAAACGTAAGGTTCGATCTCGGGATCCAGCTCCTTCGACTCTACAGGAGCTCCAAGACGCGGTGATTGAAGAATGGGGGCTTATCCCTCAAGAAGAGCTCCTGAAGTTGGTGAGGTCCATGAGGGACCGTATGGAAGCCGTGATCAGGGCAAGGGGGGGTAACACTAGATTTTAAGTTAATTTTAAGACACTTTTTGTACATTTTTCTTTGTAAATTATCTGTTGTTAATTAGGACTTAATTAAGGATTTTTATTATTTTATTAATTTTAATGTTGTTTGTATAATTATAATTAAACAGAAAGTTAAATTTAATTGTTTTTTGATACTCCTTTTTGTTACCTTTCTAATGATACCCAACACTATCCTCTACATAAGGTTTAAGAATTTTTAAAGATGATTTTTAAAAGGTGCGATTTTTTTGACGCCGAGTGTAGTTTAATTATATTTCACTTTGTACAGCTCGTTAGAAACAGAAACTTCAGCTTGGTGTTTAAAAATATTTTTTTCTAAATTATTGTATTTGCCATTAAGTATTTTATCTCTCAGAAGTTATGCTGCTGATAAATCTATGTATATTTGTTTGGTTAAAGACAAAGTATTCTTTCGATATTACAAAAAATTTATAATACGATTTACTAAAACCTATTATAACTTATAAAGTGTTTTTGATTCACGTTAACTTTAGAAAACAGTAAATACTGCGTGGTACAGTCAACAGCAAATACCACTGAACACTTTAGCACTTTGTCAAATCAACCAGCTAATTTAAGCTGGTCTACAAGCTTGTCAACTTCATTTAAAGCTATTATAACATGGTACTACAGTGTTCTGCGACTTCCTAAGCCGAGTGTCCTTACTAGCCTATTAAAAATTTCGTCATGCAGCCGGTATGCTCAAACCATCTTGATGCTTAGAAATCGGTATTTTGATTAGCATTACGATTTCCGTTGATATTTTCGGATAGCCTGTTATCAAAATGTCACATCTCTGTTAACGTTTATTGTTTATTTGATGTTGTCTGCGTAGGCAGCGAATATCTGGTCTGGCGATACATTGACGAAACGTTCGTAACACCGGTGGGCATTTGGTTATTCTTATTGGGTGATTAATCGCAAGGTAGGCAAGACAGGCCTTCGATATTGGTCATTTTAAAAAGTTCACAAACTTCTTTTGTTATTTGACTATGGAGACAATGCTAGAACGAGGCCACTGGGATACCAGGACATTATTTTCGAAATAGCAGAATCGAGATTAGCTACGGCACAAAATAAGAAGACTGCAGAACGTAAGCTTTATGCAAACGCGCTCGAGCAACGCACTCATAGACAACCTCTCGCGGACACGGAATCTCGCAACCGCTGCGCTCCGGCTGTTTTGAGTGATGATCACCGAAGGTGGAAGCGCACTTCACCGGAATCCTATACCACTGAGGTACTGTGGTGATCGGGACTCCATGCAATAGCAGCTCTATGGCACACGATGTGATCAGAGTTTGAATTAGGAGCTAGAATAAGTCTAGCTAGAAGAAACAAGAGAGCTAAGGCTGAATTGTAAACTATCTCTGATAAAATATATAGTACCTATTCAAATTATTTTGTCCTCTATTATTTACCCTGGTCATGATAGTACTGACTATCTTATCTCTAGCTGTCGGAACATTACGAGGCCTAGTGCGAGTTGCATTCGCCAAACGATCACGTAATCGAAAACGAGAATTTGTATGGCAAAATTTTAACTTTTTTCGTATGTCGCCAGGAGGCGCGTAGCCAAAATTGAGGGGTTTGGGGGGAGGGGGGAACGGGGGTAAAACCTGTTTAAACCTGTCAAAATGGAGTATCAGGACGAAAAAATATCGATTTTTCATATTTTTTTTTCAAAGAAACTACGAATATTCCCGGTGTGAATCTTTGCACACATTACTTCTTTAATACAGATCTTTTCAATAAAAAAATTACGAACATTCAACTTTGGTAACGCTAATGTACAGTTTAGCCTAAATATACGCTACTGGGAAACGGTTCTGTTACCTTTTGGTCTAAAACTAGTCAATCGACCACTAGAGGCTATAAAATTGCCGCCTTTTAAAAATGTTTTATACACTTAGCAATAAAGATTTTGATTTTGATTTTTGACTTATATATTTATATAGAGGTTGATAAATATCTTTACCCACGTAAAAAAATAACTTAATATTCACCATCATTCATTTATCTAATAAAATATCTCGTTTCTAACTCAATAAAACGCTACAGCCATTAGACATGAATCAACAGCTTTGATGGACTTGTAACCCAAATAATTAGCTATCAACTAATTGTTATACGAGTGAACATTAATGAGTGACTGATCGGACACGTGTTGTGAAAGTTAGTGACAAGACAAAACGATAAATTCATAGTTATCTCAATTGCTGAGTCAATGACCTCATCTAGAGAAGAGACGACTTTAAATTTTATGATCCAATTAAATTGGAGACCCGATTTGATACAAATGACACAAGTTAATGTATGTCAAAGTTTTTCATTTGATTGTTTTCCTAAAAGTATGAATCTGTGTATTTGTGAAATACGTTGTTGGTAAAGCGAAAAAATATTAATTATAATTTAGTACTAATATGTTATTTTTTTTAATAGTTAAGAAATTATCGATAATTAATTAATGTAGCTAAGGCTACAACACTGGTGGCGCTTTATTGTCCTAAGTCGCAACAATATGAAAACTCTTGGGTGCGGTGTTTGGACTGTTAACAATAATTCTCATACTATGATTCCTACTCGTGTTCATCATCATCACCACCAGCTCACTATGTCCCCACTGCTGGGGCACGACCGGCCCCTATATAGGATAGGGATAGGGAGAACGGGACATAAACCACCACGTGGGTCCAGTGCGGATTGGTGGTTGTTAACGACAGCTAATCCTGCAGCCTTTACGTAAGATTGAGTACGTAAGTAATGCAGAAAAAATATAAACCTTTTTATTGTTTTTGGATTTTATAATTTTTACGTCAATAAATGATTTGAGTTTGACTTTGAATTTGAATTTCAAATTCACAGGTATTATCTAAAAAAAAATATATAGTGTTCAGTGTGGCGTACATTTGGAGAGGCCTATGTCCAGCAGTGTTCAATACAGGCTGTCTGATGATGATAATTTTTAATAAAATAAAAAACTTACAACAATTTCTAAACGAACTTCTATAAGAAACTTCGGTAATTATCGAGATTGTTTTAAGACTCGACACGTACTAAAGCGCGGCGCCTACATATTAATACTAACGTCAAACCGTACCTACCGTCTTAATAGCTAATGGGTCACGAAAAAAAACTCCGTGAAGAGAAAAAAAAAGAACTACTCCATAAATTATGTGACAGTCGAAAAAAAGCTACAGTGTATTAATGCCGTGTTCAGCGAACGTCAAAGACGGCACCGACCGACCACTCGCGACGGAAATAATATCGAGGGCGGGACGCGCACATACGACTTTGTACGCGGTACAAAATGTGCAGGGTGCATAGTGTGAGTATTGTTTACTATTCGTATTCATTCGATTACGTTTACGAAAACGAAAATTGGTATGGCGTTGAAGCAGCGCCTCCTGGCGACATGCGAGAAGAGTTAAAATTTTGCCATACAAAGTCTCGTTTTCGTTAACGTGATCGAATGGCGAATGAAACTCGCACTTGGCACCCAGACACCTGCACATCAACCTATCCATAACTGTCAAATTTCTTTAATAAACGTTCAACCATATGTCATATACATAAAGTTCAGATTCTATTGAAAAAAATTGATAGTTTGTGGCAGGCGTGTGTACTGAGTGTAAATGGTTCTAAGTGTAGTTCGGATCTTTTTATACGGAGTAGGTTATTTGGTTTTAGGGTTCCGTGTCTTCGTTCGTTCTGTCTGTCTGTCAAGACCCTTTATCTCGGGAACGTGTGGAGGTATCGAGTTGAAATTAAAACCAGATTAGTTATAGTCAGGTCTGCGGTCCCTTGAAGCTGTGAAAATCAAACTTCTAAGTTAACAAAAAAAAAGATACGGCCGTTGTTCGCAAAAAACACATATTTCGACACTCTCAAGGGAAAAATAATTCATAGGGTACTTGCCGTTGACCTAGAATCATTAAGTTTGGCAAGTAATATCGTCTTATACTACAAGTACAGGGAAAAGTCTGAAAACTATACATATTTAATTAAATCACAAAAAAACAGGGTCTTTATGCAGGTCCAAATTTTGAAGTAAGTTAACCGTGTCATGTGGGGTATCGTATGAAAGGTCTTCATTTGCACAAGCTTAAACAGATTTTTAATTATTTTTATGATGTAAGTATGGTTTTTGATTTATGACGAAGAATGAAAAAATAAATACCTTTTCCCTAATTTAGGTATGAACTGTTACTATAAATCACAATTTTACTTACTTACACAATAATATAAGTAATTGTAGGTTTTGGAAACTGAATTTCAGGAAAAGTTCGAGACTCGATTCCCGAACTATATAATACTAGTTGTTGCCTGCGACTTCGTTCGCGAAGACTACAGTAAAAAATAAATAAATAAATAAAAAATAAAAAAGTATCCTATATGCTGGTCTGGGTCATGGTCTGTATATGAGGAGTTTCATTAAAATCCATTCAGTAGTTTTTTTTTTTTTTTTACGTGAAAGAGTAACAAACATCCATCCATACTTACAAACTTTCGCGTTTATAATATTAGTAGGATGTATCCATAAATTTGTACGGAGCCCTCGGTGGGCGAGTCCGACTCGCACTTGTCCGGTTCTTTTTACTACTCTAATTATATTAACGATAGTTAATTGGATACAATTAAGCAACAACTTATGTGTGAAAATGAAACAAAGCATCAATTAAATGTATAAATGTCTTCGCTTCTAAATTCTCTAAATGCTCCTTTTTATCTTTGCTCCTCTCATAGTAAGAATCTCCGGTCCACAAATAATCTTCTCCTTCTCTGTCCCTCTCATACATCTGGTTTTGTTCATTGTTCCTTTCACATTTAATCTATTCTCCTGTGGAACGCGCTGCCTCTCGAAATCATGATGGCTACGAGTCGTGATGCTTTTAAATAGAAAACCCGCGATCTCTTGTTTCATAGAATTATAGCAGAATCATCTCAATAACGTCCTATGTATGTTTATTTACATCTAAAATTATTTATATTAATATTTACTTTGGTCATCGCACTTAATTGCACCTATCAATGTAATCTCTGCACCACCCTATGGTTGACTGGTAGAGAATGCCACAGGAATTAAGTCCGCCATGTAATAAATGTTGCAAAAGTTTAAATCTGCCTGCACATCAACCTATCCAAAAATTTAAAAGAGAACCACAAGACAGGCTCAAGAGGTATTCAGTGAACAATATATAGGGAGGATTGGCTTAAAAAAAAACTATAAAACTACACTGTTGCTCGAATTACGAGATAAAGATAAGTGTGCAATAAATGCCAACTGTATTAAATGCATAAAACAAATGAATTCGCACTACGTTAGTGAACCTCATTAAAATTCATTTATTAATTTCATTAAAGAATTTATTTAAAAATTTTGTCGGAAATGTGTCTGCACCCTAATGCATTCGGAAGCTACATTACATTTAAACGCTCATATGAAGCTGTCTGCTCTCGTTTTCTCGTTAATTGTCTAATGAGATATTGACTGCAGATGTTTCTACTGACTTAAACGTCGTTGTTGTGACTTTGTGAGCGACGAGAGAAATATGAGACATTTTAAAATGCGCTCACGTTATGTTCGTGTGCCGTCAAACATAACGTTTACAAAAAAAAAAACAAGGAATGAGCCGCGAATGAAATGTCAATGAGCAGTGTTTTGTTTTCTTTTGTAATTCTAAAACAATATTAATATTTTTTTTAAATAAGGAACGAGCCGTGAGTGAGATATTGAAAACCAGTTTTTTTTTTGTTGTTGCAATAAATCGAGAAAACAAAATTCCCGCCGTTTCTGCTGACGTTACCTAATGGTGCATTGCGCCGCTAAAAAGACAGTTGATAAATTAATGAGCGCGTTCGCTTTTTGTGCGCGCCCAACCATTAATCGTGCGAGGCGCGGTATGTCATTCATTCCAATATTTTAAACGGTCACCGTACACTTGACGTTTTTGTTGTCCTTACAGGAGAGGCGGGCATTCCGCGCGGCCCAGGGGTTGTTCGACATGCTTTTCCTTTGCATACACATTCGGATTTCCATATTAAACGCCGTTTATTCCCGCAAAAGTAAGACGGCTGAATAATTCCCGCGATCGGACCAACATGATGGCTAGTAAGAACGCATCGCTCAAGTTAATTAAATAAAATCAACTACGCGGTTTTAATTGTGTTTCGCAGAGAAAGCGGCAAAAAATCGGTATGGCCATGTAATTGACGTGCGCTTAACAGATGTTCGCTATTTTTGCGTACATATGCTTTTTTACGTGGTCGCAGGCTTAATCGTTTTTAATAGTTTTTTATCAAAAAATAACATGCTAAAGAATTCCATTCCATACAAAGGTGTATTTAAACGCAGCGGAGTTTTCCATTAATACCTAAAAGAGTGTACATTACATCTTAACAAAGTAGTACAATAAATCTCGCAATGTTTTCAGGCATCTCCGAACATAATTAACGATTATTACCATACACCACGCATTAACATGTGTTCACAACACATCAAAGGTACGGTATAAATATAAAAATCTAACACAAAGAACTGTTATCTGCCATTTAACAGGTCTTCCCGGATTCCGAGCGGCGATATTTATCAGCCATCAAACGAACGTCTCCCCTGGTCATTCATCAGAGAACCGATCGCTCTCTCATAAATGGGAGCCACAAAACACGCGGAAATACTAATGATCTATTTGTGCACATCCTTTAGTTTAAAAGGTTTCACGATTATTTAAGTGTTTTGAGACGCCATAAAGATCTATTTTAAAAATAAAATAAATGAGAATCCTGAGTTTTGGGCTTTGTAGAATCTATTAATGTTAATAGATAGCGGTCGGAACTTATTGTCTATGGGATTTAGTTTTAAATAATGTTTGAAACCTCTTTTGAGCAGTCGTAACTTTTTGTGATTCGTTAAGTAGATTAAAAAACTATAAAAGGAGGTTTTGTTTCACACGATTTAAAACTTTGGCGGAGTCTTTTTGTGGCCGCGTTTTACCTTCACAATGTTTGCACAGGAACCCTTTAAAGAAAACCATAACAAAAAAATTGTTTGTCTTAGTAAGTAACTTCAAAACCACAAAAACCTCGATTATTTTCATTGAACTTAATTATGTTTATCATTACTTATTTTAAAAAAGAAAGTTTATTTTGCTTACTTGTAACTGTCATTTTAACTCTTACTTCTAGATTTGCAACAAGTAAAACGCTAAAATACGCTAAAATAAAATATGGCGTCTACCTTTCCCGCGCTTTCTGTGACTTCAAATGATCTATTAAGAGCATAAGAGTCCTGTTTATACATGTCTCACTGCAGTCAGCTTACAAATAGCACTATTCAATGGAACATTAGTATTTTGGCTCGTGTCCAATCACTGACAGCGTTTGACTGCTTGTTAAAGCGTGCCCGCTCGCGATGTGATTTTGTTTGTGGTATTTTGACGGGTTTTAATAGTTTTAATATGGTTCAGTTGTTTTGTTAAGTGTTGATGATGGGTTCTATGTGTAGCGTTTTGTTTATGGTAGAGTTTCTGTAACGGTTCGAAGTGTTATTCTTGTTTGTTTGCATGCGTTGATACAATTATCTAAGAAATAGTTTTTAATTACAATTTAACACTTTTAAAAAGTATTTTATCTCAACTGTTGCAATTCGGGCATGGATTTTTGACAAATGTGGGCTGATAACGATGATTATAAAAAATAATAAGATTTTTAAATTTTACCTGAAGTAAAACTGTACTTACTTTACAAAAAAAAAATAATTGTTAAACGTTTCTGCTAACGCTACACGCAAATGAAGTCGCGTCGGTCTTGTTGCGCGCCGGTAATTGATTGGGAATGCTTCTATAATTAGGAGCGTGACTCTGTTGCTGACTGTACATACGTTCGACCATCGACAGACGGATACTTAGGCTAACTACACGGAGATTGTCGATGAACGATAGTTTTTGAATTCTCGAAATAAACGGTGGTCGACTGAATATTGTGTGGTCTGGTAATGTATGGACGAAACTGTTTTTTTTTTTGCGTGCACTTGAAGAGGGCTATGTGCAGTTGCGGATTAGTGTAGGCTGATAATGATGATGATGAAACTTCATGTAAACACGCCTGCACATTAACTTATACAAAACTGTCAAATTTCTCTAATCGATATTGATCTTTATACCCTAACACTAAAGTTCAAAATTTATTAAAGAAATTTCACATTTTGTAGTAGGTTGATCTGCTGCCGTCTGTACAAAATGCTCTTAAGTTACTAAGGTACACACGCCTGCACATCAACCTATCCAAAACTGTCAAATTACTTCAATACCTTAGCCTAAGCAATAAAGTTCAAAGTCTATTGAGAAAATTTGACAGTTTGTGGTAGGTTGATGTGCAGGCGTCTGTACAAAGATACAAGTAAGGCAATATGAAGCTTCTCGTATTGAAAAATAAAGTAAAATATAACATATAATCATCATCACGATACCACTGCTGAACTCCATTCATCTTGGAAAATAATTGCTCATGAGAAAGTCAAGAATCCACCACCCTGGTATTTTACAAAAATATTAATTTAATTTCAGAGAACGTATCTGTAGGAGTATCCACATTTGATGGGTTTTGACGACTGAATCAAAATTACGTTATCTATTATCTGTGCACTATAAATAAGTTTTAATGACGTCCTCCTAAATTAAAGTTAAATTAAAGGACGTAAAGTTAAAAATCTATGTATATTTTTCTACGTTGCCAGGTAAGGAGGTGTTTCTCTATCAAATACTAGGCTCCGCTAATCCTCTTCAAAAAGCTTAAAATTATCACTCCACTTTTTTAAAAAACATACTTATAGATAGATAGATAGATAAATACTTTATTGCTCACACAAATTAAAACAAAAAACAGGTACAAACATAAAATCTTAAAGCTAGCATGGGCAAAGGCGGTCTTATCGCTTTAAGCGATCTCTTCCAGACAACCTTTGGTTTAGGAACTCAAGAGGGAGATGGAGGAAGTGAGCAAATACAGTAGAATACAATAGAAACATACTCGTATACCAGTACATAAAAAGACATACATAATAATAATATATAAATAATATATAAATATATGATTTCAGTAGTGATACCAGTTAAATAGGAACCGGTAATAGGCACATTTTACCTTCAATCAGTAAAAATGGGAAGCAGCGGCTGATTTTCGACTTTAGCATCAATTGAATATTCGAAATTCAAAATTCAAAATCATTTATTCAATTTTGGCTACAAGTAGCTCTTATGAATGCCGCTATGCCATCGGTTCGTTCTACACAGGGCGAGAGACCTTTTACTGAGAAGAACCGGCAAAAAACTCATCAAGGCCATTTCTTATCCCCTTTCAGCGTTCATATATTCATATATATATATATATATGTAATGTATGTTGCAAAAATTTTAAATAAATAAATATATTGGAAAATGCTATATCATAACAGGACACTTTCCATTACAAATAAATACATCAGACAGTACACTGGATTACATTACATGGTACAATTGGATTTTATTTTTGAAATTGGAATGTGTTGCTATTTTGAATAGCCTGTATTTTTATTTTCCCTTTCTGGTGGGAGTGCCTTTATGTTCTCTCATACCCCTGCCTGTCTGCTTAGTATTGACATGAAACAGTTAAAATACTAGTCTTTAAGTTGTCCGACTAACAATTTCGTTGCAATATTTTAAATGCTGAATGCCTTAATGATTTCTTGTATTATAGACATTAGAAGATATTGGAGATAAGGTAACCTAAACATTACATTGTTTTGATTCAATTTCCATTTTTTTTTATTTGGAATATCTTGTTTTTTTGAGTGTATTTTACGACCAGCCGGTAAAACAATCGTATTGTTTTGCTCTGTTATCAACAATTATACAAAATATAAAAGACAACCACAATTATGTTATTCTTTATGTTATTTTTCGGCGGCGAAAACTGTTGTTAGATACTGGTAGGATATATACCTACATATATACTATAAAAAAAGATTCAGACAGTGGGAACGCTACTACAAAAGCGGCCGGGCAATAAACTTAATTATCAATTAATAAACAAGTTGAAGTTATGAACCTATCCAATTTCGGTATTAATGTGTTCTCGGTAGTTAATTAATAACGTTAATTTTAAGTGGTTAGCGGCGATGAACAGAGATGAATGAGTTAATGTTCCGTTCGTTTGAAACGAATCTCTGTACTTCCAAATAGGTTGGCGTGTTTAATTGTATTTGTAGTGATACTCTTTACGCGGTTCTTCACGGGTTTAAATTTATGGTAGACGTAGATAAATGTTTTTTCCATGTATTCTGGCTTTACACGTTTTGTGCATTTGGCCAGAAATAAAAACGATCAATTTTAAATGTTTTATTTAGAATATCAAGAAATATTTTACACGGATCTTATCGCGTATAACAAACATATTATTTTTTTCGTAGACAATTGTTTTTGTATTAAAACTCTTTACAAGGTAACTCGCGTTTGTTTTGCACATTTTCTTACTTTAGGATCTATTGCCATAGAGACGGGATGCAGACCCGAAAGAAGTGTGTCATTCTAATGTTGTGTGTGTTAAAAAAAAAGTATGTACATGCAAAATTACTGAGTTGGTTATTAGGACTGAGCTTTCTTGATTTATATTCAGTTTTTTTATCTAATAAATGGCTAATATGAAGTTCGAGTTCGATCAATGGCGCAATGGCGTCCAGCTCTCCTAGACAAGTGGCATATCGCTAATAATAGAATAGAAATTAAATAGTATTATTATTGTATGGGATTGACATAAACGTCAGTTATACGTATCGTTGACGTGATTGTCAACCCCACAGAATAATCATTCTATTTGATTTCTATTCTATTAGCGTTATGTCACTTGTCTAGGGGGGCTGATTTTTGTAAGTAACTTATAGAGGCAACTCACTTCACTACCAATCAGTCTGAACAAATACAACTATATACAAAATCCGATTTTACAACCACAATTAAACAAATGGTAGCAAAAAATTAGCTGTTTATACGATAATTTGTTGCTCATTTAAAATTCCCAGCAAATATTTGTGTTAAATACGTTTTATATACCAATTAAATACCACTTGCCACTGAATTAGCGGAGGGCAGACATTACTTAGCCCTGTGGCACTAACTTAGTGCTTTGTATGCGCCGCGGACCGAACAAGCTATGAGCCCCAGCGGGTACCATTGTGGCCATAGATCTATATAACTCTACTAGACAGACACAGTATTATTTAACTGCAGGTAGAACGAGAAATATGTTTTGTTTATAACAAGTCTGCTGATTCAATCTCAAAAGAGTTATAGTTAGACACGATGAAAGTTAGTTATATAATGTCTCTAAAATTGTTTATAAGAATGTATTGTAAATTATTGGGATTCATTTTGCAAGCTCGATGAACACTTATTTTTTTCTTTAGATTGTAACTAAAACCACTTTTGAAAGACACCGTTTGGCAAACAAATTTTCGAAACACACAAGCCTTTAGAAACCGCTAAATTAGGATGGCAAACGGATAATCACGTAACGGGTTTCTGCGCGCGCGCAAACAATACACAAATGATTAGCATGCCTGCAATGCTTGTGAGCCACACTTTTACAAGTGAAAGTCCCTCCAAATATTCCTGATACATTAATTATCGTCACGGTTCGACTGTTTGGACTGTTAATAATGTTAGTGACCTTTCAACTTCATAACTTTGTACATTATGTCCTACATACCATGAGTTAATAGCCATAAATATTATTGAGATGCTGTTAATGATACAGCATTCCACTATTGTTTTATCATTAATTACTTTAAGAGATAACGTCTATCTCTTACGGATATTGTAGAGATTGTTAGGATATGTTATGAAATTTAGTAATTTTATATATCGTTAAAAAGGCATTGCAAAAGAAAAACTATAACTAGATAGGTAACCCTAACTCTGTTTTAAAAACAATTAAAAAATGCGTTCTTAATTGTAACTCAAGTCCTTTTAAAATCATTATTTAGATGTTGAAACAAATTGATTTCGTATTAATATACCTATCTACAAGTACAGTCAACACGTCAGCTCTACAACTTAATACTCTACGGAGTTTTATTAATAAATGAACATGTTAATGCGCGTGCGACGTGCGCGCGACGGGGCGCCCGCGCGGACTCCCACGCGGCTGCCCACCTACTAAATAGTGATATAGAGTAGAGCAGGTTGTTCACGAATTATAAAGAAAAGTCTAGACTTAAGTACTTTGATTCCTTTGCCATAAAAAAGTAGTCTGACATGGTATCTTTCAGAAGTAAATTGAATTAGATTTTATTTTTGAATTTGGGAATGTCTTGCAATTCTAAATAGTCTGTATTTTTATTTCCCATTTCTAATACAAGTGCTTTTATGATCTCTCATACCCCTGCCTGCCTGCTTAGTATTGATATGAATCAGTTTGTTACGTGAAATATAGATAAAATACTAGTCTATAAGTGGTCTGACTAACAATGTGTGTATGAAAGCCGATCCGATCCGAACCCTTCGGAGAATCTAGTAGGGCACGGGGACGCGCACTTGTGCGCGATGCCGTTCCCTCTAGATAACCTCTGAAGGTGATTCGTTTCACACGGCTTGAGGGACCCTTTACGTTCCTCGCCGCCCCCAAAAAACCCGGTGAAGCTGAAAATGCCGCAGCGGCAATCAGCAATCTCTCTCCAAAAAAAAAAAGAAAAGTGTATGAAATTCTTTCTTGTAATATAGAAGTTAGATTTTAGATAATGTAGGACAGAATAACCTAAACATTATATTTTTTTAAATTCATTCTCTTTGGTGTTTTAAATTTGGAAAATAATAGTTTTTGATATATTTTCAGTATTTTTTACGACCAGCCATTTACATTAATGTCATATTGTTTTAGCTCTGTTTTTAACAATTATTTATTTGTCAAAAACCCGAAAACTTGTTTCCTAAATCAATTACACGAAACACATTTAAAAGAACATTTAAAAGACTTCATATATCGTTTCGTTTATGATAATCACTTTATTGATCGGCTAATTTATACCTTACTGCAGAAGTTACTAATAACGCTCGCATAAATAACGTTTGTGATCAAGACACCGAAGTATTTTGTTTCTATTTTTTATTTTTTATTCAATAGTTCTGAGAAGGTCCGATTTATGGTCCGGAGATTTATGGTCGACAACAATACTCGCCTAATGGATCCAGCGGCGATGACAAATTATCTAATTCGCCACGCTTGATTACTATAATTAAAATTCGAAACGGACCATAAGTTACCAAGTTTTGGAAAAACGAAATAATATGAATATGGTAATTTGCCTCAAAACTCTAATAACGTTTTTTATTTATTTATTTATTTTTTTTATATTTGCGTTCAATTATTTTTGTCATACTAACTTTTTATCTTTAGTTAGCTACCTTTTTTCAAAGGTACTTTTAGTAGCTACTACTTTAAATAACGACATTCAATTTCAATTAATGTTGAATTAACGAGATCACTTCATTAATGTGGACCTATTTAAAGTAGTTTTTAATTATCTAGTCATAGATATTGCCGCTATCTTTGTAGGAAACAGTAGCGAGCTTTAATTTAGTTTTATTAACCCACCAAAGATCGAAACTGGACTTTAAAAGCCGCGTTTTTATCACGCCGTTCGTATCAAATGCAAATTAGGTAACTACGCAGCCGCCGCTGAATTAATAACAAGGAACGTTTTCGATTGTAATTTTAATATATTTTGTTGTAAGAGACACTGCGTACGTAATAAATAAACGCGCTAAGTGCATAGCCTCTCGGGAGGTAATAAGTGGAGTAAAGTAATTAGCCTATATAATACTAACTGTCTCACTGCTAGGCAAAGTCATCCATCTTTAAAATCAAGTCATCTGCACAATCGATGAGTATATAATTGATTAATTTTGTTTATGATCTTTCGGGCGGCAACTAAGAAATTCAAATATAGAACTGGAGCGAGCGCTAAGAAACTCCTTTCGCCTTTCGTTTAAAAAGAAATGCAAAACGCGCCGTCGCGTTCGTTCGTGTGTTCCAAAGGGCTACCGGTCGCCATTCTGTCCGGTGCAAATTGATGAATTAAATCGCATGGCTTGTTTTCGTGAAAGAATGCATTCGGCGAAAGGGCTCTGAGTCCGGAGCCAATGTTTTAATGGCTGTTTCTAATTGGCCAACACACAGGTCGAGGCCAAATTTGGCGCGAGCAAATGCGACCCGAAAAAATGTAGGTACGCTACATGCAAAACGGCTCGGTGGCCGAGTGGTGCAGCGCTCGACCCTCTATCTGGAGGTCGTGGGTTCAATTCCTATATCGCATACAGTATGTTTCGGATTTTCCGATGCATATATATAATATATATAATCAAACTGGTTTGGTAAGCTTGGTGTTTATGTGAACACTCATCAATTGAAGCGATAACTAGATTTCAATGATGGATAAAACTGCCTGTAGTACAGTTTATACGCTGGTTACTTACTTCCTTACTGTTGTCAATGTTACCCTAGTTTCTATAACAACCACAGTTTGTCGTTCCTCTAGGAGTTGTGGTTGTGATGAAACCCCTGATGCTTTAAGAGTTCAACCTTTAACGCAAGCCAACGAACTTCCTATCCAAAGGACTCGACTGCTATTGCTACTATCATAGAGTCCTGCCTAAGCGGCCCAGTATAATTTTTTTTTTTTGATAGAGATTGCTGATTGCCTCAGACGGCATTTTCAGCTTCACCGGACTTTTTTGGGGGCGGCGAGGAACGTAAAGGGTCCCTCAAGCCGTGTGAAACGAATCACCATCGGAGGTTTTCTAGAGGGAACGGCATCGCGCACTAGTGCGCGTCCCCGTGCCCTACTAGATTCTCCGAAGGGTTCGGATCGGATCGGGGAGCGGAGCAACCCGAGGGCGCCTCTAAAGGCTCGGACCTCGGCTCGGGTTGACCGGGCCGTGGAGGGGGAGAGAAGCGCCCAGGTACATGTCTGTACCTGTTGTAGAGCGCGTGTGAACCGGTTCTTTGTACTTGTTCGTCCTTGTTCCACGATTACGGTGTCTTGGGCCTAAACTCCCAGTATAATCTATGGCTCCTTACTACTTTTAGCATGCGCTTCATACAACCATCATTTATAATAACGTTTAACTGCCTGTCCATAACTCTGACCCTTTGACGGTAACTATACGTTAACGGGGCAGTTAAACTAAACCGTGTTCATTGTCTTTGCTCCGAGCGGCGTTAACTTTTGGCCTACCCGATTCCGCGAACTACTAAAAATACACTCCAGTGTTTCGCTGTGCAACAATTATAGGTTTCCATTCGTTATGAGCTGTATTCTCTTAGCTTAGGGTTCAAATGTTTGGCACACCGGTATCGGATTGTTTGTAAGTGTTTTACTAATTTGCGGTCACAGGAAACACGGATGGCGTAGTGGGGACTCAGTACCGTATAATCTTCGCCTCTGATGTTATCTTATGATTTATTATTAACTGTCGTCGTCCGAGAGATGGCAGCACGCGTCACTGGCAACGCTACTGGACTTATCTCGTCGCTACAGAAATTTAAGCCGATTTGAACCTTATCTTATAGAGCGTAGAGGCGTAGTAGTGCATGTTGAAGCTAGCACCGACCTCCCATGGTGTAAGGGTTAATAATTAGCGTTAATGCTTGATAGCTATGAGAAATTTAGTGTGACGTATGTATTTAAAAATTATTACTTTAATTTTATAGGTTTGTTAGACGGAATGCCATGCCAATCAGCGCGAGCGCATCACTACTGTCGCCTTCCGTATCCTAACACTAATGGTCACTGACATAGCAAAGTGTCAAGTGCAAGTTTTACATACATGTGCACATTAAAGAAAACGAAATTGTATGGAAACTGTAATTTGTATGGCAACACTTTAAAACCTCCTCGTTTTCCACTAAGAGGCGCTACTACAACGTCATACCAGTTCTCGTTTTTGTTAAATTGATCAAATGGTAAATAAAACTTGCAATTGACTTTTATATTGTTATAAAATTATGTTTTGTTTTGTCCTCTTAATATCTGCCTCAATAATAAAGGGTTGCACTTTATATATCGAAGCTAATAACAATTACAAAAGCCAATCACACGGTCCACAGGAAAAATTACTCGCCTTATGACAAAACAATAAAAGCTCGCTATAAAAATATTTGCACGAAACTTGAGTAATCGAGCGATCGGAGCTCAAATGAATCGATTGATCGCTCGGCTTCACCGGCCGCCCGACAGGCGGAGCCACGCGTCAATAAAATACTTGTAAAACTATCGCGAAATGAATTAAAACAGATGGCGAGCCAATTAGGAGAGGCAATGGTGCGAGTACTGGACGAAAAAAGACCTTAGTACAGCCCCTACGCAATTGTAAACTTTATTTATTGACAGTTAAAGTCGGTTCTCCGATAATCTCGATATGTAGTAATAGGGTTTCAGATTACAGGCCCTAACGAGAGCAGTCGCGTCGATAAGCCTCCCGAGCTGCCTGATAGACAAATATGGATGTATTTATCATTAATTTGCACGCGACTGTACTTTTAGGGTAGCGTTATGTCATTATAAGTGCTAATTAGCTTAGGCGAGGTCCGAGAAACAAATTTGTGGGCCCCGATATCTAATTGGCCGCCATGTTTGTTCGAGAATTCATTCATAATTAATTTTGTTCGGCGAATTTGGAAATAGAATCCGGATTCGAGGTTTCTTTGATTGTTTATGGAAACAAATTGTTTCCGTTGCCCGTTTATTGCTGAAAGCATGTTGGATTGAAATTAAAATGGTATAAAAACTTTATGAACATTGATTTTAGAAGATATGCTATCGAGTGTATTCTAAATTCAAAAGTTGTACCACAATGTCATTTCAAGAAGAAAGTTATGACCTATTGAACGTCTCTATTAATTTTTTATCGGACTCATCTAGCAATACATTATTAAGTAATGCTACTTTATTAACAATAAACGAACTAATAGGTTCAATTAACAACTTGGAACCGTAATAATAAATTGTACGTTGTTGCAACAATTAATGCAATAACCATTATAACTAGCTGGTTATGAAGATGTAGACAGGATTATTAAAAACTATTTCGATACGTTATATGTTGGGAATACTGATGAGCCATAATGGGTTTGTTTTTTTTTTTGTAAGTGACAGCATTTACTAGACCTATAGATACATGACTGTGTCGTTAAGGTACCTACTTATGATTACTACAGCATGTAAATGTGGGCTCACAATATATATCTATACTAATATTATAAAGAGGAAAGCTTTGTATTTTTTTATTTTTTATTGTAACGATTAAACTCAAAAACTACTGGACCGATTAAAAAAATATTTCACCATTACAATGCTACATTAGCGCTGATTAACATAGGCTATATTAAAAAAAGAAATGTCCTCCTGTGCGAAGCCGGGACGGGCCGCTAATACTTTATAGTTTGCAAAAATTGTAATCTTATCACCCTAACTACGTGTGCGAAGTGCGAGAAAATTTCCTTATAATAATACCTAATAATAAGCTAATAAGATGTAGTTTTGTGTGCAAAAAATGCTGAATGAAACGCATAGGGAAAGTTAAAATTAATTATTATTATTATAATGATGATGATGATACAATAGGTACAGACGGCAGCAGATCACACATCACAAAATGTCAAATTTCTTTACCTTAAGTGTTTGGGTATAAGGATTAATATCGATTAGAGAAATTTGTCAGTTTTGGATAGGTTGATGTGCAGGCGTGTGTACTAATGCAACCGTAAACCAATACGGGAAGTGTCTAGAGCTCTCATTTTTCGTGTGGCTGTTAGAATATAAACTAACAGTAAAATTCCAGATTTAGTATCTATATCGTTAGAATTATTTATGGTACACTATTGTTATATAAATAATAGCAATATTAACGTGAGACCAGAGAGGAAATACATTTTAAACGAGAGAGTAATAAACCTTATTACGATTCGATAAGTTTCCATTTTGTAACAATAACAGCCGGTATGAAATAAAACTAATTTCAAATGTTACAAATTAAATAAAGTGAAAAAGGATTTGTTGTCAATATTTTAAAATAAAAAAGATTTTGAAACATAGTTAACTTATTTGTAAATAGCGCGCGTTAATAAATTATAACAAAACAAAAGACAGACGCTTGGGATTCGAAAAAGGAACGCTATTAAATTCCCGCGGCCGACCCTGACTACCACAGATAATACAAAATATAGAGACCTAAGAAAATATTCGAGGCGCGAGACATTGGAATCCAATGCTACAGAGTAAGCTACTCAATATACAGTAAACACACCAACTAATTCAATCGCCACATTTTGCCGTTCAGCAATTTAAATTTCCTAATAGACCATTATGTACGATCGTAAACAAATAGAAAAATGGTGGTAATAATGGAGTTAGCGCTTATTACAGTCCGCAAGGCGAGTAGTGATGTGCAACACCGTATCGCGCCACTGTAAATATCAAATTAGGTATCGATAACTAAATGAAATCAGATTTTTTATTAGCCACAATCAATACTGCGATTGAACTACGATTAGAGCTGATAAATCGTATTCAAATGGTAGCAAATCTAGATTACTTTGTCAAGGAAATAGCACCGTGAAATTGTGATATTGATTTGAAAATGTTTTTACTGTCTAAGCCCTAAGGAATAGGTAGGTACTACGATACCGGTTACCTACGATAAAGTTTAATATGTGAAATAACGGAATTAAATATTATCGTTACTCGAGAATATCTACTACGAATGTTTAAATTTTACTATAAGTATACGAAAATACATAAAAATATATTAAAAAAATGTTGAAGATTATTTTTGATTTAGTAACTCTTACTCTATTTATTTACCTTTTAAATAATATTTTGTAATCTTATCGGATTTGTCAAGTACCTACTCGTATATGGCGGATCAGAGAGAAATCGAATATAAAAACAATTAGCAGGGGATTTGATTAAAGTATCGGAACAGATCGGAGAGAGACAGCTATCATTAAGTTACCTACCAACTTTTAGTTCAGTAAGATCATTTTTAACAGAAGTATAAATATGTCGCATTAATATATAAGTAGTGTGTTTTAAAATAAATTACATACACTTTTACCTTTTCTGGTATAAAAAATCGTATGGAGAAGTATGTGCAACTGCTTTTATCTATATAGGCTGCCGCTAAGTAGAGTCGATCGTATTGAAAAGTTTGGGAGACCGCTGGCCGCAAAACGAAAAAATAAATAAATAATTACTCGATATCGACCCTTCCAAAACCAGTGCAGTAACGTCACTATGCGCAGTATGGTGGGCAATGCGCCCGGGCATTGTGCGTCCCGATAAGGAACTGGTTGTGTCGCGTTTTGTTTTTCAGTGGTCCGAGCACGCCTCCGCGCGCCACTATTGATTTTGAATGGCCCAACGGAGTGCTGTAGCGGTATTAGCACTCACTTATTATAACAGAGGTTGAACACTTCATTGGTGGACCTCTTTGGTGAAATTTTGTATTTTTTAAATTAGTGAGTTAGGTTTCTTTGTGTTGTCATAAAGGTGGTGTGATATGAGAGCTTGTCATCATATCATTATAAAATATTCATCTCTTTGATAACCACCTCTGTGGGACAGTGGTTAAGACCATCGGTCTCAGAGTTCCGGCTACAGATAAGAGCTAAAATCTGCTGCCTAGCTGTCTTCCAGTACAATTTCAATTAAATTATGTAATATATGTATATTTTTTGACGACGAAAACTGGGCTTGAAGTGGTGAACATTGGTACTATAACTACACTACGATAGTATAGTATTTAGCTACTACAACGACACTTTCGTGCGCGCCGTTGCGTGAACGGCCGCTTTTATACATACCCTCGTTGCAAATTATTCGAAGGCATGATTAATTTTTTATAACGACTCCGGCCATTGAACATGCTATAACTTCGCGTGTTTCATTTGTTCGTTTCGAGATATGCCCTTTTTGTGGCGGAAAGTCGACTATTGCTCTCTTTGATTTAGTATGCTTTGTGTCCTTGTCACGCTTTATTCTTCAACTTTATTCTTGAGATAATTTGAGAAGATTTGTACTGTTTGGCTTTGTACTTCTTGTTTCATTTGCCAAGACTCATGCACGTTCATTAACATTCAACGGTTAATAATCCACCATTATTTCACAATAATAACTTTATTTTCCCGCCAAAAACATTTTTACTTATTTCGTCACTAAAACAGCATAAAATCGAATTTTTGTTAAAAACATTATGATTTCGTCTAAATTTAAGTGTGTTTAATATGAGTTGTTTGTGCAAATTTGTACAAAGTTTTTTTTTCCTTTAATTGATGGCTTCGTGCGATTAGCACATTTAGCCAGTGTCAAAGTAATTTTTCTTACAAAATGATGAATGATAATAAAAATGAGAAGTGAGAAATAATATACCACAACCCCTCGAGTAACTCAGTAAAGATGTGGGGCTTTTTTGGGGGTGTGAGGACTTATTCTCACGCGGACTTCTTGAGAGAATTTCAAAAGTGCCGTTGCTCTGGTTTGTTTTATTTGGCAACACTCATGCATACTCATGAACACTTAACGGTTAATAATCCACCATTTTCCCGCCAAGAAGTCATTTAGGCCAAAACTATAAACTAACAATAGCCATATAATAAAAAAAAGAAAAAGTTGAACCATAGATAGACTACCAATGAAACAATTCTTGCATAAACCAGATTTTCATGACAGCACTAAGTAAGATAGAAACCTAAATGCCTCCAGATACTCTCCAATCGTTACTAATAACTTTTAGGCTTCTAATACTGATGGAGATTGTGGTAATTAATACTACCAAGCGAGAGGACTATTGCCAAGTCCTAAGTAACGACTTGCGATGCGAATATGATTGCTATTACAAAGTGTTAAGAGTGACGTTGACAGTTCCAGTGATGTAGTCTGTAAGCTTTCGATAGTACGCAACTGCATCTGCAATAATGTCTTTCAATCACGCGACTGTTTGCTAACAGTTGTAACATAGAGAGAAAATGTCCTCGTAAGTACATTATCAGACTACATTGTTTTGGTTGCTTTAGTATGATTTAATAAAAATAACACTATATTAAATAGTTGTTTGTGTAGAAAAAAATCTTCATCTTCATCAATTCATTATCATATTTTTGAAGTGTAACATCTTTCCGCTCGCTTTCTATATAAGCAATTTGTGGGAGTGATTTTGTAGTAAAGGGACGGAAGTAGGTTCGTAACAGTGTGATCCTTTAACTGTTACGTGTTAGCCGGGGAAGCAACCAGTGATAACCCAGTGTCCGTTGTAGGTCGTAATATTTGTGGGAGTGATTTCGTAGAAATGTGATCGTAACAGTGTAACAGGATAACAGTGTGACATGACTTGTAAAGAGTATTTAATCCATTCTCTTTATGATTTCTAAATCTATATTCTATTTTCTATTGTAATATCGATTTCAACTATTTCGTGTGTAATAGTCTTTTAGGGCTCTTTCAATTTAGTCGGACGTCGCGTCTCGCGACTGTTTTAATATGGAACGCACCGCAAACTTGCGTTAGCCGTCCGACTACAAAAACACAAATGTTGAAAAAAATTCCCCGAGCAGGATTTGAACCCTTCTGACATACCGGGTCAGGTGCTCTCCCAGTTGAGCTATCGTGGTTCTAACCAGCCCGCCGAAATATTATGATGACATAAAATGAGCTGATGGTGATGATGATCATTTGGTCGGGTTTAATTTTCCACAGATCCCCACTAACTTAAACAGTGGGATTTTAGAAAAATCAATAACAGTCCCACTGGTGGGGATATGTCGGTGGGGATTCCTGAAATTATCCGCTGAATGGTAAGCCAGGTCACCTTTTAATACGAAAGGAGGAAATCTTTTAAATACTTTTTGTTAATAAATGTGTCACAAAATTGATAATTAAATTAGTTAAATTAAAATAATTAATGTTTCGAGTGTTTGTATTTGTGTCTGTATATGGTTTTTCCTAATTGTACTGGGAGAAACTATACATATTATTATATAGGCATACATTTAATTAATTTCATGATAAATGTAGTAAATGTATGTATGTTTTTCTAATGTCAATGTTCTGCACCGCGCACCGGCGGCGGCAGGCTCCGCCAGAATACCAGCGTTGTTGCGACACGCTTCGTTCGCAACAACATAAGCTGGGTCCTGATTGACCTATTGTTTGTTTTTATTTTTATGTATATTAGTGTAAATGGTCAATAAATGTTTATCTCTCTCGCTCTCTCTCTCTCTCTCTCTCTATCTCTCTCCCTCTCTCTCCCTTTCTCTCTTTCTCATACATATCAGTTCAATTAATTGCAACAGTTAAATTATTATGTATTATTGTTAGTTAAAAACCCAATTGTGTCAAATTAGGTTTATTTGACGATCAAGGAAATCCTACTATATTAGTTTTCACCACAAATACTATATAAATGAGGTGTGTATATTGTTTCCTAATTCATGGCTAATAGTATTTCTTGTAAACCTGACGATTTTTTTAAAATATGGCGAAGTTAGAGTCTAAACTTTTTATTCAAATACTTATACTTAAGAATTTTGAGTCGTCCAAAAATTTTTTTACCTTCTACCCATTCAAGACGTCTATTTTTTAGCTGTGGCGAAGAATTTGCAGTTAAATATAAATAAAGTATATCGATAGTATTTTTTTTAAAGGCAATTCATTATTTGTACCTGATACCTACTACAAAATATAAATAATAAAAGTATAGTGATTTTCTGGTACTCTGTTTAATAGATAATTACTTAAATAAATAATTACAATTCAATCAATTCGCTACAAATATGTCTAATATGCATGTACATTTTTTTATATTAATAATATATATAATTAATTAGTATATATATTATTATTTATTAATCACATAAATGTGAATTCTGTAGGTATTCTTATCAGAATATACTTTTATTCTGATAAGAATATAACATTCACTACCTACTTTATCACATGACGCTTTTAAAATTCTTTTCAAAATAAAATGTTATCGAACTATTTTTGTAGTAAATTTGTAAAAACTATGTTTCGTAAATTCTTCATGGTAGGTAGTAGGTAGAGATGTTCCAAGAAGAAGCTGTAAGTGACTCAATCCTATTTTTTGTTTAAATTATAGCTACATATTATGTACCTAAAATGTTTAAATATTTGAACATACAATTTTTACAAGTATAAAATTTTATGTTTGTTCGCCGCTGGATGCGAGCAGGACAAAACCGGTCGTTGTGGAAATCTTTGGGGGAGGCCTTTGTCCAGCATTGGACATCTTTTGGCTAAGATGATGATGAAGATGATTACCTATGTTTTCAACTGTATACTGTTTTAGGTGCTTCGCATTACAATATACTAACTCATAACAATATACTAATTCCCGATTTCCCCTTATTAAGAAAAGGCGCCATGATGATGGATCCATCGAACCGGCCATCTTGTCGACGGGAGCTTATTGTTTTTAAGGGCATAAGTACTTTATGTTGGTATGTGGTAATAATAACTCTTCCAATAAGTACTACAGCATCCATAAGATTTAGCTAAGTTAACAATGCCAATAGAGGTTAACTAACGTTAGGAAAGATATAATAAAACATTGCCGATTCCCGCTTACAGAAGATTCCCGCTTATTATGCAAAGCCGCCATGTTGTATCCATTGATCCGGCCATCTTGTCGACGCGGCCTTATTGTTTTCGCATCTCGCCGGATCCGTTATTTATGTACGGCTTACAGTCTGTATTCTGTTTGTTCAGACGGGTTTTGGGGATTTCCGAATTGTGTTCGACTTATTATCTTATTCATAACGTGTTTGATGAATTTTAGATTTAATTTGATGTTGTTATAATGAGCCTACTAATCTGCATGAGGAGCTCGATGAGGCTCACGTGCCAGGTCTGCGATTGCTCAAGATAAGCAACTTTCGCAAAGTCCGGTCATCAGATGGGTGACCAAAATGTATCATTTTAAACGTTTCCGTGCTTCGAAAGGCACGTAGAGCCTTTCGTCCCGACTGTATAAGCAGTCGTTAACAACCACTAATCCGCACAAGGCCTGCTTGGTGGCTTAAGGTCTGTTCTCCCTATCCATCCATAGGGAAGGCTCGTGCCATTGCAGTGGGGGCATAAAATGAGTTGGTGATGAATACGCATCGGGTCAGCGTGGACGTCAAAGCCCGACCTCCTCTGGTGCCTCCTCCGACCTCATATGGAGTGGGACGATTATACGATGATGACGAAAATAATAAGACTTCTTTCTTTAACGAAGTCAGCTTATGAAGAAGAGTATGAAGAAGAAGATGAAGTTAGCTTCTTTTCGCGAGGTTTTGCTCTACCATGATCTTTTAGTCTGATTCAAAATCTCAATAGCTAGGTTATTTTTTCTATTGTATTCTAGCTATTTAAATAGGCACTCGTATTTGCCAGTTTCCTATAATTTTCGATATAAATACAACATTGTAAACGCAATAATGAATGCAACTCTAGCGAAAGCGTTTCTCCTTAATGGCGATGACAAATTATTTAATACTTAGAAAACGCAATTAATTAAATAACTAATAAATCAATTAATAGTTTTATTGCTAAAGCGGTGATTATATGTATATTAAGTTAATGTTTCTCTAATATATACTTATATTAAGTTATAACTTTTTGAATAATTATAATTTATTATAATGAGTCGGCGTATATAAAGGTTCAATAGTAATGATCAGCGGGAGACCAATATAATTTGATGCGTAATATATTTTATAGGTTAAAATAACTTCAAACACAATAAAATAAATAAGTGTTTTTTATATATTTTAGCGTTTTATTAACGCTTAAATATACTTAAGTAAAATTTAAACACTGAAAAAAGACGACAACCTCAGGCGGGAATCGAACCACGCACCTTCCGCATTCCGGGCGGCTGCCTTAACCACTTGGCTACCGAGGTCTGGCTTTCACCCGTCGAAATTTTTCAGTGCTTGATGCTTATGTTTTTTAGTCAACATTGCTTCATCAATCTTAGAAGTTTTCACCTCTGAGATCCGAAAGAAATATTTTTACAAATATTTGAACATTCGGTTAAGATGAAGCTGCGTTATAGATAAGTGTTTTTTATATATTTTAGCGTTTTATTAACGCTTGATGAAGCAATGTTGACTAAAAAACATAAGCATCAAGCACTGAAAAATTTCGACGGGTGAAAGCCAGACCTCGGTAGCCAAGTGGTTAAGGCAGCCGCCCGGAATGCGGAAGGTGCGTGGTTCGATTCCCGCCTGAGGTTGTCGTCTTTTTTCAGTGTTTAAATTTTACAATAAAATAAATTTACATGCTATATTTTTTAAATATTTTATTTGTAAATATTCCATGGCTTCTAATTAAGTAGTGAAAAATTGTCTTATACAACATCCAATTAGGTCGTATTGATTGGCGGACGATGTAAATACCTAAGTATATTAATAAAACACTCGTGTCAAATAAGACATAGCCTCCTACGTAGTTCTCGCTCGCTAATATACCTTTTAGTCATACTCATAGTTATAATATAGCTAACAATTAATAGGGAATTGCTGGTAGCAATTTGATATATTAGATATAATACAGATTTATATATAAATATCGGTAAATAATTGATTTCCTTTAACCGTTTAAATGATAATTTTATTTTATTAATAGAGCACGCTTTTCAAAAACTTTGAAGCTTTAACAATTTCTGAGGTAGATAAGATAAAGGTTACTCCTGTTATTTTAAAATAAATATTTTTTAAACAATCTACATTAATAAAGAATTGTTTTTTTTTTAAATAAATAAAATGCAAAATTAATATCGTTTTCTAAAGTTTACGCGTACACTACACATTGAAATGAAACAACTTTTACGGATCTGCTCGCGTTTGTTTTACACATTACTTATTTATTGTTTATCCTGACGTTTCGAACCCTTTGCAGGGTGTTGTGTAGGAACCCGCGTTAAAGAACATATAGCCGACGTCAAGCATAGGCGCGAAAATAAGTATGCGGTATGCGAACATAATAATATACAAACCACAAATACTCGCTAGAGAACAACGATTCATTCCTAGAATGATACGCAAGGCTATTGAAATTAAAAAAAAATCCTAATTTCAATACAGAAGATGGTTGGAATCTACCACCAGCCTGGGATCCCAACATATAAAATATTAAATTCCAGCCCCAACACCATACTGCCAGACCAAAAGATACTGTAAGCTCTTTCTGCGTAAAACAAAACGCACCTGATTAAATTAAAATAACGGTATACTAGCTACTAACTACTTAATTATGAGACGACCAACACCTCAGTCTCCCTGTGACCACAGACCCTGCAAAGGGTTCGAAGCGTCAGGGTTGCGGAAAGTACAACCTTTTTAAATGCGACTTCCTGAGAGTTAAAAAAATAACGAAACAGTTATAAATTTTATTATTTATTATTATATTATTTATTACGTGAAAAACAATATTTACTTGCGGTAGCGTAGGTAATTAATGGTCAACCAATTAGTTTTCCTCGATTTTGCCATCCAAATTGGAATTCCCATAATCACACACAACAGTAAGCAAGTCATAACTAAAAATAGGATCCTATGAAGTAATTGGGCACGTGATGTTAATAACAAACACAATAATTATTTATTAATAAATCAATCAGTAATATACTTGCGTAAGCATGCAATTAGACATAATTGGATTTTTAGCAGACTAATTAATACAATATAATGGTGTTAACTATTAGTGTATTAATTAGTTGTTGTTGTATAGTTTTATCGGTGTCACTTTTGATGTGCTGTTTCTTGTACACCTGTATGAGCGCCTTATTCGGTTCATAAGAAATAAGTATACCTACTAAATAAATACCTATAATGATGTGACCTGTTTATGTAAGTACATAAGTAAATAAATAAAATAAATAAAAACCACAACGTATGATTCAAGCTAAAATAATTTCAATTGTAAACAAGTAAAATACTTAGTTATTGACGGTTTAATAATCTTGTTAATAATTATTCTGATATACCTTTACAATATTATTTTACTTAGATATATAGATAGATACTTAGATATTATTTGAATAATTCTTTTGTAATAATATCTAAGTAATTAAAAAATATGTCAAAATCTAATTTATCTATGAAACGAAGAAATAACATTCTCATTCACCCAAAACAAAAAATTCTAACATAAACTTTTTCCACTCCACACGAAAAGGCTTTAGAATGTATTTTTCTTGTATCTACACTACTAAAATAAAAAATAAGGTTTTATTCTACAAAGCCGGGAAAACTTTAAACGTACAATGAATCATGCATCAAAAAACTTACTGTAGACGAAGAAGGCTATAAATTGTATTTTCTATTAAACTACTAACAAATTAAGTTTATTCATTCTACACTACAAAAATCTCAAATTAAATATGCATCCATAGATCTACAAATTACATGGTTTAAATAAAAATAAAAACAAACTCACACTGACCTGTCAAGTGTCCTACAGGGAAGTGTGACTGGAAGAGGGGTCCAAACGACGGCACCACGGAGGGGGGACCAGGCCAGCTCAGGCCATGGTAGGCCGCCGCCGCCGCCGCCAACGCGCTGAACGGAGTCGGCCGCACCAACCTGCCCTTATTAGCCATCCTCTCTTCATCTTCACTCGGTATATTCTGCAGGTCTTCTACGTCTACTATCGAGTCTTCTTGATTCACAGAGTCTTCGTACTCGTCTTCGGATGAAGTGACTGTCGCTGATGCGTTGAGGTTCAACGGCGGCGTTTGAGACGAAGGTCTTGGTGATTTCCCACCTGGCAATTCAGGTTGAGCTGAAGGAGATTGCCTTAATGGAGATTCCGGAATCGTTCTGTGATGTCTGATCATTTCTGCCGTCTCGTCTGCTTGGTTGGCTTTCGTATCAGCCAGGATAGAGGCCACACTGAAGCTGATCCGCGAAGCCTTCGGAGGTTCCGTAGCTTCCGCTGGACTGCTGGGGTACCTCGAAACACTCTGTATCGCCATGTTAGTCACTTCTTTGTCCTCGTAACTTGTGTTCTTTAACATTGACTGGTCAGTTCCATTTAGCACAAACACTGATGACGCGATCGGGGATCGTGTACGCATGCAAGCGCTGCCGGAGGTGGACTGGCGTGTGCGGCGCGGCCGGGACCCTCGTACGCGGGTTGGGCGTGGCTATCTGGAGCCCCGCCTCCGCGTTAAGGCTGTCCCTTTCAGCCAATCGACCGCTCTCACCCGAATTGATCCGAGCGGGGGCCGCGGGGAGAGCGATTTAGCACGCTCTTATCTCGTTAGTCTCCTTTGTGATACTCAATTTTTTTTCTGTAGGAATCAAAACATAATTACCTTTTGTAGGGGTCCCCGCGTTTTGATCGTGCAGTTTACGTCCAAGGTATAAAGTATAAAAATATAATGAGCAGTTGTGAATGCCGCTTGTTAAATCCTTTGGAGCGGCGCGCGGCGCTGGCTCCCTTTATGAGATTAGTGCCGATGTTGGCCCGTTTCAAATTAGCCGGTTGTGATTTAGTGCGACTACTGTCGTAATTATTTTGTTGCGACGATCTCGGAGTGTGAGAGTTTCGCACTTTAGATGTTGTGTTTTTTTTTTTAATTTAAAGTATCAACGGTTTTGTACAGGGCAAACGATAAGTAGATGGTATAACATGAAAATGGGAAGAAAAAAAATTTTTTTTTTTCAGTTATATTTTTTTTTAATGTTTTTGTTTTGTTTATTTAATTTTAACGCAAATTACAAAAACACAAATGTTGAAAAAATTTCCACGTATGTCAGTAGGGTGCAGGATCAAATCCTGCTCGTGGAAATTTTTTCAACATTTGTGTTTTTGTAATATATTTTTTTAGTTTGATTTGGAGCATTTTTATTTACTACCTAATAATAAATAATGTCTTGCGATTTTGCACCGTCAAGGTAGATGATATTGATTAGATATTATATAGATAATATTTGTCTATAATAAACATTTATAATAGACATTACCTACAACAACTTAATTTAGCACTTTTAAAAATTATTAATATAACACAGATAATGCATAAGATCTCAATAGCAATTACTCTTTGTGAGTTTTTTCTTTGATTAGTGTTCCCATACATTCTCTGTATAAAAACAAACACTGTTTCTATTTCTAGACAGACAAAAATGTGATATACCTTACAACCCACAAAACTGCTTTTCATAGATCGAGACTCTACATTGCTAAAGTGTTTGGCATTTCATGAAAAATTATATGGTAATGTAAGTACATACTGTAAATTATGTAATGTAGTAGGTAAGGTACACTTTAATCATGTAAGTAAGAGAAGTATTTAACAATATATATCATCATCATCATCATCATCAGCTCATTTTATGACCCCACTATGCATCAGTCCCCGCTATGTAGGCTTGGCCTATGCAGGCCTTCCCTGGATGGATAGGGAGGACGGGCGATAATTTTAAGATAAATAAGTGTTTAAAAAGTAAAGAATATTATTCTGAATTGTTATATCGCATTGAAACTCTTTTAGGTATTTATTGAAATTAGAATTTAGCTTCATTGCAGCAATTAGCACTTGAAAATAAAAAGTAAAAATTGTCTATAGCGTTGTGTTATCAAATGTGTGGTATTTCATCTGCATGGCCATAGATTGCAACGACCGTTGGATAGATGGCGCTTAGTGCCGCTAAAAGGCACTCAAAAACATTAAAAAGCAGTGACAAAATTCAGCGCTTACGTCAGCCTTCCCGGTAGCATAGCGGTCAGTGCAGCCGCCCGGATTGCGGAAGACCCAGGTTACGATTCCTGGCTGGGTCGGGTGGGCGTTTAATTTTTTCACTGTATTTTATAAAATTTTATAAATATTTATTTAGGTATATCAAAACTGAATATAGCACTAGAAAATGCATTCAAATGCTTTATTTGTTTGACAAGCAAGGTAAGTACTAAAACTCACATACTTACTTACATACTGTCTGATCTCTGAAATACACAAAATTTTTCCGGCTCTGGAATTGAAGCCAGGTCCTCTGGATATCGGGTCAAGCGCTTTGCCACTCGGCTACTACATAATGTGACAGTTTTAAATGCGTGACATTATTTTATGTTGAAACGTACAATTTAGTTTTTAATAATTGCTGTGGTTCCTGAAGTTTCGTTCATGTTTTAAGACCATATTGTATGTAGGTACACAAGAGATGCAAACAAATGGGAATTCGGGTCGCAATCGCAAGGCCAGTATAGAATAGTTTGGTTTCCCAAGGTCCAAGACCCCGCCCGATCCTCTAAATGGCACCACACATTTACAGAATACACTAAACATGCTCACCAGTTTAGGCCCAAGACACCGTACTCGTAGAACAAGGGTACGAAGAACCGGTTCACACTCGCTCTACACCAGGTACAGACATGTACCTGGGCGCTCCTCTCTTCCTTCACGGCCCGGTCAAACTGAGCCGAGGTCCGTGCCTTTAGAGGCGCCCTCGGGTTGCTCCGCTCCCCGATCCGATCCGAACCCTTCGGAGAATCTAGTAGGGCACGGGGACGCGCACTAGTGCGCGATGCCGTTCCCTCTAGAAAACCTCCGAAGGTGATTCGTTTCACACGGCTTGAGGGCCCTTTACGTTCCTCGCCGCCCCCAAAAAAGCCCGGTGAAGCTGAAAATGCCGTAGAGGCAATCAGCAATATCTCTCAAAAAAAAAAAAGGTCCAAGAACTGCCTAGTTTGGGAACCTCTGTTAATTGTGCTAACTCAATCTGTCTATGCACATTTTAAATTATGAATTTTAACACTTGTACTGTACTTATTTTACTGGAATAAAAATTATTCTTATTCTTAAATTATTGTGTACCTATTGAAAGCTGAGTGAGCCCTATTCGATTTTATTCTTTATATTTTTCCTTTATTCAATTATATTTTACAAATGTTTTAACGTTAACCTCAACAAATATAATTATTTGATTTGATTCATATAACCAGCCAGTACACTACCCAACTCCGTTTAACTTTCAATAAATCTTTCCGCGCCAGGCACCAATGGTGCGTTCATAATTAATAATATTGTATTTATATCACATCTTTAATACGGCAAACCAAACACCAGTCAATTCTTACACTTACCAAATTAACAAGACCCCTTAAACATTCAAAAATCCCCCTTAATTGAAATACAAATAAGGATCATAACGACAGACTTGACACAAAAGCCCATCGCACTATTTTTCTTTTCCCCTACGTAATTAACTGTCTCCCTTCCGAATACTAAATATCTATTTAGTATCACTATCTAAGGTAGACAAGGATAGCGATAGATTTCTGCATATGCGCGACACAGATAGCATGACTGGGGTTACCCGAGACCCCAAGTTTTCGCGCCGTTTATGACGTTAGGGTGTGTTCAGACGCGACGAAGATCGTCTCCCTATTTCTGTGGCTATTTTGGTGCTTTAACCGAGTGTGAAGTGATAGAGCGATGTTTATTTATATACATTTTCCAACGCTAAGTGTTTACATGAAGGGTTTTTAATGCATTAATAGTCCATTAGTGGGAATCACGACTCCACCAGTTTAGGGTTGAGTGATAACTTTAAATTACTTTGCTATCGTTAATAGAGAGACAAAGTTATAAATACAGTTCTAAATTCTACTTATTTTATAAATGTTATCAACCTTTTTTTAAAATCTAAAATATTCATTAATTTGTAGTATCTAGTAGCAAATTGCCTATAACTGTCCTACTGCTGGGCAAGGGACCTCCATAACTGATATCAAGTCATCACTACAATAATAATTGATGGGTAATAGTTTAATCACAACGCTTGCCAAATGCGGGTTGGGGGATCACAAAACCGGGCTATGCACCGAAAAATCTGAAACACACTGTCCGACCTGGGAATTGAACCCAGGACCTTCAGATGTCGGGCTAAGTAAAAGTCAAATTTAAAAAAAATGTTTTTTAATTTGTTTCCACTCATAATTTCACGTGCTATATCATTATAGTGACAGTGACACTTTACGAAATTTCATTAGACAAAAACACCCAATTAGCTTAGATGTTTTCTTACAAATGACAACGCAAAAACTATGCCACGTGTGTCTGCGCAAGAGTAAAAAAAAATCCATGTTCACGAAACAAATGATGAGGCATTTGACTAACGGTCCAAATACGATTATTAGAAGGTCGCAAAACTATTTATGGTATGCCAGCTTATGATTTAGAAGCGCATCTAAGTATTTTGAAGTAAAAAATTTGGGTGTGAAGTAATAATTAACAGAAACATTAAACGAAATTTGAAAGAAAAGACGGGTTTACAAAAAATATATAATTTCAGTTTTGTGACGACGTTGTTGGTTTTTTGATTACCTTTGTGTCCATATATGATCAATGTTTTGATATTGATTGTTATTTTGAGTTCGCAACTTTACAATCGGCAGGTGTTCAAACAGAAAAGTAACTTTATATATGTGACAGTTCAAAGAGAGCTATAATTTTTGTGTATAATTAATTTTATACTAATATTTATACAAGAAAATTTGACAAGAAAGTAGAAAAAAAATTAATATAATCTCGAAAAATTATCAAGAAACAAAAATGTAAACATAATTTTGGTTAATAAAAAAACTACCGATATCAAAATGTCTATACAGAAAGGAAGGATCTCTCAGTCGCCTAATGAGCTACCATTTTTAAACGGAACCAGCCATACCTACGTATTTAACGAGCTGTAATGACACTAGCAATAAAAACATCAACAAAACCGTTTGTATAAGATTAAAATAGATAAAACATGCACTGTTATGAATCAAAACGTCATATTGTGTTGTAAGAAATGACACCAATGAGTCATTCACAGGAAAGAATATCATTTTACGAAGTAAATTTTCTTTTTATGTATGTGCATACATGTTATTCTGACTATTAATAGCTTGGTGTGTCTTTAGTAAACTATTTGAAATAAGTAAACGAGAAAATGTTTTCTTTTTCTCATACTATTCTAGTGGCTTAGTGCGCGAGAAACAGTTATTATAATATAAATTTAAAAACAAACAGATACATAACGAAATCACCTCCAATCAAAAGTTTAAATATGGCTCTTTGATAGCGAAAAAGTTTATATATGCATAAGCGCAACCTTCATTTGATTATTCTTAGAAATGAAATGACATGAAAATTAAATGAAAATATTGTATAATGTACGTACACCATACAAAAAGACATACAGAGGACAATACCTAAGTAAAAGAATTGTTACAAATGGTGACATCTTAGTAGTTCTTTCTTTCTTTCTTTTATTTGATGGCTTCGTGCGATTAGCACATTTAGCCAGTGTCAAAGTAATTTTTCTTACAAGGAATACATGAATAAACAATATTTTCTTCCTGTATGATGATGAATGATAATAGAAATGAGAAGTGAGAAATGATATACCCCCCAACCCCTCGAGTATCTCAGTAAAGATGTGGGGCTTCACTAAGTCCTCACGCGGACTTCTTGAGAGAATTTGAAAAGCGACGTTGCACGGTTTTGTTTCGTTTGCCAACACTCATGCACGTTCACGAACACTTAACGGTAAAATGACCCACTATTATTTCACATAAATATTCAACTTAATATAAATTTTATAAAATAAAACAAAACAGCTAACATGACTCTTCACTTTCCCGCCAAGAAGTCAATTCTAATAGTTAAATATAAAGTAACTTGATGTATGTAAATATTGAGCCTAATGGACTTAGGAAAACGTCAATTAGCAGCCGTTTTGCCGCCTCTGCCTTTTTTTTAAAGAAAAAAAATACTATGCTTTATGTTTCGTCGTTGTAATTTCAAACTAGTTCAGAAGTTAACAAATTCCCTTGGGTACCTACACTTAATATTTTATATGGTCGTCAGACAAGGTTGCAAATTGGTCGATGTTTTAAAAAGGAATAAATTGAACAGATTGTTGTATTTACATTACGTATCTTAGTTGCTAACATTTATCAGTCTTGTAATGTCACTTTGCTATTAAAGTTACTCTTTAATATAATGTTGTGGTATAATTTCCATTTCTATTTACCACAATAAAAGTAATATAACTTATCAAAAAGGTTTTATAGGATTAATAACTACTTAATTGAAAATAGTCTAGAATTAGCTACAAAAAATCGAAATGGCTTATCAAAGATTTTGAATAAATCATATTCCCGATACTTTATTTATAAAAATTATAAAAAAAAATTTTTTTATTTTTGTTTATAACATATGATGACAGTCGTTATAATCCACCGCATTGGGCCAAAATGGTGCATTATGGAGTGATCTCTCCATAGATATGCTTTCATATGGAAAGACCAGATGCTATTTATTACCTAAAAAAATGAAGGTTCAATTTTAGGATAAATATCAAGGATATTTAACTTGTCAATACAATTTCAAATAATATTAATCTAAATAATTATAAAGTGCGCTTATTTCTAAGATGTCACGTTTCTGTAAAACATCAGTTTTCGCAGTATTTATAGAACAAACAAATCTTACAGCACAATTTCCATAATTAAACCATTGAACTTTATTAAGAATATCAATATCGAACTAGGGAATCCATTCGTTAATTGTATCGATACAGAGATTTAACTAGTCGCATGTGTCACTACTTCAACAGCAATTAAGTTCCGTCGGAGCAACAACGACCTATTTGCCTTTGTGATACTATTAAATTTAAAGAAATTGAACTCTATCAATTTAAAAATAGGTGTCGTTTTGTGTTTTCGGAGATGTACGGATATGTTTGTGGGGATGCTCTTAGTTACTGTTGCCTGAAAGGATATATTTTTGTCTCGTTCTATTTTGACGTTACTGTTAATAGTGCGCAGGTGCGCGTAGGTATGCTCGGTATTTGTTACTGATACTTTTGGGATGTCTGACATTTATCTTGTGTTACGGTTTTTTTTCGGAGTTCGTCTGTTTGCTTGTGATGGTACCTTCAAAGTTTTTACGGTGTGATTGTATTAATGATCACTATGACTTGATATTAAACGGGAGATAAGATGTAAAATCGTGCTAGAAAACAGATTTCTTCAGACTTTAAACGAGGTGAAAAAGTAACTTGCGGGCAGGCAAGGTGATTAGGTGGTTTTTTTTGGAGAGAGATTGCTGATTGCATCACACGGCATTGTCAGCTTCACCGGGCTTGTTTGGGGGAGGAACGTAAAGGGTCCCAAGCCGTGTGAAATGAATCACCTTCTGAGGTTTTCTAGAGGGAACGGCATCGCGAACTAGTACGCGTCCCCGTGCTCTACAAGATTCTCCGAAGGGTTCGGATCGGATCTGCTCCACTAGCTGTCCTCGCATGTCGACGCCACTTCTGCATAACATCTGGTAGAGCGGAGTAATTTACCAATATTTCCATAAAAAAAAATACTGTAAGTAAATCGTTCAAAAATCACTTCGCAAAATTCAACGTAAATATTTTTGTTAGTCCAACAGACTGTGAATATCTATCATTTCAAAACAATCAGCGTCAAATTCATCTTACTTAAAAGTTTGTGCGTTCAAAAAATGTGAAAAACTTTCCTCTCGCTAATTCATTACCAGCTTTCGCATCAGCCGGCCATCTTGGTGGCATTCAAAGGTGTCGTCCAGGCGTGGTCCCGCAAAAACTTGCTCATTTGTACAAACCCCGAGCGGGAATTTTAATCGACGCTGATAAAAAACTCTTTATTTGCCGAACCTCCTTAGGTCCCGCGAACTAGCCGTTTATAAAGAAAAAGAATTCGACTTTTCATGGTCCCAATTAAAATTTCGAACACAAAATGGCGGTTCGCGGGCGCCATTTTGGTGTTTCTAAAAAAGTTTGGATCGATGGTGCGCGGCTGGTAGTTTCAAGGTTTTCGGTTTTGGAATTCGATACAATTAAGTTCAAGGTATCAAGCTTGCTGTCAAGTCAATGACACGCTTAGCAAAAACTTTTCGATTACATTAAACGTTAATATATTCTTTACAACCACATTTCAAGATACCTTTGACTCCATAGATCCATAATCACAAGGACACTAGTTATAGAAGTAAGTACTTACAAAATAATTAACAAATTATATTTGATGATTATACTTAGATATTTGATCATAGATTTGATTTGATGATGAAACACCTTACATGGATATAGGTACCTTTATATCCATATAAAGTGTTTTATCATAAATATATAACATTAATTGTTAATTAATTTGTAATATATCAAAAACGTATGTAAAAGGACCGAGTTGGGCACATTTATATATGTCCGTGGTCACAGCCCACTGCCTGGCTCAAAAGCTATCTACTCACAAGTACACAGAGAAAGTTAAAAAATAAACAGTAAAAAGTTTTTCTTAAGATTTGTATCCTCAATTCCTTAAACAATGTGTTTACATCTAGTGTGTTTTATAGTAGATTTAGAGTAATTATTGAGAATATTTTCAAAGGTGACAAAAATATCCATCCGCAGTAACTTCAGTAGCAACTACCGAAATATGAGATGCTCAAAAACAATAAATATAACAATGGTTACTTACTATGTTTACAATTCAATTCAATTATTTTTAAACCAAATATTTAAAATCTTTTTTTTTGCAAACTATGTAAATTTCAAAGTACAGACACCTGCACATCAACCTATCCAAAACTGTCAAATTTCTTCAAAACATTTTCAACCATATTGATTAGTGCTAAAGTTCAAAGTCTATTGAGGAAATTTGACAGTTTGTGGTAGGTTAATGTGCAGGCGTGTGTACTAACGGAAACTACTTGGTAGGGTCATGTTAGGGTGGAACCAGTGCTCAGCACAGTTTATCAAATTACTTTTTGTTACTTCAAAATCAAAATCAAAAATCATTTATTCGCCCAAAACATGGCAATATAGCTGGTCATGATAATACATAATATGTACAAACATGTTTTACCAAAACTGGCATGCAAATATTAATTGAATCTATTTTAAAATAATAATTTATTTTAAATTTTATTAATAAAAATCACAAAAATACTATTTATCATATCACATATAAAATTCTAAAATATTATTTATGATGTCATACATCAAATTCTAAAATATTATTTATTATTATTATTATACATTAAATTCGAACAAACACAATAATACAACAGAAATTACAATTGTCATAAGTTATTACTACATCCTACTATACTTTATTTACTAAACTTTATTGAATAATCGCACATTAATGTATCATATACATATTTAAAAACTCTGAAACACTATAGAAACAGCGTCGTGAATATTGTTTACCATGTTGTGAAACTCTGTTGTTATCTAAGTGTTATTTATATATTATTATTTATTATATATGCATGTTTTACTTTTTTATTTTCAAGTGCTAATTGCTGCACTGAAGCTAAATTAAATATTCATAAAATTTTATAAAATACAGTGAAAAAAATAATATAATATACTATATATAATTTACTATAGCGTTGTGTTATCTTATTTGTGGTATTTCATCTGCAAAGATGAATCTGCATGGCCTTCGGTTGCAACGACCGTTTGGATAGATGGCGCTAGTGCCGCTAAAAAGCACTCAAAAACATTAAAATAGCAGTGACAAAATTCAGCGCTTACGTCAGCCTTCCCGGTAGCATAGCGGTCAGTGCAGCCGCCCGGATTTCGGAAGACCCAGGTTCGATTCCTGGCTGGGTCGGGTGGGCGTTTAATTTTTTCACTGTATTTTATAAAATTTTATGAATATTTATATATGCATGTTTAATAAGCATTATTGTTACAATATGGCTGTTGAGTTTCCTAATAAAATAAAATAACATATATATTTTATAAAATAAATAATGTACGGTAGTGACACCAACGTTCGACGCTTTAGCCTAGTGCTTGACATAACTTTCATCGGAAAAAAATAGGAATTGTATTTTGGGACTTTAGTCACACAGTGACAATGCCAGTCCAATCATATCTTATTCCTATATATTTAAGGTCTAATCTAAAGGTATACCATAAAAATATTATTTGCGCTGGCGCTGACATCAGATCGGCTAGTAGCTAGTGTTGTCATTGAAATCGGGATGAGACCTGGGAAGCTGGTGGTATGTATTCAATTATTGGCAAAGCTTAAAATTAGTTACTGACCCGTATTTTGAATGATTAAATGAAAAAAATGTCGATTGAACACTGGTACCACTACCCTATGTAAGTAAGAAAGGTAAGAATCCCGTTAATAATTACTCTAATATTATAGACGATTATAGTTTAAAAACTGTAATTTTTAGTTTACAATTTTTATTTAAGTAGTAACGATCAGTGTGCTAAGAAAAAACATGTCACGTATCTTATTATATCTATTGAAGAGCATAAGTCGCTTGTGAACAAGCGTCTTACTTCAAGCTTCTGGGAACTATGTACAGAATCATTATTTAAACTACATATCTCTTGTTGGAGTTCCTTTGACATTTTCATCAAACACTTTATACGCTTAAAGATTTTTAAAAGTTGAGTTGTTAGTAACATGAGAGAGAGAGCTTAGGCAGCTGTTACTATACTTAATATGATCCACTAGTTGTTGCCCGCGACTTCGTTCGCGAAGACTACAGTAAAAAAAAAAGTATCCTATATGCTGGTCAGGGTCATGGTCTGTATATGAGGAAAGTTTCATTAAAACCCATTCAGTAGTTTTTACGTGAAAAAGTAACAAACATCCATCCATACTTACAAACTTTCGCGTTTATAAAATTAGTAGGATATCAATAGGGGGAAATCTAATTAAAACTCTTTTCTTTAAATGTATATTTTTGAAAGTGTTGATTTTTTTATTGCATAAGTATTTTAAATTATAATTGGTTGGCAACAAAACGGGCCGTAAACCACCACACGGGCCCAGTGCGGATTGGTGGCTGTTAAGAACTGCTAATGCAGCCGGGACCAACGGCTTCACGTGCCATCCGAAGCACGGAGGAGCTCGTGATGATAATTTTTTTTTCATCCATCCGATGACCGGCCTTTGCGAAAGTTGCTTAACCTCACCACTTGCAGTCCTTTCGCATCGAGCATCGAGCTTGGTAACAGCATAACCGGACTTTTAGCGAACATCCTTATAGGGTTTCTAAAGGGGATGGCATCACGCTAGCAGATTCGGTCCTCTAATAGATTCTCCGCGGCATTCGGATCGGATTGAGAGCGTAATAACCCGAGGGTGCCTGTAAGGCTAGTTGGTTTGTGCTCGTGCTTTGTGGGTATTTTAGGCTCCAGGCAGGAAGGAGGGATGGAAGATCCCAGTATGGAGGATGCACAAGGTCAAAAAAGTATATGAAAAGGTGAAAGTATGAATATCATCATTTAAAAGTGGAACGTTTATCATTTATTGATATTCATACGCATATTTTTCATAATTTAACGCCAAAAAGGTTTCCCGAAATGGAACCTAATTTGCCGTTAATTGTGATTTATTGTTTCTTTTTTGCTCAAGCCTACGAGCCGAACAGAGGCACAACACAATAGTGACGCTTTGGGGGCGTGTATCCCATTCGTTACAAACAAATTCGTGCTTTGTGCGCGCTCCGAGACACGTTATAATCGCCACGATGTCTCGCACTGGAGACCATTTTAAAGACATTAAGTTTGTAGTAAATGCGAAGCTTTAAGATACAGCAATGTGAAAGAGGGTAAGGCCTGTTTTATTGCCAAAGCGTGTATGTGTATATAATAATATGTAAAATAAACCCTGTCCGATCCGTAAAAGTGTTATTAGGTATCAGTTCTCACGTTATTATTTTAAAATAATAAGTGAAAAAAATGTACCCCGATAAAATATTTGTCAAATTGCAAAACTTAAATGGCAATACTTTTGTCGGCACTTCGGTAGGTAGGACTTTTGGCGCCATTGATGGAAAGTGTGGTCACATTTATAAAAGGGAAATAATTTATTTGTATTACAAAATAAATATTTGGTCAGCAAAATTATTATTTGGTCAGCAGAATTATACAATCGGTCAGCATAAGAAATCCTTACTGTTGGTTAGGTTAAGTATTTTTTTTTATTCTCGAGCGAAGCGAGGGCCAGTCACGGAAGGGGGGAGCGGCATACGACTGCTGTTCAGAATGATATAAGTTGCAGACTGATTTAGAAATATTTGCTGACCATAAGTTGCTGCCCAACTAGCTTTTTTGTTGCCCAACTAGCATTTTTTTGCTAACAAAAATACGAGTACTTTGTTAACCGTTTAGATAACACCCTTTATAAAATAAGCATAATTTTAGGGTAATTTGAGCAATTTCGGTACAAAAAACTTTTTTAAATTTTACTTTTTTTTACTTGCATTTTAAATTACGATAACTCTTTTATTTTCATGAATAACATTTTTTTATTATACAAATTGTATAGGTACACACGCCTGCACATCAACCTACCACAAACTGTAAAATTTACTCAATAGACTTTGAACCTTATGTCTTAATACGGTATATGGTTGAAAATGTATTGAAGAAATTTGACAGTTTTGGATAGGTTGACGTGCAGGCGTCTGTACATGGTTTTTTATACCCGTATGAAAAGAGACATTTCAGAAAGAGGGTTTTAGATGTATAGGTACTAAAATTAAAACTATTAAAATCATCTTAGACCCATAAAAAAACCCAGAATTTGATTCAAACGGAAGTACTAAGTCTATTGGTTTCGGGGTTGACAGCCTGGCTGGCTGGCTAACTACCAAAATTTTATTTAAACCTTTCACCAAAACAACAATATTAGTACCATTGCGGTGGTCAATTGAACAGTCAACAGTTTGATATCGTGAGTAAATTGCGCTTCCACATTCGGCTATACAATCTCATACTTCAGTGTAAAATCAAGGCCAATCTTTTCCCCGCTGTAGAACGTGCGGGTTGGTAAGGTGAGGACGGCTAGTGAGACACAACCCTGCTTCACTAGCTGTCCTCGCATACGGACTTCCGCTTCTGCTTAATATCTGGCAGAGCAGAGTCATTTGTCAACCGTACTATAAAAAAGAAGCATCAAAATCAAAAGTGCTTGATAAGACCAACAAATTATTATTTCTTTCAATTTATCTGTAAAATTTACATACACTACACAGTAGCGGTCAACATGAAAGCTCATGCCCCCACATGGCGCCACCGAAGTGACTTATGCATGTCAACCATTCGCGGAGTCACTCTCTCACTCCTCCACCGCTGAACGAACGAACAGATGTTCCGAATTATACGCCCATAGCGTCGTTATTGCTTTAAAATAGCACTGTGCTTTTGTTTTTTTTTCACTTCAAGTTATTTTGTCGATTTGACAATAGAATCGAAAGTGGCGTTAGTCAAATCGATTTTACACTCACTACGCTGTGTACATTGTTAGCAACTTATAGATTATGAAAATGCAATTAACTACATCGCCCGTTAATGGGAAGGCACATAAAGGCGTTAGTCCCGGCTGCATTAGCAGTCTAATAACCAATCCTCACTGGGCCCGCGTGCTGGTCAGGGCCGTTCTCCCTGTGGTGTTTCCATCCATAGAAAAGGCTCGTGCCCCAGCAGTGGGGACATAAAATGAGCTGGTGATGATGATGATTAATAACATCGTCATCATTATTCTATCATCATACTGCTGGTAAACCACATGTGCGGTCCTAAATCCAAAGAATGGACAGTAGCTTGGAGGAAAATGGGTAAAACCGCTTTTAAACTTACTACTCGATCTAGACTTGAGTGGTCTAAACCCCACCGCGCTATGACCCAAAGTGGACTGGTGGGTTTTAACGACTGCAATCTTACAATAACAAGCAACAGCTGTGCCGCGGATGCCGCCTGTAGAGGCTGGTCAGCTGTTGCATACTATTATTTTTATTATTGTTAACAGCTGTAGTTTAACTTTGTTGTTTTTTTCTTTGACAATTTTTGACCTTTATTAGTACTGCATGACATTGTGAAAATTTTAACTGGTAACAGATGTAAATTTGCAAACTTAGAAATTATTATTTTTTTTACTTTTGTTTTTTTTTAACATGTTGTGATTGTCCTTAATATTTTGTGTTTTTATTTGTGATGGAAAGTGTCCTTTTATGATAGGGCCTTTTATGAATTTTCCAATATTTTTGACGCTGTAAGGGAGAAAAGAGCTTGACACTTGCTGAGTTTCTTGCCGGTTCTTTTCAGTACAAGGTCTTCCCGCCCAGAGTAGACTTACGAACCGATGGCATAATGACGTTCATAAGAGCTATTTGTAGCCTAAACTGAATAAATAATTCTGGTTTTTTAATTTTGGCTTTTTAATGTGCCTCCATTTTTTTATGCTTACGGGTAAGTACTTGGCTTTTATCTCACCTGATGTTAAGTGCTGATAAGGCCGAGGTGGAAGCACACTTCACCGGTAATCCTCAACTACTGAGGCACTGGCTATCTTATCTCTAGCTGCCGGAAGAGAACAATTATAACATTGATGTTATGGCGACACATTTCGATAAGATTTTGGTAGCTAGCCAGCCAAACAAGTCCTACCAACCAAATAGAGTACACAAACAAGTCATGTATCTCCTCCACCCGCTGGTAATCAAACTCGGGACCTTGGGGCCTGGGGCCTCAACCACTAGAAGGAGGCTTAAAAATCGTGATAGTATAGTTTGGACATGAAAGTTGCTTAACTATCAAGACAGCAACTAAAACAAAAAAAAGTTGTCTTAAACGATTGTAGCCCGAATCGCTGAGCTACTCTCCTAAGCAACGAGAATTAAATTGGTTTCCAAAAACCGTTGTCTATGCTTCATAATATGGTACTGTGGAGCATAGACAACGGTTGTTGTTATAGCAACCAAAATTTATGACCATAAGTCTTTAGCGTATTGTTGTTGACCACAATAGATGTGTTTGGGCTTCCAAGGTGGCCTTTTAGACCAGTTGCGTCGATAAAAGGCAAATTAGAGGCTTTGTGCTGGAGCAGGTGACGCTTTTGTACACGCAAAGTGGGCACGGGTCATTTCTGAGAGTGCGAGTGTGCGACGTTTGATGATCGGTGTGAATGGAAAATAATAAATATATGAAATTTATTAGGGATCTGGGTTCACAAAAAAAAACAACAACAATCATTCATTAGCTCACCTACCGCAAAAGCTTGGTGAGTCTTTACTCTTGTCTGTTTCCCTTGTTCCTCTATCAGCAGACAATAATTCTATCCTTGAACGACGACACAGCACTCTTACCACACCTTGGTACGTATTTTTTCATAAGAGCTAAGAATCTCTCAGGCATATTATTCCGGTTGTTCTCATCTTGCTAACGGCGAGTATTTGCACAGACACAACCTAGTAGCCAGGATCATTCACCAGCAGCTTGCTCTTCAATACGGCCTTGTTGAGTCTGAAGTGCCGTACTACAAGTACGCACCGGCGGCGCCCGTTCTTGAAAATGGTCGTGCATTGCTCTATTGGGACCGGTCAATCATCACGGACAGGACTATTGTTGCCAATAAGCCTGATATCGTGGTGGTAGACCGGTCTCAATGTCGGGCGGTGCTCGTTGACATCACCATCCCGCATGACGAGAACCTCGTGAAAGCTGAGAAGGACAAATTCAGCAAGTACCTTGACTTGGCTCACGAGGTGACCGCCATGTGAAATGTGGATTCGACGATCATTGTCCCGATAGTCAAAATTCAAAATTCAAAATTCAAAATCATTTATTCAGTTTAGGCTACAAGTAGCTCTTGTGAATGTCACTATGCCATCGGTTCGTAAGTCTACTCTGGGCGGGAGATCTTGTACTGAGAAGAACCGGCAAGAAACTCAGCAAGTGTCCAGCTCTTTTCTCCCTTACAGCGTCAAAAATATTGGAAAATGCCCTATCATAGCAGGACACTTTCCATTACAAATAAACACAAAATTATAGAAGACAACCACAACATGTAAATAAAAAACAAAAATATCACAAAATAAAAATAAAAATAAAAAAAAAAAAAAACTAAGTTAACAAATTTACATCAGGTAAAAGTTTCAATTTCCACAATGTCATACAGTACCACTACAGTACTCAAAAAAAAAAATTGGTTAAGAAAAACCAAGTCAAACTACAGTAAATAATATTAAAAATAAGATAAGTATGCAAGAGCAGACCAGCCTCCACAGGCAGCACCCGTTCACGAGTATGACATATGAATCAGCCATCGCTTCGCTCAACCATATTTTAGGGAACGTAACGACCCGACGCACACGCCACCACCGCAGAGACAAATAAAGAGAGCATGACATACTCAAGATACTCTAAATAAAAACTTAATGATCTATTTAACGCAACGCTGTTTGTTATCTGTAGGACACTGCTGATAAAGGCTATCATATCAGTATAAAAATTATATAAATTAATTTTATTATATTAATTCAAATAGAGTATATGTTTTTCATTATAACCAAGCTGTTTTATCATCTAAATATTCTTTGACTGTATAATAACCTTTTAAAAGTAATATAGATTTCACATGTTTTTTAAACTTATCTAAAGGTAAATCTAGTACAGTACTTGGTATTTTATTGTAATAGTGTATACCTTGCCCCAAGAAAGAACCAAGAACCTTCTGTAACCTGAACAGTGGCATTACAAGTTTTGTCTTATTCCTAGTATTGAAATTGTGTACGTCACCATGTTTAGTATAGGAGTTGATATTGCAACGTACAAAAACTATACAATTATAAATATATTGAGATGCAACTGTCAGGACACCAATCTCCTTAAAAAGATTTCTTAAGGAAGTTCGTGATCCGAGTCTATAGATTGATCTTATTGCTCGTTTCTGTAAAATGAATATAGTTTCAATATCAGCCGCTGTTCCCCACAGTAGGACGCCATACGACATGACACTGTGAAAATAACTAAAATAGACCATTCTAGCAGTTTCAACGTCTGTTAACTGCCTAATTTTTCTAATGGCATAAGCAGCAGAGCTGAGTTTACCGGCCAATTTCGATATATGTATGAGGATTCCATTGAAGCTTTGAGTCAAGGGTTATGCCTAAAAAGACTGTAGAATCTACCAAATCTAATTGATCACCGTTTATTTTAATATCGGTTGGTTCATATTTGACGTTTGGTAATATAAATTGAATACATTTTGTTTTCTTAGCGTTAAGCTGTAAATTATTAATAGTAAACCAACGGAGTACCTCTGAAAGAGCTTTATTTACATTTTCATAATTAGTCCTACACCTAGTTACATTAAAAATGAGTGAAGTATCATCTGCAAATAATACAATTTCACAAAAGTTCTCTACAAAGAATGGCAAGTCATTAATATAAATCAAGAAAAGGAAAGGACCAAGAATCGACCCTTGTGGAACTCCCATTTTTACATGTGAACCAGATGATTTAGTACCATTTATATCAACAGTTTGTGTTCTAGAGCTGAGATATGACTGTATTAAATTTAGTGCAAAATCTTTGAGACCGTAATAATGAAGCTTCATCACCAGAGTCCGGTGCTCAACGCAATCGAAAGCCTTGGACAAGTCGCAAAAAACACCAAGAGCGTTTTGAGACTTCTCCCAGGCATCAAATATATGTTTTATTAGAGCAACACCTGCATCAGTAGTAGAACGACCCTTAGTAAAGCCATATTGCTTACTATGTAAAAGGTTGTTTGTGTTTAATATGACATCAACTGTTCGAGTATGATTTTTTCATAAATTTTACTTAGCGCTGGTAATATTGAAATGGGCCGATAGTTACTGGGATCTTCTTTGTTCCCTGATTTGAATAAAGGTATAACTTTACTAAACTTCATAAGATCAGGAAAGATTCCTTTATCGACACAGTTATTAAAAATTTCAGCAAGATACGGTGCAATAGAATGAATAATATTCTTAATTACTTTAATAGATATACCCCACAAATCACTCGTGTTTTTCATTTTAAGTGATTTAAATGTTTTAATAATATTCATTGAATCAATGTATTTAAATTGAAAGGAAAGATTACATTTTGGTACATATTTTTGGAGTAAAGTTTGTGCAGCTTCTGGTGATGAATCTAAATTTGACGTTGTTATTACAGGTATATTTACAAAAAAATCATTAAAAATATTAGCAATTTGTGAATCTGAATTGACTAAGTTGTCGTTTACTTTTAAAGTGAAAGTATTATCCCGTGGTTTAAATTTACCTGTTTCACGGTTTATAATGTCCCAAGTGGCTTTAATTTTATTGTTAGACTTTTTAATTTTTTCTTTAAGGTAATTAGATTTTGCTACTGTGCACACTTTTTTAAACATTTTCGAATAATTCTTTACATATTGCGTAAAATTAACATTTTGGTTATATTGTTTTAAACTATATAAATCATATAATTTATTTCTACTCTTATATATACCAGTTGTGGCCCAGTCACAGAACTTAAGTTTCTGAGTAATTTTTATTGTTTTTGGTGTAAACACATGGTTGTATTCGGTCTTAATTAAATTAAAAAGATTACTATAAAGTACATCTGGATCATCTTGTACAAAGGGTAATGCATCAATTTTACAAGCTATACTATTTTTGAAACACTCCATTCGCTCTTTTGTAACTGGTTTACAGTTCACTATTTTTGGTTCATCCCTAATATCAAAATCATAGGTCACCTTCAAACCGCAATGGTCAGACGTAAGATTACTAATGAGTGACTTAGAAACAGGGTCATAGTCTGTAAAAATATTATCTAGACAAGTGGCCGAATGTGAAGTTATTCTAGTGGGTTCGAGAAATAGATTTGAAAGATTAAAACATTTAAATAAGGCAAGAAGACGAACACTCGTTGAAGTGTTTTCTAAAATATTTATATTAAAATCTCCACATACTAAAACAAATTTATTTTTTAATTTTAATTTTCTAAGTACATCTTCCATTACTGATTCAAAAATATTAAAATTGGCCGATGGGGGTCGGTATACACACACTATTACAAAACTATTGAACTCCACACACGATAGTTCAATGTTACGCTCCACTGATAGGTCTACAATGTCGTTGCGATTTTTGTATTTAATATTGCTTCTTACTAATATTAGAGAACCGCCGTGAATAGCTGAGCTTCGCACGAACGCGCTTGCTAATTGGAAATTATTTACATGGAATGATGTATCATGACTTCTTAACCAATGCTCAGTTATACAAAATACATGAATTACCTGACTTTTTGCTAATAATTCTAATTCTAAGTCCTTGCCAGCCAAACCCTGAATATTTTGATGTATAATAGTAATGGATGTGGGCTTGGCCTTTGTCTTAGACCTCAGTTTAAACCTGAGGTTGTAACCTTATTACTAGTTGTAAAAGTTGCATTAGTAGAACTACTAATGATTAAGTTATTATTATGAAAAGACTTAGTTATACCACCTATAACTGTATCATGTATATTAAAAGCTAACAAATTAGCTATCTGTGTCCTACATTTCTTAGAAAGATACATCGTATCTGACATCAAACTAAAGTTATTAATAAATTTATTAATATCGAAATATAAAATAGTGTCACTATGACGACAAGTCAAATTAAACAATAATAAATTTAAGTCATAAATGCGCTTGTTTTGTTCCCAGGTTAAATTTGTACAATAGGGAAAAGCGCTAACTATTAACCTGCAATTCGTATCTGATTGCAGTTTAATCAAAATATTAAAATTATTTATAATGTCACGTTTCCTAGTATGTGAGCTGTCATTAGTCATTAGTCATCGTTTCAGCGAACGGTCTGATAGCGAAGAGCCTCGACCAACACCTTCAGAGGCTCTCGCTTGATGGTTGGATCAAGGGTCAGATTCAGAAAGCAGTACTCCTTGACACGGCACGTATTGTCAGGAGGTTCCTCACTCTGCAGCCCTGACCACCGGTAGCTTGGGCCCTGCCCCGCTGCTGGCGGTACTCTAGAATTAGGTTTTTATGATGTTTTATTGTTTTTATATTAATATGTTGTAAAAATCTAGTTTTAAGAAAGAAAATAAATAAAGAGTATAATAATAATAAATTTATATATTTTCAGGCAACAAAGTTTTTACAGACAGGCCATAGATATATACCTTACAAACTAACATAAACATACCAATATAAACAATTATTGTTAGTAAATAATTATAGCTATGTTAATATTTCAGCACATCCTTGTGCTGGTCCGGTGGTGTTAGCGGGCAGTCTACCGCGAAAACGCCGGAACACTACGCCCTTCGGCTAGAAGTCCCTCATGAAGATGTTGACCTTGGCTGTCGGAACTCGCACCACAAATGCCTTGAAATCACGTAATTGCATGTGTCACCATCAGCGCCGGCACGTCCGTCTGTCACCGAGCGTGGTGACCGGTGTTTGCCTACAAACCAGGGGATTAGTGCGTCGACGGCGGCGCCTATAAGCAAACAGCCTCTGTCGCTTCCAGACAGAAATTTGTCAAAGATTGGCCCGATGTTTGTTTGGTGCGGTCGGTAGCTGTGTAGGTAAGGTTGTCAAACTGCCGTGATATGACTTTAAAAATAGTAATGATAATTTATTTCAGATTTAAATCCATATGACAATACATTCAAATATTTAAAAAATATTTTTTTAGAATTAAATACTTTTTTCTTAAAGCAATAAAGTTTATTTAAAAGAAAAACAAAAGGAAGTGCGATATAGCCGTAGTCATAGACTGGGTTGCAGTCCCCCGAACGCCCTCCACCACTCCTTAATGCAATCATGAATAAAGTTTGATTAAGCCGGTAGATTTTCAGTACCATTGGATAGAGATACCAGAGAATATAAAATATATTTCATAAAGTGCATGTTTAATGTGTGTAACATCTTTCCTCTCGCTTTCTTGCAATTTGTGTGAGTGATTTCGTGAAATGGGACGGAAGTGTGTAACAGGAAGTCGAGGAAGCGCGCAAGCGCGTGCCAGTTGATTTGACGAATGAACGCGCGGTATTGCATTACTCTTAGTGTCAATTAAATAAAATACAATTTTCATTAAAAAGAATTATTCTTTATTATGAAAAATCATTCCTGACCCATTTTTTCAGAATATAATGTTAAAATGGCTTATTAATAAGATGAGATGTCAATCCATCATGCGACTACTGTAAGGCTCGCTCATTTTATTTTTTTATTTATTCATTTATGCTTTCAATGCCACACTTTAGTAGGTATACTATGAAATCGTATGTGTATACTTCGAAGTTAGTGAGTTGTGACATTAATACACTATTTCTATGCTATAATAATAAAAATAATCCTAATAAACTCGTATGGAATAAAATAGAGAAGAATTGTTATTGTATCGGAAGCCTGACTGTCTTTTTATTTTACCGAAAATCAAGCGTTTCCACGTTTCTAGTTTCTTTATTTCAGTGGGTCTATTTAAAACGTTTTTGAAGTCTCAGATGAACTGCATAGAACTAATCACGTTAATAATCCTGTCTCAATGAATATCGGTCGAAAATCCTGTGTTGTTAGCTTAGCTATATTTATTGCGTTTTATGTTTACGGGACTATTGTTCTGTAAGACTCCAGAAAACAGATAAATAAATAAAACAAATATTGACAACCCTACTGTGCGGTCAGATTCATTACGTTGAAATGGGAAATTACATCGGCCGTTTGTTTTTTTATGTTGGCTCAATAATGTCTCGCTCTCCTCACACACAAGTGGTGACGTTTAAAAGGGCTTTACTTCAAAGAGTTAGGCAACCATTTGAAGTAAGCGTATAACAGCTGATGAAGCGCCACAATCTCTTATTATAAGAAATTATTACCCGCGAAATCCAAATCTTCAGAAAACAAGTTAGAAAACTATTAGCATACGATCTGTCTTTTTTTTAAACTTTCTAACTACTAACTTTCTAGTACAAAACTAAATGTAACAATATGCTTGAAATGTAAGGTGTAGGTTTTCCTTTAAATTAAAAATAAAAAGATGATGATTTGATTGACGACCTCCGTAGCCAAGTGGCTTGCACGCCGGACTTTGGGCGGCGCTATCTCTGAGGTCCCGGGTTCAATTCCCTTTCGGGTCAATGTCGAAAAACGATCTTTTCGATATTGTGTCAGGTCTGTGTGGTTGTGGTACCGTTGTTGTTTCTGATTTCCATAACACGAGCGCTTTAGCTACTTACGTTGGGATAAGAACAATGTATGTGATGTTGTCTAATATTAATAATGATAATTAAAACGGGAATGATAAAATGAAAACGTTCAGTATGGGTACCTAATACAAATATTTATAATATTATATGTACGATACAGAAACTCGTACAGTATCCGTGTTAAACCGCTATAGCTTGCTTCGGCATAAAACGGCTCAGCCTTCAACACTTGTAGAAGCAAATCGCAGCCATTACTTGGCTATTGGATGACACGTCTCGGTCTCCGATACTAATTGGAACTTGTACTTCCGGACGGAGATTTAGACTACCCAAGACCTGTGGTAGGTAGGGTTGGGTAAATTGGATAGTTCACTGGTTAGTAAATATAGAAACTTCTTAGCAACTGTCGAAACGATATTTTTAAATACAAATTGTATGGGAATGGCAGATGTTGACGTCACTATAGTCTTTATTCATAAAAAAAAAATAAAAATAATTACGAATTCATAAATAAAGAACTTCAACTAACTCGCCTGTCCGAGGCAAGGTGCCCAAAATGCTGGCGGCATTGCTCCTTTGAATGGCCAAGCTAATGCTAATAGTCATATAGTGCCTTAAAAATAAATTAAGAATAAGGTCGGAATAGTTATTCCGTATTTTGTTCCTGTCGTGTAAACGTCATTTTTAATTAGAGTAAAAGAGCCTATATATAAACCTATATAAGCCTATAGCTTTCGATATTGCTTTCATAGGTCTTTATTGCCAATACTAGAGACAGGACTCGATCCTGAAGCGAGAAGAGCAAGTGGAGTGGGATTGTGCCTCACTCAAAAGCCATCCTTACTCGAAGAATCTAGTAGGGAACGTGGTCACGCACTAGTGCATGTTGCAATTCCCTCTAGAAAACCTCTGATGGTGTTTCGTTTCACACGGCTCGAGGAAGCCTTTAAGTTTCTCGCCGCCCCCAAGAAAGTCTGGTGGAGCTGAAAATGCAGCCTGAGGCAATCATAAAACTCTTCAAAAAACCTTAGTGACCCGAAAGTTGCTTCATCAACATACCTCGTTTCATGGACTCCATCTTGTAGAAATAAAGGGGGTAGTATAAAGTGTTTAATTCCAATGTGTTATAGTGTTATTCGCGTTTTGACTTACAATGTATGTAAAGTAAACTGCCTATATCTGTCCCACTGCTGGGCAAGGCCTCCATCATTGAAATCAAGTCATTACTACAATTAATGGGTAATGGCTTAATCACCACGCTTGCCAAATGCGGGTTGGTGATCACAAACCCGGGCTATGCATCGAGAAATCCGAAATACATTTTGTCCAACCTGGGACTTGAACCCGGGACCTTGTATCGGGCCGAGCGCTCTGCCACTCGCCTACCGAGGCGTACGTTTTACTTGCAATGTAAAAAGTAATTATAAAAATAAAATATAATTATATAAAAACTAAGCGTTAAAGCTTAATTGGTTATGGCCTTCTCGATGCCTTGGACAGATTGCAGCGGCGCGCTATACGCATTATCGGCAATGCAGAGGTCACTGATGCTCTCGAGCCGCAGCAATTGCGGAGAGATATAGCGTCACTCAGCGTCTTCTACCGCTTATACCATCGACCACGGCGAGTGCTCTAAAGAACTCTTTGACCTTATCCCACCTTCTCCCTTCCTCCATAAGAGTTCGCGTGCTGCTCTCCGGAGTCACCCCTCTACTGTCTCGAACATTCCATCGCGCACAAAGAAATTTGGTGACTCGTTTCTTTGTCGCACTTCCAAAAGATGGAATAGTCTACCAGCACACGTTTTCCCTCCTTCCTACGACATGGGGTCCTTCAAACGAGGCGTGAAGAGGCACCTTGTGGGCCGGCAGGGTGAGGGTGACTGATGCTGCGTTGTTTTCACGCTGCACCAGTTGTCCTTGCGTCTGGACTCCATTTCCACTTAACATCAGGTGGAGTGGAGTCATTTGTCGAAATACGTATAAAAAAAGTGTTCTTAACAATCTGCCATTTCTTTCGAAACCTAACTTTCACCTGTTCAGTATTCGACGCCGACATTTACCAACAAACATCCACCATTTTACCGAGAGGATAATAATTAAGAATGTCCGTCTAATTGACTTCAAATATTGATTCTGTCACGGTTATTAGGCAACGGCTAGGCGGGCCGTGACGGACGGTACGAACATGACCTTTTGAATAATTGAATACGGAGCTGTGTGATGACGACAAAATGACAAAATGGTTGAAGGTGAAAACCCCGAGTCTGTATATGTTCTTCTAGCGTACCAATAGAGTTGCAATAGAGTGGCAGTGGCATAATTTTTGACATTTGGTAGTCCGTGACTGAAAAATGGATGACCATCCCACTGTTATCCCACTACTATTGGTCTATTTAGTAGTCCGTCTTTTATTAGTGTGTATGGAAGCGCAATAATTACGGTAGTCCGGGAACATTTTAAGCGATTTTGACGTTTCTATCAATCGCCTTGGGATTGCGTTTTCACTTTTGTTCTACAATTGTAATAACAACACTTACAAGTTCTAGATGGGATACACTTTGGACCTTTTCATTTTGACCACACCTTTTTGTTACACGCTGTATATTGTATACATCTACGCCGCTTCACGCGTCTCGTTTTCACAACTGCAATAATACTGCTTTAAGAACTCTTGGTAAGGCCTCATTGACTTAACCGCCTCTGTGGTCTAGTAGTTAAGACCACTGGAGACCCAGAGGTCCCGGATACGATTCCCAGCGTGGGGTAAATGTTTGTGTACTTGGTTCGGTTGGTGGTAGGACTTGTTTGTCCGCCTGGCTATCTAGCACCATCTTATCTAAATATGTCACCATACATCAATGTTTGTAGCATTGTTGTATTCCGCTAGATAATATAGCCAGTAGTTCATTTTTCCAGGTGTAGTGCGCTTCCACCTTCGGCCTTATCATCACTTAACATCAGCTGAGATGAACGTCAATTGCTTACCCGTAAGATATAAAAAAATGTACTGAGTTGTAGTGGTGGGAGTAGGAATCGTTTACTACAGATATTAAATTTACCGCTCAATTTGATTGTAGGTACCCTACTCCAGTTCATTCTATATAGTTACCCATAACGGCTACGGCTCCACTATGCTATAGCACGCGAATGACGCCGCAATTATGTCGCAACAACGAACCTTCGCAACGGGAACCGTGATGACTTCATCCATTCACACGCAGGTATTATTCTAAGGCTTAGCGTACAAGCTGGACTAGAACATGAACAAAGCTATTATACACTTTTACCTTGGTGTTGCAAGCGTATATGGCCTGCTTTGACAGCTTTCTATCAGGCATTATGTCTTTTCATATTCATTTAATCCTTACGGGTAAGCACTTGGTCTTCATCACACCATAAGGCCGAAGGAGGTGGAATCGCACATTACCCGGAATCCTCAACTACTGAGGCACTTTCTAGAACTAGAAATAAGATAATTTCTAGCTGCCGGAACAACATCAATGCTACTAAAATTTATGTAAATATAGAATCACTATAAAGTGTGATATTAAATGTATCTATTCATATTGAGCAAGGTTCAGCTTATGTATGTAAAAACATGTATGTAAGGATCGTAGCAAGTGGAAAGAAGTGGTCTCTGCCTACCCCTACGGGAAAGAGGCGTGATTATATTTTATTTTATTTTTATTTTATTTTTTTTATTTAAGGCACAATTACAGACAACAGATAGGAAACATACTAGAATACAATTATGTACAGTTAATAAGGTATATCCGTGCCCAATTACAAAAGTGCTCAGCATTTACCTTTAACTTAACAAATAACAAAAGCAATTAACATTAGGTTAAGCAAAGTTTGGGAACATAAAATTAAGTTAAATAAAATATAGTTAAGTAAAATAAAATAAAATTACTAAGCTCAAAAACAAATATGCAAACACAATACCAAAACAAGTATATATGTATGTATGTATGTATGTATGTATGTTCAGCTTATTAACGTCCGACTGCTGGCCTCAGACTACATGAACGCACGCATTGGACCGTACCCCACAACTTTGGCTTGGGGGTTTTAACAACTGTCGTCTTACGACATAACCTTTTTTCTTTATCATATACCAGCAGAAATCCTTATTTATATTTGACGTCTCTCTTCTCAGCTCCCTCCTCTCTGTCCAGGTCCGAAGGTCTCGACAGAGATTCGGGAGAAGGAAGGCATAACCACTAAAACTCCTTGTGCAATCTATCACATGTCGCGAGGGTATACGGGTCCACGGCTTGCAGTCTCCGAATTCCACCCAGCGAATCTTATGAAAACTACCAACACCAACGGCTTTTAATTTTTTCAAGGGTTATCAATTAATTTTTCAAGTTTTTTGGTAAGTTCTGTCGTCGATGTCATCGTAGTCTTCACGTGAACAGCGTGTATATTTGCACTGAATCGATTGCCAAGAAGCTTGATGATCAAAGGCTTTTCAATGAAGCTTATATTATGACCAAAGGATTTTCAATTAAATTTTCAAAGATTTCTGATAAGTTCTGTTGTCGTCGATGTAAACGCAGTCTTCGTTATGAGCAGTATTAAGTCACACTATTACGGTGTACCTTCGCACTGAATCGCTGGTAAATCGCTCATCATGGCTGCGTGGCCAATTTTATGTGCGCTAACAACCGCGTTCGAATAGCTGGCAAATGAACTTCGCGATACAGTTTTAGCGTTGCGTTCCGGTGTGGAGCCACGCTATAAGCTTCGCGGTAGCAGTAGCTTCGGTCTGAGTAAGAAAGGCAATGTGTAAAAATTGCAGTATCATTATTGCAGTAATATGAAGTTTGGAGATCAGTAAACGAGTTGTATACGGCTTTAACTATTTATCGCATTGTGTTAGCTTAGCATATCATCGCTATCATTGCGCACAATCTTTAGCAATTGCATACTGTTAATCGTCACAGTGGCGCCTTCAATCTCAATCTTTAATTTTTAACTTACCTTTTATTGCAATAAATTTTAATAAACATTAACAATGGTATTTTTTTTAACATTTAATTTTCTATATTGGTTTGTAACACAAATGGTAATATATGTTTTTTTATTTTTTTTTAATTTTCTCTAAATCATTATTTGACTTTAGTTGTAGTGCAATGAAAATAGCAAATAAGCCTATCTTTTATTCTACTAACTCACATTGTTATCTAAAGTTTTTAATCATTTCAATGTGCTGACTCATTTTGAACTTTATGTTGTTTAAAATAAACGCTTTTTATTTTTACCTGTAAATGACATTGAACTATGATGTCGATTACGTGTGATGTAGTAGCATAATACTGATAATCTACTTTTAATCATTGTCATAAGGTCTAAAATCGCTATATAGTTAGCATGAAAGGCTGTGCAGCTCTCAAATTGTCAAACATCGATAAACGTGAGGTAAAGCTCGCTCACCTTGCCCGGGGTACTTTAGACCCATTACAGGTTTCCCATCGCACGTTCTAGGGTTAGGACCCCGAGGGGTATTCCGCAAGAAGTGTACAAATAATGGGGGATATTACATGCATAATAAATTTAAAAAAATACTATACTTTAAGGGCCTTATAAATGAACAAAGAATATGCTTTTAATAGTTATTCCTTGTTTTGTCTCTTTTACTCTAATCTGATATGACGTTTACATGACGGGAACAAAACACGGAATAACTATTTTTTTTTATAGATAGCTTGGCAAATGACTCCATCCCACCTGATGTTAAGTGGAAATGGAGTCCAGACGCTAAGATAACTGGTGCAGCGTGAAAACAAACGTAGCATCAGTTAACCTCACTCTGCCGGCCCACAAGGTGCTTCTTCACGCCTCTTTTGAAGGACCCTATATCATAGGAAAGAGGGAAAACGTGTGCTAGTAGACTATTCCATCTTTTGGAGGTGCGACAAAGAAACAAGTCACGAAATTTCTTTGTGCGCGATGGGATATTTGAGACAGTGAAGCGGTGACTCCGAAGAGTAGCACGTGTACTCCTATGAAGGAAGGGAGAAGGTGGAATACGGTCAAAGAGCTCTTAAGAGCACTCACCATGGTATACGTGGTAAAACACGCTGAGTGACGCAACATCTCTACGCAATTGCAGAGATTCAAGAGTATTTGCCACTTCTGCATTGTTAATAATGCGTATTCGGAGCTTATACCCTGTTTATTTATAAGGACACAGAAGAAAGATTGTAAGTCTAACGAAAATAACGAGATCAAATTAGTTAGCAGAGAAGACATCATAAAGATGTCGTTGTTGTCAAATGATTTTTTATGCTTTATAATTTTACATAGACATTAAAACGGATTTTATTCAATTGAACAAAAGTTTTTGAATTCATCATCATCATCATCAGTCCCTCCCGACCCACTGCTGGCCATAGGCCTCTCTTTGCTTATGCCATTGAATTATTGCATATAAAATCTCAAAGTGTCTCTGTATGGTAAATCATAGGAAGATTATTAGAATTGACAGGAAAAAAAATTGTCAACCACATCCCTCCTCGTAATTAAAATATTCGCTAAAACTTGCAGAATACCCCCCAACACGATATCTCCAGAATTGTCTATGGGACAAGCGACGCGAGCGTCTAATTTGTAATTACCCACCGCGCGGGGTTATTAAGTTATTACCGGCATCGCTACACGCTTTAACTCGCCACTTTACTTAAATTGATATTATTATTACTATAATGTTGAGGAATCTATTTCATATAAATTATACTAAGAGACGAAGTATTAAACGAAAACACAGACTGGATATGAAAGTGATTATTATAGTTTCTTTTATATTCTTCTTCTCAATTAAAACATTGTAGCTACTGCATCAGTCCTAGATTAGATAATAATAGCTAGCCAGGTGACCACAGACAAGCTCGACCATCAGCCAAACGGAGTACAATGTGCACTTCTCACTGGGAATCAAACCGAGGAGCTCTGGGCCTTAATTAAAATTATTATTTCTTTATTTATGCCACTGTACACAGGGCGGGAGACCTTGTTTGTACTGACAAGAACCAGCAAGAAACTTAAAGTGTTTCTTTTCTTCCGTTCTCTTAAAAATACTACAACACAAATTATGGTCTGGTGACGATCATAATTATAGACACACTAGGGAGCGATTGAGAAGCTCTATATCCTCAAAACACAACTTAGGACAAAATGGCAGACTACAATAAAGCTTTTCCCTTGTCGCACGAGTCGCGATTATTAAGCAGCTTTTAGGCAGACGCTGGCACGTTAAGCTAGCGAGCTTAATTAAGCGGTGGCTTATTCGCCCTTAATAAAGCGTTCATGACAGCACGCTTAATAGTCTCTAATGATTCTAATCTCATAAACTTTTAATATCATATGACAGTGTCCCACCATGCTGGCCCAATATGGGTAGCCAAAAACTGGTGACTAACCTTCTTCGTTAGACGTTCGGAAATCAGCTATTGCGACAGTAACTTAACTTCCACAATCTTTATATACAACCCAAGCAGTCTAAGCACATTAGAAGTAAAAAGATCTACAAATACAACTTAGGCCACACAGCTCATATTCGAAACTTGCAACACAGCACATGATACCATCCCTTTGGCCACCCTTTGACAACGCTTTGGCCCATTATGGTATAGCCGTTGGAAAATCAGCCAACGCGACAATATTTAAACTTATACGATCTTTATATTAACCCAAGTCTACCAAACACAACTTAGGCCACACAGTGCAGATTCCAAAATGGCAGATTGCAATACAGCTGTTTCCCAACAAATACAAGGAGGTTGCACTTAACCTCTGTCGCACGAGTCGCGAGTGTTAAGCAGCTATTAGGCGGACGCTGGCGCGTTAAGCCGGCGAGCTTAATTAAGCGGCAGCTATCTAGCGCTCAATAAAGCGCGCGCTCGTGACCGCTCGGTTGACGCTCTCTAATGAAGTCGTAAGGTCCACACGCGGACATATAGAGGTAGCGCAGTGTGGCGACGGCTTTCTAATACAATTATAAAAATAAATTTCAAAAAAAAAAAATATTTTAAAACGTTCAAAATTGTGTTTGTCTATTGTCACATTGTCAGTTGTTGGGTTTGAGATCGCGCAGGTCAGCTTCCAAGTGGTGAGTTCTCGTATCAGAGGATAAAGCTCATTGGATCATCAACTCAATGGAGCTCAGCTCAATGGAGTTTCGTGTGTTGGTGTAAAAATCAGGTTGTTTATTAAGTTAATTATCATTAACAGACTTGAGTCCCCTAAGGTAAAAGGTATTCTTCCCAAAATCCGATTAGGGTGGGAAGGGTCGTCACTCCTTTTTTTGCCAATAATATGAGAAGAGGGGTCACTAAAACTTAACTGAATGCACTCAAGATATAACAACATCTATATATCCCGAAGATAGAATTGAGTATTGAGTATTGAATTCTATAAAAGGGTAGAAAAAATATGTGATCTTTGCAATACAGTAAGGAGCCGTCTCCACACTACCAAGCACCAGCGTGCAGGCTCACTGGGTGGCACTTATTATAACTCATTAGAGTCCGGACACCGCAACTAACACAAATTATGCCTTTTCACTCACCTCACACCAACTGTACCTAGTCGCCGAGTCTCTATCGATGATCGGGATAGGGAACAGATTAAGAATAGCTTTTGTTTTCTGACGTTAATTTAAAGATGCCTAGTCGCCTAGTCTATATAGACGAGAGAAAGAGATTTAGAATAAATAGCTTTTGTTTTTTGAAGTAATTTAAAACCGCCTGGTCGCCTTTTCTCGATCCATGATTGGGATAGGGAAGATAGATTGAATATAGCTTTTGATTTCTAAAGCCATTTTAAAGGAATAAGTTGTATGACAAGAGGCCATCATACACTAAATTTAACACCTATTTTACACTACCCTCTTGGAACACTCACACACTCACACGCTGGCTCGGTGCGTACCACTGTTTTTCTGTTTTAGTATATACTAGCGGCCCGTCTCTGCTTCGCACGAATGAACATAACCGCCTCTATGGTCTAGTGGGTAAGACCACCAGCGGGGGTACATGTTTGTATACTCGATTTGGTTGGTAGTAGGGCTTGTTTGTCCGCCTGGCTAGCTACCACCATCTTATCTAAATATGTCGCCATAACATCAATGTTTTTTTTATGTCCCCACTGCGGGGGCACGAGCCTTCCCTAGGGATTGATAGGGAGAACGGGCCATAAACCACCACGCGGGCCCAGCGGATTGGTAGCTGTTGTTAATGACTGCTAATGCAGCCGGGACCAACGACTCTACGTGCCTTCCGAAGCACGGAGGAGCTCGAGATGATAAATTTTTGGTCACCCATCCGATGACCGGTCTTTGCGAGAGTTGCTTAACCTCAGCACTTGGCGAACGGGTGCGTTAACCACTGCGCCATCGAGCTCCTCACATCTACCAGTAATACCTAATTTACGAAGCTTGCGAGATAATTTTTGTGCTATCACGTCATCAGTTCATAAAATTTATGACGTCTTTAACAAACATGGGTGTGGTTTTCTTATCCAGAAACAATGGAGGCAACGTCATTCATAAACGTTAATACACACACGTCAGTTGTCATTAAAGCATTGTTAATTACACTGATTCATTTAAAAAATATGGGAAAACCCAATCGAACTACCTTCGTGCCTAATTGTTAGATTAAATGTTTGTGTAGGAAATTATTCATTGTTAATTATTCACTTTAGTTGTTATTGTGAGTAACAATTTGAGTAGCTCAGTAACTGCATGTGGTTAGTTCTTCATTTTTCTAGCAACATAGCCCACATCTGTTAACTTCCCATGCTAGTCTGAGACGTGAAAAGAATTTATCAGCTGCGTAACTTCCTGTACGTACAAGTCGCCGCTGTACAAGAGCCGACTAAGGGACAAGGGTACCAAGATACTCGCACATCAGGCGATGGGCTAGCAACCATGTTAAGATTTAGTTTTAGTTAACATTAGCTGACTTTTTTGTTTTTATTGACATAACTTGACAATAAACTAAAATAAATATAAGTTGAAATTAAAACAGCAAATCTGTGTTGCCGCTGCTGCATTCGAAATTCGAAAGACAAATAACCGTAACGTAACGTTTATATTTTTTTTATAACGACTAACCTTTTATAATATCATTGGGTAACGCCAAATACCTCCTGAAATTGTGGCCTTACAAAAAAAATACACCAAAGGTCTGTGAATCCAAAGCCAACGATGACACATAGGAGCTCCTATGGGAAAACTAACAAACGTAGACGGAAGACCATAGAGCAATGAGCCGCTTCCTATTGGTCGAACAACTACTAACAAGTGATGCGCGGGCAAACAGCGTGAATTGCATTAGCAAATCATTTAAAACGTCCGTTCGGTGGGAACCGAGTCTATGGGAAAAGCATTAAGCGCGGATAGTTTGGACAAACAAAACTAAATTTTGAATTTGGAACTTTGGAAGCGACACAGAGCGTTCTTCCTTTTCTTAATTTTGTCTTGACGATTACTGTTGCCAGTTTCAAAGTGCTTTGACAATAGTTTGGTAAACATTGGTTAGGTTTGTTTGTTTTTTCAGTCGATCGATGTAGATGAATTAAGATAAATGATATTTACCCCGTTCCCCTTAAGTTTGAATATAGATGTTATGATATGACCCTTAAGATACGTCCAACGATCTCGTTAAAATTATTTAAAATGGTGCATTGTTGTTTTTTTTTTTTGCAAAAACTTCACAGTTAATAAAACATAATAAAAAGGATTTATTTTTAAATCGAACTGTCTGCTTTGGGATATCACTATGCCTTTCGTATGATAAATATTTTAATAAAAGATAACACATAATTCTTTACTCTAATGGGATACTAACTGCATGACAGCTTTAAAGTTAGCTGTAAGCGCAACTACACGTAGGTCGCAAACACGCTCGAACCTCGCGGATTGGTTAAAAGCCAACATTATGTTACTCTGCGACGGTACTTGCGCCTGACTTCACAAAAACCAAACCAAGTATTTTACATCGCAATGAGCAAATCAAATGTTTTTTAATTTAAACAACTTTTGGCTTTTCCCGCCAAGAGGTTCCTAATTTATCTTTTAAAGCGTTAATTTAATGATAAAAGGTGAATAGACAGACCAAAGTGATAATTATACTATACTCGTATAACGCGGGCCTCAGTCAACGCAAACAATAAGTTCGTTCCTATACAGTCTTGCTCAATAAAACATTTGTTTTATATTCACTAATAAACGTGAGGAGCGAAGAGCTCCGATGGCGCATACGTTAACGTGGTCTGCGATTACTAAGTTTCAGCAACTTTCGCAAAGGCCGGTCATCGGATGGGTGGCCAAAACTGTAACTTACGGAGGGCATGTAAAGCCATTGGCTACATCAACAGTCGTTAGCAACCGCCAATCCGCACTCGTGCCCCAGCAGTGGGGACATAAAATAAGCTGGTGATTGATGAAAATATACAATTTGTAGTTTTGGCTACAGACTTTAATCTGGCGTTGTTAGACAAGCGGAATAAAAACAGCCATACCACCAACCATAGCGGTACTGCTCGTGGGAAACCTTATATAAAATAAAATACTTACATAAATGAAAAAAATAAGAAAAAAGGTTTGTTCAAACATTTTTTAAGTGTAACATCTTTCCGCTCGCCTTCTTTAGATACAATTTGTGGGAGTGATTTCGTAGAAATGAGACGGAAGTGTGTAACAGGAAGTCGGAAAAACGCGCAAGCGAGCGCCATTTTGTAAATTTTAAGTCGATATTAGGAACATGACATAATAATATTATATGTGACATATTGTGTCATCATTTTGATATGTCAAATGTCTTCTAAAGAGTACTTACTGCATTTTGTAAATTTAAAATCGATATTATTAACAAGACATTATTATCATATGTGACATTATTGTGTCATCATTTTGACATGTCAAATGTCTTCTAATGAATATTTACTGCATTCTCTTTAAGTTTTCTATTTTCTATTGTAATATTGATTTCAACCATTTCGTGTGTAATAAACTTTTAAACTATATTAATAAATATGTACTGTTGCGAATAAGTCTCAATAAAGTGCAGATCATTGATAAAAAATCCAAGTACCTATGTCAAATGTCTTCTAATGAGTATTTACTGCATTCTCTAGATTTGTAAAAAAATATACGTCATTGTTAATTCTATTCGCATTGTTGTGACTCACAACATAGCTTGTATTTCGTATTTTTTTTATTGTATTATTATTCCCTTTTTTTATTACTATTATTATTTTAATTATTTATCATATTGTTGATACACAGAGCAAGAGTTGGTACATTTTAATATTTTTTGTTTGGTTTACAGTTTCTAACAAGACAATATCGCAAATCAACAATAGTGCAGAATCTAATTGACTTAGGATATTATGTATTTTATGTATGTATTAGCAATTGATTAACAGTGATCTATCTAGAATAGCTGATTGGTGCGAGTCTAACTGTCTGGTTCTCAATCCAAAAAAATCAAAATTAATGGTGGTAGGCACTAAAAATCAAGTAAAGAAAGTAGATAACATAAACCTCAACATAAAACTTAATGGCGAAGTTATTAATCGTGTGGATAAATGCAGAAATCTGGGTTTAACTCTGGACAGTCATCTTAATTTTGAAAGCCATATCGCCGAGTGTGTTCGTAGCTGTTTCTATCGACTCAAATTACTTTACCAAATACGTCCATATCTTAATGAACAGCTTAGGATCACGCTTTGCGAATCACTTATCCTTTCAAAACTTAACTACTGTGATACAGTGTATGGACCATGTCTTCTGGCTAGAACGGCTAAGCTGGTACAACGGGTGCAAAATGCCTGTGCACGCTACTGTTTTCATATACCGCCACGATCTCATGCGACTCCTTTCCTCAACAACTCAAATTTATTAAAAATGGAGGCTCGCAGAAAGCTCCATCTCGCTATTCTGTTGTTTGGCGTCATTAAATCTGGGAAGCCAATCTATTTGTTCAATAAACTCACGTGGGCTCAAAGTGTCAATAGGAACCCAATGAGAACCTGCAAACACATTTTTACGACGCCTAAGCATCGTACTAGTGTGTTCCGTGGGTCGTTTAAGTTCGCAGCTACTCGGTGCTGGAACGATCTCCCGCCGCCGATGCGTGACCTGAAGACAATAGTTACGTTTAAGAAATACCTAAAAAAGCATTTACTTAATCTCCAGCTTACATCAACTGCGTAATACTTATTGGTAAGAATCTACTTACAATCTGGGTCTTCACGTTGCGTGGGGGGCTTTGGGGATTGCTTCCTGGCACTGCTGCGTCTCTGCTTTGAAATAAACATTTAGGTTTGGCAAAGCGTGGAATTTTTAGATTGTGTGCGTGGCAAGCGCATGGGTTTTTTCCGAATGATGGCGGTCCGCGGTCGAGGCGTGGGTGCGTAGGGTACACGACCGTACGTTGTCAAAAATGTCAATGTCGCTTATGCGACAGTGACAGTGTGGCTGCGTTCGGTGTGTAGTCCGCCTCGCCAGTTTTTTTTATTTGTGTATGGTTTTTTTTTTTTTTTTTTTTTTTTTTTTTTTTGTTCATTGTGTACGATGTTTTTATTTTTTTATTTTGTATACTTTTATTTTTTTTTTTATTTTTTTTTTTATGTATGTGCAATTTTAATATATATATATTTAGGAGTATATAGGTTTATTTATATAAGTACAATTATATACACATATATATATTTTATTCATTTATTAGTCTGAATAGGATGGATATATAGGAAACGTCACCTCGTACAGGCCCTGCCAGAATACCAGCGTCGTTGCGATGTGGCTTTGTCACACCGTAGCGACATATGCTGAGGTGGGGTCCTGATTGGCTCCTCACACTTGTGTTCTTTTATTTGTTAATTATTTATTTATTTTTATTTTTTATTTTGTTTTTTGTGTCTTGTATTTCATGACATTGTGTCTGTGTATGTGAGAGCCAATAAATGTTTTTCTTTCTTTCTTCTTTCTTTCTTTCAATTGGTGCTGTGAAGTTTCAATCTGATGGTGGAGCTGGTATTACTGTCTCCGCACTGTCCTAGTGGTTGTGGCTGAAATTCAGCGTTTTGCTGCCGGGCAAATTTATCGCAGAGCTTCGACCTTTTTGCACTGCTGCAGCACACACACATGCCACATAATCTAGGCTTATTTATTTTGAAAATATGTTTTGCTTATATCCATTGTATCTTTGCCTTATTTGTGTGTCTGTGGTTTTTGTAATAAATGTTTTATCTATCTATCTATCTATATTCTTTTTACTATTGTAATATTGATTTCAAAAGGTGAGATGTCAAATGTTACACACCATATGCGACTACTGTAAGGCTCGTTCGTTTTTTTGATGTGTAACATCTTTCCGCTCGTCTTCTACATATACATTTGTGGGAGTGATTTCGTAGAAAAGGGACGGAAGTAGGGTCGTAACAGTGTGACCCTGTAACTGTTACGTGTTAGTCGGGGAAGCCACCAGTGATCGACACTTTAAGCCCAATGTCCGTTGTTGTTCGTAATATTTGTGGGAGTGATTTCGTAGAAATGTGATCGTAATAGTGTAACAGGATAACACTGTGACATGTCTTCTAATGAGTATTTACCTGCATTCTCTTTATGATTTGTAAATCTTTATTCTATGTTCAATTGTAATATTGATTTCAAAAGTGAGATGTCAAATGTTACACATCCTAAGCGACTACTGTAAGGCTCGTTCGTTTTTTTTTTTCCCTCATTTTTTAAAGTGGTAATACCACTTTTCCTCCTTTTCATTGATTCTTTTCTTTTTCTTTTTATTTTTACAGAACGCTTCGTGCCTTGCAATCATTGCCGAGTGATGTTCAGCAAACATACCGTCTGTTGACTGTGCACAGTGTTTGCAAACCATCAGGACATGACGCACGGCGCCGATTGTCTTACCATACCGATGCTGTTGACTGGCAAAGATTAAACGATGGTAAAACCATCGGTAGCGGAACGTAATAGATCATCATCATCATCATCATCATCATCGAGCTATATTGGCCTCTACAATGGATAGGTGCTCGGGTTGGATGCGGGAAATCGTGGTTCAACCGAATTAGACCACTCTGACATGAACCTGAATCACGTGGCATGAATTTCTGGATGTTACACATCAAACAACGAGCGAGCCTTACAGTAGTCGCATATGGTGTGTAACATTTGACACCTTACCTTAGTAATAAGCAATTTTAACATTATATTCTGAAAAAAATGAGTCAGGTATTATATCATTTTGTAACTATAAAATTAATGCAGTAAATACTCATTAGAAGACATTTGTCATATCAAAATGACCTTTGATAGTCAAATGACACAATATGTCACTAATGTCACATAATAATAATATGTCATGTTCATAATATTATTATCGACTTTAAATTTACAAAATGGCGCATACTTTAGTCACATTACTCCCACAAATTGTATATAGTATAGAAAGCGAGCGGAAAGATGTTACACATCAAAACTAAAGGTGAGACCATAATGTTGTTTTCGTAAGATGGCAGTCGTAAAAACCTACCAACTCAGCGTGGTGGGTAAAGGCCTGATCTTATTAAATACTAATGTTTATGGGTAATCCCAGATGTGGGACCGTATCATACATCTATACACCATAGAGTGTAAAGCTAAAAAATAAGTCTATAAAAGAAGTGAAAACTTCCATATCGCTGCGCCACGACTAACCAGCCAATAATAAAGTACACGTATTGTCCTTTTTAATAAAAACCTTCTTCGTATAATTATACGCACGACGCGACGACCACTTTATCTGGCCGCTTAATCTTTGTCTTAAAACGTGCAAAGGCGTAGTTTACATGCAGCCTCAATTAGCGGTACTTTAGCAATAATTAATGTAAACGCTGACGCCTCTTTGTCTCAACCTCCATCCCTGTGAACAATGGGCCAGAATGTCTCATGCTGAACCTTTGACTTATGTAAATTGTATTTGTGTCTATTGCTCTAATGGGTCTAATGGGGCTCTAAGGGAACGCAAATCTCACGTGTGTCTTTAAAACTAAACTAATGTCAAATATTTAATTAGAAATGTTGTTAACGTAGCTGTTGTATTTTATAATAGAAACTATAAAATATATTTTTACTAGTATTTATATGTTTATATAACAAAGACAAACTATTATTGTTTAATTCATTCATCTTTTAATTAAAAATAAATTTTGTTATAATTGGTTTCCGATACAAAAACCTTTATGGATGATCCACAAAAAACAAAAACCGGCCTTCATAAACGAGGTCGACAAAGCGCGCTAATGCTCGGCACACGTCCACAGACGGCAGCCGAAAAAAGAAATTATCCTTAATTCAAAATTCAAAATAAATATCCCGCCATGCCGGCCCGATAAAGGCACCGGCACAAAGGAGTCCGGTCCAGAGTGCAAGGAGTCATTTAAAATATATTGACTCCACGGTACAATAATATTGAGCCGCTCGACAAAGAATCGATTGTCCAGATGGCAATAAACCGGCCGTTTTTCTACGGTGAATTAGTGGATATTACATTCGAATAGGGACTAATAAATCTTAGCAGCGTCTCAAGTGTCCATTGATTTCTCGAGTAGGCATGATTGTCCATAGTAATCTTCATAAATTTTATGTGAGGAAACGATAAGTCGGGAGTAAAAGAGTAAAATGACGTTCATTTCGCTAGCAATCAGTCATTGGAATCGTAGGCAGCATCAATTTTGAGTTATGCTTACGTCTTTAATAGATATTATTGTTCGGTAGAGTATCCTTTGAAGGGATAGTATAATCAGAGGGCGTTTATGACGTGGTATGAATAAGTGCGTCGTTTGCGTGCTGTTGTGAGGGCACAAAAGACTTTGGAGTTTTGCAAGTTCATAGTATCTGGTATTTGCTGGCCAAATTCGTTCTATTCGTAATAAGGACGAGGTTAGTTCGTAATATTTGATTGACGGCTATTCGTTTTAACAGGTTTCTATCGTAGTGGGTCTAGTGTTCGACGCTGCTCCCTCTAGAAAACCTCCGAAGGTGATTCGTTTCACACTGTTTGAGGAACCCTTTAAATAGTTGCCGCCCACAAAAAAGCCCGGTGAAGCTGAAAATGCCGCTTGAGGCTATCAGCAAACTCTCCAAAAAAAAAAGATGGTATGTATTCAATCGCTGCTAAAGATAAAATCAGTTGCTGATGCTAGCTTAATGGTTAAAGGAACAAAAATGACGATTACTGGCTCCAGTCGATCTCTGGTGCCATTTACCCAGATAGTGGTGAGGTTAGTTCTCCATTTGAGCGTCCGGTACACAGGTCGCCATGTCTATTTTTTAAATTATCTATTTACTAGTTGTTGCCCGCGACTACGTTCGCGAAGACTACAGTAAAAAACAAAATAAAAAAATATATATTCTATACGCTGGTCTGGGTCATGGTCTGTATATGAGGAAAGTTTCATTAAAATCCATTCAGTACTTTTTACGTGAAAGAGTAACAAACATCCATCCATACTTACAAACTTTCGCATTTATAATATTAGTAGGATAAGATGTACAACCTATTATAGTTGTTTATTATTTATTTATTCCAGATCACGTGGCAGGTCACCTATGCGCTGGACTGATCAAGTGAAATCGGCAATAGGGAACCGCATATCTGATTATGCCAGACAGTGTATCAACAGGGAAACATGTTGGGAGGACGTGCGGAGAGCTCTGTCCGCCTTAACCACTGAATTTGACGACTCAACATGACCACGACCGCTCTGACAAGAGTGAACCGATAGAGAAGAAGATTCCTTTACACATAGAGTGGTAAGAGCCATTTCACTTTTTTGTATTCCATCATTATCATCATCTCAGCCAAAAAGACGTCCACTGCTGGACAAAGGCCCCCCTCAAGGATATTTTGAGAGGAATTTGCGATAATCGCCACGCTTGGCAGGCGGGTTGGCGATCGCAGTAAGGTGGAAATAATCACAAAGAGACGTTGTATTCCATACAACCTTCAAAATGTTAAATTATTTTGAACCAATAAGCTGATGTTAATGAATCTTTCTTTGCTTAGGAAAATTAAGGTGATGTAATGATATAATAGTAAAAAAAAAATATGTTTTCACTTCGCTGGGTCAGCGACCCGAAGTGCCTTGGCCTCCGAATAAAGTACCACCGACAAAGTACGCCATTTTGTTCGGTCAAAAAAAAAGCTAAAAAAAATATGTTTGTGCAACAAAATTTAGGCAATTTGAGAGTTTACATAGTGAACTTTAAAACGTTCGCTTTAAAGTTTTCTATGTACTATTTAGATCTCCGTATTATTCTTAATAAAGATCATTGAAAGTATTAGAACTGGCTGAGAAGTTAAAAAAAAAAACTTCAACTTTGTATGACATCACCTACAAAACGTATTCATCAAACCTTTACTTGAATTCCTATTTGGACTTCTTGGCGGGAAAGTGAAGAGTCATGTCTGCGGTTTTGTTTTATTTTCTAAAATTTGTGTTATGTCGAATATTAATGGGAAATATTTACCGTGGTGGATTATTAACCGTTAAGTGTTCGTGAGTGTGCATGAGTGTTGGCAAATGAAACAAGACAGTGCAACGTTACTTTTCAAATTCTCTCAAGAAGTCTGCGTGAGGACTTAGTAAAGCCCCACATCTTTACTGAGATACTCGAGGGTTTGGGGGTATATCATTTCTCATTTCTATTATCATTCATTATTATCATAATGTATATTTATGTATTACTTGTAAGAAAAATTACTTTGACACTGGCTAAATGTGCTAATCGCACGAAGCCATCAACTAAAAGAAAGAAAAGAAAAGAAAATAATTCCTATTTCTTCTGCTCTTCCCGATTTGTTTTAACAAAATAAACTATATCGAAATCCATAAAGTACATTATCCACTAAGTTAAAGTTAATTCGTAGTTACTATACATAAAGTTAGGGTGGGCAATAAGCTTAAGGTAATCATTTAAGATAATTTTAATTATGCGATCTGCGGTGTTCGTTAAACATTACTTCCTTTAACTAAGAACGTGTTAAGACGGGTGTACATATGTGAACTTTTATAAAATACTATGTTAGTAATATCTTTGGCTAACTTTCACAAGGGATGGAAATGAAAAGAAATGAAATATATTTATTGGAAATATGTCCGGATGGAATAGGGAGAACAGACCTTAAACCTCCACACGAGCCTAGTGCGGTGCGGTGGTTGTTAACGACTGCCATTGCAACGGCTTTACGTGCCTTCCGAAGCACGGAGAAGCTCGAGATGACAAATTTTTGGTCACACATCTGTTGACCGGCCGTTGCGAAAGTTGCTTAACCTCAGCAATCGCAGAATGAGCGCGTTAACCACTGCGCCATCGATTGACTTGTTATAAGATACAATGTAATAGTTATGCAATAAAATGTTCTATTTCATATTATTAACATTGTTAGTGACAACATTTTAACCGATTAATTTACCGGTTTCTACAGTGAGCCCCGGGCCGGAGCGTCTCTCCTTAACTCTATAAGTAGGGTTCCGCCGCAGTTGTGTTAGCGACTCGTTAGCGTACATGCGCCGCGTTCTGCCTACATCTTAATTAAGAGGACCGGTAAGGAGGGTAAGGAAGGAAAGTGTAAGTCAACCGGGTTTTTCCGATGGAATATCGGTACCTCATTTTGTTTGATTGTATATTTTTACACGTTACGTTTTTACACGTTATCACAAAGTTTGTCTACATTTAATAGTTTAGATTGGCATTCAATAACTATTAGTACAGACGCCTGCACATCGACATATCCAAAACTGTCAAATTTCTTCAATACATTTTCAACCGTATACCTTAGTAATAAAATTCAAAGTCTATTTAGGAAATTTGACAGTTTGTGGTAGGTTGATGTGCGGGCGTGTGTACCAAAGTTCATTTGGAATAAATATATTTTATTTTGATTTGATCGGTCAGGTCAGTATTTTATATAAACTTGCCATAATATGGTGAATCGTTTAAAATTCTTACTAAACATAACTTTGAACAGATTTTGAATTTATTTGTAGGAATGCTATATTTCAACTGGTGACGGTAAACTTTCGCAATATGATAATAATTTACCGAATTAGGAACGATATAACCGATCACCGGTATTCAAAGCTCGTTACCGTCTCCGCAGAACCGGTAAACGGTCCGCCCTAAGCGGGCTTATTAGGTCGTATATTAATGACCAATTAAGGGCCGTGTTCCGAGCAATCTCGGGGCCGAGATAAGGGCATTTGTTGGTGTCCGCGAGCTGACAACTTTATGCTAATTCTGGAGGATTGGCCTGCGCCCAATCAGTACGGTGGTCTCGAAATTAATTAATTTTTCAATTATTATTATTTTCTCTATTTTGTAATTTAAATTAACTAGGATGACATCGCTGAGACATCTGGAATGTTATGGTCCAGACTGGCCCAAGATGAGGTTTATTGGAGAAGAGGAGAGAGAGAGGGATTCATCGCTAAGGGCGGCCTTTACACCTAACAATATATTACTAAAACCTGGGGTTAATCTTTCATGGGGTCCTTTAAACGAGGCGTGATGCTGCGTTGTATTCACGCTGCACCAGTTGCCTTCGCGTCTGAACTCCATTTTGAGTGGAGTCAATTACCGTGCAAGTATTAAATAAAAATCTACTAGCAATTTTAGCATTGTCTGTGAGAAACTTATAGATCAAACAATCCCTAGATATGACCAAAATAAAATGAATTGAGCTCCTCCGTCCTTTGTAAGGCAAGGTAGACCGTTGTTCCTGATTGTGGTCATAAGTCAACTCCCATTGCCAATCTGGAAGACCCTATGCCGTCTTCGGGCCCAGGTTGGTTATTCCAAGGAGAATTTATGCAATTTATCCTGACAGGCACAAGTCAATGCAAGTGTGGAGCCTCCCCGCAGTCGATGGAACACCTGTTCACCTTTTTATAGCCTAATAAGATTAGTCCTTCGTTAACAACTACCAACTCGCATTGGGCCCGCGTGGTGGTTCATGACCCGTTCTCTATATCCGTCCCTATGGATGAATATAAAGAATGACATAAATTGAGCTGGTGATGATGATGATGCTGTGGAGCTCGATGGCACAGTGGTTAACGCGTCCGGTGTGCAAGTGCTGAGGTTAAGCGACTTTCGCAAAGGCCGGTCATTGGATGAGTGACCAAAAATTATCATCTCGAGCTCCTCCGTGCTTCGGAAGGCACGTAAAGCCATTGAACCAACTGCAATAGCAATCGTTAACAACCACCAATCCGCACTGAGCCCGCGTGGTGGCTTATAGTCCGTTCTCCCTATCCATCAATAGGGAAGGCTTGTGCCCCAGTATTGGGGACATAAAATGAGCTGATGATGATGATGATGATGATGATGATGTGATGAACAACCACCAATCTGCACTGGGCCAGCGTGGTGGTTTATGACCCGTTCTCCTTGTGGTGTTTCCATCCATGGGTAAAGCTTGTAACACACCAGTGGAGACATAACAATGAGCTGGTGGTGGTGTGACTCTTCATTCTCCCACTAAGTTACAGTACAGTTACTTAAATACTGTGTCGTTAGTAGTACTAACATATTTCATTAATCCATGAAACGAGTGCTTTAGCTACTTACCTTGGGATCAGAACAATGTATGTGAAGTTGTCTCATTTTTTTTTTACTCGTAATACAAAGTAACTACCACCAATAGCTGTTATACAATCAACACCAAACACGCATTAAACGCATTCACCTCCTCCCGCGTAAAGATCAACACAATCAACTCATCAAACGATACCGAGTCGATTATAAATCAATCGATTGATCCGATGATCACGGCGGTCGGTAAGGGCCTGCGCAGACCGGCCACTCCAACAGCCACCGATGCGCGCGTGTTTAGAAAAGGCTATGCACATGGGCACATTATTATTAGCTTAGGTACTATACAGAGCTTATTTGTCCTTTTGCGATGTTTCGGCATAGGCACATATTTGTCTAGGTTTATTAATGAGCTCTTACAAAATGTATGAGAAATGTTGCCAAGTGTCTATCGCTGAACAGCTGTGGTGGCAGTGTGGCTAATTGACGAAAGGCCTATGCAAATGTGCTGTCCTGGCCTCTAGCTGCGGTCGCGTAGGCAAATTTGAGGGGAGCCCTATGAGAAGTGTCGAAAAGTTTTTATCGCTAGCCACAGGGGCGGTAATAATTAGCCTTTTGCGAGGACCCCATGAAAAGAGTAAAGTAAAATTACTATAGCTGGCACTAGCGGCGGTTGCGTCTCCATTCTCCCCATCCAGGAGTTCTAGGGAAAATGTAAAGTGAAGTAACTATCACTGGCCACTAGTCACGACAAGAGTGGCTCATTTGCGGGAGCCCTAAATAGGATCGCTGCGCTGCGTTGCGAGTGTGGTCCGCCGGATCGTTAGTTGGCCATTCACGCGCGTGCTCGTGGTTCTCATTTTTGTTATACCACGCGTTGGTGAGGATCGAAATTTAAAAATATGTAACTAACTGTCAGATGACACCGCGGTATCGCGAGACAATGTGAACCTCTTTTTGTGATGTTCTGCATAATAAAACTTTTTATTAAGCTCTGGTATTATTGATATTTGATAAGAATTAACATGTAGGTAGGTAATGATGATGATGATGAAACCAACTATGTATGCGCCCTGGGAATTGAATCTGGGACCTCTTGATCTGAGATTGGTGGTCTAATCCCTGAAACATAGGCAGTTATGTACATTTTATGTAACTCATCAACTTAAATCCCCAAAGTTTTGATGTAGGTATCTATTTTATTTATCGGTATTGTATATCGTCCTAGTATCCCAATGGGTTAATTTGATTTTGATTGAGTTCTCATTTCATCTCCATCCTCTCTAAAATCCCTCTAAGGGAGTTCAATTACTACAGCTTGAAGAACCTTTACTTTCTCGCCGCCCCTAAAAGTCCGGATACACTGTAAAGGCAATCTAAAGTCAAAAGCCAACTCTTTCCAATAAAAAGATACCATTAATCTAATAAAATCACTTAACAACTGGCTGTGATTAGACGCAAAGGTTAAACCTACCTTTGCGATACAAAACCACGCCATGCGGTCGTTAGCAAGCGGCGTCTTTGAAGGGAATTAAATATCGCATCCATAAATAACTGCGAGCGCGTTAAATATTGAACAATATTTGGCGATTCGAATGAGCCACTGACTTTGAGGTGTCGTCTCAACGAGCAGCGTGCATTTGGTCTATAATACAATTCTGTGGTCTCCCCTTTGCGAAATTCAATCGTTATTCACAAAATATGCAATGTTTATGTATTGTAAGTATGTAATGTAAGAGTATATGTAATGTAACCGCTCAATTCAAAGGTCGGGCAAAGTATGCTTCGGATTTTTCGATGCATAGCCCGGGTTTATGAGCATCAACCCGCATTTGGCAAGCGTGGTGATTGAGCCATTACCCATCAATTGTAATGTTTTAGATAAATAAACAAATGGTTAACGTGACCAAAATGTCAAATAGAACACATACTATAAAAACCCACGTTAGTTCCCAAATGAAAAAGTCTGTAGGGTACGAACCTCAAGTCGGACATTTTAGAATGTGAACGGATGAAAAATATTTCACCGCCGGCATAATTCTTACATTCAAAAGGTGTTCATTATTGCCACCGCATAAAGTTCACATTTCAAAGTGCAATTTGTTATAGTTGTCAGTGCGTTCAGCGGCCGTTGTAAATACGCGACTCGTGCGCGAATTCACTTTTTTATTTATAAATATCGTTAATTTATTATGCACTCAAATTATGGAAAGTTTGAAGTCACATTTTCACAACCCTTGGGTATTAGGTTTGTGGTCATACCTTTTCTGATTTATTGGGCGATGTTTTTTCTAGTTTATTTGTTAGTTTATTTGGTATGCAGCCGTGATGTTTCGCGTGAACTTTCAACTTTTGCATTCAATATCAAAGATAAACTAAAGTATTTTTTTTTATAAAAAAACAATTACTTATTGATAAGCATATTTAATTGTTCGTCAAAAAACATTATTAAACAGCTAGTTTGACTTCATAATTTTTAATGGTAGATTATTAACCAAGGGGATAAAGCAGTGTCTTCTGCCGCGGGTGACGATTTAAACCGCGAGCGTAACGAAGGACTCGAGGTTTACCCCCGAGCGTAGCGAGGGTGTTAAAAACTTAAATCATGAGCGAAGCGAGGGATTTAAGACGAGTCCTGAGTGTAGCGAGGGATTTAAGTTCACCCAAGACTAAGACACCTTTATCACCGAGGAAAATACTCTACTTTTCGTACCATTTGCGAAAAAATTAACACAATAATAATATGAGATAAGCCTTTATTAAATATAATGACAATTAAAAGTAAAACTTAACATTCGAAACATTGGTCCAATTATTGATAAAGAGAGTTACATTTTTGTTTGGTACATTTATTGTTGATGAGTTGATTTGAGTATTTATATACAAACTCAATGGTGTAAACACAGATGTAGTTCAGTATAAATTTCGGTAAGTATTCCAAATTTAAATAACATTCTCCCCCTAGAGGATGAATGAAATTCGGTACAATTTTCTTTCCCTGTTTTTAACAGATTAAAAATGACTATTGTTATGTTCGCTTTTTGTGGCATAGAATGTCACTTTTTTGAGCAAGTGGTACGAAAATATTTTTTATTGTTTTGGTTACAGCTATACAGCTATCAAACCATAGACATAAAGACAACACATTAAGAGGGTATGAATCATAAATTTAATACTTAATAGAATTCTTTGAGCAAAACTTACAGTAAAATTTTAATAGTTGGTAACTAATAAATACTTAGTTACACTTACGCATGTCTGAAAAAAAAGAAAGCTCAAGCTGAAACAAACGACGACCAACGAAGAGCGGCGGAGGGTCAGTCAACACAATAATCACTTTCGTCTGTACCCTTAAGTACCGCGGTGCCTTTTGCCATCCGATACAAGCAGCGCGGGCTACCTGCGGTACGGGCTGGTCACGCTTCGTTACCCCATTTGCGAGCGACTTCCAAATTTGAATTATTGCTGGCATTTTAGAATTTCGCAGTGATTTCTTTTTAAAGTTATTTTTTTTAATAATTGTCAATCGTTTTGTTGCAAATTATTCGAATAAATAGTTTTATGGACTTCTTGGTGGAAAAATTAAGACCCATGAATCTTTTGTCTTCGTTTTTATGTGGCCGTTATTGTGTTCGTTCAAAATAAGTACTACACAGTGCATCTATTTTCGGCAAACTTCATGTTTCGGCTGTCGTCGGATTTCTATCAGTTACAGGGAATACAGAGTCGCTACTACTCCTTTACCTCCAACTAATCATTAATTAATAATTAATAAGAATGAGGGGAAATATTATTGTGTCATAGGTAGGTACGTAAATGATTTACGATTTATAGTTTTACAGCTCTGTACAATTCACACGACATTGCATCCTAAAACAGAGAAATATCGCAAACATTTTCGTTGTTTGTCCATGAAATTCTATTTATGCGACCCTTTATCCTTTTGGATAACGTGAAAACGTTATTTTTGACTTACCCAAGTGTTGTTACGATACTAATATTATACTTAAATAGTCGTGTAATTATATCTGTCCAGAAATAGTGACTGAGAATTAGGCCGCTCATTACCTGTGTAGTGTTTAGATATGTCCGAGAGAAAAACCCATACCTAATGAAAAGTTAAATTAGTTATTTGCACGCATATTTTGTTTATTATGATGGGGAAGTTTGCTATCAACGTATTTTCCAGCTCCTGTAGTATAATAACAAAGTTGTTAGCGTAAGATAATTTGCGTACTTACGTATTTACCTACCAAATAAAATCAATGGCCAAAATAAATACCGCAAATATTTACTTTTTTTTTATTTTCAAGTGCTAATAATTGCTGCACTGAAGCTAAATTAAATATTTATAAAATACAGGGAAAAAAAATAACAGTGAAAAAATACAGTAAAAAAAAAATTAAACGCCCACCCGACCCACCAAAAACACCTAATACCTAATCGCAAACTGCAAATACCTAATCGTCCCACCTTCTCCCTTCCTCATCATCATCATCTCAGCCAAAAAAACGTCCACTGCTGGACAAAGGCCTCCCTCAAGGATAAATCATTTTGAGGGGAATCTGACATAATCGCCACGCTTGGCGGGCGGGCGGGTTGGCGATCGCAGTAAGGTGAGAATAATCACTGAGAGACGCTGCTGCCCATCCTCTGGAATGGTCCCATAGTCGCCTTCTACGACACCCGCGGGAAGAGATTGGATGGTGGAATTCTTTATCTCCGGCACAACACGCATCCACATTTCATCCATAGCAGTAAACGTGCTGCTCTCCGGAATCACCGCTTCACAGTCTGAAATATTCCATCGCGCACAAAGAAAATTTGGTGACTCGTTTCTTAGTCGCACTTTCAAAAGATGGAATATTCTACCAGCACACGTTTTCCCTCCTTCCTTTGACATGGAGTCCTTCAAACGAGACGTGAAGAGGCGCCTTGTAGGCCGGCAGGGTGACTGATGCTGCGTTGTTTTCACGTTGCACCAGCTGTCTTCGCGTCCGGACTCCATTTCCACTTAAACTCCGGAAGAGTGTAATCAATTACCGCTCTAATTATTTAAAACAAAGGCCATAAACATAGAGTAATAAAATACTTTTCGCTTAGTCTTAAGCTACAGGTACCTATATATTATATCAATATATCTAATGGTACAGGAAGAACTACAAACATTGTCCTACGACGATAAGGGCTATTGACCGTTGATAAGTTTTTTTTTATCAACTAATTATTATTTAATTTATGTCTATATATTAGATTGTAATGTAGCGTATCAACTGTTATATTTTGGTTTATATTAAACTTAGAATAAGCTCACATTCGCCTAAAAAACAAGGTTTACCTAGCTCAGGCTGTAGTATTTCATTTATTTTAGATTATTAGTTTAGAGCTCGTTGTAAACAATAGATGTAAACGTATTTTAATAAAGATTTTATTATTTGACTATTGTTTTATATAGCAACAGTAATTCTCTCAGCATGTAAGTACTTTAAGAAAGCGGTATTTTCCCGCACCAGCAGCGTTGGTTTTCAAAACACCTTTTCATTACTGGGAACAAATAAGATGGGTATAGTCTGTAACCATGATGCTTTAGCTGTGTATGTATTACATAAATATTATTTTAATTAAATTTACATATTTTTATACTACGCTATATTATATTACTAGAGCAAGAAACGTATGATTTCTGCTCTTTTATGGCCTAATTACCTGAAGGTTACCTGCGAAATTTCAATGTTATACAGTGTCCAGAATAAAATCTTCTTGCAAAACCATTTGTGCAAAAAGTGCGAACACATTCATTATTTACACCGCAAACGTGGCATCGATAGACCCCAGTTCGAATTACAAAAACAAATTATCGTAAACAGGATATCTGCGGCCGTCTCTACGGTTCATTAGCCCTCGGCGGCATTATATTCCTTCTGAAGTCCCTAAACAGGCGTGCGGGGGTGTTACGGATTAACTGACCTGTGACCGGAGGCGCCATCGTTTTTTGGCGCGTCTAGAGCGATAATCTTTGACATTATTATTCGTTTCCTTTCGGTATGTACGGCAAAGGAATTGAAATCATTGAGGTTAGGTTAAGAAAAAAAAAAATTTGTTTTTTTACTGTAATAACTGCGATTACGAATATGGCTTCCCCATTTCTTACTAACGGATATCGTAGAAAGCGACTATATTTAGCTTTTTATTTTCCTATTTCTTTAGCGCATATTTGAAAGGAACATTTCAGTGGCGTAGTGTCAGATTAACTAATGGATAATTAGCTACGAAAGACATTTCAATAATTAGAAACAATTCTGGTAAATAATTTAAAACTTAATATTTTTGTATAATTAAACCTTATTGTAAAGTCACAACGTTCAAACTTCTAAAACTAGTAAAGGCAATAAAAATAGTTTTGTGAAATAAAACTGAAAAACAGGTAATCATACAATTTCAGACCTATCTATTAACGCTTGCAGTTCATTTTGCGTTGCCATCGCAATGTTCCCCGTAAGTTTTTGTATCGTTCCACATTTTTTACTAATGCTGTCATATTTATAATTTATTGCCCTTTCAATTATCGGCATGCGTATGAAATATGAGACCATATTCTGATTCTAATGATCCAAAATATTTAGGGCATTTTATGCGTTCTTAAGGAATTGAAACAAAGTACAATTGCTTTTTTTGGAGCATCTAAAAACAAGATAACGTTTAACCTTCATCTCACTCAGTAAGTTGACTTTAAGCCGGAAAGTGAAAGCGCACTTTACCCTGAGTCCTCAAATTCTGAGGAACTGTCTATCTTTCCTTTTAGCCGCCAAGTTTAATGTTATTTTATATATTTGTTTAATTAATTGTTACAGAAGAAAAATAAAATGTATGTAGAGGTTTATATACTTACAAAAAATTATAAAAGTTTGTCCGTGAATAGTGTTTTTATCTATCTATCTTTCTATATAAATAAAAATGAATCACTGAAATGTGTGTACTCGCATAACTTCCGATCGACTGCACAAAATTGGATAATTCTTTTTTTTTTGTGTTTGTTATTGTCAGGACAAGGTTTGTACAGAAGAAAATTAAAAGCAAAAAATATATTTTTACTAAAATATGTTTTTTTTTTTTTAATCCTGGAAAAGTGAGTGAGTGAATGTGATAGAATGACGTACAGTTCTTCAGCCAGCATTTGACAACTTCAAACGGACAATACGTCATATGACATAACACGTCATAACCTGTGGTCATATCATGATATCAATCAAATATAATTACCGCTTCTTTTGCAAAAGTAATATCGGTGTTTCGTGTGTTTGAAGTTTGAAGGCCAATCGTTAGGAGTGTGTGGAATAAACTTTGAATCACCGTGTTTTTTGCATGGACAGTTGTAGGTACACACGCCTGCACACCAACCTACCCAAAACTGTAAAATTTCTTCAATACATTGTCAACCTTACGCCTTAAACATAAAGTACCTGTGTGCGTGCTCGAGAGTCGGAAAACCATCTGCGCTATTTATTTTCGAAGGAAAAACGAAAAATATTGTACATTACATAGCATCACAATAGTTATGATCGAACTATTTAATTGTAGTTTTATTTTTGTACTAAGTATATTCAGGATAAAAAAATATGACGGTAGGTGCGAAGTTTGCCGGGTCAGCCGGTTTTTAATATATTTTAATGCAAAATAATCCTACCTTATCCTTCTAGTTCTGATAATCCAGTTAAGTGACTGACACATGTTTAAATAATAAATAAATAAAATATAATAATAAATAATAGACACAAGCCAGATTTTTTTATAAAGATTGCATTTGGCTGCCTAGGTGTGGCCTTTAAGGGTTCCTCAAGCCGTGTGATCGAAACATCTTTAAAGAGTTTCTAAATGGCATCACGTAATAGTTTTCGCGTTCCCTACTAGATTCTCCGAGGCGTTCGGATCGGATCGAGAACTCAAGACAGACGGGCATGACGAGCCTATCCGGGCTTTTTGGTTACAACAGAACCCTAAAAAAACCCAAAAAAAATCCTTTTAAATTTATTTAATGTAATAAACGAGTTTTTAGTTCAATAGCTGATACTGAATGGGGGTCATTAAAATCAAATCCTGTAACAAATGTGTTTAGCCACACATGAACTTGAAAGGTATCACGCGAACACAAACTCTATGCGCTGGTGATAAAGTGCAACGACAATAGCAGTAACATGCATTCATTCAGTGTTATTTGTAATAAATTACGGAATAATTCGGATGCAGTTACAAATAAATCCTTAATAAGGTGTCGTTAAACTTTATTATTTAGTAACTGACTCCACTTATGTCTATTGTTGTTTTTTTTATCTCCTCTCATTCGGTAAACGTCTGTTTGTGTGTGTATAGAGAAGGATTTCAGATAAATATCGGGTCGATTCATTTTTATAGTAAACAAGCAGGCGATCTTTTTTAAAATGTTTTTAGAATAAGAAGTAGGTAATTAGGGTAATTATTATTGGAATTCTTACCATGTCTATTAGAATCCCATTAATAATCACTCTAATGCAAGTGGTTTAAAAATACGTAATTTTTGAAAATATAGTTAACTGTAGCTGATTTAAACCAAAAATATAATATGTCTGCAGCGGTCCGCAAAATAGGTATTGATATATGTCTACGAGTATATATGGTATCATCATCATCATCAGCTCATAATTTCCCCACTGCTGCGGCACGAGCCTTTCCTATGGAACTGGCCATAACCACCACGCGGGCAATGTGCGGATTAGTGGTTGTTAACGACTGTTAATGCAGCCGCGACCAACGGCTTTACGTGCCTTCCGAAACACGGAGAAGCTCGAGATGTTATATTTTTGGTCACCCATCCGATGACCGACCTCTGCGAAAGTTGCTAAACGTCAGCAATCACCAGCACCGAGCGTCACCGAGCGCGATAACTATTGCGCCATCGAGCTCCTCTAATACATCAAGAATATATTTGCTGTTTGCTGTTGTGTTAAGCCCGGTGAGTGAAAGTACCGGAGGCCCATCTCTCACCCCTCACCCCTCCCAATTCCTACTCCCTCCTCAAGATCCAACTCCTTCTTCAAGGCCGGCAACGCATCTGCGATTACTTTGGTTTTGCGGATGTCCATGGGCGGCGGTGATTACTTTCCATCAGGTGACCCACCTGCTCGTTTGCCTCCTTTTACCCTATAAAAAAAAGTCAAGCTGTCAAGAACTATAATAGTACTTTTCTTAATAATTCTTGTATAAAAGTCCGCGGTCGTAAGGACGCTGAGGTGCTTGTCATCTTTTGTTTCGCCAAATAAATAATTTATTGTTTTTGTACTTTATTGTATTTAGAATATATTATTTTGTATTTATAAGAAAATTAATAGAGTATGGGCATAGAAATATAAAAGCAATATCATTAGTATACTAACTATTTACACACATAACTACGTAAAAAAAATTACTAATAAGTAAAATTTTATTTAGCTTTTTTATTTAATATGTACGTTCTTCAATATTATAACTTACTAACCACTTAACCATTCAATCAAGTTCAAAATTAAATAAAAGAGTATTTGTTATTGGAAGTAAGTTTTATTTCTCACGAAAATTTGATCTTATGTTATCTGTCGCTCACGCTTATACTGCACTCAGCGACAGTATATTACACTTTATAGGACAACACAGCCATTATGCTACTGTTGAGAATAGATATTATAACACTCGTTACGAACACTCCAGCTCAAAATATAGCTTCCATTTTATTGAGCGCGTCCAAAATAGCTTCCGTAAATTTATTTTATTGCGTTTGATATTACAAATTATTGTTTACTTTTGTGAGTTTCTTAACGGATTTAATAGTTTTCAAACGTCTTGAGTATTCTTGTTTCAAACGGCAGGAAAGGGTTGACAATATCCGAACAACTCGCCGGAGAATCTAGTAGGTTTTTTTTCTGGAGAGAATTTGCTGATTGCCTCAAACGGCATTTTCAGCTTCACCGGGCTTGTTTGGGAGCGGCGAGAAACTTAAATGGTTCTTCAAGCCGTGTGAAACGAATCACCTCCGGAGGCTTTCTAGAGGGAACGCCATCACGCACCAGTGCGTGTCCCCGTGCCCTACTAGATTCTCCGAAGGGTTCAGATCGGATCGGGGAGCGGAACAACCCGACGGCGCCTCTAAAGGCTTGGACCTCGGCTCGGGTTGACCGGGCCGTGGTGGTGGAGAGAGGCGCTCAGGTACATGTCTCTACCTGGTTTATAGCGCGTGTAAACCGGTTCGTCGTACCCTTGTTCTACGAGTACGGTGTCTTGGGCCTAAACTAGTGTGCATGTTTAGTGTATGTGTGGCGGGGGGAATCTAGTAGAGAACCGGAACACGTTTGCGTGATGCCTACCTTTAGAAACCCTCTGACGGTGTTCCGATCACACGGATTGAGGAACCCTTTAAGTTTCTCGCCGCCCCCAAACAAGCCCGGTGACGTAATCGCTTGAGGCTAACAGTAAACTCTCTCCAAAACATAAGCACTGTTATTCTAAAACGTTTGTTCAGAAGTCGATAACAGAAGTTCAGTTAACTCACCCGGTCTGTGATTGCTAAGGTTAAGCAACTTTCGCAAAGGCCGGTCATCTGATGGGTGAGTAAAATGTATCATCTTGAGCTCCTCCGTGCTTCGGAACGTAAAGCCGTTGGTCCCGGCTGCATGCAGTCGTTAACAACCACCGCACCGCACTGGCCCGCGTGGTGGTTTATGGCCCGTTCTCCCTATCCATCCATAGGGATGGCTCGTGCCCCAGCTGTGGGAACACAAAAGTAGCTAGTGATGATGATGATGATGGCTACAGTTAAACAATCTGGTTTAAAATGGATGCGATCTCTGGATAGAGACAAAATAAAAGGTTAAGAGTTAAGATATTTTTATTTAAAAAAGAGGCAACATAAATAAGGATTAAGTTTACTCCACACCTACCACTTTACCCGCGTCTCCGTCCGAGTGGATACTTTAAAAACATTTTTTTTTATCAAATTAAATTATGCCTATGTTTTTCACAAGGAATGTAGCATTCTATCAGTGAAAGAATTTTAGGAATTGGACTGGTAGTTTCAGAGATGGCCCTCCTCAAACAAACAAAGTCGCAAACTATGTCTACAGTAACTACTCTATAACTATCTACCACCTCTATAGTATCTAACTGTCTCTATAGTATATAGATAGATTTGGATCAACAGAAGTAAAACGATACGAATCTACCAATATCCCACACTCGGTTGTAAAGTGTAAAGTGACAACACAATTCCAACAATCATGAAATAGCATTTAAAGTGAGACTTAAGTACAATAAAAATAGTGTGAAATTGGTTTATAGTAACCCGGTTTCCATGCAGTAATTCGCGCCAAATCACTAGAGAATTCCGTACTGAATACTACTACTACTGAATGAATATTGCATCGTCATTTTTCATTAAACGAAAGTTACCAAAAAAAAAACATCGACAAAAGACTAGAGATTTCATACCGATCACTTAGACTTGCCGACGCCTGTTCATTAACCAATCAGATATCAACCTTATTTCATGACGGCTTAAACAACAAATCCATTGAACACCGATCCACCCAACCCGTTCATTCACAAACTGTGAAATTTGATATACAATTAATCTTTAATTGTATCATTAGAAGATCGTATTTACTCGTGTAACATAGCATCACTTCATTTTCTCTCTCTTTAAGTCTCATTTTGTTGATTAATGATTGAATAGGAATTAATGATAAATGATAGTGCGAACCGATGAAAAGATGGCTGCCGGCTAGAATGTCAGATGTTTCCTTTAGAATTTTAAGAAGTCATTCAGAAAGTTATTAATGATTTGTGATTGGGCGATAATAGATTTTGAGTGGACTATTAGTTTAACTTTGGGAATAAATAGATTTCCAGATGTGTCTGCGTGCGGCGGCAACGCGCGTAACATGTCCGTTGTCTACCGCTTTCGAAGAATTTAGTTTTATATCTTTCAAACAAACGATTATCGCGTACGTATCAGCTACAATTGACTATATGTTGGATTATCTTATCTTATCTTATCTTAGTGGGGCCTGCCGAGGTTTCCCTCTCGCAGTAACACCTCGACCCATCGGGATCTTTTGTGCAACCCCATCCTTTCACTCTTCCTCCTCTGTAAAGATAGAGGCCATAAGTTTGGCAACGTCTTTAAGAGCGAAGAGCCTGAAGTCCTCCGGTTTCGGATAGGCCGACCCCAGGAGTAACATTCTTAGCTTCATATGTTGGATTAGCTTATACACTCGAAATTTCGAAGCATTTGTATTGGGATAGATACTCGTTACATTACCGACTTTTAGTAAAAGATTTTTCTCTTAACTCTTTCCCGTCTTTACAATTAAATGTGATCCATAACAAATAGAAATAAAAATAGAAAAAACTGTATTTGGTACTATACATCACATATATAAATTGATTTATTTTATCAATATGGATGATTAATTTGGTTTGGGATGGTCAGCGTAAACAATTTGCAGTAAATAATAGAAGATTTACTCTCCAAATCACTGTAAGTACATACTTTTAACAATTTTATGTCGTTACGATCAACAATGATCCTCTCCATCTTGGCTGTAAAAAACTTACTTATTCTTGGATAGCGAACCTGGGCCTCGATCCTCGATGTGATTTAATTTTGAGAAATTAAAAATTTCAAAATTTAATATCGTTTATTCAGTTTAGGCTTCAAAATATTGGAAAATTCCCTATCATTGCAGGACACTTTCCATCACATATAAACACAAAAAAATATAGAAGACAACCATATGTAAAAAAACAAAATGAAAAATCTGAGTTAACAACTTTACCTCAGGTAAAAGTTTCAATTTCCACAATGTCATACAGTACTCTTATATTACTTTTACAACACATTAACATTTATAAAATATAGTGAATAAATTAAACGCCTACCCGACCCAGCCAGGAATCGAACATCGAAATCTTCCGCAATCCGGGCGGCTGCACTGACCATTATACTACCGGAAAGCACTAAATTTTTCCACTGCTTTTTAATTTTTGAGTGTTTTTTAGCGGCAGTGTGCCATCTATCCAACGGTTATTGCAACCGATGGCTATGCAGTTTCACTTTTTTCATTTTTTTTCACTGTATTTTATAAATATTTAAATCAGCTTCAGTGCAGCTCTAATTGTATATTTAAAAAAAAATATTGAACTACGATTCTTAATTAACCCTCCACTCGTTCAATGTAGTTAGTAGATCCATTAAAATCACAACCCCAAATCCTAACAGGGCAATCATCGGAGCTGAAATTAAGAGAAAAACAACTCCCCCTACTACGTATCAATAATATGATATTATACGAGTTTATGACAAATACATTAACTGATTCAGATGGGAATAATGGCACCCTTTATTGGTTTGGATCTGTAACCGCGGTAGCCCAGGAGCTTAGCTGGAGCTTAGCCGGGGCGGGACGGTATAGGATATGGCCATATCACACAAACACGACGATTATTAAAAAAAGGAATTTTTTTTTAATTTAAATTTGCAACTGTTGCCAACCTGAATTATTATTACCCTAGCTTCTGAAAAAAGAAACTTGTGTAACAGATACCAGTTAAAACATAACTTAAAGGCAGTTTAATAGAAAGCCTTGTAAAGAATTTAATAGACAATCCTTATCGAACGCGTTATTTACTGTTTTTTAATAAATAAACTTTCGCTAACGATTCTTGCTGATACTGCGATTACTTGAGTTCCTTTTATATTATTTTTATTTTTTGTTTGAAATTTTATTTGAAAACTGAATAAATATTTTTGTTTTGAATTGAAATTTAATCTTAATCCGATTGGCCATTTACTTATATAGCTAAGTTAGGTTTGGTTGATTGTAGAGCTTTTTCTATATCCACCTGGCTAGCTACCACCATCTTACCCAAGTCACAGTACTAAATATCTCAGTAGTGTTGTTGTGTTCCGAAAGTAGAGATAGGTAAGGCAACCAGTTTCTCAGTATTTGAGGATTCCAGGTAAAAAGCGGTTTTACCTTCCTCCTTATCGCCGCTCACCATCAGCTGATACAGGCAAATCATCATAATAGTCATTATCATCATCTTAGCCAAAAGACGAACGCTGCTGGACAAAGGCCTGCCCCAAGGATCTTCACAGCGACCGGTTTTGTGCTGCTCATATTCAGCGGCTCATATTCATATCCGCGACCATTACCAGTCGACCATTATCGTCGGTCCACCATGTTGGACGGCACCCACACTGCGTTATCCGGCAAATAGTTTATCTCAAAACAACAAGTCTAATAAATGTCTCAACTCGCATAATCCCATCCAAATTCCCCCAACCACTGCATCCCCAAACAATGATATGGAAAAATATTGAATTTAATGCGGACTAAACGCATTGGGAGCCCGCTCCCGCGACTCTTTATTAAAATACGAATGACATATATTTACATATGGCTCGTTGTGACGTTAATGGTCGGAGGATTGACTTGTGTGGGGGAAGGACGTTTTAATAAGCGATGTTCTATGAAGAATGATTGGACCAAGCTATGTTGTATTTGCTGACAAACATTGAAAACTCTTTGATGTTAAATGGTACAACGCTTGCCATTTTGCAGTAATTAGGTATAGTTTTGTTAAGCAGCAATGGAGTATATGGAAAATATACTTACCTAAAGATTAACTGTCATGTTTTTGTTAATCTTTCATTTGTAAGTACACACGCCTGCACATCAACCTACCACAAACTGTCAAATTTCTTCAATAGACTTTGAACTTACGCCTTAAATATATGATTGAAAGTGTATTGAATAAATTTGACAGTTTTGGATAGGTTGATGTCCTATCCAAAACAATCTGCGTCTGTACAATGAAAATAGCGGTTAAAAACGATTTTCAGCAATCTAGGTTATTTATTTTTTAACTGAACGACTGAGACCCTTATAAAATTATGCACTTGTCTTATTAATTTTAAGGTTAATAGACAATCAGCGTTATTTGATTATAAATTAGGCATTACACTTTTCACATCGGAATTAATATTAAACAGTCTATTCAACACTTATCTTCCATTTTGTAAAAAATAAAATGTCATCATCGTCATCATCATCATCATCAGCTCATTTTATGTCCCCACTGCTGGGGCACGAGCCTTCCCTATGGATGGATAGGGAGAACGGGCCATAAATCACCACGCGGGCCCAGTGTGGATTGGCGGTTGTTAACGACTGGTGATGCAGCCGATACCAACGGCTGTACGTGCCTTCCGAAGCACGGAGGAGCTCGAGATGATAAATTTTTGATCACTCATCCGATGACCGACCTTTGCGAAAGTTGCTCAACCTCGCAGACCGGGCGCGTTAACCACTGCGCCATTGAACTACTCAACGAAACATAGATGAAACATAAAACAAATAATTCGGCGTTAAAGGGGCATTCAAACGCCAATCGTGGAACACCTTTCCCCAATACCTCATAAGAATGCTACAGGCGACTTATAAAGCAACACCTAAGGCCCACAAAACCGTACGGGTATCAAATCCCTCCGCAAACGACCCTCAAAGCAAACACTCGAATCGTTTAAAAATCACTTCTCCCCTCGAACATACGTTCAAAACAAACTGAATGGCGACCCTCGATTTAAACGAATTACAACCATTACCCGACTAGTTTATCGCCCTTATAATGTGACCCTAAGCCCGCACTGATTCTAAAAGCTGGGCACACACCGTCACACCGCTGAACTATAAGGGGCTGTGGTACGACTATAAGAGGCCCTCAATTCTGTTATTTTGTGTCCGTCGTGTGTCAGTGGCCTGTTATTGAAAATATAGTGCCTAGTGCAAGTTTTATTTGCTATTTGATGACTTTAATGATATATTATTCTTATAAGACATTCCCACAAACCCCTTTTCTTTACCGAGAAGTCATCGAATCAAATCAAATCATATTATGTATTTACTGAAAATATAGTAGGTACAATGATGGTAGTTCGTATATAGTTCGTCTATTTTGCCAACGCATGTGAATGTGGATCGAAAAATACATAAACAAAATCCTTAACTAAATAGAAACAATTTTCATTTTCAGCTGGTCAAACAGTTTTCTTCTAAATGTAGTAAAATTAAGCTTGGCTAATGAGTGTGACAATTTATTATATACTAGCGGCCCGTCCCGGCTTCACACGGGTGGACATTTCTTTTTTATATAGCCTATGTTACTCAGCGCTAATGTAGCATTCAGTAATGGAGAAAGATTTTTAAAATTTTTAAATCGGTCCAGTTGTTTATTCGTTGCAAACATATAAAAATACAAAGATTTCCTCTTTATAATATTAGTATACATATAGGTTTTGACATATACTGGGATAACCATTTCTCTTATTACGAGAAGGTCCGTGTGCTTGACTTGATAATTTGAAAAGTGATTTTGCCCTGTTTTGTTTAATTTACCAACGCACGTTAACGAATACTTAACGGTTAATTATACACCATTATTTTAAGTTAATATTTGACAAAACTCAACAAAATAAAATGACTCCTCTTCTCGGAAGAGACGACTGCACTAGCCGCACTGGGGGGGGGGGGGGGGGGGGACTTCATCCTTCCTACACTAACCCGAATGGATGGATGAGGCTGGTTTGCAGCGCAAATCAAATAGTATTAGAAGAATTCAACGAATCTTCTGGGGCCTCGGTAGCTCAGCGGTCACAGCATTAGACCGTTTATCCAAAGGTCGTGGGTTCGATTCCCACTCGAGCTTCTTTAGTTTGGTTGATTTTTTCTAGTAAAGTTTTATCTTGTAACTACTACTTAGGTTATATAGGTATACACGTCATAATCTAAGAACTACATTAGTATAGCAATGTAAATGCAAAAAAAAAAAGCCCTGAATGTTATGTTCGTTGGTCTACTGTAGTTTCATTTGGTTATAAAAAATAAAGCTTTCAATTACTTATACATTATTATTATTTATTATTTATTTATTATCGGAATCAAAGCATACATTATTTTTATGATATGGGGCACTAGTTAAACCTCTTGGGTTTGTGTGTAGTACCTAACAATAGTATTCATCCACGTTATCAGAGATAAAGCAACCAAATACATTCATAATATCATAATTCTAAGAATCGACAATGTTCTGACAGTACGATCACATTTCCGAACACAACACAGAATTATTATTTTAAAACTGACAAAAAATAACTTTTTAATTTGTATTTAATATTGTGTTTAGTAATTGCATTACGCTGTCTACTACGCGGCTTGACATATCTCGCTGTCGCTAGTGAGTGCTCGCCTTTACATCGAGCCAGGTCGAAGAACAAATGCGTCGAATAATTCCACAATTAAGTAACCGCAATTGATTGGACTTAATGCCTCTGAACTGTTATGTGTCCATATGGTCGTATGTGTTTCAGCTATATACCTAAGGTACTATACAACTCGAGCTCGATGGCGCAGCATTTAGGTGACCCAACCAATGACCGGCCTTTGCGAAAGTAGTTGCTTAACTTCAGCACTCGCAGACCGAGCGCGTTAACACTGTGCCACATTCTGTAAATGTGTAGTGGCATTTAGAGGATCGAGCGGGGACTGCAATAAGACACAAAATAGGGAGCACCCAGAAGACACGTTTCATAAAAAAGCGCTCGAGCAACGCACACATAGACAGCGTCTCACGGGCACGGAATCTCGCAACAGCTGCGCTCGACCAGGGGCCCGACCGCCTAACTCGATTGCTTTGACTACGTGTATAGTTTATGACGTCATCTTGTCATCTATCTAATAGGTATAGGCATATATCGAAAGATATGGCCTATAGATTTCGATATTGCTTTCATAGGCGGTACGAAATGACAAGATGACGTCATATACTATACACGTAGCCAAAGCAATCGGTTAGGCGGTCGGGGGGCTGTTCCGAGCTGTTCCGAGATCCGTGTCCGTGCAAGGTTCCTGCAGTCTCCTTATTTTGTTATTAAGAACTCATTGAAAGCACCTGCTTCCTACAGCAGGATATTTTTATAACAATCTATATAAATAAAAATGAATCGCTAAATTTGTTGCTAATAGCAAAATTCGAGAACGGCTGAACCGATTTGCCTGATTTATTTTTTGTTGTGTTTGATGAAGTCTGAGGAAGGTTCTTACGGAGAGAAAAAACGTAAAAAAATACGAGGAAAATAGTAAAAACAACAATTTCTTTTCCCATACAAACCACTCTCTACTGGACCGATTTAAAAAAATATTTCACCACTAGAATGCTACATTAGCGCTGAGTAACATAGGCTATATAAAAAAAATGTCCACCCGTGCGAAGCCGGGACGGGCCGCTAGTTTAATATAAAAAAAGAAAACATTGTTTAATTGAATTCACAGAACTTTATTTTAAACTCATAAGAATATGGCTTACTTATAATGAGCTTCCAAATTAAACTTAACTAAGTATAGTCTAGCATTCCGCTACGCATTATTTTACTTCATAAAACATTTATTCTTTCAATTTTGATTTCAAAACGTGAAATGATCTGCACTCCTTCAAGTCATTGGGTAAGTCGTTATATAATTGGGCTCCCGGGTACTGCCGGGTAGGGGCCTCTGTCATTGGGATCGGGTCATCGCTGCAATTGGTGGGTTGCACCAGCCTTGCCACCACTCACAATATAAGAAATGCTTTAACAGTCGCAATATTTATCACCTACACACATCATACTTTTTGACAACACATACTCAAATAAACCACACAAGCATCCATCCATACTTCTTTATTTATCCCGTTCCGACCATTCAACCCAGGGGCCACCCCGCTACACACCCTTTGCTTACAAATACACAATATTTTTAGATATGCCTATTTAAGTTTAGTTTTGTGAAACGTTGTAATTTTTGTTGCAATATAATATTTTTAACTTTATCTTTATCTAATCTTATCTTATCTTCCTCAAACATTGGGTTTTTTTTACCATGGTTTGATAGTACTAATTGCGAATCTGGTTTTGAATCTCACACTCCACCAAGCTTGCTGCCAGCTGATAACCTTATCGCGGTCTCTCGCGTCCAACTATTGTTTAATTAGTGATTTAACTAACTTTTTTATTGCCTGCATAAAAAGGCGATAAGCAATCGTTACGATATTTTTTATTGCACTGTTTCAAGTTTCAATTATCCTAATAGATGTTACTATGTTGCCTGTATACATATATTATATCATAATATTACGTATGTTTACATTAGCAGTCGTTAACAACCACCAATTCGCACTGGGCCCGCGTGGTGGTTTATGGCTGTGGTGCCCCAGCAGCGGAGACATACCATTGAGCTGACGATGATGATGATGATGATGTATGTTTCTGCCGACAGACAACAGTGTTTTGAAAATTGAGAAAAACTAGGTAAAAGAAAAAAAATCTCACACGGGCTCATCAGTTTCAAAACAAAAATAAAATCATATTGAAATGTGAAGCGAAAACTTGTTACCAATTTTAAGCACATTGCGCGCACGGAAGACATTTGGTGTAACTAGTCACAGTTTAAAGAAGAAAGAGTTTCGTAAGGTACAATTTACATTAAAATATGTTACATACCATAATATATTTTTGACATTACGATCGGATCGGATCGCCCATTAGGCGACCAGTAGTTGTAAATTTTCATTCGATAAATGTAAATAACAAACATTTGAGTACTTAATACTAATAAAGTTACAGAACAGCACATCAAAGCCCATGTGACGATAGCGAAATAAATTTTTCACCTTACACCCTTATGTGATGGTAGCGACATAAATGTTTTGCCTTAAGCCCATGTGACGGTAGGGAAACGGCCGAGCCACATTATATTGATTAGGGGCTTTTAGAGTTAGAAGCTTGACTCTACATGAGAGCTGCCCCCCGACCGCCTAACCGATCGCTTTGGCTACGTGTATAGTTTATGACGTCATCTTGTCATTTCGTACCGCCTATGAAAGCAATATCGAAAGCTATAGGCTATAGCTATGGATATATGCCTATACCTATTAGCTAGATGACAAGATGACGTCATAAACTATACACGTAGCCAAAGCAATCGGTTAGGCGGGCAGGCCCCTGGGGGCCTACCGCCTAACTCTATCGCTATCGCTATCGCACTCGCGCTCTTTAGTTTATGGCGTAATCTTGTCATTTTGAAAGCGGATCAAAGGCAATATTGAAAGCTATAGGCTATAGCTTTCGATATTGCTTTCATATTGCTTTCATATTGCTTTCATATCGCTTTCGAAATGACAAGATAACGCCATAAACTATAAAGCGCGATAGCGATAGAGTTAGGCGGTTGGGGGGCTGATAACTTTTTGACAGTTCGAGCGATATATATATATATTTTTTTATATATCATACGGTCAAGCACTTGGCTTTCATCTCACCTGATGCTAAGTGATGATAAGGCTGAAGGTGGAAGCGCACTTCACCCGGAACCCTTAACTAGTGAGGCACTGGCAATATATGTTGATATGGTCTGGTCCTGGCAACATTTGTCATGTAAATGTCTTTGGTGGATATTATTTTACTCTAAATAGGTGCCAATGTATTTGGAAAATACTAAACGAGTTTGTTTACTTAGGTAAGTACTTGTATGACGGAAATTTGATACTATTTACTATATATACCTATACCTACATAGTTAGGAAAACTGCAAATTTTTAATACTTTAATCAGCACCAACATTAGAAATAATTATCGGGTTATTATTATGACTATAGTTTGTTGTGTATGAGTATATAAATAGTATTTTTCGGGACGGTTGCATGAGGTATGATCACATTTTTTTTAGGAGAAAGTTTGCTGTTTGCCTCAGACGGCATTTTCAGCTTCACCGGGCTTTTTTGGAGGCGGCGAGAAACTTAAAGGATTCCGTGCGTTCAAGCCGTGTGAACCCCGTCATGACTTACGCTAGCGTAGTTTTCGCGCACTGCGCGCCCTCCTATTTGTATCGTTTACAAACGCTACAAAACCGATTCATGCGTGGTGCCACGGGTTGCCCGTGGTACTATCGCAACGTAGATCTCCACCGCGATCTTGATCTTCCCACTATCAAAGACTTTATCAAGGACGTTTCCATACGTTACTTTGATAACGCCCCCCACCACCCTAACCCGCTTGTTGTGGCGGCCGCCAACTATAATGTTGGAAGCCTTCCACCAACAAAACGGTTCATGTCTAGGCGTCCTAAGCACGTCCTAGATGACCCCGACGATCCCATAACGGTTGCGAACGCCCCCCCGCCCGATCCTCTAAATGACAGCACACATTTACAGAATACACTAAACATGCACACCAGTTTAGGCCCACACACACGCACACACACACACAGGTTCACACACGCTCTACACCAGGTACAGACATGTACCTGGTCGGTTCTCTCCTCCTCCACGGCCCGGTCAACCCGAGCCGAGGTCCGTGCCTTTAGAGGCGCCCTCGGGTTGCTCCGCTCCCCGATCCGATCCGAACCCTTCGGAGAATCTAGTAGGGCACGGGGACGCGCACTTGTGCGCGATGCCGTTCCCTCTAGATAACCTCTGAAGGTGATTCGTTTCACACGGCTTGAGGGACCCTTTACGTTCCTCGCCGCCCCCAAAAAGCCCGGTGAAGCTGAAAATGCCGCAGCGGCAATCAGCAATCTCTCTCCAAAAAAAAAAAAAAAAAGCCGTGTGAAACGAATCACCTTCGGAGGCTTTCTACAGGGAACGGCATCGCGCACTAGCGCGTGTCCCCGCGCCCTATTAGATTCTCCGACGGGATCGGATCGGCGCCGGCGTAAGATCACGTACTTACCTATGTACCGAGTATAGGTGCACAGTTGCATGCACCATGAGCACTGTAGTTCCCAAGATATGTACCTAATTATTTTGTGGTTTGATCATGTAATAATGTGTATGGAGAGATTGGCCAAACAAGTATAATTATAAAACGGATGTGGATATGGGATGTGGACGCAGGACGACCTTCGCTTGTTTCTTGAACAAATCGAGGACATTTTAACGAAAGGATCCCTTGACTATGAACTCTTATTGTGGAAAAGAGAAGCGAATATATTCGCCGATACACGCGTCTCGTTAATACTGCTATAAGATCTCGTGGTTAACCCTAGGTCAAGAGTACCGACCCTTAATCGTAATCGACGATTATTGATATTTCACGATTAACCGTAATCGTCCAATCTATCGATTACTTATGACACTTACTTCCTCAAAAAAAAATTATTGGTAAAGTACTTCGTAAATGCGCAGGATATATTTTGTTCATACGTGTATCCGAACGCTTCTTTGACTGGCTTGACGTTTCGTTTCGGGGATTGCCCCGAAATCTCCGCGCGGCGCAGGATATGTATACTCTCCTGAGGTGGTTTTTTTTATTATTTCTCGTTAGTTCGCTCTACCAAAGTTAGTTTAGTGTAGTTCAAATTAACTAGTCTAAAAAAAGCTAGAAATGTTATGATTTTTGATCAAAAATTTAAAGTAGGTACTACGGTGTACTTTAATTTTAATTATTTATTTTTTATAAATTTTATTTGATTTTTCTTATGGTAAGTAATAAAAATTCTTATGTTGATTTATCGATAATTTGTTTTATTTATTACTAAAAACAAATAATCGTAATCGTCGATTATTAGGTGCAATAATCGTAATCGTGATCGTAATCGCTAAGTGATAATCGTCTCATCACTAATACCGACCACCTGCTTTCTCGGTTCCCGTTCCCGTAATATTTGAATCAAAGTTAAAATCAAAGTCAAATCATTTATTCAACATAAGCATTCACAAGCAATTACTGACGTCAATACTATCAAATTTAAATAATAATAAAAACTAAAAAACATATTTTAGACCCTACCACCAGTTCGGATTTTGGGGGACAGCTGGCAAGAAACTAAAAAAAAAACAATTTATTTTTTGACGATGAAAACTCTGTCGAACACTGGGTGCTATTGCCCTAATTACTTCCATTGTAAAAATAAAATTAAAATTAAAATTGCTCAAAAATTACTGCTACAAATCCGACTCTGTCCTTCGGGAATACAGCTTTGACCAGTAACGCTGTTATCAGTACGGGACTTCCGTTTTCTTACAGCGTAATTTCCTGTTTTCGTACTTACCACCTTATCAACGCTAAGTAATTAATGTTATAATTAATACGAATAAATTGGACAAAAAATAACACGTCGTCGTCGCCCGCCCGTCGTCGCGAACGCAAACAGGACAAAACTGCTAATTATGATTATTTAACAATGGTGATTACATAGTTTTATTGTAGCCGTTAGTTGGCCGGTCTAACTTTTCCTGGACCAATTATTTGTTATCGACGTGTTTATACGGCTTCCTTCCTAATGCTGCTTCTAATTAGTTATAATAATAGTTAATCAAAACTATAAAAATCTGTTAAACCAACTGCATATTCCGTTTTACGGCACATAATGTGCCGTTCATTAGTTTGTAATAACGATTTTTAATGAAATCTCGTATTTCTACATTTTTCGACAGTGATACTTACTTACGTAGAAATAGTACGGTCTCCCAAAAAATATTTAATGCTACAAAACCTGGTATATGAAATAACAATTTTTAATAAAATCCTAAGTTTCTATAGGTTTCGACAGTGCGACAGTGAAAGCTTAGCAGAATTATCTCAGTAACGACCGATTTTAAATTACTGATAAATTATTTATTTATATAGGTATAAAATATATTTTTTTAAAGTATTTTATGGATTTCAAATTTATAGAATATTTATGTACGCATTATAAGTTTGAATCTTTTTTTTATACTGTTTTCCACTTTTGTTGTCGCTCAAAATTGCACCTCCCATGTCATTTCTGCACTACCCTATGGTTGACTGGTAGAAAATGCCTCAGGCATTAAGTCCGCCATGTAATATTTTGTTGCAAAAGTTTAAAATAAATAAATACATATTTATTTACTTAGGAAAAGTGTGCGCCATCGTACTATTGAATACATTACCAACTTAAAAATAACAAAATCAATTCAAATTTCGAACAGGCAGACATTGGCGTTCGTTCAGAAACCATATCGCGATAGAACGACTACGCTGATGAATGATTGTTTAATGTACCAGAAGTGAGCAAATTCGTTTTTAAACGGCTATCAGCCGGTCATTAAAACCGGGAATGATGCGTATTCGGAACGCACTCTATGATACGGCCATTTTGGTGTGTAGGGTGACCATAAAGTCTAGAACACTTTCCTATTTCATTTTCTTTTGTTTATGTTAGGATCAATCATATTCCATAAATGATTATAAATTTTCTGCTGGATGTGAACAGCATAAAACCGATTGTTGTGGAGATTCTTGAGACCTTTGTCCAACAATGGTCTTACGGCTGAAGTGATGATGATAATGATGATATCTTACAATAAAACACAATAAATGAAGGTAAAGTTACAACCCGCATACAGTTTACGGGAGTTAATTTGTAAATTGGTGTTTGTCGCAATAAAAACATTTCTCATTTTCACTTCAGTTAAATCAAGCTTTAAGTATGAACAAGTTTAACATATTAAACAATAATTGTAAAAGTTTATAAATAGCTATCTTGTCTAAGTCTGACGCTTTAGGTTTCAGTTAGTATTTTCAAAACAGTATATATCTATACTATTAATAAAGAGATAACGTTAGTGACTTTGTTTGTTTGTCGGGGCTAATCTCTGGAACTACCAGTCCAATTGCAAAAATTCTTTCATTGATTAAAAGCTACATTCCTTGCGGGTAACATAGGCTAAATTATATTATTTTAAAGAGTTTTCTCTTTAACTCTAAAAGTGCTTGTAACCAATAAAATAAATAATATAAACCAAGAGTAATTAGTGTAATGCATGAATTATTGCATATTTTATTTAAAAAAGAGTATCTTTTGTAATCTAAAATCTATGCGGACGATGTCGCGAGTAAAGTGCTAGTATCCTTTAAAATACAAACGTACAGCCACCAACCTCTATTAGTATATTAAGTGCTCTCAATAATAGAGCCGGCACAATGGCCCGACGTTTGTCACCGATCACAATGCGCGTCGCTGCGATTGTTTGGACATCTGGGGTGCTGATACCCGCACTAGAGCGGGGACATTTATAACTTTTTAATTTTAGCAATGTCAACCTTTACAATTCAGAACAAGGAGTAGTTGTTGTACGTCCTTTTGAATGGTAGTAGAACCTTTTGTAGCTGCCACTGAGTTTGTAACGCGCGCGTTATAAGGTTATAACCATCCCTTGATGATGTTAGCGCCCACACTCATAGGCTACGTACACGCTTTCCACAAAGGCTGGGGGGCGATTTTTTAATATTTTTGAATAAAAGTACCATAAAATACACTAGGAAATATAATATTTTTTGCTCAATAACAATTTGATTATTAAGATAGATATCGTTCAAGAATTTTCAGAGTCAAAAATAAACTACCCAGTGTCTTTGAATAAGAGAAGAAGTATTTGTAATTGATATCATGGCGTGATAACAAATCACCGGTTTAAAAAGATCTGCCCCCCGACCGCCTAACCGATTGCTTTGGCTACGTGTATCGTTTATGACGTTATCTTGTAATTTCGTACCGCCTATGAAAGCAATATTGAAAGCTATAGGCTATAGCTTTCGATATATGCCTATACCTATTAGCTAGATGACAAGATGAGGTCATAAACTATACACGTAGCCAAAGCAATCAGTTAGGCGGTCGGGGGGCCGGCGTTACTCATTTATTTGACGGCTTAGTATCATTTTGTCCAGTACCATACCGTATTGTTTTAAATATATTCTTTAATTATTGTAATTGGTACGTCAGTTATAATTAAAGTAAAAATAAATAAATAGGGTAGCGGCGCCAGTTTCCAACACAGTACTTCATCCAGTGATCGACAACAGTTTACGTCGCCTAAGATTTGTATTATAGAAGTAGCTGACCGGCGGGCTTCATTTCGTACCGCTTTAACAGTTTCCATGACAACAAAACAAACAAAACGTTGACAGTTTTCTTGACAACAAAACAAACAAATCATTCGTCCGCTTAAAAACACCCGTATCCCATGATGGGGATACTATAGCTGCGCCACTTACCGGGTCCAATTGTAAACCATTCTCGAGTCCACTTGAACACACACAAAAAAATTCATCGAAATCGGTCCAGCCATTTAGAAGGACTTCAGTGACATAAACACGCACAGAAGATTTATATACATAAATATTTCATTGAAGTTTTTACTGGATGACAACTCTGCCGCGCAATTTATGAACGCAGTAAAGAACATGTGACCAGTTTCGAGAAAATAGATCGTAATGTCATCACCTCAAATATCACAATCACAAACACAGTAAGTTGTACTTACTGCGTTCATAAATAGGAAACAGGTGGTCTGGATTACATTATAGCTAAAATTAAAGCTAATCAGTTGCTGGCCCTTTTTATTAGTGATTAAAGGAGAAAAGAGCCGAGGAGCTCGATGGCCCGGTCTGCGAGTGCTGAGGTTGAGCAACTTTCGCATAGGCCGGTCATCGGATGGGTGACCAAAAATTTATATCATCTCGAGCCTCCGTGCTTCGGAAGGCACGTAAAGCTGTTGGTCCCGGCTGCATCAGCACTCGTTAACAACCATCAATCCGCACGGGGCCCGCGTGGTGGTTTATGGCCCGTTCTGCCTATCCATCCATAGGGAAGGCTCGTGCCCCAGCAGTGACATAAAATAAGCTGATGATGATGATGATGATGATGAAAGGAGAAAAGTTCCTGTCAAACACTGGTGCCACTGTGTATTTTTAATATTCAATTAAAAAGGTACAATTTATTGAATTTCTCACAATTCCGTCGTTAGGCTCATACACCACAAAGTGCCATATTTTTAACAATTAATAATTTATGATTTAAATATTTATAAAATTTTATAAAATACAGTGAAAAAATTAAACGCTTACCCGACCCAGCCAGGAATCGAACCTGGTCTTCCGCTACCCGGGCGGCTGCACTAAAAACTAAAAATTTACTATAGCGTTGTGTTGTTAAATTTGTGGTGTTTCATCTGCAAAGATGAATCTGCATGGCCATCGGTTGCAACGACCGTTGGATAGATGGCGCTGTGCTGCTATAAAAGCACTCTAAAAACATTAAAAAAGCAGTGACAAATTTCAGCGCTTACGTCAGCCTTCCCGGTAGCATAGCGGTCAGTGCAGTCACCCGGATTGCGGAAGACCCAGGTTCGATTCCTGGCTGGGTCGGGTGGGCGTTCAATTTATTCACTGTATTTTATAAAATTTTATAAATATTTAATTTAGCTTCAGTGAAGCAATTAGCACTTGAAAATAAAAAGTAAAAATTTATGATTTCTAAAGATTATTTATTTTTCGCATTGCAGTTTTATATTCGCAGATACTCGAAAACCATTTATTCTTTTCATAATGGCCGTCCAATGGCTAACAAAGAGTAAGCTTTAATCCCATCGACGAACCAATTTATAAACTTGTTGAATACACAAACTGAACAACAACCAGCATTAAATTTGAACAGCCCAGTAATCACGAGAACACTCTTCACCCCATCCTGAAATTAACCCACCAGAAAAGCTAGACACCACGAATCACCCTCAGCTGCATTAATTTCTTCACATCATTACCGTATTGATGGGCCAAGTTAGCCTGGTCGAGGGGTAAGACTCCCCGGGTCCCTATTAAGTGATGGGTAATTTAGAAATACATAAAGTACATAATAGCCCCCTTAACTCGGGCTTAATGAGGTGAGAACGGATCGTTTACGTACGCACGGACAGTTAACGCTCGTTCGCCGGTATGTATGTTTAACGACTATGTAAGTTATATACAAACGAGGTTTATTTGTTCCAAATTCCAAATTTGAAATTCAAAATTTCTTAATTTTAGATGCGATATATTGGAAATATAGGACAATTCGTTTATTCCACCTTGTTCAAAGAGCGCAGACCTTCTTCTAACTTCGCCTGGTTAGTTTTAAATTATTTTTTTTATTTTTAAGTGCTTATTGCTGCACTAAAGCTGAATTAAATAATATTTAATATAATTTATGTTATATATAATTATTTAATATCATCTTATATTATATGTTTGTCCCCACAACAAATCCTTGAGTAAATCTGACACCCACACAAATTACTTAACAGACTGATACATGACATAGCCGTTTAAACGAAGACTGTTTACGGTAAAGACACAGGCATAATAGAGACAAAAATCTCTATTTTTTGTCTAAACGTCTTCAAAGTTCAACAAAGAGTTTTAAACCCTTCAACTTTTCGACAATCTTTTTTTTTCACAAACAACACAGCAGCTGAGAAACCGCTCACGAATTTTTATTACGTTTTAATGCCATAAATAATTTGATTAGTCGCGTATTTATCAACATAAAACCATCTCATGGAAAAACGTCACCCATTGAGGGTCTTTTCATTGAATTTAAATGGGGCTTCCATTGATCCCATACAACTATTTAGAAGCCACTAATGTTATCTTGATTCTGTGCAGGAAAGAAGACGTCATTCTCGAGCGCGCCAAAAAAGTTTCCATTGAATAAAAACTATTTAAACAGATTTCAACCTTATCAAATTTGAATTTAGAACCTACATCAAATGTTTAATGTTCGTAAGAATCGCGATCCCTATGATTTTATTGTTGTTTATTGCCGTTTTTTTGCCTAGTTTTTTTTTATATTTCGTAAAGGTGTCCGTGTACAATGCCAGTTTTTGCACGTGTTAGATGCAGCACGCGATGGAGATTGACTCGATCAAGTGTGTTTTATTACTGTCACGTATTATCTTGTAGTCTATTGTGCGATTATGGTACTCTACACCAGTTTTGGACGACAAAAAACTTAAATAAACCTCGCCCAATGTTTTATAAGAAGGTTTAGATAACGGTTACTCGTGACAACTATAATACGACTGCACATTCAACAAAAACTATATTTTTTTATAGTTCTGTTTGTTATCTTTCTTATATTTAATTAAAACATTTCCAAGTTTATTCTATTAGCATAAAAGTCTAAAGCTAATAATTAAACCAATAACGGAAAACTACTGTGTAACCGTTTCGTTCACGTATTGTTCGGACTCTTTGGACCACACACGCAGCCTCTTTAAAGCACACACACTAAAAGGTGTTAATGCGAAAACATCACAGCGTTCCATTTTTGAAATGCTAACAAAAATGGCGCTTAAACGCCATAATCTCCGGGGCCCTACTTAAAATCGAATGCCGTTTGCTCGATGACTGTTAGACTGCAACTCGTTTACTCGATTGTTCAAATCACGTCAAAATCACCAAAACCTCGAAAGAATTAATCCTGATTACAAAAACACAATGTTGAAAAAATTTCCACGAGCAGGATTTGAACCTGCACCCTTCTGACATACCGGGTCAGGTGCTCTTCCAATTGAGCTATCGTGGTTCTAACCAGCCCGCCGAAATTATTCAACACTATTTACTTTTCTACTTTGAAATCCAAAGGCGCCAATTCAATGTCAACAACTACCGTCATTAACATCTGATCATAATATTTTTACAAATACTAAAGATCAGTTAAGAAGTAAGGAAGCTATTTATAAAATGTTTTTGTTTTGTTTATATAATTTTTACTCCTGATTGATAAATTAGCTACTTAAAAGGCTAAATGTTGATCTTAAACTATTACATACTATTCATATATTTTTTCGATCTGAGGATCTTACGAGATATAATGTTATAAGATAATCATTCACGCTGTCTATCCATCGCACTTATGATCTTTATAGTTTTTGATTCATCGAGATAACAAACCGTCGAACTCGCGATTAGTCGATCTCATGAACAATCGAGTAAACGTTTTCGATCAAACGCTATTCGATTTCAAATAGGGCACTCATAATCTCCGGATGGTGGCGCTCCCGACTGTTTGAATTTCGAACATTTAGTATTCTCCATTCGAAATTGTAACATGTTCTTTGTTCGAAAAATATTTACCAACTGTCTAACGCGGCTGGTTTAACTTGAGCTTTGGTAAATCGAGATTTGTGTTCACGCTTTCTTTATGAACTTTGAGCTAAGTGTGACTTTTATTTCTTTTATTTCTTTTCGAAAATCTTAACTCTCCTCGTTAGTTAGGCAAAGTGAGGCTGTGAGCTGTTAGTGAGCCACAATTCTGCTCCACTAGCTTCTTCTGGACTCACTTCTACTTTACATCAGGTGGAGTGGAGTGGAGTCATTTGCTAACTTATCTATGAAACAAGACTCTTTACAAATAACAAACTTGATTCAAAAGTTCCCGGTACCGAAATTATAAAGGCTTCAAAGGTGTCTCTTTAAATCGGTCGTGTCATATGATGTGCTTAAGTGGGAGCCTTTTGTTTGCTTATTTCAAGAAGGTTGTTTATTCACTGGCTCAAACACGACTGGACTTTAACAAAGTGGTCCTTTTTTCGGTGGCACGTCACGACAGGCGTCGATGTGTTTTTGTTTTAATTGAGTGGTTAACGATAAATGAAGGTCGCTTTAGTTCTGATACTTTACGAATTGTTATGTCGTATAGACAGATAAAGTCAGAATAATTCTACCAATCCAAATTTGTTTGAAAGGAGAGCTTTGTCTCTTTTTAAATAGTTCAGTGCCTAATATTTTAAGAACACTTTAATTATTTGTAAAACCCCAAAACTGTAATACGTCATATATTTTATATTGATCATGCTAGAGATAAATGTTTTAGGTTATAGTTTGATCTTTGTCCAGATACTTTGAAAACCTGATATGTGTCTTTATAAATACATAAATAAAGTTAGGTGGACTTGTTTGTGGGCGGTGAAAAACTAAAAAGGGCTTAGGCGAAAAACTTAAAGCCGTGTGACGTGTGAATCTAAATATTTACAGAGGGTTTCTAGAGGAAGTGACATCACGCCAGCTTGTCCCCTTACCCTACTAGATTATCCGAAGGGTTAAGATCAAATAAAAACAACCCAAGGGCGTTTCTTATCGCTAGGACCTCGAGTTGAGTTAACCAAGTCGTGGGGGTGATGGGGAAAGGTTTTGCTTTTCCCCATCACCCCCATGACTTGACGACACAATCGACCCCCACTACCATTTAGACCCGTGACACCCTGCTACACACGACTTTAAAGTTTTCTACTAACACCCCCCACCAACCTTACGGTTATAAAGTTAGGTAGACCCGTGACAATGTAGAAAAGTTAGTTTTCTACATTGACCCAACCAGGAATCGAACCCGGGTAAGCCTCGTAGATGACACCGCTCGCTGCTGCCGGCCGGCGAATCCAGCGATCTCGTCACTCGGCTACCGAAGTCAACAAACTTTGGATTGAAACAAATAGCCTCTTCCGAATCGAAATGACCTTATCTAAAACTAATTGACAATTTATTTAGCTGCATTGACTGAATCACTGTATCGGGACGCCATCGTTAGCGACAAGCATAAAATTTAATTAAAACAATAACTGGAGCGTTTATTTATCTGCAGACTGCTAACGAACGAAAATAAAATAATAATAAAAAATAATAATGAATCATTATAGCTCGCTTTAGGTCGCTAATTCAAGGAAAAAATTAAAATGAAACGCGTTGGAAATGATAAATTGAAAAAAATAAAACGGTCCCCGGGCGAAATTAAAGTCGTCGCCACCCCTGGAGCGGAATAGCATAATTTCGGAATGTTTGCCAGCCCTCTACCCTCCGCTAGGGATGGCACTTCCTTACTCTCTAAAAAACTTATTCCATTTCAATATTATAATATAATATAATACAATGGGATATCAAGCTAAGCTACGCTTAAGTGGCAGTGGGCAAGGTGCATCGCTCGCAAGACTGAATGGCCACTGGGGATGGAACAGTTCTCGAGTGGCGACCGCGTACCGGAAAACGAAGTGTGGGCAGGCCTCCAACAAGGTGGACCGACGATCTCGTGAAGGTCGCGGGAAGCCGCTGGATGCGATATGGAGATCCTTGGGGGAGGCCTTGGTCCAGCAGTAGACGTTTTTGGCTGTGATGACGACGATGATGATGATAAAAGGCATATCAAACACAAAACAAAACAAAAGGCACACAGTTACTGTTGCCAAAATCAGTTAGGAGGTATAGAGATATTTTTCCGGCAATTTAATCGTCGTCGGACTGTTTTGGGGGCGGCGAGCTACATAAAGGGCGTGATCGAAACACCGTCAGAGGTTTATAGAGGGCATGGCATCACACAAGCGTGTTCCCGATCCCTACTAGATTCTCCTCTAGATTCGAGAGATGTGGTTCGGATAGGTCTGAGGAGTTCGGATCGGATCGGCTTGATATATAGAGAGATAGTACAATTGTGTAATGGCATTTTGATTTTGATTCTTTGGTCTCTATCCATCTACATTATAAAAAAATATTGTTTGCTCGTTCGGCCTTAATGCAAACGCTTAAACTACTACTAAGTATTAAAACTCGCCATTAGAAATCTACTTAGTTTTTTTTAGGAGTCAACCAATTTTTTTGTTTCCTTTAAATTTTCTTCAGGTTGTCACCCCTGGCGCCCGTTTGGCGGTTATTACGCGAACGTCACCAATTTTCCCGCGCAAACGGCGCGCATTATTGTAATTTAGTTTGACACCCCTCCACTTTACCTATATATTATTATCTAATTGAGTCGTAATGTCATAACCTTTTTTAAATGAAAATCTGCGGTGGCCATTTGTTTTTGGCGCGCTCCTCCATTTTCTTTAACGTGATAAATATCTTACATTAGGTTACCTCTAACTTTATCATTTCCTGCTATTTCCTACCTGAGACTATTATGCTTAAGTAAGTATCGCCGTCATCACCATCATCGGCCTATCTTAGTCCACTGCTGGACATGTAAGTAAGTATGTAAAAGTAAATTAATATAAAAAAACACACACCATACATAATCCATTTGACGACCTCCCGGGTTCGATCCTCGAATTGTTTTTCTAAATTGTCTCGGGTCTGGGTGTTTTCTATGTATAACAAGTATGTATTTAAGTATTTTAAATATGTTTATCCGTTGTCTAGTAACCATTTAACGAGTTTCATAACGAAGCTTTCTCTTGGCTTCTCTAATTGGTGTGAGTCTTTTTTTTCTTTTTAATCATACTTAATTTGTTACACGTTTATATAAATCTGTTTAAGTATAAGTCTGTGTATAAAGCATTGTATTATAGTTAATCTAGCTGAAATTTTTCGCATTTTGTTGATGGCAGGCTTATTTTAAGGCACCTTGGTCATCTATTACCATCTTGTTTAAGCTGAGATATCGGGAGAAAAAACTTTATTATCATTGTTGTGATCCGGTAGTTAATTATAAGGCGCAATGTGAATAGTTTAAGATATAGGTCATTTTATTTTAGGTAAGGGAATAAAGAATTTAGCCCTGCAGTAGGACACATAAGGCTTTTAATAGAAATAATAGTTAGATACCTATATATAGATAAAGTTAAACAAACTACTTGATAACCTACCTCTTTTTTAAACCCAACAACGCAAACGAGAACATTCGCCGTACAGCCACGCCGAACCACAGAGCAAAAAGGGGCATCCTATTAAAGCACACAAAAAGGTCTGAACAACTGAAAACTCATTTCGCGCGAACCAACCCCTCCCCCCCCACTATCGCCCACTTTTTAATAATAAAAAAAAACTCTCATCTCCGCTAAATTGTCCTCTCCACTCCAGAATATGAAAGTCGTTATTTAAAAAGATTGCCTTGCCCCCGTATTATTTCGGTATAAATTTGAGTTGAGCTCATTCTTGAGGCCTGGTGAATTCCTTAAAACACGGTATTGCCATATTTTATTGCTCTACAGGATCTACCTTTCTTTAGTCTGGATATTTTATGGGAACACTGGTAGAATGGTTAATTAAATTCTCTTATAATTAGTATTAAATTACACAAGAAAGATTGTTCAATTTTTACCTCTTCCATGCAGTGGACTGACATGGGATGGTTACTGATGATAATCATGAGAATTTGACAAAAAAAATGTATTAAATATTTATATTTCTTTATAAAATACAGTGAAAAAATTAAACGCCCACCCGACCCAGCCAGGAATCGAACCTGGGTCTTCCGCAATCCGGGTGGCTGCACTGACCGCTAAGCTACCCGGTACTTTTTAATTTAATTTCTTCACTGTATTTTATAAAAAAATTGTAAATATTTAATTTAGCTTCAGTGCAGCAATTTGCACTTGAAAATAAAAAGTAAAAATGTATACTTATTCAAAAAAGAGTGCAAATAGTGTTTCTTGAACGAGCAGACATTTAAACCCGCAACTTTAACAGGCCTTTAATCATCATCATCATCATCATCATCATCATCATCATCTCTATTATCATAATCATCATCAGCTCATTTTTATGTCCCTACTGCTGGAGCACGAGCCTTCCCTATGGATGGGTAGGGCGAAGGAAAGAATTATGATATATTGTTATTTATTCGCAATAAAATATATGTAAATTTAAAAAGGTATACCTTCAATCAGCTTAATACTGCAACAGACACACCATCCAATTAACAAAACGAAAATAATGAACATCCAAGCAACGATAACTTTCAATTAAACGTCTAAGTAAACGCAGACGCCTAAGCCCCTGTACACACTGTCATTACACTCTTTCAATTAAACCCAGTGGTAATCTCTCACTGCGATAAAATTACATTAATTGGCAAGGGGACGTGTATACACCCCCTATTTAAACCTACCACTCGGCCTTATCACCGCCAAATAAAGTTCAAATTTCTTTACAACAGATGTGAGGGTAGCGACCGTCCTTTGTTAATATTTGCGAATTGACATCATTTCGCGAACGCTCGTTATGTCAACAATGAAAATTGAGCTGAACGATTTTGAAGTTAGGGTTGATTTTTGTGTGTGTTGTTAGGAATGAGTAGGGAGACCTTTTTGAATGATGCACAAAGCGATGGTCGATAAGAGGTAATGCGATTAACTTTGCTAAGTGACATGTGGCTAATGATTCGACTCGGAGTGATCCCGTTGAAGCTTCGTTGGTGCATTGTTAACAGGCTGTTGTCTGTTTTAAAACTAATTGTGATTGTTTGTTTTCGGTGTAGGTAGGTATTTATATGAGGAGCGCCCGGTTTGCGATTGTTAAGGTTAAGCAACTTTCGCGAAGGCCAGTCATCGGATGGGTGACAAATATGTATCATTAACCAACGCACCGCACTGGGCCCGCGTGGTGATTTATGATCGTTCTCCCTATCCATCCATAGGCAAATCTCGCGCCCCAGCAGTGGGGACATAAATTTAGCTGGTGATGGTGATGATATTTATTGATAGGTGATAGGTAGTTGTTGAACTCGGTGCTTGCTGTTCGTGATCCCGACCCATCCTTGTGGCGGAGAAGATATAGTGGCATATTGACATCAGTATTCGACACTGTTCGACACAGTTTTCTTAAAAAAAAAAACGTAATTGAAATAAAATGTTATATTAATTCCTCCAAAGCCTATTATTACCATATTAAAATATAAAATGTTTCTGTCTTGTTTATGTAATTTTAACGCAAATTTTGTTGCGAAACAAATTACAAAAACACAAATGTTGAAAAAATTTCCACGAACAGGATTTGAACCTGCACCCTTCTGACATACCGGGTCAGGAGCTCTTCCAATTGAGCTATCGTGGTTCTAACCAACCCGCCGAAATTATTCAACACTATTTACTTTGAAAGCCAAAGGCACCCATTCAATGTCAAAAACTACCGTCATTAACACCCGATCATAATATTTTTAAAAATACTAAAGATCAGTTAAGAAGTATGTCATACCGGTATGTCAGAAGGGTGCAGGTTCAAATCCTGCTCGTGGAAATTTTTTCAACATTTGTGTTTTTGTAATATTAAAATATGTTAACAATTATGTCTTTCGCATTGTTAAACCATTAAGGTTTGTCATAATGCGACTACATTCACAATACTCTTAACTAAAGACATTTAAGGAGTACTAATATAAAGTTACTATTGAGGAAATAGGGTAAACAACATCTATGAAATATTTTTTAAGTTACCAAGAAAGTATAGGCCATAAATTTATTTTCAATATTGAAATTTGTCAAAGTACCGCATAATTCATGCGGCAGCTTGTTTATTAATCGTGGTAGGTGCAAAAGTACCAGCACTTGACGCAGATGACGCCACTCCACCCGATGTCAAATGAAAGTGTAGCCCAGACGCGAAGACAACAGCTGGTGTAGCAATCGTAGATCGTAGAAATAAGCAATACTTTCAATCGTTTAGCATTTAAATAGACTGTATGACATTTAGCAGAAGTTAGCTGATTTCATAGTACAGGTAGGTAGGTATCTTGAAAATAAGCTTGAGTTGAATATAATACCTATAGAAAAATCAAATAATTATTTTTCTAATCATTATTTGCAATAAAATTACGTAGATCATTTTTAACAACGCAGCTACTAAGATAAAAGACATGATATTAATGATATATACATTTTCTCTTATAAAGCAATCCTTCCACTTGTTCAGGCCACATAAGATCGACTGCGATACCATATAAAAGTAACACAAACGACACCCCTAACTCCATAATCGAATTTGTTTCAAAAGCAGTACAATCGGTCTGCGAGCGAACACAGAAATTTTCCCAAACTACCCACACTTCGGAACACTCAACTTCCTATTATGAAGCGAGAATTAATTCAACGCGTCTCCACAGCCGTGCCAAGAGCGTTCTAACTCGGTTTCCTAACTGTCAAAACACGTTCTCACCTACGGGACCCGTCAAACAAATCAAATATGGCGGACTCTAGATATATTAATGAGACAATGAGACATTAGCTCGCTACAAAATGCCTCCGCATTCGCGAATAATTAAATCGTAAAGTCCCTTCTACGCCCGCCTACGGCACCACTCTATTTACTCCTTTTTCATTCAACACAATAGCCACTGCAATCTGACAGCTACAACTCTAAAACATCTCTTTACAACAACCTCTATCATTCTAAACTCTACCATATCTCAATTCACAATAAGAATCAAATTAGCTTTGTCATTCGGTCCAGTATAAGGCGTATTCCACAGAGACTATTAATTTGAGCGCGACGGTTCCCGCCCACTTGATATCGCTTTTACACACATGTCGGATAATATCGCCGTCCCGCTCGCGCCGTGCCGCTTATTAAAATTCCTCGGTCGGTAGCTGCGTCCCTCTCGCGAGAGGAGAGGCGGGCCGCGGGTCGGGCCAATGCTAGCGCGATTTTCGCCGCGCTTCCACGCAAAACAGTCCGCGGACGCGTCTCCAATTCGAACGTATTTGCGAATCGCGACTTGTTCGAAATACAATTGTCCAAAGCCATAAAAGAAAAAGAAAAAGTTACGAACACTGTTCCAAATTTGAAATTCACCAGCGTTTTGTTTTTGAGGTGTTTTGCAAATTGTGCTAAACTGTGACTGTTGTGTATCGACCTGCACTAGACAGTTTGCGTGAGTGGTGTAATTAAATTAGTACTGAGGAAACAAACCGCTTGCTCAAATAGACTTGTAGGATGAAATGTAAAGATTTATGTGATTGATGACGACCCGACAAAGGAGCGCTGCTAACATGTTTGATACGAGAATGCAAATTACATTTTCACTTCTGCTACCAGATGCGACCATACAATATTTATTAAAGCTTAACAATTAAATACTACAACATTTTAACGGAACGAAATCTTTTTTATCGTTCAAAGTAACCTATTAGCCGTCAGAAAGTCTCCCAAAACCGTCAGACACCACAATCCCCTCGTCATCTTTTATCATAGACAAAAAAAACAATAACAAAAAATAGAATGGCAGCATAACCGTCGACAGAACTGTCAAATAGAACACCGTTTTAAAAGTTTGAAATGCCTACGAGCAGATGAAATGAAGACGTCGCTCGAATGCGAGCGGTCCGAAGCCGCGGAAGGCGGCGGAAAAGGCCGGATATCGTTCAGCGTCGACTCACTGTTGAACAGGAAGAGTGACACGCCTAAAGATACCATAGACGCTAATAGCAACGACGCGGAGAGTACGGACGCGGCGCCGGAAACTGATGATAGCGACGTGGACATTGAAGATGTCGAGTCTAATGTTGGAGACGAACGAGACGATAGAGACGATAGAGATGATAGAGAGAATGCGCACGATGGTGAGGAGATGGAGAATAGGGGCGGAGTGGTGGTCCCCCAGCCGATGTTGCCGAGGTTGTACCAGGGGCCGGCGCCGCCGCACGCCTGGCCTTTTGGGGCGTTCCCGTGGATGGCACCCAACCCCATGTTCAGGGGATCACCGAACAGTAAGTAGTAGTTGTCATTTGTTTTGTGAAGTATGGTTGACAATATCTTTTTACGCTTATAAGTTTATTTTATTGTACAGTTTACAACCGGTGTAGAGATTGATGCAAATCGTAGTTCAGATTATTTCTAGGGTAGTTGTACCAGTGTTCGACAGGAACCATTAATCATAATTTTATTTCTTTAATCATTTATGATAGGGATCGGAAACTGATTTTAGGCTTTAGCAACAATTGAATACAGACCCCAATACCGGTAGAAATGCTTCTCGGCTATTGTGCCGTCAAATTTCAATGATAATATATGTTATTGTTTGGCGACGAAGGTTGTGTCGAGGAATAGGTTTAAAGTGGCGAACACTGGTACCTCTACCCTACGTACAAAAAAAAATGAAGGAAAGTTTTGTACCTAATCGGTGCCGACTCAGCATAATGCTGCTTGCTACCAGGTTTACAAGATGCTTTCTTATATGAATATTAGAGGTATTAGAGAGGCTAAAATTTCGGTAAAAAAAATAATATTTTTTTTTGTTCTGTATTCTGAGTGTTTGGTATTCAGCCAAAGACTGTGTACAATTCGGTTGAATACAGAATACCTAGCAAATCATGAAATTCTATTACTTTAAATCTATCAGTGGTAAGTTGTTATGAATATAAAAAATAAGTATAGTAAATAGCCTATGGTTGTCCTACTGCTGAGCAAAAGCCTCCATCATTGAAATCAAGTCATCACTACAATTGATGGCTAATGGCTTAATCACACGCTTGCGAAATGCGGGTTGGTGATCACGAACCCGGGCTTTGCATCGAAACGCATTTAACCCTACCTGGGAATTGAGCCCGGGACCTTCGGGTATCTATCTCCGAGTTCTTAGCCTCTCGTCCACCAAGACGTGATGAATATAATCATTATTTTAGCATTTATTCATCATTATTATTTATTAAGTGAGTATTATTTTTATGGCGATTATTCTCTTTGTCTATTGATGTGACTGTCCTTTTTTGTTCAGGCAATTCTGACATGTTTGTATACAGCAAATTGGAAACATGGAGGTGCTTGGTACTCGCATGCTACACCCTTGCTATATGTATTCGTTTTATTCCCTTGTCGCTCACACAACCAACCGAACAACCCGAGGGCGCCTTTAAAGGCTCGGACCTCGGCTCGGGTTGACCGGGCCGTGGTGGAAGAGAGTAGCACCCAGGTACATGTCTGTACCTGGTGTAGAGCGCGTATGAACCGGCTCTTTGTACTACGAGTACGGTGTCTTGGACCTAAACTAGTGTGTTTAGTGTATTCTGTAAATGTGTAGTGGCATTTAGAGAATCGGGAATATTACCGTAGTCTATGAGAGTGCGATTTTTGAACTTGTCGCAATCATTCCTATTTTAATGTCGGAGTAGCGCCAATGTTCGAGGCTCTTTGTCAAAATAATCTTATTAGGATGGACCGATTGCGATTTTTATAATATGATTAAAAGCTGACGGAGGAGCTCTATGGCGCCAGGTTTGTGATTGCTGTCATCGGGTGGTTGGTCGAAAATGTGTTATCCCGACCTTCGTGGTTCGGAGGGCACGTAAAGCCGTCGGTGCCGGCTGCATTAGCAGTCGTTACAACCGCCAACCCGCACTGGGCCCGCGTGATGGTTTATTTCCCGTTCTCCACTATCTATCCATAGTGGGGACGTATATGAGCTGAATGAACTGTTGATGATGTGATGAAAAGTTGTCAGACGTGCATGTTGTAATCCGTACTAGATACCATTCATATATGAAGGTATGAAGGAGCGGAACTACCTGTCACGAGTATAAATATACTTACCAGGTAGTTTCAAAACATTTGCTTGATATGTATATTTTTGTAACGAAATAAAACTATTTTGTTTTTTTTTTTTTTTTTCATCACTTTTTGTTATTTTTATATAAACAGATCTTTCTTTCCATTTGATTGGTTGTATGGAAGAGATCGCTTTGAAGCGATAAAACCCCCGCATTATTTGTTTTTTGAAGTCCTTGGGGAGGCCTTTGTTCAGCAGTGGTCGTCTTTTAGCTGAGATGATGATGATCATGATGTTCAATGTTAATTGTTTTGGGTTGCAATAGAAGTATTATCTATCTACATTTTTTAAACCTCTTCGGGTAAGCACTTGGCTTTCACCTCACCAGATATGAAGGGATGATAAGTCCGAAGGTGGAAAGGCACTTCACCCGGAATGCTCTAATACTGAGGGTATTTGTAACACTACAATATTATTTGTACATTGATATGGCGTTGGCGACATATCTAGCTGAAAATGCCGGCAATCAGCAATATCTTTCCAATCAGCAATATCTTTCAAAAAAAAAAAATTAAAAAATTAATAAAAAAATTGCGACATATTTAGATAATATTGTACGTATAGGTACAGTACAAACTATATGTGCACATACAAAATGTTAATTCCAAAACAGTTGTCTCCGTTCAGTTAGATGTTACTTAAGTCGAAGTAAAATTATTTTTTTTTATTCAAATAAACTTAAGAAAAGTGCTTTTGAATTGTCGAAACATTTTATTTTATTTAACAAATAATTTTGTATTGGAAAATTTCAAAAATCTAAAAAAAATTTAGGGGTGGACCACCCTTAACATTTAGGGAGATGAAAAATAGATGTTGTCCGATTCTCCACCCTAGCCGATATGCACGCTAAGATTCACGAAAATCGGTCGAGCCGTTTCAGAAGAGTTCAATAACGTACACCGTGACACGAGAATTTTATATATTAGATTATATATTATTAAAACTTTATATGCTTTTACAAGAAAAACACAATATGAGTACAGAAGGTGTTAACATCCAAGCAGAGTTTCTACAGATAACATATTCAGTATTTTGATCAGGCATGTTTTTTTTAAATTTATTTTTTATAGTTTTTATTTGCTATCTTTTAAATGTTCACCTTGTGGTTTTCCAATAGGCCAATACTTAGTATAAAGCAGCAGTGTCAAACAACAGAACCTCTTCAATAAACACTACCTATTTAGTCTCAAACGCGCATTTCTAATTTATTAATAACATACAATTTCGTTCCGACAAACAATCGTAAGTAACATTAACTAACAACGAATATCCTCAGGAAAATCACAATTATAATTAATTATTTTGCAGAATATCCACTTTTGCCGCCAGTACGATTGCGAAATCTCTACATCCGTAGCAGTAGGAGTAGTGATTGAAATGTAAGCTACTAATTAATACAACGTAGTGTAATCACAAAAAAAAGGACAAAAAACACTTACAAATAATAACAGAAATAATAATACCGGCCTCACAACACCCTGTAATTACTTGGTTTATAGCCGTATTTACAGATAAAACTACATATATATAGCTATAGCTATAAACAGCATATAGCTGAGAAAATAAAAACATACTTTCGAATAATAATAAAAAATAATATAGGAAATTCATGCAACTGGAAGATTCAGAAATAACCCAACACCATATACAGACATCACACCACACCTGTAATTACCTGGTTTGAATTGAACGCGTAGTTACAGAGAAAACCGGCTTATAGCTGAGAAAAAAATACTTACAAATAATAATAATAAAACTTTAATTCAGATAAAAATATCCATTTTTTAGGGTTCTGTAGTCAACAAGAAACCCTTATAATTTCGCCATGTCCGTCTGTCTGTCTGTCTGTGTCTGTTTGTCCCCAGCCTAGCTCATAGACTCTTAGTACTAGAAATTGTAATTTGGCATGGATATACATATTAATCACGCCGATAAAGTGGTGAAGTAAAATTTTTAAATATTTTTTTTAGGTTACCTCCCCCATACGTGAAGTGGGGATGTAATTTTTTTCTTGTCTATCTCATAGTGTGGGGTGTCGTTGGATAGCAATTTTAAAAATATTGCGGGTTTCTACAAAACAGTTTTTTGATTGAGGCATCCGTTTGTGAACTATTAAAGTGCAAAATTTTGTTAGAGTCACGTGCCCCCCCCCCCACCCCTGCCTGCCAAATGGTTGTTTTTAGATACGTGAAAAAATTGACGGTAGTTGTATATATGACGAAGTTAAAAGGAAAACTATCACAGCTAAGTAGGCTTTACAAGTTTACGAGTAACAGTCGACCACCTTATAAAATGTAATGTAATGTAATGTAAATGTAAATAAATGTTCATTAAAGCCCTCTTCTCAGAGTCCTCATTATTGAGATGGGCTACGGAACCCTACACTGCGCGTGGCCCGACACGCACTTGGCCGGTTTTTATTAATACATTCCGCGCTCGAGCAACGCCAACACACACATAGACCTTCAAACAGTCAGCTCGGAACAGTCCGTGCGCAGCTGTTGCGAGATTCCGTGTCCGTGACAGGTTGCCTATGTGTGCGTTGCTCGAGCGCATTTGTAAGAAGCTTGCCTTCTGCAATCTCCTTATATTGTGGTGTAATCGTTAAGTGAGGCCAGTCGATGTTTTGGAGAGTGTAAGGCCTGATTTACACTTCAATAAGTACAGTAGCGAGTTAACTTACGATAGTAAGAGTTCAGTATGTTATTGTCGTTTGAACGGCAAAAGCGAGATTATGTAGCAAGTGGTTTATTAAGTTGATTTGAATAGACCGCGATCCTATTTTTCAGCTAGTCCAGTGCGAAGTAAGCCTCTCCCTCGCGTCTCCCGCACCCCGCCAACTTAACTCGCGGGCATGTAGACAGGCGAGTTTAGTACAGTGCATACATTTTTCTTTGTTGGAACGGCAACTTATGGTTACTCACTCGCCTACGTTTGGACGCTACTTACAGCTTACTACTTGTCACTTAAATGACTGATTTCTTAATTCGCTACTGTACTTATTGAAGTGTAAATCGGTCTTAGGCTGCATTTTCACTGTCACAGGACTTGGAGCGGCGAGAAACTTAAAGGGACAATACAAGCCGTTTGAAACGAAACACTATTAGAGGTTTTCTAGAGGGAATGGCATCCCGCACTTGTGTGTGTCCCCGTTCCGAATTCTCCGAAGGGTTCGGATGTGATGGGGAGCGGAACAACCCGAGGGCGCCATCTAAAGGCCATAGGACCTCGGCTCGGGTTGACTGAGTCGTGGGGACTGTGGACCCGCCAAACAAATAAATAAATAAATGTCACAAAGATCTAAACTCAATTAGTCTTTGTATATGTGTTTTTATATTTTTTTAAATGTATTTTTACTTATTAGTTTTGCGAATTTATCATTTTATCTCACATAACAGTCACATCCTACAGATGCAATACTAATAGTATACTTTATTGTGAAGTGTAGGTTAGTATTACAATATTTATAAATTGATGTTAATATGTATTTCATATGTCTCACTATATTTCCACTATTTACAAAGTACACAATAATCACGAACAAGGTTAAATAACATTAAGTTATATAACATTATAAAGGATTATATGTTAAATTCACTATTAGATGTCCAAGTGTATAAAATACCATATTATAAACTATTAGATACAAAAAAAATTGTCAAGAATGCAATAAAAATTTAAATACAAATCAAACTGTGCTATAATAAATTCTAATATACAACTTATATTGAGATCATTTTACTTTAAACATAATATTATTCATTGAGAAATTAAGTGGTCGTGTAATATGCTTTTTCAATAAGTAGCTTCATTCAATGTTTCTTAACAATGGTTCTTAATATCATTAGGAACTTTGTTGTAGGTATTTTTTGGCGCCATCCCAAAAAACCTTTTAGCAAAAAGTGCAGTTTAATGTTTACGTGCACATATTTTATGTCCATGTCTTCTTTGTGATTTTTTTTCATCGAATGTAGTGAAGATAATGGTAATTCTGTTTGATAAATACCGCAACTACATAAATATACAAAGATGGAAGTGGTATTTAGTATATTTAATATATTACCAAACGTTCAAAGTGATAATTAAATACATACTTTCAAGACTTGAATACATTTTTTTTTACAATTAGATACAGTACCTAGCTAAAAAGGTCATACAATCAGACAATCAATTGATTACTATTAATTTCTAAACGTACCTAATTGAAGAATGACAATAGAAATTAGAATCGGCGAGACTCATTAATAATTAATTACGAAATTGGAGAAAGAATAAATTTATTTTTTTCAGTAGTTATGTACCTGTCTGGTTTTACATATTTATTTATTTCAAGGTTCAGAAAACAAGTTACAGTCTATAATAATACACAAATTAAGCAATTTAGAGACCATATTGGAATGATGTAATAACAGTAGGTTGTTAGAATACTGGAATGTAGAGTATTAGTGACAGTGGAATTTTTAATTTTATATCAGTTATTGATACTTGCTAAGGTTATATGGGTGTGCTTATAATATAGTATAAGAAAATCAGCAAACAGCAGAACGAAACATTTGCTATCTGCTGAAATAATGGTTTTATTTTAACTTATTACCATAGGTACATTATTTGATCTTAAGTTTAAGTTCCGAGTGTAGTTTCGAAAATTGATTATGTCATATCTGATTTTCTGTGTCCAGATTATCATTAAGTGGTCGGAATAGTATACAAAAAAAGTAAAGGTTATGATAAATGCTGTTATTTCCATATTGTCCAGACCTCCGGTAGAGGTAACTTTTAACTAATATCTATTATTAGAGATTAACGCTCTTCAACTTAACTTTGAAATGTATGTCATGTGATAATAATATCTAAACTTATAGACGATTAGGATTTCCAATCTGGAAATGAATCAAAAATAAACTAATAAATAAAGACCTGACTGCTGCGTTCAGCTGAGTGGGACGTTCTTAGTAGTACTTATTGATTTATAACAATTAAACAAAAAAAAAACAAAATGACATTTGGGTAATCTCGTCACAAATCCCATCACTATACGATCGTTCACATCCCTTACACTAGACTAATTACTCATTTGTAAAGCGGCAATACAAAAAAAACAAACTAATTGTCTATGCGGCAACCTCTCAACGTTATGTCAGAGGTTAATGCGGGCTTTGTATGCAAATAGTTCTTTTTTATGTCCGTATCCGGTGTAGTGTGCGTTATAAACGATGCTTATAGTATCCGTAGCTTGTATCAAATGGTCGACCTTCGAAATTTACTGCTTTAATAGCGTCATTATTATTGGGAATATAAATGGCGACTGACAATTAAGATGGGAAAATAAACTGGGCCAGTCACATTGGTCGTATGTTGGGCCAATTGTGGGAAAAGATCACCACATCGTAAACGATGACACCACTAAAAAATGGATTACACTCCTAGCACACGTATTTCCTCTTACAACATGGAGCCCTTAAACGAGGAGTGACGAAGCAACTTGTGGGTCGGTGGTGAATACGGCTGGGCAGGCACAATCCCGCTCCACTATCTGTCTTTACACATGGACGTTTCTCATCAGGTAAAGCTGAGTCATTTGTCAACTCTTCAAAGATAAAAAGGCAAAATTGACCCGAAATGGTCCAGGATATTGATAAATGGAAAGAATAAGTGGGGAGATGGAAGTGTCAGACAGAGGTAACAGGATGAGATGGACTCCCACAAAGGATTGACACAACAGTCCAGGGTAGAGATGAATGGAAAGTAGGCAAAAGTTGGCACAGCGTTAATCATAAACTTTCGACAAACAGACGACCAGAACATGGAAGGGTCAGACGGAAATAGCAGGATGAGATAGACTCCCACACAAAGAATTGACCCAACAGTCGCGGATAAAGATGAATGGAAAGAAGGAAGATCATGTCTGCTGCGAATACAGACACAATAGAATTTTAATTGTATGTAGGATGGATTTGGCACTAAGCAGACGAAAGGTTAATCATCAACTTTTGACAAACAGACGACCACAACATGAAAGGGTCAGATAGAGATGGCAGGATGAGATGGACTCCACACAAAGGACTGACACAATAGACCAGGATAGAGTTAAATTTGAACAGGGAAGAATGACACTGTGTCAAGTAACTATTGACAAGCAGACGACCAGAACTTAGAAGGATCAGACGGAGATGGTAGAATGAGATGAATTGCTCTACAAAGCATTGACCCGAAATAGCTAAGATTGTGATATATGGAAAGAGGGAATATGACACAGAGTTAGACAAGTTTCGACAAACAGACGATGATAGTGTGGTAAGCCCAGACGAAGATGGCATGATAAGGTGGGCTCCACTGAACATACATGAAAAGAAAAAAGAGAGAAGCTTTTGTACTGCATTAATAAAACTTTATAGTACATAGTAATGGCGACTGAGGTTGAGTAAAGGTCTTTGCCACAGTGGCTAGCTAACACGTGCGAGTGAAGTAGCTTAAGCAATGCTGGGTTCTTATATGGGTAACAGAGTCAGACCCTGGCCAAGGGTTAGACCATTCCACTCGAGGTGATTGCCCCATAACTCACAACGCAGGCTTAGTAAGATTTAGGTTCAAATAACTGATATCTGGAGTTCGATAACTACTGGGGTCAACGTGTTCTGGAGTAGAAACCGCGACTCTGAAGATACTGTAGGAAGTCTACCGGCAACGTTGACCAATAGTATACGTTGAGTGGCTGACAGCAGTTTTATGTGATAGGCTTAAACCACTGCCGTCTGGCCATATTAGCCGCAATACCAAATCTCATCATCTATCAATAACCGCTGGAGTAGACATGTTCTAGAGTGGAGACCGCGACTCGGCAGACGTAGTATAGGAGACCTACCTATGCGATGAGTCATGGTTAACTCAGAGTGGCTGGCAGCAGTTGGAAGCGAGGAAACGAATATCGGGTTTATTGGCGATATAGGCAGAGTGACTGGCAAAAGAAGCAGTTCGAGAAGAAGAGCCGAAGGTGGGGCTTAGTGGCATGCATTGGGAGAGGCCTATGCCCAGCAGTAGATTAATACGCTTTGATTATGATGATGATGACTGGGTCCAAAATGGCCCTATGGCTTAACGTGCCTTCGAAAGAACGGAGGAGGTAATATAGGAGTAATTTTTTTTTTGGTATGTTTGCTGATGGCCTCACGCGGCCATTTCAGGGTCACTGTTATTTGGGCGCGGCGAGAAACTTAAAGGGTTCTTCAAGCTGTGTGATCGAAACACCGTCAGATGGTTTCTAGAGGTAATGACACGATGCGATGAATGCAAGCATGTCCACTTTCTCCACTTAAATCTCCTAGGGGTTCGGATGGGATGGGGGTCAATCAATATACAATCGCAGGTGTTATTTTGGAAATATGTCAAAGCAAAAATTATTTTTCAGATGACATTTGTAAATCGATAATGGTGAAGTCGCCATATGCTACCAAACTCATCATTAAAACAATCTAACGACCCACCAGCCCAATCATTAATTATCCGATAGATGGCGTTGACACACTATTTATCACCGACTTAATTAACAAATAACTTCGCTAAATATCTGCTAGCCCAGACCACGAAGTGGTGTGTAAAAACCCGTTGCTTAATTAAAAAACGGTAATTGAAAATTATCGAGTTAATTGTCAATCTGGTATTGGAAAATGTAATTTATCTATTCATTTGTTAAAGTAAAAAACAAAAAAATACCGACTCCGAAAAATTCGATTGACAAAATTGCCCTAAAAAATTAAACAATAATTGCGTATTTTGTTTGTTCAATTTACATGCAAATAACCTTTATTTACCCTATCTGCCATATACTTAACTTCACATTTAATAGAACACATATTATGACAAACAAGCAAATATACCAAATATTTACTTGCAATCCACTTAAAAATAACAATAATTGTACTACCTATCTATTTTCCTAATAAAATGATTGTCTATATAGGCAGTCTAAAAATATTTTTTTTATTTGTTTCTTTAAGTGGATTGCAAGAAAATATTTGGTGTATTTGCTTGTTTGTCATATGTGTTTTGTTAGATGTGAAGTTAAGTATATGTAAGTCGCATAGTTTTTAAGAATATAAGACTAAGTATAAGAAAAGGTTAATTGCAAGTAAATTGAACGAACAAAATACGCAATTATTTTTTAATTTTTAGTGCAATTTTATCAGTCTTATTTTTTGGAGTCTGTTTTTTTTTGTTAAAATTTTTATTTGTTTCTCGCTTTTTAGTGATTCGTTTCGATCTGTTTATCAAAAGCGAATATGGATAGACCTACTAAACGCGCTGCTCGTATGAGACAGCGCCGTTTAAATGAGACAAGCGAAGAAAACGAGAAACGCCTATCTCTAAGTAGGAACCCAAGTAGCACATTAGCGAAAATAAAGTTCGTAATCAAGCCATACTACGTCCAAAAGCTTTAAAGCAGATGTACAAAGGGATAATGATGAGTATTTAGGCCGTATTATGGAAAGATCATACTCCATTAAACAGCATAGCTGTCTAATGGGTTTGTAATGGCATAAAATATCCCAAAAAGCATTTGAATAGCATTTTCAAAGGGCTTAGTCCAGGCTCTAGCTGCATGTGATACTACTAGCTGTGTTAATAGCTCAAAGCTTGTTTACGCCTGGTTAATGGACTGCCGCCTGGCCATTATACCACTAAGACCTGTATTAAAGTTTCCAACAATGTAACTGGCATTTAGCTGGTGTAAACTAATTCTATTCTAAAGCTACTTGTACAAGCTGGTTAGTAGCTGGTTAAGAGAGGATAAGTATTCTTTATAAACGCCGTTATATTTACAAGAGCATGACAAGACACCCTGAGCTGTAAAATAGAGTAGTCCTACTCCATCCTAATGCCAACGCACAAAGTGTAACTTTCTGCTACTGTACAGCTTACATCGTTACTCAAGAGTAAATCTAGAGTATTAGAGTTGGAATAATGTCAGTTGTTAGATTTTTGATGCAAGACGCAACGTGTCAGACAGTATTAAAAGCTAGAGAACCGAGTGTGTACGTTTTACAAAATAAACAAATAGAAAATGAACAACTTAAAACCATGGAAGAAAAGAAAAAGAACTGGTGCGATAAAAAGAAAACTTTTTTTCGTGTTGTATGTATTTCATTGGTCATGGATTTTCATAAAGTTTTAAGGATCCCTAAAAAGCTTTTGTATGCTCTCTTTGTACACCAGTAAACAGCCAGTAGAATTCTAAATATCTATTGTCCAGCTACTATAATGCTGCAAGCTGGTATATACAGTTTAATACCACCACTGTTCAGCATAATTCTTTTTAAGAGAATTGAGCAACAATCAGTGCTGGAAAACGAACGGACGCCATTTTATCGTCACAGAAACCATTTGTAAACAAAAATATGAATACTTTCTTATTGATTTAATGATATTTAATAGCTTTTAATGAAAAAAATATGTATTCTCTTGTTTCCTAACTTAAAACAATCAATATTAATGCAAGAAATCAAGTGGATATCTAAAAAGTAGTTTTTTACCAATTTATAATTTTAAATATTTTCGGTAAAACAACAATATTTTGAGGGCGCGTAAAAATTTTAATGTAATTACCTATATACATTTACGGTAAAGTGGTGCTCGCAAGTCCCGCTGCTCGTAAAGACAAGAACAAAGACACAATAAAGTATAAATGAATTAACATACCTTAGATTAATATGTCCGCAAAAAATCTCACCATTGACATGACAGTACAACTCCGCAGAATAAATGAACAGAAAATTATCTAAAATCCTTTTTTTATTTTCATCTTCGTAAAAACGTTACCAAGCCTCATAAAATCTAAAAGCTATTTAATGGAGTTAAAGCGGCTAAATCCTAGACTGTAACGGCTGTTGAATAGCTGTCTACACCATTGTACAGACCTTGTACAGCACTGTTAATGGTCAGTACAGCTGTTAGCCAGCCACTGTAATGCCTGGGGCTGGTTAATTTGGGGCCTCTTTTAGCATTATAAGGTCTGTATAGCTAGCTACACAGCTCTTGTACATGAAACTAAACCAGCCTCGAGTGTTCACTTAATTCTGTAGTCCAGCGACTATACAGCCGTCGTGTGCTACTTGGGAAATCAAAAACTGTGTTCCGGTGCCTGCCTTCTTTTGCTTCGTCATAGTCGCTAACTACCTTAATCGAGATATCTTATCGCCACCCGTGAAATACTTATCATTGAGGAGTTCCGGTGGCAATCTGTAGTCTTTTTCATCAGTCACACTTCATCAAATGATACTTTTTGAATGCAAATGCTTGACTTATTGCTGAAAATACCAAAATCGCCATAGCTATGCCTACAATATTTGAGGAGTTCTCTCAATTCCTTAAAGATTCCATCATTAGAACTGGACCAAATTAATATGGGACCACATGAAAAGCACCAGCTTTCAAATAAAGAAAGAATCATCAAAATCAGTTCACCCAGTCGAAAGTTCCGAGGTAACAAACATAAAAAAAATACAGTCGAATTGAGAACCTCCTCCTTTTATTTGAGTCTGTTAAAAAAACTATCTGTAATAGTAGTTAATTCACTATAGAAGGCTTTTTATATGCTCAATTATTTTCATTCTTTTATTGTTACAAACTAAGTTAAAACGGCAATAATCATGACTTCATGGCCTAATTCTGTAATTTTTCAAAAAGTCGAAAATTTTATTATAATACTATTTAGACACGACAAGCCAGTCAGGTATGTCTACATTTCATTTTCTAAATTAATAGTATGCGTTCATCACCAACTCATTTTATGTACCCACTGCTGGGAAACGACCCTTGCTTATTGATGGAAAGGGAAAACGGGCCATAAACCACCACGCGGGCCCAGTACAGATTGGTGGTAGTTAACGACTGCTAATTCAGCCGGGACCAACGGTATTACGAGTTTTCCTAATCACGGAGGTGCTCGACATGTAAAATTATTGGTCGCCCATCCTAAGACCGGCCTTTGCGAATGTTGCTTAACCTTAGCAATCGCGGACCGGGCGCGTTAACAACTGCGTCATGGAGCTTCCTCGCTTAAGTTTCCGATATTAAATTTCATAAAAACATTTTATCAAAAATTCAATTACCAAAACTAACAGTAATTGCACCTTTATGGTCGATTATATGAAGTCAATAAGTACCCACTTGAAGCTTAATTAAATTGCTCGCGTAGGAATTTGAACTGTTTAATTATATTACGCGCATTCAACCAATCAAAAAATTACCACAATCAGTGGCCGGCCACGGCATAATCCGATTCTTTTATCGATTATTATGATCGATGCGCATTCGACACTCGGGACGAATCGATTCGACTTGTTGTTATATATATCATTTAGATTAGTTGTCCATATGTTTTGGTAAGCTATTGTTTTTGGTTCATTTTTAGATAGTCTATAAAAAAAGTAATATGATTTTTTTTGTTTGCTGTTAAACTTAAAGGGTTCCCAAGCCGTGTAATCGAAACACCGTCAGAGGGGTTTCTAGAAGGAATGACACCATGCAAGCGTGTCTCCGTTGCATACTAGATCTCCGAGGAGTTTGGATCGGAATGGGAGTTTATGGAAGTTTATGGTGATTGTACCTACACGTCACCGTTATTTGTTTTGCTGTTTTCCAATTTGAAAGGTACAAATATAGGACGAGCTCGACGGCGCAGTGGCATACAATTGGTGATGTTAAGCTTCATTTGTAAAGGTCAACAATGTTAGGTTACCAAAAATGTTATCGTCTCTGGCTCCTTCATGCTTCGGAAGGCACGTAAAGTCATTGGTCCCGGCTGCATTAGCTGACGTTACCAAACACCGCATCGCACTGGGCCCGCGTGGTGGTTTATAACCCGCCCCCCGACCGCCTAACCGATCGCTTTGGCTACGTGTATAGTTTATGACGTCATCTTATCATTTCGTACCGCCTATGAAAGCAATATCGAAAGCTATAGGCTATAGCTATAGATATATGCCTGTACCTATTAGCTAGATGACAAGATGACGTCATAAACTATACACGTAGCCAAAGCAATCGGTTAGGCGGTTGGGCCCCAGTTCTCAAAGGCTGCCTAGTGCTAATACATAGTCTACACATGTCATCTTCCACTAGGCACCCTTTAGGTAAAAGGGCACGCTTACAAGCGATAGAGTGTCTCTATACTCCAGAGTGTAGAGTCGAGTGTGAGTTTTATTTACTATCCGTGTATTCATTCGATTACGTTTACGAAAACGAAAATTTGTTTGGCAAAATTGTAACTCTCCTCGTTTTCCACCAGGCGGCGCTGCTTCAATGCCATACTAAAATTAGCTGCTTCTGTTGTTTAGTGGTTAAGACAACTGGTTAAAACCCAGAGGTCCCGGGTTCGATTCCCAGCGGAGGGTACAGGTTTGTGCACTCGGTTTGATTGGTGGTAGGACTTGTTTGTCTGCCTGGCTAGCTACCACCATCTTATCTAAATATGTCGCCATAACATCAATGTTTGTAGTATTGGTGTGTTCCGGCAGCTAAAAGATAGCCAGTGCCTCACTAGTAGAGGATCCCGGGTGAAGTGCGCTTCCACCAATTGGCCTTATCATCACATAACATCAGGTGAGATCAAGGTACTGTGCTGTACCCGTAAATATAAAAAAAAATATGTTTTTGTTTTTGTTAACGTTATCGAATGGCGAATGAAACTCTCTAGGCACCCAGTGTATCCAACAGTTTACAGATACGTCCACGTAAACATGTCTACGCCTTTATGTAAATGTGCCTTTCAGATGTGAAATGCCTCACGACCCGGGGGCCTACCGCCTAACTCTATCGCTATCGCTCTCGCCATCGCGCTCTATAGTTTATGACGTCATCTTGTCATTTCGAAAGCGATATAAAAGCAATATCGAAAGCTATAGGCTATAGCTTTTGATATTGCTTTCATATTGCTTTCATATCGGGTTTGAAATGACAAGATGACGCCATAAACTATAGAGCGCGATAGCGAGAGCGATGGCATTAGAGTTAGGCGGTCGAGGTCTTAGCCTATAGGGGCTCCCTTGGGTTGTTCCGCTCCCGATCCGAACCCCTCGGAGAATCTAGTAGGGAACGGGGACACGCACTAGTTCGTGATGCCGTTCACTCTAGAAAACCTCTGACGGTGCTTCGCTTCACACGTATGGCGAGGGCTAGGAGGCGTCCACAATAACAAATATGCATCTTGCAAGCTCAATGTAATTTTCTGACGGAACGCTAGGGTACCTAATACAATAGTTTTATTACCATCTCAAAATCGATTTTGAATTAATAAATCGATCGGGCATTCATCGAGTTTGACAATCCGAGATTTGTGCCAATTATTTGAGTGAAGGCAACCAATCAAACAGTAGAGTTATATCGATTTCGATACGGTCACGTTGCGTTACGGTATCGTTTGCGCAGGAGTTTGTGTTTTGGCGAGTACGTTTATATAAGTTATTCTTATTTGGAACGAAATAGTTCTTAATGGGTTTACTTTTGCACGTGCCACTAATATCAGATATGATCGTATATTTTAGTTTTAATGGCACGTGCATATTATTATTCAAAATTAAATGTTACGGATTTTAATTTAAATAACGTCATTATGACGGTGGAAACTTAATCATATTGCTTCCTGATTATTATTTTTAAATATTGATTTTGTATTTTAATTAAATTGTTTATGTGTTATACGCTATAATTAAATGATACAGTTAATCACTATACTATATTAAATTATTAAAAATAAAGACGCTCGCTTTGTTGTTACAAAGTTAGAGAACTGAGTCACAAAATAAGAACACCCACAAGGTCAGCCGAACAACTCACACATAGACCCTTTGCACGAACACGGAACTCGGAACAGCTCGAGACAGTCCGAGCACAGCAGCGCAGTCTCCTTATTTTGTGACTGAGTGTTGAGTCAGAATATCCAAAACTGTCATAATATGTCTTCGATAAATTTTCAATCGTATTTCATAGACATAAAGTTCTAAGGTTGCAATGCAACGTCCATACGTTTATAATACTACGAGGGGTGGTATAAACTCCTTGAACAACAAAAAAGTAAATACTGGCAGGTAAATTGGTTTTCTTTTATTATTTTAAAAATAGAAGTCATTTGATTTCGTCGTGTCGGAGCGTGGTACGCAAAATGGATAAAATTGAAATTCGCGCCGTAATAAAATATATATGCCTGAAAAAATTTACTACTGAGCAAGTAAATCTAGACTTGAAAGGAACATTAGGGGTTAATGCTCCACCGTATTATACGGTTGCGCGGTGGTGTGCTGAGTTTAAGAGAGGAAGAACTTCAACTAAAGACGACCCGCGCTCGGAACGCCCTACGACGGCAGTTACCGAACAAATGATAAAAAAGTAGAAAAAATTGTTTTGGCAGATCGTCGTGTTACTGTTCGTTTTGTAGCTGAAGAACTAAAGATTTTGATAGGAAGTATCCATAGTATTGATATACATGAACATTTGGGCATGAAAAAAGTATCAGCGCGCTGGGTGCCTAAAATGCTTACAGACGAGCATAAACAAACAAGACTGAGGATTTCTCAAATCAATTTGTAATTGTTACAACAAGATCCTGACCGATTTTTGGCTCGTGTTCCAGAAAAATAAAACCCTCTATTGGTGTTAGTATTTAATCCGGCAGAGCTTCGCCTTACAAATGTTTCGCAGCAAAATGAGAGCGAATAATGATTACAATTGGTTTTATAGAGAAGTCACAACCATAGACTAAGTATAATATAGGGAACAACCATAGACAGTGTATGATACTGGGTCAAAACTACTGATAAAGTTAATACAATGATAATGATGTTCAAAATGTAATGTAATTTATATGTAATCTATATAATCCTGTCATTACGTATTAAATATACGAATAATTATATTTATAATAATCCAATAAATTAACTCATTATTAATCAAATAAATCAATGATAATTATGCTGGCGCTAGTAGGGGATGTAACAGCTATGATGCCTTCTTCATAGACCAGAAGCGGTGGCGGCATTAGTAGCGGATGCTAACACTCGGCCATCCTGCATTGGCCGTGTCCCACGGCGATCACCATCATTTTCTCTCGGATCATGAGTCTGAAAAAAAAATATTGCGAAGTATTTATTCTTTACACACAGTCATGTATGATATTACTTGGAATTTAAAGAAAAGCCACACAGCTCTTGAAAGAAATGGATTTTAAAACACACGGCTTAAGACATACAGCTTAAGACACACAGCTTAAGACACACAGCTTAAGACACACAGCTTAAGACACACAGCTTCAGACACATAGTTTATTTATCACATAGCACACAGTTTTAAGTCACACAGTTTATTTATTACATAGCACTCAGGTTTAGTCACATAGTTAATTTAGACACACAGATCTTATAATAGGTAATTTCTTTGTTTAAAATCTCGCAGAGCAGTTGAGTTAAATTATCAACCAGAATTCAATTACACAATCTTTCATTTACTCCATAGCAAGTATCTAAAGATAGAGCCAATGTCACCCAAAAGCACAAAGGTTTATCAGGCAGGTCGTAGGTAGCACATAATTACTATCAGTTTTTACCAGTTATATGCAAAATATTATTACACTTCTATTTTTTTGGAATTAATTTTATTAATTTTAATTGTGTGTTAATACATTACCTTATGTATCAACGATTTTTAGTTTATTTATATCATTGATATTGATTTCTAAAGTTAAAGACCTCTGTACATTGAATAATATTAATGATACAGTAAATATGGTTATATAATATATAATGATTTAATTAACATAAACATATTAACCTTTCACTTTGATTACTAATGAAATATACAATTAAGTACAAAATAGCTACAGAGCCAAAGCACACGCCTTTAACACAAACAACTAGGCTATTAAATTTAACTTTCTAGAAGATCTATCAAATCATCTCTATCCACATCTCGATCGCTACCAGAGCTATCGTCATCAGACATAGTGGTTTTATAAGGCCGTAATACTTCACCACGAACAACTGCACTAAATCGCCTATATCCTTTCATACCCTTTATACTAGTTATTGTGTAACGATCTAGTGAAGGATCTGCCTTGCATACTTTATAAGGACCAGTATACAGTCCGGCCAGTTTTCTTGTAACTTTAACCGTAGTATCCCTTGCAACCCCTCCCTTCCACAGCACGAGTTGTCCTACCCTGTACTTTAAACATTTTTTTATGTTTGCGGTCAAATCTACTTTTCATAAGAGTCATGTTCTTATTGATACGTAATTCAGCTTTGTCTCTTCTAGTTTGCAAATCTTTTTGTTGAAGATCACAGTCTTGAGGAGTATCGGAAGGATATCCCGGAAAGCGAGTATTTGAATGGCCAAACATTAGGCTAAAAGGTGAAACACCAGTAGTAGAATTTGGGGTATTGTTGATCCCCCACACTACTTCAGGTAATTTTATGTCCCAACTACACTCACTTTCAGACATTGTGTTTAAACCATTTAATAAAGTACGGTTTACTCGTTCGACTTGTCCGTTAGAACGAGGACTAGCGATTGCATTTAAAACATGTTTAAACTGAAATTCCTGTGCAAATTGTTTAAAATAACGACTAGTGAAAGCTTTGCCTCTATCAGTAATAATTCTACTAGGATTACCAAATTGAGTAAATATTTCTTTAAGTAACTTGATGCTCTCTAATGAACTACAGTTTTTGGCAGCTTTTGCAAAAATAAATTTTGTAAAGGAATCAATGACGACTAAAACATAGGTATTTCTATTACGTGTTTTAACAAAAGGGCCTAAGTGATCAGCATGAAGTGTGTGCATAGGAATAGCTGCTTTGCTAATTGGGTGCAATTCACCCTCGGTCCTCCCATAATTGCCCTTACCAAATGCGCACTGCAGACATGAATTAATATACTTGCGTATAAATCTTGTCATTTTGGGAAACCAGAATTGTGCCTTAATGGAGGTTTCGCATTTTTCGAATCCGGGATGCCCAATCTGATCATGCAATTTCTGTAAGAGACCATATTTAGCTAATTTAGGGATAACAAAACGTTCACCAGCCAGTGTTTTCCTATACAACACGCCCTCTCTAATCACATAGTTATTTAAAATATCAGAGTTAGCATTTGGCTCGCGGAGCCGAGTTAAAATATTCTTTATTCCGTCATCTTGCATTTGCAACGTCAATAACCAGTCTGCATTATTAATCATAAGTACTGTAGTCGAATGAGAAACGGGATTCCTGCTTAAAGCATCTACATGTTTCATGCGTTCGCCAGGCCTATACTCGATCTCCAAATCAAAGTCTTGAATTGTAAGCCACCAACGGGCAATGCGCGGTATCAAATCTTTCTTTACAAGAGTAGTACGTAAAGCTGCACAATCAGTGACTACTTTAACAGGAATGCCTGTTACATATATTCGAAATCGTCGAAGAGACTCGACTACAGCAAGCGTCTCTAATTCGTAACTGTGATACACTTTTTCTTCCTTAGTTGTGACTCTGCTAAAAAATGCTACTGGTTTTAAACATTCGTCTTTTTGTCGTTGCATAAGAATGCCTCCTAACCCGAATTTACTTGCATCTGTATGCAACTCTGTCTTAGCATCTTTAACATATATGGCTAAAATAGGTCGTTCGATCAATCGTTGTTTTAAAGTTTGGAATGCTATTTCCTGATCAGGGCCCCATTGCCACTCTACTCCCTTTTTGGTAAGTTCTGTTAGTGGTCGTGCTATTTGGGCAAAACTTTGAATAAACTTTCTAAAATAGGAAGTTAAACCAACAAACTGTCTTATTTCATGAACATTACGGGGTCTTCTATAGTTAGCAACACAGGCAATTTTTGCTTGGCCAGGTTGTATCGAACCGGAACTAATATCATAACCCAAATACGTAGCATTGTTTTTAAGGAAACTACATTTTTTTAAATTTAATTTTAAATTTGCATGTGTCAATAATTGTAATACTTTTTCTAGTAGCGCTAAACCTGCTTCGACCGATATTGACGGAAGCATTACGTCATCTAAGTACAGGGCTATGCTTTTATTAACGTCACCTAGTGCCATTTGTATCAATCGTGAGAAAACTGCTGGAGCATTGGCTAAACCAAAAGGCATTTTTAAAAATTCATATTGCCCGAACGTTGTTACAAATGCAGTTTTCTTTATTGACTCCTCGTCAATTGGGACCTGGTGGTAGCTCTGGGCAAGGTCCAAGGTCGTGAAAAAGGTCTTGCCGGCCAACCTACCTACCTGATCCTCAATATGAGGTAATGGGTATCGGTCTTTGACAGTACGTGCATTTAGAGCTCGGTAATCGACGCACAGTCTGTAATCGCCCCCCTTTTTCTTAACAAGAACTACTGGACTAGCATAATCTGACATAGACTCCCTTATGATCCCGGCGTCTAAAAGGTCGTTAATTTTTTCGTGAACTATTTCATTTTCTTTAAAAGAGAGTCGATAAGGTTTGCAAAACACTGGCTGACTTGTTGTAGTCTGAATATGCATTTTAATTAAATCAGTACAACCTAAATCTTTAGTGTCTTTAGCAAATAAATGAGAAAAATTGTTTAACAATTTTAGTAAGTTTGCATTTTGACAGTCGCTAAGGTTTCCCACATTCAAATCGGATAATGTTATTAAAAAATTATCAGTAACACATGAATTTACGGCAAATACATTATTTAAAACCTTGTTTTGCCCCTTACACGTTAAATCTGCCCTCGCTATTAACCTATTAGCTATCCACTCTATATCTACTAAACCTACATTAATTACTTTTATAAAACACTTGTTTGGATAAATAATCGCTTGTGGAATCAAATAAGAAGTTGAGCCCAATTCAATCCACACTGTATGAATCAAAAACGTATGCTTTGTTTCATCCACGTCATAACCACAATCTACACTCACTTCAACATAAACATAACTTCGTTTTGGAATGAAAGTATCATATTTCAAATAAACAGGAAACTTTGTAACAAAATCGGTGACCTTAAATTGAAAATTGGATAAATAGTGGGTAGGTACAAAATTTACAGACTTTGCGGTAGTTACTAAACTTACATTTGGTTGGTTTATCATGGTTTGACCAATAATTAAATCAACATCAGACAATTCACAGTTTGTTATTTCGACATCACCATTTAAAGATAAATTGTCAATTATCAAACTAATATGACATGTACCTAGCGAAGCCGCGCACGAACCTCCAAACCCTTTCATAATAACATTTGATGACTGCATTTCCAAATTTAGTTTAACAGCGTTACTGTACGTTAATAGGTTAAGCTTGCTGCCTGTATCTATATACGCTATTAATGGAAACCCGTTCACTGTAACTGACTTTTTGTACAAATCTAAATAAATGTCGTAAGTTATATGTAATATATCTCTAACCTTGTGAGCTGGGTGCCGTGATGAGCTAGCGCCAAACCAGCATGAGGCCGTCGAATGGCCCGCGCGCTGGCAGTTACTGCAGCGCTGCTGGGCTCTGCAATCCTTCGCCTCGTGTCCTGGCCGACGACACGCGTAGCAAATCTTCGGCAGCAGCTGCTGAGACGGAGTACTGCTTGATGTAGCTCTATCGCCTCTTCTCCATGTAGACTTTCTTGCAGTATAAGTTGCTTCTACACGTTTAAAATTTTCCAGCGAAGATAAATACCCAAAATATAGTTGTTCCGGGCCCTCACATCTATATGCTTTTGCATTTGCTCTAAGCTCTGCTGGTAGACCACGGATGATACAAGATATAGCTTGTTCACCGGAAATATCACACTTTTTGAGTAACGATATTTTATCGTGATAGTATTTAGTCATAGTTTCAGAGTCCATTTTTGATCTGGCCATCATTTCTTCTAATCTATCAACAAAATCTGTTGATCGCGGAAACGCAGTCTGTAGCGCACTTTTCCATCCGGTCCAATCGAAATTATAATCATCTAAATCATCGTACCAATCTCTGGCTGAGCCACGCAGACGTAGTTGCATAATATATTGCCGATCTTCGTTACTCCAGCCATATACATCACCGAGCTGATCTATCTTATGTAGCCACCCAGTTATGCGACTATTTTTGTCTTCAGGCTTGAATTTTGGTATCAATTCTGCATCCGTTGGAGAAACACGACGCACCCTGTTTAAATGTAGTAACGGTTTTTCAGAAACGAAAAAATCTTCATTTTTTTCGTTTCCCTTGGCCACTTTTCTTTGATTGTCTTCTTCATCAGACGTTGAAGAATCACTATGTCGGCGTTTTCGTTGACCTAAGCCGCTGATATACGGGCCTGACATAGTTCGGGCTGATCCCACTTCTGAAGTGTTCCAGAAAAATAAAACCCTCTATTGGTGTTAGTATTTAATCCGGCAGAGCTTCGCCTTACAAATGTTTCGCAGCAAAATGAGAGCGAATAATGATTACAATTGGTTTTATAGAGAAGTCACAACCATAGACTAAGTATAATATAGGGAACAACCATAGACAGTGTATGATACTGGGTCAAAACTACTGATAAAGTTAATACAATGATAATGATGTTCAAAATGTAATGTAATTTATATGTAATCTATATAATCCTGTCATTACGTATTAAATATACGAATAATTATATTTATAATAATCCAATAAATTAACTCATTATTAATCAAATAAATCAATGATAATTATGCTGGCGCTAGTAGGGGATGTAACAGCTATGATGCCTTCTTCATAGACCAGAAGCGGTGGCGGCATTAGTAGCGGATGCTAACACTCGCTTCGTAACTATGGATGAAACGTGGCTCCACCATTATGATCCTGAAACGAAACAACAGTCCATGATTTGGAAGAGGCCGTCATCTTCAACGCCTAAGAAGTTTAAGGCATTTCCATCTGCCGGTAAGATTATGGGCTCTATTTTCTGGGACAGCCTGATAATTATTGAATACCTCAATCATGGAGCCACCACACAAGTTCCGAGTTGCGATGACTGCTATCCAAGATGCTGGATTTGGATTGATGGAACATCCTCCATACTCACCTGACCTTGCGCCTTGTGATTTCTACCTGTTCCCGCGGTTAAAAGAACAACTGAGAGGTCACAAATATGGCAATGATGAGGAAGTGATTGCCGCCGTACACGATTTTTAAAGCGATCAAAATGAAGATTTTTTCAAGAAGGTAATCTTAGGATTAGAAAAACGATATACCAAGTGTATAAACCTCAAAGGTGATTATGTCGAAACATAAAATAACAATAAATAATATATAACTGCTTCATACTCATTATCACTTTTTATTGAACACATAATAATATTTTATTTAAATAAAATATTAATATTTTTTCTTAAATATCTACTTGTACGACGTTATTAATAGAGTTCAGCCAGTCCTACCTTTTTTTAGCCTAGGATGATCACGAATCATTCCACGGTGTATGTAGGGTTAGCCTGATGTAATGGCTGACCCACTAAAAACCTAAGGCACCCGTCTACCGCTTGGGCGGGATCCTAAGAACTTTGAAGAGTAATTCACGACTCGCCACAGATGATCACTTTGAACACGTCCCTTACGAAGGCGCCTCACCCCAATGGCATGGCCTACCCACTTAAAACATAGGGCACCCTTCTACCGTTTGGGCGGGATCCTAAGAACTATAAGAAATGGTTCACGACCCGCTACGGGGCGGTCCCTTTGTACAGACCCTTTCTAAGGCGCCTTATGTCAAAAAGAAGCCAAAACGTCACCGGTTCAGACCCAGAATTCCTAGGTTCAATTCTCATGGGGGGTAAATGTTTGTGTACTTAGTTTGGTCGGTGGTAAGGCTTGTTTTAAGTCCGCCAGCTACCACCATCTTATGAGCAGTCGCTGACACTAGCTAATTACAAATATAGGTAAATAATATATAGAATATTGTAAGTAGATTAAATATTGTAAGTTTAAATATAGCTAAAATTTATGTAAATCCATGTACAAAGTTATGGCTATGGCAGAATAACAGGGTTTATAGATCTCCTGCAAACACCAAGCCATAGACCTTTTTGTCTATGATTTTTTGGCAAATAAATATACTTACCTGTTATCTTCTTCTAATATATAAAATTCTCGTGTCACGGTGTACGTTATTGAACTCCTCTGAAACGGCTCGACCGATTTTCGTGAATCTTAGCGTCCATATCGGCTAGGGTGGAGAATCGGACAACATCTACTTTTCATCCCCCTAAATGTTAAGGGTGGTCCACCCCTAAAATTTTTTTAGATTTTTGAAATTTTTCCAATACAAAATGATTTGTTTGTAGTGTTGTCATGGAAACTGTCAAAACGGTACGAAGTCCGCCGGGTCAGCTAGTTATTATCTAAATATGTCGCTATAACATGTTAGTAGCCTAATGTTATGCCCGATCCGCTCATAACCTAAGGCACCCGTCTACCGTTTGGGCGGGATCAGTCCCGGTGGTCCCTTACCAAGGTGCCTCACCACAAGGGCAAGGGGGGGAACCAGACATACCTACGAGTACCAACATTGTGTTGAAAAGGCTAAAAAATATATTTATTACTGTGCTTACAGACTCACGTCCGCTCCGAAGCCCATTACGCTCGTCAATGAGGGCGCCTTTGAAATTAATTTCTTACCATAGACAGTCAATTAACTCTAGCATAACGGTAGACATAGACAATGGCAGTTCTAAGAAAATGGCAACTTTGTTTGTATCCCTACTATGTAGTCTAGTCGTAGAGCTGTAGGTATGCGAGTGTGTTATTAATAGTTCAGAATTTATGGACTTAAATTTCTATCATTGCCATGACAAAAACTGTAGCTAAAGACAGTGTAAGCTAAACGTTTGTTTAAGGAATGCACGGTGAAACGCGAAATTATGTTATATGATGATGATGATGAAACTTATTAATTAAGAGTTTTTTGAATTATTTACTGATTTTTTTTTTCTTATTAAATAAAAAAAATATTTTACTTAGGCAATACTTGATGCTTGTTTTTTTACTTATTAAGGAGGTTTTCCAAAAACTATTACTTATATCTACTCGGTAATAATAAACGTGCTAACACTTTCTTACGTAGGGTATACAGATTTACTTTTTTATCACCGTCAAATATTAAGAGTTGTTCCTTGTGTCACGTCACGGCGCACGGGAGTCATCTCAGAAGGTTTGGACGGTGATAAAAAGTCAACCTGTATAAATTAAATCATTAGATCAACCTGTATAGGTTAAATCACCAGATTCAAATTCAGATTCAGATTCAAATCATTTATTGCATATCACATTACAATATAAAAATAGGTGGAATATTTAATAAGGTATTCATGTGACACTTTGCAAGGGCACAGCAACAGCATCAGAGGGCTAATTAAAAAAATGTACTTACCTACTTATCTAGTTATAATTATTATACAATATTATATAATAAGGATTCATAGTAATTTTAAAATTTTAAAATTGTATTAATAATTATTCTGTTTTATTTAACCAGTCTCAGACAAGGAAAATATTGGCCTAGTAAGAACCAATGGGCCTTGGACCAATACGTTTTTGTTAACGTGCTCTAATGGTTAATAAGAGTCGCACTGGGTACTCAAGAGAAATAAAGGGCAAAGCCAAGCATGTTGTGCAGTGAAAGAAGAGAAGAAGAAAGAAGAAGAAGAGAAAGAAGGTCCTCAATAAAACTTTTCTTAACATTACAAAAAAGTTTTAACCGCCTCTGTGGTCTAGTGGTTAAGACCCCCTGTCTCAGACCCAGAGGTCCCGGGTTCGATTCCTAGCGGGGGGAACCTGTTTGTGTACTAAATTAGCTTAGTGGTAGAGCTTATTTGTCCGCCCAGCTATATGCCACCATCTTATCTAAATATGTCCCTATAACACCAATGTTTGTAGCATTGTTGTTTTCCGGTTGAGGATTTTTGGTGTAATGCGTTATCATCACATAACATCAGGTGAGATGAAAGCCGAATGCTTACCCGTAAGATATAAAAACAAAAAGTACATTTATCGCTCTACCCAATGTCAATCACAGATTAGAAAACTACGCAAGTACTTACCTATCAAGTGTCAACTAGCTCTATAAGGCACACACCATCTGTCGGTGTTTAACTCGTAAATCATTGCAAATGTCACCCTAACGAGAGAGCCACTGACGCCACTTTTGATTGGACATTTCGTAGACAGGCCTAGAAAAAAATGTTAAGGAAATTGAATTAGCCAACATGTATTGCTCAGTGCTTGTTAAGGCGCATACGCTCTCTGAACAGCAAAATTGTAGATATTAGAGTAATAATTAGCACGCTAATAATATTATTCGTGTGTTTTTTTGTGTTTGCATATACGATATTTATGCACAGTTGCATGCATGCATCATGATGACGGACATATTTATTGCATAAGTGATCGATCAATCAAATAATATATTCAAGTTTAGTTTTAAAAAGCATAAATTTAAATGTTTATATCTCTAAATTGAGATCTGATGGTTTCCCCATACAAACTTTTATCCCCTTATTTCTTTTTTTTTATACTTAGCACGGCAAATGACTCCACACCACCTGATGTTAAGTGGAAATGGAGTCCAGACGCGAAGACAACTGGTGCAGCGTGAAAACAACGCAGCATCAGTCAACCTCACTCTGCCGGCCCACAAGGTGCTTCTTCACGCCTCGTTTGAATTTCAATTGATAGTCTATCTCTTTCTCCAAGGTCTAATCTATCTCTACACCAAAATTCATCAAAATTGGTTCAGTGGTTTACACGTGATAATATAGCAGAACAGAGTGCCTTTCGCATTTATAATATTAGTAAGTAAAATAGTTTCACAAAGAGTTAACATAATGGACATGTTTTTTATTTATCCAACCGAAAAGGTCAACACTCAGCTTATGCCATGACGTTGCCGTGTCAAGGCGCTGACATCAATGTTTGTATTCCGGCAGCTAGAGATAAGATAGCCAGTAGTGCCCCAGCAGTTGACGATTCCGGGTGAAGTGTGTTTTCACCATTGGCTATATCATCACTTAACATTAGAACACTTAACACTTAAGATGAAGGCACTGTACTTACCCTTAAGATACATTTAAAAAAACTGTCTTTTTTTTAAAATTGTGTCTGTGACAATTCATCTTCCTCTTAACCCAGTCCGTCTTTACTACCCACATGCCAGCGACGCCATCTTGCTAAAAAACCCTTTCCCGCCGTTATCCACTATTGCCTGCATTTTGCTATCGATTATAGATACACTCATTAATACGTCGAGTTAGTTTTTTCTTTTTACTGGACCGCAGCTTTGATATATTGGTTGATGTATTTCATTCACTGGACTTTCATAAGAATTGATGCACTAGCTATGTAAACCAACGTGTCTATGGCCAATTAAAAACTTAAAGTTGCGTGATATTTTTTATTGTATTCATTACTTAACGCTGATATGTGTTTTTAATTAAATTATTTCTTTATAAATATGAAGCTTTTAAATATCTACAATATTAAGTCCTACATACAGCAAGTTACCAGTAAATAGTATTTGATTGTTATTCCTCAAACCATCATCATCAGCTCATTTTTGTCCCCACTGCTCGGTCACGAGCCTTCCCTATGGATGGATAGGGAGAATGGGCCATAAACCACCACGCGGGCCCAGTGCGGATTGGTGGTTGTTAACGACTGCTAATGCAGCCGGGACCAACGGCTTTACATGCTCCTCCGAGCCGAAGCACGGAGAAAATCCAGAAGATAAATTTTTGGTCACCCATCCGGCCTTTGCGAAAGTTGCAGATCGCTCGATTATTGTATAGGTTTAAAATGTTGTATGGTGAACGAGGTAGCAAAGGAATATGTTACTCGAATTCCATCGTCGTTAATTGATGCGTAACTTGATTATGCCAAGCAGTTTTCGTTTGCTTTAATGTGTGTTAAGTATGTACAGTCTCGGGCATTAACATGTAAACAATGTAACTATAACTTAATACAATGGAATAGACAAAACTATCCAAAAGTGTTTGCATGTTTATGCTCGTAACTGTACGTTTATGTATGTTTATGGTTAAATGGAACTTTTTTTATATTATTTGTTTTTGTCGATAACGGTGTTGATTGTCCGATATTTTCCTGTTAATCTATTCACTTTGTAATATATATTGGTCAATTTGTTTGTTGTCCCAAATAAAAAAATAAAAAATAATAATAATTAGGTACCTATGTAATAACTATCTATATAAAAAGACAACAAAAAAAACTCTGAATTGTTTGCAAATTATATTCGTTGGATTGGTGACAATATATTCATATTCACATTTATGAACATCTCACTAAGTGTTGCGTATTATGAAAACGCACAACGACTTCGTAATACTTTTATTTATCAACAACTTTTTGAACGCTTTAAAAATATCACACACACGAAATGCCATTTACGGATACCTCGGTAACCAATCCTAGAGCAGGAATCTAGAGCGCGGTTATTAGTTTAATACCGAATATCCGAAATATCAGCTGTTAGAGATATCTGTGGGAACCGGGGCATTGCTTGCATGGGGGAATGTGCGGTCATTCACTTATACATTCAATTTTCGCAATATAATTAATACTGGATGCTTGACGGAGGGAGAAGAGAGCTCCATAGCGCAGTGGTTTACGCGCTCTGTCTGCGATATTTTTTTTTACATACGTAGCTCGAGAAATGACTCCACTCCACCTGGTTAAGTGAAAATGTAGTCCAGACGCAAGGACAACTGGTGCAGCGTGAAAACAACGCAGCATCAGTCACCCTCACTCTGCCGGCCCACAAGGTGCCTCTTCACGCCTCGTTTGAAGGACCCCATGTCATAGGAAGGAGGAAAAACTTGTGCTGGTATATTATTCCATCTTTTGGAAGTGCGACAAAGAAACGAATCACCAAATTTCTTTGTGCGCAATGGAATATTCGAGACAGTACAGGGGTGACTCCGGAGAGCAGCACGGCGTACTCCTATGGAGGAAAGGAGAAGGTGGGATAAGGTCAAAGAGTTCTTCAGAGCACTCGCCGTGGTATAAGCGGTAGAAGACGCTTGACGCTATATCTCTCCGCGATTGCAGGGGCTCGAGAGCATTAGTGACCTCTGCATTGCCGATAATGCGTATAGCGCGCCGCTGCAATCTGTCCAAGGCGTCGAGAAGGTATTTTGCGGAACCGTCCTAGCGAGCAATACTCCACGCAAGATCGCACCTGTGTTTTGTACAAAAGACACAACTGATCCGGCGTGAAGAATCGCCGCACCCTGTTCAGAACACCGAGTTTACGTGACGCTGTTTTTATGACGGCTTTGATATAGTCCCTCTGGTTCAGATCGCAGCGAATCTCCATGCCGAGCATGTTAATACTGCTCTGCAGGCCGAGTGATGTGCTTTGAAGAGAGGGAAGGGGTAGGAATGGCGACGTTTTTGCCGTGAACGCGCATACCTGTGTTTTCTTGGCATTGAACTCAACCAGATTATTGGAGCCCCAATTAGATATGAGGTCCAATGCCCGATTGAGCTCAATGACATCCTACGCTCATGTAGGAAGCCAGCAACCCAGTTGCAGAACTGAGCAGGCAGACCGTATGCCGGGAGCTTGGAGAGAAGGGCTTTGTGCCAGACCCGATCAAAAGTCTTGGCTATGTCAAGGCTAACAGCCACCGACTCGCCACACTTATCAATAGCCTCATCCCAGAGATGTGTAACGAACGCTAGAAGATCACCCGTTGACCGTTTTGGCCGAAACCCGTAACGGCGATTGTGAATTAAGGGGTGTTCTTCTAGGTAGCGGATAAGCTGTTTGTTTAGAATTCGCTCCATGACTTTACACAAAACTGAAGTAACGGCTATTGATTGGTCGGTAATTAGTCGGATTAGATACAATTTACTTGAACTATTAAGCATATCGCCAGAGAAAAGTGTATTTTTTTCATGTTACAAGAGCCCTCATTAATTCAGAGTATATTCGCTACCGGGCGAAATGTCAACCCGAAGTGTCATACGTACGTGACATACATACCGAGAAAAAAACAACAGTCGCCATTTTGATACTTAAATATCAGCTCGTTAAAGATCTTGTCGCTTAACATTTCACGGTGAATCATACTGTGTAGTGGTTAAACTAGTGACCCCCGAACTAAAGCTCCCGGGTTCGTTTCTCAGCGGGGGGGGGGGGGGGGGGCAAGGGGTGGGGGGTAGAGCTTGTTTTAGCCTGGCTAGCCTTGCTATGGGTGGTATTAGTGTCTATGACGTACCTATTATCTCTTGTCGTAACAACTAGTGATAGTTAGAGATAAGATAGCCAATTATGTAGTAGTTCACGAATCCCTTACTACTTATCGTCACTTACTATCAGGTGAGTTAAGGGTAAAACACTTCTTCGTTGTTCTGTAACAAAACGTAGAGGTTGTAGGAAGAAAATTTTGATATATTGTGTAAATAAAGACCCTAGTTTATGAAAAAAATACAAAAAAAAGTTTTTTTTTTAGTTTGTTCGGAGGGCAAAAGGTAGATGTCGCTATTTTCAACGCAATAAATACTAATAACCGCCAAACACTTTTTTTACTACTATGAGTAGTACGAGGGACGTCAGGTTAAAACCGAGAGAGCGCGCATAATTTCCTCGGAGTTATTTCTGTATCCCATCCTTTCTTCCCCAGGAAAATAATTTACTTAAAACTCGTTTTTATCAAATTAAATTAACGTACCTACTTAGTTATTATTTGATTTATTTATTTATGGATCCACAATTAATCATTGCGTGTGTGTTAGTAGAATTTATAATTTTCATTAGGTTTTACATGCATAGACATCCAGTATTTAAGGGTAGGACTGTCCATCCTTAGAATAGAATAGAATGAATAGAATACTTTGATTTGCCTTCCTAGTAGTACAGCGATAATATTTTTTGAGAAGGATCAGGATTACCCGGAAGAAGCATGTTTAACTGAAGTTCTACTACAGTACGCATGATACTATCCATAGCGTCCACGTGCTTAGGGCCGCTTACCATCAGGCGGGAAAGTTCGTTTAAAAATAAAAAAACCGAACTGCACCTCCTCTTATAGTATTGTTTAATACAATTTAAAATCGCAACGCCACACTGGGCGATCTACCAACGACCATGAGCAACATTAAAAACGGTATGCGTATTGTGCCCAAAATAGTCCGCGCGGGGCAGATATTAAATAAATAATTACACATTTGTCGGATACTCCTAAAAAGCGAAATGCCTGAGGAGTGCGGGTTACCTTATTTGGTAGCCAGTTAAAGCAGGTGCCCGCCAATTACCGAGCAACGCAAAAAGCTATTGCAGACAAATTGTGAAATTGTAAGCTCGTGGACAGACGGTTAGTCCAACCCGACGCTATACTAAAATACGATGACCTATTGGTACGGTGAACGGGTATTATGGGGTGGACGCCATCTTGTTTTGGTGGGAATGCGGGAATGTTGACGTCTACGGCGTCGGATGTGCAAGGTCATTGGAGCGTCTGTATTCGGAAATAGATTGTTTTGTTACTTTTTAAATTTAATTTGGTAAACAAACTCTTTTTTTATTAAGCTCTGTACTGTATTTTTTGCATAATGTCGAATTGAAACTCTTTATACGTTTCGACTTTCGTTTTCGTTTCCGAGGACCTCGATGGCGCAGTGGTTAACGCGCCCGGTCTGCGAGTGCTGAGGTTAAGCAACTTTCGCAAAGGTCGGTCATCGGATGGGTGACCAAAAATGTATCATCTCGAGCTCCTCCGTGCTTCGGAAGCCAAGCCGTTGGTCCTGGCTGCATTAGCAGTCGTTAACAACCGCCAATCTGCACTAGGCCCGCGTGGTGGTTTGGCCCGTTCTCCCTTTTCATCCATAGGGAAGGCTCGTGCCCCAGCAGTGGGGACATAAAATGAGCTGATGATGATGGTGATGATGATACGTTTCGAGATTGTTATAACGTCTGTGTTCATTAATATAACGTTTTATTACTTTTTAATTTTGAAATACTATGAGACAACTCATTTTTTAAATATGATTTTCATTCATCTTTAACGGATCCATACGCGTTTGTTTTACGATTTATTTTATCCTTTTTTTACGGTACGAACCCTGCATGTGTACTTAATATGTGTGTTGTTCGCTTTAACTTAAGAAAACAATACGAGAAATGTATTTTACTAAATATAGCGAAACGTTACGTCTATGCCGTCTGACCGCTATGGGCTGTCTACCATTGAGACCTTCTACCATTTAAATCTAGTCATCGCTAAAATGGATGGATTTTGGTTTAATCACTACCCTCGCCAAATGCGGTTTGGTGATCAGAACCCATGCTATGTATCTGGCATTCCAAAACACACTTTGCCCGACCAAAGAACTTATAACCCAGGATCACCGGTTATCATACCGATCGCTGTACCACTCGACCACCAAGACATCATTACTACATATAAAAATACAAATACATAAACAATCATCAGAGGCCATCACACTTTTAACTGTCAGCGTCCATCAACCACAGATATAAAATGCTAACTACAAGACTACTGAACCGCTAAATTAGGCCAAACGAAGCCTCTTAATGTTACAATAAAATTTGCTATGGACCCTAAACTGCAAGCACTCTTCAGATAACGTTTTCGGAGAATATTTTGATGTCTTAATTATATTTTTCACATGACGTCGTAAAAACGCTCCTACTACCGACGAAAGACGTTACAACCGCTGATTAACAAACAATAACACAACGATAAATTACAATTAATGTTTTCTGGATGATCAGGTTCATGTGGTTTACGGGCGGTTCGGATATTTTTATGGTTTTTTATCTGACAATTAGAGGGGGACGCGTCGGATATCGGAGCTAGTGATGTGCAGCTGACGGTCAGCAGAAGTGCGAATTTTGAACTTCACCAATTTAGAGTAGTGGTGGCAGTGTTTGACAGGAACAACACTTTTTGTTTTGATCATTAAAAGTCCCTATCTACTGACCCTGATAGGTAGGGTATGGCAGCTGGAACTACGGGTCCGGCTGTCTTTTCAAGGGTACCACGGGGGTTCGGATCCTAGGCCCCTTGCCGGTTATGCCTTCGCGGGCGTCTCCGGGAGGACCCGGACATGGGTTGAACTCGTGGTGGCTATGTGGTTAGCTGTAGAAGTGGGAATGTTCGTCTGCCTGGTTGAGGTCTGGCTTCCATTTCGTGCACAGCGAGCGAGTCCGAGTAGCGGTCTAGTGTGGGGCCTGAAGCGAAAGGATCCGCGGGGCGCATGAGTGGTCCATAGTTGGTTCTGCTTGGTGGTTTTCATTAAGTAGGCTTCCAACATCTCCGGTACTAGTCTGGATAACTAGTAGAGGCGCCCGCTAGATGCAAAGTCTCCGGTTGAATCAGCCGCGTAGGATTTTTGGAACTGATGAGGTGCCTGGATGGGTACTGAGAAGTGAGTAGGCTTACAACACCGCCACCAAATAGGACATTTGGTAGTCGGCTTTAGAGTTGACGACCCGAGCAGTGGAACTGCGAGTTGAGCTTATGGTGCAACGAGAAGTGAGCGAGCTTACAGCTCTGGTAACCTATCTGGATATTAGGTAGTGGACTATACGTGTCCACGGAGCAACTCGCTCAAGACACTTGTCTTAAAAGTACCGGATGAAGAATGCGCTTTGGTGCGTCCTGATCCGGCGTTATGACCTGGCGTAGATGGTAACCGCTAGTTTGGTAGGGGGTGTCAGTATAAACTTTAAAGTCGTGTGTAGCGGGGTGATCATTAAAAGTAGGGGGTAAGCATCTAATCTTCTTTTTGCCTTTAGCAACCATTGAATACAGACCAGACCACCTGGTTTCTAGCTGTCATCACGTTTAAGTGTATAATATTATAAAAGTTTTTACCTGCACCCCATGTCGTGCCGGGCCATGTGCACTTCCAACTATGCTATCGTCCAACTCTGTCCAACCTGCCGTAATTAATCAACACTATATACTCTTACTTTGTAAACCAAAGGTGCCTTATTTATTGTATTATGTTTTGGCGACGAAAACTAATATCAAACATAGGGTTACTGTGTCGAACACTGGGTGTAACTACGATACCTATTGTTAGTTTTTTTTGAAAATTTGTAAGGCACCATTGTAACTCTTCGTTTGTCACCAGGAGGTACTTTAATGCAATAAAATATCTCGTTTTCGTTAACGTATTCGAATGGCATAATTCAATTGACATGAAGCAAATTCTCACAGCACAATTAAATGAAATATTAAATTATGGTAGATGAGGAGCTCGATGGCGCAGTGGTTAACACGCCCGGTCTGCGATTGTTAAGGTTAAGCACTTTCCCAAAGGACGGTCATCGGATGGGTGACCAAAAGTTTACCATCTCGAGCTCCTCTGTTCTTTGGAAGGCCCGTAAAGCCGTTGGTCCCGGCTGCAATAGCAGTCGTTAACAACCATAAATCCGCACTGGGCCCGTGTGATGGTTTGGCCCGTTCTCCCTACCAATCCATAGGGAAGGCTCGTGCCCCAGCAGTGGGGACGTTAATGAGCTGGTGATGTAAAGTGTGATGTGTCACTTTTAAGTATCAATGGCTGCAGACAGGTGTTTTATTAAATCCCGTTATATTACAGTCTTTATAATTGCCAATTAGCATTGAATGGAGCATATTTATAAATGTACTTTATATGTTACTATGATTGCTCGAATGTCACTGCATTTTCTATCAACACCTTTTCAATGAAGGAGATCGAGATCAGGTCTTTAAAAATAACTATAAATTGTTTCGTACATAGTAACTTTTCGATTAAGTGCCTTACAAATAAACAAAGAATAAGGTCCGAATAGTTATTCCGTGTTTTGTTTCTGTCATGTAATCGTCAATTCAAATAAGAGTAAAACAGACAAAACACGGAAGAACTATTCGGAGTTTATTCTTTGTTTATTTGTAAGGCACTAAAAGTACAGTTTTCGTTTTGCTGTAAAATATGAACTTCTATATACGACTAACAATACATAAATACACCACTAGAGTAGTTGCACCTGTGATCGACAACAAACAGTGACATTTTTTTTTTCATTTAACATTAAATTATTATTAGATGATTAGAGGCTCAGCAATTAGTTTATTTAGCGCCAATTAAATACAGACCACTTACGTCTCAGCTGTCATCCATAAAAAAATCAATTAAAATCTATGCTAAATATTTATAAAATACAGTGAAAAAATTAAATGCCTACCCGATCCAGCCAGAAATCGGACCTGGGTCTTCCGCAATCCGGGCGGCTGCACTGACCGTTATGCTACGGGGATGGCTGACGCAAGCACTGAATTTTTACTTGAAGTTCTAATTGCTTCAGTGCAGTAACTATCACTTAAAAATAAAAATAAAAATTTAAATTAAAATCTATGTTGTTTTTGGCGACGAAAATTGCGTCGGACACTGGGCTTAAAGTGACGAACAGACGCCGCTACGATACATAGAACTATTATTATTCGCAAAAGCCGATCGTCGGATGGGTGACACAAAAAATGTATACCGTAATGTATGTAATGTAATGTATGCACCGGTTTAGACCCAGAGGTCCCGGGTTCGATTCCCAGCGGGGGGTACATGTTTGTGTACTCGGTTTGGTTGGTGGTAGGGCTTGTTTGTCCACCTGGCTAGCTACCACCATCTTACCTAAATATGTCGCCATAACATCAATGTTTGTAGCATTGTTGTGTTCCGGCAGCTAGAGATAAGATAGCCAGTACCTCACTAGTTGAGGATCCCGGGTGAAGTGCGCTTCCATCATTGGCCTTATCATCACTTAACATCAGGTGAGATCAAGGCACTGTGCTTACCCGTAAAGATAAAAAAAAAAGAAAAAAAAATGTATCTACTCGAGTTTCACATAGGAAGTTTCAAAGATAAGAGCTAATAATAAATAGTGACCAATCTAACGCACGTTTCATTTGACGTGATCGAATGGCGTATAAACTCGCACTAGGAGCTCTATCTCCAAGTCTGCCTGTGAACGTTGAACACTCAACGTGCAAAAGATATTTAAAGAAATCCCAATAAAAAAGATAACTGGCACTCAGCGCGGCAATCCGCGGTTAAGGCGAATACTTATTTGCCGGGAAATGGCGGTGATCGCGTTTTCTTGTTCATCATTTAGCGCATTAATCTCAGTGTGGTACAATTGTAATTGCAGACAACCACGAACGCACAAAATAAGGGAACCCACAGAAGGGTAGCTTAATATATACCGCGCTCGAGCAATGCACACATAGATCCTATCACAGACATGAATCTCGGAACAGCTCGCAATAGTCCGAGCGCATTTGTTGCGAAATTCCGTGTCCGAGACATGTTGTCTATGTTTTTTTTTTTGATAGAGATTGTTGATTGCTTCGTACGGCATTTTCAGCTTCACCGGGCTTGTTTGGGGGCAGCGAGGAACGTAAAGGGTCCCTCAAGCCGTGTGAAACGAATCACCTTCGGAGGTTTTCTAGAGGGAACGGCGTCGCGCACTAGTGCGCGTCCCCGTGCCCTACTAGATTCTCTGAAAGGTTCAGATCGGATCGGGGAATGGAACAACCTCTAAAGGCTCGGACCTCGGCTCGGGTTGACCGGGCCGTGGTGGTGGAGAGAAGCGCCCAGGTGCATGTCTGTACCGGGTGTAGAGCTCGTGTGTGCGTTGCTTCAGCGCGTTTGTATGAAGCTTACCTTCTGCGGGTCACCTTGTTTTGTGACACACGGGTCTCACGAAGGTGGGCGTCTATTACAAAGTCTTCGACAGTTTAGTTTTCATAATAGACTCCCTTTTACGTGGAACCATAGACTCCTACAGTCGAGGAAAAATGTGTCGAATGAGTTATGGTACAAAAATGACAGCTACGACTTTTGGTGATATATTGATATTGTTTAAAAGGCGTATGACCAAAATCGTATAATTTGCTTAGGTAATACTACGTACATAAGTCAAAGCTTATTATTTCATAGCCCTGCTTGAAACTATGGTAAAAAACCAGTAGAATCGATTAAAGAGATTACTCCCTGATAGTAGTCAAATGCAAGCCTTATTAAGATTTAAGTATAAAAAAAATGAGCAAAAATTTTTTGGCGCTTTTTTAATTGTAGTGTAGTACAAACACGTCTTATTTGCTGAATATTAAAGATATAGCAATGATAATATTGTTAAGCCATGATAATATAATGTCACTATGAAAGTTCTTGATTTTTTTTTTGCTTCCTGTAATATAAATAAATTCGCATGTTTGACAATAACAACGCGACATAAATTAGATAATGAAAACAAATTCCAGACATGACTACAAAAAGGTATATATAAATTATGTTATCCTATAAGAATCTATTTACAATTGATCGTATTAATTCCTATCACCCAGCCCAGCTAAACAAACTTGCCTCCACAAAATTACTTACCTACCTACCACCATTTAAACGCCAAAAAACAATCCGAAGCGTGCACACAGTGATTTACATCAGCACAGAGATTACAACAATCCAATTAACCGGAGACATTGACAACTAAATCCTATTAAGTAATCCGAACAGCCGCTTAATTGGCCGCCATTACACAAAATGCTCTATGGTCTGTCATCGCGCAAAATGGCGGACGCGCGCGCGGCAAAATAAATACGTTCGAAGATGGATATTATATCTTCATTAGCGTTCGGTAGCGCGCATTGATATGTCGGCAGGTGGGTCCATTGAAATTGTTGTATTTTATCACTGACTCGATAAAGGATAGACTGTTGTGTCTTTGCCCTTTTTTGATTGTTCACGGATCGCGCTGATTGTATGCTTGGATACGGAATGTGAGAAATTGGCGAACGAAAAACCGTTTAGCGGTGCGAGCAATTATAAATTTCAATTTGTAGCTTTAACAACCTGTGGTGCTTATTGGTCTTGAGGATCTTGAGAATCTTGAGAATGTCCTAATGAGTGCAATTAAATATGGTACCAACTTATCTGTATAATTTATTTTCTCCCTCTTAATGAAATATAGGCAGGGTTCGTTCGGCGTAATTCACCATCATCATCATCTCAGCCAAAAGACGTCCACTGCAGGACAGAGGCCTCCCCCAAGGATCTCCATAACGACCTTCACCAGACCGTCGGTCCACCTTGCTGGAGGCCTGCCAACACTGCGCTTTCCGATATGCGGTCGCCACTCAAGGACTATTCCGCAATCAGTCCTTCGAGCAATGTGTCTTGCCTATTGCCACTTGAGCTTAGCATCTCTTCGGGCTATGTCGGTAACCTTTGTTCTTCTGCGGATCTCCTCATTTCTGAGCACGCAGAGAAACCCCGAGCATAGCCCTCTCCATGGCTTAGCACAATTATTATCGTCGCCAAAAAATAACATAGATTTTCATTGTTTTACGGGATGACAACTGCAGGTAGCCTGTGTTCAGTCTAAGGACTAAAGTCAGTTGATGGCCCTCTTTTTTCTTAATAAGAAAGGAAAATTTATGATACTAACACTATTTTTTTATACGTATATACTCCCATATCAATAATAATAATATTGTCCATTATACAACGTAAATTTTGATCTTCATCTCACCTGAATTAGGAAGGTGGAAGCTGAAATCTTCCTCGGAATCCTTAACCACTAAGTATTTCGACAATATTATTCATCTAATTATCTCTAGCTGTGTCAGAAGACTTGCTAATAAATTTGTTTTTTAAATAAAAATATACCTACTTAAACAAGAGGATGGATCTAACCAGCCAGGCGGACCTATCGCAATCCCTAGCACCGTCGATCTAGCACCAACCAAACCGAATACAATAAGTAGTATCTACCCTCGGTTGAAAAACAGTGGTATAAAAACTAATATAAATATGGCACCAAATCATGTTTTTATGTTTATGATCGTGATCGAATGTTGAATAAAACTCGCACAAGGCACTCGGCCATCGCTTCGTTGTCATTTTAATATAAGTATTTGACTTTCTACGCTTTCAAAATCAACATGAAGTGACTAGTTGCAACATCATATTTGTCATCCTCAGCTCATTTTGTCCCCACTGCTGGGGCGCGAGCTTTTTCGTGGAGAGAAACACCGCAGGTAAAACGGGCCACAAACCACCACGCGGGCCCAATGCGTTGCGGTGGTTGTTAACGACTGCTAATGCTGTCGGAACCGACGACTTTACTCGCCTTCCGGATCCGATGAACGGCGTTTACGAATGCAGCTGAACTTCAGCAATCTCAGACCAAGCGTGTTCACCACTGCGTTATCGAGTTCCTCGCGAAATTTTACTTCATGTCTCATATAATACAAGAAAGAGGCCAAAGGACAAACGGAATTCCGAAATTAAACAACCATTATTCTTATTAAGGACAACTTAATAATTCACAAACGAACTCCTTAGAATAATTAGGCAAAACGGTTAGTAATATCCGCTCTTGTTCATTGTGGAACCTCTAAAACTTTTGTATGATAATAGAGGTCACTCGTTAAGGCGTCCGATGCAATATTCATACGCGCCTGTAAAGGAAATTGAAGTATTATCATTTTGATTGGTTTTGTTGTGCGCTAGCGGCGGGCCCGCGGCTTTGTCGGCGCAGAGGCGTCTATCTCCTGATGGTTTCACCAGCTTGAAAACCTTCGGTGCTAGTAACCCAGTTTATGTAGGACCTCAGCCAAGAAAAACCTTCGACGGGAGGAGGAGCCTACCTACTTAAACCCTAGTTACATACATTCTCTACTATGGTGATGGCTTCGGACGACGACAGCAAGTACTAAGTTCCAATCTGTCAAGCATGGAAATGCCTCGGAGAGATTGGGCGCGCCCGACCCCCCAAACTCCGATAAGGCTGTGTCAGGAAAGCAAGACTTTTCATAATGGACATAATACATTAGTAGGCATTCAACTACACTCAGGAAGACACAGACGATTATGTGACACTCTTCTTTCGACCCTCCAAAGGGGAAATCAGGGCATTACCACCACTGCTGAGATACGAGCTTTCAAATGGATGGAACCACCTCTGGGAGAACGGTCATGAACCACCACCGCACCCGGCTCGGTCCGACTGCTTAAAGTGCCTTCCGAAGTATGGAGGAGCTCGAGGATATACAGTTTTGGAATCTATCATTATGTCAAAATTATAAAATGAATAAATAATAACTGACGATTGAAAAATCAGCCCTAAGAGTTGTATAAAAAAGTGTAACGACTTAATACAATGTGAAATAACATGTGCACGCGAGCAGGCTAAGATGACCACACGTTCTCATCATTAAAATAATCATCAATTTTATAGTAACCTTTTTTTATTAGACCTTGTTTTATTGCTGTCTTAAACAGTGTGTATTGGCAATTCCGTCAGAGTACATTTCCCAATAAATGAATTACCGATCTTATTGAGTCGAAGTTTAGGAACGGCTAGTTTGTTTTTATTTCTTGTGTTAAATTATGGGTATTAACAAACGTCCATAGAATGTAACCCATGAAGTGTTTGTGTCGTTATTGTGAATTTCACACCAATTCGAGAACGCCTGGAATAGTCACACACAAACAATACGTAAATAGATTTACGTCCTACGCAGTGAGAACCCTTTCGCCGTATTAATACTCTTTAACCAATTGTAGCCAATTCCAATTAAACTTTTCAGTAGATACTAAATATTGTTGTATTTTTATAATTCTTCAAGAATGTGTATGTCACTGAACTCGTCCTGAACGGCTGGACCGATTTTGATGATTTTTTGTTTATTTAGATGGGTCTCGCTCTCGCGGCAGTAGTTTAACGAAGCTATGGTTAATGATCCACATTTTTTTTTACATTCAACCCTAGCATCTAGCGCAGGGTTTCTTAAAGTGGGGTGCACGTGGGTGGGGTGTAGTAATGCTATCAGGGGTCCGCAGTAGGTCTCATTAGTAGTAGTAATTGTTATGTAACTACCAATAAAAGTTTTTTAATATAAATAGGGCTTGTTTTCTTTTCCTAATATTTAAAAGGGGGTCCGCGCGATTTTTTAAATTGTGAAAGTGGTCCTTGACTGAAAAAGTTTAAGAAAAATACATCTTTAATTCCAAATATGTCATAATGCTGTACAATAGTGAAAACGTGGCAGCTACCTCGGACAAAGAATTAGTCTAGCTATTCAAAGGGGGAACGCTGCCAGTATCTTCGGAACCTTGCCTAAAGGGACTCCTTTTAATAATATATTTTAGATAGTTATTATATTATATATTTTTTTTAAGAAATAGCTTATTAGATTCAATTTTATCATTAATGTTTTCACTATTGTACAGCATTACAGTGTTTAAGAAATGCTACAAACATTGATGTTAACATGTTCTCCCCGCTGGGAATCGAACCCGGGACCTCTGGGTGTAAACCGGTGGTCTACGGTAGTGGTTACTAGACTACAGAGGCTGTTACTGCGACTTCTTCTCGGTACAAAGTCTCTACCTTTCTTGTAGAGATTGCGAAGTTAATTCTTGTTATTTGACTTTAAATTATTATGTTGCTACCAAGTTAAATTTCCTAACTATGTTATACAGAATTAGTACATGAAATATCTGCGCTAGTAAATGTTTAACGGCGGCCACCCGTAGTCAATTTTCGCGCCAATAATACACGCAACAAGTGGAAAATGGCGGGAACGCTTTGTTCCGAGAAACACTGGAATGGCCGTTCTCATTAGCTGTCCGTTACAAATTATAGTACGACTAGCTTCCGCCAGTGGCAGAGGTTGAACGCAACTCACGCCAGTACATCAGACTACCACAAACTGTCAAATTTCCTCAATAGACTTTGAACTTTACGTATATGGCATATGGTTAAACATTTAGCCCCTTACAAATAAACAAACAATAAGGTCCGAATAGTTATTCCGTGTTTTGTTTCTGTCATGTAAACGTAATTTCAAATTAAAGTAAAAGAGACAAAACAATGAATAACTATTCGAAGCTTAAGTCTTTGTTTATTTGTAATAGCCTTATTGAAGTAATATGACCGTTTTGAATAGATTGATGTGCAGGCGTCTGTCTGTACAATACGGTCTGTCACAAAGTAACAATGATAAAACTAACTATAATAACAACAAATAAAATTTTATTACTTTTAAATCAATTGTACCGACCTGGGTATTGAACCCTGAACCTTCGGATATCGAACCGAGCGCTTAGCCACCGAGGCGTTGTTCATTCGTTAATTGGAATGCTTTGACTTAACAAAAATTTTATTAAGATTTTTAAATGGGTTAGATTTTTTTGTATATGTACACAACAAGTTTCGTATATGTACACCATGTTGATTACAGGGTCCTATATATGTGTCAGAATGACCGGACTATCAAAATGTCCAGTTCTACAAAATGACCAAAGTTTCAAAATGTCTAGTTGCACAAAATTACCGCAGTATCAAAATGTCCAGTTGCACAAAATGACCGGAGTATCAAAATGTCCAGTTGTACAAAATGATCGGAGTGTCAAAATGTCCAATTCTGGAAATGGAAAAGTTTTTAAAAATATTTCAATCGCCAGTGGTATTCTATGTTAACAGGAATAGTTTCTAGTGCCTATGACGAACATCGCACAACTAATAGTTTGGAAGGGTGCGGCTTATAAGGGTAAATTCAAGAATTCCAAAGACGCCAAACATATACCTTTTTATAAAATGCTTACTAAGGGAATCTGTACATTATGATTATAAAACAATGATTACATTTATTTTGACATGAAATTCAGAAAGTATTTATATAAGCTTGAAAATGAAGAATTATCACCTCTTTAGTTTTTAAGGAAAATTGTGTATTTTAAGCTTACTTTACAAATGTCGTGAACTATAGGGACATTCCTTTTTGTGCACAAACAATTTTTTATCAATAAGTTATACTGAGAGCGTCTTTTTAAGTTTCATTGTTATTTTATTTAAAAACTACTTTTATGATACTTTTGTCATTTGATGAAACTGGACATTTTGATACTCTGGACATTTCGATACCTGGACATTTTGATACTCTGGACATTTTAATACCTGTACATTTTGATACTCTGGACATTCTGACACATAGGACCTTATGGGCCGAAAGGATTTAATCATATGTATGCCTATAAATTGCCAATATGTTATTATCACTGGTTATATCAGAATAAACTGCTTTGGTGGTCTAGTGCTCTCTACCTCTCTCTCTACCTGCCTCTGTCTCTACCTGCGGCCTCTGACCCAGAAGTCCCGGGTTCGAATTCCAGAGGGAATTATAAGTTCTTAAAAGTTCCTAAAAGAGAATATCATGTCATGAATGTCTTAAACATTCTATTCTATCGTCATCGATATTAAACAAACAAAATATAGGACAATATCTTCAAAACTTTGACAGTGGCTAGTGCAACCACACCGAACCATTATTTCAAAAAAATAACATGAACCAACCTCTTTTGTCCTTTACAGCAGGCAACCCAAGCGGCCCGCCCGTCGTCAGATGCCAGCTTCGCAAGCACAAGCCGAACAGGAAGCCGCGGACGCCCTTTACAACACAGCAGCTGCTAGCTTTAGAGAAAAAATTCAGGGATAAACAGTACCTCAGCATCGCTGAGAGAGCGGAGTTCTCATCGTCGCTGAGGTTAACTGAGACGCAGGTATGTTCAATCATCACCATCGCCAGCGTATTTTATGTCCCCTCTGCTGTAGCACGAGCCTTCCCCATGGATGGATAGGGAGAACGGGGCATAAACCACCACGCGTGCCCAGTGCGGATTGGTTGTTGTTAACGACTGCTAATTGCAGCCGGGACCAACGGCTTTACGTACCTTCTGAAACACGGAGAAGCTCGAAATGAAAATTTTTGGGTCACTCATATGATGACCGACCTTGGCGAAATTTGCTTAATCTTAACAATCGCAGACCGTACACGTGGACAACTGAGCCATCGAGCTCCTTCATCAACAGCTAAATTTATGTTTCCACTGCTGAAGAAGAGCCTTCCCCATGAATGAAACACCTCAGGGAGAACAGACCATAAACCACCGGGCTCAGACCGGATTGATTAACTAACTCTAAGCGGTTAAGAACTGCTAATGCAGCCAGGACAGAACCAACAGCTTTATGTACAATCAATCACGGAGCATTACCATGTAAACAATGTAACTCTTATTACAATGGAATAAGAGTCAAAACTAGTCAAAAGTGTATACATGACTGTACTTCCGAAGCTGCGCCATCAAGGTCAACAGATAAAGAATTATTATTATTATTATTATCATCGCCTCGGTGACCGAGTGGCTAACCGCTCGGGCCATATCCGAAGGTCTCGGGTTCAATTCTCAGGTCGGACAAAGGGTGTCTTGGAATATCCGATATCCCGGGTTTGTCGCTTGCAAAATGCGGATTGGTGTTGTAATTAAGAAGCAATAACTCCATACCACGCAACTGGTAATAACTTCAGCTCTAAATAAACAATGATATACAAATTAATTACCTACTAATAATCCCTCTCTATTCCAGGTCAAAATATGGTTTCAAAACAGACGCGCCAAAGCGAAACGCTTACAAGAAGCAGAAATCGAGAAACTGCGTCTCTCAGCGCGTCCTCTCCTGCCGCCGTCGTTCGCTCTCTTCGGCGGAGGGGGAGCGCCCCCCCTTTTCGCAGCAATGGCCGCCGCTACCAGGCCGCAGCTCAGCTTCCTCGGCGGCCCCCCCAGCCACCAACACGCCATCAACATGAATATACTCAACTCCTTGCAGCCTCATTGACGAATGGAGAGCGCAAGAACGCGCGACGCGCCCGATCAGCCGCCATCTTCGTAATGGCTGACTTTGAATTAAAAACTTTTTGTGACGCCCACCTCCAGTAGAATACGAATTTCGAACGTTTAATCGATTTGAGAATCGAACCTTCTTTTGAAAATTGAACTAATAGTGGCGTATAGAATAAAATACATATTTGAAAATCGAACCTTCTTGAGGTGTATGTATATAGTGGTACTAAATATAAGAAAATTTAAAGTGAACGAACACTGATTCTAATAATAAGGAAGTGTATACAACATAGTGATTAGTAAATTATAAAAACACTGGAAAACCTATTTAAAAAGCGAAGTGTATAATGTCTTCGGAAACATATTAGCATATTGTTTTAGTGGACAGTTAAATAGTTATATGTTTACGTATATCAAAACAATAAGTGCAATTTTCCGATTTGAAGTGTTAAATAAATTAGTATTTAAGAGAAATCATAAAGCTTGTTCTTATTTTGTAAATAGCATGTGTAACTCATTTCACAGTTTGCCCGTATTTTCAACATTTAAAAACGGATGTAATTCACAGTAATATAGGTCTAAATTCAACTACTTCGATGTTTGTCCATATTAAAACTTACTTAATTTCTAAGCACAATTTTCCATAAATTAAAAGAGAAAAACTATTTATTGTAACCTTAACCTAAATTCCTAAAGTTTTTGTGTGCACAAATAACTTTGGATGAAAACACTTTAGGGATTTATTTTGACTGACCCTAACTGCCGTACTCAGAGACGTCAATTAAGTTATAATGACAATTAAGTCTCTTGTTGTCACTTTCTTATGTATAGTGCTAAATAGAGAAGGAGAGACATTTAATTGTCATTAAACTTAATTGACGTCTCTGAGTACGGCAGTAACATCTACTAACTTACTATACTCCACTAAAGATGAGACGAGAACGAGAGGAGAGGAGACGTATTGTAAAATGTCAATAAGAATTCGTTTTTATCCTTCTCCTATCCGCTTATTGGTTTATTTCGGCACATATCATTTTCTTTCCGTACGTCTTCGTTTCCTTTTAGCCTTAGCAGTCGAACAACATTGCATGAAACGTCTTATCGTGCCTTCCAAAGCGCAGCAATAAAACTTGAACAACTAGATTCCTTTTTTACAAATTGTACAACAAGCAATGTGTAAAGCACAACAGTAGTTATGCGATTATAAACCTTATTGCAACGTTGTAAGGTGGATAAAACTTTGTTACAACGTGTTGCCAACAGTGAGACATACTTAATTTTTATTGAAACCGCTAATTAGCCAATTCCTATTCACAATGGCTTGTAATTGCAAGTTACATTTAATTTAACCAGTGAGTTGGTTTATTCTATGCGCAGACATGTTAGTAATCCAATAATAGTGCTTATTTGCGTACATTGCGGTGTTAATGGTCTCTAACACGTAGCAGTAGTACTTACATATTTTATTTTTATTACATTATGTGTTTTTTCTTGAAATGGCTACTTGTACTAGTGTACACACGGCGGCAGATCAACCTACCCAAAACTGTCAATTTTCTACAATCAATTTCAAACTTTATTGTTTGGTTATAGGGATCGATATTCATTGGAGAAATTTGACAGGTTTGTGTAGGTTGATCTACCGCCGTGTGTACATATATGTGAATGGCATGTGCACTACTCTTTACTTTATAGTCTTAGAGCGAGAACCTTTTTTGTTGAATTATTTTCTTTTTTATTTCATAGTGTCTATGCCAGTACCATTTTATCTTAATTCTACAACTATTAACGTAAGTCCATCCATTTAATATCCGCAGACATAGGAACGGCTAGTTTGCCAACTTTTTTTTTGTTGTTAGCTCTTTGTACGAAATATATAGATTGATATCGTTCTTATATCGTAAAAACCTTCTGTAAAAATACATTGTAAATAGTATTGATTTTAGTAAATTATTGTATACGTATACATATAAGGTAAGAATAAAATAACTTTAAAAAAACTTCTAGATTTTTTTATCGATACACTTAACTGTGAATATGTTATTGTGTAAGACGGTAGATATGTTTTTAAATGGCATACTATGTTGACTATGTTTTTTTGTATATTTGTTTCATTGGAGGAAAATCTTGGAAGATTATTTGAGCTGTGATTGATCTAAGCACACTAAATGGTCAAACAAAATCTTAACATTTAAGTAAAATCAGTTTTATTTCTAAACCAACAACACCAGACACTGTTAATCAAAAACATACTCTAACCAAATAACGGTAAGCTTTGTTTTTTTAAATGCAAAGATATGGCCACTTATTTTGCATCTGTCAATTTGTTGCTGACTTTATACATAGCAAATTTAGCCATGTATTCACTAGGCAATAATTGAGGTGCGACTCATGTCACTCAATATGTTTGGTAACATTGCAGCGTGACGCGCGACAATTTTTACACTTCAGTCTTATTCGTAAAGCAACGTCGCTCGTGCGGCAAGAGATTAATACCTCGGAGAATCTATTAGGGGATGTGGACACGCCGCTGGCGTGATACCATCCCTCCTAAAAAACCTCCGAGGGTAGTTCGGTCACCACGGCTTGAGGAACTTAAGTTTTTTGCCTCTAAAACCCCGAAATCCAATGCGCTTGGTCAGGTTCTAATCTGGCGATATGGCCTGACGTAAATAGATAGTACTTTCAAAAACAAAATCTTCACACGACGTTGCTGCGCAATGTTGTCATACATACAAAACAAAACGCTGCCGCGTTATTTGTTGCCTAATGAATACAAGGCTTAAAAGTACGAGAAAATATTACGATAGACGAAGGATCGAAATGCTTCTTTTTGTCGAAATGTATCGAACGTATAATTGTCTCGTCTTAACACAACTGTGTTGTCAAAAGCGTAGCCCCAACTTACTGTACCCACTTGCTATTGTAAATTGCTTTGTTCTTACTAAAGTGCTTTTAAAGTTGCATTCTAAAGTGCTTTGTTAAGTCAAAAAAATATGTTTTCTTTGTCACATAAGATAAGTCAAGACAGAGATATATCTCTATCTTGTCACCTACAGGTGCAAGGAGGGTGCCATGGAATGTAGTGGATGAAAATAATAATAATAATAATAATGTGAAATGTTGATTCGACGATCATTGTCCCGATAGTCGTTTCAGCGAACGGTCTGATAGCGAAGAGCCTCGACCAACATCTTAAGAGGCTCTCGCTTGATGGTTGGATCAAGGGGCAGATTCAGAAAGCAGTACTCCTTGACACGGCACGTATTGTCAAGAGGTTTCTAAGCCCTGACTACCGGTGGCTTGCGCCCTGCCCCGCTGCTGGCGGTACTTACTCTAGAATTAGGTTTTTATAATGTTTTATTGTTTTTATATTAAAATATTGTAAAAATCTAGTTTTAAGAAAGAAAATAAATAAAGGGTATAATAATAATAACATAGTCAAAACATGTTTATCAAACGACTTCTTACCTAATTCAGTAGTAAACACATGTAAATCAAACAGATGTATAAAATGCCACAGCAAATGTGAGACGTTTTTTTGAAATGACTATATATAAAATATGATATTTTTTTTCATTCCTGAAATTTAAAATTTTTGACTTAAGTGCTTTAGTCTGCCGACCCTAGAACTCAATTCAATTCAATTCAATTAGAATTGTTCCGACAGTGTGTGTGGCTAGCCCCTGAACTAATAACTAAGCAGACAACAGCCAGGGTCTCGAGTCTGCTAGCTCAATAACGTTTCAAAAGTTTTTTTATTTTTTGGAGAGAGATTGCTGATTGCCTCAGACGGCATTTTCAGCTTCACCGGGCTTGTTTGGGGGTGGCGAGAAAGTTAAAGGGTTCCTCAAGCCGTGTGAAACGAATCACCTTCGGAGATTTTCTAGAGGGAATGGTATCACGCACTAGTCCATGTCCCCGTGCCCTACTAGATTCTCCGAAGGGTTCGGATCGGATCGGGTTTCAAAAGTGTGTCGGTAACCTGATTTTTATAAATTTATTCAGAAACACCAGTATCGATCTGTTTACACTATTACACAATATAAGAACATTTAAGCTGATCACCATATGCAATAAGAAAAAAGTATAACAGAAAAAAGTTAGCAAATGAAGCAAAAAGAAAAAAGATAATAAAGAATACAAAAGTGACATTTCAACATTATTTTAAACAAGAAGGTCAATTTTATTGAGCCAATATTACATTGATATTATCATTGCACTTCGACATTTCGTTTATCGTAATATACCACTATCTTACTAACTTTTAATCGTAAGGGCAACTTGAAGCATTTGTAAATTATTGATTAAATTATAAATTTGTTATTAGTACAAATGGTAGTTTTAATGTGTATTCTTAATATATGATTATATATACTACACTTATTTTACCCACAGATTTACTATTTATACATGCGGTCTGTAGTATTTTCAATTATTTGACATAAGGGATTCTTAGTTAAAAAACTATCCTAAAATCCTAATAACGTAACCGTAACGTATCATTCGCGGCGAGCTTAATAGCACAAAATAAAGAGGCCCACAGAAGGCAAGCTTCATACAAACGCGCTCGAGCAACACACACATAGACAACCTTTCACGGACCCGGGTTCTCGCAACAGCTGCGCTCGCTCTGTGAGAACCTATGTTTGCGTTGCTCGAGCGCGGTATGTATAATAATATAATATATAAATAAATAATTTATTTCAGACCCATGGTCCATAGAGTGTTAGTAACAATGTTTCTCAAACTAAGTTAGTAAGTTACAAAAACACAAATGTTGAAAAAAAATTCACGAGCAGGATTTGAACCTGCACCCTTCTGACATACCGGGTCAGCTGCTCCCCCAATTGAGCAATCGTGGTTTTAACCAGCCCGCCGAAATTATTCAACACTATTTACTTTGAAAGCCAAAGGCGCCTATTCAAAATCAACAATACAGTCATTAAACCCTGATCATAATATCTTTACAAAATATATAATATTTTTAAGTTAGTAAGATTATTATAATACATCAACATCAAACAAATTCAATAATAATAAAATGAAATCAATACAAAAATAACAAAATAAAATCATAATAAAATAAATACAAATAAGGTTACCTTGTGTGGATCTCTTTATTTTGTGTTGACAGATACGTCATTGCTGGCTGACCTATGGATGGCTGGCTGGCTGAACAGGACGGAGCGAGCGGCGAGCGGCTCGGCTCACTGTACTGACCACGGGAATGCTCACATCGAACACGTTACGTTACGGCATAATGCTCCGGTCAGTCTCCACCTTTAGGCTTCATAATCGACTAAAGACAGTCGTAGGGTAATTAATAGCACCAGTGTCCGACTTCAAGCCCATGTTGGACACAGTTTTCGTCGCTAAAAATAATTTTCATTGAAATTTTACGGAATGACTAGAGGCCCGCTCGCGACTTCGTCCGCTTGAAAACACCCGTACCCCATGATGGACCCCTATTGCAGCGCCACTTACCGGGTCCAATTGTTAATCTAAACCATTCTCGAATCCAATTGAACACACACAAAAAATTTCATCAAAATCGGTCCAGCCGTTTAGATGGAGTTCAATTACAAACACGCACAGAAGATTTATATACATAAAGATTGTTAGGAAGCAGGTGGTCTGTATTGCACTGTATCAGCACTTGTTTTAAGGCTTTTATTTAATCGAAAGATTCCTTAGCATTTTCCTAGATTTCTAACGCTGTAAAAGAAAGAGTAAAAAAAGGAATGTCATTGCTGAGTTTCATGTCCGTCCTTCTCAGTACAAAGTCTTTTCTATGTGCCTAGTGTGGGTTTCATTTGACATTCGATCACCTTAACGAAATGGAAAATTATTATGGCATTGAAGCAACGCCTCCTGAACAGAAGTGTAAAAATTTGCCATACACATTTTCGTTTTCGTAATCGTAATCGAATGACTACGGGTAGTAAACAAAACACACACTAGGCACCATGAAGACTTACGGACTGATGGCGTAGTGTCATGCATAAGAGCTAACATGAAAATTGTTATCGCAGACATAGACTAACATCTAAAAAAATATGAAAAACGGCTATTCCCAAGTAATTGGTAATTCCAAGTGCTAATGATAAAAAAATCAACAATCTTCAACACCAACAAAATAATATCACACAATTTTCTTCGTCAAAATACTAAGGCCAACTCTTCCCCGCGACTGTACCTACAACAGTGTTGCCACATCACGTAACTCATAGCCGCCAACTGCATAATCTACCGCTTATTACCGCGATATAAGAGTAGAGATCACGCAAAAACCACCAACTCCTACTATAAGTCAAGTCGCTTTCGCATCGGGCAATTTCGCATCCGTAATATCTCCGTTTCCTGCAACACTGCAGCTAATTGGTACAGTACAAATGAAAACCGGCTATGGAACGCGAGCCATAACCAATGTTAATACTTTTTAATGCACAGATTCGTATGCGGCCAGCCCTCGGACGCGCGCAACTGGCAACATTAATTACTCATTTATTTATTTTCCTACCAAAATGGCGGCTTTATTTCTATACGCGGCCGGTAATTTATTGTAATTGGTTAGTTTATTCGTAATGACGACTGGATGGCGACTTGACCAGCGTTGTGTGGCCTGCGTGACCACCCTTTTTGTTTAGTGGAACGTCAGATCGCGTCAGAAACCCTTCGACTGGTAGGGTCCATCGATATTTGTCGTGTTTTATAAGGTGAATTGGCAAATACATCAATGGTTCTGAACGGTTTATAGGTCCGGAGTGTGCAGTTAACTTTTTTTTTACTACATTTTCTTGGTTCTTTGTAGGTTTCAGAATAGGTCTTTTATTAATTTTCCTTGTTTATTAGTAGAATTTACAACCTGCCATGTGCTTCCAAACTATCTATATCTTGACTCAAGCAATGTAGTTGGATTTCTCAAAGTGACAAGCTTGTGGCAAGCTAGTTTTGAGGTTATATTCCGTGTGAAAGTTTGTGTTATGTCTAAAATAATGTAAATGAATTAGATAATAATAATAATAATACTTTTATTTATTTTAGAAACAAATCAAATATCTCGAATTAGCACACGAGGTTGTCGACATGTAGAATGTGGATTCGGCTGTCATCGTACCGATTGTTGTTACGGCCAACGGCCTGATGACCAAGAGCCTCAATCAACATCTAATGAGGCTCTCGTTAGGCGGCTGGATCAAGGGCCTGATTCAGAAGGCAGTTCTCCTCGATACGGCACGCATTGTGAGGAGGTTCCTGTCACTGGAGCCCTAACCACCGGTAGCTTGGACCCTGATACCGATGCCGGCGGACCCCTATTTTCTTATATTTTTAAAATATGTTTCATTTATTTCGTTTTTAGAAAATATTTAAAAATGTAAATTTATATTAGAAAAAATATATAAAGATAACAATAATACTTTTATTTAATTTAATAAGAAAACTTCTATTCCTATTTAAACGTTACTTGTTTTAAAAAATGAAATTAGATCTTAGCACCATATCTAAGAACAAAGACACTTTTAAATTATATTCTGTTTTGTTATGTAATCCGTTTAAACGACTTTATATTGGAAAATTGTTTTAAAAAGTAGGGATCTGTAATTGGTATTAGGATAAGCATACAATGTAATAACTAAATTTATAAAGTGCTGTTGATTCCATGATAATAAAATATAAAAAAAAATATAAAAAAAGTAATTGCTAAGTAATGGCTGGTTTATAAATACGGGTGTAAATAACAACACGGATTTACTTCAAGGAAACTAGTTTAATTCAGATTTTAATTACAACAAATTTTACACGTCTTGCCATAGCAACAACCCATATTGTGTAAAATCACAAATAGAAAGAATCCCGATTGCGTTAAAATAACGGCTGTGTAAACTGCAGTTGCGTAAAATCCATATTGTATGGGAATCATTTGTGAGTGTGATAGGAAGAATCGCGTTTGTGTAATCGATTGCATAATTCGAGAGAGCGAATGAGACCACCCTATTACTCATCCTACCTATTCACACAATCCATCATTCACAACAGATTAAAAATAAAATGATACAGTTAAATCGTACATAAATAAACATAATTCTTTGTTAATAAGAGAGTGAGTTTCGCTGAGTGAGAGTGAGTTCTATTAAATTTATTAAGAGAGAAATTAGTAAGATTGATGTTGTCGATAGATGGGTTATTTTATTAAAGATTTAAAATTAAAAATCATTCATTTATTGAATTTGACAATGACTTGTTTTTGTTAATTAATAACTTTACAAAAAGTATTCGCACTCAATTTAATTATACCCTATATACTCGTAGGTACCTAAGCACCACGATATTTTTATTAAGTACTTAAATTTATTTAAGTGTTGCAATTTTATAAATAAATAAGTTACAGTGTAATATTATTATTTATTTTTTATAGCTTACCCTTGCAAGATCGATTTCCTTTTGTTCAATGATTACCATAATAAAGCTCATATTATTTTTACAGCTGGCAATAAAATAAATGATCCAAGCATAAAAAAACAAGTCGCTTTTTTCGCAAGCAAATATTTGATTTGAATTCTTAGAAGATGTCATAATAACAGATGCATTCCAAAAAAATATGAAAAAATAAACATCAAAAATAATTTGTCATAATTAATTCGGAGTTATGATTTGGTCGAGTGAGAGCCGCTCATTAGAACTAAATTAATTGCTTATAAACACGACTTGTACATAACTCGGTGCTTATCAGATGAGTACAAAGGTAACCCTTTTTGGAGTAATTTAAATTTTCGGCATTTCTGTCGGCGCGCGGTCCGAGTGACCACCACAGTCGCGATTGTAATCTAACGATTGGGGGGTTACCGAACTATTATGTAAAGTATTGCTTAACAACTTATAGGAACAAGTAGGAGGAGATCTATGTATTTGCCGTGATTAATTTCTTTGTCACCCCCCCTCAAATGGAAATCCTCCCCCCCTCACCCCCATCACACGTATTCCCTCTTTTCTACAACATGGGTCCTTTAAACGATGAGTGAAGAAGCAACTTGTGGGTCGACTGGTGAGGGCGGCTGGTCAGGCAAAATCCTGCTCTCTCTCTCCACAATCCAGCTAGCGAGCTGTCCTCGCATATGGATAAGCAGAAGCGGCTTATCATCGGGCAGAGCCGAATCAATTGCCTAACTTTGTATATAAAAAAACCAAACTGTCATTTAACCTCTACAGAGGCGGTTTATTTATTTATTTATTTAATCGTTTAATCGTTAGTCGGTAATCGTTTGTGCAAACTCGGAAAACAAACATGTCTGACGCTCAGCAATAACACAGTTTCTGCCGTTCCACCCGAGATTAAATTCTAAATCATCCTCCGACTCGATCGATTAATTTGAAATTAAACTTGAGCAAACGCCCCTACCTTAGGTTTCAGCAAATCAATTTTTATATGCTTTCTTTTCATTTTAGTTTAAAAGTACAATTCCGAAATGTCGAAATTATCATCATACATCATCATCTGCATCATCTTGCTGATTTCAGATTGGTGGTTGTTAACGACTGCTAATGCAGCCGGGACCAATGTAAAGCCGTGCCTACCGAGCTTGAGTTAATAAATTTTTGGTCACCGATCCAATGATCGACCCTTGCGAAAATTGCTTAACTTCAAGAATCGCATACCAAGCCCGTTTACCAAAGCGCCATCGAATACCCCAATTCCGAAATATTCGATTAAAAAAATTTTGTAGCACGGGTATTCCTAGCAGATTGGGATGAGGTAAAAACGGCTAGATTCGTCGTCGAACTGCTAACAGATTTTCTAGCGGAATGACAAAATGTTAAATAAAGTTGTGTTAGGTACAATTTTTTTTTAGGAAAGTGTATTAGAAGTTTTTTTCTGAAATTTGCGAAGCGTCATTTAGGTACTTAATATGAAACGTGTCACTTTGTTTAGTTTTCCTAAAAGCGGGCAAAGGTAACGCTATTTTCTCTAAAAATCATAATGTGACCTCGTTATTTTGTAGTGTGACGGAATGGTGACAGAAATGTTGATTATATTTAACGGGAAATTCAAAGTTATAGTTGGCAACACGTCGGTTAAGTCCAAGTTCGAGTTGCGATCGAGAACGCGTAGTAGGGCCACGCTCAATTTAAATTCAGTTGTGAGTGGGCTTGACCGCGTAATGGCTGGAGCCACCTTTAACTAATCCACGGCCCGCCAGGACATTTGTCAGCGTATGCTCTACGTAATTGTATGGGTGGACTGTAGAACCGGTTCTAATTGAGGAGACTCCTGAGTTTTGCAATCGATTTCACTTGTTTACGGCATGTGAGTCTATGCTTTCTAGATGTTGTCGTTCGTGTAAAAGTTGGAGTGAAAAACTGTTTAAATGGTGTGTGATTGGATCACGTATATACCATAAACAGTTTTGTCGTCTTAAAATTAAAATACATAAAAGATCCTGCGGACTCATGAAAATGGTTTGATGCTAAGAGGTAGCTGCCAGCCTTCTTGTCACTTCAGTCGATTCGGTCAATACACTTTTTTTTTAAATTCTTTATAGGCAACATGGAGTTATAGTACGTATATATCGATGATAGGCAAGTATTTTACCGCGATCTGCGATCTCACCTGATGGTAAGTGATGATGCAGCCTAGGATGTACTTAACCCTTTATTAATTGCTACGAAAAATATCGACCAGTATTTTGTTCCGTTAAACTACGTTTATGTCTTTACTATGTAGGATTGTTATTTTTTTATAAAGTACTAGCTGACCCGGCGGGCTTCGTACCACTTTGACAGTTTCTATGACAAGAAAACAAACAAATCGTGGAACATTTTGTATTGGAAAATTAAATTGTCGTTTTTAGTATTTTCCGTTACTTATTGTTTATGTTTCCCACCGTTTAAACCTTCCCTGAACTTCCACAAATATTTCAAAATCAAAATTAGCCAAATCGGTCCAGCCATTCTCGAGTTTTAGCGAGACAAATAAACAGCAATTTTAAAGAGTGTTTGGTAGTTTAGCTTATATTTTTAAGTGAGTTAATAAAATCGGATTGAGTTATCAAACATGTGTCAAAATAAAATATAATTTAAATCAAAAGCACTAAGGAGTATTGACATCAACTTCGAAGCAAATCACCGCCAAAATAACCTTTCTACTCCTTTTTAATCCCGTTAGAGGATGAATTTCTTTAAAATACAAAACACGTCTTCCATCATTTCTATTAAAAACGGTTTATGCAAAATTTGAAGTAAATTGGACCAAGGAATCACGTTGTCCCATACAAACTTTGCCCACCTTTTTCACCCTCTTAGGAGTAGAATTTCAGAAAATCCTTTCTTACCGGATGCTTGCGTCATACAAAGAGCACACCCTCCAAGTTTCAAATCTTTACGATCAGCAGTTTAGGCTGTGCGTTGATCCGTCAGTAATTCAAGACAAAGCATTTTATATGTATAGATAATTTTTATCAAAAACAAAATACACAAACCAACACTATAAAACTGTTGTATATTCTTATAATTTTCATATCAATCACATTGATTGAGGAATTAAAAGTGAACGCAGGTAATAAGTTAACAAGGCGCGCCCTACAGCGGGACAGACAGGACAAAATATGAAAGATTATCGGCAGCGGCCGGCTGATGTTTTAATTAGCCCAGAGGCTACGGCATTTAGTCGTAAAGCCGATTGGAACCTCCCCCCTCCAGGGTTGAGAGCTGGCGCGCACATAAAAAAGTTTTTATACTCTTTATTGATTGCCAGTATGTCACAGAGCAACAATGTTTTTTTTTCTTTAGTTGATAGCTTCATGCGATTTCACATTTAGCCAGTGTTAAAGTAATTTTTCTTCCAAGGAATACATAAATATACAATATTTCCTTCCAATATGATGATGATGAATGATAATAGAAATGAGAAGTGAGAAATGATATTCCCCCTAACCACTCGAGTATCTCTCTCAGTAAAGATGTGGGGCTTTACTAATTCCTCGGGCGGACTTCTTGAGAGAATTTGAAAAGTGAAGTTGCACTGTTTTGTTTCATTTGCCAACACTCATACGCACTTACGAACACTTACCGGTTAATAATCCACCATTATTTCACATTAACATTCGATATAACACAAATTTTAGAAAATAAAACAAAACCGCAGGCGTGACTCTTCACTTTCCCGCCAAGAAGTTTTTTTTTTTTTTTTTTTCTTCGGTCGTAGACCGAAGTTATGGCTGTGCACTTGAAGCGCCAAGAAGTTCAACTAAAACCTTGCAGTGCAGGATCAACAGCTCCTTATTTATATTTTTTTTTATTTCACAATGATGTTGAGCTTGGACTTAATCTCACCTGATGGTAAGTGACGATAAGGCCGAAAGTAGACGGAGCGTACTTTACCCATAACCCTACCGAGAAACTGGTTATCTTATCTTATCTCTGCCAGTAGTCAGAACACAGACGTACTACATAGTTCCATTATTGTTTTTTTTTTCTCTGGGTCTTCTATCGGTGGTCTACCCACTGGACCACAGAGACGAAAATTCAATGCTGGCATCCCCTAGGGTGTTCAGTGTTCGACAGGAACCAATGAGCGACATTTTTTACTTTAATAATGAAAAAAGAGATCAGCAACTGAATTTAGTCTTTAGCTACAATTTAATACAGTCCATCTGCTTCCTAGATGTCATCCTATAAAATTTCAATGAAAACCTGCGTTATTTTTTGGCGACGAAAACTGGGTTTAAAGTGTTGAACACCGATGCCGCTACCCTACCAGCCGAAGAGGGTTTTTTTTATTTATTAAGATTTACCAACATTTGAATACATTATTTAATGAACACAAACATTAATGCTACGGCTTACATCTAAATGCATCAAACAATTATAGGTAAACACCACATGCTATGTAAAAAAAAATAAACACTTCATTTAATTAGACCTAAGTTTATTTACTAGTTATTTTAAAAAAGACATAAAAAGGAAAACCAACATTTATGTAGTGTTTGTTTGAGGTTATACAAGAAGCCATTTGCTCAGCGGGATAAAGAAATTCGCCGGTTATGACAACCATAGATCATAAATGTATATAATCTAAGGTGGCGCCTCTACCCGCGCCAAGCAGGTGATTCCGAAGCTCTTCAGACATCCATCCGATGACCGGTCTTTGCAAAAGTTGCTTTACTTCTGCAATAGCAGACCGGGCGCGTTAACCACTGCGCCAATCGAGCACAATACAAATAAAAGACTTAGTTAAATCCCACCGAGAATTGGCAGGAAGGTAAAGAGGCATCCCTGACCGGAGGTCGGTTGGTTAATGTTATGGGCCCATGAAAATTGTTTAACGCCTTTCCAGTGTCGGGGATCTCTTCATTCGCCTCGCTAAATTGAAACCAGCGGAAGAGACAGCGCGGATTCGTACAGCACTGATTTATGGTAATTGTAGGAAACGTTGACGGAGATGACTTTACAAATAAAATAAAGGATATTCAAAAATTGTAATTAAATATTTAAAAACACTGAAAAATATAAATATAGAAGCAGCTATTTTCGTATACCTGTCATTTATTTATCTATAAAATGTTCCAAATAAGCTTTTATTTTTTTTTTCATTTTTAAAATACAGCGAAAAAAGTAAATGCCTACCTGACCCAGCCAGGAATTGAATCTGGATCATTATACTACCGGGAAGGCTTCCCGATTTTTTCTACTGTATTTTTTATAATGTTTAATTCAGCTTCAGTGCAGCAATAAGCACTTAAAAATAAAAAAGTAAAATGTACTAAAAACATTTTTTTTTTGAGTTTTTTCTCCGTGCTCGTCAGGAAACAATGATCAGCACTAGTCCTTGTCGCCAAAAAATAGAAGAAGAAAATAGATTTTTATTGAAATACTTTAAATTAAAAAAAGTTTTTGACTTTTCCACAATATTTTTTACATAATTTTAAACCCCTTCAAATTCCGCGTCTTTTGAGCCTTCATACGTCCTCATGGCCTTAAACCTCAGGGAATCACGGGCGAGTCGCACTTTCAGCGAATATGGGGGCCCTACTGGAGCGAACGAAAAAACATTTTCAATGTTAAAATGTGTATCAGTGGTTTCTTTCGAACACTGATGCAACTACCCTACAGACCTACTTTAATTAAAACGTCCCAAATTTGATCTCTTAACCCCAGCCGTCCCAGGAAATCTAGACACAATAGACAAACAATGCGTGCTGAACTCGATATGGAGTCATCGGTTGGTGATCGACGTAAGTGGTTAAGACCGAGGCAAGTTAAGCCAACTTGCGTTCTAAACTACAGATATTTGAATTTGGTCACCCATCCGCTGACATTAACTTGCAAAATCGACACCCGAACGTGCAAGCCGAAACGCCATCAATCGCCTTCTAGTTAATAATTTTCTATTGTAAATATTTACACTTAAGTTTTTAACTAAACTTACCAAAGTTGTAAGGGATCTATTTAATTTTTACGCAAAATTTATAATTTTTTACAAGTTTTTAAAGAATTTCCACGCTCACAGCTATGTAAGAGTAACCGGGTCAGGCTCTGTCCAATTAACCCTGTACATTGCGGATTGTACAGAGCCACGATAGCATAGTTGGTAGTGCACCTGACCCGGTTTGTCAGAGGCTGCAGGTTCAAAACCTGCCCGTGGATTTTTTTAAACTTTTCAAAATTTCATTGCAAAATTTCTCGCTTCACCTAAATTGCGTTCAAATAATATTTTAACTGAGCACACATCTCAGCACATTCGATAACATAACCGTGAGCCGAGTGAATTATCAGAATCGATGTTTTACGTCGGCCGAGCAATTAACTGCGCGCTCACTTATTATTTCTTGCGATTAATCGATTCCACTCTCGATTTATTATTCGATACCGCATCACACTCCATGAGTTATGCTTATTTGTTTTTGGTGCGCGATAATCGGGTTCTCGATGCTCATATGTTTTTTTGCGGCAACCATTTTGGCGAAGACATGATTCGATTTATCATGGGTGGTGCACACGCCTGCACATCAAACTACTACAAACTGTCATATTCCCTCAATAGACTTTGAATTTTATGTATCTATACATATAATAAAGCTAAAGAGGGTCGAAAGTTTATACATGGAAGATATTAAAAAAAAAGTAACGTTACAACAGTTTTTAGATTTTTTGTCTGTTTGTCTGTTTATATGTTTGTCTGTTGTGTTTATTTGACCGCGCATCACGTGTTAATGGCTGAACGGATTTCGATGAAACTTTGCACATACACAGACCATGACCCGAACTAGGATATAGGATACTTTAATCCCGGTGATAGGTTCCTGTGGGATAGTGTAGTTGGGGTGACAACTAGTATGGAATATGGTTAAACATTTATTGAAGTTTGACAGTTTTGTATAGGTGGATGTGGCAGGCGTCTGTACTAGTAATCGTATTGAAATCATTGCAAACGTGCATGAGTCAAATTTTAAAAAATATATTCGAAGTAGGACAGTTGGGCTTAATTTTTAAACTTATTCTAAAACTTTAAACCAAAATGCTAGCGTAGTGACACCAGCGTTTGACACAAGCAGGGCTTGATACCGTTACCAAATTCTGTAAGTGACGTTATTTCTATAAAGGTAATTTGGTACCGGTAATGCAGGTAACGTTATCTAGTAAAGTATCGCAACATTTTTCGTTAAACATTGCGCTTTAGCCAATCCGCGTAGAGCGGTTAGTTAATTTACCGGTAAAAATGCCACCCAGGTAACGATACCAGGCTTACCGGTACTTTTTTTACCGGTATCTTCGTTTGACAGAAGTACCGATACCAATTTTTTTACGGTATTCAAAGCACTGGACACAAGTAGGTGACACAGTGTCTGGCACCAGTTTCCGTCGCCAGAAATAAAATAGAATTTAATTGAAACTTTACTTTGATGTCAGCTAGAAAGCAGGTGATCTGTATTCAGTTGTTGCTAAAGTCAAAAATCAATAGCTAACCCTTATTTTATCACTGGTTCCTGTCGATCGGTCGGTGCTAGTTTTTAGTTAGCTTAGTCGTATCGTATGTGCGTATACTTCGGTCCGAGGCAGCTGCGTCATTCCATAGATTTTAAGTGGACGTTAAAAAACGACAAAAGCGCCGATTAATTGTCCGAAAGTTTAATTACGTCATTTCAAAGTAACAAACAGTTTTTTTTTAAACCGCACAATAATTATTCTGTGCCAACCACCTTTAAGAAAAGTATTTGAAATATTAATTAAACTTTAGGATTACGTCAATTAATATATGATTTTACTTATTTGTAATAATAAATATTTCAGAAGTGCGTTTTTTATGAATGAATTAAATTGCTAACATCATAAGTAAACGGATCAGATTAGAATACCTATACAATATTAATACGTGAAACGGAAACTTCGTGTCCCTAATATTTAATATTGGCAATGTTGCCACATTGCGCGCACGGAGAGGTCCCGAACCCTTCGCAGACTCTAGTAGGGCACGGGGACACGCACTAGTGCGTGATGCCATTCCCTCTAGAAAACCTCCAAAGGTAACATGATACACTCAACTTGCACACTAGCTTTGGCCCAAGCCCAAGACACCACACTCGTAGAACAAGGGTACGACGAGCTGGTTCACACGCGTTCTATACCAGGTACAGACATGTACCTGGGCGTTTCTCCCCACCCCCCGACCCGGTCAAACAGAGCCGAGGTCTTAACCTTTAGAGGCACTCTCGGGTTATTCCGCTCCCGATCCGATCCGGACCCTTCGGAGAATCTAGTAAGGAACGGGGACACCCTTCCGTGACGCCCTTCTCTGGCGGTGTTTCATTTCACAAGGCTTAAGGAAGCTTTTAAGTTTCTCGCTGCCCCTAAAAAACTCCGGTGACGATGAAAATGCTGCATCAGGCAATCTCGCTCCAAAAAATTGAAGAGTGTGAGATCTGGTATGCTTTTAGGTTTATATGGAGAAAGAGTCCCGCAAGTTAAAATGTATGTACCTCCATTATATAATGAGTTATGTGCCGCTTCGTCACATACTCACGTAATTGCACGAACATATTTTGAAAAACGGTCGTGTTTTGACCTCTTGGCGATCACTGCTATCTATTGTAAAGATGAGTCCACACCAATAAAACATGCTACATAACTATGCTATATAACATGTTTTGTTACATAGTCTGGACGCACCTTTAAGTAACTTGTATGAGTGTACACTAAGTATATTACTTGTGTCGTCAGGTAGCTACTGTCACAAAATAAGGTACTACAGAAGGTAAGCTTCATAGGAACGCGCTCGAGCAACGCACACATAGACAACCTCTCACAAGCACGGAATCTCGCAACAGCTGCGCTAGGGCTGTCCCGACCAGTGTAATTAATTTTAACTCTTCTCGTATGTCGCCAGAAGGCGCTGCGTCAATGCCATAGTAATTTTCATTTTTGTAAATGGAACCGAATGAATACGTATAGTAAATTAAACTCAAACTAGGCGCCCTGTTCCGAGATTCGTGTCCGTGCAAGGGGCTTTGTGTGTGTGCTCGAGCTCGGTATCGAATCGAACCGACGCTGCTATTGGTAGCACTACATTGTTCCCAACCACTCTCTCCTCGATGTAACATTTAAGTTAATTTATGAATAAGCCTTACGATTTTCAACAGACACGCATCTTTCATTTTGTAATATCCTATAATTTATAAAATAACTAGCGGCCCCTCCCGGCTTCATTTCTTTAATATACCTATGTTACTCAGCGCTAATATAGCATTCTAATGGTGAAAGATTTTTTTAAATCGGTCCAGTAGTTTTTGAGTTTATTCGTTACAAACATACATACATACAAAGATACAAAATTTTTCTCTTTAGGAAAGAAAGGAAGGAAAGCCAGTAGCTAAGAAACGATACATATTATAAAACCAAGTACCGGTGGTCGCAATACGGTACAGTATGAATTAAGCTTACCTTCCGAGTCTCATAATTTGTGGTACAGTGTTGTGCGCACGGACCACATACACTGACGAGGAGCAGCTTTCCTCCGACGCGCCGGTACAGACAGACTAACAATTGTACAACAAGTCGTAAGATATATTTTTGATGTGTAACATCTTTCCTCTCACTTTCTTGCAATTTGTGGGAGTGATTTCGTGAAATGGGACGGAAGTGTGTAACAGGAAATCGGAGAAACGTGCAAACGCGCGCCATTTGATTTGACGAATGCGCGCGCGGTGGTAGAGATGGCCGTCGCGTCGGATGGTACCAACCAATCGGGGAAGTGCGTGCCATTTGATTTGACAAATGAGCACGCAGTATTGCATTACTCTTAGTGTCAAAAAATAATTATTCTTTGTTATGAAAAATCATTTCAAATAATACCTGACCCATTTTTTTTCAGAATATAATGTTAAAATTGCTTGTTACTAAGGTGAGATGCCAAATGTTACACATCATATCCGACTACTGTAAGACTCGATCGTTTTTTTTTATTTATTTGGTTTATTGCAAGAAAAATGTTATTATATCAAATGCTTAGGTAAATCATCAACACCACGCGCGTTTTTGTTTTTGAACTATTCTAAATAAAAGCAAATGCTTAGTTCCTTTTTCATACAAGTTATATATAAATAAACATATTTGCTTTGTAGTAATAGATGATGATGAATGATAATAGAAATGAGAAATGAGAAACGATATACCCCCCAACCCCTAGAGTATCTCGGTAAAGATGTAAGGCTGTACTAAGTTCTCGGGCGGACTTCTTGAGACAATTTGAAAAGTGACTTTGCACTGTTTTGTCTCATTTGCCAACACTCATGCACGCGCGCGTACATTTAGCGGTTAATAATCCAACATTATTTCACATTAATATTCTACATCACACAAATTTTAGAAAAGAAAACAAAACAGTAGACATGACTCTCCACTTTCTCGCCAAGAACCCCAATCTGATGAGTTATTGGAAAATTTACAGAATGTTTTTTTTTACTGGCCAGTATGGAAATATCTAAAACTAGCAGTTTGCCCGCGAAAAATCGTGACTACGTTTCCCAAATCAAAAAATTGAATCACTTTGAAAATTGTTTCTTTTGCATACTACCGCGTTTGTGAAAACACGGCAGTTATGTGAGACTCCCGCTCCCCCAAGATTGTGATGGATGGAGAGGGGGGGTTCCCAAAACTCAGGATGCATCACCGATTCCATTAACCTTTAATTCTTCCCAAAACCACACATCCCATAGCGATACCTAGTTATGGCCTTTACACTGCCCAGCGAGAGATCGGAGCCAGAGAGAGTTAGGGTACTGCTCCCACGTCGTGCACTCTTGCACTTCGACTGCAGAAACTTCAAAAAACATCCGTGTCCTGACAGTACCTGCATCAGTTGGAATGTTAACGCTCCATGTTTGTGGTTAGTCCAGGAGTTAAGGAAAGGCGCACCGCGGTCAATCCTATATTAGTTACTACTGCAAGTATCTTATAAGTACAAAAAAATAGTCTTGAAGAACACTTTATGTACTGATTTTGCTTGTTGGGCTACTTTCGTACTTTGCTAGCTAACCAAATTAGTGCTAAAGAAGGGATTTTTCTATCTCCAAGTTAGAACAGCAAAGCCTGTGCGTTCTACTGGTTAGACGACCAGACCTAGAGGACCCGGTTTTGATTTTAGGTAGGGCTGGTTTTAAGTCTGTAAAGCTAGTTACAACCATTATATCTAAAATGTCGTCAAAACGTCAAAGTAATCTTATCTATATGATTTTTAAGTATGTACATGGTCAAAGAGGGAAATAATAGAATTTGCTCATATTTCTCCGGGATTTATTTTTGATTTCACAACATTTCTAAAAATAGGCGACCAAATTAGACGCTGCAAAGAGCAAATTTTATCGTCATGAAATTCCTTCCCGCCTCAAGCGTTCCTGTGTCACAAGAACCCTTATCTATCCTCAATCCACTTCCAAATTTTTCTACAATTCTTTCACCGTCCATGCAGCCAAACTGTATAATAAATTGCCTGCCGACATTCGTGAGAGTCAATCGGTAGAATCATTTAAACATAAGTTGAAAGATCACTATCATCACCTTTCCAAGATCAGTAACGTTATTTAAAATTATTAATTTAAATTATTATATGTATATATGTGTATGTGTATGTAATGTATATACATATATACATTATGGTTAGTTTAAGTATGTATGCATGTATTTAAGTAACGTCTGTTTAATGTGTGTATTATACATGCAATAAAGGATTAAATATATAGTCGTTCCAGAGATTAGCCCCAACAAACAAACAAACAAACAAACAAACATTATCACAAACGTTACCTCTTTATTCATATCTAAAACTAAAGGAGATACAGGGAAGCTGCCTTATGAAAGATCAGGTCTGTTTTTGTGAAAACATTTTGGTATAGCAAATTTTTTGATCAAGTGTGAGTTGTACAGACGCCTGCACATCAACCAATCCAAAACTGTCAAATTTCTTCAATAAATATTCAACCATATGCCATATACATAAAGTTCAAAGTCTATTCAGGCAATTTGTCAATTTGTGGTAGTCTACTGTGCAGGCGTGTGTACATAAAAATGAGTGTATGCCAAATAGTTTTTACAAAAAAAAAATGTTTTGTTTATCCCTTATGATATCGGACTTCCTCATACGTTTCCTGTTAAAAAAACACTATGTTATATGGGTATGTATACATACATACCCATACAAATAATCCTTCCTCTGCCAACGGTCCACCTGCGAATGTTGTGAATTAACAGCGGAGCCCGCTAATTAGTCGGTCCGATTCCAAGTACGGGCGCGACTCGGACCGCTTTTTACTCAATATAATTTTTAGCCAATAAAGATAGATATCATGCGGCAATTAAAGTGTTTTCCATGCAATTACGGATGCCTCTTAAACAGTGGCAGTGCTCCGGTGACATCCAGTTTCGTCGCCATGTTTGGACGGTAGTTTCGCCTTGCATTAATGGAGAAAGACGTAATAGTTGTAAGAACTGGTAACAACGATGGTTCGGCGAAACATAACACACTGTACTTAAACAAAGGTTAATGTATATATTGTTAGAGACACGAAATCGTCAGCCATAAACAACACTATTTTTCTAAATTGGATTAACCGCATCACTAGTTCAAATTATGTCATATAAAATCTCGTTTTCGTTAACGTGATCTAATGACCAACAAAACTAAACTAGGAACGTTTAACAAAATATACTTAAATGTTTGTTTTCCTTTTAATGTCTATTTTAAATTAACTTAAATTAAATTAAGTGGTTATTGGCTACCTTACAAGTCACCAGGTCAAGACTGGAAGGAGAGAATGAACCCATGTGTACCTACTGACCTTGCTGACTTTGATTTATTGAATCAGCTAAATTTTTTACATAGCATGTGGTATTTACCTATACTAGTGGGTCGCCCGCAAAACTTCGCGTTTATTCAAGTTTTTTTACGAATTTCGAAAACTTTGACAGGTTTCTTTATTTTTCTGCACATCTACGGCTGGAGCTCTTCAAAAGACCATATACGATTTTTTATGTGCAGCTATGTCGTCCCATAATCACTGGGACAAAAATCGGCTTACGCTATTGTTTGATGCATTTAGATATAAGCTTATAGCAATAATCTTTATGTTCGTGAAATAATATATTCAAATATTGGTAAATCTTAATAAATAAAAATATTTAAAAAAAACTAGGCACCCAAAAGCACGGAGGAGCTCAAGACATTTTAATTTGATCATCCGGTTGGTGTTTTGCTACAAAATATGGAGATTGCAGAAGGCAATTTTCATACAAACGCACTCGAGCAACCCACACATAGACAACCTATCGCAGACACGGAATCTCTCAACAGCTGCGCACGGACTGTTCCGAGCTGTTCCGAGATCCGTGTCCGCACGAGGGGTCTATGTGGGAGTTGCTCGAACGTGGTGTGTTAAGCTTACCTTCTGGGTAAAAATAATAAAATTGGAGTCGTACAAAGGGCGGCCTTGTCACTAAAAGCGATATCTTAAAAAGCAAAGGCCTCCATGGTAATAAATATTATTTTTTATTAGGTTTCTATGGAGGTTTCATATTTTAAAGAAATAATTTTCCGAATAAACGGAGGAGGAGTTTTTCAAATCCAACAAATGTATAATCATTACCAAAGATGAAATTACAGTTATTTTACTTTGCGAAAAGTATTTCTTCTGATTAATAGTGCTTTTTTCTCATTATCCGTCTTGCCACACCGTTAAGACAAATCAAAGTTAATTGCAAAATAAATTCAAAATTTGTCCTCAAATTCTTGTACCCGCTCGCCGGTCGTTCGGGGGACAGAATTCACGAATTTTAATTTGGGAACACAATTTTAAGTGATACTTTTTCACGATACGCCTCCGCCTCTGTGGCGACCAGTTCTTGACAACCATACTTTTTTTAAACTGACTAAATATTAAAAAGTTCTTATAAACATGTAGGCATGTACGACATTTTTGAAATTTAGTTACTTTTTAATTAACATTATTGCCAACAGGCAACGTTAATTAGACAACGTTTGTTAAAGAAAAGTATGTGACCATTGCATAGATATTAGCATTAACCAATAACCATCCTTATTTCAAACTTAATAAGTTATAATAGTAATAAGTTAACTACAAAAACACAGGATTTGAACATACACCCTTCTAACATACCGGGTCAGTCAATTGAGCTGTCGTGGTTCTAACCAGCCCGCCGAAATTATTCAACACTATTTGCTTTTTTTACTTTGAAAGCCAAAGGCACCCATTCAATGTCAACAACTACCGTCATTAACAAAAAACAACAAAATTTGCGTTAAAATTATATAAACAAAACAAAAACATTTTATTAATACTAATATCAAAAAAGTTCCTATAATTATGTTGGCAACGATGTTATTTAAAAAAGTATGCAATGTCATTAATTACTATTGTGTAGTATTACTGAACATTTTTAACCCAAAATTAAAATAATCTAAACACTTTTACAATAGTGAACTTTTTATAAAGAAAACAATGTTTGTAGGTACTTTAAAATTGAAACGATGGCTTCATAAAGCGTAGGTATTATTGAACTTTTTGGTATCTCACTTTTTTGGGATTTCTATTCAACTTTGACTTACCCTATCTTATCATTCGTACCTACACTTTCAAAAACATCAGAGACCAATATTTTAACATTCCTTCCGAAGCTCAAGATACTTTACTTACTTTACTTTATTAAGTTCTCCCATCCATTGATCCAGCATAACGGAAGTTGCCTGACTGTCCATATAAGCAGCAAAGTGCAATGATAATGAGGTAATTGTTTAAGAATTTTTATTATATTTAACTTAATTAAGTGTTCCATAAAAGGCCTTTATTTATTACACAATAACCAGTAAAGAACGAAACTGATCGAAATACCAACTGCCCACGACATCAAAACCAGAAACACGCTACACACAATCTTTTTTGTCCCGATCGGTGTACGTGGAACTGTGTCGCAGTCAGTCACAAAAAAAATACTAATGAGCACCCCATTGAGTTTCGTTAAAAGTTAACTGCGACAAGGTGCTAACCGCCCACCAGTAAGATCTCCAAGTCCGGTAGCCAAAAGTAATTTGTGAAATTACTTTCTTAGAATCAATTAAGAAGAATGTGTCGCCGGGAACTGGATCGCTGATTATATTACGAGAATTCTCGCGGCTAACATTTTGAATCTTTATTTAAGAGATCTTTTAAGCACACGGGTTATAAACGTTGGTTATTCGTGTTGATGTATTAAGGTTAAAGAAAATTATTTCGCATAAATCCATTGCAGTTTTTTTTTTATATTTTAACAAAAAAAGATAATTTTGTTATTGTGTTATTTATCCAGTTGGTTGGTAGATAAATTTTAGAAAATATTCGTAAAGCACACTTTTAAAATGGATATCGGAATCTATGTTCAAAAACAAAAATCAATCATTATAACGCTGGGAAGTATATTTTATAATTTCCGCAAATGCGCATTTCCATTCTGTACAATGCCAGAAATGGAAATTACTTTTACTAAGGTCTTCCAATCTATACAAGAGTAACACGCAAATACTCACGTATACTTCGTAGTGACCTAACTAACTAGCTAGTTCCATATTTTACTGTGCCAGTACGCATACGGAATAATCGTGTATACCTACTATGTCGTAGCCATATCGTAGATTTGCTCACTTCACGAAATGCTCGAGAATTTCATGAAATGGTCGCATTTCATGAAATGTTTCGTTGTCTATTGGCCACATCATGATGTGGTTTGGGCAGATCAATGTCAAAAAATCGTGTCTCGATATGGGCAACTAAACGCGCGGCTACTTCATGAAATGGTCAAACTTTAGTGATCATATATCGTAAAATATTTACATTACCCACCGTTAGAGGCGCTGATATCGTTTACTTTTTGTGTCGATACAATCAATTTGTACAATTATATGCTGCTCCCCCCTTCAGTGACTGCGCTCCCCCCTTCCGTGACTGGCCCACGCTACGCTGCGCTTCATTCGGAAAAAAAAAATAACTTAACCTAACCAACAGTAAGGATTTCCTACATTAATGATATGGCCATATGGCCAAACGATATGTTCAGTTCAGTTCAAATATCATTTCATATATTCATCAATTATTTCACTAAATTAGGTAAGTACGAGTATAATATCTTTTAAACTCTAGTCAGGCGTAAGTGATGTAGTATAGTTCGGAACCAGCACGCACATAGTCACGATACGAACTGTACACGAGCAGTACGCAAAGTTCGTGTATACGTTGTAATCACAAATTAAAAAATAACATTACATATTAACAATATATACGCGACCAGTTTCTTAAGGCTGCGTTTTGGCCTTGTATAGATCGGAAAGACGCGCCGAAAATAGCGACGTCAATTCAACTAACATTGACTACTACTAGGTAATTCATAAAGGTGAGTACTAACTATTTAGTCTCTGGCACTGACCAAATACACGAGCAGGTACTAGATCTGTGGACTAGATACCCTGTTTAAAAAGAAAAGCAAAGGCAATAGACAAAATGCATGTAGTAAGTAGTAACTGGATTGAGACCATAGTCTAAAATTACAATTTGCTTAACATGGTATGCTGCTACCTAAATGCGTCCAAATGCACTTTCGTTTGTTTTAAGCTGTTTGGTTCCTTTTCCACTACAAATGGGGTACGGCACCACTGTTGGCGAGGCTTTAATAGTATATTACGAGGGTGACACTGAAAGTTTTTAGAACTGACCACATGTAAACGATATAATAAAAAAATAAGTAAAAATTTTGAAAATTGAACTCTTTTCCAATATTATTGTGTATGTATTTCATTCATTTGTCATTTGTTTTACGACTTGGCGGCAAATTGAAAATTGTCTGTGTTACGTCAGCATGAATATTTAACGGTGAGAAAATTTTCGTGCAATAATTATACATTGCTTTCGATGTCATTTAAGTTAACAAAAAAGTTATAATACACTTCGATTGGCCTTTTACGATGAAGCCTCATCTTGTGCCTCTGGTTTAATGAGTCTAAACGGGGTTGCCCTAATCTCACCGATGATCTGCGTGAGGGACGGCCTTCTACGGCGTTGTGCGGCGTATGATAGAGACTGACAAAAGAGTAACCTATCAGCAGATTCGGACAAGCTTTGGCATCGGTTTGAGTCAAGTGCACAAAATCCTTCATGTACATTTAGCGGTTAGGAAGATTTGTTCTTTTGAAGCTTTGTTTCTTTGAAGAGTTCGATGGCGCAGTAGTTATAGCGCTTGGTCTGCGTTTTATAGACGCAGAGGAAGCAGTGGCTACATTTCAAAAGGCCGTCGAAGTGACCACTAAGGACGAGTGGGCAAAGTGCTTTTCTCAGTGGTTCCATCGGATGCAGTGATGTATTGATGTGAATGGACACTATTTTGAAAAGATGTAATAAAACTAATAACTTGCTAGTTTGTTGAGTCTTTGATTATCTAAGAACTTTCAGTGTCGCCCTCGTATACCTGTATGAGAATCAGTTTCATTCGTTATTTTTATATAACATGATTGTTATGTAATGCATAAAGTAATGCGTATTAAGTACAACCTAACACTGATAAAGTCGAATAAATACGTTGGTATAATGGCATTATTGTTTTGGTATAGAAGGTAAAAACGTCAACGCGTTACGATACGTTAAAACGTATTAATAACAATCAAATCATTTATTTATGCCAGAGTGCTCAGTGTTTTATTCACCATTCCAAAACATGAATTTATAAGACAAATAGCAGCTTTTGCTACCTAATGGGTGAGGTTAACATTTTATATGCACGTGGCGAATGATGGTGAATTAAATTAACAATCTATTTAAATGTTCAAATCAAAGTATATTGTCACTTCACAATAGTCTTTATTTGACACAATTAATATTCAACGATAACACAGTTCTAATTTCAATATCTGACTCCGAAATATTACGAATTACTAATTAATGAACCTGGTATAGAATGCAACTGGGCTCCCGGCTGCGCTATCGCGCGCCGCACAACATGTGCGGTCAACATTCGTGTGACGCTACAAGCTCAACATATTTTTAGAAGCAATTGCTGCTTTAGTGCCGCTGCTAAATTAAATGACGCTGATTTAATACACATAATGTTCGAGAATATTTGGTGTCAAAAATATGTCATCAGTAACATTGAATAAAAAAAGTTTCATTTAAAAATTGATATCATAGCGTGAGTCTTACAAATAAACAAAGAATAAGTTCCAAATAGTTATTCCGTGTTTTGTTGCTGTCATATAAACATCATTTCAAATTAGAGCAAAAGAGACAAAACGCGGAATAACTATACGGAGCTTATTCTTTGTTTATTTGTAAGACCCAATAGGTTTAACACAAACCGCTTCCACTGCGCCCGCACCCACTTGGAACCGTTTCAGCTAATCTCGCCATCTCAGTGGCCAAGTTTTGTGTCTCGCGGACAGTTTTCGGAAATCCGATGGCCGCTCACCGCCACCGCTGCTGCTATTGCCCGCTTCGTTTTGTGGTACCTCATTGCTTCTTTTGTGCTTAGAATGTGCCACATTTAGTACGGTCTAGTTTTATCATCTGTACCTTTATTGTTGTAAGAAAAAACTTTGTACCCCTTTTTAACGCCCCCTTTTTATCTCCTGGTCTATTCTTTTGCCGTTGACATTGCCAGTACTATGTAGCTTTAGAGTTTTAGTAGATTCGTTTTTCCTAGCAATATCACCTAAATATTCAACGATCCCACGAAGGCAGATGGTGATAATCTCTATGTGATCTTCAGCTCCTTGATTATCGATGTGTTGGTCCGATGTGCTGTCCAGGGAATCCGCAGCATTTATCTCTAGCATCACATTTCGTACCTAAGCGTCAATGCGTGTGCAATCGGCATTATTCAGAAATAGAAATAGGTAGTAAAAATGTCTCACTTATTTTTATTATATTGGTTAACACTTATTTATACTTTCTTTTAAGGAACGATTGAAAACCTATATGATAAATGCTCTTCCCATCCATTGTTAATTCCATATCAAACAAACAATAAATCAAAAAAATCTCTTCCAAAGTAAAAAATAAACCATAAATTTGTTACGAGCCCACAGATTATTCGCTCCCATTTAATTATAATTACGCTAATCTTATCTAATATTCCAGCTACAAAGCCAACAAACAGACCGTCTGCCCCTAATTAATCTGTGCTGTAATCACCTTTGTAAGCGCCCACCATGTGTTGACTTCGGAATATTTTTACCCAATTAACTTGTAACATTCTCGCTTCCGAAAATATCTATGGTAGTTGTGAAAAAAAACCGTCGCATAATTCCAAGAAATTCGGCCATTACCCACCGTTACCTCCCAAATAGAGCGAGATCGAACCGTCAGATAAACCCCTTCACGTGGACGCAACTAATTGGTGCAATAAATTTGAGACAAAGCGACAACTCTGAATACCCATTACTACCATCGAATCCACAGACCCTATTAAGGCTTTAACCCGATCCTCCGTCATAGACAAAATACAACTTGCATCTGTCAAAATTCCCGCCAACAAACGACTCCCATCTCTATTGACGTCGATTAATGAGCTGATGCGGTCGAAATCGCCTCAACAAGCTACCAATGCAATAAAGAAATGACATCTCGTTTAAATTCCATTTTCGAATTTTTAAAAGTTAAGACACGGCATTCTCGACCTTAAGGCGACTATTTAAAAATAAAATCTCTAATGAGGAACGTTCGATAAACGTGACGTGCCTGTGACAAAATGTTCGACGGATATATATGTGATCGGTGCGTTATTATGAGTCTTGATGCGTCGCAATAAAGCAGCAAATGATTTAAAGAATTCGGTAAAATTCGTATCGTTAATATAGAGTCGTCGGGAGCGCGCAACCGTTTGTACCCGCGTCATGCGGACGGACGCTTTTTGTCGTTTTTAATTATATTTATTGTTCTCGTTATTTATTTATTGTTTTGTGTTTTGTACCGTTCTCGCTACCGTGCGTGCATTTTAACGATTTCGGCGGAGATAGCGGGCGCATCCAAATTAGGCCGATTGTGGTTCGGAGGGATGCAAATGTGCTCCTTTGCATACACGCTTGGAGAAAAAAACCTCGAACGGGAGAGATGCGGAGTGCTCCCAAATGAAAACATCATTAATGCTATGCAAATGACCATGGGAACATTTTGCTTTCAACCTGCCTTTATATTTTGTTTTTGTGTAAGTTTTTGTCGTTGGCCGTCTTTAGCCTTTACAACGTAACCGGGTGTATTTTCAACATAAATGGCTCTGCAAGCCATAGTGACTGAAAAAAGTAAAGTAAATAGCTTTATGACTGTCCCACTGCTGGGCAAAGGCCTCCATCATTGAAATCAAGTCATCGCTACAATTGATGGGTAATGGCTTAATCACCACGCTTGACAAACGCGGGTTGGTGATCACAAACCCGGGCTATGCATCAAAAAATCCTTTACACTTTGCCCTAGCTGGGAATTGACCCTGGGACCTTTGGGTATCGGGCCGAGCGCTTTGCCACACAGCCACCGAGGCGTGACTGAAAAATCCTCGGAAATTTTCTAGGAGCTTCCTAGATTTTACGGGGCGACGACGAGTCGTATGACGAGACCTCAACCATTCTTATTTCGTGCTTCAACTCAAACTGACTTTGTCATTTATTTAGATTATTACCTTAAGTGAGGATTATCTGTAAATTACTCATCTATTGATTTTAAAAAACAAATCTAGGAATTTCGTTATCTTTAAAATATAATGGTCATCTCGGATCAACGAATCGTCCATACTACAACAACGATTTCGGATCAAAGAAAGTCAAGTATGTTACATCCTAGGCCGCATCATCACTTACCATCAGATGAGGTCGCAGTCAAATACTTGCCGTTTATAATAAAAAAATAAAAAATCTTTTATATCTAAAAAAATTTTGGCAGTGCTAAGACATTAAAACATAATAAACACATAGATCTTAACCCTACATAGATTCAAACGAAAAACCAATTTGATATTTAAGACTACACTGTATACCTAACTACTCCAAGCCAATGCGAGATGGTAGATTTACGATGGGCATCTTCCGATAACGGGGCCATTGGCTTAACGTGCTTGAAGCAATGGATATACAATACAATTTGCAAACAAAGGCCCGTCAATTTTGTACCCAATAAAATCGATGAGATGCCGTGTCACTCGATACCGAGACAATGAGAAGAGATCTCGCGAGAATCGAATGCCGAAAACCTTATTTTTTTTGTTCTTTTTAATCGACGCCTCGCGATTGGTCTATACGGCCAGTTCATTATTATAGCATGCAGCACACATTCACAAATTGCCAAATTTCAGGTTATTAGTTAAAACTTGGCTAATAGAAAAATGTTTTTATAGTATCCAAGAATACCTAACTAGATGAATATTATAAGCTATTTATTTTTATTTAATATTACATATTGTTTGAATATTTATAAAATTTTATAAAATACAGTGAAAAAATTAAACGCCCACCCGACGACCTAGCCAGGAATCGAACCTGGATCTTCCGCTATCCGGGCGGCTGCACTGACCGCTATGCTACCGGGAAGGCTGACGTAAGCGCTGAATTTTGTCACTGCTTTTTAATGTTTTTGAGTGCTTTTTAGCGGCACTGAGCGCCATCTATCCAACGGTCGTTGCAACCGATGGATGATTGTTTGAAGTCAAAATAATGTCAAAGTAATGATAGCGGTATTGTAGCGGCACACAATGTATAATATTTGACATCAGGTTTCGTCACCAAAAAATTACTTAGATTTTCATTAAAATTTCACGGGATGACGGAAACGAAGCAGGTAGTCTGTATTCTATTGTTTGGACTAAAATCAGTTGTTGGCCTCTATTTTTAATGATTTAAGGAAAAAAAAGTCGATTACTGGTTCTGTCGAATACTGGCGCCACTATAGGGTAGGTTGGATGACTATTATAAATCTATATTATATCTATATATATATAAAAATCAATTGCTATTCGTTTGTTTCGCTAAAACTCGAGAATGGCTGGTCCGATTTGGCTAATTTTTGTAGAAGTTCAGGGAAGGTTCAAACTGTGAGAAACATAAATAATAAGTAACGTAAGTAGTAAGTAATACTAAAAAACTTTGGGCACGGAACCCTAAAAACGACAATTTAATTTTCCAGTACAAAATGTTCCTAGATGTGGAAAACTTGATGTGTTTTGTCTTTTAACCTACAAATTCCTGTTACACTGTTACACATACTTCACGAAATCACTCCCACAAATTGCTTTTATAGAAAGCGAGCGGAAAGATGTTAACCATTAAAAACTAAAACATTAAATACTAATATTATACTAAAATTAGTTGCTGACCCCTATTTCTAATGACTAAAGGAAAACAGTGTCGATCACTGGTTCCTGTCAAACACTGGAACCACTACCCTTTATCATTTGTTAGCAATAAGACCTGCATTGACTTTTCCTTACAAAATAAAGTGCTAGCAGGTATGTAGAATACTTTCTTACACACCTATTTGTTTATTTTTGGAACTGAAGCAGCCACAAAAACGTTTGTTATTCAAGTTATATTGTGAAATTATTGCTCGCAATCCAATAACTCAATAATAAGTTCGTGTCAATAATAGCTCTGTGGGCAGCCGTCGTCATAATATCGGTTGCTTCTTGGAATATATTTGTGCCAAATTTTTGCGATTTGCAAATAATTTTGCTAACATTAAGTGGTAGGTGCACTACGATTGAAAATGTTGATACTTTTGCACGTGAATCGATGATTAAAATTATCATCATTTAATCGCGTCATGAAATTGATTTTAAAACCATTCGATTGAACAAATAAGTCTTTTTTGGTCTGAATAGTAAATGACAAGTTCACATCACAGCCCAATCTCATAAGCATTACTAATATGTGATTATTATTTATAATTTTATTATTAACGAGTACATTTGACAAAATGCTAGATTCAACCTACTAGATAATACAGATTACAACTCTATAAGACGAAAAGAACAAAATATTATATGGTTTGCTCAATACAAACTAAATACAAATACAAAATAAATCAATATTTTTTATAGATTTCTTAATGACATATATTATTATAATCTTTAAACATATAATGACTTGTTCTGACTGACTAATCAGTCAGTCTTGAATCCATCATCACCGAGCCGAAACCGCTGGAGCTAATTAGATGAAATTTGGACGGTAGGTTAATTGAGTGACATAACCAGCCATTAGGAAAGGATTTTACGGAAATCTTACCCTAAGGGGGTCAAATGGGGGTGAAAGTTTGTATGAAAGTCCGTCAGTTTTAAAGTAAAAAAGATGAAAATTAGTATTAGACTTTTTGAAAAGAAATAAATAATGACATGTCTCAAGAATATTGTTTATTTTCCTTTGAAGGAGTAAATTCGGTAGATGGCCTGGTTAGAAATTATGAATTATTTCAGGATTTTTGGAAAATGATCCCCTAAGTAGGGGATGACAAGTTGTACAGGAGGTTTTAAAATGAACCAAAATTACTTATACAGAGTGATCTTTATCACGTTGTTTTGTGTTAGACACTTTTTATTAATTATAGCTCTAGGATGGGCTTTATAATGATAAAAAATGAAAATCTTAATGTTGAAATGACGTGACACGTTTAGTTGTCTAACCCTTATTACTTATAACCGTGAACACAAGTCGTGTAGCCCACGTGAGCAAAGCCGTGAACAAAAGCTATTGTCATATACTTATTGCAAAAGAAACTTCGATTATGACTGAGGCTTCATTGCACTATATTCGGACCGTTTGTCAGCGTCGGAAGATTCATACATTTCAGTTACAAATTGAATACGGCCATCAGTGTAACGATCAAAATCATTTGAGCGGCCTACACGCGTTCGTGAATGACTTGCTTCACGAATGAATGAATGGTGGGCGCGAAGAATGAGTCAGCGGGTCACATTTTACAAGTACAGGGGCGCTTCAAAGTATTATTATATAACAATAACAATATAACAATATTACAATCGCAAGAGGAGCTCGATGGCGCGGTTTGAGAGTGCTGAGGTTAAGCATCTTTCGCAAAGGCCGGTCATCGGATGGGCGACCAAAAATGTTTCATCTCGAGCTCCTCCGTGCTTCGGAAGGCACGTAAAGCCGTTGGTCCCGGCTGCATTAGCAGTCGTTAACAACGACCGATCCGCACTAGGCCCGTGTGGTGGATTATAGCCCGTACTCCCTATCTATCCATAGGGAAGGCTCGTGCCCCAGCAGTGGGGGCATAAAAATGAGCTGATGATGATTACAATTGCATGAGTACACGGTATTTCACATTAATATTCGACACAACACAAATTTTTGAAAATAAAACAAAACCGTAGACATGACTCTTCACTTTCCCGCCAAGAAGTTCCTATTCACTGTTCAGCAACGCGCTTTACCTTTTTTTTTCTTTAGTTGATAGCTTCGTGCGATTTGCACATTTAGCCAGTGTCAAAGGAATTTTTCTTACAAGTAATACATAAATAAACAATATTTCCTTCCAGTATGATGATGATGAATGTTATTACAAATGAGAAGTGAGAAATGATATTTCCCCCAACCCCTCGAGTATCTCAGTAAAGATGTGGGGCTTTACTAAACCCTCACGCGGATTTCTTGAGAGAATTTGAAAAGTGACGTTGCACTGTTTTGTTTCATTTGCCAACACTCGTGCACACTCACGAACGTTTAATGGTTAATAAGCCACCATTATTTCACATTAATATTCGACATAACACAAATTTTAGAAATTATAAAAAACCACAGACATGACTCTTTACTTTCCCGCCAAGAAGTCCCTTTACCTTTGTTTGCATATTATTACGTTTATCTGTCAAAACCTTGTACTTACTAAGAGGTCTTTATTTTAAAACTCAAAGTCAGTGCAGTTTTCAACGGTGACCTTTAATTTTTAGGTGACCTCTCCACAATTATAGGTAACGGTTTTGCTCGTGTAACCGTCACCAAAAATGGCTTAGGAGTCACCAAAAACTTAGGGTTGGTCACTGTACAAATTTGCCTTTTTTTAATCTGTAAAATAAACTTAACAACAAAGCCATAATAATGGAGGTGACAGAAAAAATTAAGCGCGCAATGACATTATTTTAATAGGGTAATTAACAACTGCCAATGAACAATAAAAAGTCCGGTCCAACCAAAGCATATAATGTTTTTCCGAGCTACGCATACAAATGCCGATAACTATACAATTGTGTAATTATGATTGGCCTTAATTAACTGTAAGCAGACGTTTATGGGCCAGTATTTGGAGTCCGTCACGTATTAATAAGATATGAGCATGATGTTGGTTGATGAAGAAGCCTATCTGCCTATAAGCATGCGCTCTTTACGATATCGATAAAAGTATAGTTATTTTTGTCATTTAATTGTTGTGACTGTTTAATTGTCATTTAATAGGTTCATAGTTACATAACATTTTTTTTACTAAAAAAATCTTACTGTCACAAAAAGCTCGAGTGGGAATTGTACCCACGACCGTTGGATAACCGGTACAATGCTCAGACCGCTTAGCTACTAAGACCCCCAGAACACTCGTTATATTCTTCTCGTACTTTGTAAAAAAATATATATTATTATTATTATTGAAATAAGCACTGTCAATGAAAAATACCAATATATGCAATAACGCTATAAAAATAGAATTATATGCTTTTGCATATGCAAACATGTAAATGCATATAATCCGATGTCTATTGATATGTAACATCTTTCCTTTCGCTTCTTGCAATTTGTGGGAGTGATTTCGTGAAATGGGACGGAAGTGTGTAACAGGAAGTCGGGGAAGCGCGCAAGCGCGCCATTTGATTTGACGAATGAGCGCGCGGTGGTAGAGTTGACCGTCGGATGGTACCAACCAATCGGGGAAGCGCGCGCCATTTGATTTAACGAATGAGCGCGCGTTATTGCATTACTCTTAGTGTCAATTAAATAAAATACAATTTTCATAAAAAAGAATTATTGTCTGTTATGAAAAATCATTTCAAATAATAAGTAATGGGTCACTTATTATTTGAAATGATTTTTCATAACAGACAATAATTCTTTTCAGAATATAAAGTTAAAATTGCTTATTACTAAGGTGAGATGCCATATGTTACCATCATATGCGACTACTGTAAGGCTCGTTTTGTTTATCCATAATATCACAACATCACATAATCCCAACACCAACCAACAAATTATATGTCCCCACTGCTGGGACACGAGCCTTTTCTATTGATGTAAACACCACATGGGAAAATGGGCCATAAACTACATCGCGGGTCCAGTGCGGTGCGGTGATTGTTAACGACTGTTAATGCAGCCGTACTAAAATCTTTACGTGCTTTCCTAAGCTCGAAATGAAACATTTTTGGTCACCCATCCTATGGCCGGCATTTGCGAAAGTTGCTTAACTTCAGTAATCATCATTGAGCTCCTTGTCTATAATAAACGATTATAGATTATCAATGATAAAACTTCGGGCTCAAACTAGTTCAAATAACTAATACTACGATGACATTATTATGAAGCAATTAATGAATACATGGTGGAATGACGCTATTGTACCAATTAGCAACTGCTAATTACTTCGCGTGTCCTTTTTGGTTTTTTATTATTAATATTTTTATTGCTCTTTCATATCTACTTCACCCAATGGTACATCTAGGGTGGAGTACAAACGTACATACATACATAAACTAGCTTTTTGTTCGCGGCTTCGCTCACGTGGACTACATGACTTGTGTTTGTTCGTAATAAAAGCCAAACTTATTAAAGGTAAATATTATAAGGGTATAATTAATAAGGGTTAGACAACTAAACATGTCTAGTCATTTCAACATTAAGTTTTTCATTTAGTATCATTAAAAATCCCATCCATGCGAGCTAGAATTAGTAAAAAGTGTAACACAAAACCGCGTAATAAATCACACTCTAGAGATCATTCTGTATAACTAATTTTGGTCGGTTCTGAAAACTCCTTTACAAATTGTCATCCCCTACTTAGAGGATCGTTTTCCAAAATTCCTGAAACTCTTCGTATATTCTAACCAGGCCAAATACCGAAATTTAAGGAATGACAGATTTCCATACAAAGTTTCCACCCCTATTTCACCTCTCTAGGGGATTTTCATCGAAAAATGCTAAAACACGTCATTCTTTATTTTTGTAGAAAAATCTAAAGATCGTTTAAAATATGAATTTTGATAGTTATTACTTTAAAAATAACGATTTCCCCAAAAAACCTTTTTCCCTTTTTTACTCATTTGAAGAAAAATAAACTAAAATCCTGAGACATGGCATTATTTTTCATGTATTTAACTTCAAAACTAACTGACTTTCATACAAACTTTCAAACCGTAAAATCCTTTCTTAGTGGCTGGTTACGTCACACAATTAACCTACAGTCCAAATTTTATCTAATTAGCTTCAGCGGGTTAGGCTCGGCTGTGATGAGTCAGCCAGCCTGGACAAGATAAAATGCATCTATTTTCTTAATGTCTCCTGGCAAACTTCGTGTTTCGGATTTCTAGATCAGTTATAGAGTACCTATATAAAGCTGTTACTACTCCTTTTATTTGTTAATAATTTATTTTAGAATGAGGGGACATCACAGACCTATATTAACATTTGGTCTGTGGGGGAAATATTATCATTTAATACATACTTGATGTACGATTTATAGTTTTACAGCTCTACATAGAAACCACACATGAAAATCAAAAACAAAACAACAATAAAGAAAGTTGTTCTTAATTTAAATTATTATACATGATAAATCTAATAAATAATGGACTTGGTAATTAATATTCGGTTGCATTCGGAAATGCGATGAATAAACCAAGGTGCGCGCTGAAACCAAGGGCGATCGACTGATTATATGAAAAGTAGATAAAATCAACGTTTCGTAGGAGACTTCCTGATTCCTCCTCCAAAACAGGACCGATTTAATTACTTATTAAATTAAAAATTAAAGAATGTCACTATGCCATCAGTCTGATATAGGATAGGTTAATATAGGTATAGTTGAATAGCAAGAGAGTAACATATTACTACTTGCTTACTTACGAACCGATGGCATAGTGAAGTTCACAAGAGCTACTTGTAGCCTAAACTGAATAAATGATTTTGAATTTTGAATTTTATTAAAAATCTTTTTTTTTTTATTGTTTTACGGCTCCGGATGGAATCCATCAAGTCTCCTCGTTCGTTCTATCTTCTTATGTAATATATAAATAAACAATATTGATGATAATGAATGATAATAGAAATGGGAAGTGAGAAATTACCCCAACCCCTCGAGTATCTCAGTAAAGATGTGGGGTTTTACTAAGTCCTCACGCAGACTTCTTGAGAGAATTTGAAAAGTGACGTTGCACTGTTTTGTTTCATTTGCCAATACTCATGTACACTCACGAACACTTAACGGTTAATAATCCACCATTATTTCACATTAATATTTGACATAACACAAATTTTAGAAAGTAAAACAAAACCGCAGACATGACTCTTCACTTTCCCGCCAAGAAGTCTCCAAAAAATAAGTCTGCATACTTGCGAAGAGATGGATCGCTGTATATAAAATTAACACGCACAGTTCATTGATTTTGACCACATTTTGTATGTCGTGCATCGTTCTTAAGATTAAACTTATTCTTGATCTCTCTACGCTTCTTTATAAAATTAATAAGTTACGGTCAAAATTGATATTTTGTCGTCACAATGGCTAGAAAAAAACTTTCTAAATAAAAAATCTTAACCTACCTATTGGTTATAATAAACTGATGTTCATCATCACAAAATCCCACGGGATACTAAAATGAAGACGTTATAGATTGACTTCGTACAATATCTGAATGGGCACAAGATTTTTTGCATTTTTCTGAGTGAATGAACCTCTTTTATGAATGAACTTTTTCGAATGCTTTTTTCCACCTGTGCCATAGATAATGCTATAAAAATTTGTATTGTTGCACGTGTTTATTATTTATGGTCGGCTTCTTTTTTTCTTTTTGTATTCTTAGAATAAACGGGGTTGCGATTGTTGTGAAAAAATATGAATGGATTAAAATATCGATATGCTTCAAGATCAATGGAATCTGAGGTGTTTCGCCGGCAATTTTATACATTAATTTTTTTGAATGGATTCCATAATTTAATTGCAATTTTATGGTTTGAACAAAGAACATTGAATAGTTTCGACATGCCATAATAATTTTATGATAAATATGATTGATATTTTAGATACGAAGGGTTTTGATAGGTAGTATTTGTTTATTATATATACTTAAGTAGATATATGCGTCGAACTTAAATTATTAAAAATATTTAACCTTTTCATTCAACCCTTTTTTGTGCTACGGGCCAGCATTTTTTCAAATTACGAATGGATCATAATTTTACCACAGATTATGGAAGGAGTTTTACTCACCAACAATCAATCACAACAATTACATAGTTAGTATGAGCAATAATTGTGTCAGTACCTGCATATTCCACAACAGGTCAATTTGTACTTTCTCACGTACTTTTTGCAAGTTGCGAAAAAAACCTATCAAAAAGAGCCGACTGACCACATAAAGGTTACCGAACACTGTATCGCATCAAAACTAAATGACGCGTAAGGACAGTGCGACAACATTAATTCCGTTGCCTCGCTAAATCGGCTTTGAATAAAAAATAATTCTCACGTTTCGAAAAACGTTCCGTATCCTTTTTGGAGTTATGTATTAGTGAAGTGTGCAATCGATTCGTTTACGAGTTATTAATTTTCGACGATTTGTGAGTAGGCACCTAGTAATATTTTAAACTGTCACAGATAAAGGAGGCATTTCTTATGCTTCAGGTCAGTAAGGGGATTAGTATGTGAACATTTTTCTTTAAAGTATTCAAATATATACAGAGGTCGCGTACAGTAGTACATGGCCTCTAATAACTTATAAGTAATTAAAATAGATTTAAAGCAGGTTTACTTATTTTATAGTTAATTAGCTACTAGTGAACACTGATATGCTTGGCAGGTGATATTTCGTGACCCATGAGTCCAACCATGACCAACTGGCAAGTACAATATGCATATACCTTTCAAAGGAGGAGCTCAAGATACCTATTTCAATTTGTTCACCCATTCATCATTGCGACATCAGTTGCTTTAGTTTCAAGATAGCAACCCCAACGCGCAAACCGCTGCACCATCGACCTCTTTAATAACCTTAAATAATATTCTAATTTTAAATAAAATTGGTCTCTAAATGTAGGTACTACTAGCGCCATCTACACACGTGTCGTCTAACAAACACAATCTAGCCGGCCCTAATCTCCGTACCCTCGCGAATAAAACTAGCTGGTGTATAAATTCAAATTTCCTCTTCTCCACACGCTCATTTCCATATCTCGACTCTCCCCCTACGTATTATTAAAACTCCGTGCAAAAACCGACACCAAGTTATTCGGTATCTGTGTTCGGAAATGGCATTATCGGCCGCGGCCCGAGGCGCACGCGTCTCAACCAATAGGGCATTCTTATCAGAAAATGACTCATTTCAAATGACAGAGTGTTCTAAAACGATTCCAAACTCAAAAAAAGCTTAACACTCCTGCAGTACAATAGACAAATCTCCACTCTAATGAAAAAGTTTAAGGTTGCAATTGCAATGTCATATGTGACGCAGTTACGGTTGGTGAAATGTAGCCGCTCGTAGCGAGAGGAAATTGGAATAAGAAAATTTGGGGTGTAAAATGAAAGATAGACGAGTGCTAATTTCCGGCTATTACTACGTCTCTTTCTTTCCCGCACATTTATTGCGGGGAGTGTGTACAGGGGTGTACTATCACTGTCCTGCTCTAGCGCGGAGGTTTACTATTTAGTAGTTGTAGCTAAATAGTCACGTCTGTATTATTTGAGCCAGGCATTTGCCGCGACTATGTTTCATTCCTTATTTCGTAGTTAAACTTTTTTTCATGTTTAACCATCTTTACGACTTGGAGTGTTGATACAAAGTTCGACTAATGTAATTAAAAACACTTTAAAAAGGCTCAGTGGCCGAATGTCAGGTCCATGGTCCAATATCTGGAGGTCCTAAGTTCCATTCCCAGATCGGGCAAACTGTGTTTCGGATTTGGACACCAACCCCTACTTTTTGGCAAGCGTGGTGAACAAGCCAATACCCATCATGAGCGATTAACTTATTTCGATTATGAACATTTGTAGCTCAAGCAGGGTAGCATAGGATTTACTGCTATACTTTACTTATTTTATAAATTTCTTCTTAGATCGTGATTTTTGATCATGTTTGATCAAAAATTGAAATATTTTTACTGAGTATCTAGAATTTGTACAGAACAGTTTTTTCTACAAAGTGTCACTATCGATCGCTAGCCAAAACCGTACATAATTCATCAATACTAGACTAATGCTGGAATCACACGTATGCAAATCAGTTTAGAACTCAGCATGAACGTAAGTCAATAGGACTGCATAATCTGTGCTCAGCTGCCCACAGACGCGGAACCGTGACAGAGATACCATTGTTCCGAGTTTTAATTTTAGCGCGAACGGATATGAGCCAACGTTCGACTTTCGAATCACGGATGGTGTCTGACAGTGACAGCTAGTTGTTGATGGCTTGCAGTTTACCACCAAAACGGGTGTCAGTGAGGCTGAGGATAGCATAGAGTAAAGAAAACATGAGGATAGCGAGCAGAGGTAAGTACGACCAAGAAGTTTTTGTTCAGAAGCAGAGAAAAATATATTACCAAGGTAAAACAGCGAGAAACATGGTAGTTCCACGACCCGTCATCAATCAATCAAACCCCTATCACGCGAGCGTACATACAAAGCGTACTCTATACATTACTTGATACTCCGAAGCGTTCAAGACGTGTATCGAGTCGAGATAGGTAAAAATACTATTTACTTCATGAGATGAGTGGCACTAGTTATCTACGTATAAGGTATGTTTTTTTCTTATAATTATAATAATAATCATATTAAGTCTTCTACATAAGAATAATAAAGTAGGTTGGTACTAAGTATTTTCGTTATAGTTAATTATATAAACGTTCAACAAATGAAAACCAAAAAAGAACTTTGGAACAAATAGGTGAGAGAGGTATAAATATAAATGAATTTAATGGTCTCAAAACAATTCCTATCAAATTAAAGTTCCTAAGCGATAAAAAGCCAGACAGCGCAATTAATTCAAATCGATTTCCACTTAAGCAAACGTTCGCGGCGAACAATCAGAATTTCAAAATCGACTTCCAGAAAACGCAGCCAGAGTGGTGTAAAGGTTCTTTTTTGATTCCAATATGCCATTATACGAAACACGGCCAAAGAAATAGTAGTAGCGGGCGGGTTAGGTTGGCCAGCCTGATGCTATCTTGGCAGTTGGCACACCTGACCGACGCTAATTGGACAATAAATCAATTCTTCCCCGCTTCTTATTGGCGAATCGTGGCATTCCAATATTGAAAATTTGGCCGCGCGATATTGACAACATGATAAAAAAACAATAGGGGTACCTATCTCTTTCTTTTGTGTTCATCTCGCATCCCGGTTCTTATTAAGGTTGGGCCGTTTGTTTTGTTAGTTCGACCGATGTCTTATCGGGTAGACAATTTGTTTTCGATAGCTCGTTATTGGATTATTAATATTGAAACTTTGTACAGGATAAATGAAGTAGTCAAATGTTCACGTTATCGAGGTCATCATCATTAGCTTGACAAGCTGGGATCTTCTTACGTAATTAATTTCAAGACGAAACAGTCAGTTCTATTAACCCATCGAAAAGTAATAAATTATACTAACCCAATTCGCATTCACAAGTTGGTTTCCCCCCAAAATTAGGTCAGCAGGGGGAAACAACCTATTGGCAGTACGAGCGCCATCCACATTGGAGTTATTAACAAAACGGAACGCCCAGCTAATCTGAGCGCGAGCGTAATTAAATTCTGGGAACAAGCGAGCTATTAAAGCGAAACGGTAGCGCTGCCATTACGAGACGGAACGTGCATAATTATTTCGTTCCTTTGCCTCTTCTTTTTTTTTCTCGGGCGCGCGCGGTCCGATTCTCGCCGCTTCGCTAATGTACCGTCGCCCGGTGGCGGCACGGACCTGTAAACAATGTTCTCGTAAAATCTCATTGAATTACTGGACGCTTTCACTTAATCAACTGTTAAAGTTTAGCCGCTGTTAATTAGTTTGGCCGGCTCAACCGGCTCGCTGGTGGGGGGAATTATATAAGAGTTACCTAATAGAGTTGAATTCCTTTTTTAAATTTTAAAGAATATTTAAATTATTAATTTCCTAAACAACGCCTTTACAGAACACGCGTGAATGTCCTAAGCCCTAGCATATGAATAAGTATAATCATTTAAAAAATAACTACCTTTCAACAGTGATTCTACTACTGCAAATACAACCCACTTTCGCTGTAAAGGCGGGGTTATGCCCAGTGAGCAGGCCTAATATCTTGTGCGGAGTTTAGGAGGGTTGTCTTCTGCTGTGTTCCCTAGCGAATGATCCACCTGAATAACCGCTGGCAGACTTTAGTCGAGTGTGTTTAGTGGGTATGCCCCTCTCTCTCTATCACCTCTCGCGGGTGCTATTTTCAGGCTTCGGGCAGGGAAGAAGAATGGGAGAACTGTCACATAAGTTAGGCCGCTATCCCAGTAAGAAGGGTTTAAAAAAATTGTATCCATGTGAAATGTCAAGAAAAATTACGACTTAGGTACTACCTATATTCGTACACAGTCAATCAGTAGATCGGGTCACTTATGTTATGTTCGAAATTAGGGCTGAGGAACCGCCCCAGATACACTCGGTTTAGTTTGTGGTAGGTAGAGCTTGCTCTAAATCTGTTTGGCTATTAGCCACATCAATGCTAGTAGTTAGAGATAAGTTAGTCAATTTATCATTAGTTGATAGCCCAATTTGTCCAATATGTCTGTCATTAGTAGTTAAAGAGCGTTCTCACCTTCTCCGATCCGATCCGAACCCCTCGGAGAATCTGTAGGGCACTGGGACACGACTAGTGCGTGAAGCCGTTTCCTTTAGAAAACATCCGAAAGTTATTTGTTTCACACGGCTTGAGGAAACCTTTAAGTTTCTCACCGCCCCCAAAGAAGCCCGGTGAAGCTGAAAATGCCATCTGAGGCAAGCGGCAAACCCTCTCAAAAAAGAATTAAGCCCAATTTTAACTTACTATAAAGTAGGATGAAAGCAAAGCGATTCCTCATTTAACTGTCGTCTGCCGTGAATACAGACAATAGAATTTTAATTGTTCGGCGATTCTGATCAGCGCTCGCGCGAATATAACAGGTTAATGAAAAATATACTTTAAAATGTAGTAACGAATTGGAACAATCACTAAGGGTAACCTATCATACTTTCGAAACTTTTCTGTTCAAATTCAAAGTCATACAGAAATAGATAGAAAGAGGAACCATCGTCAAGTCGAGATTGTTGTGGACACATAACAGTTAGTTGTGTATCCGAGCCCCACTTAACACAGTCAGCTGCCGCAGGTACAAGGTGTTTTTTTACAACTATGCTTGCGAATTACAGGTACAGTCACGAGCATTAACATGTATACACTTCTGACTAGCTTTGACTCTTATTCCGTTGTATTAAGAGTTACATTGTTAACATATATGCTCGTGACTGTAAAACAAAGTGGTTTTTACCAACACCACCACCCATCTGCCCTCATCACATAAACAAGCATAGAGCAACAACAAAAAGCAGTACACCGTTCCGGCCAGACCACCAACATCCTCGCATGACGCACCATTAGCCTTACATAAACAATGTCGTATAATGACAGGTAGCACAAGACACCGCATCGCTCATATTATATTATTCATGCTATCAACTGGGCCCATCGCCGTACGCCGCGACTGTTAACATATATTTTGACAGATGACATAAGTTCGGTACGCTATCGCGTCATCTCGTGGTGAAACACAATTCGGATGCAATAATAAGTCTTACGTTCTCATAAAGTGGTACGTAAATCAATGTAATGGGACACTATTATGCGACAGGTTTTGTGCGGCAAATAGTTGGGTGTGTCACAGATCTTCCGTTTGTAATAGTTAGTCTGTATAACCGCCACTGTGGTCTAGTGGTTAAGACCACTGGCCACAGATCCATATGTCCCGGGTTTGATTCCTAGTGGGAGGTACGTTTGTGTATTTTGGTTTGGTTGGTGGTAGGCCTTGTTTGTCCGCCTGGTTAGCAACCACCATCTTATCTAAAAGTGTCGCCGTAACATCAATGTCTGTAGCATTGTTGTGTTCCGGCAGCTAGTGATAAGATAGCCAGGGTGGGTGCCTAGTGCGAATTTCATTTGCTATTCGATCACGTTAACAAAAACGAGAAATTGCATGGCAAAATGTTAACTCTTCTCGTACTCTGCCAGGACCCAGGAGGCGCTGCTACAATGCCAAATAACAATGATTGTAAACAAAACCCTCCGTACTGTCAGACCTTCAACCTTAGTGTCGACGATCTTCAAGCCCGAGGTCTTTAAACCGGGATGGCACCTCTGCATCATTCTCAAGACTCTACCCGTGTCAAGGCGGCTGACGTTTCGGTACTTCCATGCCATCTTTACTGGTTTTGGAAGGTCCTTGGCATTAACCACCCTGAGCAACTCGCCTTTAACGGCTAGGCCGTCCTGTGCTCGAAGTCAGTTCGCCGAGCCACTCCGTTCACATGTGAAGAGCATGGTTCCCGACGAAATGCCTCCCATATTAACTATTGGGAGGGGTCAGGTGTGGCCTCCAGCAGGTCCCAAATGGTTCCTTGGATGCCAACATAGTGACTCTCCCCTAGCATCTATCTTTATCTATCTTTCCGCTCGCTTTCTATATATACAATTTGTGGGAGTGATTTCGTGAAATGTGACGGAAACAGTGTGACAGGAAGTCAAGGACGCGCGCAAGCGCGCGCCATTTTGTAAACTTGAAATCGATAATATTAACATGACATATTATTATTTTAAGTGTCATATTATGTCAGTAATTTGACTATCAAAGGTCATTTTGTCAAATGTCTTCTAATGAGTATTTACTGCATTTATTATATAGTTATAAAATGATGTAATACCTGACCCATTTTTTAAGAATATAATGTTAAAATTGCTTATTACCAGGTGAGATGTCAAATGTTACACATCATATGCGACCTTAGAGCATTAAATTGTTTTAATACTCTAGTATGCGACTACTGTAAGCCTGTAAGCCTCGCTCGTTTCTTTTAAATAGTTCTAATAGAAAAAAAATAATTAAACAAACCTACATACAGAAAGAAACAGAATAAAAAAGGTTCAGAAGGGTGCAGCAATTAAAAAATGATGAATTGTACCAGTCACCGGGAATGCATGGCATGCGCATCACATATGACAAATATGTATCTGTAGGTTCGTGACGCCTGTCCCCGTGCGCTTTCCAAACAATTAATTAGATTACTCCATGATTAATCTAGGGAATTTGTAGCTCTGTATTTGAAATTAATACGCTACTGTTCTACGAGTGTTTGACGTGATGTGACGTGGCCGTGGGTCGGAATAATTTTAAGGTTTATGACTTGCGTAACAACGTACACACGCCTGCACATCAGACTACTACAATGTGTCAAATATCCTCAATAGACTTTGAACTGCATACATATGGCATAATGGTTGAACATTTATTGAAGTAATTTGACAGTTTTTGATAGGTTGATGGCGGGAGGTACCTAATTAACGTAGAGGCAGTGCTGGCACCAGTGTCCCACAGCACAGCAATCTAGTTTTCGACACTATTTTTCGCCGCCCCGCCCCGAGAAAGCATACCTTAAAAAAAAACAACTAAATCGATCCAGTCGTTTAGAACGAGCTCAATCAATGACATAGTGACATAGTTAGAACCTGTACGACCTGCAATGCAAGGGACCCACCTGTCCGACCTGCAAGGGACCCTAAGGAGCAGCAGCACTCCAGAACGACATCGGTTCAGGCCA